>JAEAOA010000820.1:0-1385000 GCA_016746295.1 Potamilus streckersoni | reverse complement strand
GGAACTAGGCATTAAAATTATACCTAGGTGTTACCATTGGGGCCTGTAACATGTGCCACACATGACTAAGGATAGTGACAGTATAAAAACAGAAACAGTACCATGTTAGGTATGTTAAAAACACCCATGACCACTGCCATTTTCAAAACTATCTGGAACAATTCTGTACTGTACAGTACTGTCCATGCAAACCAACAAAAGCAAATCTTTGATGCCAAATTGACCAATGGGTTACACCAAAAGAAAAAGACCTTCAGACTGGTATACACTTCATTTAGCAAGCACAAACTAAAATTTATTTTAGATGCTGTGCTATAAGCCAGATCTAGGACCTGGAATAAGCAGAGGCACTTACAAAAATCGGGAACACAGAGAAATTTAAAAGTCTCAAGATTTTCTAAAACGTGCATAACACTATACCCTCTCCCAATTTTGTTGGCTATAGCATAATAAGCAGACACATGCAATTTCCACATGAGATGTTTTGGCAAGATCAAAATTATTTCTTGAGGAAACACAGTTAATGTGAATATGGTATAATACAAGTACACTGCAAACAAATTTTAACACTGCCAAATATAATTCATACATTTAAGGTTCTCCTATTATCACAAACAGAATCATACACATTATCCCCCACAGCTTTCTTTCCTAAAATCTTGGTGACTGCATACATACATTGATTGTGAAAGGCATTACTTAAATTACACATTTTTGACTATTAAGCATGTGAACCATATTTAGAAATATGTTTCATGGTTCAGATTTTGCAAGAAAGAATGTGAAAATGGCTTTCAATTTTTAATAAATATGTGCAATCTTAATGACAAGATTTTAAGTAATTACTTTGTTGTCCCTGCGTTTGCTGGGCAGAGGACTGTGATGCTCCCTGTGCTGCTTTCCGTGGGGAAGACCTTGTAGCCATTCGACCAGTCTCCACCACATGAGGTTGTGAGGGACGCAAAGGAGATTTCACAGGAGACTTCTGAATGAAATAATAAAGAGGCAATTAGCAATAATAAGAAATGCATCAATAAAAATGCTATTTCTCCAATATGTATCATTGATTATAGTACTTTATATTTCTAAAACCTTTTTACACAGGTCAAAAACCTAATACAATAAGACATAGCCTTCATTCAACTTGTGCACACACAATATATATATATATATATATATATATATATATATATATATATATATATATATATATATATATATCAGTATCTAGCAATAAAGGACGATAAACTGATTTTAAAAAATCATCCTGCAAGGACTATGACATCATAGCAATGAGTCACAACAATGTCAATCTGATAATTATGAGTTTATCGATGCTATTTCTTTCAATTTCTTGCAGCGACAACAAATTGGTCACAATTTAGTCATATATGGGAAAAATAAATGAAAATATAACCATGTTTAAATTCAACGATAAATTATGATCATTGTAAACTGTTTAAAAATGTTCAGATCCTGTTTCAGTAACTAGTCTAGTCTAATTTTACATCCTATCAACAGGAGAAATTTTGTTCCTATACTTTCCTATTTAATGACCCTTATGTGGGGACAGATTTTCTGCTAAGAGTAATGCAAGAAAACACACACCAACCTTTTTCATGTTTTTAAATTTGGATTTTGGATTGTTTGGATAAATCGCAACACAAAATATTGGATTGTTATGATCATTTGCTACACTAAAAATATAAATTGTTCAAAAACTTCATTACTCCAACATTCTATGCGCAATCATCCTTAAGTGACATAAAAGATACTTGTTATTTATTTGTGGATGATAAGCACACACCTGCAAACAAATCTTGACTCAGATCTGCTTGAAATTATGTACTGGCAGATTTGACGAGTCTACTGTTGCTTGTTCCCCTCTGGAGTTTGTGCAAGCAACCTGGACACTCCATTCTGGCATGTCTGTGTCTGATTTTGAACCCTCTCATATATGAGTCGGAGTTTTGATCCTCTCTGCTGGCATATCTGGGTCAGAGATGCCAACTCTAAAGCATACTTATCAGGTCAGTTTTTGGAACTAGCCCATCCAGATTTGATAACAAAAAATTAAATTATTCAGCTTTAATTGATTGCAACCACAGCTGCTAGCGATGGCACATTGTCTATTCATGGTGATGTTATCATATTTTGCATGACATAACAACAGGCTAAAGATTAGTTCAAAATGACCATTTTAATTTACATCTGAGCTTTTCTTGCATCCAAATAAAAGAGACAGAGGATGTTATGATTGCATTGCAAAACTAAATTCATTGTACCAGACTATTGTTTGGTGCTTAAGTAGTTTTCTCCCTACCTGTCTTCACATAAAAAATCTTTTCAAAATCATATCCCCCAAAATTGCAAACCTTCTGGAATTTTATCAATTAGGAAATCTGAAATTTCATAGAATCCAGAATGGTTTGCATTTCTGCTGAATCAATGCTGTTTACATATGAGTGCCTATTATAAAGTGTTTAATACTGAAGGTTTCTGTATTTTCCAAATAAAAAAAAAAGAAATTTAACAAAAGCTTGATTTACATTATCTCTGTCATCTGATAAATATCTTAACAAAGGTAGCTTAGAAGTTGCTGGAAATGTCAATTTTTCTTCAGAAAAACACTGTTTTAGTGCACATTTTTTTTCAGCAATCATTGTCCATATACAAATGTGTTAATAATGAAGTAACATTTGTTAACCTTAGATACAGCCCTTTGCCTTCCAGGATGCAGATTTGGATCGAGGTTTTGATTCTGGGCAGCTTCTGCTGCTGCTCTTGCCTGATTGGCCAACTCTTCATTTGGAGGTGGGACTTGAACAACCACTGGACTTGTGTTCTCTGTGTCTTTATTTACAAGCAGCACATGAATGGGACCGGAGTGACTTTTTAAATTGATCTGATAATTTCTTTGATAACCAGGACCCTGTAAAACAAAAAGTGCTTTATTTATTTTAAAAAACAACAGAAGTTGGAAGTCCAACTCGTTCAGTTTCCTTCACAATATAGGACATACTATATTTGACAGAAATCCAAGAAACTTTAGCAAAATAAAGCTAATGAAAGCAAAGTTAGGAAGATTGGAAATCAAGGGCTTTAACTCTTCTAAAGGATCTTATAAATCGCTGGATATAGAAAACATTCATGGTCTTATCTATGTAAAGCTGAAGGCCAAATATTTTAGCATAGTTTTTTTTGTGTAAAGTTAAGCTAGGTAATCCATGATGGACATTCATGAGGAGTAACTTCTTAATATGATATTCTGGAATAATGGAAATAAAACTCGTTTAAGATTTGTGGGTAACCCACTTATAATGTCACCCATTTTTGACAGATTTTTGACCCCACCTCCCCATCACAAAAACTCAGATTTCCCCATATATATAAAAAAGCTTTCAAACCCTACTCCATTAAAACGTTCAAAAATAAAATTGGTTTAAAATCACTGTACAGAAAACATATAACACAGCAGTCTAAATTACTTAATACTTAAAAATTACCTTATCAATCTAGGTTAGTCCTATAGAAACCTAAAAAGAAAAATTATGGGTAGGAAAAAGACTTAAAAATTTCAGGGAACAAAGTTGTTGATATCTCAACTCATGATTTTTTTCCTCAATATTCTATTCCTCTAACAGTGATACTGCAATGCTAGTTTACATTTTCTCTGGTAGACAGTGCTGTTGTTTTTGTTATTTCATATTTTCAAAAACAACTTCCTCAATTGTCACACAAGTTGGAACCCATCCCCACCTAAGAGTGCGATGTCATATATGGATGACCCCTTGGCAATATAAAGCCGCATACTAATCTAACAACTTTAAGTCATGTTACAATGCAGAAATAAAAGTCGTGAGAACAGGCTAATGTGAATGCTAAAAAAAAAGCTGCATACCAATTTTTAGTTGACTAACCAGTCAATAATCCAAAAAATTCCAGTAAATTTATCTTGCAGAAACTAAACTGTTGATGGGCAGGTGAAAGGAACTGACCTGATTACTATAGTGAGCAGAGCCTTAACCTGTTACCTCATACAAGCGCCTATTGGCGCCTCTATTGCATTCGCATACAAGCACCATTTGGCACCTCTGTAAACAGCAGCCATTTTGAGTGGATTTTTGTAGCACCACTTTCAAGGAAAACCCCTATTAGATACTACATTCATTGGTGTGAATGACCATTACATCAGATCAGGTGGTCACTGTTTATGATCTGCTATATAAAGTAAGTAGGTCATAACCATGTCATAATCTCCACTCTCCAAAATGGCGGTCGCTGATATTGTTCAGTACTTGCTCCAGTTTTCACGATTAGAATCACAACTATGAAAGCTTCAATAAATTAGGTAAAATCTCCGAGACAGATGTAGGAAGCCATTTAGTTTTTATAAATTATCAACTACAGCTGATTTAGTGATGTAGACACAGACAAAGAACTTGTACATTTTGAGTATGAGAAATTGACGCTACGGTTAATCATACAGCTATAAAATGGCCGTATTTTACTCTTAAATCTTTCCATACATAACATGTGTGTACAAAAAACGTAAAATGGTTAAAATTGGCGTTAAATGTAACATACACTTCACTGCACTGGGCAACTTTGCTACATGCGTATCAAATGGCTAAAAAGCCATACACTCTATGAGGGAAAGGGTTAATTATTACTTGTCAAGAAACAAAGCATTATTTTTGTTGTCCCATATGATATTAAAGATTCTCAATAGTACAAAATAATTTAAGACGAATATTTATTTGCATTGTAAACAGATGGACATCATACATTTTTTAAGTTAACGTTAAAAAGTTATCGACAAGACAGGTAGAGAGAACCTGTTTTCAACGTAAATGGTTTTAACAGAATAAGTCATTATTTTTGTGGTGCTGATGTGTAATATGGAAATGTCAACAAAGAAGTAAAAAATTGTGTGCAGGAATTTTTTTCTTAAAACAAAATTCTGTTCCATCACCTATATAATCTAACAAATATACTCACAATTTCTGGTATTGGCACTTCCAGCTGGGTTCCTGAGGGAGCCTGTATGGCTAACAAAGTGTCCCCTTTAAAACACCTACAAATATCCTCATGTGTTACATAGGCAAGCCTGATTACACATTAAGGAATACAATGTAAAAACAGTCTGACTGGATGATCAAAGTAAATTTTAAAACGACTGGATGATCAAAGCCAATTTTAAAACTTTAATGCTTATCACTCTTATAATGTAAGTTTTTAACAAAAAAATGATCAGTATGAATCTCCATGTCCATAAAATATTTTGTGCCCAAAAGTCTAGTTGCAAATCCGTAACTGCCAGAAAATGTCATGCAAAAAGCATGATTTTCATCTTCTTCTTCTTCTGATATATATATATATATATATATATATATATATATATATATATATATATATATATATATATATATATATATATATGTATGTATGGATGGGGAAAAGGGGAGAGAATTCTTTACAAAACAATATAAAACCATAAAGTGTATCCAGTATAAACATTAAATGGTCTTCTTTAATACTAATAAAACAATAAAACAATTTCACCATGAGGCAGTTTATACAGTTGATTGTCATGGAGGCAATTAATAAGTAAAGGTGGTAAACAGACAACACTGCACACGTTACTTAACAAACTGACAATATTAACCATGATTTTGTCTGAACATTCCTTTCAGCACTGCTGTGGAAGAGCACACTGTCTTTTTGCATAGGTAATGTACATAAAGTGGAATAAGCCAATTTCATTGGAGCTGTGTAAATAATAGAGATACATGTCGAAGAGACATAAGTTTTTACACTCAGTGGACTTGACTGAGAATATTTGAGCCATGTTTATTAAAGACAGCTGGTTAGTTTAAGATTAGCAGCAACATTTCTTTAAAGTTAGATTTTACTTAATATACAAAATGCAATACATGATTATTTTGATAGTTGGAATAGATGCATTTCATTCGGAAAGCTGGCATTCTGTAGTAATGTACAGCACACCTAGTGACACTGTGCCACCATCCTGCATCAGGGCTGATGCAGCAAGAGCATTTTATACACCAAAAAAAATTTTAACAAAATCTTTAGGGAAGTTTGAACAACAGTAACTTCGTCTCTAATGGACTGATCATTTTAGCAAGGGGTGTGTGTGTGGGATACAACTTTCTTCAGAACCAGATTTTTTTTTTCTTTAAACTCTGGATAATTTTTTTATGTTATAGAATTTGTTCTTTTTATCTATAATTGAAAGCAAAAGTATTTTTCCCAAGCTATTTACAAACTAGAAATTTGTTCCAAATAAATCCCAATCCCTGCAACCACCCCCCTGAAAATTCAATGGTTGGCCACTGGCGAGTGCAAAGATGAACAGTAATGACATCTATAAACCTTCATGCCCACCAATGAGCTATTCACAGCTGCAATGTCAGCTGCCTACAAATTAATACTCTATTCCGTAGTCCAAAAGGATCTTAAAGACAGATTTTTGGTGTATTTTTTATTCAATTTCTATGTGTTCAGGATTAAGTGGAGTGTGTTCATATCCAAGTTTTCATAATACACGACAATGCAATGTCCACCAGATATTTTCTGTTTGGAATTGTATTCAATTTTTTGAGGGATATATACATATTTCTTTTCCCTAATTGGAATTGCATGTCACTTTCTAAAGATTTATATAAATAGAAAACATTGTAAATTATAAAATGTCACTTATTTGGGTCATGTGAACTGATCCTCTCACACCTGGAATCACAATTACAAACATTTTTTTTTTGTCTAAATGAAACCAATCTAACACTGTCTACATTGTTGGCAGGTAAACAAATCAGGAAGAATACCTGGAATATATCCAAGTCACTGAGACTGCTAGCAGTGACATAAATAATAATAAAATCCAGGAAAATTCCATTATTCTAACGTTTTTTTTACAGTAGATACACAATATCAAACTTTTAGACTGAGGTTTAACTTTAGTTTTGTGCTCAGAAAACTTTAATGAATGCTGTTACTGAAAGGTGCATTGCAAAGGTACAAGCTCAGTACAACCAACTCTAGAATTGTCTTATGATGAGGAAAATGTATTTGGAAACCAATATAAAGAAATGGACATTAAGGTGCCATAATGTGAAATGCCAGAGATCCAAGTTCTTCAAGGTTTCTTTAATACATGGAACATTATGTGTTAATATACAAAGCTGATGAACAATAAGAGGGATCGTCCTGGGCTTTGCCAATGTCGCAAATTGCGATTATTTTTCCTTATTGGCGACAAAAAATACCAGTTGGCAATTTTTTTGGTGACAGCCTTTTTGGCAGTTTAACTTGTATATACAATCATGGATTTGGAGTGGAGAAAGTCACAGATCTGTATTCCCACATAAACAAATCCAAGTGGTCTAAAGCGCTGACCGTTATGAATCACTGCCATCTCACCTCTGTCTGCGTGAGTTTGAGTCCAGACTCTGCTAACGTGGGTAAGTGAGAAAGCTTGCCAGTAGCTTCTCGTGAGTCAGTTCTTCCCTGGGTTTTTCAGGGTTCTTCCTCCACCATTAATACTGGCTGCCATGTATAGCCTATCTTGTGCTGAAAAATGGCATTAACCCCTACAACAACAAAATTTAATATTATAGCTCTACTGCTTGTTGTCAATAAAGTAATAACTATCCGGTGTTTTTCAATTTTCATAGCCTATTACATTAACAGACTTGGAAAAATATTTTTTGGAGACAACTTTTTAAAAGCCAAGACCATCCCCAAATAATCATAACTTTATCCAAATTGGTGTTGATCATGGGTGTCAAACATGGCCTGCAGACCTGACACAGTCTGCCAGACTCATTAGTTCGGCCCAAAGACCAGGTCTCTTGTTAGTGTCATATTTGTATCATTTTCATAATTCATGACATGTATGGCCAGAGTGATGTACATTTATATTAAATCTGGTCCATTTTAATAAGTTTGACACCTCTGGTGCAGATGACAACAGCCATAAATACGTTCAATGGTTCATAAACTATACAAGCTACAACCACATGAAGCCAAATTTTGCCAGACAAGGGGCATAACTCTGTCATTGTGTGTGTGTGATTTGAATTTTTAACATAGCTTTACAAAAAATTCAGTCATATCACTACAATGTCTGCAGTATGGCAGTTTATAGCGATGTCTAGCACTGAGGCATCTTGCTGCAGATATGCAGCATTATGTCCCACACAATAACATTATCCTGACATCAGGATGAATAGTCAGAACACTAACCTCTTAATGCTGAGGGCCTAGATAGACAGCAGTTAGTACCATTTTACTAAGTCTTAGTATGACTCAGCTGGGCTTTAAACTTGTGACCTTGCACATCCGAGGCAGATGCTCTAACCACTCAGGCCATCGTACCAGTCTAACTCTGTCCAGAATGGAACAAAAGTCTCAACTGATAAAAGGTACATACATATCTACAAAATAAATGCTCATAACAAACAGAAACATAATACCAGTTACTAGCTCCATCCCATGTGAAGGACCCAAGTAGCCAAGTGATTTAAAGCACTCACCATTATGGATCACTGCCATCTCACCTCTGTCTGCATGGGTTCGAGCCTCAGGCTCTGCCAATGTGGGTATATGAGAAAGCTTGCCAGTAGCTTTTCATGGGTCAGTGGTTCTTTCTGGCGTTTCCTGGGTTATTCCTCCACCATTTACACTGGCCACTATGAATAGCCTAAATTGTGCTAATAAAAATATCCTTTAACCCAAGAACAACAACATCCCATGTGAAAGCAAGAAGTTCATTAAAAAACTCAAGTTCAATCCAAGGTGGAGTAAACAAAATTAGACATGTTTTGCAAAGCCTTAAAATGGCACATCTATGTTCAATAGGCAATTCACCTGTCTAATGGCACCCAATTATATGCAAGGGTTGTAGAACTATGGTTGTTAAAAAAATGTGAATGGACATGGAAAAGAAGCCTTCTCCAATACCAATGAATGGTCCTAACAAAGCCCTCTCCAATACCAATGAATGGTCCTAACAAAGCCCTCTCCAATACCAATGAATGGTCCTAATAAAGCCCTCTCCAATACCAATGAATGGTCCTAACAAAGAGAAGATTATGAAACTGGATTTCTGAAATGGTAGCAAGTGCTTACATAATATCCCCCCCCCTCAACATAAAAGGTCATGAGACATAACCACAGTTGCTGACCTGGACTGATGCAATGATAGGGTTCAGACTCACATAATTTTGGTTTTGAATTGAGCACTGTCACCAAAGCAACTTGTACCACCATTGGTCACCTCTTATTACATGCAGGAGTGTGCAACAGGCATGTTCTATATCCATGAGCCTACTGGGTTTTTGAATGGATGGGAGGTCAAGCCTGCTGGGTATTTGAATGGATGAATGGTCAAGCCTGCTAGGTATTTGAATGGATGGATGATCAAGCCCCCTCGGTTTTGAATGGATAGATGGTCAAAATTTGATGGGTATTTGATTGGATGCATGGGCAAGCCAGCTGAGTATTTGAATGGATGGATGGGCAAGCCAGATGGGTTTTTAATAGATTGATGGATGAACAAGCTCACTGGGTTTTTTAATAAATGGATCTACAAAATCTGTAGTAAAATTATGGATAACTCTAAATAAAATTTTACCTCACATTTTTTTTTACAAGACAGGATGTCAGCTCATGATACAAAAGCATAAAGTTTCATGTGGATATCTCATAGGGTTCAGAAGAGATTCAGTAAATAAAAGTGAGAAGAATGATTGGACAAGTGGAGAGGCTCAGCATGGACAGTACACTCCACACCATCTGGGCCAAACTTTGCTTGTAAACCTGAGGTATAATGACTTGATAGATCAAATTTTGGAACATTGAGCTAGTGCTAGAGTTTCATGCTCAAAGACATTTGAAAATATTAGGCCTGGAATACTGTGCACACTTAGTATTTCAAATGTAAGCAAACAGTACAATTTTCATTTATGCAAAACATGTCTAAAATAAAATTTAACCAAAGCACACATGAAAAACTAAAAGTCTGAAAACCGATTTTCCAGAATCGAAGTCAAAAAAGGCACAAAAAAAAAAGGATACTGAGTGTTTGTTACTTCATCAGTGACATTTTTAATACTCTGCTGAATTCTTCTCTTGAGTTCATCCAACTCCTCCTCCTTCTTGGACAAGTCACCCAACTCTTCTCGGACAGTGCCCAGTCTGTCAGAGAACTCTCGTGTGTTGCAGCCAGGACCAGCTCCTCTGTGGAAAACAGAAAAGTACTGTGAATTTAAATGTGACTTTTCTTGTCACTAAATGGAGCGGTTAGAAGCAGTAAAGTACTCTGATTTCAATGTGACCCTTTATTGTCATATAGACTAATTAGAACTGTTGTACTGATTTCAATATGACCCTTTATTGTCATATAGACTAATTAGAACTGTCATACTGATTTCAATGTGACACTTTTTTGTCATGTTGACTAATTAGAGCTGTCAGAAGCAGTAAAGTACTCTGATTTCAATGTGACCCTTTATTGTCATATAGACTAATTAGAACTGTCATACTAATTTCAATGTGACACTTTATTGTCATATAGACTTATTACATCTGTCATACTGATTTCAATGTGACACTTTTTTGTCATGTTGACTAATTGGAGCTGTCATAAGCAGTAAAGTACTCTGATTTCAATATGACCCTTTATTGTCATATAGACTTATTAGAGCTGTCATACTGATTTCAATGTGACACTTTTTTGTCATGTTGACTAATTGGAGCTGTCATAAGAGGTAAAGTACTCTGATTTCAATATGACCCTTTATTGTCATACAGACTAATTAGAGCTGTCATACTGATTTCAATGTGACACTTAATATCATATAGACTAATTGGAGCTGTCATAAGCAGTAAAGTACTCTGATTTCAATGTGAACTTTATTGTCATATAGACTAATTAGAGCTGTCATACTAATTTCAATGTGACACTAAATGAAATATGGACTAATTGGAGCTGTCAGAAGCCTGCATTTATTTATGCATAAGAGATGATTATTTTTCAATGCCATAATCAACTGGGTCTACATGCATTTTATGATCAGTTCCTATGGTTTTTATTACATTCCCCATCCCCATCCAGATCAAGGCCCAGGAATTGTAACCAAAACTTTGCTTAATGAACTGTATCCTCCTGCTACAAATGCATGCGCAAAGTATATTCCAATAATATTCCAAATAAAAAAATATGCAATGTGCATTAGCTGACCTTTGACCCACCTCCCAGGAACCTAAAGAGAGTGACAACAAAATTATGCAGATTATCATCATATTGGCAACCATATTTGGTGACTTTCCATGCAGTGGTGTGGAAGACGTAATTAGGAATAGTTGGACAGACAGAGGGTATCCAAATATTATCCCTTATAAAGCATGGAGATAATATTTGGTGAAGATAAACTTTTGCATGACAATGCAGTGATCCTCAGGATGCACAAACACATCAATGTTCATGACTGCAATAACACACCTCAAAAGAACAAAAACAAGAATTACAGTGTTAATGAAGCATCATTATTAACCCACGGTGAAACTCATGGACCTGATGCATCACTTCAGCGAAAAGTGATTTATTGTTCAACATGCAATACATAATTATTTTTTTAATAATCACAAAATGTCTGGCAACTGTCATTTCCACGACAACTTATAAATGCTATTATCTTGTTTAATGATGACTGTTTGAAAACTTTATTTTGCCAACACTTAGTAAATAGATTACTGCTAACAGCCAGTTTCAAGATATTTTCATTGATTAACACATTGAATGTTCACTATACATTAATGTACACTATGAACACAGCAAGTTTTATAATTATAAAATCAGACCAGTGGCAATAAAGGCTTGAACAATCCACTGAAAATACTACTGAGAATAACAGACTGTCATAACTAACCAAGCTTCTTACTGGTCTACCCTGTCAATCAATTGGGGGTCCTAGGAGGTTGAGTGGTCTAAAGCACTCACCTTTGCTGATCTGTGCAATCTCAACTCTGCACATGGGTTTGAGTCTTGGGTTCAGCCAATGTGGTTATGTGAGAAAGCTTGCCAATAGCTTCCCATGGGTGACTGGTTCTATTCTTGACATAGGGAATCAACTCTTACAGGTTTACTCCCCTTTCTACCTGCTAGGTGACTACCATTATACCCAGTTTAATCCTGGGTTGTTTTTTTTTCCCCACTTGGGTGACACCTTAAAGGATGTTCACATTGCTGGTCTGGGTAGAAGGAATTATTTTTAATGTTATCAGATAAGTATTATTAATGGTTTACTAAAAAACTTGCTTTTTCCATCACATACATTACCTGATCACATTATATTAGGAGAATAAGGAAGAAATGCTCACCTTTACCTGTGTCACCCAGGAAGAGCATGATTGCTCTACTAAACGAATGAACTTCTCCTAATGTAAGATCAGCACGATGAGACAATTTAGTTGTGTACATGCACAAGAGATACCTATGGGATTCTGCACTTGATTATTGTCTCACCATCAAAAGTTTCCCAGGAAAATCCAGTGAATGTGACAAATTCATGTGTGGGTTGATAGTTGTGCTTTCAGGAATGGAAGTTGTCACTGTCTGTACAGCTAGTATTAACCTGACAGGATTTAGTTCTTTCATAAGCACATCCATAGTATGCAAATGGAAACTAGAAAAGGCAGACTGGGTGTGCGAGACAGCTGACACTGCTATGTCCTAAATTGTGACATTCAAGGCCAGTCTCATGGAAGTCATTTGTATTTTGTTAGCTAAGCTCTTCATTAATGTAACTATTTCTGTGAATGTTCAGAATATGCATACTGATTTAATAACTCCCCCTCACCAAGCGACCAACGCTTGTGGGACTGTGCCTTGTATTTCTGCCATCAGCAATAAACATCTTTCACAGTTGATGTGGATATTTTTTGTGAATTTTGGGTATTCCACTGCAAAAAACTGGAGTATGATCTGAGTATGTCAGAAACAAATAACAGTAGCAACTTAAAATAAATTTGAGTGCATGTCTGAGATTACCTTGTGGTTGCCAAAATCATATCTGCTATGAAGTTTGAATGTGTTTTAGATCCTGAAACAGTATTCCTTGATTGCGATAAAGGCTAAATTCTTGTTGTTAAAGAGAAGGAAGTTTGCCATCGAGGAATGGGGACAGAGTGTTGTGAATTCATTAATTATGATACTATACACTGACAAGACATGATTTCCTCTTGTAGGTCCTAAAAGTGGAAGATCTTTAGCTATTACGATTCTATCCAAGACTGAATCTCTCAAATCCCTTTCATTCAGGATATCCTTGAAAGGAACCAGGATTAAAGGATTTTATTTGGACATTGATGAATTAATGGTTATCCCATCACTATATCAAGCAGTTCATTGTTTAATTTCACGGAGGGGATGTATGCAACTCAACATCCCAGCTAATTAAAAAAGCGTTACAGCCCATACTTCTTTAGTACTAGAAAAATGAAAGTGAAATGTCAAGCACAGATAGTCCTAAAGAGCAAAGACTGTATGGAAGATTCCTGGAGGGACAACTCTGTATGAATCATTTGTCCCTTGATAATGAGTTGGTCAGGACATTGGTCAGTCCAGGAATGTGTCAAACTTGAATATTATCCGATATTGGGCATACCCATGAATGTATTCCCCTAGCATAAAGCAAAGGTCTAGTGTTTTTCCCACATTATCAGGACTGTGTTCCATAGAAATATTCTACCCATGTGTGGAAGGCATTGAGAATGGCTTTCATTTCCAAGTGGCTGATGTGCCATCTCTAGAAAAATCATTGTCTCTAACCAACCAAAGCAGGTCCAGCAGTAAAATGTCACTGTAACAGGTCCAGCAAGTTAAATTGTTTTGTTGCAACCTTTTCATTATCAATAAAAGAATCCATCAGCTAAATTACCATTTTGCAGCCAACCTGTCTATTTTGTCTTTAATTTCAAAGACAATTTTTACAGATGTAATATTTAAACTTTTACTTTCATATTTCAGTCTCTTGTTATAAATGATAAAGAGAAACAAGATGTGCCCTTACTTCCACTGAATACTGTTTTTTGATTTCTTCTCAATGAGACCTATGCCCTCCAATACGTTGGTAATGTCATAAATCCTTCTTTTTTGTCGTACAGCAAGAGTATCTGCAGCCTATGAACAAGATAAAAGCTAGAAAAATTATCATGTAATCATTGATAGCTAAGTAAAATACTTATTATGTATACCCACTTATAAGTTTAATTAAACTGCAAACTGCTGACCCTGAGATGATGTCATATATATGTGCCATATATGTGATGTCAGTGTCAGTATATCTAGGTCTATGCAGTCTGTTAGGCGATATCAGTAGAACAGACAACACTGGCACTGATTTACACTAGATTTCAAAACTCAGAAGCCATATATGAAAATATATCCATCTAATTAAAATCAGATTTCCAGTGTCCTACATGAAGATCATACAGCGACCGATTATGAGCCATGCTCTTGTAGCCAATGGAATGTGGCTTTCAAAATCTGAAAGTGAATCAAATTGTTCAGCATTCATTGATGATCTTCAGCCACACTACTCAGTCTCCCAAATGTGAAGACAATGACTTGCTGATAAAATTAGCAACTATGGTGATAACATAGGTCACCAAAATATGACCCCTTAGCGATATGTCAGCTCTTCATGTAGAACAACATAGATCTGCTTTTTGATATGATTGAAATATCTGAGAACTCAGAGATCAACTCTTTGCGAGTTATGAGCTTATAGCTATTGCTAATGATTTCTGACTTTTAAAATTAAAAATTTATTTTCCTTCTCTTCTGAATTATCGTTATTTTTCTTGGTAGTCTAAGCATAAGAATCATCATCATCGACAGTTCGGTTCCATGACAAAAAAAAAAGATAAATATTCTTCTCTGAGCCATCATGATTAATTTATGCAAGCTAGTTGTGTTACAGTTTAATGAAAAGGTGTACATCTGTAAGTTCATTGCAAAGTTTTTTAAATAACAAAATGCACAAGTATTTTTAGTTTCCTTCATGAGATGAATGTGACCTCTGATGATGTTATTAAGTTTCATAGTGAACAGGTCCTCAATAGGATTCTGGTCCAGCTTTTCACTTGAACGTCTTAACCCTGCACAACCTGCATGGATGTTCTAAATCAAGTTTTCTTTTGGCTGGGTTTTTAAAGTCTGCAGTCTAATACATCTCCAATCTAAGTTCTTTCTTGTGATCACGTTTTTGGGTTGATGTGTAATCCCTAGTTTCATAGCTATTAACAGGAGTTTTATCAGCAATGGAGGAAAGCTTATGTTTTGGCATTTTGACATGAACTGAACTGAAACATTACCTACCCTTAAACATTCCTGAGAAAACATCTTGAAGATTGCAATAACTGTTAAACAAGACAAAAAAATTCAAGATACCATCTTAAACTTTTCTTCCTAAATAAAAATTTTGGTCGATCTCTACATTTGTCTCACCTCTGCCAAAGGTCGGATGATTTTTAGTAACAGATTTTAAAAGCCACTGCTACCTTTGATCTGTTTATTATTTATAACATCCCCATAACACATTACATTTGGTCTTAAACGGTCCAGATTACAACAGCAATTAATCAAATCACTGCTTGTTGTGTACACTTTAACCATCATAGTCTAATTACTCAGCCACACATCATTGCTCAGGCGAGATTTCCTGCCTCCAGTGCATCTGTGCATTCAATTCCCTACATTACTAATAAGGGTTGGAATCAATTGAGCAAGCAAAAGCAGAAGTGGTAGTCTATACTGCTATACAGAATTGTGCACATTTGAGTTTTATTATTTGTTCAAAATCAAACAAGATTTTTTTTTCCTCAAAAAAAAAATAGATATTTATTTAGAGAAACAAAAATGTCTAAATATTTTTTAAAAATACTCAAATGAGGATACAATATATGCAGTTTGTGACACATTTGACAAATATTACATCAGAAATTACTGCCTCATTCAACAAGCTTATCACTTGCAACAACATATTTTGCTTTATTCCATGTCAACACAATTTTGAGTTTGCTACAAAGCTTCAATCTCATTTCACGATTCCTATCTATGAAGCTTTTTATTCACTGAGAATGTCTTTCTGTATATATAATTAAGCAGTGTTAATAATTTACAACCTGAACAGTCTGTCATCTGTATGACACTACATTAACTCAAGCTATCTGACATGTTTCTTCTAAAAATAATGCAACTTTATATAATAATAATAATAATAATAATAATAATAATAATAATAATAATAATAATAAAAATAATAATAGCCTTAATATAATATTTGTTGTGTACTAAGAAGACAAGTCTTAAAAAAAATGAATATGATCTATAACAGCAAAATAAGTGCTTGACATATACATAATTATAAAGGGCAACATTTGAAACCTTTCTTATGACTATTTTCAGTATTTTAACTGATGCTCCTAGCCTGAAATTGAGTTTTCGGTTTAGTGGGTCATTCCAAGGAGAAAAAAGACATTGCCAACATGACTGCTTATGATGCATGTCAAATAAGGAGATCAAGTTTCAGGCAGTGACCAACAACAGTAAGATAAGACAAAACAAGATTTGTTTTTAATTGACATGACAACAAAAAAATCCCACAAAAAAGACAGCAATCTGACAGATTTTGCAAGACATAAAAAGTGTAACATTTTTTTTATTTTCTGCTATCAGTATTTTATTGCAAATATTTGGCAACCCTACAAGCTACAAACTTGTTGGCTGCTTCTTTGGTGGATAATGACTGCAGCACCACTTAGAGTAAATTTCTGCATAGTCAACCTTGTGCCATTTTCAACACATTATGTTGACTTTTGTGACAATAATACTTATAATCGCAAAAATTAACATTATAACATGCTTAAATTATTTCTATTCTTTTCAATTACATTTTTATTGATGTATAAATTAATATGACAAACTCTACTATTAAGGACGATTGGAAATACAACGGTCAAATCGTTTTATTCATTTTTGTTCACATTTGAAAAAGGCCCAAAACACCTTATTTCTTTGTCTGAAAGAATCAAGAATGTGTTTCAATATTAGAGTTGTGTCAACTTTACAAATGGTGATGAGAAAACCTTTGTTAGCCTAAAATTGTTAATTAATGATGAATATATTTATAAATACAAACTTTTGTGTTCCTCTTGCATTAATATGCCAGGTGAGAAAAATTATAAATAACATCATACAAACGCTGAAGAAATCCAAAAAGACAAGCAATAACTGGCAGTACAAGTTTGGGAAACAATCCGATATGGCTTTTTTTTTTTAAGTTGAATGGGCACAAAAATATCGTTTTCGAAAATGTGACGTTCTGTCCCCGCAAATGATCGGACTTCATATAGCCACCGACAAAGTCAACTTACAACTTTTAGATCCAATACGCCATCTTTGGCCTCTTGCAAAAGAGTTACAAATTTTGTTGTCAACAACCCCAAACTCTTTTCATGTCGGCTTGGGGTTAAGTTATCTGCCATCGTGTTCCACATAGCCGTTACTTTTTCGGCATTATTTGACCCTTTCAACCTGGGCTCTCGCGTAGCTGCACGAGAGCATGTGAGACTTCGTTGATCATCCGGGCTTCTGGAATGACTTATTTCAATCCTAATTTTGATTATTTGATTCAAACTTATCAAAGCGAGCATTGTCGGCAGTTTCTGGCGATGCAAATTGAAATGGTAAAATATGTATTTTTATTGTTCAGATTTCCAAAAGTTATCAATATACATAATTCTCTATTCCCAACAGTGAACCTTAGTATCCAACCGTGGGCCATTACGTTACGGAAGCAGGTGAAAACGCCTCACTGCCCACTTGCCCCCAACAAAAATACCCCCACTTTCTACAAAATGGCCGCCATAACAAGATCGCCTCCAATAAAAAAAAAAAAAAAAAAAAAATTCGTCCACTTTTCACAAAATTTTCCCATTCCAGTCAATAATGTTACATGCGGTTCATTCTCTGCATTTTTTATAACTCAAGAACTTGAGAAACATAAGCCACCTTAGAAATATATTTTAATATTTTACCAGGTAAACAGACAGTTGTAATGTTTAAAATATATTGAAAAAAAAGAAAAAAGTATATAATATTAAACAAATTCTTAGAATAACTAGATTTAGTATTATTTTTTTTTTAAAAAAAATTGAAGTTATATTCTATTGGCAGAAGAAAAAAAATTGAAAATAAAATATGACTTGTTATACAAAAAAATAGTAAAAGTTATAAATTTTCATTGCTTTGATAACATTTTTAAATTAAATGAAAATTGATGTCACTTTCAGTGTTTCCTTTTACCCTCATTTGTGTTTCAGAAACACTCAAATTTTTAATTTGACCCCCTTTCCCCAGATTTTACACCAAGGAGATTTTTTTACTCTTAAGTTTTGCACCCCAAGGGGATACACTGCACTTTTCATGCTTGGAATTTATATTCTTACATTTGACAGTATAAAAGTTATCTGACTCAAAATGATAATGTGCTCATGTGATTAATTACACCTGTTTAATTGAACTGAATGCACGTATTTGAGGTGGTGGTGGAAGGTGATTTTTTTTTAATGGAATCAATTTATGAGTGATAGCTGACCACTCTCTGTGGGTACACATGTGATCTCCAGCTAATTTTTGTATTTGATGTATGAATTCCTGCAAGAATCTCTTTAACTTTTGTTTAAACAGATTGCAAAAAATAGAAAGGTAAACTTTGATGTGGCTTAATTATATATTTCCCAATAATGATGATCATCATTTATTTTTTGTGATGACACTTTCTAATGTTCATGAAGATCAAAAGACATTTATTTTTTATGTAAAGGAAATTTAATATCATCATTCCTTAGCATCTATTTCTATCTCAGGATAAATAAACTGCAATTATAAATTTATGTTTGAATTATAATTTAGTCACCCTTTTGATAAATGGTTATGAACTCACTGATAATTATTACTTACATATCTTTGGGGGCCCCGAGTGGCCAAGTGGTCTAAAGCCTGTCCGTTACGGATCACTGCCATCTCACCTCTGTCTTCATGAGTTGGAGTCTAGGATTCGGTGAATGTGGATATTTGAGAAAGCTTGCCAGTAGCTTCTCGTGGGGCGGTGGTTCTTTCTGGTGATTTCCCAGTTTTTTCCTCCACCATTAATACTGGCCGCCATGAATAGCCTATCATGTGCTGAAAAATAGCCTTTAGCCCAACAACAACAACAACTTACATATCTTTAAGAATTAATTAACATGGATTGTTTGTATTACTAACTCAATACTCTGAAATAAACTTTTGTTTGTGTTGGGATTATTTTTGTGCACAAAAAGACTTTTTTCGCTGATGAAATTTATGTTTGGTAAACCTAATTGTAATGAAATATATAAAAATGACAAGAACAAAAATCAAGATTTAATTCAAAGTAGTGAATTAAAATAGTAAAAATAATCCATCTAAAATTATCCTTAATGATATATAAGTATGAATTAATGATAATGATACATAAGTATGAATTATTGATACACAAGTATCAATTATTGGCAGGTGCATTACCATTGATTAAAAAGCTTATTAAAAGAGTGTAATTCAGCATAGATCTTTAAATGAACTTAATTGAACTATCATACTTATGATTCTGGTAATAAATGGCTGCATGTAATTAATGGCAATGAATTTATATTAAAATGGATGAGAGAATAGATCATAATTTATTAAATGAAATCTAAAGCATGAAGTAGAGCAGGGACAATGGTGTAATGGTGATAAATTTATGTAAATGTCCAAAATATCCATTGAAGTGGGACAAAATATCCTGGGTGAAATGTCCAGGTACCAGGTGGGGTGAAATGTCCACTGACATGGGTTGGTATGTCCATTGAACAGTGGCTACATGTGGGCTGAAGCATCCATGGGGTGAAATGTCCAGGTACCCACAGGAAGCATGGAAGTGTGCACCATTCACCATTTTTAATATTAGTCTTGGATCACTTTTTGCAAATATTTTTACCTCCTGTTATTTCATGCTGAAATTGTCATATTTCTTTTGGATGAGTATTTAGAAATGTTTTATTTATATTCTGCATTAAGAGTACATTTACATTTTCAAAATGCCAGGTAGTTTTGAATCCTTTCTTCTGTCTTTGTATCAAGCACCCCCTTAACATTTTGCATGAAATACTGTGTTATATTTTAATTAGTCATACACAATTTGAAATTATATATTACTTTTATAACCAATAGAGAATATTCATTATAGTGTTGATGTACATGTATTCATTGATCTGAAAATGCAATTTAGTAAAGTCTTCTTTTGAAAGTTAGGTATGATAAGATTGTTATGGTAAAATTTTTGTATCTTTGTTTTGTATCTTTAAAATAAAATCAGTGATTAAAAACAATAACAATTTATGAACTTTAAGTGGTAAAATGTGGAATCAGAGAAAGGAGAATTGGAACTGGGTTGGTTCTCAATAAGAAAGCTATAATTGTATTTTTTTAAAATAGATTTCAGGTATAGGTCAATTTTCTGTTCATTTCATTGAAATTTGCCAAAAATGACAGGAATTTGTTTTCCTGAAAGAGAATGAGGGCTAATGCACATGAGCTATGGTCATAGGTTAGATGTTGGAACATTTAATATAGTCAACTTATAGTAGGGTAAATTCGCATAATATGGTTTAGAGTGTTTTCTGTCTGGAAAAGAGTTAGCTATGAAGTAGCAACTGGTATTACATGAACAAAATTAGTTTTACCATCCTGCAAAAAAAATTTACTTTTAATAGTTTATACAGGGTTCCTGCAGGTCATGGAATCCTGAAAAAGTTTTGGAATTTAAAAAATAAATTTCAAGGGCCTTGAAATGCTATGGAATTTGTCAAAACCTTGCAAAGTTTTGGAAAAGTCCTGGAATTTGTGACAAAGGTGTTAAAGAAATTAATTATTTCAAATTTCATAGAGCACTGTGAACCGGTTAAATAAAATGGTAAAATTACAATCGATAAATGGTTTCAATTTATATAACAAGAGTAAGTTCCCCTAATGGAAGTATCACATGATTTCTGGTGTATTTCACTAAAAAAAAAGAAAACAACTGGAAAATAATGTGATAATGTGTTTTGTTAATATTGTAAATAGGAACACATACAAAGATTACATTGAACATTGGATTATGACTCGAATTACAACATAATGTCAGAGTGTGCTAATCCAGGTAAATTTAAATGTACATATTAAAAATATTTGTTGTTAACTTATTTGTTATTTTAGATTGAAAGATGTCATTCTTTATGTTCATTTACTTGATAATGCAAGATAGCGCGGTCCTTGAGTTTTATGAAATGGCCCTGGAAAATTTTTGGAAAAGTCATGGAATTTGTTTTTGTTAAGTCTGCAGGAACTCTGTTTATAAATGTTTAATTGGTATTTGATCCATCAGACATGAAAGTATGCAAAAACGGTACTGTATTTTACAGTGACTATTTGAACTTATAACATTTGAACATTCTACTCTCACTTCAGTTAATTGTGCATTTTTGCCATATTCTAGAAGGAATGAGAAGTTGCATCACTCAAATTTTAACAGTCTGGCATGTATCCCGCAATAAAGGGTTCCATTAGGTTTTCAATTTTTGGAGGTTGTGGATTTCCATGGTGGGAAATCTGGAAATGTTATAGCTGTAACCTGAATTTCCCATCATTGCATTTACCTGGAAATGCATGGATTTGTAAAACTTTTTAGTCATCCAGAGGTATTTCTATTTGAAAGGCTTGATCTTGATTCAGATATGCCCAAGGTGTTGAGCTTCTGGATTTTGTTGGCACAGATATGGTTGTGATAGAAATGGACATAGTTGGGTTTTAGAAACTTGAAATGCCATGACATTGTTGTCCCACAAAAAAAAGTTAATTCAGAATAAGTAGCCTTTACCTTCTGACAAAGCATATGTCGCTCCTGTCCATAAAATGGGAATAATTTTAGAGTTAATGGATCTTGGACACTGATCACATTTTCTGTAATTCTGAGGTTCTTTCAATTTACTTAACTTATGAAGAGGCTTTTTTTATACTTTGCAGTTGCATGTAACTGAACAATTTTTTACAATTTTATTGTAGGTTCTATCCAAGTGAAAAAAATGGCAGACAAGAAAATCCAACCGAAAAGATCCAAGGACGAATTTTTACATGCTATCATCAAATTTTAAATCCAATAATGTTTAAGAAATATATCTTTCAACATACATGTACTTGTAATAATTATTGTTCAGTTTAGGTAATTGTCCATTTTTTAAATTAATAACAAAGCATTTTGATGGTTTATTATTTTTATTTGTCACAGTTATAATTGTTATAATTATTATCTTATCAGATTGTTTTTGTTGACAAATTATAGGGAAAAAAGTGGCAAGTAATATTTTTGGAATTTTACTGCTTAGATTGGTAAATATTCTGTGCAAAAGATTAATTTTTTAATATGCTTGGATGATATTTAACTTTCAGATGTGTAAAAGGGAACTGCTCTGGATTTAAGTTTTATCAACATTTCCTGATTTTGCACAAATTGCTTATTGAGAGAAATGGAGAAAGCAACAAATTTCTTGCATCATGAAGCTATTCAGCCAGCAAATGACAAATCAAGTGGATTCTTTTTTGACAATTCCAGTGCTGTTCTAGATAAATTGTCCTCACTGATTTTAGATGGAGATCTCAGTGATATCCAACTACGAGTAGGTCGCCAAGCTTTTAATGCTCATAAGTTGATCTTGTGTTCAAGAAGCGATGTATTCCGTACAATGTTAACAAGTCCAACATGGCCGGAGGCACATACAAAGCAGGTTGTGTTGAAAGAAGATGAGGAATGTGTCGAGGTATTCAGTATCTTTTTGAATTATTTATATACGGGCAGAGTTTTCCTGAAAGAAAGTAATGCCTTGCCAATTCTTACACTTGGAGACAAGTACAATGTATCTGATCTGTCGCGGGCATGTTTAGAGTTTATGTGCACCCACTGTTTACCGTCAGCATCAGGTTATATTGTTATGTGGCTTCAGTATGCCATTTTCTGTGGTTGCAGAAAACTTGAGGACATTTGTCAGAAGTTCGTGCTTCGTAACTTTCAAATGATAGCGCAGACTCCAGTATTCAATCTCATGCATGTGGATATTTTATGCAATTTTATGAAAAGCTCTGATGTGGTAGTAAAAGATGAATTTCATCTCTATCTTGCTGTAAAGGGATGGTTCAATGCACAGACTTTCACGGACAAGTCAGAGCGAGAAAATCTATTTCAGAAAGTCATGAATCATATCAGATTTCCCATGATGCAGTTGGATCAACTGGCATATCTTGAACATGATGAGTTGGTCAAAGAATTCAAAGACTTCTTCTTGCAGAAATTATTTGATGCCATCAAACACAGATCTTTGGACACATCTCCCAGGTGTACTAAAGATAAATCAACAGTCAACTCTAGTTGTCTCCAGTATTCAGCGCGTAACTATACCAATGACACCTGGAGTACTACAATTTCTGTTGAGAAACTTAACTTACTGCTACCTGGTGAAGTGCAAGGGGCATTCTTTTCAACACCTTTTGGTGGTTCCAGTGTCGACCAACACTGGGACTGGCATTTGAACCTGTACCCAAAAGGAATCCGCTTTCAGCAGTGTCTGATGATCCAGGCTTTCTCAAATAAAGTCATTGAGGAGACCATGTACAAAACTATTCGTTTATCCATTTCATCAGATAAACTTGAGAGAAGAGCAGTCAGTATTTGCGTTTTTGTCTTAGCTTCACAGGATGGTACAGAATATATTTGCAGTGGAGTTTCCAAGTACATGATTTTTGACAAGGAAAAATCCTTGTGCAATATTAATGACATAGTAGACTTTAATGAACTTCATAAAATTAATTCTCCCTTCTGTGTAGGGGAAGACAAGAATACATTCAAGGTTTTAATCATCATCAAACCAATGAGCTAAGGCAGCATCCGCCTCGGATGTGCGAGGTCACTTGTCAATCATTGAGAGATACTTGGTGAATATCAAGTTCAAATAGTTCCAGCCATCTGTGAAAATCTCTTAACATATTGTATTCCTCCATGTTTAAAATGTGCATGACACTGCAAATTATGTAACCCAATTCTTGCCATCAAAGAATAACCTAACACATCATTTTCTATGCATTTTGTAGTCTCACTCAACTAGTCTCTTGCTTGGCTGCATTATATCTCCACTATATATGGTTCTGATCAAACGCTTCATTCGATCACTGTCACAGATCAAATGTACTTTGGTGAAACACTGTGCAAGCAAAACTACAAAACATTTATCACTTCCACAATGCTTCTCAATACTTAACAATAAGGGGTTTTTTTAATGATTCATATCAAAACTTCTATTGTAAGGTTGAATGAATATCTATAAAAATATTTTTATTCAGCTGCTAATGCACAAGATATTTCTCAGTCAGTCTTAAAAACTCTATGTTTACAGGACACATGATTTTGTCTTGTCATCAGAGTATGTTTTATTCCACCCAGTCTCATCAGCCAGTCCAAGACACTTGCAAATTTGGGGGAAGAAAATTTCTGGTGTTCTGCAGAAAGTATTTTTTTCAGTCCCATGTTTGGCACAGATCTCATGGAGCCACAGAAGAGGTCTGGATGATTAAGACTACTTTTCATTTAAAATCATGTTGAATAACCTGGTCTGCCACTTTATTATCAGACCTTAGACCTGGGTATGTACTGTACACATTTGGGTGCCATTAACATGGATAAAATAAAGTAGTCATTGTAATGGACTTATTCCTTTTAGATAAATATATACATGGTTTTTATTTAATTAATTAATGCTAGTGTATACTTAACAATTTTGACCTTTATTTATGAGTAATTTTGTTCATTTTTACTTTTTTATTTACAGTTGTCTTTTCCACTTGTCAGTGTGTAAATCTGCTATACTTCCAACATTTTTATCTAAACTTTACAAGACATTTTTCCTGTCTTATAAGTACTTAAGATTATTAAGGTTTTACTGTTTATGCAGCTACTAGTAAGCATGGATCATATATGCTTCTTTGATTTTGGAAAATGATTTTGGTCTTTTTTGGTACTTGGAGGTAGTACTCCAGAAATCCAGTAGCATTGGATATATGTTAAATTTAAGACTGACAATGATAAAGCTTAATCTTGTAGGTAAAATTAGTCAGTCTAGGCATTTTTTTCTTCAAATTTAAACATTTCATCCAAGCAATAAATAAATTTATGAATCTTCAAAGAAATAGACACACAATTTTGAATGGGTTTTCATAAAATGTCAGAAACTTGTTCTTTAATACATCATAAATACTACAGATAGTGAAACCTATTTATTAAGGGCACTTTAGAGACTTCAAAATTTGGTCCTTCATGTGCAGGTGTCCATTATATTAGGTTAAAAGTATAATAGTAAGGATCCACATATTTTGCTCTTCATAAGCTTGTGTCCCAGTAAGGAGCTCCTAATCTTGTATATTAAGTAATAAATTGGAGGGGTCCATATATTTTTTCCATTCTAGATGTGCATTATATGGAGGTAAAATCACAAACATAACAGAAGGAATCCATACATTTTGCCTTGCATGAGCTGGTGTCCTTTATATGTAGGTATCTGCTAAGGCAGTTTTCACTACAGTAATATTTGTATAGTTGGTTAAAGTTCATCTCATGTCCAAGTGTAGCAATTACCAGTTTACAAAAACATTCATTAAATAAAATTACAACCAGCATCCTTGGAATAAATACCAGTATATGTCAGTATAAACATTTTTTTCCCAGACCTACCTTATGGAACATCTTGCATCCAATTATTTTTTTTTTAAAAAAACGACTTTTCACAGCCAGTTACAGTATCTGCAGGTTTGAAGTATGGTGCAGTAGTGGTACTGCAACTTTTATCAAAAGTCAATCATGAAAGATCACTGCCACTATTTACCCATCTTAATCATCAGATTATTCAAATCTCAAACAAGTTATTGGAAAAAAATCATTCTTCATTAAGCAAACACCTTTTTTATATGCCTGATCTAATGGATGTTTATTGTATTATGTTATCCAACCAATCTTACAGTTTCATTTCTGCACATTAACAAAAGCTCACCACCATTTGCAGTTATGAATTTGTGTGGACTGAATTGGCATGCACTTGGGTTAAGGAAGAACAGGATCAATTTTGGGGACAAAAGCTCAAAGGTTGATGTCACTAATTCAGAAAGAGAATGGTGTTCATCTTTGGTTACACAACTTTATGGATAGTTTGCATTTTTAATCAGGATGAACCTCATTGATATTTGGGACCAAAACTCAAGGTCACTGACTGAAGAAAGAAAAATGGTTTCTGCAGAATAACTGGATATGACTTTCTTTAGTTATTACCAAACTCTGAATGCTTTGCATTGTGGTAAGAAAGAACCCAATTAGTTTGGGGGTCAAGAGGTTAAAGGTCACTCATTGAAGGAGAACAAAAATGTTTTCCATACAATGGCTCGAGTTATCCACCAGCAAATTTTATGAATGGCTTGCAATTGGTAAGGATGAAGACTTTTGATTTTGGGGTCAAAAGCTCAGAGGTCAATGTTACTGACTGAATGAGGAAAAATGGTTTTATGCACAATACTGCATTGTCCACCATTTACAGTTACCTAACTTTATCAATGGCTTGCATTTGGGTTAAGGGAGAGCTCTTTTGAGTTTGAGCCTAGAGCTCATAAAATCAAGGTCATGGAATGAAAAAAGAATTTTGAGATTGATAGGTTGAAGGTCTAGGTTAATGTGACTGAAAGAAAAAAAAAACATGGTTTCCTCACAACAAGATTAGTTCTACATCACATACCTGAGCAAAACTTTGTGGATAGCTGGCAGATGGTAGGGAAGAAGCTCAAGACATAAAATGATTTTTGTGCAACAGTTTTAATTATCCGCCAAGTATCTTCACCAAAGTTAGTGGCATGCACATTATTTAAAGGAGAAAGCTATTGATTTGGGGGTTAAAAGATGAAAGGTTACTGACTAAAAGAAGAAAAATGATTTTGAGATAAAAACTCAGATCTAGGTAGTATGAAATATTGCACCAACACATTTGCCATATTGATACACAAATCAGTACAAAAAGTGAATCGATACAAAACAATTGTTTGATGCAAGTTACTTTTATTTTAAGCAGCTGACAGTTATTTAGAAATTCCACTTTTAAAACTTATCACCAGGTGATATGGTTCAAAATCAGTCTACACGACTCCTTGTAAATTTCATGCTAAATATTTTATCTATTCTGCATTATACAGTCACTGTTGACATTATATATGCATCAAGGAGGCATTCTTAACTTGTTCCACATTTATGATTGAGGTACTTAACTGAACATGTAATCCCCACTTTTTTTGCAAAGTTTCTAGTAGCTTTGTATTTTATCTGCTTGAATTGAATTTGAAGACTACACTTTTTATGTGTCACACAGTGAAGTATATTTATATTCAGTTCAGAAAGGTAGTTGTTGTTTGTTTTAGTCCAGAGGGAACAATCACCAATCAGAATGTAGTTGATTTGATGTACAACTTGCTGGGAGTATTGGCATCCAAACTCAATCCAGTAAGATAGAAAGCAACAAGCAAACTTTGCACACAAGTGGTTATTCAATGATTTATAAAGTACTTAAATTGTACACTGGGAACAAGTTTGAAATGTCTCATTTCATGTTAATATATGTCGTTAGTAATGAACATGCCATTGATATAAATAAAATTAGCACAGAAATGGGGAGGGGGGCACATTTCAAATGTCAGAAGTTTGTCTCCTTGCATTAATTTGCATAAGGGGAGTAGATGTTGTCATTAGTTTTCATTTTCACTAACTGAAACAAAGGTCCTTGGCCATGGCAGTTGTTTTGTATCGTAAGGTAGTAGAATCAAATGAATATGGTTCTTAGTTATCATGCCTTCCACACCCAGACTTGTTATAGATCAGTTTCCTTGCGCTAAGAAATTGTACTATTTCTTCTCTTTTGAAGATTATATTAATGTCTACCAAATTTAAATGAAGACATGAAATTGGTAATAAGATGATTTTAATGCAGTCATGCAGTGCAAATAAAGCGACAGTGACCAAGATCAATCCTGCATCCAATTAAATGGACAATCCTGAAATGCCTCGAACGTTGATGTGAAGTCTGCATCTAACTGCAGTCTGCTTAATGGAATAGAAAAAGTATGTTTACACATTAAAAGGCACAACTCTATCACTAACTGACCTTGATGTGTATTGATAATGTATCATATCATCAACAGTGTATTGAAAATTGTATCTATGCAGTATGGTGTATCATTTCACCCCTAGTTCTTGGTAAGATACATTGAGTTTATTGAAGGTTTGTACAGAGTATGGAAGAGGCCTATTGATTTGGGGTCTAATTGTCATTTGTCAAGCATTCTTATTGTTAAAAATGGTTTTGGCAGAGTAAATTATGTTCTAGAGTAATTTCCTTGATCATACTATATATATATATATATATATATATATATATATATATATATATATATATATATATATATATATATATATATATAGTTTGAATTGAACATTTTATCATTGACTTATCTTTTCAGGTTTAATAATTTGGGGTAACAGTTGGATTGACTCATTTTCTTGGGCATTAATGCCTATGGTGTTGAATACTTTTTATGTAATTGCACCATTATAGGCCATCAGTGGAACCTAAATATTTGTACCCTCTTTTTCATGGTTCAATGATTTGTACTAACTTTTGCATTAAGTTTACTTTCTGTATGTTGTAGCTTACATATAGGACATATTTTCAAACATTATTGCTTGTAGATTTTAAATATATAGAGTGCAACACTTTTTTGAGGAAAAATGAGTCACTGTGGCCCCAATTTGATGGTCAATTGATTTACATTAATCTTTATGTTGACCTCATTTTCTTGCACTTTTGTCTTTTGGAATTTTATAAATTTGAATGCAGAAGTATCATGAAAATCAATACATTCATCTGTGAAATTTAGGTTGCCACAACTTGCATTTCTTGATTCAGTCATATGTTTTGCCTGACATTGAACTCACCTTCCTTAGATTAAAGTTAGCGTTTGGGACATTTTTTCATATGCTGTTGCTTACAGTCACATGAATTAGGTTTTTGATGTACTAGCCAATGGTTCAAAGGAAATAAATTTTCCAAAATTGATACCACATTAATACAAAATGAACTTAGGCATTCATGGTTTCAATCCACTTGTACTACTGTTAGTAGTGTTTTGTTTTCAGTTTCAAAGGCATGACATAAATTCACTTGCATGAATAAATTGTGTAGTAGACAGTTTTATTATGTTAAATATATGTGGTGCATTTTACTTGTTGAAATTTTACATGTTGTTTTAGAAAATTAATGTTTTATGCTTAATTGAAATGTTACACTTTTTTAATTTTGATAGAATCTAAAGTTTAAACATTTCTACATAAATCTCTACATTTGATGATTCTGCAGTATTCATGTGGTGGCCATTTTTTTCTCTCAGTGATTTAGCAGTGTTCTTGTTAAAGCTAACAGCTGGTATAATCCATCATGTATAGTATACTTTTCTTGCTTGCTGCTTGTTTTCATAAAACTTGTGTATTAAATAACTAATTTTATTAAAACTTTTAAAACACTGTGTTGCCTCTCCAGAGTTTTTGTTAAAACAATGCTTGTTGGTATTTACTACTAGTGTTACATATATGGTATCTGTGTTGAATAATACTGGTTGTTTCTCAGCTGTTCTTTAATTCTTAATGCCTCTTGTTCTTGCTTTTGTGATGTACATTACATGTATATTGCATAGATATTATCTGTTCAGCAAATGTGTGTCAAATAAAAGCATTGTTAACTTTATTAATTTTGTTCTATGTCCATTTGATATGTTTTCTATAGCAGCTATATGTACAAGATCAAGATGGTATGCAGTGTGGTTAATCTTGCCGGCATGCGGAGTGTGGTTAATTTTGATGGTATGCCAAGTGTGGTTAATCTAGATGGTATGCAGTGTGGTTAATTTTGATGGTATGCCAAGTGTGGTTAATCTAGATGGTATGCAGTGTGGTTAATTTTGATGATATGCCAAGCATGGATAATCAAGATGGCATGCCTGAGTGTATAATAATGACGGTATGTCAGGTGTGATTAAGCAGCATGGTTTGCAGTGTGTTTAAGATGATATACAGAATGAGTTTAACACTGATATGCAGTGTAGTTAATGTGATGTGCTGGTATGCTGAGTGGGAATAATTTCTGGTATGCAGTGTGGTTGATGTACTGGCATGCAGTGTGATTAATACAGATATGCAGTGATGAATGTTCCAATATCTGGAGTGTGTGACTAATGTCTTTGTGTGTGGTTTTTTTCCTGATATGCAGTGTGATTGATGAACCGATATGCAGAGTGGTTAATGTGCTGGTATTAAAATAGGGACAATTAATTCACTTTGAAAATTGTATGTAATATTTGCAGTTAGTGTGCAACTGATTTTTGTGCAATAAGTTATTTGATTAATTCCCATTTCTTAGACATTTTTGCATGTAGTCGTCAACTTTGCAGATCAATTACTTATAAGGACTCATTTCTATACTAATAACAAGGGACTAATATGTTGCAGTGTAATTGTCTTGCAATAACTTCTCTTTGATGGATTCATAACTTTGTATGGTGTGATTGGTATTGGCTCTGATTGGTGTTTGTCATGTGCATGCATCATTCTTGAGTTGCCACTTCTGTATACAGGCTTTATACTTTATGAGATTTTAATAAAACCAGTGTATATATTTATCTGATCCAAGCCTTAGAGGAGTTTGATTTGGGGTGTCATTGTACTCATTAAAGATGTGTTCAGGCATTTGATTTGCAGATTTTGCAGGATTATGCTGCAAAGCAAAGAAATGCAAAAACAGCATATTGCAGGACACCCTGGTGGTTAACTTATCTTTGTGTCTTCAATGAATTACACACCACCAAACTGTCCAGATACATTTTTTGCTCTTTCTCAGTGCCGATTTTAATTATGATGTTGACAGAGAATAGTAGCAACTTATGTTTTGTAAATTTGATCAATTCTGCTGTATGTAATTATTTTTTACAATTATTTCAGGCTTTATTAAGTTTTTATCCCATCACCATAAGTGGCTCCAAAATCTTGAGTGCAAAGTACAACATAAACATTCAGCAATTTATGCTCTTTCTCTGTGATGACTTCATGATGCTGACAAAAAAATAAAAAGCCGTTTTATAAATTGAGCATTGCAACTTGTGTTTTATTGCATGTAATTATTTCTTCAGCAATTTCACGATTTTTAAAGTACTGTGAATTCATCATCTTGATTTTAAAATAAAAAAATGTCATTGACAGGACCCAATTTATATGCATGGAATTAGCATCCTTTTGTCATGGGATGATGGGGAGGTATATTTTTAACTGCTGTCATTTCAGTCTGCTATGCTAACTACAGAGTAAGTATTGCTGGGCATTTGCATGTCAGTGCACTGTATCAGCAACTATTAAAGCCTAGTTCTTTTTGTTTCTGATCACCATGTAGTTGAAATGTAATAGAAGAATGCCCCTTCTCATTAAAAAATTTATTTGATGGAGTATCTGACCTTATCTTGGGTAGAAACACACGAGATTTTGAATACTAATATCTATTTGGATGTGTAAATACATACACATCCTTCAGATTGGCCAAAGAATTTGGGCCATGTCTTAGGTCGGTAATTTGATGTTAGATATCTCAGAAATATGGCAGCTAGTCTTTCATTCAGATACCATATTTATAATAGCACAAGCCAATGGTTGATGAAAAGTCCACTCTGTATAAATATAAAACGAGTTATTTACAAAGGATATCTTTGATAATATGCTGATCCCTACTGTATGAAAAATTATTAGGCTGAAAGGGCATGCATCTTGAGGAGCACTACACTTGCCATAAATGTAGGTCATTAATACCAATATTTCACACTTTACTGATGAGTATTTGTTTCAGGTTGATTTCTCAAGCTCTGTTCATGCTAGACTTAACACAAGATTGCTAACAGTACCATACCCATACCACATAAACAAATATCAGTGACCTATATTTCACTGGCTTAGGTCAAGTTTTGCATTTAGTTCATGATTAAAAGGGTTCTTGCACCCTGTCTGTGTACTCTTATACCTAGATTCATGAAACTTGATTAGGCACTACATCTTGAGAAGTATTATATTAGGTAGGTGACTGTGACCTATATTTCACTAACTTTGGTTAAATTGTGTTTTCATGTTTATTTTTTGAGCTCTGTTCATGCTAGAACAGTAAAACCAGAAGAGTGTGCATCTATATTAGTACCTCAACCATACCACAAAAGGTGACATTCACATTTTCAGGCTTTAGTGTTTAGCTCATGACCCATTTGGTTAATGGCACCCTGTGTATGTATTCATAAACGTGGTATGGGGATGCATCTTCATGATTTTCTCTCCCTCATCATAAGTGTAGGTCACTGTGACCTATACTTATTCATTTCACAGCAATCATTCTTAACTAAGATTACTGTAGGAATGCAAATTTCCATTGTATTGAAATTAATCTCATAAATATTATCAATATATACTTCATATTTGTTGTATAACATAACATTTAAATGGATATTACAGTTTTGCAAATTAATTGAGCCATGGTTGTAATCATTATGTCTCCCAACATTTATGACTTTCAACAACTTGGACCCAGAATTGTAATACCAATTCCCCCTCTCTATGACTGCCAGAAAATTGGTACAAAAGTGTCACTGTAAATGGAGTCTATGATAAAAATGAGTAACAAAATCATTTCCTTTAAAACCGCGCTATTTATTCAATAAAATAAATTATCATAAATTGTATTTTGTTAATATTGCCATGTTTACAATGCTCCCAACGGACAATTGCTTATTGAAAAAAAAGTAAATAGAATATTTGATCCCATGCACCTTCAATATTGATAGGCAACATCTGATACAAAATTATATCCATACAGTTTTGATCTTTATTCTTAAATTGTTTTAAAGTTGCAGAGCAGAAGTATGATGGAAAATGTTAACTACTGAACCACAACACTGACCTTAAAGACTGCACTCCCAATGTGATACTTAACTCGCCTATATATGAGATGTATAAGTAAATGATTCATCTCAGGATTTAACCATTAAACCTGAGGGAGATTGTGATAAAAAACTTAAAATATTCAACTGTGATCTTGACCACTAAGATCTGATATACTTTTCATCTCTTAATCTTGGAAAGCATTAAAGTTAACATACATGCCAAGTCTCCCAATTTGTCTGGGAGTCTCTTGATTTTTACCCCATTTTTTGTATCTACTGATTTACTGACAAGATCTCCCGGAAATTGAAAAAAAAAAACCTGCCAAGCATAGGTATTTCCAGCTAAAACAACAATTCGAGAAATAAACCTCAGATGTAATTCGTCCCCATTGAAAATCAAATTCTGAATTACTTTTGTTCATGTGACCATTTGACCTCTGATGTCATTGACATGTAGGCTGCGAGATTTGTGTAGTCATATGACTTGGAATGAAATGAGGAATTTCAGGTCAAATTTCATCAACGATGTAGTTTCGGCTAGTCTGTCAGTGGATTAAAGATATAACGAATGCTATACTCCCTATATCTGAGAAAATAAATCGTATTATCGATTCATGCAGGTATATCTTGACGAATGGTCTCTAAAGTTAGTCAGAATGGCTAGTAAGTGGCTACCCAATCATGACACTAAATGGTGTTGGCAAATTCCAAAATTTTGATAGGGAATGGACTCTGATATTACACTCCAACATAAATGTCCAAATATCAAAAATGGAGTGGCCAGGGTCAGAGGAAACTCTGACTACACAGTTTGCAACACACATTCGAACATTACTAGTGGGGGGAAAAAATGATCTCAGAAGGCACTTGAAAAGTATGGAGCACATTGCAAATGAGAAATCGTCACATAATGTGCCGAAAAGTAACACAAATGAAGCTTTCTCAGTGATGATTGACGAGTCTAATGACAGTGGTGATGAAAAGTGTGTTACAATTCTTTTAAGGGTGTTTGACAGTGATATTCACAGAGTGACAACCAAAATCCTGGCTATGCACATTTGCAATATTGGAACTGGTGAAAACCTTTTAAACTGTCTTCAAGAAGTCTTAACAAACAGACAGAATGACAGAACCTAGTAGGGTTTAGTAGTGACAATGCAAATGTAATGGTTGGAAAGAAAAATTCCGTCCTCTTCAGAGTTCGTGAACAGCAGCCATATACAAAATTAATAAAGTTACCTAACTATTATTCATTATAGTTATTTTACTTAGGTGTTGTACGAACAGCACTTTTGTGCTTAAACTTATAAGAAAAATTGTCATTACGCTAGATCTCCCTGATTTGGACCCAATCTCCCTGATGTTGAACACAAATCTCCCTGTTTGTTTCCAGAAAACTTGGCATGTATGAGTTAAAATAGATGAAAGGAATGTGTAATGGATGGACATCCAGTTGGAAGCGCTGATACTATGTTCCATGCCTTTTTGAAAAGGACAAAAAATATCACAGCATTTGGTTTGCCACTCACTGGCTTCAATGGACGGAAAGTATAACAAAAACACTGAACCAATCTGACAGTATTAAAATGATCTGAACCTTCACTTTCTTGAACACTAATGTTACCAACTTTCAGTGAAAATACACAGATCTCACAATATAACTAAAACATCGGATATTAAAGGGAAAAAACAATGTGGTCACACTGAAAGCTTATCACAGTAAATCTCGATCAAAAACACCATAACAATCCATCTATGAAATTATAATGGAAAATACACAAATGTAATTATAAGTCAATAAAAATACATTTTGAAAAATTGCTGAAAGCTGCATTAATAAAAGTTAAATTTTCCATCAGTGAATCATACCCGACTGGCTACTGTGGTACATTTCAGGGCAAGGCACTTTCAAATTACTCGACTTGTCTCAACACACTATAAACTTCAAAGTGTTGATGTGCTGTAAAGCACCAACCCAATAAACAATTTAATGTGTCAGAAATAACTGAAACTTGTATATAGATGATTTTAAATACTGATCTATTAATTTGCACATTGTATCTCATCAGTCTATTTGCTGCACCTTAACTAACAACCCATATGATTTACAGCGTGAAATTTACAGGACAAATGCAAAACCTTTCTATGTGCTGTATTCGGTCCAACAGAAGTGTATTGTTGCAAATGAGGTTTCCAGTGCAAAGTACACTTGTTTACTAGGCCAGAGAATCCTGTCGTAGTGCATCTCTAATGTAAACCACAGTGGTCTAATACACAACATAAACTTCACAAATAAAGGTATTCTCGTACTGAAAATAAAATATGTGCATTGTAATTCGTTTTGACATTTATGCAAAAGATTTTCCAAAAATGAGAGGTAAAACACAATTTAAATTGCACAGAAAATTTTGCATGATGATCTTTTGTAAGACCACTCTACAAAATTTATAAGATATCTGAACAGAATTTTTATATATATAGGAAAACAATTGCTGCTAATTTTAGCTTAATAAACTAATTTATTGGCTCTATTTGATGCTCCTAACTGAAAATCAGCAGTAAAAAAGCAGTCTTTTCATTGACGTTATCTGTCTGACTATCCATCAAAAACGACCAGTTTAGCAATATCGGAATGATGGTAAAAGTTTGTCTCTTCTGTTACTGGTATTCACAAGATGTTAAGATTCACAAGATGTTAAGATTAATTGAAGTTAATTTAAAATAATCATTTGTTTATTGCTGAACACTGTTATATAGCTTCAACCTAGGTAAGCACAGCTAGGTTCATTGCCCGAAGGCCAGATTCACACCTGAAGGGACTCAGATCTTACTTCTTAACTAACTAATGAGAACTTAATTTGCATATCAAAAGGGAGCCGGGTATATATAGTAACTTCTCAGAGTTTTTAATTTGTGTATTATATAGTCCCCAATTCAATGAATGGTTTAGTTAGCAAAATTAGGAATATAGATATATAATCGATTTTAATTTCAAACAAGTTTGGATGCAGTTGCCTCAAACTGTGTAAAAATGAGTGTCTAATTATAATTGTACAACTATCAATGTGTTTAAAAAATGTATCGGTACATGGCAAAACTGTGAGTATATTATTTATGGGACCAAGGTCAGTATACACGTATTTTGTCTTGGGGGAAAGGGTAATGCCAATTTTCAGCATAAGATAGGCAATATATGGTGGGTATATTTGCTGGAGGCGGAACCTTGAAAGGCTCTGGAAGAACCAATGACTCATAGGAGTTTATTGGCAAGCTTTCTCAGATTCCAGTGTTGGTCAATCGAAGATTCAGATTTCACATGGACAGAGGTGAGATATGTGACTTATGTGTAAAGGCAAGTGCTTTGTAAACCACTTGGCCAATGACAGCCCCTACACATATTTGTGTTTGACATATCTAAAATTTAATGAAAATAACAAGAATAAAAAGACTAATATTAGATTTAGTAATGTGGGTGACTGGTTTCAGATGCACAAGTATGTCAGTCAAATAAATCGACTCCCAGACCAACAGTTGAATTGTTTAAATGGGGCTGATTTTTATTGGAACGTGTGCAAGAGAGAAAAAGACTGAATTTGGTTTCATGTTTTACTGTACAGTAAAAGACTGGTTATTTTATTACCAAGACAACTGGAGTAAAGTATCTTGCCTAACGAGTCGTATAAGGTGGCTAACCTGATCGTCAGATTTGAACCACAAATTTATTTATCACAAGTCCAACATATTAACCTCTGAGGCACTGCAGTTCCTGTGGGCAAGTGGCAACTTATCATTCTTTATTATTTATCTGGTTCTAACTTCACTTTTTTCTAGCTTTCTGTTTAATACGACAATATAAGATTGACCAATTCACTGAAGTTAATAAAAATGTTAAATATTTAAATGTGCCAGTTTATTTTATCCAGATCGTATCCAGTGTTTGACTTGGATGATTGAAACAAGACTGTATACAAGACTATACAAGTATCTACATACCTACATATATACAAGAAACACTTGTCTATTCAGTTTTGTTTCACAAAATACCTTCAGCGATAATATTGGAATAATTTGAACTTAAGAGAATGAAGTTTTAAACAAGTTAAAAATACCCAAACTTAAATATTATGATCAATATATCAATGGGTACATTAGTGCACATTTATAACAGTACAGCTGCATCATATTCACAGACTTTCATTACTAATAAATAAATTTATCCAATAGTCGAGTAAACTAAAATCTATAACTATCACAGTGACTTGATTAATGAGCTTCAACTGTATTTCCTTTGCACAAATATACAATACATAAAACACTTCTATGTAAATTCAGCGAGAAGTTACTGAATCAGATCTAGGTAAACAATGAACAAAATAATATCACACATAACAAACAGGAGGTTGTAAAATAAATTAAATGCAAGACATAATCATGTGAAGACAAGTTTAAAAAGTAAAACATCAAACTTGTCATTAAAACTTCTAAAGCCACTGGCAAGATTAATAAAAACAAGACCAAAAACATTAAATGAGATAAACAGAAAACTGAAACGTGTGTAGATAAAATAAAATGTAATGTGTAATTCATCTGGTATCCTACAAATACCTATGTGAACATTTTACAATGGGGTACTCAGAAATATCAAAATATTGTACAACATAATGACAAAATGTACCAAAAAATTCATCAATTGGCAAGTGAAAGAAAGGGAAAATAAATAAACATTTGTTACAATACTGAACATTTTAAAAATTATGTAACTAATTTTAGTTTGCACAAAACCGTATAATATTAATTTTTCAATCTGCTATAAAGAGACTTCTGAAAATAATTTGCTACAAAAAATTACAAGAGATGAAGGACAGGCGGTTAGCTTATAAGATGAGCCCAAATGCAAACCACTATGACCCAGATCTGTCATCACATAATGTACCAACAGATCTGGGTTTGTGCAATTTGTTAGGATTCATAAGCAGAGTAAACATTATAGACCTCAATCTATGTCTGCATTTTGCTATGGCAGAGCAGGATTTTTTCTTGTTTTGCAGTTTTATTGGACTTATAAGTAAGTAAGAATAGGTAAAAATACCTTAACTTTATGACTTTTAAAAAATTTCTCATTCTACGGATGGCAGCTTATACATTTTGTTGGAATAATCCCTGGCAAAATATTTGTTGTTGGAAACATTAGTGGCACATATGTTTCTGGAATCATTCCTGACACGTTATACATCATTGCAGAAATATTGACAAATTGTAACTGGGAACAACCAGTTTCAAAAGTTTAATAGTTGGCTTTTTCTGTTTACCATTTCAGTTTGCAAGACAAACAAAACTATAGGCATGCATTCACATTTGGATTTTCAATCATTAATAAGGGAGCAATATAAAGTTCTTTATGGTTTTGGAATTAAACCTGAGACCAATAATAACATACAATCCTGAGACATCAATGACAATCAACCAGTCAACCAATCAAAAACTGCTATTTGACTCGGTTTTTATTCATTCTAATTTTGGAAGTAAAGTAAAGTAAAGTAGCCTGCAATTTGTTCTATAGCTGAATACATGTATTTATTACTAATATCATGCTAAAAAAATGTTTCTAGATTTTTGTAGATTGAAGAAATTCTGATTCAAGGAGTTTCAGAATTTGAAAATGAGATGAATGCTAAATTCAAAGTAAATCCAAATTTTTTCACCTACTTCTGTCAATCAGGCACATTTCTTTAGAGCACACATATTATGGATAAGACTGGACAATGTCTATCAATTTACACACAGTGGTGGACAGTTAACTCACTTTACCTTGACATGAATGTTTATTCCTTGCATCTGCATCCTTTTTATGTCAACTGTTACCAATATACCCAGTATACAACAAAAGAGAATTAATATTTATAAAATTGAAAGCCAATACTGGTCTATTTGAAAAGCATCCCCATTCTCTCAAATAGACTCTTCCTTGGACAATGAACAATGTGCCATTATATTGCACCTAATAAATCAAGAAAATAAAAATATACTCTAAATATATGTAAAGATGTCAATTTATCTGGGCAAAAAACCCTTAGTTTTGTGTAGGTTCATAAACAGGGTAAATAGTCGTCTTCATACAGTGTCTTCTGTAAATATTAATCAGCCGAGTTTTCATTGTAGAACACAAGCAGAACTCTTATTTCCTCCAGGAGAAGCTGATGCTGGTCTCTTGGACTTAACCTGCTCAAAAAAAGTGATACATTCAAAAAGTGGTCTGAATACAGTGCCATTTAAGCACATGCTCCACTAGAATATTTAATTTTTAAAGTTTTTTATGAAGTGATGTTTGAACAGGCATAGCTGTTACAATGTAAAAGACAACAAATATTCATGCTTCATGTAACACATGCAACTGTTTTATAAAGAGCTTTTCTAAAGCAGAACAAATTAAAACAACAAAGGTGTAAACTTAGTAAAGCACTCCCCCATTATAATGCTATCCATGAGTGATAAAATATATCATATGTACTCGCTTATGAGTTGAGTCAAACTGCAAATAACAAAGATCCTATCTTTCACAGCATAAAGTGCTTGCAGATCAGGGTTGTTTGTTCTACTGATAACTCATATCAAACTGCACAGAACCAGATCTGCCGGTATGTACAGTTTGCAGTTGGACTCAACTAATAAGCAAGTAAAGCTGGTACTGCCTTATAGTGAAATCACCTTAGTATGAAGTACATAAATGCACACAATTCTGCTACTTCATGGGATCTATGACCATACTCGCCTTTTAACAATTACTGTGTTATGAGGTACTTTATATTGAGGGAGTTCTGTACATGACACAATATCAAGTATATTAAAAATAGCTCAATTCATGTCACAGTTTTTTTAATAATCACTTCAAACATTATGCACTTCTCAAAATACAGTTTTTGTTTCACAAATTCTAAATACAGCAGAAACAAATATCACATATTATTCAAAATTTAAGATCCAAATGAACTGTGATGCAATAGTCTCAATAATTATTTCAATGAATTATCATCTAATTGCTCATAGAATTCATAATGAAAGGTTACTGTAATAAGATAATTGATCATATATTATGTTTAAGTAAGCAATTATTCCAGAATTTTTTTAATTACTTAAAAGATATCAAGAAAATATAGAATTAGATTTGTGGACTACAAAAATCGTACCATAATATAAAGAATTATGTGTTATTTTTAGAAATTACATCATAAAATATGTATATAATAATTGATTCCCAACCTTAAGATAAAAGGGACCAACTGCTGTTTTTGAAAGTGAAACTTTGAATGTACATGTCAACATTTTTACCTCTTTCTCCAGATTAGACATCAACTGATAAATGAGTAATGACAATGATCAAAATTCAGCAATGTCTGTTTTGAACTGAATTACTAAAAACAAAAACATAATTGTGATTTGATGAGAAAATAAAGTATTTATAGTCTAATTTTTAACTAAAGTGTTTAGGAAAATATCTGAACACAATTCCTAATGTTGTACAGCGATTTAATTTTTCATACACAAATTTTTGAATTTTGTGCTGATTCACATCATCTCAGATTGGACTCCCATTACCCAGCCATTATCCAATACATCATTTTTTTAAAACATTTGTTGTAAAATTTATCAGAAACATCACATCATTATTTTTTGTTGTTGACCAGGCAAAAGGCACAGAGCAATGTGGTACCAAACACTGGACTGACTAAAACATTCTGGCTACTATTCCTGTTGCTGGAAATTTGTGAACTGCTTGAAAATTAACACAGAAAAATGTGATTTCTCCATTTTTTTTGTTGGATACCAATTTGGCAGACTGGTTGCAATATACCATATATTTCATGACCAAAGAACAATAATCAATCCTTCCAGAAGAAACAATGAGACCCCTAAATCCAAATCTGCCTATTTAAATGGTGACTAAAATGTAATTTTGTTGGGGAAAAAACACAAAATTATGCCTATGAATGGAATTCACAGCAGTATTGGTATTAAACTAATTTGAAAATAAAATATTTCCCTTCAGTGACAATGGCATTAAGCTTTGAGTAGACAACTAAGAACAAGCCTTACCCTGTGCTTAAACCTGTACAAACTCATACACAAAAAAAATCCTAAAGAGACAAAATTTTATCAATGACATGTCAAATATAATATTACTCTCATATAAAAACAACTGTCAACAGGGGTGTATGTGTGTTGTGTAAAGCTTTTAAACACACGAATAAACTAGGACTTTATGACAAGACTTGCCAATCACACACCTGCACACACACACACACACACACACACACACACACACACACACACACACACATTGCTTCTCAACAGCATTAAGCCATCACATTTCTCTACCATAACATAGCAATCGTTTTTAACCACTTTTTTAGTAGGACATATAACAAAATTACTCACAAATATGAAGAAAAAAATATGACAAAATGCCAAATTGGACCAAATATTGTTCACCTATTTGTAGACATTATCTTCATAAGCAAAGGGCCATTTTGTTCCTTGGCATCTTTAGCTAGTGGAAACTGTATTTTGAATAAATGTTCTATTGCTAGGGACTGATCTGGTGGTTAGAGCATCCACCTCGGATGAGGGAGGTCACGGGTTCGAACCCCCCCCAGCTGAATCATACCAGACTTTTTAAACAATGGTACTAACAGCTGCCTCTCTTAACGCTCATCATTAAGAGGTAAGTGTTAGGACTAGTCGGCCTGGTGTCAGGATAATGTGACTGGGTGTGGACATCATGCTACATGTCAGCAACATGATGCCCCAGTGCCGGACATAACTATAAACTGTCACACTGCAGAAATCATAACAATATGACTGAAAAATTGTTAAGCGAAATTATGAAGTCTAAATCACACACTCTTGCTGGGAAAAAAAAGTTCTTGCCCATGTTAAGGACATACTGCTGGTTCCCTGACCGTCAGTTTTAAACAGTCTTTTTAACAATTAAAAGCTTTCTTCCCTATATTATTGCTATTCTAGAACAAATTACAATTTTAAAAAAGTGACTTTAAAAACAAGCTATTTTTTAAAGACCTGTGCTTTATAATTAAAGGAAAGAAACTTGAAATGAAGTTTTAAGAAATAAAATTTTAAAGAAAGTCAGAGCTTTATAATCAATATCATCAACAGCAAAAACAGAATAGAAACATCACAGCAATCTGTATTGAGACTATCCTATTTCAAGTAGACAATACTGCATTTCACGGAGTTGCACATCCCACCACTACCCATATGATGGAGACAAGTCTATAGTCCAGAAAGTACACAATGTTAGTACTCTTCTGAAAATTGCTGTGAGAAATGCCTTATCAAGAAACATATCTCACTGATGATGACCTTAGTATATAACACAATTCACACCAATCCAATATAATCTGCAACTGCACTCGTAAAATTCTGATATATAGCGCATCCAGCTGCAACTAAACAAAGACAATAACTCACAAGAGCAACAAAATTTGTAATATGCTCATCTTCCAATGATCATCATAAAATGTATCAACATTCAAAGTGATCTACAAAAAAAAATGTTGCATACACAATCAGCTCCGAGTCAATCTGAGCACTAATAGAAATTGCAGGAGCATGCACAGCAACATAACAATACAAACTTGTAGGACTATTTGTGTTCACAAGATTATGTCGTATGCTGCACTCAGCTGCAAAAAAAAAGGCAATACAACAAAATTTATGGTAAACAGTATTTTGTCACCAAATGCATCTTCAAACAATTTTAATATGGTTTCATTGTGATTCAATGGAAACTTGGACTAGTACTGTGTTTCACAAGACTTTGATCTAGCATAGAAGAAAACAAATACAAGACTCATAGTATAAACTGCTACCCAGCAAAGACAAAACTCGAATGTGACAATTTCACTCTTAAACTGAATGAAATCTGTCCACAAATATTTACTCATGATAAAATACTTGGGGTGATGAAAGACATCAATTTGTAAGTCAAGTCATATTTAAGCCACGTAAAGTCAATTCAAGTCTGTGATTATGAATTAGCAAGATAAGGTCATATCTACTAAAAAGAACACAGGATAAAACATATTGCAAAAGCTATATACAATCACACCTGAACACTTCCAAAAGAATATTTTCAAATTATTCTGCTTGCAAAAAGAACAGACTCATAGTAGATAATGCTGAAAACATCCTAAATGCAATGAATATTAAAATTTTGACAGTGAACCAACAGTTCTGAGAATTTATAACTTATGCACAAAGTTTCAAATAATATGGCCTCGTCGTTATTTCACGGCATTATTTCATGCAGAAAACATTAAGTCAGCATTCTCAATTTAAGATTGATTTCAGCTAACCATCTTTTCATTCCAAAACCAAATAAAAAAAGTTTTCAACATTCAGGGCCACTAATTTGGAACAGTATCCCAAAGGAAATTAGAAAAAAAGGACTAATATAAATGCATTTAATCTTTTTCTAATTCAATGGTTATAAAGTGGAACCTATCTGATTTGACAAAATCATTAAAACTTAAGTATGAAAACTTTTGTTGTTTCACCATTTTTGTACTGTATATACACAATGTTCTTCTTCTTATTATTATTATTGTTGATGTTGTTCTTGTTATTATTATTAAACATTTTCTTAATCACCAAACAAAATCAACATTCTGTCAAGTTATGTGGTGTCTGGAATTGCGAACCAGAGCTTTGCCATCATCACCTAGGCAAACTTTGTATATCCTTGGATTTTTTTTTCTCAAAAGTTCCCAAATCAGGGTAAGAGACCATTAATTGATGACTATAGCATTCCATGGACACCATTATGAAGTTTTCCCTGAATACACTACACTATCATTAACTATCACAAAGTAACTGACATACAATGACAAGTCGTGACATATATATAAAAAATAAACCAAAGGTAACAGATATACAACAGTTTAAAAACTGAGAATTTCTGAGCCAACATTAAGGGTATGTAAGCAAAAACTAAATGAAAAAACAAAAAATTTTGAACAGTTTTGTGAGACAGTTATGCGGACAAGATCACAACATTAAGTGCCAGGATTCAGACTCAATTCTCACTCACATGATCACCTGCGTAAACCAAATCTGATTTACTCGGCTTTCTATTTTTCTTGGCTCTTGCCTTTAGTTCCCCAAAATTTTCTTTCATGTTCATAAAGGGGGCTAACTCAACAGATGCCAGAGAATCTTGGTCTTGTTCAGATGAATACTGCTTCTGACATATCCATGAGAGTGGGCATTAAGAGAAATGATAACATCAATTTTTTTTTAAAACAAAATTACAATGAACAAATTCTACATGCTTTACCAACACAAGTTGAATATGAATTGGCATAAAATATGTATAACAGCCAAGCCAGAAAAATAATTACTGTAAAATAGAAGCAAAATATAAGAAGAGGACCAAGTGGGACTGATATTGCTCCTCTGGCAATACATTGGTCCTGTAGGCGAATGTAATAATAAAACAGTTACCTTGGGATGAAAGAGACTCTTGTCTAGAAAATTTCCAGATATTTCTTAAAAATTAGTGGTATTTGACATGTTGTTTAACAGTGTTTCTACTCCGAGTTACTTTAGCAGGACTAGATGGAGCATGGGAACCATTCATATCCATGTGAAAAGGGTTTATACTTGGGAGACTGCCGGTCCCATTTGATCTGATATGGTATGGTAAAGTTGTAGAGAAAGTCATTTTCTGATAGTTTTGTTTTTAATATTAGTAACAAAAGTCAAATCTAATTGGAGATAAGTATCATTTATAGATTTTTCACCTGTATGTTTTGAAATGCACACCATTGCTAGTAGAACTACCCCAGCCAAAACTTAGAAAAAAACCTGTTCAATGAAGCATTCCTACCATGTCTGATCAAAATCGATTTGGCCTTTCTGTTAAAAATAGATATTCCTGGCCTTTCTGTTAAAAATAGATATTCCAAAAGATTTTTATGAAACCTTAACTTTGCTTGGGGATGTACACTGAAGACAATTTTTATACAGTAAAATTTCAAGAAACACTCTAACCAAGTTTAATTTCAAATTGGCTCCACTGTTGAAGACAAACACTTCTACTAAGATTGACTGAAATTGGCCAAGTATTTTTGCACAAGTTAAAAAAAGCATGTGGAGAGGTGCCAGATGATACATGCTGGATGCGGAGCAACACCATAAGCTTGTCTGGACTATAGGGCCAGGTGAAATAAAAATTGAGATAGTGAGTAAATGTTTATGTTAAAAATTCAATATAAAACTCAAACTGTATTTATTTGGCCGAACTTTTGAAAACTATGTAATTCATTTCATTCTGGCAATATTGTTACTGAGCATTTGTAACTGGCAATACTGTTACTGCATTACTGAAGAGCAATATTTGCAACTGTCAATACAAGTTTTATTAGGTTATTAAATTTAATAATTTTCAAAGATCTGTCTTTACTGCCATATTTTATTTAATGTTTACAATTAAAAATACCATACAAAACCAGTATGAAAGTAGCTTATTCCAAGCAATTCATATGATGTATCATAAATACTAACTTCCAAATCCAACTGCAAACTGCAGAGATTCAGACCTCATGTTATAATATGCCAGTATATTTAGGTCTGGGCATTTTTCTTGGGGGGGGTGATGATTGGTAGAAATACAGACCCTTATCCATCAGCACAGTGTCTATGCTGTTTGCAGCTGGACTCTGCTTATTCGTGGATATGTATGGTATGAACTGTTGTTTTATTATACATATCTAAAAAATAAATTTTATGACCAGCAGATTACAGATAACTTAGTGGTTTATCTACTTGGTTTTCCCTTCACAATCCAGTTATGTCCTGAAATTCATAAAAAGTGGGTTCTTTTTTAAATTTTCCTGAACATTAACAAACCAAAAAACTTCTATGGCAGTGCTGAAAACTAACAAACCAAATAACTTCTATGACAGTGCTGAAAACTAACAAACCAAATAACTTCTATGACAGTGCTGGACATTATCAAAACCAAAACTATCAAACTACAACTTCATGGCAATGCTGAATACTAACAATGACTAAATAACTTCTATGGCAATGCTGAATACTAACAATGACTAAATAACTTCTATGGCAGTGCTGAACACCAATAAGCCAAATATGTTCCATGGCAGTGCTGAACACTAACAAACTAAATAACTTCTATGGCAATGCTGAATACTAACAATGACTAAATAACTTCTATGGCAGTGCTGAACACCAACAAGCCAAATATGTTCCATGGCAGTGCTGAACACTAACAAACTAAATAACTTCTATGGCAATGCTGAATACTAACAATGACTAAATAACTTCTATGGCAGTGCTGAACACAAACAAACTAAATAGCTTCTATGGCAATGTTGAACACAAGCAAGTCAAATATGTTTCATGGCAGTGCTGAGAACTAACAAACAAAAACAACTTCTATTGCAGTGCTGAACACTAACAAACTAAATAACTTCTATGGCAATGCTGAATACTAACAATGACTAAATAACTTATATGGCAATGCTGAATACTAACAGTGACTAAATAACTTCTATGGCAGTGCTGAACACTAAGAAACAAATAACTTCTATGGCAGTACTGAGCACTTAAACAAACTACACTAACTTCCATGGAAGTACTGATTACCAAGAAACCAAATAATCATGGCAATAAATGTTTCTAAGTGTGTATTGAAAGAATTAAACTTATTTTTTGAGTTTATAAATTTATCTTCGGAACAACTAATCTCCATGCTGATTACAGCACAAGAACATTTTTAAAAAAATATTAATTACCTATGAGGGTTTTACAAGCAATAATTTAATTTTATTGCATTAAATGTCAGTTTTGTCAGTTTTGTTTGCAATCTAATAATTTTACACATCATTATGCTGTACCAAGCCTCATGCTGTTATCAGTATACACTTTACAGACTGCAGTTAGTCCCTACTGTCTGGCTTCACTACAATGTGACCAATAAATAATTCTACACACTGAATGAACTCACTTGTTCTGACCATGTATTCTTAATATACCATCACTTACTGGTTTCACCTCAGTGTTTACCAGAATACACATTGTGTATTGTAGGAAGTCTTTATGGCTTTATCTCAATGTTACCAATATACACTTTGTATACATATACTGGAGGTAGTCTCTAGGGCTTCAACTCTATGTTACCAGTATACACTTTGTATACTGCAGGTAGTCTCAAGGTCTTTATCTCATTGTTACTAGTATATACTTTGCATACTGCAGGTAGTCTCTAGGGCTTCACCTCAATGTTACCAGTATACACTTTGTATACTGCAGGTAGTCTCTAGGGTTTCACCTCAATGTTACCAGTATACACTTTGTATACTGCAGGTAGTCTCCAGGGCTTCACCTCAATGTTACCGGTATCCACCATTAATACTGGCCACCATGTATAGCCTATTGTGTGCTGAAAAATGGCGTTAAGCCCCAGAACAAAAACAACAACAGCAGTCCCCACAACTGTTACCAGTATACAATTCTGTACAATGCAGACAGCCTTATGCTGTTGTCAGTACTACCTTTAATACTGAAGGCAGTCCCCAAAACTGCTACCAGTATATAATTCTGTATACTGCAGGCAGTCCCCAAAACTGCTACCAGTATATAATTCTGTATACTGCAGGCAGTCCCCAAAACTGCTACCAGTATATAATTCTGTATACTGCAGGCAGTCCCCAAAACTGCTACCAGTATATAATTCTGTATACTGCAGGCAGTCCCCAAAACTGCTACCAATATATAATTCTGTATACTGCAGGGAGTCACTTGCAGTTACCAGTATATACTATGTATACTGCAAGCAGATTTACTACCTGGTTTCATCTCTCAAATACCAGCATGAAATTATGCAGCTTTAATATGGCTATGCTGCTTAAAACAAACTGCATCCTCACATTTTAACAGCAGCAAAGGATGATATTATAAATTCTGAAAACAGAAAATCTCAATCCCCAGAAAGAAGAATTGCAAAAGCACATCAGTGAAATAAGCACTCTTATGAAAAGAAATAAAAATGTCCAGAATAATGATTCCAAACACACAGAGAATATTTGAAAACCCTTCAGTCCATCAAGCTATATTGAAAAACAATGTCACAAATAGCAATAAAGTGATCTCCCATCTTAGAAATAACTGCTTTGGATTTCATAATACACTGGATTCTACCAAAACCTGAAGAGAAAACATCAAAGAATTCCAGAAAAGACTCTCATAATTGGAGACTTCATTATGATGTATGTTGATAAATGAGGTCTCTTACCTTGGGACCAAGTTAAGTGTTTGTCAGTGGCAGAAACTGGTCATATGTTTTATGCCATAAGAAAAAATTACTTTTCTCAATACAACACCATTATAATCAGTGTTGGTGGCAATGATGCAAGTAACAATGTTCATATTGACCAGAGTGAAACCAACTTATTTTAACATCCTAAACAGTCTTTCCATGCAGTGCATGCTCAAGAATTGACAGACATTCATGAGCTGAATGCTCTAACAGAACATTGATGTCATGAGTGGAATCATAAAATGATAGACATTAAACATGGATTCATGACCAAGTCCGGATTAGTTTTGGAACAGTTAATGGCAAAAGAAAAAAAATCCATCTAAATAGATGGGTTTATCCCACTTTCTCTGAGCAGTAAAGAAGTTTTTTTCTAATATTAAAGGACAGCTCTGACTCCTCCAAAAGGGTACAGAAACATAGATAACAAACATATATGAAACCATGCAAACTGTTCTAACCTTCATTAAAAGTCATGGAGATCTTTCTACTTATTTGAACAATGGCATAATGTGGCATCATGCAGTCTCACAAGCAAAATACAGTGTCGCAACTGTCAACAATATGGGCATAAACCAAAACACTGCGAAATGTTCCACTCAGATATGCAGTATTGGAAAAATGGTAATGAAGATGGGGCATTAATTTTAAAATACAAAACACATTTTTCCAGAAACTTAAAAGCGTATAAGATCTACTAAGTGTGATTCTCACTCTGATGGCAGAAAATAAACTACAGATGCTCCACAGAGTGATGATGTGCATGGAATTATTTCTGCTGCAATCCCATTAAGTGCCTCCATCAATCACAATGATCATTATGTATTAACTGCTAACAAGATAACTGCTAAAGTGCTAATGTTTAAGACTCATTAAAAAATCTTCTCAAAATCAATAGTCATGATTTAGGAAAATGGAACAAAAATTTAGAAGAATATCACGGTTCATTTATTGATAGTGAAAATACTAATTTAGTTAGTCCATGTCATTTATCTTAAAACCATAAAATAGCCTCAAAATCAGTGGCCTAAGCGAAAAGGACTCGAAATTTTTGAAATCTGAACATCGATTATCATTTTCTGAAATGAAATGAAATCAAATTTCCTCTTTCAGGAAATCATTCACTACTTGATATTTTTGCCTTCAGTGAAACCTTCTTAAAGGATCTTTTTCATGATGATAAACTAACAATTCCTAACTACAGTTTTTAAAGAAAGAAAAAAAGGAAAAAAAACAATTTTTCCAAAAGGGTTGTGGACTTTTTGTATACATTAAGGATGACATTTCTTGCAAATGTTGACATGATCTTGAGGTATTTGGTATGGAAATATTTTGGATAGAAATGAGAAAAAAGGTCTAAAACTTATTTCTATTTGGCTGTGTATACAGACCAAGAAAGAATGACAATGCTCTGTAGACTGATTCAAACTCCGTATATCGAAAACAAGAAAGTCTCATTAGTGGGTCATTTCAAATGCAATCTTCTTCATGATACCAGTCAAAGCTGGATTAAAGCCATGAATTCCCTGAATTATCAACAGCTAGTTCATGTACCCACCAGAATAAGAGAGGTATTTGAAACACTAATTGATCACATCTATCAACAATGCCAACAATATTACAGAAGCTGCAGTGTCCCAATATTCCATACATGATCATTTGTACAAATGGAAAATATAGAAGGCTTCAAGAGAAATAAGTCAGTTGACCAAATGAGCTTCTTCTTTAAATGAAGTAATAATAATAATAATAATAATAATAATAATAATAATAATAATAATAATAATAATAATGATAATAATAATAAAGATAATAATAATATCATTGTTATGTCCATATATTGTGACCATATTGGATGTCAGATTGGCACTATTTTCATTTAGGACCAAGTAGACAAGAAATATTTTGATGAAAACCCAATTTTTTTTATGATCATATAACAGGGGTAGCAATAACAAAGTTTAAAAACTGACCACTGTGATGGATGGAAGTAGATATATAATAGGAGTTCCAGTGAAAACCCCATGTCAGTAAGATTTCCGTTAAGTAGGACTAGAAATAACAAGATGTTCTAGAGGGCTATCAGCCATATTGGATGTCAGATTGGCACCATTTTATATTTAGAATAAAGCAGACATCATAAAGAATCTTTTAGTGAAAACCTAATGTTGATATGACTTTCCGTTTCTAAGGAGAAATAGCCATTGTGACAGCCACACTGTATGTCTGAATGGCACCATTTTCGTCAAAGACCAATGAAAACTACATGCCGATATGATTTGTTATGATTTTCTGTTCAGGAGAACTAGCAATGATAACATTATCATGAAGGTTTCTGTTCAGGAGAAGTAGCAATGATAACATTTCCATGAAGGCTGCTATGGTGGTCTAATTGGATATCCAATTAGCACCATCTTCATTCAGGACCATGTTGATATGACTTTCTGTACGGCAGCAGTAAAAAGATTTTCTGGATGATTGCTATGTCAGCCATAATGGATGTCAAATCAGCACCATTTACATTTAGGACCAGCTTAAGATATTGAAAAAAGTCTTTTATTGAAAATCCCATGATGGTATAAACCCCCAACCATACAGGAGAAAAAACAAGATTTTCAAAATGGCCACTAGAGCAGCTACAACAGGTATGTGAACAGAATCACTTCTATGGGATGAAGGTGTGTGTACAGTTTCTTGCAAGTCCTCCAAGGAGGTTTTGGAAATATCAATAAAAAAAAACTTTAACACTACAAGCAGACAGATGACCGACAACAGTCTATTCAATAAGCTCTTCTGGTTTATGACAAGAAGAAGCAAAAATAATGGGGAGATTACTCAAAAGTTTTCAACTGACAAGGCCCAATTTTATATGCAGCATACTGTCACTTAAAAAGTACTCAACTGACAAAGTCCAATTTTATATGCAGCAAGCTGTCACTGAAAAAGTACTCAACTGACAAAGTCCAATTTTATATGCAGCAAACTGTCACTCAAAAAGTACTCAACTGCCAAAGTCCAAATTTACATGTAGCATAAGGTAACTTAAAAAGTACTCAACTGACATGTACTCATCTGACATTAAGTCCAATTTTATATCCAGCATACTGTCATTAAAAAAGTACTCAACTGCCAAACTCCAATTTTATATACAGCATAGGGTCACTCATAAAAGTACTCAACTGCCAAACTCCAATTTTATATGCAGCATAGGGTCACTCAAAAAGTACTCAACTGCCAAACTCCAATTTTATATGCAGCATAGGGTCACTCAAAAAGTACTCAACTGATGAATCCAATTTTATATGCAGCATACTGTCAATTCATAATACTCATTGACACAAAGTTTCAAGTAATGAAGACATCTTTAATGATTCAAGAGACATGAGCTGAATTCATAGAGGTGAAAAGTTTGGCATGATGAGGACATAACTAAAAAAAGTATTAACATGAGAAAATGCTCACTTTATATGTGACACTCTTGAGAAAATGCTCACTTTATATGTGACACTGTCTAGTCATAATTCATGTATATAAAATGTTTCAGACACAATACTTAGAACCCATTTCTTTCCCTGTCTATGGGTGGCTGAGTTGTCGAAGGCACTCACCTTTACAGATAACTAACATCTCACCTCTGTCTGTGTTCTATGCTCTGACTCAGCCAATGATGTGGGTATATGAGAAAGGTTGCCAGTAACTTCCCGTAGGTCAGTGGTTCTTCCTGGGGCTTTCATGGGTTCTTTCTCCACCATATATACCAGCTGCCATATCACATATATATCACATGCTGAAACACAGTGATAACCAGTAAAAATATAACAGGTTTCATGAAGATATTGCAATCAGACTTGAAAGTGTTATGGATGGACAGGAAGATTCCTTTAAAGCCCCCCCCCTCCTTGATTCCAATTGCAGGGGATGGTGGTAACAAAATATGTACTACATCATACAGACCGCCTCAACTGCAAACAGGAAAAAGGGGTGATGAAAAGTTCAAATGGCAAAATTAAAAAAGAATAAAAATAACTGTATAATTAAACTCAGTAAAATCAAATAAAATGATCAAAATTAATGCAACACAATTGCTCAACAAAGCAAAATTATAATTAACAGCATAAAACACGAAACCACAAGTATCTGCAACTGTATCCAGGCAATACTAAAGCTAGTTAAATCTGTAAGGGCTGAAACTATAACTGGGAAATACATGCTTTGGTTCAAAGTGAATGTCTTACATCACCGTTTTTTCCCAAAACAGGAATATCTGAATAATGGTGTTTTGCCACGTGATGATAGCTGATGATACCGCCATTCTTCTCGGCCTCAGTGGCCAATTTGTTTTCATCTTCTCCAAAGACATACAAACTAACTGTGTCATCACCATTGTTGTTTGTTTTATCATTCTGGAATGCAGATACAAATTAAAAATTTAGTGAATTTATTTCAATATGACCAAAGAGAACTTTAAATGCTTTCATGCCATAATGCCGTAAAAGACTTGAAAATTCTGGTTCCAACACAGGTTGATCATCATGGGCTGGCTGAGCTAAAAATGTCATCTTGATAAGAACATGTTAAATTTTAATCCTTATTCATGATGTTCCAGTTCTCTCACTAAATTTAAGTCTCAAAAATCAATATAGAGTGATGCAATAGTTTTCTGTCTTAACTAGGTAATAATTCTAATAAAAAAGCCAATTTTTCCAGTGTCCCAAGTGGTTAGAATGTCTGTGTCAGGTGCGGGAGGTCGTGGGTTCAAACCCGGGACAAGTCATTCCAAAGACTTATAAAATGGTACTAGCAGCTGCCTCACTTATCATTCAGCATTAAGAGGTGAGTATTAGCCTGTTGTCAAAATGATGTGACTCTGTGGGACATGATGCTACATGTCTGAAGACTGATGCTCCAGTGCTAGACACCAAAAAACTGCCCCACTACAGGCATTGTAGCAGTATGAATAAAATTAAAGCCATGTTAAAATCAAAATCACACAAATCTTTGACAAAAAAGCTCTTTCTTTTTAAGTAATATATAAACATATTCTTTGCAATATCTGCCAAACAAACGATAGTCTTATCACCAAAATTAATCCAGATCATCCAGTCAGGTTCGTTGAAATTTTGGGAACCCCTGTGCTCTTTAAAAAGAATCATTTAATTATTAATTAATTTTATTAAAAGACACTGGTTTTTTTGCCCTAAATCATTAACATAATGTTTTCAGATGACTGTCTTGATTTTTCACTGGATTTTACAACTTGTTTATTGGTACCACAATATTTTAAATCAGGCATATATTATCTTTTAGTTACACTACCACAGTAAGTGTATGTTCTTTCTACACTCTACTTGTCACTCCTCTTACACTCTACCTGCCACACTTCTTACACTCTAGTTATCACTCCTTATACACTAGACTTGTCATTCCTTGTCATGTACACTCTACCTCTCATTCTTCTTACACTCCAGTTATCACTCCTTATACACTAGACTTGTCATTCCTTGTCATGTACGTTCTACCTCTCACTCTTCTTACACTCCAGTTATCTTTCCTTATACACTAGACTTGTCATTCCTTGTCATGTACACTCTACCTCTCATTCTTCTTACACTCTAGTTATCACTCCTTATACACTAGACTTGTCATTCCTTGTCATGTACACTCTACCTCTCACTCTTCTTACACTCCAGTTATCTTTCCTTATACACTAGACTTGTCATTCCTTGTCATGTACACTCTACCTCTCATTCTTCTTATACTCTAGTTATCACTCCTTATACACTAGACTTGTCATTCCTTGTCATGTACACTCTACCTCTCATTCTTCTTACACTCCAGTTATCACTCCTTATACACTAGACTTGTCATTCCTTGTCATGTACGTTCTACCTCTCACTCTTCTTACACTCCAGTTATCTTTCCTTATACACTAGACTTGTCATTCCTTGTCATGTACACTCTACCTCTCATTCTTCTTACACTCTAGTTATCACTCCTTATACACTAGACTTGTCATTCCTTGTCATGTACACTCTACCTCTCACTCTTCTTACACTCCAGTTATCTTTCCTTATACACTAGACTTGTCATTCCTTGTCATGTACACTCTACCTCTCATTCTTCTTACACTCCAGATGTCACTCCTTATACACTAGACTTGTCATTCCTTGTCATGTACACTCTACCTCTCACTCTTCTTACACTCCAGTTATCACTCCTTATACACTAGACTTGTCATTCCTTGTCATGTACACTCTACCTCTCACTCTTCTTACACTCCAGTTATCACTCCTTATACACTAGACTTGTCATTCCTTGTCATGTACACTCTACCTCTCATTCTTCTTACACTCCAGTTATCACTCCTTATACACTAGACTTGTCATTCCTTGTCATGTACACTCTATCTCTCATTCTTCTTACACTCCAGATGTCACTCCTCATACTCTACTTGTCATTCCTCATACATTCTACTTGTCACTCCAATACACTCTACCTGTTTCTCCTCATATACTCTACCTGTCACTTGAATGCAGAATGAAGGGCTGTATAAAACTAAATGTTAAACCTTGTTACACCTCTAAAAACAGAAATTTTATGCAGGCCTAATAAAAGTGAAAATTGCTACTTGTCTTGCAGGAAAGAAGAAAGAAGAACATAGCTTTTGTTTGTTTTATAGAAAATATGATTTTCTTACCCACCTGAAACTCATCAGGATGAATGGATAAGTGAATTGTACAAGTCCAATTTTCTAAAATGTTATTTATTTCAAATATCTTTAAAATGTATATAAAATGAAAGTTAACTGTGAAACCTATCAAATCCTTCAAAATTTAAGTCATAAGTTTGATTTTGTTTTTTTTTAAACAATGATTTTGTATATTTTTAAGAAATAATTTATGGCTTATTGAAATAGATTTCAATAACTGATAAAACTGATTTACCAATTTCAATAATATAATCTCAGTAATCTCCAATTTTTTATGCTAAACCAAAAGTTATGAAAGTAAATTATCAAACTGGCTTCAGTTTGAGAATAACAAGCACTTCTACACTTTGTGTAAATATCAAATCAGCATATGCCTGAGAATAACAAGCATTTCTACACTTTGTGTAAATATCAAATCAGCATATGCCTGAGAATAACAAGCATTTCTACACTTTGTGTAAATATCAAATCAGCATATGCCTGAGAATAACAAGCATTTCTACACTTTGTGTACATATCAAATCAGCATATGCCTGAGAATAACAAGCATTTCTACACTTTGTGTAAATATCAAATCAGCATATGCCTGAGAATAACAAGCATTTCTACACTTTGTGTAAATATCAAATCAGCATATGCCTGAGAATAACAAGCATTTCTACACGTTCTGTAAATATAAAAAAGCAAAACTTATAAAAAAATAAATTCAATTCAAATACATGCAAGGAATGGATTAGAAAAGATCACACTAAGCTACTTGTTTTTACTTTAATGATGTCATTTGTACAGTCTATCCATGTATCACAAATACCAAACTGTGAGCAGAGCAGCACATCAAGACCAACCCTTGTCTAATGTCTTTGGGTTTCAATACAACACTCCCTCACTATAATGTTATTGATAGGGAAACATACAAATGGACAACATTACAATGAGGTATTTTATACAAAATACATTACCATTAAACAAAGAAAGAGTATCAACGATCATACCAGCCTTCCTTATACTAAACTGCATTATCTGAGAGGACTATTTGCTTGACATCATAAATACACAGCATGGATCCGATCTGCTAGCACTTTTGGGAGCAGCAGATCTGGGTCTATGCTGTTTGCTGAGAGGTGTGTTATACACAAGCTGCTATGGTATCATGTACATAACTCGCATGCTATTAATATTATGCCGTTGAAATGGTAGTAACTATACATACGTTTCTGGCACACAAATTTTTCACAATACTATATACTGGCATAATGCCTTTATAATGAACAGACCTATTTGGTCCTTTGTAATATTCTTTTGTTCTTAATTTTTACTTGATAATATATGAGCGATATCAGATATACTATGACAGATGAACACAATATGTAAAAAAATATATTTATTTCACTTTTAAATTATAAAAAAAGATTTTACTGACAGTTTTGGGATAGGTTGTCCAATGACTGTAAGATAGTTTTGGTCAAATTGGCCTCATTACTGAAAAATATACTTTTGGAACAGGTGGTCTTATTACAGATAAGATACAACTTTGGAATAGGTGGTCTTTTTATAGACAAGATACAGTTTTGGAATAGGTGGTCTTATTACAGATAAGGTACAACTTTGGAATAGGTGGGCTTTTTATAGACAAGATACAGTTTTGGAATAAGTGGTCTTATTACAGATAAGATAAAACTTTGGAATAGGTGGTCTTATTACAGACAAGATACAGTTTTGGAATAGGTGGTCTTATTACAGATAAGATACAGCTTTGGAATAAGTGGTCTTATTGCAGACAAGATATAGTTTTGTAATATGTGGTCTTATTACAGACAAGATACAGCTTTGGAATAGGTAGTCTTATTACTGACAAAATACAGCTTTGGAATAAGTGGGCTTATTGCAGACAAGATACAGTTTTGGAATAGATGGTCTTATTACAGACAAGATACAGCTTTGGAATAAGTGGTCTTATTACTGAAAAGATACAGCTTTGGAATAAGTGGTCTTATTGCAGAGAAGATACAGTTTTGGAATAGATGCTCTTATTACAGACAAGATACAGCTTTGGAATAAGTGGTCTTATTACTGAAAAGATACAGCTTTGGAATAAGTGGTCTTATTGCAGAGAAGATACAGTTTTGGAATAGATGCTCTTATTACAGACAAGATACAGCTTTGGAATAAGTGGTCTTATTACAGATAAGATACAGCTTTGAAATAAGTGGTCTTATTGCAGAAAAGATACAGTTTTGGAATAGATGCTCTTATTACAGACAAGATACAGCTTTGGAATAAGTGGTCTTATTGCAGACAAGATACAGTTTTAGAATAGGTGGTCTTATTACAGATAAGATACAGCTTTGAAATAAGTGGTCTTATTGCAGAAAAGATACAGTTTTGGAATAGGTGGTCTTATTACAGACAAGATGCAGTTTTGGAATAGGTGGTTTTATTACAGACAAAATACAGTTTTGGAATAGGTGGTCTTATTACAGACAAGATACAGCTTTGGAATAGGTGGTCTTATTACAGACAAGATACAGCTTTGGAATAAGTGGTCTTATTGCAGACAAGATACAGTTTTGGAATAGGTGGTCTTATTGCAGACAAGATAGTTTTGGAATAGGTGGTTTTGTTACAAACATGATTCAGCTTTGGAATAAGTGGTCTTATTACAGACAAGATACAGTTTTGGTATAGGTGGTCTTATTACAGACAAGATTCATATTTGGAAAAAGTGGTCTTATTGTAGACAAGATACAGTTTTGGAATAGGTGGTCTTATTGCAGACAATATAGTTTTGGAATAGGTGGTTTTGTTACAGACATGATACAGTTTTAGAATAGGTGATCTTTTTACAGACAAGATACAGTTTTGGAATAGGTGGTCATTTTACATATGTGATACAGTTTTGTAATAGGTGGTCTTGTTAATACAGACAAGATACAGCTTTGGAAAAAGTGGTCTTATTACTGACAAGACAGTTTTGGAATAGGTGGTCTTGTTACAGACATGATGCTGTTTTGGAATACTGGTCTTATTACAGACAACATACAGTTTTACACAGGTTTAGAATAGGTGGAATCGTTAATACAGACAAATTACAGTTTTGGAATTTTCTTTTTTTACAGACAAGACAGTTTTCATATAAGTTGTTTTATTAAAAACAAGATACATCTTTCGGTATAGGTGGTCAATTTTTTAACAGATGTACAGTTTTGGAATATGTTGTCTTATACAGATAAGGTCCACCTTTGGAATAGGTGATCTTATCACAGAAAAGATAAAGTTTTGGAATAGGCGATCCTTTCTACATCTTGAAATTGAATCTGCAAAATAACCTTAAAAAATCTCCCCAAAATGTGTAAAACAAAGTTTTGAAAATCAGTAAAGTTACAAAAATAGTTTAATTGTCCAAGAAAATGAAGAGGTAAAATGAAAACTAAGTCACAAAGGCAATAAAATGTTGACAGTCAGTCATACTTTGTCCTTAGGTGTTCCAATTGATGAACCAAATATATCTTATACACAAGCAATCAAATCTTCAGAACCAACTGTTTAGTAAAATGCAACAGCCTTTATTATTATTATAATTATTTGGACCTAAAGTGTTGAGCCAAATGCACCTGACACACAAGCAAATAAATTTTGACAATCATATTTTGTCCATAAGTGCTCCAACTGACAAGCCAAATGCACCTGACACACAAGCAAATAAATTTTGACAATCATATTTTGTCCATAATTGCTCCAACTGACAAGCCAAATGCACCTGACACACAAGCAAATAAATTTTGACAATCATATTTTGTCCATAATTGCTCCAACTGACAAGCCAAATGCACCTGACACACAAGCAAATCAAATCTTGAGAACCAATCATAATACTGTATGTCTTTAAGTGTTCCAATTGTTTAGTCAAAAGCACCATAGAAATAGCTAGTACAATCTTGAGAGCCAATTGTTTTTTGTCTTTAAGTATTCCAATAGATCATTGCACTATACATGCAAGCAAATAGATCCTGACAGTCAATCATACTTTGCCATTATTTGTTCCAGTTTACAAACCAAATACACCAGACACACAAGCAACTAAATCTTGACAGTCATACTTTATCATTAGGTGTTCCAATTTGACAAACTTTGTCATTAGGTGTTCCAATTGATGAACCAAATGCACTTTACAAACAAGCAAAAAAAGTCTTGACCGTCATATTTTGTAATTAGGTGTTCCCATTGACAGTCAAACTATATCATTAGGTGTTCAAACTGATGAGCAAAAAGCAGCTTAATATTTTTGTGAATAATTATTTGGCCCTTAGATTTTCCAACTGACAAGCCATCAAATGCACCTTACACACAAACAAATAAATCTTGGTGGTCAATCATATTTTGTCCTAAGTGTTCCATTAGATGAGACAAATGTATCTTACAACACAAACAAATGAAATCTTGAGAGCTGAATATCCTTTGTCCTTTAATCATCCAAAACTAACATGTGTGGCAAAAAAATCTGTGTTTGGGTTTGAGACAAGGAAATCCCAGCCAAGAGGTTACATTATTTGTCTCCTCACAAGGTAAGAGCTCAAGGGGAGACAAATAATGTAACCCAGCAACTGGGATTTTCGAAATTCTTGGTACAAACCCCAACTTAGATTATTTTTCTCACCCAACTATTTTCCTTTAGAGTTAAAAGTACTTTTCATTTTTGCAATGTAGTCGGCACGTTGAACATGTACAGTATTCATCAATCACTATTATTTCTTCACATTTATCTTTAGGTCATTCAGTCTTATAATGTTTGATGAAAATCAGAATGATCACCTCAGTAAAATCGAACTATATTTACTGCCTATACACCCTTACCCTCAAAATACAACAATAGTTACAATTGTTAAAAATTTTAAGCATTGCCAAAAGAGGTTTGCATACAGCCCATTAATACAAACATCTTAATGATAGCTGTGGCATGGTCTGTCCATCCAAAGTTCACAAATTTTATATGTCAAAAAAATAATAACAAAAAACGTTTGATAGTATTGAGGCATTATCACATTTAGTAGATGAATCTTCGATGAAATTGACAATAAGTAATTAATATTTATTACAAGAAACTAACTTCATTAAGCCAAGCAGAAGACAAAACTAGTTGCATCCCTTGATAAAATAGTTCCCAGTGCATGGACACTGTGACCTGAGATAACCAGACTGAGATAAAAAAGTAACATTAGCAAAAAAGCAAGACTTCTCTGTCATATGTGTGAGATTTTTGTATATCTGATATTGCTCATCTATTGTTTTTCATGCTCTAATCTGATATTTTCACAGGAAAAGAGACAGATGTAATCCTTGTCTTACACCAACACCTTGAGTTTTTCCTTTCGCCTGAACATATTTGTGCCCATGAAAAACCTGTTGAATAAAAACAAGGGGTAATGTTAGTTGAAATTTGAAAACTGCAATAAAGCTGAAAAGCTGATTGTTAATTTTTAAGATATACCATATATTAACAAAAATGTAACAAAAATGTCAAGACAGAATCCAGGAACCCCTGCAAGAAAAGCAAGTACAGTAAATGGAGAGACATGAAACTTTTCAAAGAGAAAACATAGTGTCAGCAACCTGAATCAATGTCCAAATTTGCAAAAACTAGGTCAATTGCTACATAAGTTCAAATTATAGTCTACAGCTGCTACAAGATTTTTGTAATGGAGTAACTCTAATGAATCCTGTCACTGCTGTTTCTAACCATATTTTCAGAAGGTCACAATGACATATGTAAAAAATAAATAAACGTATATGATTAGAAAACATGTCTTCACAAAAAAAATCACTTCATTTCTTCATTTTAAAGCTACAAAATCACATCAGATCTATACAACCTTCTTTACAGATCTTGGGATAATATATCTTAGAGTTTAAATTTGGACATTTGATTCTTGTACAAGTTATAGCACAGCATTCTAATACCTGACCATGTTATAAAAGTTACTGCACAGCAGTTTAATACCTGGCCATGTTATAAAAGAAAAATTTGTTTTATGCTGTGGCAAAAAGGTGCTCAACACATCTTAAACTCACCATGCATGCATCATAGTTGATTGAAAACATCTAAACCCATTCATATATTGGTTTCAAGTCCTCTTTAGCATGTAAAGAACAGGGGGAATATTACAGAGGATACCAGAAGGAATTAATCCAGGATCAACAGCAATATTAATGCATATGTTAATTAAAATGATACTTGAAAATTTGAATAAAATAACTTGCAGATAAAACAAAAGAACTATATTGTGACATTATTTGTCAATAATTTTTCATGCATTTGCTATTATGAGTCATAATTTTAAAAATATTTAAAAAATCTAAGTTCTCTGTGTAAAACTTAGGGAATAAAAATAATTCTGAAGCTTAATTTGACTGATGAATTGTACTGAAAATAATAATAAGTATGTAAGTCTAGTTGATCTAGTTCTGTCGCCATCAAATTTAAACTTAAGGCTATCATCTGGTTTTCTGTTCAAAGACCTTAACTGTTAACTTTGATGTTGATGTCATTCTTATATCATTGTAATTTTAAAGAGTGCTCAAACATGAATTTCTTAAAATATAGATATCTATAAACAGTGTAAGACTGAAATGTGGAACAGAAAACTACCATGAAAAGGACAAATATTATTTTTGACTTGTCAAAAAATTACTTTTCCAACAAAAAATGTCCTTGTTATGGTCTGGTGCTCTGTGATGATGCCATATGTGGTGCAATTCCATTTGAGACAGGGAGAAGTTTGTGGCAAGAGTCAGTCAACCATTAATGTATACATTGATAAATAGTGAGCATCAGAGTGGCTAATTCAGCTGTCTCAGTTCAAAATAACCACAGTGTTATACATGACTATAATTTATATGACAAACGTGAAGATATTAGTAATTAATGCTCCAAGTGCTAAAATTAATTCCATTTTTGTTTGCATCTTCTTTCATTTCCTCCTGACAACCCGTAAGAATTATTTAAAGTCTTTGACCTAATACCAATGGTATGCCCTTAAACAATATTGTATGGATAAAGTCTGTGAGGTTCAAGGTCAAATTTCAAGAGTTAGCTTGCTCTTCATGTTGGGTTACAGTTTCTTGCTATCTCTTTATCCCAATATGGTCACACAAAAAAAGAGATATACATAACCAGGGGTTGAGTTTTATTTAACTCTCATGCCACCAGGCATCAAAAAGCATTGGCCAATTCCAAGAAAATTAAGATTGTTTCAGACAAGTTTAGATGCTATATTTCTTTCACATGGGATGCCAGGATCGAGACAAGTGCACTAACAATGGGAAATTTTATGTGACTGAGAGTAGTGTTCGAGTGTCTATTTATTCAGGCATGTGCAGATATACATGAAATACGGTAGTTGTTTTGCTGTTTTTCTTAAAATGAGCATTACATACCTGACTTAGGAAAGAAATCAGATCTTAATACTGGGATATAAAATTGACAACCAGTATAGATTCTCTTTTACATATCAGCATTATCTTAAAAATGGGCTCAAATCGTATTTTCTTTTCTACCATGGACTGAAACACCATTATGTCACAGCTCCCTCACCAGAGGGTGGGCCTGGTTAGTGATGTTAGTAAAATAAAGCCTTTACTGAGAAAATATAAAGAAAATATCTCAAATATGTTCTCATTTCTTACAGCCTGATAATTGTTATCATCTGCTCTGTTTGTCTGTAGAATCTGTCAATCAAATTTCAAAAATGGCATTACAAGGAAATATTATCTTAGAAAAATTGAACAATGATTCATAAATATAAATTACCATTACTTATGCAATACTACTACTACTAATAATAATAATAAAAATTAAGAATGATAATCATAACAACAACAACAACAATAATAATAATAATAACAATAATAATAATAATAATAATAATAATAATAATCATAATAATCATAATAATAATAATAATAATAATAATAATAATAATAATAATAATAATAATAATAATAATAATAATAATAATAATAATAACAATAACTTGAGCTATATTGGCAAATCCCAATCTTTTTATTAAATATCCCAAGACCTGACAATGACACCTGTTCTGTGACAAAAGGATTGCTGCTAAAAATATGTGACATAAATGACATATCACACTTCAATGACTGTGCTATTAGATCTAGTGACAAAATATTTCAAAATATGTCACTGTAACTACTGCATTTTATTTGTATGTTTGGGCCTTTTATCCCATGCCAAAAGAGACTCAAAAATTACACCCTTCTCACAGATGGCCACAGCATGGGTAACCTATGTACCAAGTTTTGTACAGTTCCACAGAGTGGCTTATGAAAAGATCAAGTTACAAATAAATAAAGGGATAGACATTTGGTCAGACAGAGAGTATCAATTGCAATATCATTATCCTGTAATAAAATAACCGAATAATAATAATAATAATAATAATAATAATAATAATAATAATAATAATAATAATAATAATAATAATATAAAACAATCTTGATAAAATAACCAAAAAATAATAATAATAATATTATTATTATTATTATTAATAGTAGTAGTAGGATTATTAATAATGATAATAATAATATTAAAGCTTTATACAATTTCTTTAAATTTCCAATACTGTTATTTTTAACTCTAATTTACTTGATGGTATTTTTTTTCATTTTGGAGAAAATATTACACTTTCAATTTTTTGTTATTTTACTGTACACTATGTACACATTAACCTGCATTTTAAAATCGGAATTACAGCATAACCTGAAATTAAAAATAAGTGAAAAAAAAATAAAATAAATAAATGCAGTCAACAAAAGATCAATAAAGAGACATGGGATAGATTTTAGAGACATATGATACAAAATTTCTGAGACATATGACACAAGATTTTTGAAACATATGACACAATTTCCTATTCAAATACTCACACATAAGTCAGGGCCAACAGCAAATAACACTGACCTCGATCTCCTGTTGCATGTCAGCTGACAAATCTGAGTGCATGCTGTTGGCCAATAGATCCAACTATAGAAATATTTATGGTTATCATTCATAAAGTAAAGCGCAAAGCTGTTTTATTGCCTGGAAGCACAGAACAGTTTGAAATATTTCTGGGCACATAAAATTTTCTGTCAAATGCCCTGGAGATTTTAAACACAATATGCAAGGAAATTTCTTATGGATGGGCAACTTAACGAAAATCTCAATTGTAGGCAACAAGTCCAAATAGAAACTTTTCAAGACCTGTTATTCATCTCCAACTGGTGATAATGGATAAACAGTTCTTTAATTACTTGTGCGAATTATCTGCTTCTGTTTACATTTGAAAAAAAATGACCATGTTCTCTGAGATTGATAGTGTGTACACATCTCTGGAAAAATAAGCAATATGGCAACTCCATCAAAAACTCCAAAAAGTCAGTGAAAGCTGTGCAGTTTGTGTAAAATAAAGACAAATCTGCTACAAGTTCCACCTAATCACAAGTGGCTATCATTTTCAAGCAAAATAATTTTGGAAAATGAAAATGTGGCAAACATTTTTTTAAATCAATTTGATATCAATTATACAAAAAATTCTTCAAACTTACATAGAGCTCCCTGATGACTCAGAGAAAATGGAAAACCTTGCCTGGAGATCATGAGCTTGAGTTTGAGATTGAGTTTCCACATTCAGCCAATCAGAAACAACCTTTTAAATGTAACACTCTTTCCTATTGGTCAAGAAAAAATCTCAAGCTCAAACTCATGAGCTTTCCCATTTTCAGGCCCTGACAATACCTCTGAACAAGCAACATATTTCTTTACCCTTACATGTGTTAAAGTCAAGGATCAAACCCTTAAATGTATAAATGCAAAGCATACACAACTGGTGCCATTAGATACAGTGGAACTATTGTGACTTTAAAGTACTCACAGAGCTTGGGGAAGTGGTGGTGGGGACTTGACTTGAGCAAGACTGAATAATTCAGGCTTTTAATGAAGTATCATGAATATTATTATGGTATTTCAAAATCAGAATTAATTATTTGAGTAGGAAACAAGACATCACAAAACAAATCTCATTTTAACTTCACAACAATTTCAAAACCACAACAAAAACTCTCCCAATGTGCAATCAAAAGTGCAAACTGTTAAAGGGACACAATGTGTTACAGGTCATGCCATATTTACTTGCTTATAAAACTGACTCCCACTGCAAATTGCACAGACCCAGATCTGCATAAAGCAGTGGCAGAACTCTTTCTATGCAACTTATTAGAAGTAATTAGAAATTAGAATTAATTAGAAAATATATATACCTTGATCTGCTTGCACATTATCCAGTGGGAGAACTGGGTCTCTGTTGTTGTTTGCAGTTGGGCATGACTTGTAAGCAAGGATATATTGTTTAAAAAATTCCAAGCTGGAAAAAGCCAACTGCCTTCATTTAATAATGCATTTTCAAGACACCACCTTGTCAGAAATTTACAACTATATACCATATATAATGCAAAAAAGTTTGTTGTGCCCATCCTTTTTTTCAAACTTGGAAACAAAATAAAGACAATATCCAATATTCACACATTTTTAAATATTAAATTGATTATATTTCAAAATTAAAAGAGAAATATACCAAAAAAAATCATCATACAAAAGGTTAATCTGACAAAAGATTGTTTAGTCTCCAGCATAAAATCACACGTTATTTACAACTTCCAAACATTTGCTTTTGTGTAATCTAAAAAGGTGATGATAACTTGTAAGTTCTAATGCAATGCTTATATTTTTGTCCTTTCTCCCTTTATTTCCGAATTTTTTTAAAATCGGGATGCATTCTTCTGTGATCATATTTCTAGTACTGTACACTCTATATTTTAAGGTGGTCTACAAGGATTCTATAGGAACTAAGAGATTTGTTTTCTTTATATATATATATATATATATATATATATATATATATATATATATATATATATATATATATATGATGATGTGGGGCTTAACGCCATTTTGCAGCACACGATAGGCTATTCATGGCGGCCAGTATTAATGGTGGAGGAAGAAACCGGGAAATCACCGGAAATAACCACCGACCCACGAGAAAGCTTTCTCACATATCTACATTAGCCAAATCCTAAACTCGAACACATGCATATATATATATATATATATATATATATATATATATATATATATATATATATATATATATATATATATATATATATGCTAATAGTTCTTTACCTATCCCCAACTCCAACAATGCTAACATAATTTGTCTTTCAGTACACAGTATATGTTTTTGCTTGAAAATATTATTAAATGTTTGATTTTACTATATTTTCCAGTCTTTTGCATATATTGTTTAATATCAACTAGTATGTGCAATACAATGTTGTACACTAATCTTGCCATGTTATGAAATATATTCTGACATTTAAAGACTTTATCTTGAGAAGCAGACTGTTCCTATATATATTGATGGATTGAGCTCTGATGATGTAATTCAAACTATGGATCATTATTATCATAACAAATATTGAAAGGGAATCAACTCTACCTATACCCCATGAACAATTTTGTATGTATTGCATGTTAACACTAACACCACCACCACAATCAGCAACAGAAACAATGCTGACAGAAAAGTGATTCCTGTCTCTTTTATGAAAACGAAATATCAAGTGAGTATGGCTAGACATAGTCAATACATGCAAAATCCAAAGGGACATAACTCTGCACAATGTTGCTAGAGCAATTAAGAAAACAAAAACAATTCTCCAATATTATTATTTCATGAACTAAATTTAAATTCATGAAAATAAATGAAAATATATCTCAAGTCAGAGAAGGGTAATTGTCCCTAACAAACACTGATGAAAATAAGAGAGTTAAGGAAATTCAACATCGATCGAGAATTACTGACATTTGATCTTTGCCCAAAATCAATTCTCAATTTATAAATATTTTCAAAAGTTACATACTGCAAATAAACTGAAGATATGGAGAAACAAAAGTAGCACAAAATATTCTTCCACATCACAGGACATGCATAAAAGGTGCAGAAATGTCATTAAGGTTCTTGGTAAAGGACAAAAACCTTATTGTGCAAAGTATGTGCTTAGAATACAAGTCAAACAATGTTAAGGTTACTTCAAACCAATTCACTTCAATAAATAACATAAATACTGAGTTCTGAAAAAACTCTTTCAAGTTGTCAATTTCAGCTGTATTGGGCTTGACTGAAGGATGAAAAAGTGCCACATTCTTAAACCATCAGTACTATAACATCAGTACCATGCAAGTATTTTTAGTTTCATTTTAAGACTAAATTCTGACAGAATTTTAATACATCGTAAAATAAGACATAAGTTATGTAATTTTCATTTTTTTCACATCATTAGATATAACCAACACTGAATATACTTATTGTTTTGGTTTTTTCCCCTTATTTCTTTTCTGTGTTCATTTTTGCATCACATTCTAATTCTTGGTATGATCAAAGCTAAGTTGCTCTAGAAAATTATTGAATATTAATCTTCATACCTTCTGTAACTTTTTTTACACATTTATTTAAATATTTATTTATTTACTTTGTATTTATTTATTTTATCACCTGATATATATATATATATATATATATATATATATATATATATATATATATATATATATATATATATATATATATATATGCACTTATAATGAAAATTCTAATGAATCTTAATATTTGCACTTATAATGAAAATTCTAATGAATCTTAATTTTTAAAAAATCCAAATTAACATAAAAAATAAACAAAAATGCCAGATCCTGAATGTCAATTCTACAAGCAATCCACTGCTGTGAAGTGTGTGTATGTGTGTGTTTATTAGATTTTTAACACAGCTTTAACAGATTTTCAGTCATATTGCTGAGATGTCTCTAGTGTGGTAATTTATAGTGATGTCGATACAGGTGATCAAGCCAGAGATGCGTACAATCATGTCTCACCCAGTCACATTATAATGACACTAGGCTGACTGGTCTTAACATGAACCTCTTACTGCTGACCGCCAAGCAAAGCAGGTCCTAATACCATTTTTGGTTTGACTTTTCTGGGTTTCGAACCCTCAACCTCCCACATCTAAAGTGGATGCTCTAACCACTTAGGCCACCAAAGCAGTCATAAAATGCGTGACCTTGAGTCCAAGGTTACAAGGATGAGCAAGAATGCTTCTGAATTAATCATTGTAGCATCATAATGATTTAACTATAGTATTAAAAATCCATCAAACGGTTTGGGAAATGAATACAAATGAAAAAGCTTGAACCAAAACCATAATGCAGATTTCCAATGATCATGACCTTGATCCCTAGTTTAAAGGAAAAAACATCTGTGTCAGAACAATTGCCTTCGATTTATAAAGATCAGCAAAGTATGAAGAAAATCCAAACTGAGATGTACTGTAATGTGGTTTTGGAACTACAAGCACCAAATATAACTTTAACAAAACCAATAAAAGCAATATTAAATTATTGACCTTGATACCAAGGTCAGTGGCAAGCATGCATGTCAGAGAAGGAATAGTCTTAGCATCATAATGGTTCATTATAACTATGAAGAAATCCTGTTAGGAAACATAAGCAAATGAAACAAAAGTACTGCAAATAAAACATTATTTTTCTGCCCTATGTGAAACAGTTCTTTATGTAGCCAAAGACTTGTACTTCTTATTAAGGTCTCCAGTCTTGAATTAGAGTTATCATGTACATATGCAAGTTTCTTTTTAATCTTACTATGACCATGACCTCAGGTTCTCAACTCCAGAATCTATAGGTTTCTTTATTACCTTGAGTACAAGCCATGCACAAAATTTAATCAAGGAACTTATTCCAGAACAAAAATTATTCTGCAAAACCCATTTTGTCTTGTCTTGGAACCACAATCAATTTCAATAGGCTTATCTTATCAAACTGGGCACTAGTCAACAAAATTTGGCAAAGATACAGATTCAAGTACTAAATGTTTTCTGCACAAATCATTTTTATTCTTTCAGTCACCATGACCTTGACCTTCAATTTTTCACCAGGAGGTCAACAGGTTTCTTCCTTATCCCTGAGTACATGCCATGAACAAAATTTAGCCCAGGACTGTGATGTATACCAAATATTATTGTGCAGGAATACTGTTTTTTCCTTAGTCACTTACCTTGACATAAGAACCGATTCAAAATCAAGGCTTTTCTGACCCTAAGTTGAAGCCAAGGTTAAAGTTTGGTCCAGATCTGTATTGCTGAAATAATGTTATTGTGCAGAAACCTTATTTTTTTTTGTCAGTGATGTTGACCTTTGAGCGTTGAGCTTAAAATTGACAGGCTTCTTTCTTGGCATTATCAAGATGTAGCTTTCTATTCCAGCAGGCCAGACAAGAAATCGAAGCATAAGAGGTTACTACAAACTCTAATCATGTACATGTAGTAACATTATACAAGTTTTTTTAATGTTCTTAATGGCACTTTCAATGCATTTACTGACTGCACCATGCTGTATAAATGGGATCTAAGTTCATTTCCCAAAGACACATGGAGGTAGCTAACCTGAACAGCCTTGGGCAAGTATCAACCAGTGGCCATTGGAAAAAGAGTCGAACACTCTACCGAGTTACCAAGGCTACTCTAAATAAATACTTCTGCTGAATACAGTGACTTCATTAGATGATGTATAATGATGTTGATAGGTTCGTGCAAGTGAGACGGAAGTCTCTGGCACATCACAAACATTTGGTATAAGTAGTATTATTCCTCCAGCAAATGATGTAAAAGAATCTAGCAAACAATGCAGAAAATATACAACTTCAATAAAATTCAACATGTTGATGTTAAAGTTGATGCTGTCACTAATGGAAAAATTATAACTGTGTTTCACATGTGAAACAGAGAATGAGAAAAATTATACACAAAATGGCAATTATATCATATTTTTTTTTAATTAAAAAAATGATCACATTGTTAAATAAGATATTTTCAGTAAAAGTGAATGACAAATGAAATTTTTTATTTTGACACCATTCTTTCCATAAATTAAAAAGCTGCATTTTTCTATTGTATCCATTTAAGCATTCTGAAGTTGTTAAAAGAAAATCTCTTTTTCTTGATCCCACACCAAATTATGTGTCTGTTACATGTCTGTATGTTCTTTTTCTGACAATTACATGCAACATATGTATTTGCTTATAGGTCACATCAAATTTGAAACTTGAACACACCCAGATATATTGCACCTGAAGATATGGGTCAATGTAGTTTGTCAGAATTGGTGGAACAAATACATAGATCCTGATTTTCCTGCAAAGTATGCAGTGGCACATCAGGGTGTAAGTTGATTGGTTTTAGATTTAATTTAAACATAGTTATTGTATTTGTTGGAGATAGCTTAAAAATAAATTCCTTGATGCTCAAATGTTAAAGGTAGTTTTATGTTGTTTTTCTTCAAATAAAAATTACTTAAATCAAGTGATTTCATTTTTTGAAATAAAAAACATGCTTCTTCATGCTTTTATCCATTGTTTTTATCTCTTCATTATTTGGAGTTCAATTGTGATTCCATCGACTAGTTGAAGTTTACCATTTGGTATTACTAAAAGATCGACTGGGCATCAAACTATGCCTATGTGTTGTTTTTGTTTTTGAAAAATTTCCCTATGACCAGCTGAAAAGTCCAACCTCCCACCCAACACACTCAATACGTGATTACATATATTAAAACACGCTTACTTCTGAGGTGTTTGATCTTGCTATAGGTTCATCAATTTGTGTGTTGGTGTTTTGTTTATTTCCAAACAAATTTTTCATCTGAAATATAAAACAGTAAAATCCTTTCTTTTCTGAACATATCCAGCTTTTCTGAACATATACTCAGTGTATCTGAATATATACCCATGTATCTGAACATATGCCCTGCATAACTGAACATATACCCAGTGTATCTGAACATACACCCTGTGCATCTGAACATATACCCAGTGTATCTGAACATATACCAAGTTTATCTGAACATATACCCAGTGTATCTGAACATATACCCATGTATCTGAACATATGCCCTGCATAACTGAACATATACCCAGTGTATCTGAACATATGCCTTGTGTACCTAAACATATGTTCAGTTATCTGAACATACACCCAGTGTAAATGAACATATGCCCTGTGTAGCTGAACATATGCCCAGTATATCTGAACATATGCCCTGTGTCTGAACATATGCCCTGTCTGAACATATGCCCTGTGTATCTGAACATATGCTCAGTGTTTCTGAACATATACTCAGTGCCTCCAAGTTCTGATCCTGACAAACACTAACAAATGCATATTCCTGTTCATTCTTGTTTTTCTTTAATCAAGGTAAACAATGGCCTATGGCTTGATTTTATCTACTTATGTTTACAACATAGGGTGTGGCTTTCAAATCAGCTTATCTGACCTTTACCATGAAGGAAGTTGCACATGACTTTTAATCCACATGCAACTTTTTCCCCAAGAATTCTGTTACCTGTTTAAACCTGATAATATGAAATGATCTGTCAAGAATTTAAAAAAAAAAAATACCAAATATGCAACAATTAATGCACAAAAGAATTTTGTAAACCACAATGATTCGTTTATACAAGCTCAAGATGAGTTATTTATAAAAAGAGACGTACAAAATTAAAATCATCTATCGAAGCTTTTATGTAGCTAGTTACACATAGGTCCAAGGACAAACCTTGAACTGACAAATTGCTGTAAAATGTCTGAACTTGACCCCAAGGTCATAAGGTCAAGCAAGCATGTCAATAGGTCATAAGGGCAAGTAAATTTACTGCTGAAAAAATTGTCTCATCCCAAGCATGAACAAAATCCATCAAGGGTTTAGTAAACATAAGCTGCAAATGAAACAACTGTAACAAAGTGCGGAATAAATTTTTTCAGTTCATAATCATTCACACCAAGTGTGATGAGAATTAATCAAGAAGTATAGGAAATATATGCAAATGAAAAACTTTAAACAAAGTCTTGATCAATTGTTGATGATGATGGCATCAGGAAAGTGACTGCTGTGTCTCACTTTATCAATAATGTGGGTGCTCAAAGAATGAAATAATATTGGAAGAAAGCAATTTGACCTCATCATATGCTTCAAAGTTCCCATATATGTGAAATAATGCAAATTTTCCTGAAGACTTCTGCAAAATTGGTAAAATTCCTTCCAGTCAGGAGACTAAATCTTCTGTTGTTGAATACTTTAAGACCTTTGTGAAATTTCCTCTTTGAAAGACTATTAATTCTGTCTTTCACTAAGAAAATTTGCGATGTTTGTAAAAGCCAAGACACTAAAATACACTAACTACCATTTTGTAGCTATCAACAGATATACGAGTATGCAGGGCATTCAGTTTGGCAGGTAAACAAAAGCAAAACAATGGCCAAGTACAAATTCAACTGAAACTTAGTGTAAAAAGTACCTGGGAAGACCACAATGCAGCACATCTCAGTTTGGATATCTTCTCTTAAGAGCCAAGGTACCTAAGGAGATCACATGACTGTGTATCTCTGTTTGCATATCATCTCCAGACAAACAAGGTGACTGGGACGATCAAATTACTGTATGTATGTCTCAGTTTGGATATCTTCTCCATACAGCCAAGTTGTCTGGGAAGATCACATTACAAGCAATCTAGCAATCTCATTTTGGTTATCTTCCTCAGACAGACAAGGTGACTAGGAAGTTCACATGATTTTCATCTCTGTTTGGATATATTCTCCAGATAGTCAAATTGTCTCATAAAATCACATTGCAGTACATCTCAGTTTGGATATCTTTTTCAGACAGACAAGGTGTCTGGGAAAATCACATTGCAGTATATCTCAGTTTGGATTTCTTTTCCAAACAGCCAAGTTGTCTGGGAAAATCACATTACAGTATATCTCAGTTGGGATATCTTCTCCAGACAGATTAAATAAATGTAACCAAAATAAAGCTGTAAACAAAAACACTGATTTAAACATTGGAACATCAAAATAATCATTGCTCAAAATATATGGAGGTATGTGTTCCACTCTTAAATTCTATATTACAGGAACTTTCAATTCAGTATTACAGGCATCTCATCATAAATTTATATACACTTGAATTCATTTTCACAATGATCTCTTCATACATGTGAAAAAGCATTTTTATTTAATGTAAAATTTCACGTCAAACTCTATGTTAATCAAGCACTAATACCAATATCAATAAAGGTATCACAAGGCATCACCAAGGGGAAGGTTATAATAAAAATGCACCAATGCACAGAAAATGGTTAAATAACTTGTCTTTGAAGAATGTTTAACATATATCACATGTTGGATTCAATAACATAGAATAGTTCCATGGTTACAAATGTTTTACATGCACAAACACATCAAAATTTTGGAAAATATTGAAAGAATATGACTTACAAAAGATGAGAAAGTTGCCAAGTTTAAAAGGTAAATAAACCACAAATACTTATTTAATTATAAACACATGAAGTTACAGCAATTGCTCTGGTAAGATATAACAATGCTCTTTTGCCAAAAAATAGTTCATTACATATAAAGTAATTCTCTGCATCAAAAGCCCACCCTTATTTGACACATTTTTATCTAATGTTTGTCATGAAAGCCTCATTCAAGTTTAGGTCCAAACCCACTCTTTTTCATAATATTTACATTGACAGCCTCCTGAACTTATTATGGGATATATTCTGCATGCAACATTTCTTCTGTGATGAGACCAAAAGGCCTGAGTTGTCAATTTATTTCAAAAGTTGAAACTGTTATTTTAAAGCTTGGTCTTTTTATAGGAGAATTGCAGGTATCGACTGAATTTAACAAGACAAAAACAAGCGACTCAAGTGGGTCTGTGATTGTTCACCTGGGAGACTTCTGCCTAAAAAGTGCTGTGGATAACATATATCATGAAGGATAACATATACCATGAAAACAAGAGTTTTTTTTAAAGTTTTTCTGTTTTCATCCAATTTGATGGTTGAGCAGTATCATTTATCCAATAAAGATAGTCCCCAATGCCAGGATGACTTGTGTCCCTTCAAATTCTGTTCAGCAGCTTGAGAGATAAAGTTGTGTACATGTTTTCTTCTTTTTGTGGTGGATTTGATTTACATATAAAAATCAGTGAACTCTCTTTGCAAGGACAAACTCTCTAATTTGATCAAATCCAGTTAGGCAATTTCTGAAAAAAGGTTCTCTAAATGTTTCTCTATTTTTAGTAAAGGTGGCCATGTTTCTCTATTTTTAGTAAAGGTGTGCATGTTTCTCTATTTTTAGTAATGGTGGCCATGCTTTATGACAGTTCAACATGATTTGCCAAATTTCATGCCAGAAGAAGTACTTTATAAGCTTTTCTGCTTTTGCAACTGGCAGACATATTTAATGTTGGATCAGTAACAACATTTGCTCAAACTTAAAAAGGTTATCATGCCTTGATGGTTCATAAATTCCTCTGCTCTAAGACACATTCACTCAGTACACAATATATTTTTGTCAACACATGTTTGAACCTTCACTCATTTATTCTTAGCTTTGCCTTTTTTCATATTAGAATGTCACTCTACTGTACAACTAAAAACTGATCAGTTACAATGTCATGATCTCCTTGACAAGTGAAATTCAAAACAAAATGATGAATGAAGGCAATATTTTTTCAAGTTTACAAATGATGCATCATGAAACTAAACATGGTACAATTCAAGTGAGTCATCGTGCATCTGAAAATGGTACCAATGCCAATGATACATTATGCATCTGAACATGATACCAGCTCAAATGATACATAATGCATCTGGACATGATGCCAGTTCAAATAATATATCATGCATTTGAACATGGTACAACTCAAATGATACGTAATGCATCTGAACATGGTTCCAATGCAAATAATATATGCAAGTGAACATTGTACCAACTCAAATAATATTTCAAGTATCTGAACTTGGTACCAGCTCAAATGATACATCATAAACATGATACATCACTCAAATGATACATTATGCATCTGATCAAAGTACCAACTCAAAAGATACATCATGCGACTGAACATAGCACCAGCTCAAATGATACATCACACATATGAACATATGGTACCAATTCAGATGATATATCATACATCTAAACATGGTACCAGTTCAAATGATACATCATGCATCTGAACATGGCACCAACTCAAATGATACAAAATGCATGTGAACATGGTATAACTCAAATGATACAAAATGCATGTGAACATTGTACCAATTCAAAGTTTTGGAATGTTTTTCATTCATGCAGAAGCTGTTTTTTGCACAGGATCATCAATGTTTATCTTTCCATTGCTGCATCTAATGTCAAAATAAACTTGATATTGTCATTATATTTTTGTTGATGTTCCTGTTGTACTAAATACTCACGCATCTGTCATTCTGACCCTCCTCATTCCATGCATATAAAACTTTTTATTTCTCAATGTAAAATGTGTTTAACTTTTAGTGACTACAGCTATTAAAATACATATAATATAAAATAGATAAAGCGATGGAGAAATAAGGTGTAACCTTACAGACTAACATATTCCATCTACTAAATAGGTGTTTAACCATATTGTGAAAGACTACTAAATGAATTCACGATGGCTGCTATAACAGCTAAATGCATTTATCATTGAACAAACTGTCAGTCTTTTTCCCCCTACCAATTTTTTAAAATAATTATTTTCTGACATTTCAGGCCATAACAGAGAACAGCTGTATAACAGCAGATTCAGTGGAGGACGATCCAAACAATAGAAAATCTGGACTTTTGGCAGCAAATTGCAATGCCTTTTAACTCCAGAAAGCAAGTTATATCCTTTTCTATTGATCCACTACATCAAAAAATTTGCCAAACACTCCCAGTTTATTAGTAATCTCTTTTTCAACTGACCAATTATCAGTCCACAGGCTGTGGAACTACCATTCAAACTGCTAATATATGCATACACACTGTCCATTGCTGAATTTACTGCTGTGTTTACTGTTTTCCACCACACTCAATAGACACAGGGTCTACATACATGATTCAAGCTGTACTCAGTTCTTGTAGATTTTGCCTATTTCATATCAGCATTAGAATCAAAGCAAAATCTGAGTTTTATCTGTTTTTTAATCTAGAACAAAGACTTCTAAATGAGGACAGTATGGGGCTTCAGACAAGACAAAGACATCTAATTGAGGACAGTATGGGCTTCAAACAAGACAAAGACATCTAATTGAGGACAGTATGGGCTTCAAACAAGACAAAGACATCTAACTGAGGACAGTATGGGCTTCATACAAGACAAGGACATCTAATCGAGGACAGTATGGGCTTCAAACAAGACAAAGACATCTAATTGAGCAGAGTACAGGACTTCAGAGAAGACAAAGACATGTAAATGGGGAATTAAGCAAGAGAAAGGCCTGTCTGGAAATGTCATCAAATGGATATTATTAGGAATTAAGCAAGAGAGAGGGGTCTGGAGGGGTCATCAAATGAATATTATTAAAAATTAAGTAAGAGAAAGGGGTCTGGAGGGGTCATCAAATGGATATTATTCCAAACATTAAGAAGAGGGGTCTCAAATGGATGTTATTAGGAATAGTGAGAAAGAGGAGTCTCTGGAGGTGTCATCAAATGAATATTATTAGGAATAAAGTAAGAAAATGGGGTCTGGATGGGTTATCAAATGAATATTATTAGGAATAAAGTAAGAAAATGGGGTCTGGATGGGTTATCAAATAAATATTATTAGGAATAAAGTAAGAAAAGGGGGTCTGGATGGGTTATCAAATGAATATTATTAGGAATAAAGTAAGAAAAGGGGGTCTGGATGGGTTATCAAATGGATATTATTAGGAATAAAGTAAGAAAATGGGGTCTGGATGGGTTATCAAATGAATATTATTAGGAATAAAGTAAGAAAAGGGGGTCTGGATGGGTTATCAAATGGATATTATTAGGAATAAAGTAAGAAAATGGGGTCTGGATGGGTTATCAAATGAATATATAATTAGGAATAAAGTAAGAAAATGAGGTCTGGATGGGTTATCAAATGGATGTTATGAGGAATAAAGTAAGAAAATGGGGTCTGGATGGGTTATCAAATGGATGTTATTAAGAATTATAAGAAAGCGGTTACTCTGGAAGGGCCATCAAATGGATGTTATTAGGAATTAAGTAAAGAAGAAATGTCTGGATGTGTCATCAAATGGATGTTACTAAGAATATTAAGAAACTGGCATTTCTGGAGGGTTCATAAGTGATACCAAAACTAGCTTGAATTCAACACAAGAAAGCATGGTAAAAAGGTGGGGAGTCTGTTAGCCTTGCCGATAATTTTTGTTTACTGAAGATAACATACCACCTGTGAAAGATTTTTTTCATTTATAAAAATCTTTATGATTACAGTGCCAAGTCATTGGAACTGTTTATAATCTATCTATAAATGTTTATATCCAGTTACCAGATTCTAATTTGAGTTTCTTGCATGATATTTAATCTTATATTGTACTATATATTAATACTCGCTACTCTTCACATTTTCCATGTACACTTAAGAAAGGGTATCTCCAAGCCATTTTTGTATGTTTTTGTGTAACTTACTTCATTAATAATTTAGGACAAAATAAAGTAAGGTTCAGCACACAAACTCTAGACTGATACTGCTGTGCAATGACTCCATTGTTTGCTTTTTTACAACAGCCATGTTTTAATCTTACATCTATTTGAGGTGACAAGCTGATTGATACAGGGCTAATATGGCAGTGATTTGGGAAAAGTTTCAACATATATATTCCAGTTGTTTCTTTCCTTTGAGTATAATCCTGATGCAAAAGTGTTGCCAATAGTTCAACAAGATCCCCAAGTGGGCCTGAAACCTCTCACCTGGCTGGCAATGTAGTTGACAATTCACTTGTGTGATCAGAATGGCATATCATGGAATAAAAGGACATGCATGTCACATCAGTAATGTATCGGTGAATGTAGTTTGAGAATTATAATAATGCATATTACTGTAATTTAAAAGTGATTGGCATAGTTAGTCATTTTTAGGCAAATAAATTATTTTTTGAGACATCAAACATGGCCACTATTGCTAAAAGTAAGTAAAATCTTGAAACAGATTCTTGTTAAAAACCTTTTTTGGTAATAGTGGCCATCGTTGATGCAGAATGGCATAATTTGTACAAATTTGAAAGCTATTGATGACAGGACACTTTCTATCACATTTGGTAACATCTGTCAAATGGTCTCTGACAAAAATCTGTTTCAATATTTTACTTTTTTTAGTGGTAGTGGTCATGTCTGAAGCAGACTGGCATAAATTATACAATTTGAAAGCTATTTTTGCCAGGATGCTTTCTGTCAAATTTGGTAAAATTCTGCACAGTAGGTCATTAAGAATTGGGTAAAATTCTGCATAGTGGGTTGTTGAGAATTAGGTAAAATTCTGCACAGTGGGTTGTTTAGAATTTGGTAAAATTCTGCACAGTGGGTTGTTGAGAATTTGGTAAATTTAACTTATAGTAATGGCAGGAATATTGTTTTCAGAATGGCAAAACCATATATGCTAGGATGCTTTCTATCAAATTTGGTCAAAATTGATCAAATGGCTTTTGAAAAGAAGCAATTTAAGGGTTTTCCATTATTAGTAACAATGGCTATAAACTGACTGTGGATCAGCATTTGTTTATTAAATTTGAAAGACCTTCTTGCCTGGATACATTCGTTAAAACTGAATCAAATTCTGTTTGGTGGTTTATAAGAAAAAAGTCATTTAAATGTTTTCTATTTGTAGCAATGGTGGCCATATCTGATGGAAGATCAGCATTATTTGACTTTATAATGGTATACATCACACTGTATAGTCTTGATGTAACACTGGACAAAGTTTCATGAAAATCTCTCCAATCACCACAAAATTATGGGCCAGACAAGCAAATATTATGGGATGCATGAATGGACAGATGGGCAGTTGTATGTTTTATTGGTAATGCCATAACATACTACAACTGAACTGTAGTAGGCATTTAAAAACTTGAATATACCAAATGATCTTATTTAGAGATGAGTGGATATTGACAGACAGACAAACAAGTGCCTCTAAATAACCATTTGACTCTTAATTTTATCCATCATGATTAATTTAAATAGTTTCATCAAAATCTGTAAATACCATCTCATCTGAATTTTACTATGCAATGCCACTGGCTAACTTTTGGTGACATGAACCCTTACCAGGACATATTTTAGCAAACCCCTGTCTTCCAAAAATAACCAATAAAAAATAAAAACAAGGTTATGTATGCCTCAAGTCAAAATACAATAAGAACAACAAGCTTGACATTCTTAACCCTTTGTTGACTAACTCACCAAATAGACAATAACTGCTATTACTAATATAAAGATGACTTTTTCAAAAAGCTTGATTGACAAAAAAACTTTGAATATTCCTAATATCTTGAAAATCCTTGCTTCCTAATTAGCTGAAGTAGTCCAAATGGCAGCTATTGACATAATTACAGTTGACCTATGATCCATAAGATTTATGTCCAAGTTGAGAATGCTCTGAGGTAAATCTTACCCTGGGAAATTACATCTCCAGGATAATTCATCCACAATGTGTACAGGACAAGTATTCAAAAAGCTGCATTAGGTTCATGGGGCCATCAATAGTGCAAGCAAAACAGTTTTCAATAGACTTGCATTTGATATGCACAAAATTAATCATTCTGAACTATACCAAGGTGCAAGAATTATCAAGTCATCCTTATATGCCTATTTCCAATGGTTGTCACCCATACAACTTCTTATATCAGATAAGTTTTATAGTCAGGTGACTGTTCTGCACAGGTAAATATGCACTTATAAACGAAAATAAGCCACATATGCTTTGTATGTATAAAATGTGACCACTACTGGAGATTTGCTTGGAGCTGGATGATGTCCACTTTGGCTAAAATCATGAAATGCAAGATCCAGACAAGTTCCAAACAATCTCTGCTATTTCTGTGATACAAAATATGCCTTGGATGTATGTTGGCAAAGTAATTTACATAAAAATCCTATGTATCACTGAAAAGTAATTTCTCTATAAAAAAAAGAAACTCAAGCTTTTGGATTGACTTAAGCATTTCTGTGATTCCACAGACTGTAAGTTTGACCAAGAGGATTTGATTGACAAAAAAATATTTTTTATTCATAACTTCTTGAAAATCCTTGCTTCCTAATTAGCTGAAGTAGTCTAAATGGCAGATATTGACATAATTACAGTTGATGAATGATCCATAAGATTTACGTCCAAGTTGATAATGCTCCAAGGCAAATCTTACCATGGGAAATTACATCTCCAGGATAATTCATCCACAATTTGTACAGGACAAGTATTGATACTCCAGACAATTCATGGCAGGAAAAATATATCCACAGGGGAACTCATCCTAAGACAATTTATTCCTTTTGCAGATTTTGTGAGCAACATATAAAAAACAAATCCACATAATGTTTTTTTTTAAATACAACATTTGCTGTAAATCTATTTATATGTATTTATGTATCATTCAAAACAATGAAAACATCTTCAGATGCCAAGTTTTCATATACCAAAATTTTAACTGGAGCAGAATTTTCTGGCAATGAATTGTCATGGAGAAAAAAATGTCTTGTGCAATGAATTATCCAGTAAAAGACCAGTTTAAAACAATATGTCAAGGATGAATTGTCTCAACATGTGTTGTTCATGGACAATTAATCTTGACATGTCAAAGTTGTGAACAAGAGTAATGACACATTATACACTTGTCCAGTGTTCAATATTATTCTGTATCAACACTAGAAACTCAAAAAAAAAAAATACTGACCAATGGATCTCTATCAACAGGACCTTTAGACAAGAAAGGCATATGATCTTGAACAAAATGTATTGTGCAGAACCATTATTTTCCTTTTAGACTGACTACAACTGTGACCTTTGACCTTTATAATCAAAATTATACAGGTGTCTTATTTACCCTAAGTGCAAGTCATCCTTAAAGTCTGGTCAAGATAATTACACAAGAACAAAATTTATTCTTTTAAACCTATTTTTTTCTTAGAGTCACATTGACCCAAAATCAAGTTCTCTGACATACCTACAGTTCAATCTCTGTGCAAATTTTGGTTAAGATACAAATATCTAGAACTAAAATATAATACAAAAACCATTTTTCGTTCAGTTTCAGTGAACATGATCTTTGACCTTTTGGACCCAACATCTTTTAGGGGTATTTTTAATGAAAATGTTAGTCAGTTTCAAGCTTAGGTGAAGGTCGAGAAATGAAATTTGCATGTAGTAACCATTTTTTACTTTCCAGCCAGCTGACCTGACTTTTAACTTTTGATCCTAAAATCAACAGGCTTCTACCTTCTATCTTTTCCAACCAAGTACAAGCCAGCCACAAAGTTCAGTCTAGGTCTGAAATGTAGAACTTATTTTACTGAGTTTAAACTATTTTTCTTCATTCAGTCACAGCAACTTTTTTAAAATCCCAAAATTAACAGACTTCTTTATCCAGTGCAAGTTGTTTGCTTAGTTGGTCCAAGTCTGCATAAGAGTCCTAATGTTACTTTGTAAAATACATTTTTCTTCTATCAAAGTGACCTTGACCTCTGACAATTTGACCTCAAAACTGGAGTACTTGTTTACATCAAGCATAAGCTACCAACAATGGTCCAATCTGTGAATTAAAACTAATTTTATTGTGCTGACAGACTCCATCTGTCTTCTTTCAGTCATATTGATATTGACCTTTTCCCACCACCACACTCATTAACCAACTTCTTTCTTACCCTACAAGCAAGCCATCCACAAATTTTGGAGAACTTGAGTTATTGTGTATAACCAGAATAGGGGAAAAGTGGACAGACAGACGGACAAGAACAAAACAAAACTTGCCATACCGTATAACAGGTATACAACAAGCAGTAGTTTAGCTGCATCTAGTTGTGGATTCTCTAGCTTACATGTGCTCCCCATACTTGCATTATATGATATAATATCAGACTCTGACAAAATCTTATGTTTTTTAATATTATTTAAAAATCAGATCAAATCTTGTGTTATGTAACACCATATATAACTAAAAGCAGCCTTAGATTAGTCGTGCTATATATCAGCATTAGTTTTCCTTCAGAGGCAACGGTGTTTAGTATCCAGGTTTCTTACAATTTATTACATCTTTTGATGTAATAAATACACACATGTGCAAATATGTTGGGATGATTTTTTGAATATTAAGATCTTTCTTTTAAAAAAAAATAAGGGGGATGGGAGGAGAGGGACTGAAATTTTCTTTCCAACCAGGATATTTTATTATTTAATCAAAAGGCAACTTTTATGTTGAAAAATATCATGAATAGAATCAGATAACGAAGACTTTTTTCGCAAACTATTTTATGAGATGGAAATTTAAAAAAAATTAAATGGTCAGTTCCTTGTGTACATACTGATTTGACAGAAAAGCTATTATTTTATGTAACCTGATAAAAAAAATGGAAAACTGGACCTTCATTAAAGGATAAATAAGAATCTGACCCATAAGTTACCTAACAACATCCGCAAACTAGTAAATAAAAGAACATGGCAAAAAAATGCAAATTTCATTCTATGCTGGCACTTCCATATCCAGAATAACTTTTTAAAAAATTCTCTTTCTTTATTTGTATCCATCATCTCTTACACAGTTGCCCCTGGACAGAAAAAAAAAAACGCATTAATTACATCCAGCTTACATCAGTTTTGGCACGCTTTAATGTTGACTTTTTTTGCAGTTTTATCATCTGAAATTGAATGTAGCATAATATATACTGGCTTTTCTGCAAAGTTAAAAATACTTTTAACTAGACACTGGCACTAACTGCATGCAGAGTAGTGAAAGGTTCCATCTTGTCACAAAATTCTGCCTAACAAAATGAAATAAATACAACCTGACATTTTGGAGAGCTATTTTCCAAGTCTGAGCTAAGAAATTACCTCCCAAAATACAAATATTCAACCTTCCACTATATGTTGAACTGATCATACAATACAAATTTATAAACATATCGAATCTAAATGTAAACAACACAGATCATACAAGATACACATAATACACTGACATATCAAAGTCTATGTTTTTTGTTCTACAGCTCATTCACAACAAAAAGGCATAGACCCAGATCTGCCAGGCAATGACAGATCTTGATCTATGTTGTTTTCATCTTGATTAAACTTTTATAAAAGTACACAATATAAACCATATGTTTTATTAATGTGGATACTTGGGGAAAAAATATTACTAATGCTGCTACGAACAGATCAGTCAATTAAAACTACACATAAATTAACTGGATTTAAAGTACAAAAAAATTAGATGAGTTCACATGAGAAACAACAGTGTAACGCTGTAATTTATTTGAGTCATTCTCTAAGTTGTGATCCATTAGAATCAAACTCTATAAGATGTAATAAGTTTGAATCAATCATTAAATAAACTGTGATTGATTTGAATCAACCAATCTCTATACTGTAATTTATTTGAATTGATCACCTCCTAAGCTGTAACTGATTTGAATCAATCACTCTCTAAGCTGAAAATGACTTGAATCAAACACCCTCAAAGCTGAAACTAATTTGAACTAAGAAAAGGTGGGGATTATGTTATCCTGCTTGTCTGAAACATGTGTACCTGTCTGGGTATGTGTACATGACTGGGCATGTGAACTAGTCTGGGTATGTGTACCTGTCCAGGCATGTGTACATGTCTGGGTGTGTGTACCTGTTTCTGCATGTGTACCTGTCTGGACATGTGTACCTTTCCAGGAATAATACTGTACAACCCTTCCTACACTGTTTGAGATAGAGACCTCAAAACTCACAAATATAACTGGGAGTGGTCTGCAGATGTGCACAGCTGATGTTGGATCCATAATCCACTGATTGCAGATGTGCACAGCTGATGTTGGATCCATAATCTACTGCCTGCAGATGTGCACAGCTGATGTTGGATCCATAATCCACTGATTGCAGATGTGCACAGCTGATGTTGGATCCATAATCTACTGCCTGCAGATGTGCACAGCTGATGTTGGATTCATAATCTACCAGCTGCAGATGTGCACTGCTGATGTTGGATCCATAATCCACTGATTGCAGATGTGCACAGCTGATGTTGGATCCATAATCTAGTGCCTGCAGATGTGCACAGCTGATGTTGGATTCATAATCTACCGGCTGCAGATGTGCACAGCTGATGATTGCAGATGTGCACAGCTGATGTTGGATCCATAATCTACTGCCTGCAGATGTGCACAGCAGTTGTTGGATCCATAAAAAAATTCACTGGCTGCAGAGCTTATGTTGTGAGAAAATACTTTTATATGACATCACAACAAGATCTACTGACCTGATTTAATAATTTAACTCTGGTTCTTAATCGAGTGCCAGTACTGTAGGCCACTGCAGATACAGCGTTGTAGAAAGACTGGTACTGCTGCTCATTCTCTGGTTTTTCTGACCACTCTTTGCACACTTCCTGTATATAGAATCAACATAAGTTTTAGTTTTAAATTTATGAAAGTTGTAGATTTTCAAATGTGGCCTTAAATGAAAATTGGATTTGATGAAGAAGAAAAAAAGTCCTGATGATGGTAAGTTCACCAGTAAAATGTGACAAATGTCATACATTATTTATAATTATATACTATACTTGCAGGTAAATATGCAAATTTTTCATATCCTCCTGATAACATAAAATTTAAGCCACAAAATCTTATCAAAAATCATATAAACAATAAATAAAAGCAGCCTGCAAAATTTAAAGTTTGAAAAGAAATTTTCAATAAACACAAGATTGATATTCGATAATTGCCCTGTTGGTAACATGGCTAGCTGCCACATGAGCATACAGTTCTAATGCCTGACACAGCAATTTTTACCAAAACAAATTGTGCTAACTTGGAACAAGAACTTTAATTTTGTTGAAAACCTGATCTATTTTTTAAGTTGACTTTTAAGACTGGGATATTTATTGTCAATATCTATGAGCAAAAGTATATTATTTCTTTACATTTAATCATAACATACATTTTCATGGCAATAAAAAAAAACAATCATGATAAATTTATATCATTATTTTAAATTTAGTTAAGCTCTGGAAAGGCTAATTATTAAAATCACATGAAAATGTCAATATTTTGATATCTTCTTTTTCCTTCTTTTAAAACATCGTTTCCATGGCAATCAGCTGATCAACAAAATTCCATGTCAAAAAGGAAAGAGCACTGCCTCATACTTGTTATATACATCATATGTAGAAAATTCTAAAGGGGGTATAAATATCCCTTATTCTTTAAAGTCCTTTTTCCACATGAACTTCAAGTAAAAGAAAAATGTTGTCTACAAAATGCTAAAGTAGAATAACATCTACAAAAGTTATTTGCTAGTACTTCATGACTCTAAACTACTTTATAAATGTAATGGAAAGTGCAGACTCTCAACTTTGTTACAGGTAGATCAGATTGTCTGTTTGCTGTAAAGAATTTTGTTAAGTTGTCATTCACCAACCAGATGGTAGTTTAATATTTTGTTCATCAGATCTAAACATCATCGTTTAGAATAAGATTTTCCTACTAAATCTTTGTCAATACTTACAAAGTTCACTAGCTTTGGCAATGAATGAGATTTTCAAGCATGAATTGTAACTCCTGACAGAACCCAGTTCTGATTTTTCCACCTACACAGATGACGATGAAACCTGGATCTCAAAGGGATCAGATATATTTGTGTGGTCTCCATTTTCCAATAGAACTAGAGGGTCTAAGTCTGCTGCTGTATATAGCATCACCATGAGAAAGAGGTAGAAATGAGTTGACAATGATGGCTTCTTGTCCTGTTTTGCTAATAGAGCAAGTACCTGTGCAACTGTGCCATAGGGAACATGGACTGTTCCATAATTGCTGAGAAAATTTATCCCTACATAAACAAAAGTCTGAGAAGGTTTCATATCCAACTTGTCCTGATTAGAGATTATGTCTACTCGAGTCACTGTCTCCACAGATCACTCAGGACAGCTGATCTGTGCAAACAATCCGTCATCAAAGTACTGGCTGAACCAGGAAGGAGGACCTGAACTGATTAACTATTATGCTTATCACCCTGGTGCAAAAGCTAGGCTGAACGGAAGAGCCTGAAAATGATCTGTCCCAAGCAAAAACCAGAGAAATTTGTTGTGGTAAGAAACATAGAGATTGATGGCAAAAGCATTGTCATCTGGCTTGATGAAATTCCTAATAGATGCTGTCACCTCAATCTTGAACCATTCTTTCAAAAGGAATTTGTTCAAAAGATACAGATCAAAGATGAGGAAAATTTTTCACCCTCTCTTTGCAACAGAAAAAATTTTGGAATTAAATTATTCTGGAAAGAAGATTATGCAAGATAGGTGGCAACACCCTAGGGCTGACAGTCTCCCTCTTAAGTGAAAGCAGAGGAGTTCATTGACTTCCTCCCTTGGCCTCTATGACTTCCTAAAGAATAAATGGAAGAGTTTTAAACTGTGGTTGTTTATTGAACTGTGATTGTTTATTGTTGCTACAGTTGTATTATAGTTGACCCTGTTAAAATACTTAATATGAGAAAGAACAATCAACTAATCAGAGCGGGCATATTTCTAGGCCAGTTTTAATGGCCACAGAGCTGTGGCTAGCAACCTGAGTTGTTGGTCCCTTAGATCTTGTGCTGCCATGGAAAGAATCAAATCCTCAAAAAGAATCTCTGGGATAAACAGGGCAGCCCTCCAAAAAATTTGTCAGTGATCCATGAAAACCATTTAAGTCTCAAAGCAAAATCTTGGTGGAAGTTGAGAAGCTCACACAGAGAGCCATCAACACGAAAAGGGCATGGCATGATTTCTAAGCAGCAGCCTCAAGTAATCACTGCCAGCTTCTTGACCTCAAGGAAAATGTACCAAATATTACTGAATGCAGAAGCACCAGACGGTCTGATCTAGAATGTGCCCCAGATGGTCTCTTCAAACTGAAAAAGAATCCTAAAACACTGCTCTCTCCTACCTTTACAAATTTGTGTCTTACTATCAACAAATGCAAACTTTCCTATGGTACTCCACCCCCTCACCCCTGAGAAGTACCAAAGATCTCTCCATAGAAGGCATCAACACCTTTAGATCAAGTATCAGCTGGTAACTGAATATATCATATTATTTACAAAGTTCTCATATCTGATGGACTTATGGTCTGAAGATTTGCTTGGCTGCTGGACAAACATAAATTCTAACATCAGCATGTCATTTTGCCCCCCATTTTCATGACTTCAATTTTATTGCTGGTATTAAGTACTATTCAACATAATTATTTAATTGGAACTGCTCTTGGAAACATCATTTTATGGATACAATTACCTAACTGGATACAATTATCTAACTGGATACAATTACCTAACTGGATACAATTATCTACCTGGATACAATTACCTAACTGGATACAATTACCTAACTGGATATAATTACCTAACTGGATACAATTTCCTAACTGGATACAATTATCTAACTGGATACAATTACCTAACTGGATACAATTATCTACCTGGATACAATTACCTAACTGGATACAATTACCTAACTGGATATAATTACCTAACTGGATACAATTTCCTAACTGGATACAATTATCTAACTGGATACAATTATCTAACTGAATACAATTACCTAAATGAATATAGAAAATACTACCTTATTTCACTGTCAAGTATTGAAGTAAAGGGACATACAAGGAAGACAATTTAATTTTCAAATTGATATATTACTAACTGTTCAGTGTATTGCAAGAAATATTTGACATCCTTTCATGTTTATAATCCGGTCATCAATATCTTTGTTTCTGAAAGTGAGTAAAACATACAAGTGTATCTGTTCTACAAATTCAGCACATATTGGTAAGGCAGATAAAACACCAACAAAATATGTACCGCACCTGCATTCTCCTCTCCTTCTGAACAAGCCTTTCGTATTTCCTCTGCAACAACATGAGCTCTGTCTTCAGGTGTGACTGGTCTGAAGCTGTTTCAAGAGCAAATACAGAGTTCCTCCTGGCAGCACTTACAGAAGCAGGAGGATCACCTTGTTCCATCTGGCGTAGCTCCTGTGGAGTAAGACATGGAATATTAACACTCTGTTCTAAAAAGACAATGTTCACTAATTGGGAAGGAATGTTTAAGCTGTGATTGACTTCATGGCATAGTTTTATGCTTACACAGGCAATACAGGAATATTTAGCATATCAGGGTGCAAACATCACACCAGAAATATTACCTCAAAGTTTCAGTTCAGTGCAGGAACTGATGTAAAAGATTGGTGAAAGCTTCTGGTTAACAGAAGAATTTCTCTGTTTATTTATTTCAATTATCTGTATTAACTTACTTATATGTCATCTCAACTAAGTGCTAACTATCTTATATGGTTTCTCAAATAGCTGTTAATTGCCTTTATAGCATTGTAACTAGCTGCTTTAACTCCTTTGTATGGCATTTCAAGTAACTGACTTCCTTCTATGGTTTCTAAACTAGCTGCTAACTGCCTTATATGGCACTGCAACTAGCTGCTAACTGCCTTATATGGCATTGCAAGTAGCTGCCTAAACATTCTTTTATGACATTGCAACTAGATGCTTTAAACTCCTTTATATGGCATCTCAATTAACTGCTGACTGCCTGATGGCTTCTTCAAACTAGTTGCTAATTGCCTTATATGGCACTGCAACTAGCTGCTTGAACTGCCTTATACGGCTTTTCTACTAGCTGCTAACTGCCTTAAAGCAGGTCAACTAGCTGCTTGAACTGAATATAAAGTTTTTCATGCAGAACAGTTGAGAATAAACACTTCAGTGATAATAAAGGCATATCATGGAGTAAAAGGACATGATTGTGACATCTGTAACATAGCTGGCAATTGGCTTGAATGATTATAATGGCAACTGTAATGTATTTGGTACATCAGTAATGTATTTGGTAATTGTGGCTTGAGCATTATAATAATTCTCATTACTGTACTGTAAAACTGATTAGCATAGAAGGTCATTTTAACTCTTTACCTTCTCCTAATGGACATGCATGTGACATCAGTAACATAGTTGGCTTGAGTGATCAGAATGGCATATAATGGAGCAAATGGACATGCATGTGACATCAGTAACATAGTTGGCTTGAGTGATCAGAATGGCATATAATGGAGCAAATGGACATGCATGTGACATCAGTAACATAGTTGGCTTGAGTGATCAGAATGGCATATAATGGAGCAAATGGACATGCATGTGACATCAGTAACATAGTTGGCTTGAGTGATCAGAATGGCATATAATGGAGCAAAGGGACATGCATGTCACATCAGTAACATAGTTGGCTTGAGTGATCAGAATGGCATATAATGGAGCAAATGGACATGCATGTGACATCAGTAACATAGTTGGCTTGAGTGATCAGAATGGCATATAATGGAGCAAATGGACATGCATGTGACATCAGTAACATAGTTGGCTTGAGTGATCAGAATGGCATATAATGGAGCAAATGGACATGCATGTGACATCAGTAACATAGTTGGCTTGAGTGATCAGAATGGCATATAATGGAGCAAATGGACATGCATGTGACATCAGTAACATAGTTGGCTTGAGTGATCAGAATGGCATGTAATGGAGCAAATGGACATGCATGTCACATCAGTAACATAGTTGGCTTGAGTGATCAGAATGGCATGTAATGGAGCAAATGGACATGCATGTCACATCAGTAACATAGTTGGCTTGAGTGATCAGAATGGCATGTAATGGAGCAAATGGACATGCATGTCACATCAGTAACATAGTTGGCTTGAGTGATCAGAATGGCATGTAATGGAGCAAATGGACATGCATGTGACATCAGTAACATAGCTGGCAATTAGTTTTAGCTTGAGTGATCAGAATGGCATATCATATCGTAAAAGGACATGCATGTCACATCAGTAATGCATTTGGTAATTGTGGCTTGAGCATTATAATAATGCACATTACTGTACTGTAAAATTGATTGGCATAGTAGGTCATTTTAACTCTTTTTTTTTTAGGCAATGATAATAGTCCTTACATAAATGAAAGTGTTCTATTAGTAGTTTTACAGCATATGAGTGGGAATTTCCTTTAAAAATTGGGTAATTCTTCTAACAGGAAAGCATCAATAAGTAACTTTTGGGGAGGATAAGTGGACACTGCTCCAGAAAGTATGCCTGTGCATGTGTGCACATGTAATCTTGTGAGTTGGAATCACCAATACAAATGAGATGAAACACTTTACTAACAATTCAAATCAGTTTACAAATGAACAGCAAAATGGGCACTGGGCAGTATGGATGCAGGGAAACAATAAAACTAACTGCTAATTGAATACTATTTAAATGACAGAAAGGCATTGTAATGACCACCCGATGGGTGCTTCTTCAGTGCTATCTAGTCAAGTCAGCAAAATGGACCATTTATAAACCAAGCTGGAAGCTGAAATAAAGTGGGCTAACAGTTGCAAGTTTCTTTTCCCTGATGTGGAAGTTAGCATGTGGAACTTGTACCTAGGATAATATGGAAGTCTGTATATGAAACTTGTTCTCAAGACAATATGGAAGCCTGCATGTGAAACTTGTACATAGGACAATAATAAAGTTAGCATGTGGAACTTGAACCTAGGATAATATGGAAGTCTGTATATGAAACTTGTTCTCAGGACAATATGGAAGCCTGCTTGTGAAACTTGTACATAGGACAATAATAAAGTTAGCATGTGGAACTTGTACCTAGGATAATATGGAAGTCTGTATATGAAACTTGTTCTCAGGACAATATGGAAGCCTGCATGTGAAACTTGTACATAGGACAATAATAAAGTTTGCATGTAAAACTTGTACCTAGGATAATATGGAAGTCTGTATATGAAACTTGTTCTCAGGACAATATGGAAGCCTGCTTGTGAAACTTGTACATAGGACAATAATAAAGTTAGCATGTGGAACTTGTACCTAGGATAATATGGAAGTCTGTATATGAAACTTGTTCTCAGGACAATATGGAAGCCTGCTTGTGAAACTTGTACATAGGACAATAATAAAGTTTGCATGTGAAACTTGTACACTGGATGATAAGGAAGTTAGCATGTGAAACATATACCTAGGACGATGCGGAAGCTAGCATGTGAAACTTGTATCTAAGGGCAATATGGAAGTTTGCAAGTGAAACCCGTACCTTGGATGATACGGAGGTTTGCTTGTGAACTTGTACCTTGAAAGATATTAAAGTTTATATATGAAACTTGTACCTAGTATGACACAGACGTTTACATATGAAACTTGTACCTTAGAGCTGGTTAGCCATTAACTAAAGTTAGTAGCTGTTGTTGTTTTTGTTTGTTGGGCTTAACGCCATTTTTCAGCACACGATAAGCTATTCATGGCGGCCAGTATTAATGGTGGAGGAAGAAACCAGGAAATCACCAGAAAGAACCACTGACCCACGAGAAGTTACTGGCAAGCTTTCTTACAAATCCACATTTACCGAATCTTAGACACACACAGACAGAGGTGAGATGGCAGTGATCCGTAATGGACAGCGCTTTAGACCACTTGGCCACTCGAGGCCCCTTAAAGTTAGTAGCAAGTATGCATTTTGGGTTCAGACTAATATCATCACCATGATACTGCTTCTGGAAAAACATGCCATTCATTGAGAATACAATAAAGTATTTCTTCTTTGTTTTTCTTATATCAAATGAAGATCTTTATTTTTATTACAGTTGCAAAAACAACATAAGAGTCTACAAATTAAAGCTGTAAATTCTTCCCAGCAGCAACAACATACCGATACCAGTCCATCAGCAAAAGAACATTTGTTGTTGCTGTTATTTCTGGTTTAAAACCATTCCTCGACAAAAGATAAATGGCAGCCAATATAACCAGTGAAGGAAAAACCTGGGGGAATTCCCAGTAATAACTACTAACCTATGTGAAGGACAGATCATTTAATCTGTACTACATGATAGTATTTACTGGATAATTTTCATGCAACAGAATTCCATGCAACAACAGTATTTTTTCCCTCAATATATCCTCAAAAATGTCATTATTATACCTGACAACAAGTTATCATTGATTGGCATTTCCAGTAAAGCTGGATGGTGAAGCTTTGTTTGATCTGTTCCCCAAACAAGCTTAGGAGAATGATAATAAAAATTAGCTACAAGCTTAGGAGAATGATAATAAAAATTAGCTACAAGCTTAGGAGAATGATAATAAAAGTTAGTAGGGCTACAACTATTTTCTTAATTTTGGGCTTATGTTTCACTTATTTTAAAAGTATTACATGCTGACAGATCATGACACAATATAATTGAAAACCACGTGGCCTCTTAACTGAGTATAATTATGTCCACAATACAGGCTTATGAGCAATGATTTAAACAACAGATTTTCTCTAAGTCCAAGAGATAAGTTTTCACACCACCTTTTATGTTTTATTTTGTGGCTATAAAGTGTTTAAACTAATGGGAAAACAAACTTAATCAGCAATAGGTCTACTTTTTATAAGAGTAAACAAGACCTAGTCATCTTTGAATTAAGCTTAAATGGCAACACTTTTATTGATTGCCTTTCTATAACAAAGAAACAATCTGTAAACAAGACCTAGTCATTTCTGAATTAAGTTTAAATGGTAACACCTTAATTGATTGCCTTTCTATAACAAAGAAACAATCTGTAAACAAGACCTAGTCACCTCAGAATCTTACTTTGTTATGTTCTTTATCTGGCAGTTTATTGGATATAAAAAAAATTCAAAGAAAAATAGATTTATGTTATTTAAGAAATTTTATGAGCAATATGCTGGTCAAAAACTTTCATCTACCTAATATTTCTGGTAAATACAGTGTTTTCAGGATCTCTGATATAGGCATGTAAGCATGCATAATGCATAGCAACTAAAAAAGTGCAACAACTAAAATAATATGTTGTTGTTGTTGTTGTGGGACTTAACACTATTTTTCAGCACACGATACATTGCGGCTAGTATTATTGGTGGAGGAAGAAACCGGGAAATCACTGGAAAAAAAACACCGACCCACAAGAAGCTGCTGGCAAGCTTTCTCACATATCCACATTCGCTGAATCCTAGACTCGAACCCACGCAGACAGGTGAGATGGCAGTGATCTGTAATGGGCAGTGATTTAGACCACTCGGCCACTCAGGACCCCAAAATAATATGTAAGAACTCAATAATGTATAACAACTAAACAATGTTTAATATCTAAATAATGTGTAACAATTAAAAAATGTGTGTAAGAACTAAATAATGTGTAAGAACTATAGAATGTGTAACAACTAAACAATGTTTAACATCTCAATAATGTGTAACAATTAAATAATGTGTGTAAGAACTAAAATAATGTGTAAGAACTAAATGTGTAAGAACTAAAATAATGTAAAAGAACTAAAATAATATGTAAGAACTAAATAATGTGTAAGTACTAAATAATGTGTAAGAAATGTGTAAGAACTAAAATGTGTAAGAACTAAATAATGTGTAAGAAAAAATGTGTAACAATTAAATAATGTGTAAGAAATAAAATTATGTGTAACAATTAAAAAATGTGTAAGAACTAAATAATGTGTAAGAACTAATAATATGTAAGAACTAAAATAATGTGTACGAACTAATAATGTGTAAGAACTAATAATATGTAAGAACTAAAATAATGTGTACGAACTAATAATGTGTAAGAACTAATAATGTGTAAGAACTAAAATAATGTGTAAGAACTAAATAATGTGTAACAACTAAATAATGTGTAACAACTAAATATTGTGCAACAACTAAAATGATATGTAACAGCTAAAAAATGTGTAATGTCATTTCATTTAAAATTAAAGTAACTACTTCAAAGGGTGGACATATACACTTTTTTTGTACTACTCCACCCATTTATTCACAGGTGTAGACTGTTTGGTACTGCCACAAAAGTATGCAAAATTCACCCACACCCACACAAACCCACACCCACACATATATTCAAAGTTCCATATTAAATAGGCACCCAATTACAAATAATGAAGGTTCAGATCAGCCACTGCATAATGCACAAGCAGACCTGAGTCTACACTATTAATATAATTGGCAGCAAATTAGTAACATAGACCCTGATCTGCCAGTAAAATTACCATTGCAGATCTTGGATTACAGTGTCTGTGTACATACCTTTGTGGTCAGTTTCAACAGCTTTTGATCTGGTACAGTATCCTGACTGGCATATAGATTTATAAGGTACATACCTTTGTGGTCAGTTTCAACAGCTTTTGATCTGGAACAGTATCCTGACTGGAATAAAGATTTATAAGGTACATACCTTTGTGGTCAGTTTCAACAGCTTTTGATCAGGTACAGTATCCTGACTGGCATACAGATTTATAAGGTATATACCTTTGTGGTTAGTTTCAACAGCTTTTGTTCTGGTACAGTATCCTGACTGGAATACAGATTTATAAGGTACATACCTTTGTGGTTAGTTTCAACAGCTTTTGATCTGGTACAGTATCATGACTGGAATACAGATTTATAAGGTACATACCTTTGTGGTCAGTTTCAACAGCTTTTGATCTGGTACAGTATCCTCTTGCATCCCATACACAAGGAATGTGATGCATCCTGACTCGAAGAACTCCAAATGTTCTTTCTTTATCTTCGAAAATGTGACTATCCTGGAATGCTTAAATACAGGTTGTAGGGTTCCTTTAATTAACGGTGTTTCCGTGTAGTCCTTTTCGTCAAATACCCTATACCTTACTTTGATCCCCTTGGAGTACCTGGATTTGCTGATTTCAGCACTCTTAACATCCACCTGTAGAAAAAGAAGATGCATTTAATCAACATGTCACACACTATTTTACCTTTCTTTAAACAACATAAAATTGTTTTTTCTTTGCTGAACCCATTCTTAAGTAAGTCTCCTATTCTCTCTCTGATCCTCTATTCCAAATGTTGGGCATACAAATCCTCCCTTTACCTTACTCCTATATTAATCACTTATTTATCATTAGTCATCTAGATTACTGTAAAATCTCAGGTACAATATGCAGATTTTTAATGAAAATTTTCTTTTTAAACTCAGGGTACGTATTATAGCTACATGTAATTTTACTGAAGTTATATTATAGGCCACCATATACATTATTAAATAAGTAATATATTAAATAAATGAAAAAATTTTAATTTGTAATTAATATTTTGTTAAAATTAGTCAAGTTTGTACCTACATTTCTTAATGTTCACAAATAAAAGACATGAACACAGTATGAAACAAAAGTTGTGATGTATTGCAAAGCTTCAAATATTGACATTTTATTATGATTTTTAGGAATGTTCTGTAGGCTATAGTGCTGACTTTGATCACTTGTGCGCCAATTGAGTGCTGTCATTCTCAAGATTCTTCACACACATAAAAAAACCAAGAAATCTGGTATATATTAAACAGGTGTAAAAAGTTTTGCATTACAGTGAAAGGAGAAAGTCTGGGTGCATATTACACATGTGTACATATTACACATGTGTGTATATTATACATGTGTGTATATTATACATGTGTGCATATTATACATGTGTGCATATTATACCCAAGATTTTACAGTTGATGAAATGTACCATATATACTTGCTTATAAGTCGAGGCAAACTGCAAACAACAAAGATCCTGATCTTTCATAGCATAATATGCCAACAGATCCGGGTCTATGTTGCTTGTTCTTCTGATTACTCCTAACAAACTGTACAGACCCAGATCTGCCAGTACATTATGCAATGACAGATCTGGTCTGTACAGTTTGCAACTGAACAGCTTAATAAGCATGTATATACAGTATCTATTTTTTCTGGAAAGACCTATAACCTACCAGTGATCTGCAACATACATCCACTGCAACAACCTGCAAAAGCAATCTTTAACTAAAAAAATTTAATTTTAGCATACACTAATCGAATGTATGTTCACAATCACACCACTGTCACCACCACCAGAAAAAGGTATGCCTATGACACAACTACTGCTAAAACAGGTTCAACAAAATGTAGGTACCAAAGATGATTCTTAAAATAGCTAGAGAATCTCAAGAAAATGATGAATACTAGGTGCAATTCATTTATGTATTGAAGCATAAAATATTACTAAATCTTCCTATGTACCTATGAAGGAAGAAGCACAGAAACTTGAATATTAACAACCTTCATTTATTCCTGGCAACAAAATTCAACTATTGCTGCAACCAGAAACTTGTTTTCAATAATCTTGGTTTCACTAATATACAAATAAATATTTTTTTAAAAACCACATCTTTTGCCATGGAAGTTATAGAGCTTATTATTATTTGACTCTAGAATAATTACATGATATGAAATGTTAACTAGTTGGTTTTATGCATTTCTAACCAGGGTCAACAGGGTTAGCATGCAGACATTTCCAAGTGAACAGGGTGAGTCAATGTGCCAAGTGCATATGGTTAGTCATGCCTACATTGCCAAATGTACAGGGTTAGTCATGCCTACATTGCCAAATGTACAGGGTTAGTCATGCCTACATTGCCAAATATACATGGTTAGTCATGCCTACATTGCCTAATGTACAGGGTTAGTCATGCATACATTGCCTAATGTACAGGGTTAGTCATGCCTACATTGCCAAATATACATGGTTAGTCATGCCTACATTGCCAAATATACATGGTTAGTCATGCATACATTGCCTAATGTACATGGTTAGTCATGCATACATTGCCTAATGTACATGGTTAGTCATGCCTACATTGCCAAATATACAGGGTTAGTCATGCTTACATTGCCAAATATACATGGTTAGTCATGCCTACATTGCCAAATATACATGGTTAGTCATGCCTACATTGCCAAATATACATGGTTAGTCATGCCTACATTGCCAAATATACATGGTTAGTCATGCCTACATTGCCAAATGTACAGGGTTAGTCATGCATACATTGCCTAATGTACAGGGTTAGTCATGCCTATGTTGCCAAATATACATGGTTAGTCATGCCTACAATGCCAAATATACATGGTTAGTCATGCCTACATTGCCAAATATACATGGTTAGTCATGCCTACAATGCCTAATGTACAGGGTTAGTCATGCCTACGTTGCCAAATATACATGGTTAGTCATGCCTACATTGCCAAATATACATGGTTAGTCATGCCTACATTGCCAAATGTACAGGGTTAGTCATGCATACATTGCCTAATGTACAGGGTTAGTCATGCCTACATTGCCAAATATACATGGTTAGTCATGCCTACATTGCCAAATATACATGGTTAGTCATGCCTACAATGCCAAATATACAGGGTTAGTCATGCCTACATTGCCAAATATACAGGGTTAGTCATGCCTACATTGACAAATGTACAGGATTAGTCATGCCTACATTGCCAAATATACAGGATTAGTCATTCATAGATTGTGAAGTCTTATGTCTATGGGTTTAAACTCAAGTAATGGGACAAAGTAAACCAAACAAGCATTTGAGTTTTCAAAATATCAATTTATTTATATAAAAAATAAAATCAAACAATGTGAAAGAATTAAAAATAACTTAGTGTATGAATTCCAAGAATGTAAAAATGCACTATCAATTTCTCACTAATCCAGGACTGTTCAAAGGTATTCTGAACAAAGCTTGTATAGTGCTTATGTGTTAGTGCTATAACACTGAATTCAACAGAATTATTAGCCCAAATTTTAAACTTCAATGTAATCTTAAGAAAGAAGAATATCAATGAAGTCCTTGAAAGTTTCACAAAATCTAACAATTAATGAAATACTTCTGAAGTCCTTGAATAAAATTATATATGCCACAAAATACTGTTGAAATAACAGATTATTCCCTCTCTAACATGTAAATAAAAACACTCCTCTCTCTGACTCTTACTAATGCAGTGTATAACTGAAAGAATAAAAATGGTGTGTGTATCTTCATTGCATAGCGTCCTTTTTGCATTTCAAATAAATCTGAGTCACTAAAATTTCCTGAACAATTAATTCTTATTCTTTAAACATAACTCAAACAGTCATAAACAAAACAGTCCTGTTCTGACCTTCAAATCTCAATGAACAAATCAAATGCAATAGTGCACATGTTCAGGCAACTGCACTTTGAACTCCCACTCTTGTTTATGCAGCAAAGGTTCATAATGGTGTGTAATTCTTCACCTGCTTAGTTGATTTTACCTAATAATCAGCCTTGTCATGAATGGAACTCTTATGATGCAATATATATATATATATATATATATATATATATATATATATATATATATATATATATATATATATATATATATATATATACATATATACACACTTTTACAATAGTACTAACCACCACTGAATTAAAGTCTATAAAATATAACTTCATAGTCTCAAATGACAAATGACTTAAATTATATTATAAACTCAAATGATACATAATTCCATAATACAAATGTCCTAGTCATGCATACACTGCTATGTGTACAGGGTTAGTTATGCATACATTGCCAAGTGTACAGGGTCATGCATACATTGCCAAGTGTACAGGGTCATGCATACATAGTCAAGTGTACAGGGTTAGTCATGCTTACATAGTCAAGTGTGCAGAGTTATTTATATTAAAGTCAAATCTGTCATAAGTCACCTTTATGCTTCTGCCAGCATATTTTCTTGTTCAAATTGTCCTTCATAAAAGTCCTATATGTAATGGCCAACAGCCTCCTACACATAGCAGCCAGGTTATTCCTAACCAAACAATAGCTTCTCCCTGCCCTAAGCAGACATGAGCAACAGTGAAAGCTCGGTCTATGCAAACTGAATTCTTGCTGCATGAGGATGGCATTTTTTAGATAAGGGAACATCATAGGAATCGATGTGCAAAACATTTCTTCCTTGTATTGATAATCCAGTCAGCCTTACTCAAAGGTGTAAACATGTCCATGGCATTCTGTATCATTAGGATTGAATGTCGAAGTGGTTTGTTGCTGAATGGTGGTAAAATTAGTTGCATTACTGCACAAGACACAGAAGTTGCCTTTTGTGCCAGAGCGACAAGTTATGTTTGATATCTTCATCTATTTTCCTGTAAAGTAAAGCTATCTCTGAAGAAAAAAGTTTATCCTTGAGAAGAGATACAATTTAAATCCATATTTGTTTAGGTCAGAGAGGTCATTAAATATTTATAACATGTCTGTAAAGGCAGATCAAATTTTGTTTATAGATCATAGCCATATACAGCTTCTTTGGATTTTCTATTCATCGGACATTTCTCAAATAAGCTGATTATCTGTTGTCTCTTGGTGAGTTTAGCAATTGGCTAATCCATGTATTTTTTTTAAGGTGTGAACAACTGTTTCCAAGTGAAACTTATACAAGCTGGCTACCTAAAGAATCAGTCCTCTCTTTTACAGTCCTATGGACAGCATTGATCAGTAATGAAATTTTGCCACAGTAACAAAGTAATGTCAGTGATAATTTTAAGTCAGTGATGATTTAATTTGTGGGATAGATGAAAGTGACCAGGATACAGTAATCTTGCATAGAATATAATTCTTTTAAAACTGTGCATATAAAAGAATCTTGATATAATAATAATAATAATAATAATAATAATAATAATAATAATAATAATAATAATAATAATAATAATAAAAATAGTAATAATAATAATAATTGATGCAAGGTATTTGTCCAAAAACCAATTATAAAAGGTGAACTTGTGTACAGACCTGCATACTAAGGTCAATTTTGCTTTTTCCTGTGCATGACTGTTACAGACATGAGGTTTGACTGCACTTGTAATATAGATGTGTCTATATATTGGTTAGCCTTGAACACTGATAGCGATACACCACATAAAACAACTGAAAGTGTCATTTGATAACCATTCCAGAATTATTTAATATGCTGTGAATTATAATAACTCAATCCAATAGTAACTGTCAAGTGAATTCTGATGAAAAGATGAGAAATTCATATCCTGTGATGATTATATGCTCTGTGGTAAAATAAATACCCTGTGGTCACTAAGTGTGTGTGCATGCATGTGTGTTTGTGATTTGGAATTTTAACATAGTTTTAACAATTTTTCTGTCATATCGCTTTGATATCTGCAGTGTGGCAGTTTATAGTGATGTCAAGCATTGGGGCATTATGCTGCTGTCACATTATCCTAACACCAGGAAACCAGTCCTAACACTAGCTTCTTAATGCTAAGTTCCAAGCAAGGCAGCTCTAAGTACCATTTTTATAAGTTTTTGGTATGACTTGGCCAGGGATGAACAAGAGACCTCCCTGTTTTAATAAAGACTTTGTGGTTATAAACACCTTTTACAATAAACACCCTTTCCAATAAATCTTTATTATAGAATTATTCAAATTCAAGTTTTCAAATCATGTTATTTCCTATCCTAATTTGTATACACCGCTAAGACACCTAGTTGCTCATATAGATGGTTACAGCAATAACAAGAAAATGGGTTCTAATATAGAAACCATGTGGGGTCTATTTTATGCAAACTGATGCATATACATATCATGGTAGGAAGGCCTTGGGTGTTAGCCAATCACATCTTGTCCTTGTGCTGTGCAGAGCCTATATGGTACTTCCTCTTACGTCTTCAAGAATTGCTGATTGAGAAATATGGTTGAGAAAATTTAAATGTATGGAAAATTATAGAGTATTAATTTCAACAATAACTTCCAATTGAAGTATTCAACATACAAATATCTGCAGAAAATTATATGGTACGGTTGTTCAAGGGGAAGCCAATGGACTGTGCTTTTAGTTAATCCATAATATGTAAATCAAACTATGTTTCAGGCTTATGTGCTGTGTACTAGCTATGGAAACCAAACTAATCTTCAGGCTTATGTGATGTGTGCTAGATATGGAAACCAAACTAGGCTTCAGACTTATGTGCTGTGTACTAGCTATGGAAACCAAACTAGGCTTCAGACTTATGTGCTGTGTACTAGCTATGGAAACCAAACTAGGCTTCAGGCTTATGTGCTGTGTACTAGCTATGGAAACCAAACTAGGCTTCAGGCTTATGTGCTGTGTACTAGCTATGGAAACCAAACTAGGCTTCAGGCTTATGTGCTGTGTACTAGCTATGGAAATCAAACTAGGCTTCAGGCTTATGTGCTGTGTGCTAGATATGGAAATCAGTCGAGGCTTCAGGTTTATGTACTGTGAAATAGCTTTGAAAACAAACATTGCCTTCAGGCTTATGTGCAATGTGTTAGAATTCAGGCTTATGTGATGTGTGATAGCCAATGCAAACAAACTAGGCTTCAGGCTTATGTACTGTGTGTACTAGCAATGGAAACCAAACTAGGCTTCAGGCTTATGTACTGTGTGTACTAGCAATGGAAACTGTTAAACTTTCACCAAACAAAAAAGTTCTTTTATACCTTAAAATGGTATGGCTTCCCCATCAGGTCTTTAGGGTCTTCAACAAAATATTCTTCCTCCAGTGCCTTGCCATTCTGATGACAAGGGGTTACATCAACCTTTAGGGTCCCCTCTTCATTTCCCTTGTAGTCACTCACTAAGATTGTATCATCAAAGTCGAGGGCAAATGACAAGGACTGGAGAAATACATTAGCCGTGCCAATCAAGACATCTTCTGTTGGTTCCCAGAATGGATCTTCTTCTTTCAGAATTTTGGACAAATCCTCACCATCTAAATATTTCTGGTACATCTCCTGCAATGGAAACCATATGATACATTTAACCAAATTTGATTCTTTCTGTGCCAACGAGTGTGTCCATCAGTCATAAAACAAACACAGAGCTTACCACTGATTGATCACTTTTGTTTTATTTGTATCAAGCCTGATTCTCTAACCATCACACTACAAACTAATAATTTTTTTATTATGGTATTATGACCAACTGATTCATTCATCAAAATAATCAAATTGTTTGCAGAAATATGAGCAAAATCTGAAAGTTTTGAGGGCAATGTATAAATTATGCATGACCAAATCAAATTTGTGTAAACTCTTAACTAGAATTATAATACATTGAAGTAACCTATTTACAGTCAAGTTTCTATTTGCCATAACTTCTGTATAAAGGTTCCCCATTCATACTTGTCAGATATACTAATATCAATAATTTTTCATACATACTGCACTGTACATGGTAATTACATACTGTTCTGTTCCTGGTAATCACATACTGCACTGTACACAGCAATCACATACTGTACTGTACATGGCAATCAACACTGTACTGTACACATCAATCACATACTGCACTGTACATGGTAATCACATATTACATTATACACAGTAATCACATACTGCACATGATAATTACATAATGCACTGTACATGGTAATCACATACTGCACAATACACAATCACTTACTTCACATGGTAATCACATACTGCACTATATACAATTACTGCAATGTACACAGTAATAACATACTGCACTGTACAGTCATCATATACTGCACTGTACATAGTAATAACATACTGCATTGTACACAGTAATGACATAATGCACTGTACATGATAATCACATACAACACTGTACATGGTCATCACATACTTAATATGGTCCATGATCACTGTAAAGTCCCATATAAAATATGGTTTTTGTATATCAAAGTCCAGAGAGATCATCTGTTTTCTCAAAAGTTGAAGAGTACCAGGTTTCTATTTTCTATTTTTTTCTATGTCATGACCAATACACTGATAAAGAATGATAGCTATTTCCATACATATAAACATATACATTGTTTAATGGCTTTGTCTAGCCCTTTCCTATCTAAAACTATACATTTCTATGGACAGTTAAATACCCCATTCACCAATGATCATTCTTACCAATCAGCCGAATCATAATGAGACAACTGCTGATGACAATATTGCCAAAAACATCATACTATGTTTGGATGAGGAGGGACTTGACCCTTTGAAGTCTCAGGAACTCGGGGCAAGTCATGGTATTTAAAGTGGAAGAAACTGAAGAACCCTAATAAAACCAACAAAATTATGGGTGATCACATCCATTACATTTGTATGAATCAGAACCGGGATTGATCTTGGAACTGCAAATGTGATAAATTATTACCTGTATTAGATATCTTCTGTTCATGAACTTCCCTCTTTCCCAAAGCCAGGTATTACCATTCAGCAAGTTCTTCATTTTCACCATCACTCTATTGAAAGAAAGAAGTGGATATTCAGATGGCTTATCAACTCATTATCAATCATTTTCAACACATTCAACCAATATCAACCCTTTTTCAACCATATCAACCCATTATCAACCATATCAACATATTTTGAACCAATTATCAACTGTATAAACCCATTTCAACCAATATCAACCTATTATCAACCATATCAACATATTTTCAACTAATAACAACCAATTATCAACTGTATAAACCCATTTGCAACCGATATCAAGCCATTTTTAAAGTCATATCAACCAATGAATACATTAAACACCTGAAGAAAAAAAACAACTTATATATTTAGATCTAAGAAACAAATGTACAAATTTATATCCAAGAAATCAATCTAAATTTACATTTAGATATAAGAAATCAATGTATATATTTAGAATAGGAAATCAATGTATATATTTAGAATAGGAAATCAATGTATATATTTAGAATAGGAAATCAATGTATATATTTAGATCTAAGAAATCAATGTATATATTTATAATAGGAAATCAATCTATATATTTAGATCTAAGAAATTAATTTACACATTTAGATCTAAAAAAAAACAAATGTAACATTTAGATCCAAGAAATCAATGTATAAATTTAGACCTGAAAAAAAAACAATGTACACATTTAGATCCCAAAAATAAATGTATATATTTAGATCTGAGAAACCAATGTATATATTTAGATCTGAGAAACCAATGTATATATTTAGATCTGAGAAACCAATGTATATATTTAGATCTGAGAATCCAATGTATATATTTAGATCTGAGAAACCAATGTATATATTTAGGTATATTCATATTCAGATATATTCTTAAGTACAATTCAAACAAAAGGAATAGTGGGCCTCACCTGCAATCAGTTCAATAACATATCCTTTAACCCTTCAAGACTTTAAATATCAAACACTAAAAGTATACTCTCATCACTGCATCTACCATTGGAAATATATACCTATATCTCACCACACTCATATCTCTATAGTGAACAAAGAATCTCATTTTTCGTCTCATTAATAAAAATTTCATGCATATAAGAATGCTAACTTCATCAAAAAAGTTACCAAAAAATGGAAAATCATACAAAATCTGGCTTATAACAAATAAGCAGAGCAAATATATATGGTAAGCATACTCAATATAAAAGTTAAAATGCATCAGATTCCAGTATTTTCAAAGCACAAAACCAATGTGATCCTCATAAACCTCACAGCTGTTGCAAGCAGATGCCAGTCCAGGGTATAATAACCTTGGCCTTTGACCTTTCACCTATTGCAATGTGATCACATATTGTATTTACCAAATATAAAAAATCTGACATTAAGTCCAATGATGAAAACAAAATATAGGTACATCTATTTGTAAACAATTGATGAAAACATGATTCCAGCCCGACATTACATCTAGCACACATTACAGTGACTACTATATCTTTCTGTGCATTTATAAACACAGTTAAAAAAAAAGAAAATCAAGTCCAAAAGAAAATGGGAAACATTTATAATGTGATAAAAATACACTAATCTTTTGCTAGGGAACCAAGTGGTCTAAGGCACCCACCTTTATCGTTCACATCTCACCTCTGATTCAAGCCTTGGACTCAGTCAAAGTGCATAATAAAGCTTTACAGGAGCTTCCCATGCATTAGTGATTCTTCCTGGGATTTTCCCAGGGTTCTTCTCCACCAAATATACTGGCCCTTATGTACAGCCTATCATGTGCTGAGAAATAATGTTAAACCCATAATAACAACAACTATTCTCTTATTATGGAGCCTTACAATTAGATGGCCTCAATATGAGGTTACCATATATCAAGTTATTTTATTCATGATATTGCTAATATATCTTAGACCATACCTGCCTAATAACAGTGACTGCCTTATACTGAAATGTCTTGGAGAATACTCTATTTCAGATAATATGCCTGTAATATATCTCAAGGAACTATCTCATGCTAGTAAACAAAGGAAATCTGCCAATAAAGATCAATTTCAGCTAACAACCTTTCCATTTCAAAATCAAATCAAGAACTCTTAAAAACTATTTTTCAAAAATATTTGAGCTCTCAAATTTTGGAACAGAATCCAACAAAAATTAGAGAATTACAAATTTAAATGCATTTAATTTTAATAAATGATTGGAAGAAAAGTGGAATATATTAAATTTGACAAATTTCATTACAATTTAAAGAATAAATTATCAAACCTTCCACTTTAATGTCTCACTAATTGTGTACTCTACATATACAATGTGCCTAATTGGAGGATGTTTCTACAAAATTTTCTGTTTATTATGTCCATATATAAATGTAGCTTATTATCAATGCTTTGTGTGTGTGTGTGTGAGTGTGTGTGTGTGTGTGTGTGTGTGTGTGTGTGTGTGTGTGTGTGTGTGTGTGTGCAACTATGTATTATGTATGAAAGGCCAAAATATATATTTTTCTGGTTGGCCAACCATCACTATTTTCACTGCCTACCTTAGCACTTTTCTCCCCAGAGTTAAAATAAAAATAAAATGAAATTAAAATAAATATAAATAATTTTTTTTCTAAAAATGATTTGTGCATTTATTTGAGCTGGTTTAGTCAACATGTAAAGTGCTTAGTACATTAATATATACTTATTATTATAATATAAATAATTTTCTTAAAAAATGTTTTAAAAAATGTAAAAATGCCCCAAAGTTTATTTGTGCCTCTAAATAAGCAATGTTGTTAATACATGAAGTGCTTTGTACATTTTATGTACTAATCATTATAATATATAAAATGATTAAAAAAATAAAACTACCTACCTAATTTTAAAACCAGTGTAATAGAAACCTCACATATTTGTGGCCTAAAAACAAGACCACAAGTAGGATAAGTTCCAAAAAATTAATTGTATCAACTTTTTTTTAAAAAAAGGTCTTTATTGTTATTGTTATTATTATTATTATTATTATTATTATTATTATTATTATTATTATTATTATTATTATTACAATAAAAAAACCTTTTGCAGTTGTGATCTAAAATCTTCATATATCTTTTTAAAAAAAATAAATTATGCCGATTCTTAGGTATACAAATTATGTGATGGACAGAAAAGAAGTCTGCATAACTAGTGTTTTGGGTGACTGATACAATCTTGGATAACTAGTGTTTTGGGTGGCTGATGAAAGTTTGGATATATTGTGCTTTGTATGACTGAAAGAAAGCATAACACAAAGTATATGTTGTTTGTATCACAATGGCATCACAACAGTTTCAACGAAGTTAAAATTTTAATTAATGAAACAAGGTCAACTCAAGAGGCATCATACCAAACAAGGGGGGTAAGGGTGAATGTTCATTACAAACAGATTAAAGTAAAATATCATTACAATGTCAAGTTTATACAGAATATTATGTCCCACTTGCCCTACCATAGCATAATCCAACAAGAAGCCCAATGTTATTCACCTGTCTGAGAACTGTCAAACAACCAAATGCAAAAACATTTGGCCAAGAAATATGGATCAGTAGGAATCTCTCTGTAAAAATGCTTATGTTTTTATATGGAATGACTCAACAATGATTCTTCAGTGGAACAATTAGGGCCACCATCCCAACCTACAAAATTTGGTACCAAGAAAAATGCAATTTTTCACACATGGGCAGAAGCAAATACTGTATGTGGCTAAGGTAAAGGGGGAAAATCAAGGGTAGATATTGATTTTTTTTATCATGTTTTTTTATTAAATCCAGTTTGCATGTATTCATATCTTATTTTCAAATCTAAACTTGATATGAACTACAAAGAAATGATTTAACTATTAAATCAGAACTACATCCTCAATAATATTTGTGCTTGACATATTTGCATGCAGATAGTTTCCATGTTTAATATTCTGTTTGTAAACTCTGGAAAGAAGCAAGTAACATCTGCTGTTCTGAGGCTGATTTGCACATCAACATTTTTCTGTCCTATTCATGTCCACACCTTTATTTTGAATTGTTTTGGGTCAAAAATGCCACATTCACACTCAACAATGTCATTTTGATACAGAACAATGCAAAACTTATACCATTTGCCACATGACAACTTGTTTCCAAGGTAATTCACATCATCCTTGCCAGGACAGCGAGATCCCCCATCTTGCTGAAAACATGTGAGATTTCATTTAGGCTGATGCCTGAGATGTAGATGGCTGTGTGTGAGAAACTTATCTATTCACACATACAGGACCATAAGAACATATCTTTTTTTGCAGGTACTGCTTAACAATGAAACAAAAGCAGGTGTTAAATCAAAAATTATTTATTACTGACATAAAATACCTACTGTCCATGAAACTGAGAATGCATATATCCTGGTTAGAGATTGATCATTGATGTTTGTGAGACTTTTATTTTACCTCTGATTATTTTTTTTAAAAATTAATATAATGCATCATAATTAACTATATTTACAAGAATTCTGAATATTTTTTTCAAGCTATTTGCTGGACAAATGTCATTGCATTGTTCTGTATCAAAATGACATTGTTGAGTGTAAAAGGTGCACATCTGGAGCAAGGTCAAGCTGTATACCCATATTACACTCATCAATCATACAGCAAAATAAAGGGAATTAAAGGTTCTTTGAACAATACCTTAGATACACATGGTCTTTTTTAAATAGCCAGGATGTCTAGTGAGGAAACCCAGGGAATTTTTTTTTTTTTTAAATTCTAACCCAATGTGGGGGCCCCGAGTGGCCGAGTGGTCTAAAGCGCTGTCCGTTATGGATCACTGCCATCTCACCTTTGTCTGCGTGGGTTCGAGTCTAGGATTCCGCGAATGTGGATATGTGAGAAAGCTTGCCAGTAGCTTCTCGTGGGTCGGTGGTTCTTTCCGGTGATTTCCCGGTTTCTTCCTCCACCATTAATACTGGCCACCATGAATAGCCTATCGTGTGCTGAAAAATGGTGTTAAGCCCAACAACAACAACTAACCCAATGCTACATATGAAACTGTAGAGCGCCACCATAGTCAATCTTTCTCTAGGAGTTTAGTTTAAACATTAGGATCATTGTCAATAAAGGTAAACATATTTATTTGGCCTGTGTCTAGGACAATGGTATTTCCCATGGAATAACTGATTGTACCCGAAATTTACCTCATTCATTATCATAATATTAGTAACAAATTTTTTTCATGTTGACAGATTAGAGTTTCTAGAAATGAACTTTACCTTCATCCTCATTTTTCTTTTGTGTCTTAGATTTTTATATAATCTTGTTTACTTGAAAAATTATTTATTCCTACAATAACATTTGAAGCAAAAATCATTTGTATTGGTGTGTTCAGCATTTCATTTGGGTGAAATTATTTATTCAAATTATTATTAACTGGAAATACAAAGTGCCCTTAGATAATATTTTTGGACAGAAACATTAGTTTGGAATTATAGTGAATTCAGGCAAGGATATTTGATTATATTACTGTGATTAATTGGAAATATCACACTTTATGTTACTGGCACATTAGTACTTTCAAGACTATGGGTATAACAATGCCTTTAGCACTGGAACTTACTTATTTGGAATTAAATTTGCAATAGTGTAAATTCTTTTTTAATTTTTCACTTTGTATTCTAGGGATATACATTAAATGTTGAATTTTACAACACTTGTTCATTTTTGCTTGTTTCTAGAACTTAGCTTAAGACCACAGTCATAGTAATATTGCTTAGACAATGACTCAAATGTGAACAGGTCAAAAACTGAAGTCTACTCTTGTTATTGAGATTAATTCACACTGACAAAAATAATGAATTAGTTCTTGTTTCAACTTTGATCTAAAACTGATTTAATTTAATAACTGTAATAACAAGTAATTTTAAATTTAATTTCAATTAATAAATAAACAATTAATTAACAATTATTACAACTACTTTTTGACTCAAGATTAACCTAAAGACACAGTACATAAGCTTGGCTGATCATTGTAAAATTGCTGTTTGCAAGACACTTATCTTCATCCACTGCTCATTTTAATATGTACATTTTTGCGATTAATGTTTATTTTAATGATTGTTGCTGTTCTTTTGGAATTTTTTTAACCATTTCTCAGTGCAAGATAGGCTATACATGGCAGCCAGTATAACTGGTTACTGAAGAACCTGTGAAAACTACAGAAAGAACCACCAATCCATGGGAAGCTTTATTACATATCTACAATGGCCAAGCTTCAAACTCAAACTCCCATGGACAGACATGAGATGACAGTGATGGAATAAAGGTGTGTACTTTGGAAAACTTGGCTACCAGTGGCCTCTAGACTGCAAAAGAATGTCTTCAAAAGAAATCAGGATGTTTGTACTACATGTGTATGCTATGCCCACAAGAAAAGATCAAAATAGCCTACAAGTCTAATTAAACATCATGCGTGAGGTAGACATTCTACATTGGAAAACATGATCATATTCAAACAGGAATTTTAAAGTATTCCCAGCAGTAGAATTCTTTCTTTTTGTATATCTCCTTAACAGAATTTACCTATAACTGACTGATCTAGCTGTACTTTTTACTCAGTCTATTGCACTTAAACCTAGAAAAAAATTAAAGAAAGCAAAGCAAAAACATTGGTGGAAAAAAAGAAAAACGCAGACACACTTCTATAAGCTGAAATTGTATCTACAAAATTATATACAAAAGTTTTAGCCCAACATTTATCTAGATAAACTGTTTGTTACCTAGCTGACCCTGTAGTATGTCTGTGGTGGCAATAGCAAACAAAAGAGAAAACAGTAAATAAACGGATGCTGCATCTTGTTTATGAAAGCAATCATTAGTGCAAACTTAGCTGATTAGCAAACACTTGAACAATACCATAAAACCTAAAGTTAACTGATGCAACAACTGTTGTTGCTAAAAAAGTGACACCTATGTCTCACAATTTGCAAGTAAATGCTGGGAAGAAAAGCGATTATCACCTAAAAAATTTTAAGTTTTTCAATGTAGAAGTTTCAAATTTGAAATGTACAAAAATGGAAAGAAACGTAAATTATAAAAATTATCATTTAAGTCATGTACACTTTGTGGCTATAAATTTAGTGGTAACATATTATTAATTTTTTTCACCTTGACAATTTTTTTTATGCATATCAAAAAATTTGTATTGGACTGATCTTTAATGGTGACTTTATAATTTATTTTGCCATTTGCCTCTGCAAATAAGAAACCTCTTTACTTTGTAAAAAAACCGACCACTGTTATCTTTTCTATAAAAACATCTGACATAAAAATGCAAATAAGCCTATAATTAATCAAACAAGCAAAATGAGCTGCATTTTAGTTTCAGCTTTCTAACAAAAAAATATTCTTTAATAAAGAGAATATTTATATTTGTTTTCTACCATGTTACAAACATTTGTAAAATTTTATATCAAAGTAAAATACTCTTGCAGGTAAGAACAGACCAAATTAACAGGAAAGACAAAGAAGTCAAATTTTGTCTGTTATTAATACAGACAACAGGTTTTATTCCTTCCAGTTAGCTTAAATTAGCCCCAATAAATTTGCAAAATCCCAAAAATATGACTGGTACTTCAGATGCTTATAAAACAGAGACATAAGACATACTCAAAGCTAACTATATTATACATAGACATAAGACATACACAAAGCTAAATATAGAATACAGAGACATAAGACATACTCAAAGCTAACTATATTATACAGAGACATAATACATACACAAAGCTAACTATATTATACAGGCAAAAGATATACTCAAAGCTAACTATATTATACAAAAACATAAGACATACTCAAAGCTTACTATATTATACAGACATAAGACATACTCAAAGCTAACTATATTATACAGAGACATAAGACATACACAAAGCTAACTATATTATACAGAGACATAAAAAATACACAAAGTTAACTATATTATAGACATAAAACATACTCAAAGCTAACTATATTATACAAAGACATAAAACATACACAAAGCTAACTATATTATACAGAGACATAAGACATACTTAAAACTAACTATATTATACAGAGACATAAGACATACACAAAGCTAACTATATTATAGACATAAAACATACTCAAAGCTAACTATATTATACATAGACATAAGACATACTCAAAGCTTACTATATTATACAGAGACATAAGACATACTCAAAGCTTACTATATTATACAGAGACATAAGACATACTCAAAGCTAACTATATTATACATAGACATAAGACATACACAAAGCTAACTATATTATACAAAAACATAAGAATACTCAAAACTTACTATATTATGCAGAGACATAAGACATACACAAAGCTAATTATATCATACAATAACATAAGAATACTCAAAGCTTACTATATTATACAGACATAAAACATACACAAAGCTAACTGTATAATACAGAGACATAAGACATACTCAAAGGTAACTACATTATAGAGACATAAAACATACATAAAGCTAACTATATTATACATAGACATAAAACATACTCAAAGCTAACTATATTATAGACATACTCAAAGCTAACTATAGAATACAGAGACATAAAACATACTCAAAGCTAACTATATTATACAAAGACATAAAACATACACAAAGCTAACTATATTATACAGAGACATAAAACATACTCAAAGCTAACTATATTATACATAGACATAAGACATACACAAAGCTAACTATATTATACAGAGACATAAGACATACTCAAAGCTAACTATATTATACAGAGACATAAGACATACTCAAAGCTAACTATATTATACAGAGACATAAGACATACTCAAAGCTAACTATATTATACAGAGATATAAGACATATTCAAAGCTTACTATATTCTACAGAGACATAAAACATACTCAAAGCTAACTATATTATACAGAGACATAAGACATACTCAAAGCTAACTATATTATACATAGACATAAGACATACTCAAAGCTAACTATATTATACAGACATAAGACATACACATAGCCAACTATATTATACAGAGACATAAGACATACTCAAAGCTAACTATATTATACAGAGACATAAAACATACTCAAAGCTAACTATATTATACATTTCCCTTATGCTTACTGTGTGGAGTTTGACTTGTTATTATATCCATCTTCCTGTGCAGCTGCTGAGATCAAAACCACATCAAAAGATTTATGTTTATTGAGTTCTTCCGAGACAGCATTTACTTCAGACACCATGGGTAACATCTCAAGAATCTGTTCTTGTGCAATCTGCTGCTCTGAAAATTTAAGCAAGAGAACCAAGTGAGCCTGATATCACTCACTTGGCTGAAATCTGCCTAATAGTCACATGCTAGAGCTATGGACTAAGAAATTTGATTCAAAAGGATGCTTGGTTAAAAACTGAAAACAATGCATATCATTTTTGCCAAAGAAGTCTATATATGTATAAATTATTTTCCAACAGTAGACTGGAACCTAAAACTATTTTCATTTTATGACTGTTGCTGCACAGATGCTACCAAGAGTAAAAACCAAACTGGATCTTTAAAGCAGGTGTTTAAATTTTTTTTTCTCCCTAATATGACTTTTTAAAATTTCGTGGAGAACCATGAATAGGATGTAACTGTGCTTTCCTGGTCTTACCAGTAATTTGAAAAAATAACAAAATCATGATCTAAAAGGAACTGAATTAGTTTTCTATGTCCTATTACTGCATATTCCAACTCCAGATGTACTCATTCCATCCCTAGAAGGTGACCCTGGGTTCATAATGCAAAATCTCCAGTATGAATAATCTATCTTCTTCCTCAGAAAATATTTGAAATTGTAACTGTGACTGAAATTGTTTAACTTCTTAATTCTGACCCCCTCCACTGACCTCATAAGTAAGTGCCTCCTGACCCTCTCCCATGGGCCTCATAGGCAGGTGCCTTCAGACTCTCTCTTTCCTACTTCATATGCATGTGCCTAGGATAACAACATTCTCACAGAAGTTTACTATAGTGTTAACATAATTACAAAGTCTCATTAACCCTTTCATCACTAAGTAACTTTGTAGGCATAGAGTCCTCAACACTAAGTAACTTTGGAGTTGTAAAGCAAAATGACTTGTGGACTTTGATACAACATAACTTTGCCAATGTTAAAGATATCTGGCTGGATTAGGTGTCAAAATCAAGGTTAAAAATCAAATTTTATGACTAATTCAATAAAAATATGCATATCTATTAAAACTGTTAAAATGCAGGTACAAACGGGTAACACAACAGGTAAAATACAAGTAATTATTTTATTACCTCTTAGAAAACTTAGAAAGTTCTCAAAACTTGTTCAATTTACCCTAGATGTACTAGTGAATAATCACAGTAGCAACACAAATCTTTCTTTCATGGTGTCCATAATATATAAAATTCTATAAAATGAACCAAAATGATCTCCAAAGTGAGACCTGTCCACACACCTATTATCGTCTCTGCCACGTTTGATCGTCACATTTAAGTTCGTTAAACGGACAATTTTTCCAAAATCTTCATCTGAATAGAATATTTGAAAAAAATCCGAAGCTTTCCTGGAGCCATCTAACTCTTGGGTATGCCCAACTCTGTCAGAAAACTGAAACAAATCTCTTTGGTTTTCGGGCTTCGTCCAAAAAAAAACCCCACGTGGAACGTACAATTCCTCTGGTTCAAAATCTTCAAAGTCATCTTCATCGTCATCACTGTCACCTACAAGTGCATTCCATTTTCTCTCCATACGTCTTCTCTCATTTTCATCCAAATTTAACAGGTCAAAATTATTTAAATCCTCCGAAAACTCTCCTCTAAAATTCCCTCAAACGCCACCATTTTGGATACAAATTTCAGCATTCGGAAAACACGTTAAAGTTCCTACTTTGTTCGTTATTTCTAGTTGTATACAAGCTAAACTCATGAGATCATGCAAATATAACATCTACATTACCAGATGGAAGTTATTAGAGGTACCCTGAAAGATATTTAGTTGGGTACTATAATGTTAAAGAAGAACACTGCCCCAGACCGAAAAGTCGGTCCATAGTGTTGACGAATGTAGTTCCCCTGAAACGGTTAAGCGGTCTGCCGTGATGAAAGGATTAATTTCCACTAGGCAGTTTTAGAAGATGTGGCAACATACAGAAAGACAGATGAACAGAGGAAAGGTATGACAATGCCCCCAGTGCTTTTCAGAGAACAGTCCTTCAATGGGACTGGTTCTCTACTGGCTGAAAATAATTTCCCAGAATTCATGATAGGGCTATTTCTTCTTTTTTTAACTGGAGAGTATCTTTAATATTCTTCAGTAATACTAAGATATTAAAACCAGCTGCTGTGGTGAACATATTGGATTCAATTTGGCACCAACTTCTCTTAGGATCATTAGGACCTTACAAGAAAATTCAGATGTAGTAATATTTTCAAGATGACCTCTGCTGTGGCCATATTAGATCTCAGATCAGAATTATTTACATTCTGGACCAACCAGACATAAGACTTCTGGTGAAAACCACATGGTTATATTACTTTTCATTCAGAAGGATTAACAATAATAAAATTTTCAAAATGGTCATGATGGAAGACATTTATATTGGACAACAAATCTATACCATTTTGTTTAGGACCAACCTGACATCATAAAATGTCTTCTGCTGAAAACCTAATGGCAATACTATATTTTGTTCAGGAGAAATAACAATGACATAATTTTTAACACTTGACACAGGATCAGCCCCATTTCCAAGCAAGATGAAGAAGACATCATAAGAAGTCTTTCAGCAAAATCTGTATGTTCAAACGACCATCCATTCAGGAGGGGTAGAGATAATAAAATATTTTTTAAGATAGCTGCTCTGGTGACCATTTTCATTTAGGACCAATGAGACACCACAAGAAGTCGTTTGGTGCAAAACTCCATGTCAATACGACTTTCCATTTAGGACCAATGAGACACCATAAGAAGTCGTCTGGTGCAAAACTCCATGTCAAAATGACTTTCCATTTAGGACCAATGAGACACCATAAGAAGTCATCTGGTGCAAAACTCCATGTCAATACGACTTTCCATTTAGGACCAATGAGACACCATAAGAAGTCGTCTGGTGCAAAACTCCATGTCAATATGACTTTCCATTTAGGACCAATGAGACACCATAAGAAGTCGTCTGGTACAAAACTCCATGTCAATACGACTTTCCATTTAGGACCAATGAGACACCATAAGAAGTTGTCTGGTGCAAAACTCCATGTCAATACGACTTTCCATTTAGGATGAGTAGTAATAACAAGCTTTTAAAGATGGCTGCTACAGACATATTAGACATAAAACTGGCAATCATTTTCATTTGAGACCTTGTTGATATCATGAGAAGTCTTTTAGTGAAAATTCCATGATGATATCACCAGCCTTTCAGAAGGTTATATGACAACAAGATGTTCAAGCAGAGCACTGTGGTGGCCATATTTGATATCAGACTGATCAGTTTCCCTTAGGATTAACAAGATATCATAAGAAGTCTTCTGATTAAAAGCCCATGCCAATAGGATTTTCTATTCAGGATAAGTAACGAGAGAAGGATTTTCAATCAGACACTGTGCCATCCATACTGGATGTCTGTGTGGCACCATTTTCATCTATACCATGGGATGAGAGTGTGTGTGTGTGTGTGTGTGTGTGTGTGTGTGTGTGTAAAGTTTCATAGCAATCATTCAATTAATATAGTAGAAGTAGGAAAAATAAACTTTTCCTAATGGAAAGATGGATGGAATGGATAACAGACCATCCCAAAATAAACTTTTCCTAATGGAAAGATGGATGGAATGGATAACAGACCATCCCAAAATAAACTTTTCCTAATGGAAAGATGGATGGAATGGATAACAGACCATCCCAAAATAAACTTTTCCTAATGGAAAGATGGATGGAATGGATAACAGACCATCCCAAAATAAACTTTTCCTAATGGAAAGATGGATGGAATGGATAACAGACCATCCCAAAATAAACTTTTCCTAATGGAAAGATGGATGGAATGGATAACAGACCATCCCAAAATAAACTTTTTCTAATGGAAAGATGGATGGAATGGATAACAGACCATCCCAAAATAAACTTTTCCTAATGAAAAGATGGATGGAATGGATAACAGACCATCCCAAAATAAACTTTTCCTAACGGAAAGATGGAATGGATAACAGACCATCCCAAATTAAACTTTTCCTAATGGAAAGATGGATGGAATGGATAACAGACCATCCCAAAATAAACTTTTCCTAATGGAAAGATGGATGGAATGGATAACAGACCATCCCAAAATAAACTTTTCCTAATGGAAAGATGGATGGAATGGATAACAGACCATCCCATAATAAACTTTTCCTAATGGAAAGATGGATGGAATGGATAACAGACCATCCCATAATAAACTTTTCCTAATGGAAAGATGGATGGAATGGATAACAGACCATCTCAAAATAAACTTTTCCTAATGGAAAGATGGATGGAATGGATAACAGACCATCCCAAAATAAACATTTCCTAATGGAAAGATGGATGGAATGGATAACAGACCATCCCAAAAAAACTTTTCCTAATGGAAAGATGGATGTAATGGATAACAGACCATCCCAAAATAAACTTTTCCTAATGGAAAGATGGATGGAATGGATAACAGACCATCCCAAAATAAACTTTTCCTAATGGAAAGATGGATGGAATGGATAACAGACCATCCCATAATAAACTTTTTCTAATGGAAAGATGGATGGAATGGATAACAGACCATCCCCCAAAAAAACTTTTCCTAATGGAAAGATTGATGGAATGGATAACAGACCATCCCAAAATAAACTTTTCCTAATGATAAGATGGATGGAATGGAAAACAGACCATCCCATAATAAACTTTTCCTAATGGAAAGATGGATGGAATGGATAACAGACCATCCCAAAATAAACTTTTCCTAATGGAAAGATGGATGGAATGGATAACAGATCATCCCAAAATAAACTTTTCCTAATGGAAAGATGGATGGAATGGATAACAGACCATCCCAAAATAAACTTTTCCTAATGGAAAGATGGATGGAATGGATAACAGACCATCCCAAAATAAACTTTTCCTAATGGAAAGATGGATGGAATGGATAACAGACCATCCCAAAATAAACTTTTCCTAATGGAAAGATGGATGGAATGGATAACAGACCATCCCAAAATAAACTTTTCCTAATGGAAAGATGGAATGGATAACAGACCATCCCAAAATAAACTTTTCCTAATGGAAAGATGGATGGAATGGATAACAGACCATCCCAAAATAAACTTTTCCTAATGGAAAGATGGATGGAATGGATAACAGACCATCCCAAAATAAACTTTTCCTAATGGAAAGATGGATGGAATGGATAACAGACCATCCCATAATAAACTTTTCCTAATGGAAAGATGGATGGAATGGATAACAGACCATCCCAAAATAAACATTTCCTAATGGAAAGATGGATGAAATGGATAACAGACCATCCCAAAATAAACTTTACTTAATGGAAAGATGGATGGAATGGATAACAGACCATCCCAAAATAAACTTTTCCTAATGGAAAGATGGATGGAATGGATAACAGACCATCCCATAATAAACTTTTCCTAATGGAAAGATGAATGGAATGGATAACAGACCATCCCAAAATAAACTTTTCCTAATGGAAAGATGGATGGAATGGATAACAGACCATCCCATAATAAACTTTTCCTAATGGAAAGATGGATGGAATGGATAACAGACCATCCCAAAATAAACTTTTCCTAATGGAAAGATGGATGGAATGGATAACAGACCATCCCATAATAAACTTTTCCTAATGGAAAGATGGATGGAGTGGATAACAGACCATCCCAAAATAAACTTTTCCTAATGGAAAGATGGATGGAATGGATAACAGTCCATCCCAAAATAAACTTTTCCTAATGGAAAGATGGATAGAATGGATAACAGACCATCTCAAAATAAACTTTACCTAATGGAAAGATGGATGGAATGGATAACAGACCATCCCAAAATAAACTTTTCCTAATGGAAAGATGGATGGAATGGATAACAGACCATCCCATAATAAACTTTTTCTAATGGAAAGATGGATGGAATGGATAACAGACCATCCCCCAAAAAAACTTTTCCTAATGGAAAGATTGATGGAATGGATAACAGACCATCCCAAAATAAACTTTTCCTAATGATAAGATGGATGGAATGGAAAACAGACCATCCCATAATAAACTTTTCCTAATGGAAAGATGGATGGAATGGATAACAGACCATCCCAAAATAAACTTTTCCTAATGGAAAGATGGATGGAATGGATAACAGATCATCCCAAAATAAACTTTTCCTAATGGAAAGATGGATGGAATGGATAACAGACCATCCCAAAATAAACTTTTCCTAATGGAAAGATGGATGGAATGGATAACAGACCATCCCAAAATAAACTTTTCCTAAAGGAAAGATGGATGGAATGGATAACAGACCATCCCAAAATAAACTTTTCCTAATGGAAAGATGGATGGAATGGATAACAGACCATCCCAAAATAAACTTTTCCTAATGGAAAGATGGATGGAATGGATAACAGACCATCCCAAAATAAACTTTTCCTAATGGAAAGATGGAATGGATAACAGACCATCCCAAAATAAACTTTTCCTAATGGAAAGATGGATGGAATGGATAACAGACCATCCCAAAATAAACTTTTCCTAATGGAAAGATGGATGGAATGGATAACAGACCATCCCAAAATAAACTTTTCCTAATGGAAAGATGGATGGAATGGATAACAGACCATCCCATAATAAACTTTTCCTAATGGAAAGATGGATGGAATGGATAACAGACCATCCCAAAATAAACATTTCCTAATGGAAAGATGGATGGAATGGATAACAGACCATCCCAAAATAAACTTTACTTAATGGAAAGATTGATGGAATGGATAACAGACCATCCCAAAATAAACTTTTCCTAATGGAAAGATGGATGGAATGGATAACAGACCATCCCATAATAAACTTTTCCTAATGGAAAGATGAATGGAATGGATAACAGACCATCCCAAAATAAACTTTTCCTAATGGAAAGATGGATGGAATGGATAACAGACCATCCCATAATAAACTTTTCCTAATGGAAAGATGGATGGAATGGATAACAGACCATCCCAAAATAAACTTTTCCTAATGGAAAGATGGATGGAATGGATAACAGACCATCCCATAATAAACCTTTCCTAATGGAAAGATGGATGGAGTGGATAACAGACCATCCCAAAATAAACTTTTCCTAATGGAAAGATGGATGGAATGGATAACAGTCCATCCCAAAATAAACTTTTCCTAATGGAAAGATGGATAGAATGGATAACAGACCATCTCAAAATAAACTTTACCTAATGGAAAGATGGATGGAATGGATAACAGACCATCCCAAAATAAACTTTTCCTAATGGAAAGATGGATGGAATGGATAACAGACCATCCCAAAATAAACTTTTCCTAATGGGAAGATGGATGGAATTGATAACAGACCATCCCATAAGCTCTTCTAGTCTAGGATGATGAGAGATAACAATTGTTTTATGAGGATGTTTAATGATGACTGTTTGAATCTTTAGATCAAAACCACAACATGATTTCAACACAACATAACTTACCTTTTGTCAGGTCCGCACCAGACCCTGTAGCAAATCCCTTGACCTGGGCAATTTCCTTTTGAGCAAAATCCCAGGTTATTTCGTCTGGCAGATCGGAATTGTCACCTGGTTTCTTTGGATTCATGAACACATACAAGTGATTAGAACCTGAAAGGAAAATCAGCATTTAATGGCATACTGTGGAAAATATTAACATGGAATATCAGACATATTATTTCATGCTAAATTTCCTACAGTTGGGCTCCCTAAAGGAAATATTATCATCCAACATTTTGAAAATGGTGGTATGCTATTTATTGATCAAGTAATTTGAGCTGTTTGCTAAAAGAACTAATAAACTAATAGATTAATTAAATTAAAAAACCAAATGATTTTGAACATAAACTTGAAAATTTATTAAAGAAAGCTTACAGAAAATATTTTTTATCCTTTGTAGATTTATGAACTCACTGTAGAAATAATGAATTCTGAATTAATCACATAACTTAGTGATATCAACCATTTACTGTGAAGGGCTTTATAACAATAACCATGTTATGTTATAATGAAGGGCCATATAACAAGAACCATGTTATAATGAAGAGCTTTATAACAGTAATCATGTTATAATGAAGGGCTTTATAACACAAATCATTTTATAATAAAGGGCTTTATAACGAGAACAATGTTATAATGAAGGGCCTTATAACAAGAACCATGTTAAAAGGAAGGGCTTTATAACAAGAACCATATTATAATGATGGGCCTAATAACAAGTACCATGTTATAATGATGGGCCTTATAACAAGAACCATGTTAAAAGAAAGAGCTTTATAACAAGTACCATGTTATAATGATGGGCCTAACAACAAGAACCATGTTATAATAAAGGGCTTTATAACAAGAACCATTTTATAATAAAGGGCTTTATAACAAGGACCATGTTATAATGAAGGGCCATATTACAAGAACCATGTTATAATGAAGGGTTTTATAATAATAATCATGTTATAATGAAGGGCTTTATAATAATAATCATGTTATAATGATGGGCTTTATAACAAGGACCATGTTATAATGAAGGGTTTTATAATAATAATCATGTTATAATGAAGGGCTTTATAACAAGAAGCAGGTTATAAGGAGCAATGTTATAATGACAAGCTTTATAACTGGAATCATGTTATAATGAAGGGCTTTATAACAAGAACCAGGTTATAAGGAGCAATGTTATAATGACAAGCTTTATAACTGGAATCATGTTATAATGAAGAGCTTTATAACAAGAACCAGGTTATAAGGAGCAATGTTATAATGACAAGCTTTATAACTGGAATCATGTTATAATGAAGGGCTTTATAACAAGAACCAGGTTATAAGGAGCAATGTTATAATGACAAGCTTTATAACTGGAATCATGTTATAATGAAGAGCTTTATAACAAGAACCAGGTTATAAGGAGCAATGTTATAATGACAAGCTTTATAACTGGAATCATGTTATAATGAAGAAAACTTATATCAAGATCCATGTTATAATGATGGGTCTTATAGTGAAAAAACATGTTATAATGAAAGACCTAATAACAAGAACCATGTTATAATGAATAGCTTTATAACAGGAACTATGTTATAATTAACGGATTTATAACAGCAACTATGTAATATTGAAAACCTTTTAGCTATGGAGTGTTGCATTTTAATATATAAAAGTGATCTCTCTTCGATTTACAGTTGAATACAAGTCATAATGTTAAATTACTTTATTCAAAATTCCCAATCAAAGAAATTCAGTAATCTTCCAACTTACCAAACAGGATTCTGTCTTTGTGAGAGAGTGTCTTGTTACTGATCAGGGGAAGTCCATTGACTTTTGTCTTAGACCCACTTCCCCCAACTGGCTCTATAACTGCTACACCATTTTTAACTGTTATCACTGCATGTTGCTTCTGTATACTGAAACAAAGAAAAGATGGTGTCATAGTGTCTCTAAATTGTATTAGACATGATGGTGTCTCAGTGTCTGTAAAGTGTCTTAGACATGCAACAAGCTACGAGCATGTTTTGTGACAAGTTAATGGAAAGAACAATCTTGATACAGCATAGGAATATGTTGAACTCATCAGGTCAAGTGTATTCAAATGCAACAAGGATATTTCCCTAACATGAAGAAAAAAACAAGTGCAGTTTGTGTTTTTTTACATACCTGCTTCTTTTATTATTTCCAAATATTTATAATTATACAATTTGAATAGAATTCAAAAATATATTTATATTTTGTTTAACAATACACTAAAATGTCTATGAAAATGATATGAGTCTGAAATTTTGAAAAACTACAAAAATGGCATTAAACTCTAATTTGGTCTGCTGCATATGCACACAAAACAAAAACCAAACTTCATTTCTTGATTTCAAATGATTTTTGTTTAATCATACAAACAAAGTTTTTGCATCACAAAAAACCTGTCTGAAAGGTTCAAAAACGTATCAAAACTGATATTTTTTATAACAGCCTAGAATTTTCGTTAGGCTGTTTACAGATAAACACAAATATGCCTATAAAACTTTGTCTAATTAAAATAAATTTTACTAATTGTGCTAACCTGATTTTTGTTTTAAAAAAAGTACAAGTCCAAAAAGTTTGAAACTTTTCAACATGTTAATATTGCTGTAATGGACTGATAGTGCATGTCATTTAAAACATCTAATAGGCAGTCTGGGTGTGCAAAGATGTGTACGTCATTTAAAACATCTAATAATCCCAGTCTGGGTGTGCAAGACATGTGTATTACATTTAAAACATGTAATAATTACGGTCTGGGTGTACAAGACATGTGCATGACATTTAAAACACTTAATAATCCCAGTTAGGGTGTGCACAACATGTGCATGTCATTTAAAAATCTAATAGTCCCAGTATGGGTGTGCAAGACATGCATATGTCATTCAAAACTCTGAATACTTCCAGTATGGGTGTATAAAACATATGCATATCATTTAAAACATCTAATAATCCCAGTCTTGGTGTGCAAAACATGTACATGTCACTTAAACCACCTAATAGTCCCAGTATGGGTGTGCAAGACATGTGCATGTCATTCAAAACTCTGAATACTTCCAATATGGGTGTGTAAAACATGTGTATATAACATGTGTATGTCATTTAAAACATCTAATAATCCCAGTCTGGGTGTGCAAAACATGTGTATGTCACTTAAACCACCTAATAGTCCCAGTATTGGTGTGCAAGACATGCATATGTCATTCAAAACTCTGAATACTTTCAGTATGGGTGTGTAAAACATGTGTATGTCATTTAAAACATCTAATAATCCCAGTCTTGGTGTGCAAAACATGTACATGTCACTTAAACCACCTAATAGTCCCAGTATGGGTGTGCAAGACATGTGCATGTCATTCAAAACTCTGAATACTTCCAATATGGGTGTGTAAAACATGTGTATATAACATGTGTATGTCATTTAAAACATCTAATAATCCCAGTCTGGGTGTGCAAAACATGTGTATGTCACTTAAACCACCTAATAGTCCCAGTATGGGTGTGCAAGACATGCATATGTCATTCAAAACTCAGAATACTTTCAGTTTGGGTGTGTAAAACATGTGTATGTCATTTAAAACATCTAATAATCCCAGTCTTGGTGTGCAAAACATGTACATGTCACTTAAACTACCTAATAGTCCCAGTATGGGTGTGCAAGACATGTGCATGTCATTCAAAACTCTGAATACTTCCAATATGGGTGTGTAAAACATGTGTATGTCATTTAAAACACCTAATAATCCCAGTCTGGTTGTGCAAGACATGTGCATGTCACTTAAACCACCTAATAGTCCCAGTATGGGTGTGCAAGACATGCATATGTCATTCAAAACTCTGAATACTTCCAGTATGGGTGTGTAAAACATATGCATATAATTTAAAACACCTAATAATCCCAGTCTGGGTGTTTAAGACAGGTTAATTTTAATTTCATAAAGAAAACCACAGCCACAAACCTGAGTCCACTCAAGCAGATCTTAGGGACTGGGTTGGCATCATTTCTCCCAACAATTGTTTCCCCCTCACCAATAAAGTGGACAATAACACCTGACAACATTGGGTCTTCATTCAGGTTTACTAAGTGAATCTCTGTCTTTTTGCGCTTATCTGTACTCTGACCTGATATATGTTCCGTCTCTTCCCGAGCTGCTGCAAGCTGCAAAATGTGAATATATTTAGCAAGAAATTTTCAGAACAATCTAGAATTATAATAGCATCATAGCAACAGAGATAATTGAGTCCACCAATTAACCAGCCTCGCTAATCAAGATCTTTCAGTCTAGTAATAACTGAGCTGGACAGTCATGAAGAAGATTATGTTTATATCAGCAACAGAAGTTATACTTTATCGCTATGATGCAGTACTGGATGCATTTTAACTTTGCTGAGAGATGAATTTCTGTGCTTTTCAAGGATGAATATCAAGATCAACAGGAAGACTGAATTTGTCATGATATCCAAGTCCACTTATAATCCAGCTTTGCTAGTATAGTCACATCTCCCTGCAACCACAACTGTTAGACACTGGTACATACCATGAGAAAAGAATGAAATCTAGCAAGAAGAATAAACTAGAACCTGGTTAGGAGTAAGATACAAAATGTCTGATTTTAAAGGTCCAAATTTCGTCTACATATCAAAGATCAAAACCAGTTTAAAAATTGAAGTAGGATACAGAAAGATATGGTACATTTTTACAAAATTTGAATATGTTTATATTTTAAGAAGGCTTAAAAACCATTAACCAAAATTCAAATTTAAAATTAAATAATTGTAAAACATTAAGTCAAAATACAGTCCTACTCGGTCAGTTATGTCAACATGCTTGAGCTGGAGGAAATATTTTTGATATAGGATGATGTCGAGATAAGTGTTTGGGCAGGGGGGTCAGAAAAAAAGATACAAGTTAAACTCACACAGACAGAGGTGAGATGGCAGTGATCCGTAACCATGAGCACTTTAGACCATTCTGCCACTGTACATTAAGACAAAACCAGTGTGAAAAACACTTGTATATTGATAAATTACATTTTGGTTACCTTTGTGTAATAAAATCCACAATAAAATATTGCAATGGTCACATCCTGATATGAAAAGCAATGTGATATTCAATGTCAGTATTATCACAGTTATTTACATGCTTCAAGTACATGTATTTAAATTGGCCTAGATTTTGGTAAGTCTTTTCCCATCTTACTGAAGTTACCAAGGGGATGGGGCTATTCTCAGGGAAATGAAAACATGTCAACAAATTGATTTAAACAGTACTTGTATTTAGTTACAGATGTCATCGTGAAAAGTACATAAGAGATAAAGAGATATGTGGCTGGTATGATTAATGAAGGCATAATATTGTATACATTGACACATGCTAATGTGGTATTAAAAGAAAATGATTCATATGATAAAATACTGTAACAATGTCAGCTCAGTACATTTATAAACTTTCAAACATCTTTGCGAGATGCACCACCTCAACTTCCCTTAACAGCCAGATACACCACTCCCTTGATAACTCCCGCCTGGATGATTTGTGAACCCGCTTATAATACAGTGTTTTGCATAGCTTCCAATTTTTTCCCCAAAGAAAATATATTTTAAAATATGCTGAATGTGAAAAAATCACAATAAGAATCAGTTAATTGATCCTTGATATACACTGTTATTTTATGTTTCATACACGAAAAAATAATTATTAATCATTAATTTTTGTAAAAACAAAATGGGAATACGTTATTTTTGATCTTTTTTAAAATATAAATATTCTTAGATGAAAATTTTATGTCTGATAATTTAACAAATTTTTCAAATAATACAAAGTGATATATACAAAAAATTATGACATATAAATAATTATTATTTTGATAACTGGATTCTGTATGAAAAATTAAAGGGTACGAAAACATACATGAAATAAGGTAGCTCATTTTATCATCGGAAATGGTGATTATTGCCTGTAAAGATAGAATTCGTACTTTGAAATTTGCAGGTTCTAATAAGATATCACCTTTGATGTTTTGGTTTTTTGAGAGAAATAGTTGTCAATACACTGTAAATAAACAATCTGATGAAACAGCGATGAACGAAAAATTCTGGTAAATGCTAACAGGTGGCAACAGAGAATGAAATAAACACCAGTTAAATGTCTTGCTATGTGAAATTCATGTTCTAATCCTTTAATTTTGCTTTAATATAAACATGATAATCGCAACATATTCTCTTCTATGAAAACATATAAAAGGGTCAATCGACCATTACATCAAAATCTGTGAGTACTTCTGAGAACCTAATTACATGACAGCTTTGTATAGATTAACAACTTTGGGAAATATTTGACGCTTTAAAAATTTTTTAAAGAGACTTGTGTTTTATCACTTTGAATATGTTTTTTGTATCAAATCAAGCAATAGAGTGGCCGAGTGGTCTAAAGCGATGACCGTTACGGATCACTGCCATCTCACCTCTGTCTGCGTGAGTTCAAGTCCAGACTTGGGTAAGTGAGAAAGCCTGCCAGTAGCTTCTCGTGGGTCGGTGGTTCTTCCCTGTGTTTTCCAGGGTTCTTCCTCCACCATTAATACTGGCCGCCATGTATAGCCTATCTTGTGCTGAAAAATGGCATTAAAACCTACAACAACAACAACAATAATTTTAAAAAATTCAAAGGCATGCCAATAGAAGCATAAGTTGCTGTGGTCATTACAGTTCTCAAAATTCATTTTATTTGACCAATTGAAAATAGTTCCACATTTTTATGTACTTAACATCACTAAAGTATATAATATCAGTAATGTATCCTAATCCTTTCTAAATGTGACCATGGAGAACAAAGAAAGCAAAAAGTGTACTCAGTAACTGAAAAGCAGTGTATCATAGATAGGGTTCATAACAGTAAAGCGAGATCCAATGTTGCAATGAACTAAATAATTGATGAGTTGACATTTAAAGGTAGGCTTAAGGATAAGCAGAAACTTTGTGATTATTTACATGATTTTGATTTAGATAACTGGATCAAATGAAAACGAGCATGGACTGCAAACGTTACTGAATTAGATAATGCTCTGTACGCATGGTTCACACGGCAACGTGAACAAGGTGTTTCCATCTCTGGAATAATTCTCAAGGCTCAAGCAGAAAAAAATGGCAAAAAGAATGGAGAATGAATCTTGTTTTAGGGCAAGCCATGAATGGTTTTGGAGATTCAAGCACCGACATTAAAGCAAACAAAATTCATTGTCAGGAGAAATACACACAGCAAATCAGGAAGCAGCACATAATTGTCCATACCAACTCTGAGAGAAAATCATCCATGAACAATACATAGAGGTGGCAGAAAAATCAAAGAGAAACACAAAAAAATAAACAAATGATTTCAAAATGTGAAATGATATTTGTCAAACGTGTCACAAACTGCAAGTATTATAGTGTTCTAATTTACGTTACTTTAAATTTGCAGACCCATTAAATTCATGTTGGTAATGGTTAACCCTTGTAAAAAAAAAAATTCATTTTACTTCTACCGCAATAAAATCTACCCATCGTTCGATCAACATTGTTTTTTCAAAATGACTGCCAATCTTTTGTATAAAAGTCTACTTTGGATCAAACAATTAAACTAGAATTTATCAACACAAAAATTATGAAATAAAACACAATGTGCAAAGTCGTACATGTGTTAAACAAACAGAAACCATGTGGAATAATGTTTTGATGATCTCCTCAATATAATGTAAGTTACCCTGAAATAAATGTTACTCTGTGAGTAAAAATGTAAACAAAGTACACCGCTATGTAGGGATATTTATTCACAGTTAATCTTAGCACGATTTTTGAGTATTCAAGACTAACATGTAAACCCAACCCACCCAACCTTTTGCCTCTACATTGAACCCTTTGTTAGTTTTGTTGTTTGTTATAGGTCCCTCGATAACTCACGCCTTTGGTTATAATGCAGTCGATGTTTTTGGACCCTGTTGTGCACAAGTTATCAAAAGAGTGGTGTATTTAGTTTCCAGAAGGCTGTAAATTTAATCTGCATTTACAATGCCATTGGTAGCCATCGTAAATAAAAATAAAGTTAAAAAGAAAACTTTCACAGCATAATAAACCTGTTTTAAACACCGATCACTTTGGAAAATGCAAGAATCAGATCAGATTTCATTGCTTTTAAGTTGCCAAAAGAGGTCAAGATTATAGGACCAAACAAAAGCCTGTTTCTTTTATTATCTGACTGTGACATTAAAGTCTGATGACAAGATCAACTAATTGTTGAACAAAGAATTGGTAGGAACTGGCAGATGACAAGACAACAAAGGATTTGTTCAAGCTGGGACCAAAGGATTCTGTCGACATATACATTTTTTAATTATCTCGACATGGACATAAGCATGACAATTTTGATAGTAATAGTAGACCAATGGACCAGGACTTTGCTTTTTCCTTGAGATAGGCAGCTTGTTGACATAAGTGATGTTGACATAAGTGGGTAGGACTGTATTAATGTCTTGAAACTCTAATCAAGTCACCTACCTTATCAAATAACAAACAAGCATGACTAATTTCATTTGTCTCTCGAATGGCTTTTACTAAATTGTACTAAAGATTCAGAAATGTGGGAAAAAAATTTTAAAAATGTTCCTTAATGACCTGAAATATTATTAGATCATCTTACATATTATTATACAAAAAATTAAGTTGTGATATTGTCTTAAGCATTCTTACAAGCATTTTGTAATCCAAAACATCAAAATCCAAAAAGTTTAAAAGTCTTTAAAAAATAGAAAATTGTTAAAATAATCTGGAAATTAAATCAGATCATCTATATACAAATACAAAATGATGCATAGGAATTTAATTTGTCTACCTTGAGCAATTTTAACTTCATAATGCTTACAATGTTTTTGTGAAAAATGTTTAAGTTCCAAAAATTTTAAAATATTTTTTAAAAAATTGACATAAATTTCATTTACCTATTACATATAACTTTTTAAAACAGATTCATAACTGTTTTCCTTGAAAGTCCTAGAATTTAAAAAAATGTTTGAAAACAATTGAAAAGTAAGGACACAATCATCAGAATATAAAATTTAATTTGTTCTGGTTGAGATCAATAGCAAATGAGCAATCTTGCTTCCAAAAGTGTGTTATGGTTGGATTGATAGCACAAAATCAGTATGTTTTCCTCCTTGAATATTGGAGGAGGGTTAGACATAATCTATTGTAATTAATTGATAACATGACAAGTTAGTTCAAGTATAAAAGTATATTGTTTCAAGGAAATAATGTTCCATTTTGCATATATAAAAAGACAAGTGTATATATTTTAGTGTATATATTTTAAGTAAGCCTTTCACCTTCTCTTCCCAGCTTTGACCACCGCTTGCTTCAGCTAGCATTTGCTGGTTGGCCATAAACTGTGCACGTATCTCCTCTTCCATGTGTTTACGCATTGCCTCTATGTCTGAAAATGTACATTTAAAAATGAGTCTCCTCTTTCATGTGTTTACGCATTGCCTCTATGTCTGAAAATGTACATTTAAAAATGAGTCTCCTCTTTCATGTGTTTACGCATTGCCTCTATGTCTGAAAATGTACATTTAAAAATGAGTCTCCTCTTCCATGTGTTTACGCATTGCCTCTATGTCTGAAAATGTACATTTAAAAATGAGTCTCCTCTTCCATGTGTTTACGCATTGCCTCTATGTCTGAAAATGTACATTTAAAAATGAGTCTCCTCTTCCATGTGTTTACGCATTGCCTCTATGTCTGAAAATGTACATTTAAAAATGAGATATGCATTCATATGTTATGAATGTTCTCACCTCTCCATGACAATTTACAAATTCTTTGACCTTAATCCCAAAACTTTACCAAGGTTTGATGGATGGAGAGATGGAAGCAAGGACTGATGAACAATGGTAACATTACACAAATGATCATGAGATCTGCCTGCTCTGCAGACATGAAAGGCTGCTGTAATCATATTTATCAAATAATGTAGGACATATTACACATAATGTAGGACATTGTACACATAATGTAGGACATATTACACATAATGTAGGACATTGTACACATAATATAAGATATTGTACACATAATGTAGGCTATAATACAAATATAATGTAGGACACTACACTTAATGTACATTGTACTCATAATGTAGGACATTGTACACATAATGTAAGATATCATACAAATATAATGTAGGACATTGTACACATAGTGTAGGACACTATACACATATTGTAGGCCATTTTACAAATAATATAGGATACTACAAACTAATGTAGGACATTATACAAATAATGTAGGACACTGCACATAATGTAGGACATTATACATAAAATATAGGACACAAAATAATGTAGGACATTGTACAAATAATGTAGGGCATTGTACAAACAATTAAGAACATTGCCCAAATAAAGCAGGACATTGTACAAATAATGTAGGACATTGTACAAATAATGTAGACACTGAATAAATAATGTAGGACAACATAGAAATATTTTTGTATCAACTATCACTATCTCTTAAAAAAAAACCTGCAAGAAGAAAATAACGGGGACTTAAAACAAGAAATTTATGAAAATGCCAATGTCAACAACTTTACATGTCTTGAAATTAATGATTTGCTTTTGTTCTACCGATTGCTCCCTAACAAATAGCATAGACCAAAATCAGGGTCTGTGCAGTTTGCAGTTGGCTTCAACCTTTAGGTAAGTCTATCCAGTATCAAAAAGTTATAAGAACTATTACATAATGTTTAATAAGGTGGAAACTTATATATCTTCAAATGAAAAAACTTGTTCAGTTTTGTTTTGTGTTAATTTGTATACCTTCCCTGGTTTTAAAAAAAGCCTTTAAAAATGTGCTCAGAGAACACAAATGCTCCACCACTAGCCTGCAAACCTGACCTAAATGAAAAATGTATGCAAACAGATGAACAGGAATGTTTTACTACATGCTCCAATCATCACAACTCATACAATTCTTACTGAATCAATTATTTTTATTTTAAAAACATGGCAGTACACAACTGATCTGCCCCTTGTTTTACAGTGACATTGTGCAGTTACCACATTTATTCTTTCAGTTAATGGCCTAGAACTTTGACTATTTAGCCCCAGAAATGTACAGGCTTCCTTTTTACTTTAAGTGAAAACCATCCACAAAGAAAGTCTAGATCTGATGCAGAATTAATGTTGCTGTCCAGAAATAATTTTTCTTTTGTCAGTTAAAGTGATTCCCTTACCTAGACCTTCTGACTCCAAACTTAACTGGCTTCTTCCTTACCCAAGTGCAAGTTGTCCACAAAGTTTGGAGAACTCAAGTTACTGTACAGAAATGATTAATTTTTTTTCTTTTAGTTAGAGTGACCTTGACCTTTGACCTGAATTCAATAGGGTGCTTCCTTACCCCAAGTGTAAGCCATCCGCAAAATCTGATAACTGTAGATAATAAACAGGCAATCATTGTTACATCCACGAGGTTTAAAAAGTACTTCATTCTGTATTTAAAGTTTGTATTTCTGTATGCAATAAAAGTGATATAAACCTTCTGGGGACATCCCTGCTGTCTGCATTGCTGAGCCTCCTGTCTCCATGGCTTTCTTGAGTCTGTCATTTTCCTCCTGGCAACCAAAAAAAATATTTGCATATTTAAAAATAAAAAAATAAAAACTAGCACCATATAAACATGCTTTAAAGTCTAACTATAAACTGGAAGATCAGGGTCTATGTTGTTTACAGTTGGAATCAACTAACAAGTATTTAGATATGGTACATAGCACTGACCATGTGACAAAAACCAATGTATATTTTTCTTCAATATCTGTTACATTTATCTGTATTTAACTTTTTTTGATGAACTGAAACTTGATTGTAACTACTACAAGTACTCTGAAACAAAAACTTTTTAAGTATCACAAGCATTATCTTGGTAATCATAATCATCATCATCATCATCATCAACATCATCATCATCAAGGCCATAATCATTAGAAAATACTCATGTTGGATTTGGTGAATGATAATGGTATAGTATTTGACTACCTCCAATGGTAGTTTGTAAAACCACTACCAATTATAAAAATGAAAAGCCTCAATGATAAAATGCATAACACACAAAACCTGGGAATTTTATTAACTTATAATTTCTAAAAACCTAAAGTCCATATTTGTGTGGGCAAGTTTGTTTTTCATACGACCAGAATTATCTCCAAATAATACCTGATATTTACATGACATGGAGTTAGATAAGAAGGTGAAGAAGAGAGTCAAAGATGGCTGCATTTACTGTATTATACATGCAGTCACCACATCTGATGGCATCAGCCAGATCTGTCAGAATGACTGTTGATTCATCTTGTCACTAGTGCTATAAATATTTGTAGAGGAATGATGATGATGATGATGATGATGATGATGATAATGATGATGATGATGACAAGAAAAAATGAAGATGATTGTTCCTACAAAGGATTTTTCCATACAATGTTCAAAATACTAGAGCTGAAAGTGCACATTTTCCCATCTCACAAAAAGTCAAGAAGCATCTGACACATTTACAGCTTCCTTTATTCATTTATGTATGTTACTTATCCAATACAATATCTGTTTTTCCAAGTATGATTATATCAGAAATCACATGAATTAAATCCTGTATGTCATTCATTTTTATTATAAGAGCACCTGACCGTGTAATCTCAACTGCCTTGATCAATATCATCTCTACCTTTAGTTCTCTGATCAGCTTGTCCAATGGGTTCTCATTAACGACAGCTCTATTTTTGATTTTCTTGGCCCTGTCAGCATACCTTAGGGTTGACAGGGTCTCGTCATAGTTAATATCAGCTGGCGACAATGCAGCTATCATAATGGTTTTACTGTAACATAAAAGAACATTGTTTTCATGAATACCTTTAGTAAAGACAGTCAAAATTATAGCTATTCCAGAATTCAAACTTCAAATTTTGGGAGGGTGAGGCTAACAGCAACCCAAATTTTAATTTGACTGGTCATGATCAACCATCCAGAATAATTTTGATTTTCCTCACATCCATATATAACTAAAAAAAGCACCATCCCCTGTGCCTCTTATAACCTTAAATTATAAAACAGCCTTCAAGGAAAATTTCTGTAGATAAGAAAAAAGCAGAAAAAACTTCAACACTGAGTAGTGGAAAATATCTGTTGTATGTCATATAAAATAAAAGTTAACCAGATCCTATCAATCTTGTATTTGAAAATATGTGGATTTTTAATATGACATGGTATGTGAGTATTAATCTAATAGGGTCTGTGAATATTGTAGGTATGAATGTAACAGGGTTTGAGGATGTGAATGTAATAAGGTTTGTGGATATTAATGTAATTGGGTCTGTGGTAATTAATATGATAGGGTCTGTGGTTCTCAGTATAACAGGGTCTGTGGACATTAATATCATAGGTTCTGTGATTATTAATATAACAGGGTCTGTGGATTAATCTAATAGGGTCTGTGGTTATTAACATAATAGGGTCTGTGGATATTAATGTGATAGGGTTTATGGATATTAATCTAATATGGTCTGTGTTTATTAATATAACAGGGTGTGGATAATAGAGTCTGTGGATATTAATATAACAGAATCTGTGGGTATTAATATGATAGGGTCTGTGGTTATTAATATTATAGGATCTGTGGATAATAGTCTGTGGATATTAATATAACATAATCTGTGTGTATTAATATGACAGGGTCTATTGTTATTAATATGACAGGGTCTGTGGTTATTAATATGACAGGGTCTGTGGGTATTAATCTGACAGGGTCTGTGGTTATTAATATGATAGGGTCTGTGGTTATTAATATGACAGGGTCTGTGGATAATAGAGTCTGTGGATATTAATATAACATAATCTGTGGGTATTAATATGACAGGGTCTATTGTTATTAATATGACAGGGTCTGTGGTTATTAATATGACAGGGTCTGTAGTTATTAATATGATAGGGTCTGTGGTTATTAATATGATAGGGTCTGTGGTTATTAATATGATAGGGTCTGTGGTTATTAATATGATAGGGTCTGTGGTTATTAATATGATAGGGTCTGTGGTTATTAATATGATAGGGTTTGTGGTTATAATTATGATAGGGTCAGTGGTTATTAATATGATAGGGTCTGTGGTTAATATGACAGGGTCTGTGGTTATTAATATGATAGGGTCTGTGGTTATTAATATGACAGGGTCTGTGGTTATTAATATGATAGGGTCTGTGGTTATTAACTCATTAACCCCTGGCACCACGTTTACGTCAAAAGGTGGTAGCCTACTTCTAAGGTCTGTAGCATCAAGGTCATGTGCGACACAATAAAGTGGGTGGTATTAAAGAAAGTTAGACAGATGTAGCTTTATGATAATACCAAATAATATGGATGTTCTAGTTGCACTACAAAATAGAGAGGGAAAAACGTCACTTTTTTACCCTAGTTTTTTCCTGCCGAAATTTGCCCGAGAGCGGAATAGGATTTTGTGTCCAGATTTTAGACTTTTTGGCCTCAGATCAAAGACAGACCCATCTGAACTGCATACAGATAGATGAACCTTTGCAAAAAGTAGGATAAGATAGGCTTTTAGAATAAAGAGTGGTCTCAACACAAAAATGATGGGTCCGTTAAGCAAGAAAAAAAAAAGACAAATGTTTACCCTTCTGCTCATGCTCAGGCAAAACAGCCAATGAAAAATTATGTCTCTAACACAAATAGGCATTAGGTTAATCAAAAATGTCTTGGATGTTGATGTATTCAGAAATAGCACCCAAAATGGGTTTCTTACTCGCATTTCAGGCAAAAATGACAAAAATCTTCAGGGGTTAATGAGTTAATATGATAAGGTTTGTGGATATTAATATAATAGGGTCTGCAGATATTAATATGATAGGGTCTGTTGTTTATTAATATAGCAGGGTTTGTGGATATTAATATGATAAGGTCTGTAGATATTAGTGCAATTGGGTCCAGCAATTAGTAACAAAGGCACACCTCAAATTGTAAAACCACCATCAAAATCCTTCAGTCCTTAACTCCTTTATATCCATTTTTGAGGCATTTTAGAAAATATTGTATAAATATCAGTCCCTGCTTTAGAGTTTCCATTGACAGCTATGACTGTCCATGAAACCCTGGAAAATGCATGTAAAAGGCTGGAAACAAGGGAACAAGTCAATGCTATCAGCATATAAACCATCCATGAACAACATAGATTTTAGTCCATGGAATACTAATGAGTTGTGCCTTTCTGAAGGACACACTCAGGAAGCCAACCTTAACTCAGGTCTGCATGTAAAAAGCCTGGAAAACATGCCATAAACACATTACCAATATTAACAGAAATCAGCTGAATTTCCGAATTTTATAGTCTAACCCAATTTGTATATGAACCAATGTAACTGATTACTCAAAAACACCAATAAATATCTATGTAAATATGGAAGAAAATGTGGCACATTTACATATTCCAATTATGTGTTTTAATGATAACTTCCTGATTTTTCTAACCAAAAGATCTGGTGTAAAAACTGCTGTAAAATCCAAAATTAAAATAACCCCCAGAAACAAATCATAAATAGGTCATTTAAGCAATTTTATGAAATCAAATTTCTAGAAGATATCTGTAGTGTTCATTGGCGTTTGGTGATCTGGATGATGTTCTTGATATAAATCCCCAATTTTTATACAGGTGGTTGAAAAATATATAGCTTTGAAAACACACAGAGTAAAACTAGACTTCCAACCTGATTTCATTAAAATCTCTTTTGCATAGGAGGACTAGATTTGCAAGGTAACAAATGTCGTCTATTTTGATCAGGTATTGTATCTGTATAAGAAATATTGGTGAAAGATTAAGAAAATCTTTACCTGTTACCACCAAGGGCATTCTGTAGCAACTTGGTTAGTGCTGAATCTCTGTACGGCACTACTACTTTCTTCTTCCCCATAGACAAGTCAGCAAGGGCCTAGAAGAGAAAATGAGCAGAAGAAAAAAATATTTTAAAATATTTTTAAAATTCTCTCTCAATAGCCCAGAAAAGTGCAGATGCAAAAATATTTTTAAAACACTGTTATTTCAACCTTAAATGCAAATCAAGCCATTTCAATTGCAAATCTCATGCTGAATGAGATGTAGATTCCATTTCAAAGAGGTGACTCTTTCTATACTGGTGTAAATATCATAACAACAACATAGAAGATAAATTATGGAAATCTAAATAAGTTTGTTTATCATGGATACAGGGGCAAACTGAATCCGAATATAAGGTACTGCAAATAATTAACAGAACACTGTTTAATCTTGATAACATTGCAACAAAAAAAATTTGGAAAGCTTTAACTTCAGTAAGACAGGGCAATTTGGAGTAACAGAAGGCACTTACAGTTTATTCATATGAGTGGTGGTGGTAATCTAAACTGTTACACAAGTTCAGCATTGACCAATACAAAATCTAATGGGTTATGGAGTTTTTGAAAAGTGCCTCTGACCTTCCCCCATCTCCAATTAATTAACTCTAGAAGAACCCTAACAAGATCCATTACTCTATACCATTTGTGAACATAGCATTGCACTTTTTATCCTGGAAAGAATCTTTTTTTTTTCAAGCTTCCTCTCTCATCTTCAACCTACAATATAAGTTTCTTAAAAACTAACACAACTGTATATGGAATGGTCCCTCAGGTGCAAATCCAATTCATACTTTACTTACAAAATCCCCAAAATTTGTTTCCACATTTTGTTCTTCACGACAAAGCACAAGATTCAGTACTTAGGAATGAAAAGCAAATTTTATAGAAGAAATTTTTTCTCCAAGAATACTTATCTGATCACATTAACATTAGGAATTTATAAGTTTGCTACCTTCTAAATTCAGCCTTACCAAACGATGACACTACCAAAGAAAATTTGTCCATCAGATAGTGAAAGGGCAGTAACTCTTGCCCATTATCTCCCTTGCCATCACTAGTTTTTAAACTGAGTGAACTACCTACCATCAAGGATGCTCACATAGCAAGGTGGCTGAGAGGGTCTACAAGTAACATGTACATGTAAGTTTTCTTGGACAAAAATGATTTACTATAAAATTTACTTTCTCCTTTCAATACCTTCCCCTATCGCATCAATATTAGGAGCATCGAATGTAACGCTAATGACCTATACCTCCAGTATCCTTGGAAATAAAGACTGAATTCCCTATGTGAACAATAAGCTATTCTCCTTCTTAAAGTAACACATCCTATGATCAAGTGACCAATGACCACTCTCTCAGATCAAGAACATGTTTCTTGAAATCTTCAAATCATCAAAATACACTGGCAAATTCAACTAAGAGGCTTGTTGGTTTAAATTTGTCAGACGGTCTATCTAGGCCACAGCAACAGAATCCACCAGATTCTGACTTTGTCAAAGCTAAATCTCTGAGATAAATGCTCAAGGGTTGAGTCGGCATCACAGCCAACAGCTTCAATGATGTCTTGGATCAAAACAATGTGTTTGAACACATAGACTGCTCTAATTTTATGAGCTGAAATCCTCATGGGGGCTGAAATCCTCATGAGGTGACTTTGATCTTTTGAGATCTAAGAGAATGCCAGTTCAAAAACGACTTAAGCCATGAAGACAGGGATTGAGAGGTGATATCCTGCTTTACCACCTTCATAGTGAAAAAAAGTTGTGTGCGGTTGCCAAAACTTCTCTATGTGCATCTGAAATAGTGCTTGAGGGTAGACTGAATTTTGTATGGCTGCTGTTCTTGACTTATCCATTGATGAGAAGAACATAAGATGACTCTCTGATTGCCCACTGTTGGCAACCAGTTTCTGACCACACATGAGGATCATTTGATCTGAACTTAAATTAGTTCAGGTCAACTGGAAAAAAACGTAACTTACTCCCCCTGCAAGCCATAGGTAAACATATAAGGAAACAGGGTTTTGTATGGTAACAACTTCAATGAGGAATTAGCTCATAATGGCTCAAGCTTCTGTGAGCTGAGTCATGTTAGGACCCAGGACTGAATCCATTTTGGAAACAGGATGAGATATTATGGTCAACTCAAATTAAAATTGGCAAGTAGGTCTGATAGATCTTTATCATGACTGATATCTTCTTTGCCATGATGCCTGAAAGTGTTAGATATCATGAAGATGTAGCCTTTGATGGTAATTGGTACCAACATTTTCTCCTCATACATCCAGAGGAAAAAGTTGGCCATATGAGGAATCGAGGCACTCAAAAGGATGATGGTATTGACTCTACACCAGTCTTTGAAAACATACAATTTTCCTCGTTAGTCTTCAGAGAAAGGGTTTTCATGGTCTTGAGATTTTCTCCATAATCGAAGATCTAAATTCTTTCTCCTGAAGGTTATCCTGATAAGAGTCAACTGTGGGGGAGATGATGGAATGGTCAGGGGTGACCCACCTGTGATCATTGCTGTTTGAGAAGACTCATTTTGGCTGTAATCTTTCTGGGCATGCCTTTTGCTGGCTCAAGAAGACTTGTCAGAGGGGCTATTAGAATTATCTTGTTAGTCTGACCTTGTATTTTCTGTATTAATTTCGGTACTAGACTGTTGGGAGGGGGAGAGAGGATAAGAAAAGGACAACAATCCCCCCTAACTAATTGGCAGCACATCCATAGACCAAGCTTCAGGGTCTAGGACAAGAGAGACATAGGTGGGAAACTTGTACTACAACCTTATCACAAACAGGTCAATCATCCAACACCCACAAAGCACAAATCCAATGAAAAACCAATAAATGAAGAAATCATTTCATATGAATAGCCTGAGAGTACCTTTCCAGATCAGGTGATTTGGTGCCCCCATTTTGAAAAGGTAAGTCACCACTACAGAGTTGTCCAATATAATTAGGACTGACTTCCTGTATGTGTTTATGATAGCATTCTTTTCTATAAGGTTATTATGAAGATGCCATTCCCATGGTCCCCATTTGTCACTGACCATATCAAAGCCTGAAAGCCAGTGTGTTTTTCAACCATACTCACTGGTGTCTATAAATACTGTCACTTGTGGTTAGAGTTTGTCCTGAAACAATTTCCTCTTGTGAGCCAACTGTGGTTGCACCACTAACAAAGGAATGGTTTATACCCTGACTTCATGTTGAGTGAATTGGAAGAGAGAGAACCATCGACCCAATCAAGTCAGTTATGACAGGTGTATATAAAAGCGGCCTAGCAAAGTCGGATCCACTGCCACATCGGGTAACCCAAGGAGTTCCAAGGACTCTTTTGATAAAATTCATGTACTGTTGGAAATGTACTCTAGAAGTTAAATGAACCATAGGATATAAACATGAGAGAGACATACAAAAACTAAGATTGGCTATAAACTCCATGCTGAGGTTGACTGAGATGGATCAAGGTCAGACTTTTCCCAGCCCACTTGGAAACCAAAATTAAATAAAATGGATAGAACATCATTTTTGCCCTTCCATCTGGTTTTTGGAGGAGATCATCCTGATATATCAAAGTTTTCCTAGAGGATGTAGACTGGAAGAGAGTGATGATGCATTCCATAACTTTGATGAAGACCCAGGGACTAATATTTTGACCAAAGGGAAGGAACTGAAATTGGTAAACTTTGTTGCAATAAGTGAATCGAAGAAACTTTTGCAATGCCATGTGAATCAGAAAATGAAGGTAGGCTCTATGAGATCGAAACTTATTATATACTTGTCCCTTCTAATGGAGAAATGGATTCATCCTCTCCATCTTGAAATTCGTTGTTGTGACTATGATCTCTGGCCTCAACTTGCCATTGGCCTTCTTTATAAGGAACAGCCATGAATATAACCCTTGGTATAGTCATTTTGAAACAACCTCCATTGTCCATTTGTCAATAGGCTGAAGGATATAGTCCATCTCCTGATCTAATGGCACCTCCATGAGATGGAGTCACGACAAAAGAATTGGAAGTTGGATGAATGAAATTCAAGGCCTCTATGAGATGCATTGGGTCAACCATCCACCATTCTGCAAAAATAGGTTGATCCAACATATTCAGAATGCAGGAGAATGGTGCACACTGGCAAGCTGTCTATAGGCAGTGGGGATATTAAGTGTGCAGTCGGCATCTGGAAGCAGAAGTCTTTGGGGTACAGAAACCTGGTTTCTTACCTCCCATGTAAGATTGCCTCCTGGACTGATCTGACCATTCTCTACTGGTATAAAGTTGAGATCTGAACAACTCTTCGGGCATAAAAGATCCCTTTTGCCTGGTTCACCTATCATTCCTCCATTGTGGTATATATGGTGGGTTAATGAACATGGATAAAGGTAGAGCAGACAGTTGAAGAAGTAGTTCCTGAGCAGCTTGCCACCAAAATTATTCAATTTTTCTTCCAAACAGAAACTGGAATCATCCTTAAAGCCATGGTGAGAACTGGTTTTAGTGATGTGGCATGCAAACCTGCATCACTACATATCAAGCAAAGACTGGCCAAGGCAGTCAACACATTAGACATGGTAGGGTGAGCTGCTCTGTAAATGACACAAGCAATTCAAGCCATCAAGTACCAGTAATCTTGGTTGGTTGATTTTTCTATCAGAAAATCACCAATAAAGATCAATCCAGCACTGAAGATGTGGCAACAATTTGAACCAGTTTTGAAATGGCAAGAAATACATTCTTATCCACCTTATAAAATAGTAGGGCAGACATGTTACCCACTGTTACATTCTTATCCAATGCTGAGAGTTCATTATGGTAATGCAGTGAAATGTGTCCTGTATCTGTGTGAAGAAAACATAACTGATGCCTGGCTTTCTGAAAAGAAAGCTTCAGCATTACACAGGTCAGTGATATATCTAACCAGCCAACTGTTAATCTATATTTCCGCTGACTGGGAAAGCAGCCAGAAAGATGAAGACTCCTCATTATTAAAGTTGACAGACACTTAGACTTTATAGTGATGCACTGTGGCAGGGGTGGAGGGCATTCTATTGCTGGAAAGACCTCCTTAATGGCAGCCGTAAAACCTAAGCTCTGTCCTCTCTGTGGTTGGATTAGGGTTGTTGCTCAGAAGTATCTTCACACTTAGTGTGTGAATACTCTTGGTAATGATCTGCTTCCATCTTATAATAAACCATACCCTGATGACAATGTCATTCAGGGCAATTTCATTATCATCCCTATATAAACCACAGCTAATAGCCTGTTGATAGGCAGTGAAACTACAGAAAGCCAGCTCGGCTGGATGATTCTGTTACATCTGGTTAGCAAGTAGAATGGTCAGCCTGGTAGCTGGAAATGTGGAAGCTGGATTTGTTGGCCTTGATACCACTGTCATGCCAGAAAAATGGCTGGATGTTTGGATTTCTTCCTACTGCACCCATCTTGATCAACATCTGTAAATCTGTAACAATCAGTTTTGTAATATTGATCTTTCACTAAGAATTCCATTCTCATATATGTGTATAAATGAAGCCATATACCTTGCTAAAGGGTCAGAACTATCACTAAGATCCCCATAAACAAGCTCAGGCTGGACAGCCTGCAATGATTAGAACTAATTCTGTATTAATATGTACATCTGTGCTGGTCTTGCATTTTTATTCCTGCTGCTCTTTTCCATTAGCTGTTTTTTTATAGATCTTCCAACTAGGTGTTATCAGACCATAAATTGTACATGCTGCAAGGGGGATGCAGAGGATAAGTTGGCACACACCAGATGAATTTGATGTGTCTTCCCTTGCTTTGTATTTACTGCATTTTGAAGATAAGTTTCCAAAATTATTAATAGAAATACATAAACTAACCAGTGTGTTAAAATAATTTGCTAAATAATTTGCTAACATCTGTTATAAACAGAGTGTACAAACTAAAGACAGCAGGCACAAACACTTAAAAATCAACATGCATCAATGATAGCCTCTTGTACCATACTGTGTAAAATAACCATCTCCAAGTAAGTGATAAATTTCACCAAATTCCACTTGTTTATGAATCAAGATTAATCCAAATAAATCCAAAATTGTAAATTTTTCGCTTGACTTTCCCACACAAAGTCTTGATTTTAATGGGATTCATATGATGTTGCATCAAAGCTTAAAAACAAGTGACACCTAAAAATGGTTAAAAAGGGAAGTAATGTGCAAGAGTTACTGCCCTTTATATGATCTAGACAGAACATGAATTTTAATCTTTTAGTGGGGCTGAGCTCAGGAGGTAGCAGGATTATATTCCTAATGTACATGTGATTTGGAACTGTATTCAAAGAAGAAATCACAGAGCACACCTTTTTCATAATTCCTATATCACCATTAACATTTGAGAGGCATGACACAAAATTTGTATACTGACAGAAATGACATTGCCCAGGGCAGATAAGGATCTATTGATGTTGGCCCCTTCTTTCAACCTGTCCCCTGTGGCCCCTGTACTGTCTGCTCTTTCAGACCCTGTAAGAATGCAAAAGATTATCAGCAAAGATCCCCAAAATTGTTTGCATTTTTTGTCAAGTGCAAAGCAATTTTTATTCACCAATTCTAGAGTGCAAACTTAACATTGCACAACAATAGTTTAGTTGACTTTTAGCCCTAAAATATGAAGGTATACAGTACCTACCCTCTCAAGACTTGTTTGAGTATTAAACTAAAGCTCTGGTATAAGGAAAACATGTTAAAATTCTTTAACTTTATTATGACATTATGTAACTTTATTATGACATTCTATGTGTGATTTACATTTTTAATGTTGCTTTAACAATTTTTCTATCATATGCAACAATATTCCATGCACTGCAGTGTGACAGTTTTTAGTGATGTTTATTACTAGGGCATCATGCCGCAGACATATAGCATTATGTCCCACCCTGTCACATTATCCTGACACCAGGTCAACCAGTCCTAACACTAACCTCTTAATGCTGAGCGCCAAGCGAGGCAAATGTTAGTACCATTTTTAAAAGTCTTTGGTATGACTCAGTCAGGGTTCAAACCCTCAACCTCTCGCAACCAAGGTGGATGCTCTACCACTAGGCCACCAGAGCAGTCTATATGATATTCTTATTTGTCATTCTATAACTTTATTATGACATTCTGTAACTTTGTTATGACATTCTGTAACTTTAGTATGACATTCTGCAACTTTGTTATGACATTCTGTAATTTTGTTATGACATTCTGTAACTTTATTATGACATTCTGCAATTTTGTTATGACCTTCTGTAATTTTGTTGAAAATTCTGTAACTTTATTATGACACCAACTTAATTATCAAATTTTGTAGCTTTATTATATTCTGTAGCATTTTAACAGTGTAATTTTTTTATAATATTCTAAACATTTTTTTATAACAATTTTGAACTTTTTTATAACATTTTGTTACTTTATTATAACATTTCGTAACTTTATATTAACTTTCTTAACTTTTTCTTGAAGATTCTATAACTTTATGGTATTTTTTTCTAAGATTCTTTAACTTTATAATAACATTCTGTGACTTTATTATATGTTCCATGCAAATGAGTGTCTCACCTGTGTCTTTGAAGCTGACTTTTACCATACCGTATTTATCTCATGAAAACTTTAACACAAAAAATATGTTGATTTCACTGAAAGGATGATACCTGTGTCCCACATGATTACATAGGGGAGACAATAAGGTCAGAATCATACAAATGTCAGGATCAATGTTGGTTCTTTTTGTAAGCTAAATTTCAACAATACTCCATGTATTATATTTAACACTAAGTTTTTCTGTTCAAGCTTGCAGTAATCTTCAAGAAATGTTTACTGAATACAGATCAATGGCATTATAGGCAAAACAGTTTAATGTTTAGTTTAAATCTTCTGGAAGAAAGGAAACTAGAGAAATACCTGCTAAATCTACAAGATTCATCACACTGCTTTTTTTGGTCTCTCCGTTGGGTGTTTTTAAGATCTGATCAAATACAATAGTGACCACTGTGTGAGCACGGCTACTAGTGGCATTCATGTTGGTAGAGGCTACTGTTCTCTGTGTGGTACCTGAAGATCACAAAATTATTAAAACACTAAGGTAAGATGGTACTCCCTCTTTACAATCTTTTTGGAAGCCATAAAAGTGACCTTGTTATAACATTGTTCTTGGAAGCCATATAAGTGACCCATGTTATAACATTGTTCTTGGAATCTATAAAAGTGGCCCATGTTCTAACATTGTTCAATGGAAGCCAATATATGCAAAATAACCAACAGTTTATCATATCTAGGAAAACAACATTACAAAATTTTGCAAAATTTTTTTTATTAAATAAATTCACTGTGAGTACAAAGGATAATATATTGGCTACCATTATTCTTAAAGACAATTAATGCTATGTATACTGCTATTTCAAAAATAAATTGAAACAAAGAAATGGTTGGAACTCTGAAAGTGAAACTTTGAGTATACATTCTGTGAAATTTATTTAAGCGTATGCTGCAGCTGAATAGGTTTAAACTGTGTGGCATGATTACAGGAAATTCAGATAAATTCTTAACGAAATATAGGACTACATGGCACTGAGCAAGCATCAAATTCATGGTTCAATCAAAAGTTTGGGGAAACAAGCAAGTGTTGATATTAGAAGCTAAGGGCTTTGTGCTACCATATAACTAATATTAGTTGGGAAAGAGACTTGGCTTGTAAAAGAGGGAAACAAATAAAATCAACATTTTTATTGCACCAAATACAGTGTACAGCAAAACACAAAAATATAATAGAAATATTTGAGTTGTGCAGACCTGTAAAAAATTTTAAAGCAATTCACTTACTGGCAAACACTATGGGTAGCCAATGCTGATGGAGACTGCACTGTGGCAAGTAATATTAAAGTTAATATTTAAATTCTTCAAATACAAATACACATAGATATTAGTATTGTGTAATGAATAATTTAACAAAACAGATAAATGACGTGCATATCATAGTTTATAGTGATAATTTACTTTAGTTTATGCACAACTGAAAGATCTTGAATTATTGTAGGTAGTACATTGCCAGTGTTGCAATGGGGTTTGTCGGATAAAGACCAATGAGGAAGGAACTGCCATTGGTGGTGTGGTAAGATGACGTAATGTCAAATTATAAGGCTTAGTCAGTGTGTAACACTTGGATAGGGGTGATGTACATGTACCTTCAAACTGAGAGGCAAAACTGTGAATTATGCAAGAGACTGTTATTAGCCTCTTGCTGTTTCATGGGGCTTGTGAAAGGGGGAGGGGGAATGATCAGAACTATTCCAATTGGTTGGCATTGGCAGCAGAATTCAAAGAGCCAACCAAATTAGCTAAACAATGTAGGACCATATAGAGTACCATGTGAACAGTCACTTCTCTGGTTTTTCAAATTTTTAGACAATGAATAGAGTTTTGCTTCTCTGGCTTTTCAAAGGTACAGACAATTGATTCTGAGTCTCTGCATCAAACGTTTCTTATGAATTTGTGCTGGCCTGCCACCACTTCAATCTCCACCAATTAATGAATACAGCATGAGTTGTGCCCATGTGTAGTTCATGTGCATGGGGCTACCATGGAATAGGATCATTTTTTTTCCCTGATTGGATACTCATAAGCTACACTAATAATGTAAATAATAATAATGTAAGGGTCATGCCCACTAAATATATTTCTTTTACAGTTATAAATAGGAAAAATTTAAGAATATTTGCTTCATGCTGGGATTAGCCTAGATTTATTACATTAATCTGGGATTAACCCAGAATATACCCTTATGTAGAGATTAGCCTAGCATAAACTTGGTTAAGAAGGGATCAACCCAGAATTCATTAGCATGATGGGATCAGCCTAGCATGTAGTCTACTTAAGCTTGGATCAGCCCAGCACCAATTGGAAATCAGTCTTTTACGTTCAGATTCTAGCCCATGAGTAGGCACAACAGAGAGAGCCAAACATTTTTTTAAATATTTAAATTAAGTATTGATGATATTTTATGAGTCTGATGTTGTAGAAAATTAGGGAGAGAAAGGGAGAAAGATCAATGCATATACTCATGTATCATTTATTTCTTAAAATGTCTGTATTAAATCATTTCTTTTCTTTTGCAATGCAGTATTATTTTGTGGTGCATAAATGCAAATTTAGGTTTGAGTGCATTCCTGGACATGCAAGTTTCAAATTAATTAATTTTTTAAATCGTACAACTGACACTCTTATGAATCATTTTAGCAGCTAAGCACTTAAATTGTGATTGAAAAGATGTCCAAAAACTTACAACTCAAAAACAAAGATCTGTGTCAGAACCATACAGTGCATTAAAAAGATAACATTTTAAATCAATTTATTATACCCCAACATATACATTAAAATATGTCCATTGCAAATCAGCAGTACAGGATATTTTTTCTGCAACCAGTTTTACTTTGTATGTTGCATACATGTTTTACTGAGTATGTATATTGCATACCAATTTACACTGAATGTATGCCGAAAACCAGTGTCACTGTGTATGTATGTTGCATACCAATTTCACATTCTATGTATGCTGAAAACCAGTGTTACTGTGTATGTATGTTGCATACCAATTTCACATTCTATGTATACTGAAAACCAGTGTCATTGTGTATGTATGTTGCATACCAATTTCACATTCTCTGAATGCTGAAAACCAGTGTCACTGTGTATGCAAGTTGCATACCAATTTACATTCTTTGATTGCTGAAAACCAGTGTCATTGTGTATGTATGTTGAAAAGCAATTTCATTCCTGTGAATTTTATTTTCTGCACATTTTTAAAGAAGTATAATTCAAGCCTTAACCCTTTAACTACGATTACTGCATCTGAGCGTCACCTGTAAATAGCTCCTAAACCCCACTGACGCATATATGCAGTGTCGATAAGCCTTGTTTAAAACCCCAGTGTCACTTATGAGCGCATAGTTCTGCTGTACTCAAAACCCCAGTGTCGAATCTATGCGGACGTAACTGCTATGTTAACTAAACGTTGATTGGTTGAAATTAAAGATATTTACTTATTTGTCATTATCATAACCAATGAGAAGACTGGTTACTGAACATTTTGATACCAGTTGGAAAGCTGAGAGGTTAAATTTAGACACGCGGGAAGGAAATTTCCGGCAATGTACAAAACATGTGTAGTTGAGATAAACAAAAATGGATTCCTATTCAGATATTTGTGACTTTGAAGGGTTCAGTGCAAGCAATTTCGAAGAGTTTAATGGATCATTCTTAGTAAATGGATCAGATAATGATGTTAGTCCCGTTTCAACACTAGATGTATGTGATTTTGATTCAAATAATGATGATTTATTTTGTGCGAGTCAAAACATTTACATGACGGGGATTTCTTGTCTGATTGTTGTAGGAGTAAATAAAATGGAAATATATGAATAACAGACAATATACAAGGTAAGCTGCTTTTGATTTCACTGAAATCCAGCAAAAGCTAATGAAATAATGAATATAAATGTAACCATTTTTTTATTGTCAGTTTCCGTAGACAGCCATGACAATGCTCTAGTATTCAGCCTAGCAAACAGCCTCAGTAGTCTCAGTAACTGATACACTATCACTCAGCAGTAGTGAAACTGCAGAACAGCTGTAGTAGTTAAAGGGTTAAAAGCATCTTTTTAACTGCCAGTAACTAAAATAAATTTTACAAAAATCTACTGCCACACATTTTTTATGTGACCTTGATCTTTGACCTTCTGCCTTTCATAACTCAGAATATGCTTTATTTCAGACACTGAACCCTGTCACAGTGACTAGGTCTAAGTGATGAGGTTAAGTACCTGTGTCAAAATTAAACAGTCCGTATGCTGGAGACAGTAATTTTCCTGCTAATTGCTGGGAGTTCCAACTAAAGCAATATTAAACATCTTCATGGATAATTTTGGATTCTCTTATCCCTAAAAGGGTTAACGGATCACAACTTTGAGATATCAGGTTACAATTAGTTGTACAGTGTATCATAAATTTTAGATATCAGACTCACACTGATTGCACAGTGTGTCATTGTTTCATGATCAGAAATTGTTATTTACCCTGTTCCATTCTCTTCTCAATCTCTGCATAGCTCCCTACTGGGACCTTTTTAAGCCCCTCTACGTAGAACATGCCCAGTGTTGGATTCTGTCTGATATTTAGACCACCTTTTGGGTTGTCCTTGGAGAGGAGGTCCCGTACCTGTTCATTGTAGATCTCCAACATGGAGAAGAGCACCTCATATCTCTGTCAAAAGAAAACAATAATTAGGTATAAAACAACAAATATTATGCCGTTCCAGGCAGCCTACCGTCCCTATTTTTTTTGTTCCTGACCCTAGCTCTTTTCTTCCCAAATGGTTTTATAAAAAAAAGTAAATCATGAAATGAATTTGTGTATAAAATTGAACTGGTTTACAACTGCACCTGAAGCATAAAAAATGCTTAAATAAAATAAAATTGTTTTTAAAATTTTTTAAATAATTCCTGAAATTGATTTGTGCATTGAATTCAGCTAGTTTAGCTCAGAACTTGAAGTGCTTAGTTCATTATATATATATTAATGATTATAATTTATATAAAGTGGGGTTTTTAGATAAAAAAAAGAAAACTAATTACCTACCCCAATTTTAAAACCAGTACAATAAAAAATACATATTTTATGGGCCTACTCTTCTAAGACTTTTACCCACTAAAATAGTGTCCAATAGAAACTGTCTGATTTCCAGAGAGCTCCCCCTACTTTGATGTCCAAGAGAAACTGTCCAATAACCAGACAGCTCCCCCTACTTTAATATCCAAAAAAAACTGTCCAATAACCAGACAGCTCCCCTACTTTGTTTGATGTCCAGTAGAAATTATCCAACATCCATAGAGCTTCCCTTATTTTGTAGCACTGAAATTACTTTGTTTCTAAACAGAAATTGTCTAGCTGTCAGTTAGTTACACTGGCTCTGTAACATTGAAAAAATGTTGATGTCCATTAGAAATTGCCCACTTAGTAAATAGATCCACCTGCTCTGTAACACTGAAAAAAATGATTTATTTTATTTTCATTTTTGTTGCTTTGTATCAAATTTATTTTATTGGTACTTAAATTTGTGGCTTTGGGAGGCACTCCTTTCATTTTCACAGATAGACCACAGTTGTGTTTATAAATTCATGGTTTGTACCAACCATTATTAAAGATAAGAAAATTGATTCTTGAAGAAAAATAACAATTTCAGAGTAATCTACATGTAAAGTCTTTCTACTGAGAGAATGCTTAAAATAAAAATATGTTTTAAATTCATCTTGAAAACTTGGATGAGAACTGTCGTGATCATCATTATATGATTCTGCATATAACATTCCTCCCACGATATGACCTGAGGGGCCAACTTCATCCAAGGTACAGAGTATGACATGCTATACACCTGCCCTATATTTAATAGACCTCTGCATTGTTACTACTTGGGCATAAATGAATCCTGAAATTTTTTATCAGGAGGTCTAAATGACCCCTTGACCTTTGGTCAAGGTATGTGGTCTTCAACAAACATTGTGTTGAAATCACTGTTTTCTTATCAGACTTCCCATGATCATGACCTTTGACCTTTAAAATACAGAACCTATGGGTTTTTTATTTTAATCTAAGCACTGTCAAGGAATTCACTCGATAAAAAAAGTCACTGTTTGAAAAATGTATCCTTTTAGGCACAATGACCCTAACATTTGATCTTTTGACACCCTAATTAATGGGTCTTTTCCTTATACATTGTGCAAGTACACCACACTGTGGTCAAGGTATGTAGTCTAGAACTAAAGGTTTTATTAAGGTTTTCTTCTGATCTTGATTAATGACCTTATGATCCCAAACCAACAGACTACTTACACAAAGTATAAGGCATCAACAAATTTTGGTGGATGTACATAAGAACTGAAAAACATTTACCATTTTTCAGCCAAAATAAAACTGGCTTTTTACCTGCTGACACCAAATATAGAATATATTTCTTTTCTAAAATGCAAGCCATCCATAAATTCTTATCATGGTTTGTGGCATGGAAAAATAAATAGATGACTTCCTTTGACCTTTTTAACCCTCACCAAAATGTCTTTATCTTATTTTGTATGCAGCCTGATTATAAGGTTTGGTCAACATATCCAGAACAAATCAAATTAATTTTTGAAAACTTTATTTTTCAATCCCTGTTGATAACACATCAAAAGCATTGTTTACATAACTAAAACATATGAAAAGATTGATTTTCACAAGGAAGTTCTTTCACATACATGGAACTGCACCAAAACAAACATAACAGGCTTTATTGAACTCTTCAATATTTGAGTTAACATCACACAAAAACCTTGATCAACTGCAACCAATGACAGAGCAATTTAAAGAACTTCTTTCAGGACTCTGGTACAGTTCTTTGGAATAAGCTTTCACTGTATGTAAATCTGCAGAATGTACCAAACAGATATCATAACCATGTACATGATACTGACAGATTATAATATAATTCTGATACAAAAAATATTAATGACTTGTTAAACTTAACAGTAACAACTAACTTGTATTATGTAAACTGCTATACTTTTTATCTTAAGAGGACCATTAAAGGAAAATAGTCCTTGACAAAATGAGTCTCCTCTATAAAAAAGCAGAATTATTATTATCATTTTTATTATTATTATTGTTATTATTATTATTATTATTATTATTATTATTATTATTGTTGTTGTTGTTGTTGTTGTTGTTGTTGTTGTTATCACTAAACTGTTGAGATGGATGGCCAAAACTTTATACAAACAAAAATGGACTTTTCATCAGATAATGTGGGGGCTGTTATGTTATTTTATGTTATTTTAGATACTTAACATGGCCTAGGTGTCAGGACATTAGATCTGTATGCTTGAACAAGCTTTCTGTTATGTGCAATTACTGAGTAACTCAAAACATTGCAAAAAACAAGATTATTCAGTGAATATGACTGGCAAGTTTTAGATAAGACATAGTCACAATTTTGTGTTGTCTGATATCCTTTATTGTAAGAAATTTAAACTATTACCAGCTTGATGGTGTGGTGGTTAAATCAGATTTAATGGTGAGTACATGTATGCAAACTATTTATGTTTATGTTGCTTATTTCATATATATGAAAATAAACACTAAACATGGTATAGCTGTTTCAAGTATTATTTAATATGGAACAAGTTGAGATTTAATATGCACTGATTTAACTGTGCAAATAAAGCACATTCTTTGCCTTGCTTTTATTACAGCCACCATCACACACACACACACACACACACACACACACACACACACACACACACACACACCACATCCACCACCACCCCTGCCATTTTATTGGTGCATGCATTTATTTTTTCAACTAACTGGTTTGGTTGGTTATAGCATGGTTTATTACATAACACGGTTTTGTTACTTGGATCCAAGCCATCATGCTATATCTGGGTCGCTGAATTTTAGGTAATAAAGTTATTAATTCTAAATGAAAACCTTAATCTCAGTTTTACTGCTGCATAAATGTGTACCAGCTTTCACTTGAATGTTAAACTACATAGCAGAAATCATGAACAAACAACAGCCTATTGTCATGGAAACAATAACTATACCTCATTCAATAGGTTTTCTAGAACTTAAAATTTTATTCCCCAAGTGATTTATAGACTCTTACCTTATCAGGATCTGTATTTGAGCTCATGGTTTTAAATAATTCATCACAGGTAATAGGCACAATGCCTCTGAAAAAAAAAAATTTATTTAAAAGAAGCTATTGTACCATATACTTGCTTGTAAGTCAAATCCAACTGCAAACTGCACAGACTGAGATCTCATATTGTATTACGCACAGAAACATCTGTTTTTTATGTTGTTTGTTAACAACTGAGATCCTAATCTTCTAATAGCACATTATGTATGTTAAACTTATACATGTATATATGGTACATGAAAGGCACAGCTAATACACTTTGAAAATGAAGAAAAAGCATTTGTGTTGTTTTTTTATCCCAATTTTCAAATATATTACAGGACTTTCAAGAATACGTTATTCACAATACATGTATTTTTGCAGCAGCAGCAGCAGCAGCATATTTAATTGCAGATTATCATCAATTGTACAATTTTTCAACCTCTTTATTTCAAGATGCATTCTGTCAAATTTGGTCGAATTCTGTTGCATGGTTTCTGAGAAGAAGTCATTCAAGAATTTCTATTTTTAATATTATTGACCATAGTCAATGATGGACCAGCATCATGTGTAAAACTTTAAAGGCTTCCAACTGCCATTTAATGTCAAATTTGGTCAAACTCTGATGAGATTTTTTTAAAAAAGAATTTGTTGAAAGCTCTTTAAAAAAAAATGTTTGAAATCCAATAAGCTTTCTGTCAACTATGTTGAAATTCTGTTAAACAGTTTTTGAGATGAAGTCATTTCAAGGCTTTTCTATTTTTAATAACAATGGCCATATTTAATTATGGATCAGCATTATTTGTGAAAACCTGTAAGCCATCTAGGCCAGTAAGCCTTCTGTCAAATTTGGTCAATTTCCATTAATTGGCTTTTGGGAAAAAGTAATTAAAGATTTTTCCATTTTAGTAATGTTGGCAATATTTGATTGTAGATCAGCAACATATTCATAAAACTTTTATGCCAGCTTTCTTTTTGTCATATTTGGTCAATCTGTTAAGCTGTTTTTAAGAAGTCATTAAAGATATCTCTATTTAAGACAGAACATCATTTGAATAAATTTGAAATAACTTCCCATCAAAAAGCCTGCTCTCAAATTAGGTCAAATTCTGTTGAGATGTTTTCTTCAGAAGTCATTTAAAGGTTTACAATTTTTAATTATGGTAGACATATTGAAAAAAAAAACAACAACAGATCAACGTAAACTGAACAAATTATAAAGGATTTGATACCCGAATACTAACATTAAAATCTTATACAAACTGATTGAGTTTTTAGACGCAAACAACACCTGTGAGTGGAAGACAGACAACGCATATCAAAAGATGCAGAATAGATTAACAACCAACCATACCATAACCTTATTTTGGCTTTATGGCCAAGTGAGCTAAAAACTGTTAGATACATTGTTTTTACTATGAATTCATTTATTATTGTGGGTATTAAGGCTTATGGTTTTGTGATTAGGAAGGAGTTCTATTGTTTTTACAAATAAATCATTGTTAGAGATTTCAAAATTTGTGGTTTAAGTCAACCACAACACCCACTGAAACTGTTAACTCACTGAAACTGGTACTCCAATGAAACTGGTACTTCACATGATAGTAAATCTGCATGATGTAATTTATTCTATATTTATTGTCTTCCTCGTATTATTTATTTTTCTGATAATTTATTACTTATCTCCCTCATAGTAATACACTTCTTTTTGAAAAGATCATGGATATAAGTGGTGAAAAAACAGACCTCATTACCAAAATGAAACGACTGGTAATTATTATATCCATTAATATATGGGATGAAAGCCAATAATATGAATCTTGTGGCAAAAGTGCCCGCTGCACCATTTGTAATGACTAGCCAAGTACATGGTCCTAGAATCATGGGGAACTGTGTGCAAGTGATAAAAAAACAACAATATCTTTGCTGATAGCAAATCAGTTTCTGAGAATCGATTATGACATATACTCAACTACAGTATCTTCTCTTTCTACAAGCCAGACAAGGTAACAACAAAATGATGTTTGTTTAAAGAAGGTGACTGATTTAAAGAAACATAAAATATGTGGCTAAAAAAAAGCACTGTTAGAAAGATGGCTAGGTCTGTATTTGTATACTGATAAACCAGTAAAGACTGGTATTAGCTACCAATATCACAACTGATAACCATTCTAGAAGATGGCTAGATCTGTATTGGTATAGTGATAAACCAGTAAAGACTGGTATTAGCTACCAATATCACAACTGATAACCATTCTAGAAGATGGTTAGATCTGTATTGGTATAGTGATAAACAAGTAAAGACTGATATTAGCTATCAACATGATAACTGATAACCATTCTTAATTTTGTCAGGTCAATAAGAAAGTTTATAATAATAAAAACACTATTTTCCTTATCATTAAACACAATGTTAAATATGGGAGCCCCAAGTGGCCGAGTGGTCTAAAGCGCTATCCGTTACGGATCACTGCCATCTCACCTCTGTCTGTGTGTATTCGAGTCTAGGATTCGGTGAATGTGGATATGTGAGAAAGCTTGCCAATAGCTTCTCGTGGGTCAGTGGTTCTTTCCGGAGATTTCCCGGTTTCTTCCTCCACCATTAATACTGGCCACCATGAATAGCCTATCGTGTGCTGAAAATGGCGTTAAGCCCAAAAACAACAACAACAATGTTATAAAGGAAATATTTCAAGAAAACAGCTGTAATTTCTATGAATCAGTGTGTGTGTGTGTGTGTGTGTGTGTGCATGTGTGTGTGATTTGGATTTTTAACCTAATTTTAATAATTTTTCAGTCATATTACTACAATGTCTGCAGTGTGGCAGTTTATAGTGATGTCCAGCACTGGGTAATCATGCCAAAGTCATGTAGCATAATGTCCCACCCAGTCACATTATCCTGACACCAGGCTGACCAGTCCTAACACTAACCTCTCTATGCTGAGCACCAAGCGAGGCAGCTGTTAGTACCATTTTTGTAAGTCTTTGGTATGACTCAGCCAGGGATCGAGCTTACAACCTCCTGCATCAGGGGAAAGATGCTCTAACCACTAGGCAACTGGAGTGGTCAGGTTATGAATCAGTGAATCACACAACAAACTCAACTAAGCAGCTACATGTTTTAGCTTCTCATCTCTTTGTACAACAAAAGGTCTTGATGTGTTTACTTTGGTATGACTCAGCCAGGGATCGAGCTTACAACCTCCTGCATCAGGGGAAAGATGCTCTAACCACTAGGCCACTGGAGTGGTCAGGTTATGAATCAGTGAATCACACAACAAACTCAACTAAGCAGCTACATGTATTAGCTTCACATCTCTTTGTACAACAAAAGGTCTTGATGTGTTTACATATCCTTGGTAACTAACATTTCAATGTAAATTGGCTTACATAAGACAAAAACACTAACAATTTGTAAAAATGCCTAAATAATATTCAGTATGTATCATTAATATATCTAATGTGTATATACATAATATCTTTCATACACATATCTGAATCTGAACATATTAAATATTAAATATTCATTCCGTTTGATGGCTTGGTACAGTGTACACTGTACTACTGGCAGTGGAACAATTATGGAAACATCCATGGGTTTAAGTCACTAGTTGTGCTAAAAGTCCTGTCAGACAAGAAAATTTCCTATAACAGTATGGTAAATTTACATTAAACCATGAATACTGTAAATTCATTTTTATTTTCAGGGGGTTTCTTTCCAAGAATTGGATTCACTTGATTCATGAACTGAAACATCTACTATAGTCCAATGCTACATCCCCATCTGTTTGTACCACCCTACCGATTTTGATAACTAAAACGTTTAATGTGGTAAAAAGTGCACAGAACTAAGTCAACTGAATCATTGATTTATACTTTCTAACCTGACTGTGACTAGAATGACACTAATACTGGCATCCCCTTGCTCTTTTCATGCTTAACAGACTTTCCATACTAACACGGCACCATATTCAGTACACTAAGAGGCAGTTTATTTCCATCTGACAACATAATAACGTAATTTATCCTATTCGGTAACTGCTGGATAATTCCATAAATTACCATAATGTTGGAATTATATTCCTTTGCACACAGGAACATATTAATGAAAACGATTGTTAAATCCACATGAAAGGCAATATTTTTGTTGTCATTCTTTTCCATTGCTTGATTCAACACTGTAAATATTGGAAGCAGATGACATATGTATGTACATCTTTAGTCATGCATTCAACCGTTTGCTGAAAATGGACTGGTCCAGGAACTGGAAATGAGTCTCAAGCATGTCCGTCTATTACATGAAACGGTGTTATGGCAATTCTACTCAGAGTCAGGTTAAAAAATAAAAATCAATGAATGAATTGACTAAGTTTTTTGCATATTTTATCAAATTAAATATTTCCATTATTGAAATCGGTAGGGGGAAAACAAACCAACGAGTTAATAGGCTGGGACTATAGCTTAACTGACTCAATGAGCATCAGTGTATAAAAAAATGACATAAATTTAAACCCTTGAGAAAATGAGCTCCCAAAAAAGTAAGCACAAATCACTAAACCATGAAAAACAGCTCCCAGTGACCTATTTTTAATCCACTATCAATACTATTGGACAAGATAACCTAAATACAAACCCTAAACAAGAGAAACTGACCTCAGACCAAATCACCAACCCATGTGAATAATAGGTCACTGTGACCTTCATTTTAGTGTTAAATGATTTTTGGTTGCCTTTTTAAATTTAGCTATTGTCTAAGATACAAGTGTCTATAAAGTAAATTAATTTGATACATAACTGAATCCAGAGAAATATTAGCCATATGTCAAAACTATGCCACTGTGACCTGTCTCTCATGGTTCAATGGTCTTGTCTCAGTTTGTAAAGTTGATACTTGATATCAAGAACTCAATTTATCATCTAAACAATTACATGTGATTTTTTTTAATGAAAATTTTTTTTTTAATTTTTTTTTAGCCAAATATTTAATAAGCAATGATTTCTCCCTACAGAAAGTCTGCAGTAAATTGAAAACTATCCCATGAGTGATAAAAATGTTTTTAGTATCTGATTTTACAAAAGAACTGCCATAAAGCCTGACAGGATTCATTCAAAAGATATTTCATCCTATATTTGTATAAAAAGAAAATATTACTAATAATAATATTACATACATACATACATACATACATACATACATACATACATACATACATACATACATACATACATACATACATACATACATACATACATACATACATACATACATACATACATACACGCACATACATACATACATGCATGCATACATACATACATACATACATACATACATACATACATACATACATACATACATACATACATACATACATACATACATACATACATACATACATACATACATACATACATACATACATACATACATTAAAAGCATAGAACACCTGATGAAATTATTTCTATGCTCTTGCTAAATAATTTTCCATGTTCTTTCAAATTGATGGTTCTACACTCACCTGTTTGCACCATATCCCACCATGGAATATGACTTGCCGGACCCAGTCTGTCCATAGGCAAAAAGAGAACAGTTGTAACCTGAAAAACAAACAAGGACTTCATATAATTCATTGTTAATCCAAGACATTGTATGAGAAATTACACTACTACCATTTACATGTACCAAGGTAGTCTGTATTTCTCATTCTGTGCAAATTTTATACAAATTTGGTAAATTTGTATAAATTGATTTCATATAATACTTTAAGCATGTTGATATGACCATCAATTCAGAAGTAGTATCAACATGATTTTCAAGATGGCTGCCATGGAGTCCATATTGGTTGTCACATTAGCAACATCTTCATTTAGAACAAATTAGATGTAACAACAATAATAAAAATAAAAATAATAATAATAATAATAATAATAATAATAATAATAATAATAATAATAATAATAATAATAATAATAATAATAATAATAATAAATATTTTATTTTATGAGGTTAACTCAGTACAATATACTATTCTCCCCTCAGGATACATTAAGCATAAAAGCACACAGTATATATGATTGCAATAATACAGCAAATTGGAGAGCATGCATTTCAATATTTCATTTTTTAAAGTGACAACTGCTCCACAAGACCAATGGTTATACAATTTTGTTTTAAACACATGTAGATATGTAAGAAGTCTTTTAGTGAAAATCACATGTCTGTATGAACACCCATGTAAGAGTAGCAAAAATTTTTTTTCAAGATGGTGACTTTGGTTACCATTAGTACCATTTTTGTAAGTCTTTGGTATTACTCGACCAGGGAACAAACCCATGACCTCCCGAATTTGAGGCAGATGCTCTAACCACTAGGCCACCGGATCGGTCAAATTTGTATATCAATCTGCCAAATATATGTAGTTTAGGAGGAGAGATACTTGTTGTTTGTTCATGATATCTGCTATGTAGTTTAACATTCAAGTGAAACTTGTGCTAATGGATGGATGGATGACAGACAATAAAACATTACAAAATGAGAGAGAGAGAGAGAGAGAGAGAGAGAGAGAGAGAGAGAGAGAGAGAGAGAGAGAGAGAGAGAGAGAGAGAGAGAGAGAGAGAGAGAGAGAGAGAGAGAGAGAGAGATTTTTCAAAGCGATTCAAGGAATAAAATGAACTTTAATTTATTGTATCTATTCTACCATACTAGATATGAAGAACTAAGAAAACACCAAATTGCAAAAAAAAGACAACAATGAAACAATGCAAGAACAAACACTTCTCAACAATTGCTCTGTGGATGAAATCCAGAAATATATTACATTATATTCTGTATAATTTGGTCTGACATATTTTGGCAATATTTTGCAGGTAAGCCAACTCATTCTAACACAATGCATATATGAATAGCCATTCACCCAACTCCAAAAAATTGTTAGAAAGTTCTGCACTTTCTAGACAGCTTTCATTCAGTAGTCAAATAATGGAAATTTTCCTTCAGTAGTCAAAATAATAGAAATTTTTCTTCAGTAGTCAAATAATGGAAATTTTCCTTCAGTAGTTAAAATAATGGAAATTTTCCTTCAGTAGTCAAATAATGGAAATTTTCCTTCAGTAGTCAAATAATGCAAATTTTCCTTCAATAGTACAAAAAAAATCAAAATTTTCCTTCAGCATTTGAAGTTTTCAAGAAGCAGTAAAATTTATGTCAAACTGCCCAAAAATCTTCCATAACTACAGTGAGCATTTTCATTTAAACTACAGGTAGGTTTACAAATACTGTCTTCACTTTCCATGCTACCTTCAAAATGGTCTACAACTTGTGACAAAATGATGCTGAAAAGTCTTGTTCAAATAACATCACAGCAATGCCCAACAAAAATGACAATGCTGGAAGACAAAATTATGTTGACTATGCTCTTAAATTAAATAACAGAAAAGAGTGAAAAGTGACGTGTTGTCAAATTCAACAAATAAGTTATTTCTCTAAATCATAAATTGAAAATTTATAAAGAATTTACAGCAAAATGTGAATAAAACCAAAATTATCTTAAATGTTCTATCACAAGTCCAGCTGTATGTACTTCCAAGTGAATTCCAATGTTATTCCAATTAAATTCCAATATTAAATGTGTTGATGTGTCTGTAGTCTTGAATGCGTCAGTTGCCTAAATTGTGATGCTGTGATGATGTGCTATCAGTCTTTTGCTATAACATAATAATATAATCCAAAAAAGTTCCTGTCTGAATTCACTATTATTCCAAAGTCCTGTCCTATAATATTATTGATAAACATTTTGTATTTCCAGTGAATAATGATTTGAATAAGTAAATGCAAACAATGAAAAGATTAAACACAACAATAAGACTAAATCTGCTTCAAGATGTTAGAGTAAGAATGAGTTATTTTTAGATAAATAAGATTATAAACCCATCTACTTTATCAATAACTGGAAACTTCCATTAGAAAAATTTCTAGGGTCAGGATCAAGACTATAAATATGATTATATTATTAATGATTTGAATATTTAATCCCTACTCATAGAGAAAATTTTAGCTATGTACTTTATTGGTTACAAAATAAATGTCCTTGGTCGGGTACACTGTGAACTTGATTTTGGAAAGGTCAAATACAAAATACAAATGTATATGACATATAATCATTAACAAAAGTGAACAAATAATACAAACTAAATAACACATAACACATTGCAACATTAAAATAAAAATTAAGAAAAAAAGAATCTGGGGTTTACTGGGAAAGAGAGACATAAATGAAATGTATAACCTGGATAGAAAAAAATATAAAAATGTTACCAGTATGAAGAATGACCAGTCCCCCCCATATGAGTGCACTCATTTCAAAATTTTATACTGCACTCATTTCAAAATTAAGGTAGGTAAGAAGGGTCTTTGTTTGGTGTTAAAAAATATTTAATATACTATAATTATCAGTATATGTAATGTACTTAGTACTTCAAATACTGGTGGAAAACCAGCTCAATTTGATGCACAAATCAATTTCTGAACTTTTACTTTTTTCTGAAAAAAAAATTGCACCAAGGGGGGAAAAAGTGCTCGAGTCAGCAACCAAAAATGGGATGGTTAGCCAATTAGAAACAGACATTTGGGGGAGGGTCTCATATAAAAATTGGTCATACAACAAATCAGTTACAAAATATTTTCTTTTGAGTTACATAAGGGAACTCACAGAGAAGACTTGAGATGTTTAAAGAAACTCATTTTCTGTATCAATACCATTTTGGTGCCCCACCTTACAATACATATAATGTACCCAATTTTCTCTTGAGCAAACTGTGGAACTAATTTTTAAAAAAAAGAGCCCAGTAATTCAACATAACTAAAAAAGGCAAGAAAGTAATTTTAAAAAGAATTACTAACATAACGAATGTACGACAAACTGACTAGATCATCTGAAATAAAACTAATTTGTATTGTATGGTGGAATCATAACCAGGTCAACTTTTGTGTGTTTACTATCAGCATACCAGGTGACCCATAGATGAGATCTCTGCCTTTTAGAATACACCAAGTGTCCTGCTTTCAACTGTTGTAACAAGTTCAAACCCCTTTTATCAAGGGTGATCCACTAACTGGAACTGCTTTTTAAAAACCACTTTGTTGTGATTTTGTACACTATTGATAACACAGTATCATAAACAGGTCAACCACTGGGCAGGTATAATCTCCATAGCAGATGACACTGCCCTTGGAATTCTGCCTTTTAATAACATGAACTATAAACAAAATAGTGACATATTAAACATGTGTGACAGGGTGTCATAAATTAAAACTCAAAACTAGATAAAGTTTTGTCTTTAAGCAATTTCTTCTTTTATATTCTGTATGATTTCAACTGAACAAGGGAAAAAGGGTACATGAATTGTTAAAGTTTTAATTTTTTAATTATCTCATCAGGCACTGGTAATTTGGATAAATGTGTTTGCTTTCATAATACAATATCTAAATCCAGTGAATTAATAAATTTTAATTTAGAATTTTATTTCACTAAGAAACTTTTTTTGTGATTGAAATTATCTGAAACAAGCACTGAAAAGACAAAGAAAAAAAACAAATGTTTGGTTTAAATTCACTCATCAAATATTTTACTAAAATTAAATTATATCTGGTTTTGTACATGTGTAAGTGTTTTACTTAAATCTTGATTTACCTATTTTCATTGCCTGATATGGAACATTTTTAACCTTTTTATTTAACATCGCCATTCCAACCACATTGATGCATGATCCAGATGTCATATCTCCAAATCAATTTCATGTATGGGTCCTTTTTCTGTGACTGCATGTCTAAAGTTTGATTTTAAAAAATTGAAAATGTCACTATAAATACAATTTATATTTGTCCCTTGACACTCTACCCCAACCCCACCTCTACAAGGAGTGTCTGAAACATATATGGATCCAGTCTGTGTATCAAGTTTGATGAACTTCCATTCAATAGTTTAAAAGACAGAGCTGCAGATATATGAATGGGGGGATTGAAATACATGTACCCATGCAGAAAGTGGGCAACACAATAACACACAATAACTCCCCATCAAGAAGAGGTGTCATGTGCCCTCCCATATAAGAAGCAACTAATACAGACATAAACCATGGTAGCAGGGTGGTTAGCATGCCAAACTTGCAACTGAATGGATGCTGGTTCAAATCCCAACACTTAATCATATCAGGTCAGCAACCATGGTGTGTCTTTGAGCACTAAGTAACCTACATGTGCTGCTGTGCCATAAAACACCCAATTAAGAACAAAATAAATCACACCAAAAGCAATAATATACATATTTTCTCTAATTTCTGTAGTGTTTAAGAACAGAAATATATTTAGAAAAACCCTTGCTAAAAATATGGAAAGAAATGTCTGAAATTTCCTAAATCCTACAAATGGTACATTTTTTGGTGTAAATAAAACTTTTTGTCAAGAACTAAAATCCTGGATTAAAATCATTTTTTTACAACTGGACTTGGACTGAGTTTGGCATGGACAGTTTGGATAGCATCCACACTTACCTACAACAAATATATTTCTTACTGAAACATGAGGCAGAAAACAAATCTGACAGAATAATGTAAACTCCTGTCCTACTTATAGTATCTATAGTTACTCTATCACTCACTACAGGTAAAACTCGTTATACATGTAACACAATGCTTTGGGTCCAAACAATAACACCGTGATATAAGAGGGACTGCATTAACATCGTGATATAAGAGGGACTGCATTACCATTGTGATATAAGAGGGACTGCATTAACATCGTGATATAAGAGGGACTGCATTAACATCATGATATAAGAGGGACTGCATTACCATTGTGATATAAGAGGGACTGCATTACCATTGTGATATAAGAGGGACTGCATTACCATTATGATATAAGAGGGACTGCATTAACATCGTGATATAAGAGGGACTGCATTAACATCATGATATAAGAGGGACTGCATTAACATTGTGATAAAAGAGGGACTGCATTAACATCGTGATATAAGAGGGACTGCATTAACATCGTGATATAAGAGGGACTGCATTAACATCGTGATATAAGAGGGACTGCATTAACAAATTTTTCAAAAGACTTCCCCATAGAAAACGTGCATTGAAATTTCAATGTCATCAGTTTTAACTAGCCTCATGATCATACATTGCAATATGTTTTACAAATTCTCAGAAGTTAATGCAACATTAAATGCAGTGATGGGATTAAAAATCTGCTAAGGATATGAATAATCGTCTTTTCTGAGAGCATGTATTTAGGATATTAAAAAGAGAGGTCACCTTAAATTAAAAATGGGAGCCATGCTACCATAAGTGGAATCACATTATAAAAATCATGTTATACTGGGTTTTGCCTGTATTTTTATGATGATGGGTGGGAAATATAAATAATAATAATAATCATCATCATCATCATCCTTATGACATTGTTGTCATCATTTCACAACTTCACCCCATCACACACATAATTTTGTATGTTTTTTTTCTTCATATTTTTATATAAAACATAAACGAAAACATCTCTTTAAAGTTATACTAGTTGAACAAGTAATCTGCAAAAAATTGAAAAAAACAACAAAACAAGGCCCAATTATTTCATCCCATATTTTATACCTGGGTTGTTTGCAACATTAAACTTTCAATATATAATCTTTCTCTTGAATCATAATCGATCTATCCCCTGCTGTTATTCAATCCTACTAAAACAACAATATATTGACTAATATATTCAATCAATGTTGTTTGATATACACTATGTGAACATGTTTGCATTTGCAAACTTCTACCTAACAACCAGGTATATAAATAGCCCTTTTGATAAAAAGTTAGCAAACCACACAACAGGTGATTTGTTGTCCCTGGTGACAAGATGGGAGTCTGGAGTAACATATTGATTTGACAGTCCCAGATCATGTTGAGCATGAATTGTTACCTGATCAACACAATGAAATTGGTATGCTTGAACAAATATGAAAGAACTGGCACAACAGGAAAGCTTGTACAGCTCCACATATTGTCACAGAATCCTGAAATTATTCATAGCATTTGGAAAGGTTTGATAGAGATCAGATACTGGAAGTCTTTAGGATCATAGGTACTTATATCACAATCAATGAGTCAAATTCAAGTCATATAAATGTTTAAAGCTATGATGAAACAAAACAGGAAGCCAAAGTGGGTATGATATCACTCACCTAGGTAATATATAGTATTTCAGCTTGTGAATGCAAATTCACACATGCATTGAAACTTTGAAACTGCAGCAGACAGAAACGCTTAGAGCACATGCTACATTTTCTATCAGCAGTGATGTCATTAATTTTATTTCTTAAACATACATACATACACACACATACATACATACATACACACACACACACACACATACATACATACATACATACATACATACATACATACATACATACATACATACATACATACATACATACATACATACATACATACATACATACATAACTTTCATGATCTAAGAGATCTCATTTATATCACCAGCATGCTTTGCCCCTGGGGACTACTCCCTCATTCATAAATGAGAAACTGTTCATAGAATCAATGGTAAAGTAAATATGCTTGCTTGGCATTGTATGTGGAGTTAATCTGCATGTTTAGCATGAAAGTCTGTCCTTACATCCTGGATTCATAATTTGGAAACCACTGAAATCTACACCAATGGACATTTCAGTGGCTCTGTTAGGTATTGGACCCATGACCTGAAGTTTGCTGATTGGATTTTCGCAACCTAATTTTTGTGGATCCTGGTTATGCATAGGTATGCATCCTGCTCATAACTGAACCTATCTGACAATACAAGCTTACATACCAAATCCAATCAAAATCTGATCAGAAATATGGCCTATAGAATTTTCAAATCTCAGCCAATCAGACAAAAGACAGCCTCATTTACATGGGTGGTCTCAGATCTAATATATAACAGACTAGATGCATAATTTGTTCAGAAACATAACTGCTAAATTGTTCCCAAGCCCAATTAATGCAAGAAATATGAAGGATGTTGCTCAGAACATAATTCATCTGAGGTGTGTGTATTTGTTTTCAGATTTTAACACAGATTTAACAATTTGAGTCATATTTCTGTGATGTCTGCAGTGTGACAGTATATAATGATGTCTAGCACTGGTACATCATGCTGCAGGCATGTAGCATAATGTCCCACCCAGTCACATTATCCTGACACCAGGCAGATCAGTCCTAACACTAACTTCATATCTTACAGACTGTAAACCAGGCTAAAATATTTTACATTACCCCCCCCCAGTATAGTGCAAACGTCATATTAATCTCATTCAGATGACCAAATCTTTATTCAAAGGCATTGGTCATTAACATATATAATTATTTAAAAAGTATTGTTTCTTTTTAAATGCTGTAAAAGTTCATGTAACATTGTTAATGTCCTAATGAGAGATTCAACCAAGTTGTTACACCACCATAAGTGCATATTCATCATTTGTCGAATACAGTTAATACACAAAGCCTAGGTGGAAGTTCTCATTTATCTCGTAATAATCAGTTTTAATAATTGAATTCTTCCTCAAAAGACCCCTAACTTTAACTGACTTCCCTGATCATGAACATAACAATTTAATGAACTCCTTATGCTGAGGTTAAAAGACAGTAATGTCAACTTCTTATTATTTGTTATTTAATATAATGGCACTTTTCAACAAGATCAGACTGGAACACATCTTTACCTGTTGTTTATATAGACACTTTTCAACAAGGTTAGACTGGTACTCATCCGTAATAGAGGATTTTATCTCACATCATAACAGTGCTGTTGACTGTACAGTACATGTGGTTTTAATATAATGTCAGTTCAAGAATACTGTTTTATTTTATGCCTGATAACAGTTTCAATCAAGCCGCTGAAAATCCAACTATAACTTTTTCATTTGATTTCCTCTCACAGATTTGTGAACTTTCAACTCTGTGAAATTTTATTAAGTCTTATATCTGCCTCTTTTGCAGATAATTTCATGAATTTTTATTATCATAGATGCTAACATACCCAAACATTCCAATACCTTAATTTAAACTACTAGAAACCTTCACAAACTGAATGAATACCATCTTCTCGCAGGCCTCAGAAATGTTCCATGGGATTAAAACAAATTTACTGATGACATTATTCAGCATTGGAAATTTTGTTTAATTATATCAATCGATCAACACTGGAATATGGAAATACAAGTAGGTAACTAAAACAATTCCAGTACAGTAATGACATTGAACAAGCAAGGTGCATGGCAGATATAATGTCAGCTAAAAGCATAAGAAATGAAAATGCTGGCTCTTTTCTGATAGCCTTGCATACACAATTAATCCCTCATTAAGAATAGGTAAAATTCCAAATATATGACAAAAAAGCATTTGTTTCAACTGTTTTGAAGAATTTAGGTAGTAAATCATATCTCGATCACTACTACCCAATAATGATGTAATGATCTCTTCTCTTTTGGCCAATCTAGTTATGCCAAATTACATGTTTTCTATTGTACTGGTTTTAAATTAAGGTAGGTAGGTATTGTATTTTTTAAAAAAACAACAATATATAAATAGTATATTGTAAAAAGCGCTTAACATACTTTGCAAAACTAGCTCATTAAAATACACTAATCAATTTTTGGAAAATTTTTTAAAATTTGTTTTGTACCTTGGGGGAAAAAAGTGCTAGGGTTGGCAGTGGAAAACAGAAAAAGTTGGCTGAACAGAATAACACATATTTCGTTTACCTCAAAGAGACTGAATGATTATCTTTAACAAATTTAAGAACATTATGGTTGGATTGATTTAAATGAAACCTTGTCTACTGTTATCACTCCAATCTTGCACAAACAAAACCATTATGACATTAAAGACACTTAATTGCTGTGCTTTTATTTACAGCTGTTGAACAAAAAGCAACCCGATTAAATGTAAAAATAATAACTTGAATCCAGTCGGTGGATATAGTCTGAGACTTCTTTTGTTTATCTGTCTGCAAATCATAAAGGAGTCTTTCTCATGTATCACAGACTCTTCTATATGTACGGATGTTATCCAATCTTTGTCCATGTAAACAGATTTAAGTGAAAAGTTACATGAAACTTTGACCTAATTCTTTTTCATTCTTCACAATTATTCTTCACTTTCCATATCTCCAATATACTACAATATTTATCAAAGCATTACTAATGTCCAGAAAAGGACCAGCATACGGTTATGCTCTTTTGACCTCATTTTTCACCAAATTACAGCTTTCAAGCTACTAAAATTCAAAATATTTGGAACATATGGTTGCTAGCAAGAACTGCAATGCTTTACTAGAAACAGGTGGACTGGAAATTCTAAAGGTCAGCAGAAATGTACAATGGAGATCTCTGATTTTATCAGATTACATGAATTGGATAAAAATATGTAGATAACCAATGCCTATTCTTTTCATTGTGTTTCTTTTTTTATAACCATGTACATGTTCCTGAAAATCTGAAAATAAAATGCAATGAGCTCACCAAATCACAATGATCAGGAGGTGGTCAAAGGTGTTCACCTTTAGATATCACTCACACATCTAAGTGTAGGTTCGAGTCTCAGGAATGGTGAACACATGTGTAGGAAATCTTGTCAGTAGCTTTTAATGGGTTGGTGGTTATTCACAGGGTTTTCCTGGGTTCTTCTTCCACCAAATAAATGTATATTGGCTGCCACATATAGCCTGTCATATGCTGAAAAATATCATGCAACCCAGGAAAAGAGGTTTGCAACAACAATGGTACATATATATACATACTCTCTCTCTCTTTTTTGCACACAAATACCATTTCGATCAAGTTAAAAAAATCTTAATTCGTTACTATGACTGATTTTCCCCAAACTGATTGGACAATAAGTGCTCAAATTTTACATATTTAAAAATTAAAGTGACCTCAATTGATTGAATGCATACTATACCCTTAACCTTGATACATTCATATCTTTGTTGTTATATACAATTATTTTGGGATGAATACATATAATATTTAAGAAAAAAGAATTATGATTTAAGAATAAAATACATGTACTGAATCTCACCCTTATAACTGGCTCCTTCATAGACCTGTTATGAGAGACCACCTTTCTTGTGACCACATTTTGTTGGCAAAATGGGTTTTCTCTCAAAAGGAAATTTTACTTTCTTTTCATGAAATTCAGAATTACACAACTTGGACCAAACTAGGTTCTAAGTGCTAATTACAGGCTGTAAATCAATTATACCCAATGATCATTCAAAATCCAGAAACTGGATCCCACAATGATCATTTGAATTCCTACAGAAACAATTCTGTGACTGAATGATTGGGATCCCTGGTACAATCTAGAAATCCGGACAGGGTTCCCTTATCCTTCTTATATCCTACAGGTAGTAAGGTAGTACAAGTTTAAGATCTAGTGTGTGTCTGTCTGTCTGTCTGTGTGTCTGTGTGTGCATCTGTGTTTGTACGTGTCTGTGTGTGTGTGTGAGATTGGGATTTTGAACATATGTTTAACAATTTTTTGGTCATATCACTAAGATGTCTGCAGTATCATGTTCACCCATCCACATTATTCAGTCACATAAGACTGACCAGTCCTAACACTAATCTCTTAATACTGAGTGCCATGAAAGGCAGCAGCTAATTCCATGTTTATAAGTTGTATGACTTGGTCAGGGTTCAAACCTACAACCTCCTGCATCTGAGGCAGATGCTCTAACCACTAATCCACCAGTGGTCTAAGATCCAAGTAAAATTTATCATTGTATTCCTTTTTTTCGATGTTATTTTTCATATAATTTTTTTTAAATGATTTATAATACAGTTCTTCCTCACTATAAAGAACATAAGTCACAGTACATTCTCACTAGAATGCACATCACTAACGATAGCTCCCATAATAATGCACATTATCAACAATATTCTCTCACTATAATGCACATTAGTATTGATATACCATCAATATACTATACATTAGTAATGAAATACCCTCACTACAATGTAAATTAATAACAATATACCCTCACTGCAATGTACATCAGGAACACTAACTCTCAATATAATACACATTAGTAACAATACACCATCACTATAATGTTCATCAATAACTGTACACTTTCACTATGCTGCACAATAACAAAAGCCCTCAATATAATACAAATCAGTAATAATACACCCTCACTATACTATACATTAGTAACAATACACCCAAACTATAATATACTGCAGTAACAATAACCCTCATTATACTGCATGTCATCAGTAACAATATGTCCTTACTGATGCAATTACAATCGCTATAAGGTATATCAGTAATAATGCTTCCCTCATTATAAAGCACATTAGTATAAGGTGGTCCTCATTATAAGGTGGGTATGGCCAAGAATCTCTTTTTGTCATATAATAGCAACAATGTGTATAAAATACTTCAATATAACATAACCTCAGACTACATTTACATGGCTTCCATCACTGTTGTGAGGATATACGGTATTATTATTAATGTAAGAGATGCAATACATGTCACTTCATTAGGCAAGCAGAAAAATGATTTAATGATTTAATGACGATATTGTGTTCATGAATACTTCATGAAGTGGTAGTGAAAGAAATGCTTCAAAATAAAAGATCTGCAACAACTACTCTGCACAGTAGAAGTTCACAGCTGTATATACATACACAATTAAAAAAGGTTCAGGTTGTGTACAGTAAAGTCATAAAATTTGTATACCAATCAACTTGAGAAACTGAAACGGACAACTTAAATAAAATGTTCATGCAATATAAAAATGGAATGTTATTACTAAAATAATAAAAAGACAGGCCTAGAAATCTGCAGCAAAGCTGCATTATTCTCCCAATTTTCTCTTACTGACCCCTTTACACATATTTTGTTTCCCCCACCAATAACCACTCTGTTCCACAACTAGTAGGTGAATCCAAATTCTAAAACCATTGTGCTAATATCCCAAAGCTGGAACTTTCTATCCAATACCTAGAGTTGCACAATATTACTCCATTATACATGTACCCAGGCCAGGATAGGTAGGATTGCATAATCCCAAACATTTCTTTCAAAAGTGCATTATAAAAGGCCATATAGTGCATGCAATAATGCCTTCATCCAAAAGTCACTAATCAACATGGCTTTGTGTATACCTTTGTCAGTGAGCAACAACATATTGGTAGATAAGAACATCTTATTCTATATTTATACTTCTGACTTTCTATTTTGGGATGCTTGGCATACATGATAAGACCCTTGGTGTTACAGAAGTTCAAACAATTACAAATTTTTCATAAATATTTTTCTTACATGAAAGCTTCATTAAAATTAGACAAAGTAGCAAGTAACTCCATAACCATGTTCTCCTAATTAGTGTTTAACACATTGCAGTAGGAAGATGTTGAAATGAGTTTGTTACTCTACAACTATGGTACTAAACTAAGTAGCGGAAAAAAAACAAATTTTGTACAATTCAGCAAATAATTTATTTCCCAAAATTACAAAGTAAAAATCAAAAAGAACTTAATGTATTATGAATGAAACCCAAATACTCATAAAAGTTTAATTACAAGTCCAAAAGTAAAAAGTATTCCAAATGAATTTCAGTGGTGTTCCAAATGAAGTCCAATTCTGAACGTATTGATATGCCAGTAGCCTCGAATGCGATGTGTCAATAGTCTTGATGCATCACAATGATATAATCCAAAATATCTTTATGTGAATTTGCAGTAATTCCAAAATATTCCTAAAATCTATGAGCACATTGAAATAAATAAATCCTTTCAAATAATAACTGAACACAGCTAAATGACTGACTTCACTACAGAAGCTTTAAGATAGGAATAAATAACTGTTAGGCCAAAAATAAAACTTGTTTCCAATTGCACTGGTTTTAAAATTAGGGTAGGTAGGTATTTTGTTTTTAAGCATTATCTATATTGTAATGATTAATATATATATATGTGTGTGTGTGTGTGTGTGTGTGTGTGTGTGTGTGTGTGTGTGTGTGTGTGTACTGTACTAAGCACTTCAAGTACTGGGCAAATCTGTCTAAATTAGATGCATGAATCCATTTTGGTGATTTTAAAAAAAATTAACTCTGGGAGGAAAAAGTTCTAGTGTCAGCAATAAAAAAGCTGGGACAGTCAGCTGACCAGAAACATATTAATTGTTGACCTTACTTTCTACCTTTTATTAAAATAACTAAGACACAATTACAGTACTAAGATGAGGGTCATAAGTTAATTTCCAGAATTGTCCAACATTGCAAACAAGGTCAGGTACTTTAACAACCAACCAATCAGAAATCAAGTGACCAGTCTCAAACCCCCATCAAATTTGTCAACAAGATCACTTCTGCACCTTCCAAGATCAAAAGACCACATAAACATTTTTACTTAATTTAAAAGTGTAACTCTCTTTCATGAAACTGTATTCTATTAACTAAAATGACCCTTTTAATCTACAATCATGAAAAAAAATGAAACACATAATACAAATATACATAACAGAAAAATGAAACACATAATACAAATATACATAACAGAATATGATCTTAAAAGATCTGTTTCCATCAGTGAACAAAGCTTGACTCGCCAGTCTGTTATACTAAATATCATAATTACAAAATCTTTAAACTGTGGAAATGTGAAAAAATGCAAAATTCCTAACAAACAGTTTTACTCTTAAAGGTGTCATCAGATTCCTTGTCATCTGAATGTTAACATTACAAATTGGTATATAAAATGTATTTGACACTAGCTGATGCAAAAAAGATCAAACAATCAGTATACTAACATACTCAAGGTGACCCAAATGTTGGTGTGATTTGGTAATCTCCAATGTGGTTACAATGGTGATAACATAGAGGAAACCACCAACCTGGGCAGATGAATTCCCTGGCATGTGCTGAAACATGGTATTGTACCTGGATTGCAATGGGGCAAAGCAAGCACATCACCAGCAAATTATTATGGTCCTTGAGGAAATTTACATTGCTAAGTAAAGTTGTTGTGGATAAAAATGACATTTTCTAATAACAGACCATCAATTTCTATGATTAAGAGAATTCTTTAATAATATTCAAATATCTGACATATTTTCTAATATTTGAAAATGATTGCCTAGTATTAAAAAAAACTATTCATTGATTTGTTTGTTATTAATAGATCCTTATTTTGCCTAGAATGGCTTGAAACATTGAAACACATGCTTACCCTCAAAAGCATTATCCAGGACCCCCTGTCCAAGGTCATTGAACACTTTCCTTTGACTTGCGTAATTTGAACCAGGTACTTCCACGACTATTCCATCAGGATTTGTTTTAAAACCATCATGTGACCTGTCCATAGAGGAGAAAAATAAGTTCAAATTATAGCATTTTAATGTTTTGAATTTTTGCCTAATTCATAAAATAATTTAATATATTCATGACTAATTTTTTTTAAAAATTTGATAATACACTACTCTCTATAATAATGCTGTCTTTGTGAACCAGAGAGCATATCTCCCTATAGATGAGGTCACTTCACAATGAAGTACATTGATACACATAATTTTACTACTACATATCAAAACTGAATCCCATACCAGTTATAAAATAAACAATGTTATACTGAACTACCTTATAATGAGGGAATGCTCTACAAATTTTATTTTTATTTTTAGAAGTGTAATATTGGCATTCTACAAATTTTTACATAAACGATCATTGTCTAATTATTGACTTTTCAATCTTTTCTTTATGATGAAAGAATCACCAAAGGAAACATTTATTCTTGGAAGATGTCAATATTTTGTTTCTTGTCAATAATAAATAATATGTTGACATGGTAACTCTCCATCATTATTCATTAGTTACAGAACAATAATACTATTACTTAAAAATAGTAACTTGTTACAAAACAAACATTTATCTGTTTAATTCAGTCTGAAATAAAACTATTTTTCTTCTATTAGTCATTGTGACCTTGAAATGTGACCTTTTGACCTCAAAATTGAAATGCTTATTCTTTACTCTAAGTGAAAACCATTCATAAGTTTGATCCAAGTATGTGATGCAAAAGTAACATTATTCTGCAAGCTATCCTCTTGTAATCTTTGGCAGTGAAGAACTCAAGTTATTGTATGCAAACCATTCTTAAAGTCACAGTGACCTTGACCCTTTTGAACTCAAAATCAAAAGGGTTCTTGCTTACCCCAACAGCAAGACATCTACAAAGTTTGGAAATTGTTGACTTTGCATAATATGAGTTGCTAATAGGTGTACAGACAGAAAACATATTATGCCCCATCTTATGGTGGGCAAATACAAACCAAAGCTGCCTTCTATGTAAATGATGCAAAGGGCTAAATCATCCATATTATTTTGGGCCACCTGATGATCACAATTTATACTGAACACCCTAGAATTTTTATTTTGAAATTAAAGTAAATCATGCAGTACTTATACTGCCACAAAACTAAACAGTACTTATATTTCATTAACACCTGGTAAGAAATAATATAAAATAGTCTTAATTTTTGTTATGTCAGATGAAGAAACATATGGACTGGTTGCAGATATATGGTCTCAAGTAAGGCTTTAATATAGTTTTAAGAATGCTGTTTTTTCTTAATACAAAAGAACACAACAATTGTACTACAATTTCTACAATAAAAAGGCAGCATATTCTGTGAAACAAGAACAAACTTGTGTAACTATTTTTGGCTTATACTATACACAAATCCATATAATATTAATTTTCTTAATCTGAGACGACAAACATTTTAGCAAAATTTACATGAATGATGAAGGACTGGAGATCTGAAGCCAAAAGCCTGTGTATTACAAATTTCCCAAAATACTCATATTGCAAATAAAAAAAAGAGTAACAATTCTTGAGATGGAGGCCCTGCAATGTTTTTGTTGGAATCATCACTAGATCTATTAAAAGTTCATAAGAATGAATAAAGCTAGGAAGAAAGATTTTAAAAAGTTACACCAAAAGAAAAGCTATTAGATCTGAATAATTTACTGCCATGTCATACAGCCTGAACATCAAAATGTTGATTTCTTTTAATTCTTTTGGTGTCACAGCCCAAGGGAGAGAGGAATAAAACATTTTTAAATGATTACTATTACCATTTGTCAAAGACCAAAACACAAGTAAATCCACAGGTTGATATAGCAATCTCCTCACAAGTTATTGCATAGCCCTTCCCCCTCCCCCAACTACCATCACACCTAAACCTTTTCCCCAGACCACCATCATGCAAGACAATGACCCAAGAGTCCTACAAATGCATGTGAAAATTTTAATTAAAAAAATAGTTTAAAAATGTCACTATAATTGTAATCTGTATACCCCTCCTAGTGACCACAACTGTAGGTGCCCTCAAATCATACAATCTAACAGAAGGTTCTCAAACAGGCAACCAATGGTCCCAGTCTGGTAAATTTAGCAGTTTAAGAGAGAGAGATGGACAAAAGACTGAATGGAGCCAATATCCTTGCATGACACTTTTTGGAAAAGGGGGTGGGTACAAACAAGACCATATATACTTGCTTATTGCCTATGCATCCGGTCCAAGTGAAAAATGTACAGACCCAGATCTACCATTGTATAATGTACCTACAAATTCAAGTCTATGCGGTTTGTTATGAACAATTTGTAATAGCAAAACAGACCCTGACCTGCCAATGCATGATGGGATAGCTGATCAGAGTCACTGCTATTGGCAATTTCACTTATAACTGAGTATATCATGGTAAGGCATACAAATTATATACCTGTTTCTTCCATTAATTTGCTTAACTTCAATGTACATGTATATCTTTGGGAAAGAATAATTTAGATAATGTGTTGAAAGAAATTTTTTTCTATGGCAACATAATCATCTAACATGTCAACCATACCCCTTCAACCTGGAAACTATTGCAAGTCAAGCCATAACTATTTATGTTGTACACAGGATCACATTTCTATCAATAACCAACTAAGAGTAAATTGATTTTCTTCTTTGATCAGATCAGCAGTGGTGCTGGTCATTAAGTTTTATGGTCTCTTTATGAGTTAGGTAAGTAAATTTTTAAACACTGCTCTGAAGACCAACTGCCAGGTCCCACCTTGTTTAGCATTACAAGTGGTATCCAATTTCAGGGTGAAAGTGCAGTGGTAAGAACAAAATAATTTGATTAATTTATCAAGTACTTGAACACTAAGGGAAATAAAAATGAGACAAAAAATTGTGCAATATGATCTGAACTTAACAGAACTTATTACAAAAACTGTAAATTATCTTTATTGTTAAATATATTTAACCAAGACAGAGGTCCTAAATTTTCTGTCTAGAACCTCAGGTTACCTAAATAGTGGGCATGGGGAAACCTTTGTGGTATACTGAGGTAGTGATATAATGAAGTGTTGTTTCTTTGGGTAGGTATGATCAATCTGAAGACTTCAAAGATATTTAATAAAGCAGAGAATAATGGCATTATCATTAACTAATTACAATGGAAAATAGAAGTTTCAAATTAGCTAGTTCTTTCATTTGACAGTGCATTTATGGAGGACTACTACACTGAGCTGTTCAGTCTCTAGGTTCTTTTCCTGGCAGGATCGCCTGGCTTAAACATCCTAATTTTTCTATTTAAAAATCCCCAAAATTTAAAATTTCTGCTGTTTACACTGTTTTATGAAGATTTATGAACAACACATTGGCATGTTCAATAAATGTATATATTTCCAGTCTTAACTGATAGGTTTATTGGACACAGTCTTAGTTGGGTTTATTGGACAATCTTAGTTGGGTTTTTTGAACACAGTCTTAATTGTTGGTTTTAAAAATTGTACAAGATCAGATAAATATAATGTTACAAATAAAATTTAGATGATTGCAATAATATTATATGGAGTTATTATGCAGAATAATAAAATTATCTTTCTGAAAAATGTTCCCAAATTCTGTTGCACAGTTCAGATGATAAATAATTTGTCAGAATCTCATTAGTATGAAGCTGCATAAAAATATGTCTGAAATCCAATAATTGATTAGAGAACAGGTATATATATATATATATATATATATATATATATATATATATATATATATATATATATATATATATATATATACACACCTGTTCTCTCTCTCTCTCTCTCTCTCTCTCTCTCTCTCTCTCTCTATATATATATATATATATATATATATATATATATATATATATATATATATATATATATATATATATATATATATATTTGAACAGACCTTAATGGCACATCTGTGCAATCCTGGCTATACAGTGTGCAGCAAAAGCTGTGGTAAAAAAAGGTAAATGCAAAACCCTTGCCAAAGTCCATGAAAGACAAACCTCTCCAGCCAAAGGCCCTACTCACCAACAGACAAAATTCAAGTCAAAAAGTAATGCAAAACTCTGTTCCCATTCTTACATCTCTATTCTCCCAGTGTGTTGACAATAACTGTTTCAATTTGTTGTCTTGTTATGGGAATCATGAATTCTAAGAATTTCATGAATTACTTTAATAGAATTGTGTTAATTTGTCTGTTTTAAATGATATAAATCATGTAGGCTAAAAATTGTTACTGCTATGAAACATTATGCTGATTGAATGTAGTTAAGACAAGAACTGAAATTTCATTGATTCATATATATTATATGTAAATTCTTTTAGCCAAGAAATTGAGCACATGCCAGACAAAAAAATTAAGCCAGTTGATGATTTGTAGTTCACAGCAGGGTGTTCAAGTTTTATTATGTCTAGTTCCTTGGCTAGTTCAGTCAAGGATGGCAAATAGACATTAGGGAGATGCATTAATCTTGTGAACCAGGCTTTGTGTATCATCTGTCAGGCTACAAACTGACCCATATTAGCCTTAGTCTACAATATGATGAAATCTGACATAACAAGAGAGTCAATAATCTATAATCCCAGAAGAAAAAAAAAACTGACAAAAATTCAGATTGTCTGTATATTTATTTTTAAAAGGGAAATAGCTCCAAATATATAGCCCCTATACAGAGAAGATAGAGACAGCTTGTTTTTCCTGCTTCTAATGAACATTCTTGAATTTCTGCTGGGAAAAAATTTGTTTTTAAAATACCATACTCTGATGTATATGAGATGTCACAACATGAAGGCTATAATGTACTTATTGATTTTAAATATACCAAGTAAACATGTGAATATTTTCATATGCAAAATAATGCATTAAAACAATAGCAGAATTCCTCTTGGTTATGTACCACATTGAGCCTATATATCAACATAATATCAACATGATATCTGGTTCTAATTATTCCAAGTTATTTACAAGTCGGTCCACATCTGAATGAACAAGTATAAAACTTTTCAAATACTTAACAATAAAACTGAGGGTTGGTCTTTTCAGCCACTGTTCACAATTTTTTCCCATCACTCTTGTCATGTACGTAAATAGATTTCCAGAACCTTTCCTCCACTTATAAAAGATTTCACATGTTTGTATTGATAAGATAAATGCAAATCATCTCCAAGTTAATAAGGGAAAGTAATAAAAAAGAATCTTCTATTAATTTCTATGGTCAAATTCACTTTTCCTTTTTCCCAATATTACTCATATCTTTTGGTGAAAGAATGAACTCCAATTTAATCAAGATCAAAGATTTTGTCAGTAAAAACTATATTTGTAAAAATCAAATTTTCAGTGCTTTGCAGGAAAAAAATGATGAAAATTTATCAAAATTTCAGCTAATAATCTACTGTATATACTCACTTAAAAGTCAGATTCAACTTCAAACTGCACAGACCCAGATGTGCCATTGTATAATATGCCTGCAGATCTAGGTGTATGCAGTTTGTTATGAGTAATCATTGGAACAAAAACAAAACCCGGCACTGATCTGCAGGTGCATAATACAACAGCAGATCATTGTCTACAATGATTGCATAATTGATCAACATGGAAACATACAATACTCAGATGGTGGAAATGGAAACTGATAAAATGTTCATATAGTCGACATGGAAACTGATAAGACACTCAGTTGCCATGGAAACTGATAAGACACTCAGTTGCCATGGAAACTGATAAGACACTCAGTGGCCATAAAAAGTGCTAAAATACTTAGATAGTGGCCATGAAATCTGATAAATTATTCAGATGGTGGCCATGGCAACTGATAAAATACTCAGGTAACATGAAAACTGATAAATTACTAAGATGGTGGCCATGGCAACTGATAAAATACTCAGGTGACATGGAAACTGATAAATTAATATGATGGTGGCCATGGAAACTGATAAAATACTCAGGTGACATGAAAACTGATAAATTACTAAGATGGTGGCCTTGGGAAATGATAAAATACTCATATGACATGGAAACTGATAAATTACTAAGATGGTTGCCATGAAAAATGATATAAAGTACTCTGATTCTGCCCAGGAAAACATAAAACACTTTGATGGTGGTCAAGAACAGTCCAGACTGCAAACTTCTGACAGAATACATATGTAGCCTTTACAAAGAGAATTATGGATACCACAAAGGAACTATCTAGGTTCTGAGGGTTTAATTATAAATTAATTATAATTATATGGTATGACAAAAATAACTGAGTGAAGTCAGTACTACTTCACTGAACAACAAGCTTATCTTGAAATCACTGACTAGCACTATTAAACAATGCTTTACATGTACTGAAAGATTCAGCATGTGTTATGACTTTGGAAATGTGTCAGCTTAAAACATACTTGGGTAATGCATAAAATAATAATTTTTTACATTTGTATTCAATGTATTTGGTTCTCCACAAATTTTTACACTGATCTTTATTCTCACACCACAGCTTCTGGAATGTCATGATATCCACTTTCTTTTATCACATTTGACAAAGTGAAAATTTTAAAACAATTGGTGAGTATCTTGTTGATAAATTAATCATGTGCCAGAAGAGAATAATTGCAAGGCTCCCTCTGCTGAAGGCCCTGGTAAACCATCAATAGTTTAAATATGAAGAAAACAAAAATTACATTTCATCAAACTTTTCAATGTACTTTTTTTTAAGCTTAAATTATAATATGCATTCACTGCAGGAAGACATCATTCAATCAATTTTTGGTTCATCCTGACCTCCACTCCACCACCCTGGTTATGTCCTAGAATGAGGATGGATAAAAAAGTTAATAAAAGCATGGTGATTTGTGTTACCATGGTAACTGATTTTCCTCCATATGTAGCTTGATCCAGTATTGCTTTAGGCTTCAGATCCCAGCTATTTATTTTTACGTTGGGGTGGAGCCTAGGAATTTATTTCCAACCAGATTTTTCTTTTAATTATCACTATATTTTGTTTAAAAAATAATATGCTAAATACAATTGGGAGGAGGGGGTATAAATTAGAGTAATTTTTGTATCTATATGAGGACAAGTTTTTTAAAAAAAAAAAACAATTAAATGGTTAGTCTTTATAATGTAATATAACTGATCCGTCTGCAATCTAATGGAAATCCACCAATAAAGCCAATACTTTAATACTTCAAAGTATTCAGAAGCAAAATTGAAACTTTAACCGAACCTAGTGGCTCCAGATGGTTGAGTGGTCTAAAGCGTTTGTCTGTACCCATCACTGCGTTCTCACCTCTATCCATGTTGATTTGAGCCTCAGGCTTGGCTAATATGTATTTGTGAGAAAGCTTGCCAGCAGCTTCCCATGGGTCGTGGTTCTTCCTCCAACAGCTATCATGACCACCATGTATAGCATATCATTTGCTGAAAAATGGCATTTAACCCAGCAACAACAACAACTTGACCAAGTACTTCATGGGAGGATGTAATGCCCGACACAGCAAAATGTGACCGTTATACATTCTGCTTTGTAACAGCAACAAAATTAAAATTGCCAGTAAATCAACACTAGCTTGCATAATGCAATGGCAATTGAATCTGAGTCCCCTCCCCCCCAAAAAAAGCAATAGCTAAGTGGTATGGGCACACAAGTGGGTTGAAAACAAGCCAGACATTTAAAATTTACTCACCAGTAAGAGTAATCAAAGGAAAACTAGCCATTGCACAACAACAGCACATGAAAAGAAAAAAAGGAACATATTTTAAAATAATAATTTTGACTTACTAAATGGGCTACATGTACATATGCATCTTGCCCATTGAAAACTTTTCATTTTCTTCCAACAGGATTTATCACAAATAAATTTAGATGTTGCTGAGACTTACAACTTTTACCATCAAACATGACTTTACTGTCAGACAAATACTCTATCATACAGAGAAAAAAAAACATTTACTTCACTCCTCAAGATAGCTGTCATCTTATCTTTATACAAAAGCAGTCTAATTTTGTTGAGTCGTAATTTCCTCCTCATCCAGTTCTACAGACTCATATATCAGATTCTCTGATTCTTACTAATGGCCATATATATATATATATATATATATATATATATATACATACATATATATATATATATATATATACATACATACAGATATACATATATATATAAACACACACACACACACACACATATATATATATATATACATACATACATACATACATACATACATACATACATACATACATACATACATACATACATACATACATACATGCAAACACACACACACATATATATATATATATATATATATATATATATATATATATATATATATATATATATATATATATATATATATATATAATTGTGTGAGAATTGTTTACAATGATGTTATTCCTAGCCCAAATAATAAGCACTGAAGTAGTGTCTTAGTGTCTGCATGTATATACTTAAATTCTATGATACATGTATATACTTAAATTCTATGATACATGTATATACTTAAATTTTATGATACATGTATATACTTAAATTCTATGATACATGTATATACTTAAATTCTATGATACATGTATATACTTAAATTCTATGATACATGTATATACTTAAATTCTATGATACATGTATATACTTAAATTCTATGATACATGTATATACTTAAATTCTATGATACATGTATATACTTAAATTCTATGATACATGTATATACTTAAATTTTATGATACATGTATATACTTACATTCTATGATACATGTATATACTTACATTCTATGATACATGTATATACTTAAATTTTATGATACATGTATATACTTACATTTTATGATACATGTATATACTTAAATTTTATGATACATGTATATACTTAAATTTTATGATGCAAAATGCAAATGTTTCAAGAATACTCTTATACTCACTGTCTTGGGCTCCTCATCTAGAAAAAAAAATAGTATATTATACTAGAATTCAAATAAAGCTGTCTAGCCTGTCTGACCTAGTCATATTCCCAATAGTCAGAAAATACAAGCAAGACAAAAATGACATGCATATAAAAAGGTATACTAGTATACTAATGGGCCAATAAAAATTTCATGATAATTACATATATTTATCAAGAGATTCCATACTTTTTTTGATCAAGAGTCATGTGTGCCCAACTTTGACAACTGACACTTAATACAGTATAACAATAATTAAAAGAATTATATTATAAATAGGTCTCTTTTAAAACACTTTTGAATTGTGCATTATTCTATTTGTCTATTCATGTGAAAGAGATCATTATTCCTTCTGAGTTAGTTGACATAAAATCTGATTTGAACTCAACAATTCAATCTTATCAACTTGTTATATTATAAATATCAACTACTGCCTCTGTACAACTCCATAATACCATATACATGTACATAAATATATAAACAACATACATTTTAATCTGCCATAGAATAATGTGACAACACATCAGGGTGCACAATGTTTAAAAGATTACTTCTAACATGTAACAAGCCCAAACAATCTGACGAATCGTTTGATAGAAGATGTGGATCTGTGCAGTTTTGCAGTTGGAGTTACTAATAAACGTGTATATATGGTTCATGCACATCAAGGATTAATGAAGGCAAATGAACATTATAATGATTCCATTATGTATAGGTTCATAGGAACTATAGATATTAAGGAAACTTGTATAATTCATGTACTTCAAAATCCAACCAGTCTCATTTTTATGATATGCCCCTGCATTTATGGCAGGTAGGAGAATATATGTCTACACATGTTACACATAAATTCCATTTTCAAACAAATTTAATTCTTCGGGTCAAAACCAATTAGATCAAGCATGGTGATTTTAACTAGGTGCTAAGATGCCTCAATCGTAAGCATGTAAGATTTATGATCAGTAGGTTGGAAGTATGAATCCTATTCAGATCAAATCGTGACAAACCTTGTCAAAACTTTCTGAACAAGAAAATCAGTCTCAGATTCAAATCCCTAAAACAAATTTGATACTTTGGGAGTACCTTTATCATCAAATTATGGCAGTCCAGGTCTAGAATTTATAGCAACAAGGACTAGTACACTAAGAAATGTACTTGTCCTGCCTAATGTTCACTCATCCTTCCCAAAATATCTCAGTCACATAAAAAAATAAAGAACCATCAAACTTTAAATTATAAAAACTACTTGTCCAACATAAAATTTTGCCAGCCTTGTGCACTAATGTTAATTTTAAGCCCTGATATCTAATAGAGACATAAGTTAAGAAAACAAATTTTTTATTCTACCTTTATTTTAAATAAAGTTATAGAACATCAAAATTTTCTGACTTAGCTTCAAACATTTTAAGAAGGCCAGATTCAGACAGTAGCCATGCTCTGCCCTAGGCAACATCTGGCAATTATTTACTTCCATTAGCTAAGCATTAAATAGTCTTTCGTGTGCTGATGTGTAATAAACACAAATCAACCAATCAATCATTCTTGTCACCTGAAGAGGCCCCAAGCTTGAATCTACCACAGATCCCATTTTCCACTCTTGAAAATACTACTATCATTTGCACTCAATGGATGAAATAAGTATGTTGTTCACCCAGGGACAAAAAATGTGCTAGCTAGATGAAGTGTGTAAGAGAATGGAGCAGCAAATTTTCCATGGCATTGAAAATGTCAAACATTTTGTAAAAAGTTCATAATGGAATTTGAACATGGGATCTTTTGCAAGACATGTCACCATGATTCCACAACACCAAGTATTTGATGAAATTCAACTTTTAATATCCATCTCAGAGAAATTTTACAAGAAATGATTTGGTGTTTCCACTATTACCAGTATCTCATACTGGCAAGGATGAAAAAACTCAGTACAAGGCCAAATTATACAGGTACAAAAGCTAATCAACCAATCTCATTAATGCATGGTTTATCACTTCCACAGAGTGGAGAAAATTATCACATAAACAATACTTTAGAGTAAGGAAACCAAATGCATTCGTCTCTGACCTTTAGGTAAGCTGTGTCCAAAATGGACATTATTGAACTCATCCACACCAAGACAATATAGTTCATAGAACACTGCATTGCCAATTTGATCTTATCTATAACTCTGAAAATTATTAGGTTAACATCATTAAATGTAGTTAAAAATACCTGATTTGTTTTAAACAATATATTTAAAACAGATTCGGTAACAATTCAAGTGTTTTCATGCTTGGTGCGAGCTTAAGTGTTCAACTTACTTGGCTAGATCACATGACTCACAATAATCTATAAATAAAAACCCACAAAACTCCAAACTAAGCTGCCCCCCACTTACCCCCCCAGTTATTAATTTGTTTTGAACAAGAGTAAATAAAAGTCTATAGTGCCCAGTATGTTTTTTTTATGAAAATGGTGATGATTACATATTCTTTAACACAAACGGAATGAAGCAGAAAGCGACTGATATGATTAAAATTTGAAACAGAAAAAAGAAATATTAGTGCTTTCATTTGTGTTGTTTTTATCTTGAATTTCAAAGTCTTGCAATCCATCAAAGGGATTAGCCAACTCTTTTTCTGGTGCTGTGTTCTTTCTGATGATCACTTATCAAAGCCAGGAGGGATATGGGACTACATCTGTATGAATGGAATAAGTTGCTTTCTAACTGTATGAATGGATAAAGAATTTGATGTTGAGACAGTTAACTTTAAAGACCTGACACACAATTAACAGTTTTTTGGTACATAAATACTGACAGCTCCATCTTTTTCTGGTACAAAAGCAAAATTTATCGGTAAAAACTGACATATACTGGTGTGAAGGAACCTCTGACGATCAAAACAAAAAGAGAAAAGATTGATTTTTATGCACAATATTGGTCAGTTTCATTCTGCTGCTAGTCACAAGTCAACTCTAACAAAAGAAAACAAAAAAAAAGTATATTCCTACATGTACATGTACTTAAATTGGTCTAAATTTTGGATAGTGTGAGAAAATCATTGTATTGATGAGGGAACCAAAGGGATGATGCTATTCACAGGAAAAAAAATTTAAATTGTTGACATTGTTCCAGTAACAAGCTACATGTACTCATAATCTCATTTAAAAACCTCCAATCTTTTTTCTCCAACCAGGCATGACCTAATTATTATTTTTATTGTGCATTAAAAATGCCATTTGTTAGTAGAAATAAAACTCATTTTTGGTACTTTAGATGCATAATCATTGTTCTGTGGTAGATTTATTAACTAAACCATGCTATCTTGAGACCCGGTTATGTTGGCCACTTTTTTTATAGGCCCAACGTAATCAAGATAATCGGGTTTGACTGTATTAGTGATCATGTAACTTGAAATCGAGTAACTTTAAATGTTTGGGTTTCACAGCTGTCTTGCTATAAAAAATTACATAATTCAATTAGTTTAAATACCATTCATTTTAGCTATTTATGAAACCAGAATTTTTGAGTTTAGACAAATAATTTCATTATTTTTTTAGGCTTCAAACAAAATTATATAATATTTTAAAAAATATAAAATCAATTGATCCCAATAGACTTGCAATCTGAATCAGGTCCATATATAAAGGAATATATATATATATATATATATATATATATATATATATATATATATATATATATATATATATATATATATATATATATATATATATATATATCATGCACCTGTAAATCACTGTGCTCAATGTTATGAATAACAATGAATTTTTTTTTAATTTTCACAAATGTTTAGTTTTTATATTTAAGGAACACAAAAAAAAATCACTTGATTGTCCTCTACTAGAAAAATCTCATTATTATTTTTATTATTATTATTATTAATATTATTGTCATTAGTGATTAGTAGTAGTATTAGAATATGTATTATTATTATTAGTAGTAGTAGTACTGTTAGTAGTAGTAGTTATAGTAGTATAAAATATTATTGTTATATGTTTTTATTATTAGTAGTAGTATGAAATATTATTATTATATTCGTTATTATTATTATTACTATTGCAAAGCAATTAGAGTCTGCTAATTCATCATGATGAACACATTAATTTAAACAATAAATCCTTCTATAAATACACATTTTCATCTCAAAATCTGCTGAATATTTACAAAATTGCATTACAGCATTCAATTTGCTGTTTCTCTCAAAAAGATTTGGAGTTCAAAACTTAGAGAACAATGTCTCTATTTACACTATGTTCTATGAAATATTGCCAAGAAGCTGACAAACAACTTGATATATATGGTAGTTTAAATTGCAGGTTGCCCTTTGAAGATTTACCTGGGCAACTGCATGATACAGTATTGATTAGCATCTGGTATAAAAACCAGGTGAGTGATCCAATGTAGAGGTTGTTAGCAGCCAGAGAATTGTCATACTTGATATATCTATTGATTATCAACATTAGAACTGCCACGAACATTTGCTAGTGTCGTTAATATTCTGGTAGCCTAACATTATCATGTTTGCTTGTGAAACAACAGAGTATTTAAATCTGTCTGTCTGTGTGTGTCTATTTGTGCTTGTGTGTCTGTGCATGTGTGTGTGCGTAGACTTTTAACATAGCTTTAAAAAGAGTCATATCACTATGATGTCTGCATAGCGATGTCTAACACTAGTGCATCATGCCACAAACATGTGGCATCATGTCCCACCCAGTCACATTATCCAGGCCGACCAGTCCTAACACTAAACTCTTAATGCTAAATGCTAAGCATGGTAACTTTTAGTACCATTTTTATAAGTCTTTGGTAGGACTCAGCTGGGGTTTAAACCCACAGCCTCCTACGTCCATGGCAAATGCATTAACCATTTAGTCCACCTTGTTGAATAGTCTGAAGTACAGGCTACTGCAAAGAAAAATACGGAAAAATGTTTCTGTCATGAAATGTCCATAAAATTATACCTGGATTTACAACTCCATCAAAATTTGCACAGGCTGAAGATCATCAAATTCTCATATGAAGCTCACAAAGTAAAGGGTATGATGGACAAATAATTTTTTAACAAGACAGTTGTTGATATTACATCTACCACTCCGAGTCCAACAAATTGTTTCCTGTCTGTTGATTGCCTGCCAGAACTTGTCAAGGTAATAATCAAGGAAGTTCTTAAAATCAGCTTTACAGAAATGGCAAAATACATGTCCCACTGATATTACTGTTTCCATCCATTTTTGAATTTTGTGTGATATTTAAGTTTGTTCAGATTTCTGCACTCTGAGATGCACCTTAAATATCAACAAACTTAAAATACTAACACCAAAAATTACCTGAGCTCGTTAGTAATGTCAAATCCAACCATAATCCATTTTTAATCCTTTCCAAATTACTCCTGATCAGTCATAGTATAATTTACACAAACTTTAAAGTAAACACACTGAGCATCTGAAAGCAAACCAACCCAACCAAATGAATCAAAGTACATCTAATGTTAAATGTTTTACACTTGTCTACTCATTAGTAATCCAGTTACAATCCATTAACTTCTTTGGCAATTTTGAAATTACTAATGATTACACACAGTATAAGCCAATTATCAACTTTAGGTTATTGTAACCTGAATTAGCAAATTAACTGGTAAGCCAGTCAGTCAAATTATAAGAGGAAGTAAATACTACAGATACACTGGAAGCAAGGTGTTACAAATATTTATTTTATAAAATAAGGAAGATTTGTTCAGGACATTTATAAATAATCATTTGAAATATGCTGGAGAAGTTAATGACTTATACAGGAGACACCTCTGATGTCAGGAGGAAAATCATCCAGATTTGAATGTTGTATGAACCTTTAAATAAACTTAAAATCCATCATTACCAATAATGCTGTGCATTTTCTGAAAATAATGGAGAAGTAGATAGAAGGGCTGGCAGAGAGATGGACAGTATCACTATATCATTTCAATATGAAGTGTAGGGACAGTAAACAGTGTATAAAAAGTAACTATATCACTTCAATATGAAGTGTAGGGACAGTAAAAAGTGTACAAACAATTACGCTGTATCACTTCACTATAAAGCATTGGGACAGTAAATAGTATATAAAAATATACAATAGCACTTCAATATGAAGTGTGGGGACATTAAACAGTGTACAAATAATTACACTATATCAAATCACCATAAAGTGTGGGGACATTAAATAATTACACTATATCACATCACCAGAAAGTATGGGATAGTTAACAGTGTACAAAGAATTGCACTATCACATCACCATAAAGTATGGGATAGTTAACAGTGTACAAAACAAGTAAAGAAATATGATATGCATTAGGTCTATACCTAAAACAAGTATTATCAACATCACTGTCTACAAATATGCATACTCACTACGTGCATCAGGATTTTCAATTGAGGTGCTCTGACCTTTCATTTGAATTATTAACTTGGCCTCCCGGTCTATTTCCCTGCAAAAATAAATTTGGCAACATCAGTGTGTAAATGAAACTACATCCATCTTTGACTGTCAGAAATCAGAAGTGACTTTCCTTAAAATTAGTGTTCTTTATAAACTGCAAACCATCTACAGTCTTATATTTTGGATTTATAGTTTATGGAAGTAAAATTTGTTAGCTATTTGATTGACAATAAATATACGATTTTAATTTTTGCTCAGATACTGGTATTGCATAAAGTATGTGTGGTATTTTTTATTTCATACCAGAGGAGATATCGTATGTCAGTAACAGGTTTAGGAACTAACAATCAAAACAATACATCGGGCAAATTTAGTACAGTCAGACAACTTGAAATGCGTTTCAGCCAGTTGGTTCATTGTTGCAAAACAAAGTATTATTTAAAACTTTAAATTATCAGACACAAAAATCTGCAAGCAAAAAATTTAAGGTATAAAGGAAGTACACAAGTTTAACAGGTATGAGGAGCCAATGGAAAAGGCTCCTTGATAACCAGGAACTAGCTATAAACTTTGTGACAACTTTCTGGGGAAAAAATCACCCCCAATGGATGAATAATGAAATACAGTACTGTATATTACTGCATTTAATTTCATTAAATGGAAACAAATTTGAAAAACACCGGAACATATATTACATGCTGTAACAAAATCTAAAGACTACCAACAGAAGGTTCCTGAATCTGTTGGTATCACTGGTGCTAAATTCAGGCAGCCCAGAAGGATGCAATTTGATATCAGTACATTTTATTGCATTTTTTGAAACATAACAACAGGCAAATTTCACAACAAATATTAACTATAGACTACAATTAGGAAAAGTAGAAAGTTTGGATGCTATAGTTTCATACCAAAGTGTTTTAAGTTTTTGCTAATAAAAATAAGATTGGTCACAAACATTAATTTCCTTGCAGCTCATTTCTGAATTTAAACTGCCTAAAATTTTAGATAGGATATATAGCCCAATTTTTCATAAATTAATTAATTCATTTTTAATAAGATAATTCAGTACCATGCATCATTAGTATCACAATATTTTACAATCATCAGATGGCTGGGGCATGTGCATCGAATGGATGATGGACAGATCCCCAAAGACCTTCTCTACTCTAAGCTTGCCTCAGGCAGAAGATCAATAGGATGGCCACATCTTCGCTTCAAGGATGTCTGCAAGCAGGATATGAAAGCTCTTGGAATAGAGGTCAACACCTGGGAAGAGCTTGCCCTCCACAAGTCCAGCTGGCGACATGCTCTGTACACAGGTCTGAAAGCCATCGAGGAAAAGTTATGACAGCTCGCTGATGAGAAAAGATCTCAGAGGAAGAGGATGCAGTTCCAACCAAGACCTGATTCATACTTCAAGTGTAGCAACTGTAGCAAGGATTGCCACTCCCGTGTGGGACTTTATAGTCACAGAAGACGCTGCACAGCTACAAACTAGGACACCTTTCATAGGCGCATTTCTATCGTCTCTCGAGACTAACCTAACGGAAGCCAACCATTCTACAATCACAATGCTCTATAGATGTTAGTGCTTTTTTGCTAAATTATGTAGATGAAATATTATGCACAAGAAAATCATAATATCTACTGCATTTCATGTTTTTGTCGCTTTGAAGCAAAGAACCTTACCTTTGATTAAAGGGTCGAACCCGGACAGCCACTTTTACCCTTGAAAAAAGAAAAATAAATTCATTTAGCATACAAACTTTGACCAGCTAACCAATATTTGCAATTGACAACCTTAGTAAAACACCATTAGTTAATAAATTCTTAAAAAATATGAGAAAATTGTTTTTAGTCACAATGTGGATAACTAAATTTACCACATTCTGATTTACATTCAAAGTGACTCTAAGATAACAAAATAAAACATAATAATTCAATATAATATGCAAATTGAAACTTTTCGTTATTTCATTAGTCTACTCTATAGATGAAAAAGCTTAAAAAGAAAAGAACGACACTGGGGTCCATAATTTTTTTTTTACCACAAGCAAACAGCTGGCATTCGAGATATCACAAGCAGCAGCTTAAATTCTACTTGTCCAAAATGGACAGTATTCTTCCATATTAAATATATATCTTAAAAACAAATTGTTATATTTAACAAAGCACAAAAAAGACTTCTTTTCACTATACTCTCTGTTTATTTGTCTCAAACTTATTTACATATCACAGTGCAATTCAATACAAATTACATAATTTTATTAACTATAAAATTCCATCCAATTTATTTCAAAGCAATGTTGCAGGGATGCAGCTTAATTTTCTTTCTAAATGTCCCTCCAGGGTGCAACAAAATGCACATATAAGACTTAAGAAACAAAGAGAGAGAATCATCATTGCATTTTAAACTAACTGAATTGAGTGCATACAAAACTAACTGGACAGAGTGTGCTCATTGCCAAAGAAGCATAGTATGATCCATTTCATTGCAGGGCCTTTCTTTAGATTTAAAGTTGAAGGGTTATTTGCCAAAATAGGTAATACATGGGGGAGGGTATGAGAAGATCACCAAATCGGGATACAGTTTTGTTTTTGAGTAACCAGGTATAGGTAAAAGTAGCTAGGTACAGGCCCAGCCCTAGGATGTGAGGGCCCAAAGCAGCACACAGGACCTAAGGCAGCATGCAATAAGAGCGAGGCCTCAAGTGAACAAAAACTGCATTGTGAAGAAGAAGTGCGGGGCCCAAGGCCTTGTTCACCTTGCCCTTGTGCTGGGCCTGGCCAGGTAAATCACCTGGCTCTCAAATTATAAGGAAAGTCCTGCATTGGCTAACAAATAAGTTTGGACACAAACTAAGCATGATTGATGCAAAGAAGAAAAGATAAACTCTTAAGCAAAAACACCGCTACTTTTATTTCTAAATTGGCACACACATACACCACAATGTAAACTCAAATGTCAAACATAAATCATACAGGTGAATGGTTAGTCAAGCAGAATTAATTGGCACACACATACACAACAATGTAAACTCAAAACATAAATCATACAGGTGAATGGTTAGTCTAGCAGAATTAATTCAATCCCCAGAATGGAAAATGAGCAAGAGGGAGCCATATAATCAGCCCTACTGTCATGGATTTATTATTGCTGCAATAAATATTCACCTTTATATACATTAAAGCAGTCTTTGTGTCAGACTATTGCAGTTTGCCTCATTTTTGTCATCATCTAAAATAACCATATCCTTATTAGCAGACAAAATTGTAGAGAACTGTGCTGCATTCATTGTATAAAAAGGTTAGCCTATATTTAATTTAAAAATCCAGAAAGGACCATAGTTACTGGATCATAAGGTCAGTCCACTTCCAGTGGCCACACTACACCTTAATCAAGACATCCATAAAAGTTATGTACAAGAAACAATTTTCAGCATGTTACAAATTACTATTTTTCATTTTTAAATACATGATATTTTTTAAACTAAAGGTACTGAATTTTTTTAAACAAAATTGTAGAATACATAAAATTTAAATTAAGTAAGAGTGCAGTCACAGGAATTTGAGTTTTTGAGGCAGGAATTAAAGGTTGATATAGCAATGTTTTAGCATTTAATCTTTTGTTTACATATGAAAATTTTTTTTTTTACATATTTGAAATAAATAGTTTGTCTTTATTTCATGAATGTCAGGAAGAATCATATTTAAATAAAATACTTTTCCACATATATGAAACTACCCCGTTGTTTAAACAAAAAATATGTACCAAAATAAAAGAAAAACATTGGAAAGGTACCCCAAAAAATCTTTTTCACATAAAATAACTTCATATGCGCCAAACGACTATAATTCACATTTGTGAAATTCTTTTCCTACATATATGAAAATATTCTTGGGTCACTATACAAAAAAAAAATGAAACGTGAAATTATTTATCTGAAATATGTAATTAAGTAATTAAGTATTACCCATAGGTTAAGAACACTGTTACACGTAAGAATACGAATATCATGTGTGGACAAGACTGAACAAGAATATAAAATTCAAGGAAATAGATTTTAATTTACGATATTTCACTTGAGTTATGTTAAAACGACTAGGAATGTAAGCCAAAACGACTGAAAATAGATGGAGGCAAAAAAGCTGTATACATGTATCTCGCGTTACAGGGTACAATGCATTTATAAACAATTGATTTTACGGGTTACTGTGTATAAATTGATCTTTCTATCTTTAGGCACGCTCCGTGTATTTCAACAACACTCAATTTTTATTAGTGTGGAAACTATGTAGGCTACACTGGTTTGTTTAAGTGTATCGAATAACACAACTACGTTATTTTAACCACTGCTTTCAAAATTCCGTCTAAATGATAAAATATACCGACTTGATTTTAATGACATTAACGTGCCCCGTTTTAAATATCTTACTTACGATTCGTCTGGCATGTCGGTTAATCTCCTTCAACAGAATAATAGTAATCCATATTAAGTAGTGGATGCTTTCAAACCAAGCGCCCTCGCACTATTTCGTTAACTACTTCTGTTTCATTGACTGACTAACGTGATGTCATAAAATGCTTAGGTGCCCGTCTATAGTCTGTTTCAGACTTAGTAAGTTCCTTCGAGCATCCAACTCGTGCGTCTATCGAAGATTCATGAATGAATGTTATCTTTGTGTGTTTGTTGTTTTTGGTTAACGTTGGAGGGGGGACTTTTAACGGACGGATTCAGAAATATCGTTTGGGGAAGAGGGGAGCGTAAGCTAGTAGGCGATAGGGCTGTGGGAATAAACCCATAATGGGATTTCTTAATTTTTTTTTTTCCAAAGCATATTTTTAAGTATAGGGGACTTAGGCAAAATAAAAAAGATATACGAACAAAATTAAACATTGTTTTTACAACACTAATATGACGGTATGTCTTTAGCTGTTTTGAAGTCCAATATAATATCTCGAGTTTTGTGTCCATTTCACTGGTACAATAATACTTTTAAATTAAAAAGAACATAAATGACTTGCGAACTTTGTACTGACTTTTTAAGCTTGCAACTGATACATCTTCGGGCATTATCTCTATCGTTGTTTTACAGTCATTTATATTATAAATTTCATGTCCATTTAAATGATTTTTGTCATTTTTATAATGTATGTTTATCTCTGAGGATATTAGTTTAGAAAAATATTTATTCCAAAATGACGATATCTTCAGTCTTTGTAATCATTGTGATCATCGAAAATAAATATTATCATTAGCATGATTTATTTTTCTTTCTATTTCCTTTTCTCGGAACAGGTTGGATATACTTTCTCTCAGCTGCTCCTCTGGTCCATGTTTAGCCGTCTCTCCCTTCTTTTATTTCATAATAATTTAGGGATATATCAGGCACATTTTCAAATGTTCCCGTGCCCTCGATTTCTACCGGATATTGATTAAAACATCGAAAGTGTTTATCTAAGGTGTTGTATATCGATTATTTGTCTGTCTGATTATCCAACAAAAAAAAATTCCACATCATAGAAGAAACATCAGTCGTCTTCACTTTCCACGTTTACACAATAATTCTTTTTTTTTCTTCAATGCATGCAAATCTATGTATGAGGTTCCTCTCATTGGTTGATACTTGTGTGCAGTGTTATATATTCTGTCCAGTTAAACATAGATCTTCTACTTTCGAGGTGTTTATGATCAATGTAGAAAAATACAGCACCTCTGGCAAGAACTAAACCACTGAAATTATATATATATATATATATATATATATATATATATATATATATATATATATATATATATATATATATATATATATATATATATATATATATATATATATATATATATATATATATACGTTATCACAGCTACTGTCTTTGGTGTCATGGTCAGACCGGTCTAATAGTTTACTTAATATTTATTTTATTTGTATATTTGTTTGTCTTTCATCTTGCTTCTTTGTGGAATGACGCTCCCAAATAGGGTTGGTCTAGTAATTTTAATTATTAAAGACAGATGAGGTGGACGCCAGCAGTATAGGTTAATGGAGGTCACGTGACCCACCCCATCCCACCCCACCCCGAAATCGTACTGTCATCATTTTTTTTGGTGATGCGTGCTTAGTCGTGACGGTATATGGGTTGGTGCGTGCAGGCAAGGCGATGGGTGTCATTTACTCGCGGACCTGGGTTCGAAACTCGGTAGAGTACGAATTTAATTTCTCTAACCTGTATGATAGTATTGTTTGTATTAATATATATATATATATATATATATATATATATATATATATATATATATATATATATATATATATATATATATATATATATATATATATTCCGACAAATTTAATCGCGCAAATGGAGTTGCTGTGGCGGGACGGCACCTTATTGGCTGGGGGCTGCCCAGCTTGAGGCGGGCGATAGCTGTCCAATGAGATCTGTTGGTCTCTCCCACCGTCGGAAGCAACCCCTGGCGTCTAACTCTACGCCAATCGAGTGGTGACTTATAACCGGTAACTGTTGCTTCCCGTGTTGTGTCAACGCTGTGAAGCGAAGCTGGAGTGTCCTCTCCAGGGCGCAAGCCTGGGCAAGGTTATATGGAGAATCAGCTGTTGCCCATGCAACTGACTCCCCCTCTCCACGCAGCTGATGGATCCAAGGGAAAGGACAAGCCGATACGTCATGGCACCAGCGGCGTCGCAGGAGTTGCCGAGATGTCACTAAATGCAGTGACAAGTCGCCTTAGGGACTCTGTCTCCGGATTTTCTGTTGGGGTTTACTCCCTTAGCCTTTCCCATGTAAGGGTATAGTCGCAAGGCAGCGAAGGTTTGAAATCAGAGTTTACCTTCTCCTAGACGGGCTACCACCCAAGGTTAACGGGCCCCATCTGCCCGAAGCATCTGGTTTTGAGGCGCCAGAAATTCATTCGCCTGCCATCCCTTCTCCAGTTAGTTTAAACAGGTTCCGCCGGGCTTAGTAGATAAGCCACCAGTGAAGGCCTGGAGCTGGATTTGGTTGTCAGAGGCTATCACAGACGCAAGCCATTGGGGGATTTCTAGGGAAGTGGGTGCTTGTCTATATAATTATAATATATATAATATCATTCCGAATGTATGTACTACCAACTGTCATATATGGACCGTTTTCAATTTACTGAACATTGTATGATTTTAAAACCACTTAGAATAAATTTGGCAAGGCTTTCAATCTCCAATGCAGTCGCCTCTAAGAATGTGTCAAACATAGACCTCATCTTCTTGCAAAATTGGCCTGTTGGCAATAAGTACTGTGAAGGTTTGTAAATGCCATGGGAGAAGAAATTTTACAAAACGATGAACATTTAATTTAATGATCTACAAGTTCGTGTGTTGCTGTATTGACTATACCTTTGATCATAAAATAACAAGGAATTCAATAGTGCGAAACTTTCTGAATCTGTAACATATACCCCCGTTTGGACCTATACCTGGAATGAACAAAAACTTAAGTCAGGTTAACATTTAGTTCTAATATATTAAATGATTTTAAAACAAGTTAAAATAGATCGAATGGTCAAATATATTTATTGCAGAATACTCACAAATCCATAGGATATTTGTAATTAAAAACAGTCCATTTTACTTATTAATCTCAAGAATTAGATAGAGCATACATTTTACTCATACCATGCATCCTAAGCAATCAAATTTTTAAATGCGTGTAGTTATCCCAATGGAGCAAAATCAAAGATTAATTTTAAATAAACGCTTTAATGCAAAACATATAATTACTAGCACCATTTAAATAACCATTTATGTAAAGTAAAATGGGCTAAAAAGTTCGCAATTGATTAAGTGGAGTAAAATTAAATTGTATGAAAACACCAATAAATTTTCCAATAGTTAATGGTTTATTAAGTATGAAGCATCTGCTAAAAATTAAACACAATAACTTAGGTGACTTTTATTGAATCCATTCCGATGTTTCGATATTCTTGTCATAGAGCTGTAAATGTACCGTACAACCTATATGTTACTGCAGACAATAGTAAAAAAATCATGACCAAATCCATCTGATTCACTATTCACAAAATTAGCAATTGTTCCATACATAAGTGTTAAACAAAAATAAGTATATATTTTCATTTAACATATTTCATATTTTTAAAAACGGCCTCAAAACAAATCATGGACATCAAAGTTAAAGCAAACAGGGTAACCTATGAAACAACTTAGGTCGAAAACCATGAAACAAATTCCACTTTTAGCTGAGTTCTTTGTTCAGAATTGCTTCTTAATGACAACATTTCTGTAACAAAGATAAATAAAGTTAGTGCTATCCAAAGAACACATGTAAAGTTTTTTTCCACTGTACAAGATGAGAATTTAATCAGATCGTTGTATTAAGCATTTAATATCAAAAGTATAATGCTCGAGCTATACTAGAAATAATCATATTACTTAAAGTAAGCTCTAGGGAATGGCTAGGCATATTATTAGCCATTTTATACATACTACAAAAATTTCAGCACAAAAAAAAATAACTTAAAATTGCAAGAAAGTATATGTGTGGGTGTGTTTGTGTATATTGTTGTTTGTATGCAAGATAAGATATTACCGTCAACAGTTACTAATTGGAAGACATATTTTGCGTCAGATGACAATATTGGATTTGAATTCATTCTTGTTTCAAATGGATATTAATTAGTTTCTTTTCAGATCCATAATAACACCCATAAGTTTCCTATTTTTTTAAGGCAAAATATGTATGCAAAACCTGAAGACAAAGCTTAAATAATGCAGATATCTGCCACATAATGAAAATACTTTGATATTTTCCAATTAAACGCATTCATGAACTTTTTGCGACACATTTGTTATCAGTTTATATTTGTTTATATGTGGTACAACTGTTTATTGAGTGTACTCATTAACTAAAAACATTGTTGTTACTAATGGAACCTTATACAAAAATCATACCTAAATATAATAATAATCTTTACTTGTATTGAATGCACTTGATATAATGAATTTTGTAATCAATAAAATTTTCAAAATTTACAAACAACCCTTGCTTTAAGATCACAAGTGAAAAAAAAAAATTTGTGGCAACATATTTCATTTTAGTCATATTATTACTAATTGTGATAAATTTTTTCTCATTATTGACAACTAGCATGCTTTTTAAAATATTTTATTGTATGTAAAATTAGTAATAACAATCATATTTTGTCAGGAACGAATATGATGCTTTCGATGAAATATACAAGCAAATTATATTATAAACCGATCAAAATACATATTTAAAAGTTGATATAAACAACATTTGCTTTAAATTTGTTGTGTATGTCAATAAATTCAGTTGAATTTTAAATAGATATGTATATCTTTCAACGAATTTTTTGTAAAACAACCGTTGACTTAAATATTAATAATCCTATGCATATTATCAAATATGTTTGAACATTATCAATTACTTGTAAATGACATTATACACAGTGATTAAATTATTCCAATAAGTTTAAATATATTAATTTATTATAGTCAATATATCTTTATATCCTGGGGGAAAACGTTTGACACTTCTATTCAGATCATTATTTATTTTCCATACTTGACATGTAATCTGAGTATATTTATAACATCGCGTTTCATGTAATTCATTTTTGAGTATTAAGCGGACAGATTATTTTATTTATTTATCGTTAAATGTGCCAACACTAATTTTATTTGATATGTTATTCAAATGAGTATAATTTAGACGGTCATTTTCATATTCATAAATCAATCGTTTTAAATTCTGGTATTAGACTCAATTTTAGTATATATTAAGTGTCAAGATGTAGAATGCTTTTCATTAAATTTAGTACAGATCATGCATGATTGAAATTTTGACATATCAAATTTGCGTCGATTTAGCATAATATTTTATGTAAATTAGTGCAGTTAATAGCGAATGGTTGCTAATTAAATATTTGTTTGATCTAATTAAAAAACGTGTTTGTAAAATTTATTTCTCCTAATAGTATCCTTGTTATTTATTTTTTTCAGCATTTCCATCACTGAGAAAGCTATTATCCATTAGCAAGTACAATAACTGTTAAGCAGTAGATGAAGTAGATGAAGTAATTAGATATTTTATCTTATATCCTATAAACCATATGTATTACTTTATACTAATGTTCATGCCTAGTATTTACTTTATATAAAATTATATGTTATATATATATATATTTAAATATTTAAAATATATAATATAAAATATATTTATATATATATTACTGTATATATATAGAGAATAAATATATAAAATTATTATGTTACATTTTATTTTATTGTTTCTGGTACATACATGCAAAAAATAATAAGTATATACTCAAGCCAATTAGTGTTAAGAAATGCTGTTTCAGAAACTAGTATGGTGTTTTTGTTCAATTGCCATATTGAGCAGTAATGTATCACAATCAATACCAAAATAGATGTTATTCTCTTGTCTGTTATATTTATACATACCTGAGACAAAAAAATTTTAGCTGCTAACCTTTTTTTGTGTAGATGTAAATTTACAATATATCATGCAGTGTTAAGGTACTCTATATATTTCTGTGCAAATTTCAATTTTATAATCGTATTGATTTTCTGGATTACATTAATCTGGAGTTAATTATGGCTAAAATTCAGTTAATAAATCAACAAAACATAGATTTGGTTACCATGTTAAAATAACTAATATGCTCAAGCATTAAAGCTGTATCAAATATTTAAAATGTTAAATCCATCTGCGCATGCCCACTTAAGCATGATCTTAAAACAGTCAAGACCTTTCACGTTTTTGTGGAGATCTTGTCATCATTCATTCATTAAGTCAACAATATATACTATTTACGTACTATATTACAATTTGTATGGAACAGTTTTTCAACGTAAAATGCAGTTTAACGTTCTAAGAAAATAATAAATCAATTTTTTCATATAAATAAAGGGAAATAAAACATATGAATTATACTTGTAAGAAAATTGTGTAGCCCGTATATATATAACTACAACCACTGCAATCTCAAAGATATAATTACATGTGAGGTAAACGTTTTTTTTCACAAGTACACAAAAGTAGTGTTTTCTTGAGAAGTAAAAGGTACAATGTAACCATGCATAACAGTCTTTTGGAATATAGAAGTATAATACAAACATGAAAAACTACAAAATCCCGTTTTTTAATTAAGACTCAAAATCTGAATTTCGGTTTATTGTGATGCTTTTATAGACATGTCCTGATATAAAGAACATAGGGAATCATATTTATGGTGTTGACATTATTTGCCATATTAATGCATAAACACATAAAGAAGGAATATTATAATATATTGCTATATCTTGAAGAATGTTATAAATTAATAAATAAAAATTATGTAATAAACATTATAGACATATAAATAATATATTAATAATAGATCACCATATAATAATAATAATATAAAAGTGAATAAAGGCAATAATAATAATAATATATAATAATAAAATAATAAATATAATAATAACTCTAAAATATGAATAATATAATTAATATAATAATATAATAATAAAGAATAATAATAAAGCATATATAATGTCCTTTTTAATAAGTAATACTAAATATATATTACTACTATAATAAGAATAGCAATATAATCCATAAAGTAATCTATTATATAAGTTGTTAGAATTATTTTGATAATATCCACATATTTATATAATTGTATATCAAAGTTCATGTTCTGTGAGTTTGAATAATTTGACAAAACAACATTTTGTTATATAAATAATTTAATAACTAAACATAGCCCGATTAAATATTAACAAAACTTATAACTATTCCATGCAATTTAGTTCATTGTCAATAAAGAGAATCTTCAATTTAAATTAGTTTACACCTGGTTGACCTGTAACTGTACCATAAAATCGAGTATAAATTTATTATAATTGAAATCCACAAAGATCGTTCTACTATGAACAAGAACAACAACAAATAACAAAGATGCAAGTTCTTTAAATTTAAAATAATAATCTTTTGTAATAAAAACCTTTTAAAAAATAATTATATACAAAGTTAAAAGTTATTAAATCGTTAATCACTTTTTCATCTAATAATTAATTGGACGTTTCATGATTGGAAGCATGTGGTAATTCAAAAAACTGTCTGGCAAAATTTCGATTTTTTCTTTTTAATTTACCTTAATATATCTGAAGAGGATAGAGAGGATTCAATTCAAAGCCTTATCATTTTACCAATAAAATATGAAATGGATGATTTTTATTTGCAAAATGTATTAATTTATTTTTCATCCGAATTAGATTACATTGCAACAAATTGTATTCTACTAAATCATAAAGTGCATAACGATTATGAAATTCTGTTGTTTGAGGTATTTCTGATGATTGCAATCTCTTTGTTGCAATGATTGTAATGTTGGATAAATACGATAAAATGAACAGAAGATATATTTTAGTCAATATGAGATAAAATATCAAATGGACATTATCAAGACATAAATTTTGAAAAAAGAATAGAAGCCTAAGATAAACCTGTATAAAAAGTACATAAAATCGATTATAATGTAGACAACAATAGCAATATTTTAGTAACTTGTCCTTAGCAATTTCAATATACACATCAATTATCATAATAGCAAGAATACAAAAGATTATAACAAATTTTGTTCATTTAAATGTAGTTTTGAAAAAAACATATAAAATTTGCTGAATGACATAGATAACATCGCTCAAAAGGCTCCTTAGCACTAGTAATTCTAACTTTCCAAACCATTTATCACAAATAAAGAGGGATTTTATTAGTATTCTTCACGTGCAGCAGTAATTTAACATTCTATTAAACTTTTAATGAAAATACACACTGCATCCTCAAAATACAAGTTAATGTAATTTTTAATATTATTAATACTTTTTTACTTATGGTCCATAAAAGCATATTTTTGGTCGAATGATTACCATACATAAGTACCATGCCATGTTCTTGACCCATAATTTGATGGCCAATATAGCGGTGTGCGTTTAGAATTTTATTCGTTTTCTATAACCACCTTTGAACGATTGTGTGGAAAAAAGGAATATCGTCGTTTTAAACTAATTAGGAAACAAAGTTAAATGTTTAGTAAAATAGATATTAACGTTTAAAAAGGTATAAAGCACTTTCAATTGAAAACGATGTGAACTTTAATAAAAATTTTAATTTCGCATAAAGATTATAAGACGTTTTAAAATGAAAATTAGTAAATGAGATTCAATTTGTTTACAACATTTAATTTCCAGTACAAAACTCAAGTCCTATGCAAAACAATTATATGCTATTATACGTATAATATATTTTTAAATATATAAATACATGTATAATCTACCAACAAAAACATTTGAGTACGATTAGCAAAGATTGAAAGAAAACGATAGGGGACAAGATGATTGCATGTTGAAGAACACTTGTACATAACAATACTATAGTCATGAGTAACCTTTAGGTATTGAAATGCTTTTTCCATGATGAATATTTACATAGGAAAATGTTAAGAGGGTCATGAATTTATTATATCATACCCATGATTGTTAGACGCATGTCAAACAAGAAACTATCATGCTCAGGAATAGACAAATATGAATGAATCAAACTTGAAATCATGTTTTATTCAATCACATGCAAATAGAAAACAAAATTAATTCCGCCCATCCTTTTTTCATTCTATCTCTCATTGAACAAGACTCTTCTCTGTCTTAGTCTCTCATCTCACTTCTCTCTCATCTCTATCTCTCTCGACATTTGATAATATTTGCCAAAATCATTATTTTAATTGGTATATTCCGTAATACTCCATGTTGAGGGTTGAGCAAGAATTATCGTATGTACCGAAAATCTGCTGGTATTATTTTATATAATATAATTTTATTATAAATAATTGCTCTGATACTTGTCCCTTTGGTTTCATTAGTATATAACGTATTAGAGTGTATCATAAGTAAATAGTATGTGTTTCGCTTTCACCAAGCACTATAATATGATTTGTATTTATTTGTTGTATATGAAAGGAGAAGTCAAATAATGGGAATAATTTAATGCTTTAATACTTTAATAAAATTTGCCTATTGTCAATACTAATATTCAGTTATCATTTATGACGTCAATGTTGAATCGAAAGAATATAAATCCGTTTGTAATGACTTTTTAACAATTTGATTTTATCGCATAAAGAGGTCAAAGTTAGAAGTACTTTTTGTATTTATTTTGCTCAAAATTTTTTCATTAGCCAATACGTTTTATTTTACTTGTATCTGTCATTAAATTGCATGTATATGAAAGTGCCAATACGAATACAATACTTATTCCATAAATAATATATGAGTTTGTTAATATACTTTTAATAAATAATATACATGGTGCTTTGAAAGAGGGTCATATAAAATGTGGACAGAAAACATGAGATTTATTCTGTATCAGTTAATCATAACATTTTGTATCGATTGTTAATATTACAACCATCATTATTGACATGTTAAATGTACATTACCACAAATTGAATTATATTATTTGCCTTTGTTTTCATCCGTGACTGTGTGTTATTCAATGCTATGTTGCATGACTTTGTCAAAAATAATGTACATGGCCTACAAAAACATATTTACATTTGTAAGTATTTATGTGTGAATGTATGGGCATAATGTAGCTCAGATATTTTATTTTTTGAAATCATAGCTATTTCTTAACTCAAAAATTTCATATCATCATCATCATCATCACATCATCATAAAATCGTCATCGTCGAATCGTCGATCATCATCATGATTTACATCATCATTCATCATCATCATCATCCTCACCATCGTCACCAATCATCAATCCTTGAAAAAGTGATCATAGTGTCATCACGCTTCATTTAATAATCTATTTCTCCATCTTTTCTTTAAATCTTCAACTATCATTGGGAATCAAAATTTACAAACCTCATGCTTGTCCAATCCTTAAATTTTGTCTTTCGCATTTTTTCTCTATGCATCTTCTCAAATCCATTTCTCGAAATTATTTGCAAGATTGTGTTTGCAATCCAGATCATCTTTTCATAATACCGTAACTTTTTTATTGATTTTACAGTTGGCATGAAGAGTAATCTTCAGGTACAAGATATATCTCGTTGTATCACTTATTGTCCACTTAATTTTGGTTATAATTTTAATGTAAAGCATGCTAATTTGAAAGGTTCGATTACTTCTTTATAGCACCAAAGTGAGCGTGCCAAAATCACATCATGCACCTAACCATTTAAACATCAAAATGCCATTTTTGATGTACCAAACAAGATGTTTTATGTCACGGCATTGTAGCATAAATAGAATTTACTTCTTTGATTGAACTTTTTCAATTCCAGAAGACTATGTAATGATATGCGCTGAAACAAGTGTGCAGATCATTATATCTCAAGAATTTAATGTAAATTAGAAATTGCCTTTAATCAAATTGCTATTTATATAAAACATTGTGTTCATTTATTAAAATATTTTTCAGAATATGCATTAATTACTTAAAACTGAAAAATAATCTTACACTGCAAAAAAAAACACAAACTTTAAAAATGATATTGATTGATATTTTGAAACATTCTATTGTTTTGTATAGGTGCTATTCACCTGAGGCAAATAAAAAATATTTCCATTTTTATAATATAATGTATCTGCATCAATGATAGAAAATTTACAGTTTTCTTCAAAATATTCAGTTTTGTTAAGAAAAATGAAGCTTTCTCTAACAAGGACAATTATTTATTTGCACAACAAAATGGAATCAGGCCTGCATGTACTTAGTCTGTATAATACTACAACTCAGGCTTTGACAATAATTATCCCGTCCTACAATCCTACAAATGGTACATTGCCAGCAGCGGAGATCTGTTTACAGATGTGCCTTTTTAGGAAAGTTGTATTTAAAGTCACATCATGAAAAATCTACATATAGTATCCTAGCATTAAATTATTACTATGTTAATCCATTACAATCATCCCATAAATCCAATCCTGTCTTCACAAATCACAGTATGTTATTGAGCTTCTGGGTTATTCATGAAATAGTATGATAAATAAATTTGTCTTACAAACATACGTTAAAAATCTCACATTATGAAATGTTGATTGTTTAGCGATTAGGAAGTACATACTTACATATTCATAATTTAACATTATAAACTTTCATATACGAAATGCACCTATTCAATTTTTGCTAATGGGGAACTGATTTGTTTCATTGATGACATAGCTGCACCAAGAACAATGCAATTTGAGACTGTTTAAAAGTGTGTTATCAATTTCATCAATATTTGACATGATATAAATTGAATAATGTCTTTGCGATTAAAAAATAATAAATATATATATTGAAAAATTTCCTTAATTTAATTTTGTTAGCAAGGTAAAAGCCATAATTTATTTGGATTGTTTGTTAATTCTACAATCAAAAAATTTTGATGTTTTGCAACACTCTTTGAGTTAACAATATATGTTGTGGATAAATTTAAATTAGAAAAGGTATAATATGAGCAAATTGAAACCAGTGGCCATGGGATATTGGTAATTTAATTGATGCATAAACATTAATTTAACAACATGAAAGATGTATATCATGGTTACATCCATACATACATACATACATACATACATACATTACATGATACATACATACAGGGAATATATACATACAACAACATACATATTTGTGATACATACATACATATACATACATACATACAATTTTACATACATGGTATGGACATACATAATAACAAGATAATAGATAGATAGAGATAGATAAGATAGAATAGATTAGACAGATAGATAATAATTAGATAGTTTATAATAGATATCTATTTTAATAGATAGATATATTAAATTATATTAATAACATACTTATTATAATAATAATAGATATATATAAAGAATAGCAAACAGAGACAGTTATATATACAAACCATATGATACGTGCCACATACATAAAGAAATACACAAGATACAGTTTTATTTTAATGCATTGGTACTTACAAATCCCAAAAACTGACAAAATCTATCATACAGTGATAAATTGACATAGTTATACATTGCTTGGCTGATTGATGTTCCATATATATTCTAGGAAATTACGTTTTATTGACAGCCTGCAGTTTATGGCAGCCTCGTTAGATCAGCTAGTAAAAGGTTGTAGTAAATTTAATAACCTAAGAGACTGTTTTGGAGATAAATTTAATCTATTAGCTAAAAAGGGAGTTTTTCCATACGAATACCTCGACGACTGGAGTAAATTTGATGAAACATCTTTACCTGGCAAAGACAAATTTTACTCACAACTTAAAAATGAAAATATAACTGATGATGAGTACATGTATGCACAAGATATCTGGAAAGAGTTTGATTGTGAGACTTTTGGTGATTATCATGATTTGTATTTGAAAACTGACGTGTTATTATTAGCAGATGTTTTTGAAAGTTTTCGAGAAGTGAGTTATAATAATTACGGACTAGATCCTTGCTAGTATTATTCTGCCCCCGGACTGTCATGGGATGCTCTGTTAAAGTTTAGTAAGGTAAGGTTGGAATTACTGACTGATGTTGATATGTTCAATTTTATCGAAAAAGGTATCCGAGGTGGTATTAGTGTGATAACGAAGAAGTATGCTGAAGCAAACAACAAATATTTGAAAGAGTATAATCCTAACCTTCCTTCGAAGTATATAGTTTATCTAGATTGCAATAACTTGTACGGGTATTCGATGGCAGAATCAATGCCGTTTGGTGGATTTCATTTGGATCACGGCTGATCAATTTCTATCAGAGACAGAAAAAAAGATACCTGACGATGTTTCGTATTTCGTTGAAGTTGATCTCGATTATCCAACTTCGCTACACAAATTGCATAACGATTACCCTTTCTGCGCGGAATCGATGGTTATAGAATATAGTTTGTTATCAGAAGAACAACAAGCGTCAGCATTACCAAGACAACATTCTATGGTAAAGAAACTAGTACCAAATTTGCTTCATAAACGTAATTATGTTTTGCATTACAAAGTTTTAAAACAAGCAGTCGATGCTGGTCTTGTGTTGAGAAAAGTTCATCGCGTACTAAAATTTAATCAGTCACCGTGGATGAGAGGTTATATTAACTCAAACACTACAAGAAGAGCTGCGGCAAAAACTGATTTTGAGAAAAACTTTTTCAAACTGATGAACAATTCTGTTTTTGGTAAGACGATGGAGAATATTAGGAAACGCGTAAATATCGAACTAGTCAATGATGTCAATCGCAGAAACAAACTTGTGTCAGACGATGATTTTGTGAGCATGAAAATATTTAATGAGAATCTTGTTGCGATACAAAGAAGAAAAACAAATCTAAAACTAAACAAGCCGATCTACGTTGGAGCTTCAGTGTTAGATTTATCAAAGTGGCTGATGTACGATTTTCATTATAATTTTGTTAAAAATCAATGGCCGGCTAGTAGATTATTATTTACTGATACTGATTCGCTCGTATATGAAATCGAATGTGAGGACGTCTATCAGGATATGCATGATAATAGATATCTGTTTGATCTTTCTGATTACCCACGTGACAGTAAATTTCATGACGACACAAATAAAAAGGCTATTGGTAAGTTTAAAGATGAAATGAACTCAAGCGCTATCAAATACTTTATCGGATTACGTAGTAAAATGTATGCCGTATTGTTAGACAATAATAAAATAACAAAAAAAGCAAAAGGTCTGCCTCGTGATTTTGTTAAAAAGTTTATAAAATTTGATGACTACAAGTACGCGCTTGATGGTGGTGTTAGTTTTATAAGAGCTATGTCAATTCGGACATAGCTCTTTTTGATGATAAACGTTATTGCGAAAATGGGGTAGATACACTTGCAATTGGGTATTGTCATGATGATAGAGATATACTTGACATTATCTTTTCAAACTAAAATTTTATCTAAACTTAAGAAATAATGTTTGAAAATTTGACAGTGACAAATAGCTACAGTAGCAAAATCAAATATCTAATGATGGACGACAAACCATTGACAGTTGAAATTAATAATGAAACATCAGGCATATGCTTTAGTGGTACCCGTGACAAGTTAAAACTTTCGCTCATCAGATCTGATGACAACGAGTATTTTAATTATCTCGAACAATTGTATCAAAAGTTGCTAGCGGAATTTAAAAACTTTCACTGTCCGATTAGTCAGCAAAAATACACCAAACTTACAATTGATCTTGATCGGTCAAAGGTGTATTTTATCGACAAAAAATACCCTCTTAACAAATCACAAATAAATGATTTGTTTGAGTCCCGTCGTTATGTGAGCGGTAAAGTAAAGTTTAGCCTCTATCACCATGATAATGAAATATTTTTGATATCTACAGTTGAGACATTAACAGTTGGTAATGAGGTATAATACCACTTACCTTACTGGAATTCTAATGCGTAATTTAGTCCACAATCGCCACGCTCTGCTAAATCGTAATGATTTGGAAAATTGAGTCTGACATATCATTTTGCTTATTCTGGAAGATCACGTAATTAAATTTTACCTGTTACCTAGATATTTTGCAACAGGTGTTCTATTGTATTTGTTTGGAGGTCTAGAGGGGTGGGGAGAGGGGTTGTTGAGCTCGGATTCTTAACGCAATTATTGATTGCAACAGGTGTTCTATTACGTTACCTAGGTATTTTGTATTTGCTTGGAGGTCTGGAGGGGTGGGGAGAGGGGTTGTTGAGCTCGGATTCTTACTTTCTCCTACTACTAATATTTATTCCAAAATGACGATATCTTCAGTCTTTGTAATCATTATGATCATCGAAAGTAAATATTATCATTAGCATGATTTATTTTTCTTTCTATTTCCTTTTCTCGGAACAGGTTAGATATACTTTCTCTCGGCTGCTCCTCTGGTCCATGTTTAGCCGTCTCTCCCTTCTTTTATTTCATAATAATTTAGGGATATGTCAGGCACATTTTCAAATGTTCCCGTGCCCTCTATTTCTACCGGATATTGATTAAAACATCGAAAGTGTTTATCTAAGGTGTTGTATATCGATTATTTGTCTGTCTGATTATCCAACAAAAAAATTCCACATCATAGAAGAAACATCAGTCGTCTTCACTTTCCACGTTTACACAATAATTCTTTTTTTTTCTTCAATGCATACAAATCTATGTATGAGGTTCCTCTCATTGGTTGATACTTGTGTGCAGTGTTATATATTCTGTCCAGTTAAACATAGATCTTCTACTTTCGAGGTGTTTATGATCAATGTAGAAAAATACAGCACCTCTGGCAAGAACTAAACCACTGAAATTATATATATATATCTATATCTATATATATATATATATATATATATATATATATATATATATATATATATATATATATAGAATACAAATCATATGGCGAATAACAAACCTCTCAAGCGTACTGGATCCACCAAGGGATCACGTGTGTCAGGGATTAATTAAAACAGATGCAATAAACTGACGACGAACAGTACGAAACTAGTAACTAACTAGCCTAAGCGCTTTCGACTCTTAATGAGTCTTTTTCAAAGGCAAATACAAAACATAGTTACGACAAACAAATAAACACAAAAACGTTGTGTTTGTAAACCTCTACATTTCTGTCTTCACATGTGCTAAAACTATAAATACAACCAGCTTGTATAGACTAGTTGCGGAAACTGAAAACGTTGTATAATTCCCTAAAAGTCTTCAAGCCAAAGCGACATCTATTTTTACTTTGTGTACATATGTAACGCAGATTATATCCCGGATATTTGATTCTATACCGGTTATTCTTATAGTAAAAATTGAAGGATAATAAGAAGATTTAGAAAATGTTAAATTCTACTAGTGCATAGTTTTCATTTTCTAGTCTTCTTGGTTTAGACCGCTTGGTTTCAATGTTCTAAGGCGGCGTATCCAGTATGATTCCTTTTCCTTCCTGGTTTCGGAACTCCAGCTGACAACCAGCTAACAACCACCCCATCCCAACCACACCCCGAAATCGTACTGTCATCATTTTTTTGGTGATGCGTGCTTAGTCGTGACGGTATATGGGTTGGTGCGTGCAGGCAAGGCGATGGGTGCCATTTACTCGCGGACCTGGGTTCGAAACTCGGTAGAGTACGAATTTAATTTCTCTAACCTGTATGATAGTATTGTTTGTATTAAACTATATATATATATATATATATATATATATATATTCCGACAAATTTAATCGCGCAAATGGAGTTGAATATGTCAAAAGACAATGTTCAAAACGCTTAGTAAAATTTGCTTTAGTTTCAGACTGCTTACTATACTACCTCTCCTGGCCGTGACTGACTGCCCCACCCCGGCAAAAGATCCTACTAGCAAAGTTGAGTAGCAACTGGTAGAAAAACCCTAAAACTAGACCATTATTGACTAATAGGCATTTTTGAGTTTTAATGAAGTGGAAGATTTGCTATTTTTAGAAAAAGACTATAATCAATTGTGCCTGTTCCGTCAAGCACCATATATAATCAATAGCTTACAAAAGAGAGCACTGAAGCGGACGATCATATATGGTCTCGAGATATAAAAAAAAGAAAAATCGTTATGATCTTATATAGTATTTTTGTTATTAGCATACTGAAACGTGTTTTACGATTTTTTTTTAATTATCTTTTCCATGCACAACGAATTACCATGCAGTATAACATAATACATGAGACACGAAGAGCCACAATGAGCGTTTGCTCCCCCAGGATTTAGTTTTTAAAAAAAGAAGGTAAAAAAAAAACAACAACGCGAAGTGTCATTTTTTTTTAAAAATAGTTGTTATTGTTTGGGTGAGGCGGATTTAAAGGCAGTGGACCTAGTTAAAATAATAAAAAAAATAATTAAAAAACAGAACAAAACACGAGAACTAGTACTAATTGTAGTTATTGCATTGAAACTAATACTCGTAAAGGCCAGGTAGAAACTAAATACACTATGTTATAACACTAAATATCTGACATTTACCAAAAGTAAATGACAGGTGGGATTTGTAATGCTGACTAAGGTGCGGATAAAATGAACTAAAATCTCTAATAGCCAAGACAATAAATCTAAAGCTAAAACAGCGATAAATATTTGTTAGAATTCTCTCCCAAGTGATTTTAATATTGTCTAAGTATTGCGTCGTATTGACATTTCACATAAATCTCGATTCTCTCCGCAATATCGAACTTTTGGTCATATGCTGGGAATCGTATGCGTTTAAATAAAGCCTTAAATTCTTTTGGTATTCAGTCCGTATAACCCCCACCCCACCCACAAAAACTCATACTTAGCTTTTTATGAAATATTCAGTTATACTTAAGTAACTGCTTTTCAAACAGGAGTTGTTTTCCAGTGGGAAAAACATAAGGCTTTAAATTCGTTTGGTATTCAGTCCTTTTAACCCCCACCCGTCCCCAAAACTTATACTTAGCTTTTTTATGAAGTATTCAGTTATACTTAAGTAACTGTATATCAAACAGGAGTTGTTTTCCAGTGGGAAAAACGTTGGCTTAAAGCAGTATTTATGTTAGCATACAGATCATTCTTTAGTTGCCTGATATATTTGTTATTACAGCCCTGATTAAATATACATAAAAATATTCGCGATAGAAATTACACAGGGGAAATAAGCCATGGCAAGTGTCATTACCTAAACGATTTGCCTCCCATGAGTTTTCAATACGAAAGAGAACATCACACACACACACACACACACACACACACACACACACACACACACACACACACACACACACACACACACACACGAAAAAAAAAAACAATTGAAAACCAGAACATTCTGCCTAACACACATGCTTTAAAAACAATTAGTAAATTAAAAAGATTACGTTTGATTCATAATTTCATCGGAGATTTGGGAAAACCTTATTGATTACGATCAATAACTGAAGAAAAAAAGAACATTAAATGTTAACCGTGATATTTATAACACAGCTCGTAATATATGGCAAATACTCGTTTTCTTTTTTAAACAAATAACGTTTAATCGCCGTTCCCACCATTCATTAATGCGCTCGGCTATGTTTAGATTTCAGATAAACCATGTAACATTATTTTCCCAAGCCAAGTGTGTTTCGGATGTAATAGAAAATGATCAGTTTGACACAAAATCGCTCTGATTCATAAAACACATATAAGGCAGAGATAATAGTAATCTGTCTTTGGTACCTTGATATCTGTAGGTAAGGGGTGGGGTCTGAAGTCATGATAAGTGGATTCAAGTCCTCGTACACGAGATTTGGACGGTGGGTGCAGTTACTTGCGGCTCTTATAATTCCAGCTTCGAACGATTTAACCCGTTTGATTATACTTATATCCTTAAATTTACTGTTATTCATACCGTCGCATATACCTACAAGCAAAGTTAGATCCAAGGACGAACGCTTTCCTTCCTGTTGGATATTTAGGTGTAATTTATAATTATCCTTGTTTTCAATGACCAGTAGTGCCATAATCTCTCATGTCGCCAATTTCGTTATAACGCCAATTTGGTATGTGGACAATTGTTATAATTTTAATGATTGTCGTTTGCAGACTTAGTTGTGTGTATGTGTCAATTTACACATTTTACGGGTATTGTGAAGAAAACTCCATGTTTACACCTTAACATGAGGAGGACATCTGACATTAGGAGGTTGTGCATGCGGAGTGACATGTGAAAAGTTTTCCTGAAATATTGGAATGATATAACAAAGAAAAAGTAAAATTATTCAACTTGAGGCACATTTTGTAAGATCTTCAAGAAAATGAATACAATATGTGGTTGAAAAGACTATATAAAGATACCCCTGATATAGAAATAATATAATAATTGACTTATAATGAAAGATTACATGCATATTTTATGCAGTTTTCTCAGCGTTGGCTTGTGAACAAGTCAACTATTAAGACCACTCAATGCTGATATTTAAACAAATCTACGATATAGCCATCAGCGAGCGCGCGTGCGTGTGTGTGAATATATATATATATATATATATATATATATATATATATATATATATATATATATATATATATATATATATATATGTGTGTGTGTGTATATATATATATACACACACACACACACACACACACACACACATATATATATATATATATATATATACATACATATATATATATATATATATATACATACATATATATATATATATATATATATATATATATATATATATATATATATATATATATATATATATATATATAATGGTGATGGTTGGCTTCCGTTAGTCTCGAGAGAGGATGGAAATGCGCCCATGAAAGGTGTCCTAGTTTGTAGCTGTGCCACGTCTTCTGTGACTATAAAGTCCTACACGGGAGTGGCAATCCTTGCTGCAGTTGCTACACTTGAAGTATGACTCAGGTCTTGGTTATATATATATATATATATATATATATATATATATATATATATATATATATATATATATATATATATATATATATATATATATGTATATACAATGCCGTCTTAACAACATAGCTAACTCCAGTATTTTTTGTTTTGTTGTGTATCAAATGTTAATAAAATATCCAACAACCAGATATTATAATGTACCCGGTATCTTGGCACAAAGTTATCACGGTTAAAAATTGAAGAGCATTGTCGAATAAATTATTAATTGTCTGAGGAGAAAAATTGATTTTCAGAATAGTAGTGATATATTTTGTAAGAAATTAATTTCATGTTAAGTTGCTTAAAGTTAATTACTCCAATATAGTGTTTTGTTGTAATCGTGTTTTTTCTTATAAAGTCTCGAAATTGACACACTGCAGGCATCGTAGCGATATGACTGAAAAATTGTTATAATTTACGTTAGAAATCCAAATAAAAAAATAGTCGATTGCAATACCTGATTAATCTCATTCGTTTGCATTGCTTGTAACTGACACTTTACTCTTCCCTTTTCTTTATCGTTTTTTTTTTTTTTTTTTTTTTTTACATTACATTTGAAACATTTCAGCTACTGACGTTTCTTCCAAAGATGCAGTTGGAAACATATTTTCATCTGAATATTCGGTCAATTTCATTTAATATGAAATGCAAATTTAGTGAATTCATTATTTAATTTGTCTGTCTCTCTCTTTCTCTGTCTGTTTGTCTGTCTGTCTGTTTCTCTCTCTCTCTCTCTCTCTCTCTCTCTCTCTCTCTCTCTCTCTCTCTCTCTCTCTCTATATATATATATATATATATATATATATATATATATATATATATATATATATATACTTTTACTTCATATAGATGACATAATCATTCTTTCCATATCAACTGATATTAACTATTTTGTGCCATTTCTTAGAATTGAGACTTGTGACGAGGGGTTGGTTGGTTAAATTGTTAATTATCACAATTTTGTCATTTTTATGTGTATCAATGTCATACCTTCTTTGAATGTCCTTGTGACTGTATGAACCTCCGTGTTATCTTCATTATACTTTATTTTATTCTAATCCTGCAGACAATCTTGTGGTCGTTTACATTGTATTTGTTTTGCCATCAACATCATTTTTTTTATGTTTTCTTTAGTCATTTATTCTTCGACGTCATTAAATTCTGTGTTTGAATATTGCCAACATTATAAATGACTCGTCACGCTTAAATTACCATTGTATTGTTTAAATGCGATGTTTTGGGATGTACTTTGCACATACATTTTACAAGTTTTACGATTAATACCAATTCACACGACGTGAATGATTTAACTCCCTCGTTTTCTAACGTTTTTCCTCATATTTGTTACATTCTAGAAAATGGTTTTCTACTGAAATGCTTCCTCCTTATTACTGCTGTTTTTGCTTTTATTCTCGACCGGAGCGGTGGCCTAAGTGGGTAGAGCACTCGCCATGGATGAGGGAAATTACGGGTTAGAACCCCAGCCGATTCATATCAGAGACATAAAAATCATATTAGCAGCTGCCTCGCTTGACACTCAGCATTAAAAATTTAGTGTTAGGACTGGTCGGCCTGGTGTCAGGATAATGTGACTGGGTGGGACGTGATGCTACAGGTCTATGGCATGATGCCCCAATGCTAGAAATCATTATATACTGTCACACTGCAGACATCGTAGCAATATTACTGAAAATCTTTTAATGCTACGTTAAAAATTCAAGACACACACACGCACGCGATTTGCCTCTATATTTGAAAATGTTGCTATTCAGAAACCCTAGTCATGAAAGAAGAACGACGTGTCTCTATCACGTCCTATATTGTACAGTTTTTTTGGGGTAAGGCAGTCTTAATTTGGCGAATAAATTTATTAAATTTAAAGGATGATTCGGGACCTGGAAATTACTTCAGTTCTGAGAATAGTTTGGTTTGGTTTGCTGGCAGGTTTCATTCTTGAAAAGTTCTACTGTTCTAGAGTTGTAGAAAGAAGAGCGAACAAAGATTTAACATACAATGAAGTCAATTTTGGGAATTATACACATTTTCGGGCAGTATAACTGGGGTTTTACATAATCAACAATTATAAATGCACATATTGGACAATAAGACAAAACTTTAGGTGTTTTAGCCCTATTCTGGTATCACTGCATCAGCGAAATAATTTGTGTGTTGCGTGATGTAGAATAAGATCCAACAGCAACTATGTAAAATGGTAACCAAGAAGATTTGTGGCGAAGGATGCAAATAAATAATGAAAATTATATCGGAAATAAATTTATTTTGTAAAAAAGACCTCTGAAATAAGAACGAAAGCACCTATGTTCATGCAGATTGATTACACAATTTTACTACATGGAAACATGTTGTATATGATATTACTAACAGTTATACCCACATACAAGTCGGATCCAACTTCAAACTGCACAAGTCTGCCGTCGCATAATTCGCTGGTAGTGATCAGTAGAACAAATAACATAGATCCGTATCTGCCAGCGTATTATGCGATGGCAGATTAGGATTTTGATTGCTGTTAGACCTACTAACGTATAAGCGAGCGTATACGATAGACATTGATACAATAAGTTGAATAAACAAAAAAATTCGGTGAATATAAGTGAAATGATGATAAACACACCATTCCTCAAGTTTTTAGTTCCAAATCAAAATAATAAAGACTTGTTTAACTAACAAAATGTCACGGTGCCAAAGCAGATCACCAACTAAAGGTTATATGATGAAAATGAACAAGAGGCCCAAGCTGGTTGGAGACTGCTCATCTGACTCAATTTTGTCTAAAAGCTAAATATAATATCAACTAGCTGAAAAATTTATAGGTTGAAGACATTTTTCACATGGTCAGGTTATTTTCCACATGGTCAGGTTAACGAGAAACTAAAATTTTAAAAGTTGAACATGCCATATTGAAGATACTGCTATAAAATCTAGACTCAAATTTTGTTGTCAATGGAAAACCGGAAAAGTGACAAATAAATTTTCACCTTGTTACAACAAAATTCAAATGGTTAGAAAAAGAAAACGTTTCCCCAGTACATAACATAATGAAACATCCCATCAGAGCTTGATAAAAGAAGTTTGCATTATATACGTCAAAAATAGTTTGCATTTTTATTTGGGAATGCACTAAAATCATACTTCATAAGGAATATTTCCAAGACATTTTACAAACTGTCACGGTGGTTTTGTTGGATATGTAAAAAAACAACAACACATTTTCTACCATGTTACCAAAGGACTGCTAGGGAAGCCACTCAAAATATAAATAAGGCATAATTATAAGAAACAATTCATCAAAGTTTGACCCCCTCTTCAAAAATTTCAATACGTTTTTATTTTGAGCTGTCAAAAATTTAATTTAATTTCTATAAATATCAAAATGTTTGTTAGAAAGCCGGAGACAATCGCTTTTGTACATCTTGTGCTAAAGTCGCTCTCTATGTCTGACCAAATGGCACAATGCTGTTTTGAAAGGATATGTCAAATATGTTTGAACTTTTAGTTTTCATGATAACCAAGCAACTGCAGCGGAGGGAAAAGAAAACGTTTCCCAAGAAAGGACTCAATGAATATTCCTATCAGTTTCAAACTAACTGGCAACTCAATTCGTCAAAAATATATACCCCTCCCCCATCCCCAAAAAACAAAACAAAAATCAAAAATAAAAATAAAAGTAAAAAAGATTTTGAAAATATATCGCTGATCAGGTGTTCTAATTAAAGTTTGCATTGGCGATGTTTTTGATTGCGTTATAACTTTAACGTTTGCAAAATTAAATATTTTAACTTTTTAGTAGCACTAAATAATCAGTTTTGTGCTGATATACCATTAAACCTAAATATCTACCAACTCATCCATACCTATATACCTGCCCACTCACATACCTACTGTGACAGCATAAATGACATGAAACAATAAATAACATTCGTTTCTGTGGTGTGGCAGTAGCAGTAAAATAATAAGTTGATAAAAACCAGAGATTACAGTTGTTATGTGTTATATTTTTTAAATCATTGTTCTTCGAATTTGCTTCAGGATCTAGTATCATTCTCTCTGTTAGCTTTTACTAGGGTGAAAGTCCGCCAGCTTTGAGTAACCATGACAGTTGATGCATCATCAATTACCTTGATAAACCACAACACATGAAAAGCATACGGTATGCAGTCCGCTTATCTAATTCTTACACTCTGAATAATTAATCAACTGGTCCAGGATAATCGTTGATAATCATTCTATCTGGTCAATACTATGGAAAGTTTATCACTGAAAAAAAAAACGTACTGATTCTACTCCCAACTGCTCTATTGGAAACGGGCTTCTGAATACAAATCTGTCTAGTTTTTACCACAGATGTTAACAAGGCATAACATATAGGTCACAGTAACCTTCTATGGTTGTAATGTTGTAGGACACTTAAACAATTATCAAGTGTCATTACATGAACATTACCAGCATACAATAAACAAAATTTTGCATCAAAGTTGCTTCAACACGAAGCATAAGTAATAAATATCTCTTTTTGCAATGAGGATTTAAAACGTGCCAAGATATATCCACTCAGAAAGTTTAATGACTCTAAGTAGAACAGTATGCATACAGTACGCCAAAACTAAGAGATAAGTATACCTACCTCTATTTTATTGATTCAAGATTGAATATATTATGTAACTTATGGAAATTTAAGCGTAAAATATACTGCCACCATGACCTACTTTTAAGTTAAATGTGTCAAATTCAACAAGATTTTTATTCCACACTAAGTTTCATAATTTTATGTATAAAATCACGTATACAGGTTGTAAAACCTATTTGGTGATGGGCTAAACACAAAAACGTAATTGGTCCAGTAAAATATAATGTAGATAGCTGAGACTTTCTTTCTGATACTAACAGAGATGTAATGCAGTCATCCATTTTCATGATTCCAACACAAACATACTTGACAAACCAAAAAGTCATGACAATGAGAAATATGGGTCACGCAATGGTATAGTCCTCATCTTGATGTATCCCATCACCAAGTTTCATCAATCTAGGCGTAACAGTGTATATACAACTCACCAGAAAATGATATGTCCTGAGATAAACACAAAACTTAATCTAAACCAGTTAAATGTTTAATATTAGGTTACAGCGACCTTTAGCTTAATGGGTGTGGTAGTAATAAAGATGCATAAAATTATCTAGTTTGATGATTATAACATAAAAAAAGCGTGAGAAATACAAAGTTTATCCTAAGGGATCATCCATAAAGGACATCCGAAAAGATGGAGGGGGGTTGTTGTTGTTCAAATGCGGACAAAGTGGGAGGGGGTGTAAAAGAACTTGCGGACTGATGCAAGCTAGTATTTTTTGTTATGATATTCTGTGTTGAACAGTTGCTTTAGGCCTACTGCGTGTATTCCAGACGTCCTGAATAAAGACTTTTTTTTTAAAAGAAAGAACTTTTTTCCTTCGTTTTAAGCTATATGTTGTGATGAGATCAGTGAGCATTGTAATTTGCAAGCACTAGCTATTACACTGCCAGACCACAGACCAGTGTATAATGTTAGATGAGGACATCCGCAGCCGGGTGGGCGGGTGGCGTGTAATCCACATGCGGACAAAAGCCAACAAGGTGAGTGAGGGGCTTAGGAAAACAGGTATTATCTGCGGACGTCCTTTATAGACAACTCCTAAGAAAGAAGAATGTGAAATTAAGGTCAGAGACTTTCTTTTGTTATAATGGTGTAGTACTGACAGAAACACATACAATTGTTGAGCATTATCAGAATCGGAGAAATAAGCTTAATACCTAAAATGTATCAAGTTGTAAAGTACAAGATATGAATCACACTGACCTACTTTTACACTGCAGGTTTGGTGCTAAATATGCAGCCTGTCACCAAGGTTAATGATTCCAGGTATTACAGTATTTTTTTTTTACAGTGTGCAATATACAAAAAGATAACCAAGAATGCACAACTAAAGTACATGTACATAAAAAGTATCTAATTCAGTCCCTCTCATTGGGGTAGGTGTTTTGAAACCCACTTCAAACTGTAGCCTATTAACTTAGAAAAAAAAAGAATTGATGATATGACATGAGGCTATACATACATATACACTTTTATCGATGTGGAAGCTAATACTTATGATATTACAACATGTTGCAATATAATGTACAACACATAAATGCCCAGGATAATGGCAAAACATTTAATAAAATACATTTTGTAACTGTACATTAACAAAGTAGTCCAATTATTACAACTGATTTTCTGATGCAATGCCATTCACTATTAATCCAAACTTCTAAAATTCTTTGAAATATTCACTGTATTTGCATGTATAAACATATATAACAGATCTAGATATTATATGCTGGTAAATTAGGGTCTATGTTGTTTGATTTTACTTCTGATCATTAGCAAAAGAAGCAACAATCTTAAATCTCCTGATGCATCGTGTAACATAAGCTTTGGGTCTATACTGTTCGCAGTTATCTATGCAATAAACACATAAGCAAATACAAATGAATATAATATGCGTTTGTTGACCTTTGTTGAGGTGAATATAAAAATTTATGACAAATTTACTGGTCAAGAAACTTCATAGTCATCAAAACTATCTTCTATAATTATTTAATTGCATGAATTTGTGGAAACTTGCATAATTAAGTTTGCTTTGGAATTATAAAAAATACCAATGCAACTCCATGACATTAAACACGCAGATGTAGGATTTAACAAAAAATTCAAACTCCTAAAGGCAAAGTTATCTCACTGCCAAAATGCTTGCCGTAAACTTGATGGTAAAATGCCAGGTGAAGAAACATGCATGGTTTGGTGGTTGCTGTTGCTGTTCTTGTCAGTTGTAGGGTTTAACTCCATATTTCAGAACAAGATAGGCTATACAATGCAGCCAATATAATTAGCGGGCAAAGAACCCGGGAAAATCCCAGTAAGAACCACTAACCCACGAGAAGCTACTGGCAAGCTTTCTCACATATCTACATTAGCCGAATCCGAGCAGACAAGAGTTGATTGAGATGGCAGTGATCGTAATGGTGAACGCTTAAGACCAATCGACAAATCGCATTGTTTGGTAACCATATCATACTAAATTAGGATATTTTTGTGTGCAGTCTCTTCTCTAAAACAGCTTTTGTGCAGAAATGTGATAGTTTTTGTTTTTAAATTCTTGAGGAAAATTCTGGAATTATTTACACGCTTTTAAATTTTAGCACAAAACCATTATATTAAAATGTAGCACACGAGTAGAGATCACAATATACCAATGGAATTGCAAAAAAAGGTACTTCACGTAAGCCGTATTTACTCTTATGAACATTCATTAGAAGGATTATTAGCATGTAAATAGGGGCCATGTTACGGAAACCTTCCACAGTCAATTTTGTTTTTCAGGGAGTACATAACATGTCGAAAATACTTTAAGAAATGAAATCGACATTTGGGCATAGAGGAGGAAACAGTATTTAAAGAAAGGGACCTTGTAGTACAAATTTTAGAGAAATCCCCCCAACAAAAATCTCATAAATAAATTTTCTTATACAATTCTTTTTAATGTTTTACTTGGAAACCAATACAAAAACATTAGGGAGTGGGAAAATTAAAACATAAAGACCTTTAAAACTTTTGGAAGAGTTAGAAGGGGATGGGTACAACCAAAGCCATTTAGCTTATGATACCTAATGGAGGATGGAGTGCCCACAAAAAAAAACAAACAAAAATCATTTAGTCTGGTTCCCTTTCCTTCATTTTTGATGGAATTTTCATCCACGCAACGAACATGAAGTAGGATCCAGTCAAGGTACTTAGTACCTTATGCAGATAGATGATTGAGAAAACTGTATTATGACCTAGGGTCAATGCAGCCGTAAGGCAATGATATAACCTGAAAGCATATGAACTGTGAAGAATGTGACTAACCCATGAAAAATGATCACACATCATGTGACACTGTGCCATCCAATGAAAATCCATTGATTAGTTAATGCCACTTTTCATCACTGTGCTAAAGCTGATAAAAAGAGATACATGGATGAGATAAGCATCATAGCTTTACAATTCATTTGGTAAAATTGTCCTACAAAATTATATTCAATAAACCGAAAGCTTATAAAACGTGAGTGACGCAGACAACTGGGCGGAGCATCATGTAATTGATGATTAACATAAATCTAAGCAATGGCGGTTTATACGTTTTCTGACCATTACTTTAAAAAGTGCTAGCATTCACAGAAAAAACATCGTGTGAAAAAAAACCCAGAAAAAATTCAAAAAATGACATATTTCTTGATATGTTTGGTAATGAAGCCTGAGACTCTAAAAACTTAACTAGTTTTAAAATGGGACATTATAACAATGTCTACACTGATAGCTTCGTTTTTTTTTACCACATATACTATAATAAGGAACATTGACACAATAACAAATACGATTACTTTCTACTTATATTCTGTGAATTATGCAAAATAAGTTAATTTGTTTTAACTGATTTTTGTAACCAGTATAAATTTCCATGAACAGAAAAAATGAAATCTTTTGAATAAAGACAAATTATTAAATAAATATATCACTAATTTAAATGAAGTTTCATACACATGAAAGCTGATAAAGACACACATCTCACCCATTACAAAATTTGGAGAGAAAAAAATGCTAAATTACAAGGAACAAATGACCCCAACCAACACCCATTAAAATAATAAAATCATGTTAAAACGCAAACCAGGAAGATTTAAAATAAAAATAAAAAAGGAAAGGATTTTTAAAAAAATCAAAGGCCAACTTATAACCCTGAAAATTTATTTGTACGTTTAGGCAAAATTTATGTCTGGTCAAAGAAATTATTTATTACTCAGCAAGATATCTTGGTAACCTCCTACTTCCTACAAAATGCATCTAAACACCCATGCTGCATGCCAATCTTTGCAATTCAGCCCTTAATCCTTTTTAATACCATGAGGTAGCTGTTATAAAGCATATTAACATAAGGAATCCATTTTTGTCCTTCAGTCATTATTACCTTGACCTTTGAGCTATTTTGTTCTAGGTGTATTCCTTTCCTATACTGCATGCATGCTATACATAAAGTTTAAATAGATACATGCATGAAGTGTAGAACTTAATTCTATGTGCAGCAACTATTTTTTCATTTTATTACTTATGCCATGACCTTGGACAGATTGACCTCAAAATCTAAAGGTAACATTTCTGCAATAAGTGTCAAGACATGAGGTGTTGAACTGTAAATATTATGCCAAAGTACTTTGTCTAAATTTGATAACTATGACCTTAATCTTTGACCTCCTGAACCAAAAGCTATAGGTGTATACCTTGCATCAGGTCATCCACAAAGTTTGGTAAAGGCAGATAATGTGGAAACAAACCCAAAACAAACACAAAAAAACCTCAAGTTACTGTACTGAAATAAAACAGACAACAGATGAGATGGGTGCCATAGAGATGAAACAAGGGTGTCATGAGTTTAAATGCTTTGCCTTTTGACATGCATATCAAAATCTATAACTGCAGGTCCATTTTCATTTAGGATGAATTATGCTACAACACGAATGCAGTGTAAGAATAGCTGTGCTATTCAAGTAGTTAATAGCTAAAGACAATTGACAATTGAAAGCAATATTATTTCCAGTGTACACAACAGTATGTACTTATTTTTCCAATTAAGTTAACAGCACATGCTTGAGCGGTTTACAAAAAAATCAAATGCTGACATTTTCATACTCTAATGCAAGATGGTTAATCCTGAAAATAAATCCCCAAAATTTAAACACAGATGACAAATTTTTTTTTTATTAAACAGGTCCTAAGAAAAATACAATAAAAAATCTGAGCAATGATTTTTTTTTTGTATAAATGTCAGATGTAGGTGTTTTTCATAATTATTAACAAAAAAGAATTTTAAAGTACTGTTTCAAACACTGTTAGAGAAAGTGATCCTGATGATGTCACAAAAATCATGGAAACAGAAGTTACCTTGTGATAGTTTATCACAAAACATAATATGTGACCAACATTTGTTAAATGTAACCTCACAAAGTAAAAACTCACATTCTTCACCTACACCAAAAAATAATGTACTGTACTTAGTCTTTTGATGGAAGCATTGTATGGTAAAAAGAAAACAAATTTTCTGGAAAAATTCGAACTCTGAATGCATTTTAGTGAGACAACACAACTGGAAATGGTTGTCGTTATTATGACTTAAAGAACATCCATAAACTTCCATATGATCTGCAGGCATTAAGGCATGATTCTTTTGCCATATATTTTATTACAAACACTAATAAAAAAATGTTTGAATTAATACCAATACTTCGGTTTTGTTCCAGTGAATGATAAAAATAAAGAAAACAACAAAAAGCCATCAGATCTATATGAGAAAAGAATACATTTATTTCTTGTTGTCAGTGGAAGGATATTTATTTTGTTGACGCAAGATACATTGGATGGATATTCATTTCTAAGCACAATATATATTTATCCCAGGGATATTTATTTGTTGACACTAAATATTTTACTCCACAATCTAGTAAAAGGATATTAAATTTGTGGACTCAATATTTACCCCCACACTAAAAGTGGAAGGATATTTTCATACCATACATATGTTTGTAACAACTACAAGATAGAAGATCACCAAAATTGATAAATAGGTTGCCAATGTGGTATCCACTTGAAAAAAGAGGGGTATAATGTTTTTGACCTTATCCTAATGATCTCAGGAAGAGGTCAAAGATATTTTTTGAAAATCTGCAGTTAGAGAGATTATATTTGTTGTTAAGTTCTGACCAAACATTATGCATGCAGTCATAGCTGAAGGAAATATAATGTATGTAACCAAGATTAGGTTCCAAATCAGTGGTCACAGCTGAGAAATAAGAGCCTGGGAAAGTAGTAAAACAACAAAAAATTTGTTTTAAAAAAAATCTTAGGGATTTCACATGTTATTAGCTCAGTTTGCATTTAAGACTCAATTCAAAATAAAGAATCTTAAGTGATTATATATATATCAAAGCAATAACAATTCATTTTAATAGATCTCAACAGTTCTCATAATATTATGTTTTTTTTTTAGAAGTACAGTATATGAACACTAGACAATATACACAATACAGATATCTTGAATAAATAATCTATACTACTAAATATACAAACATTATATAACTGAAATAAAGTACTAGTATCAACAAACATTTTACAATAAATACAACTCTTTTGACTATACCAATGAATGGCTATGTAAAAAAACAACTGTCATGGTTTCAAAAAATTCTATTGCCAAATAAGGATAAATTTACAATATAATTATGACCAAGCAAACAAAATTATAAGATGTCAAAAAGCACCCACCAACTGTTTTCCAACAAACTATGTTACTTTTCAGACACCAGTCTAGTAAGTCTTTTACTAAGAACCCCTATATGCATGGAACTGTGATATATTGAGAATAATATAATATACAGAACCATGATATAGTGGGCACTATCAAACTTTATTTAATAATGCTGTTTTGGAAAGGAAAGAATGATACAACATTAAGTTTCACCTTGTTTTCATTTAAACCATATTGTTATAAACTAGCATGAGTTTGGTCATGGAGTCTATAGCAGTAATGCGTTTTGGCTGGGATCACATCATAACATGGTGCACTATAATAAGGGAAAACTGTATTTCCTGCAATAATAGCTAATATATGTAATGACATATAGAAATATGAAGAAATTCATTTATTGTAACACTTACAAGCATTAATTACTCGGTGAAGATAATACTGACCAGACACTATCTGTGTATGCTATACAGATAAATCTGCTTGCACACATTTTGTTCCAAGTCAGTGGAAATAATGAACATGATATGGCATATGGACAGGTCAAGACTCTCAGGTGTTTAATATTGATCAGGCCATATCAAACAAGTTCTTTCCGTAACTTGGGAAGCAAAACACAAATCAGCTTTTATATTTTCTACATACCTTAATTTTCCAATTTTCGAGTATTTGTAGTTATTGTATGAATGGATTTCAAAACAAATTAAGATTTATAGAAGTTGGATTGAATGCATCTAAGAATACTGACATCAGTGAAAACACTTAAAATGTGTCAGTCTCAGCATGTGATATACAGATGGAACATCTGTGTCTAACTCCAAACCTACTAATATAAAATGGGTATTTAATGCAAACCCAACTGCACATGGCACAGACCCAGATCTGCTGGCACATTTTGAGATGGAGTCAATATTGTTACTTCTAGCTTTGATTTAAGAGAAAGAAAAAAAAAACATGGCTTCTAATCTATCAATGTATAATTCAACAGAAGGTCAAAGTCAGTGTGCTTCACTTTATCTTTGATGTTAAAAACAACATGTACCCTTATCTGCCAATATGTAATGTGCCATCAGGTAAGGTCAGTACTGTCCCCAGTTGGACATGTACAAATGTTGGACAGGTCAGTACTGTCCCCAGTTGGACATGTACAAATGTTGGACAGGTCAGTACTATCCCCAGTTGGACATGTACAAATGTTGGACAGGTCAGTACTGTCCCCAGTTGGACATGTACAAATGTTGGACAGGTCAGTACTGTCCCCAGTTGGACATGTACAAATGTTGGACAGGTCAGTACTGTCCCCAGTTGGACATGTACAAATGTTGGACAGGTCAGTACTGTCCCCAGTTGGACATGTACAAATGTTGGACAGGTTGGTACTGTCCCCAGTTGGACATGTACAAATGTTGGACAGGTCAGTACTGTCCCCAGTTGGACATGTACAAATGTTGGACAGGTCGGTACTGTCCCCAGTTGGACATGTACAAATGTTGGACAGGTCAGTACTGTCCCCAGTTGGACATGTACAAATGTTGGACAGGTCAGTACTGTCCCCAGTTGGACATGTACAAATGTTGGACAGGTTGGTACTGTCCCCAGTTGGACATGTACAAATGTTGGACAGGTCAGTACTGTCCCCAGTTGGACATGTACAAATGTTGGACAGGTCAGTACTGTCCCCAGTTGGACATGTACAAATGTTGGACAGGTTGGTACTGTCCCCAGTTGGACATGTACAAATGTTGGACAGGTCAGTACTGTCCCCAGTTGGACATGTACAAATGTTGGACAGGTTGGTACTGTCCCCAGTTGGACATGTACAAATGTTGGACAGGTCAGTACTGTCCCCAGTTGGACATGTACAAATGTTGGACAGGTCAGTACTGTCCCCAGTTGGACATGTACAAATGCAGCACATGATTCAACTGTATGGACCATAATCTGCCAAATTACTGTCAGTTGCCTTTTAGTAAGCATATGATTTGAGTGAATTTTGCGAGCAAAATTTCTACTCAAATCACATTTCAAACATTCTAGTCTGATGCAAAATTCTGATCTCTGGGAGCAATTTTTCTCTTCTACATTTAAGAGAATTTGATTAGCCTTTCATTATGAGATTTGTCTTACATAATTTCTAACAATTATTATAAAACAAGAGACCCATGTGGTTCCAATGTCAATTACCTGACTGACATCTGTCCAACAGCCAAATGCAAGAAAATTTGGTAAAGAAATTTGAATTAGCAGAATGCTTTCTGTCAAAATTAATCAAATCTTGTGCAAAAGCTTTTGAAACAAGTCCTTTAAAGTTTCTTTGAATTGAATTGCAGCCAAACCTGAGGGATGATTTGCATCATCTGTATAGACTTGAAAATTTTTCATATCACAATGCTTTCTGTCAAGTTTGGTCAAATTTCAAGGTTCATTAAATGGAGAAGTTGCATTTCAAAGTTAATCTACTTTAAGTAATGTTGGTCACATCTGAATCTGAATAGCATTAGCTGTTGTTGTTGGGCTTAGCACCATTTTTCAGCACACGATAGGCAATAAATGGTGGCCAGTATTAATGGTAGAGGAAGAAACTGGGAAATCCCCGAAAAGAACCACCGACCCACAAGAAGCTATTGGCAAGCTTTCTCACATATCCGCATTTGCTGAATCCTAAACTCGAATCCACACAGACAGATGTGAGATGGCAGTGATACGTAATGGAGAGCGCTTTAGACCACATGGCCACTCAGGGCCTCTAGCATTAGCTGTACCTACTTTAAAGTACTCTATTCGGTTGTTTTGTCACATTTGGTCAAATTTTGTTGAATCAATTTTTAAAAGTTGTTTAGAAGTTTTCATATTTTTATTAGCAGCATCCATATTTGATGTCTGATTAACATCTTCTAAACCAATTTCACAGATCTTCACACCAGGATGTTTTCTGTAAAAGTTCGGTCAAATTCCCTTCAACAGCTTTTAGCAATGATGTCCATATTCAATGGCAGATCAATATAATTTGTAAAAATTTAAAGGTCTTCATGTCAGGTTGTTTTTAAAATAAAATTCTTTTAATTAAGCAGTTTTGGTGACAAAACCGTTTAATTGGTTTCTATTTTTAGTAACAGTGGCCATATTTGTGGATTGGAATGAGTTGAAAGTCTCAAATATCACATGTGCCATGATCCTTAGATCAAAATTTGGTCTATTTCTGCTTAACTGCTTTAATAAGACACTGTCTACAAATTTTTTCTTTAAAGTGATGGTGGTGATATTTAATAGTGGTTCATCATGAATTTAATAAATCTGAAAGGTCTTCATGCTTTGTGTCAAATTTCAATCTAGTTCTATTCAGTGCTTCTGGAAAATCTTTTACAGAACTTTCTACAGATGTCATGCCAAGATGTTTGTTTTTGGGCAAAGTTTAGTCAATATCTGTTTTAATTGTCTTGAAGTTGTTCTGATATTATATTTTTTTGTAATGATAGCCATATTTAATACCAGATCTGCATAATTTATAAATATTTTTAAGTTCTTCATGCCAGGATGCCATCTGTCAAATATGCTCATATTCTATACAGCAGTTCTGAAAAAGTAAGTTACAGCATATTTGTCTTTTTAACGCTGTTTGGTCAAATATGAAAACCCTCTCTACCAGGATGCTTTCTATCAAATTTGGTTAATTTCTCTTATGTCTGTTTTGAGAATATGTTGTTTAAAGTAATTTCTAATTTTAGTAACTTTGGCCACATCTGATGGCAGATTGGCATCATTTGTATACATTGGAAAAGCCTTCATGCCATTAAGCTATCTGTCCAGTGGGTTTGGAGAAATTATTTATTTAAAGGGTTTTCCAAAGATGTTGATAACAGTGACATTTGCTATTTTTTTGTGGCAGTTTGTGGCTTCAATACCATTTTTCACATTCTGGCTAAGCGGAGACTCGAACCCAGGTGAGATGTCAGTGATCGGTAAAGATAAGCGCTTTAGATTGTTTAACCCACCTGGAGCCCCCTCCACCACCTCTCTTTGAAAGTTTTTGTGCTATGATGGTTTTTTCTTAAAATTTGATCCAATTCTGTTTAGGCATATTTGAAGTCATCTGAGGTATTTCTACTATTTTTAATAATGATGTTTATATAATTGCTGGAAGACAGGCAAAATGTGCAGGTCCCTCATGATAGGATGTTCTGTGCCCTATTTGGTTCAAATGGGTCCAGACTCATGAGAGGAAGTTAAAAGAGCAACTGTCGATGGACATGTGAAGCATAACACAAAAATGGGTGCAATGCTTTAACATAAAATGCATTTACTATCCTAAACATTTCACACACAAAATACATTAGCTCATGTAAATTAATAGAAAATACTTCAAAATCTATACCAATAAATTGCATTTTTCTGTCATAAATATATTTTCAAAATCACAGCACAAGTAACCCTAAGTAAACATGTATAACATCATTAAGTAATGCAAACAAATATATGTGCAAAATGACTCCATTTACAAGTGTGGGGGAAGACTTTTTATACATACACTAAAAAAAGTTATAACCTCACAAAACCAAATTTCATATTTTAGAATTACATGTATTGTCAAGATTAGTTCTATCTACAGTTTTGGTATGGATGTTGTCTTTGTCATTGGTCGAACTATGATGAAACCATAATGCATTTCAATGATTGTAAAGCGAAAACAGGCATAATAACTAGAAGAGTCCTTAAAATATGTTAGTCATAATCAGTTTGAAAGACAAAACTTTGTTTAAATTCAGGTGGTTTTCTTGTTTCAATATTTTAATAGTAAGATCACACATGATGATAAAGATGATAAACCTAGTCTAGTCATGACACATGTCGGAAAATAGTGAAAATTAAACTTGACCTAGCTCATGATAAATTCTGCTTTCATCCATAACATCCTTCAAAAGTTGTTTAGCAGAACCAAGAGGGCACAGTGCCAAGTCAAAACAGGGTCCATAACTCCATAAGGGTCTATAACTCCAAAAATGGTAAAAATAAAAATCTGACCAAAGTCTGCATAAAGTAAAGCTGCAAACCAGCTTGCAAATTTTGATTCAAATTCCACAAAAGTTATAAAACAGATGCTGAAGAGAAAACTTTAATGTCAGGCAATGGCCACAACTCAATAGAATTTTGTCAAGAAAAGGTGAAAATTGAATTGGGTATTCATAAAGTAAATTGTCATACTATATATAATTCCAACCCATGAAATCCTTCAAAGATTGTGATCAGAAATGGAAGGGAAAACTTTAGTAAAAGAAGGGTTGCAACTCTAACATTTTGCAGAAAAAAAATAATTAAATATGACCATAGTTATCTGAATATAATGCCAAATACTAAATTTTGGTTTCAATCTAATACTTGGTGAAAATCAAATTGGATCTAAACCTTCCTAATCTGAAGCCTCAAACAAATATTTTCACTCCATGATCTCCTTCAAAAGTTACCGAGTGGAAACCAAATAGATAATAGCTCAAAAAATTTTGCCAGAAAAGTTAAAAATTGAATTTTACCTAGATCTTTTTAAAAGTAAAGCCTTAAAATAAATTTCACTTTAATCCAACAAGTTCTTGAAATGAAGTTTACATTGGATTTAACATGATGGGACATCAAATAATGTTATGTCATATGACATACAGGATTTATAGCTGTAACATTATATACCCTCTTGAAAGATGTGACGGAAGCAAACAAATTGTATAAATTAAAAATCAAATTTTTAGACGTAAATGACTAAAGTTAGAATTTTCTTATGATTCTGAATAATTTTACACTGGGATTGGGGTCATTTCACATTGGGACTGGGGCCCATTTTGTACTGGGATTGGGAACCATTTTCACTGTGACTGAGGCCCATTTTACATTCGGATTGAGGTCATTTTAAATTGGGACTGGGGCATATTTTAAACTGGGAATAGGGTAATTTTAAATTGGGACTAGGGCTCATTTTACAATGGGATTGGGGTCATTTTAAATTGGGACTGGGGACCATTTTATACTGAGATTTGGACCTATTTTAGATGTTAATTGTGTTATTTTACACTGGGATGAGGGCCTTAAAAAATCTGTTACCCCTCACTGGAAGTGTTGAAGGTAAATAGATTAACAGTCACTTCCAAACTTAACTATGCTTGCAACAAACAGCCTTATGTGAGATATCATTTCCACTTCAAGGAGATCTTACAAAAAAAGAATTAATAATGTTAAAGAAAACACCTCATTTGCTTCCAATTTTCTCTTAAAACTATATTGTTTTATGCTAAATTTGAGGATTTGATTCATGATGTTGGTTAGGGAGACAGCACCTGTTAAATATAATTAAACTTGTTCCAATATCTCAGGATTTTAGCAGCTAAAATATATTTCCACATTTTAAGTGAATTTAAGTTTTATTGGATATTTTTAAGTATTAAATTGAAATTTGGGACAAACAAATTGTTTTGTGTTCAGAGTTGTGGGGTTCTGATTTACTTGGAAAAAAATGATGATATTAATGAAGGAAAAAAAGGGACTAAAAAAAATCGGGTCTTGAGGGGATTCTGGTATCCTGAGGGCTGTGTTTTGAGGAGTTACAACAGATTAATTATGGTTAACAGGTGCCGTAGTAGTATGATCAATGAGACAAAGTTCCAGAAACTGCACCAAGGGGCACATGTAGTTAGAACAACATTTGACATACATGCCGACAAAAGGCTAATCTTAAGACTTTGCACCATATTTTATTTTTAATACATGCATTTGATGAAGAATTAGCTGAACAATATACTTTCTGACCGAAAATTGTATCCTATCACATGAATAAATATAGTTGCTTTACATTGAAATACAGTTCTCGTCAAAAGAAACATCTGAATTATATACACACACACACACACAGACACATACATACATACACACAAATACAGTAAACATCGATTTGAGAAACTTGTGCAATGTATATATTCACTGAGGTACTATGAATATCAAGTCCAATACATGTGCAATGTACATGTACAGTAATTTGATTATATTTAACTGTTATTTATAGATGCAATTATGAAGCATTCATGAAAAATAAAATCCAAACTATACAAGATGTGTGCTGACTGACAGTCTATATCATGATAATACCAATAGGCTTGTCTAATAAATTTGCTAATATAATGTGGGTGGTCTTTTTTTTCAGTACATGTATACCATTTTCAATTTCTAGACTGGATTCTTATTCACCTTTCACTATATCAAACATTCTGTTGTTGTGGAATAAAATCCCTAGTATCAAATATATCAAGTGGATATCCATGTTAATATCAAAATGTGAAAAACCTATCTGAGGTAATTTTGCTATGGGTTTGATTTCATATCAAAGCAAAAACATTTATACCAAATCTCAACAGCAGGTATCTGAAGTACGAGTCTGAGACAAATCGTACAATTTAAAACTGTGTATTATCCATATATATCTTGGATATGAATCTGAAAGACCAAATCATACAATTTAAGATAGCGTGTAATAACACTGTATATTTGGAGTATAAATCTGACAGAAACAAAATCATACAATTGAAAACTGTGTATTATCCCTATATATCTGAAATATGAGTCTGATGGAAACCAAATCATGCAATTTAAGATAGCATGTAATAACACTATCTGAAAAATGAGTTAGACTGAGACAAAATCCTACGATTGAAAACTGTGTATTATCACTATATATCTAAAATATGAGTCTGATGGAAACCAAATCATGCAATTTAAGACAGCATGTAATAACACTATCTGAAGAATGAGTTAGACTGAGACAAAATCCTACGATTGAAAACTGTGTATTATCACTATATATCTGGAATATGAGTCTGAGAGACCAAATCATACAATTTAAGACAGTGTGTAATAACACTGTATATCTGGAGTACAAGTCTGATAGAGACCAAATCATACAATTGAAGATGTGTAATAACAATGTATACCTTGAATTTGTTGTTGTTGTTGTTGTTGGGAGTAACACCATTTTTCAGCACACGATAAGCTATTCATGGCGACCAGTATTAATGGTGGAGGAAGAAACCGGGAAATCACTGGAAAGAACCACCGACCCACGAGAAGCTACTGGCAAGCTTTCCCACATATCCATATTCGAGGAATCCTAGACTCACACACGATGACAGAGGTGAGATGGCAGTGATCCGTAACAGACAGTGCTTTAGACCACTCGGCCACTCCACTCCGTGCCCCCCCCTTGAATTTGAGTCTAACAGACAATTCAAGACATGATGTTATAACACACAGTATGAAATAACACTGCATATCTTGAGCTCAATTCTGATATCAATAAATCACACAATTAACATAGAATGTAATAACATCATATACCTGGAGTTGGAATATGATAGTGACTAAATTATACAATTAAAGACAACATGTAATAACCTATTTTAAAAATATGCATCAAGCATCTAAAGTGATTTAAATAATCTCAAACAAAATACAATTCACTGCATTAAGTGTAAGAAATCAACAAATGTACTTGTTTTAAAACTTTTTTTAAAAAGGGTTATAAATGTCTATTTGGAAATATAGTATTCCCTCATTATAACATTGTCCATGGGAACAGTACAGTTGGCCATTTGAGAGTTAGACCACCTTATAATGAAATAAATTTTATACCACATAATTAAAAGGGATCCACTACCAAACCGACCTTATGACAGGAACTGTGGTATAATAATGAGCCTTATTAAATACAAATGCTTTTAAAAACTTCATTCAGTTAAGTATCTTAAATTTCTGCATGCATTCTGATAAAATTGATACTGACATGTGCGTAATGTAAACCAAATTGCACCAACACAGGCAAAGATTGAAAATCATTGACTTGTGTATCATGTAAACCAAACTGTACCAACACAAACTGAGATAGAAAACTGCATGACCTGTTTATAATGTAAACCAAATGGCATCATCACCAATCAAGATAAAAAAATCACTGACTTGTGTATAATGCAAATGAAACTGTAATAACATGGATCAAGGTCTACCATCTTTGACCTATATATAATGTAAACCAAATTGTAACAATGCAGACCAAGATCTACCAACACTGACCTTTATATAATCTAAACCAAATTGTAACAGACCACAAATGATGATCTACATGTACCATTGAACAGTATACTGGTAGATCATGGTATAAACTCTTAACTTGAAATCCTATATAAACAAAATAACCTTTTCTCTGGATAATTAAACAACACTAGGTGTGAGTCTAAGCTGTTAGGACACCTCTGTCTGCATTATAAATTAGCATCTACGACCTAATGATAACATGCATTAGCATGAACAAATGTATGATAAAGGGAACATGAAGTTCTCAACATGAGCTAACATGATATAAAAGGAACATGACATAGCCAACATGAACAGAAAAGGATAGAGGGGAACATGAAGTACTCAACATGAGCTAACATGATATAAAAGGAACATGACATATTCAACACAGACCAATATGGCATAATGGGAACATGAAGTATTTAACATGAGCAGACAAGGCATAAAAGGGAGCATGAAGTACTCAGCATAAGTTGACATGGCATAAAAGGAACATGAAAAGATATAGGATAATGTGAAACATGAAGTACTCAGCATGAGCAGGCACAGCATAAAATGAATGTGACATACTCAACAAATAACCAATATGACATAATGGGAACACGAAGTATTTAACATGAGCAGACAAGGCATAAAAGGAAAATAACATAACATGACGTAAAGGGAAAATGATATGCTCTACATGAATGTATGCCTTTGTCATGTCAGCATCAAAGCAAAGATAAACAAAGTGATGCTTTTGTCCTGTCAGTATGCAAGAAGTGAAGATTAGTAATGCTTTTGTCCTGTCAGTATGCAAGTAGATGTGAAGATTAGTTATTCCTTTGTTCTGTCACTAGGCAAGTAGAAGTGCTGATTAGCAATGCCTTTGTCCTGTCAGTATGCAAGAAGTGAAAATTAGCAATGCCTTTGTCCTGTCAGTATGCAAGTGGAAGTGAAGATTAGCAATGTCTTTGTCCTGTGAATATGCAAGTAGAAGCAAAGATTAGCAATGCCTTTGTCCTGTCAGTATGCAAGAAGTGAAGATTAGCAATGCCTTTGTCTTGCATGTATGCAAGAAGTGAAGATTAGTCATGCCTTTGTCTTGCATGTATGCAAGTAGAAGTGAAGATTAGCAATGCCTTTATCCTGTATGTATGCAAGAAGTGAAGATTAGCAATGCCTTTGTCTTGTATGTCTTGTATGTATGCAAGAAGAAGTGAAGATTAGCAATGCCTTTGTCCTGTCAGTATGCAAGTAGAAGTGAAAATTAGCAATGCCTTTGTCCTGTCTATATGCAAGCAGAAAAGAAGATTAGCAATGCCTTTGTCCTGTCAGTATGCAAGAAGTGAAGATTAGCAATGCCTTTGTCCTGTCTATATGCAAGCAGAAAAGAAGATTAGCAATGCCTTTGTCCTGTCAGTATGCAAGAAGAAGTGAAGATTAGCAATGCCTTTGTCCTGTCAGTATGCAAGTAGAAGTGATGTTTACTCTTACTGAGCATAGTATTAATGAGATTTTCTTTGTATAAGCAGTGATGCTTATTCTTTTTAAACAGAAACTGGCACCAATATTACACTATTTCTCAGTCACATACATAAAATTTTTTTATATGTTTTACTGTGCACAACTGGTTGTGAAGATTTTGTTCTGCTCTTAAACTACATACTTGTTCCATGTTATGCTACCTAATCATATTAGGTAAATTTAAATTTTTTAATTATTAATGCTGTTTTTATTCTTTTAATTTTTAAAAAGTTGGGTCAATTAAAATCCACCTAATCTGACACAAATCTCATATCAAATTTTGTAATCTCCTAATTTGACCTTTCTGGCTTGTCTCATTTTTTAAATGCTGTCATGGGAAGTCATAAACATATTATGTGTAATAAGTGATGTCACCTAATACTGGGGTACCATATATGGAAAACTAGAATTCATCCACAACACATATTACGATAAGGCTAGTGTTATACTGAAATATGTTTATAGTAAGGAATCAATATAGTATAACCCTCCTCCATGTGATGTTTGGTGTACAGTATTATTGCACATCAGGATCCTCAGTTATTTTTTCACCACCAAACAAAAAATAAAAAAAATAACCATATACAGCTGTCATTTCATCAACATCTGTGTAAGTCATCAATGTAGTATGCAAAGTACTGTGTAGGCCATCAAAATGGCATGCAAAGTAATGTGTAAACTATCTATGTGCCATGCAAAGTACTGTGTAAGCCATCAAGTGGCATACAAATTATTGTGTTAACCACCAAATGCATAGTATTGTGTTAGCCACCAAAGTGGCATGCAAAGTATTGTGTAAGCCATCAAGTGGCATGCAAAGTACTGTGTATGCCATGAAAACAGCATGCAAAGTACTGTGCCAGTCAACAAATGGCATGCAATATACTGTGAAAGCCATCAAAGTGGCATGCAAACTACTGTACAAGACATAACACAAAGCATGAAAATTACTATGTAAGCCCTTAAAATGGCATGCAAAGTACTGTGTAAGCCCTTAAAATGGCATGCAAAGTACTGTGTAAGCCCTTACAATGGCATGCAAAGTGCTGTGTAAGCCCTTACAATGGCATGCAAAGTGCTGTGTAAGCCCTTACAATGGCATGCAAAGTACTGTGTAAGCCCCTAAAATGGCATGCAAAGTACAGTGTAAGCCCTTAAAATGGCATGCAAAGTACAGGGTTAGCCATACAGTCTTTTTCTAGTTTTGTCCGAGGTTCAGGGTTTGCAAATCAAATACGTATCCCATATGACATTACTAACAATATGAAATAATGACACATTGGTGAATGGCACAATGAAGGTGAATACCATTCAATTTCTAAATCCATTACAGCTGACAGCGGAGAAGTAGAGCACAGCAGTAGCATCTACACTTGCTCCATTAATGGAGACAAATCAATCATAATGCAAACTGACACTGTGAGGGCTAACATAATATCTTCATAATCACATATAAATTACAAATTGCTGACTAAAGCAAGATATGTGTAAAAATGGCTCCTAAATTTGACATGGAGGACTAAGAATAGATGGTGATAACTTCTGTTCCACTGCCCCGTACCATCAAAACTCTCTCCAGACCCTCAGTCAGGACTTCCAGGAACTCCATATCTGTGGCATTAGTTAAAGAAAAAGATTCAATTACAGTATTGTAGTATGCATAAATGGTAATCTGTAATGACAGGAACTGATATAAAACTATCCATTGGGCAGTTTAAATAGCAGCTATTAAAAAAAAGAGGTCAGGTATAAAAGCAATGTTTCACATTAACTGGTTGACAAAAGAAACTTGCGGGAGGCAACTATTGACCCCACACTATTGCCTGAATGTACGAGTGTGCATGGGACATGACATTTCTCCCTATGATGCATGTTATAATTCTCCAGGACAAGCCTTTCTCTTTCATATTCTGGTCAGCTGTTGCTAAACTGCAAAATAGCTAAAGTTTTGATTTATGTAGGACTACACAAGCAAAAAAGTCAATGTGACTTATCAACAGTTGATCCTTATCCTTGTATTTATCTTGTGAAAAGGACTGCCCTTTTGACATACTTCAAAGAAACCAAGTTAGACATTGTGTATGTAAGCACCAGCAATTAACTGACAAATAAAAACTACCCTATCTTGTTGTAACTTATCATACCTAGGATTTCAATTTGACAGTTCAAATTTGCAGTCACAAGTTACCGTACATGTGGCAACTGTTTTTCCCAAGTTTCATGTCCAACCTTATTTCCTTAGGTTTAAGTCTTAAGGAATGTAATACTGTTTACATAATAAAAATATATATTTTGAATTAGTTTGTGGGAGCACGTATACTGCATGGTCTATTTTGCTTTATTCCCCCTTTTAATTTAATCATTGTAATCAAACTTTACATATACGGTGGAGAATGTCTGGTGTTAACTGTCCGAGTTTCTTTGGCAGAAATGGAGATGCGATTCTGTTTGAAGAGAACATTACATTGCATTCACTGTGATCATTTATCGGATTTAAGTTAATTGGTGACAATTTTTTTTTTGTTTAAATATAGTACTTTTGTAGTGGTTTAAAAAATCTGAAATTTATGTGAATAATGTTTAATCTTAACATTCTATTTACTGAAGACAAGATAAGAACTGTCTTGCAATACTAATTATTTTGTTCAGTGCCGGATTTAGACATAGTGAGGCCCTAAGCTATGGAAAGCTGTAGAGGCCCTACCTGGTATAAAATAAATTTGAGAGACCTATTTGGTATCAAATAAATTGTGAGACCCCTTCAGACTGCCCTAAGATGCAGCTTGTTTAGCTTATGCCTAAATCCAGCACTGATTTAATCACTACAATATTCACAAGGGATACAATATGGTTTCTGTGGATTGCATATGTTATATCTATTTATGGGTGGGTGGGTTCTGAGAAATGAAAATTGACAGACACAATGGAATACTCTGGAGATCTCTGTGAAAATCATAAGATATCACTAGATCGGGAGGTAGGTGTGGAAATACCCCCAAAATTGGGAGATTTTTCTCCTGGCTTGATATTTGATAGTTATAATCTGTCTAGGCTTGTGGAATTTCAGTCCTGGCTTGTGAGTTCATTTAAGTAACCAGCCTGGGGCCTGTGCCTAAAAAAAATGGCCAGTATTGCGTCACGGGACTATGTGATCAGAACTCGGCAATTTACAGAATTGTGGTATCTTCCGTGCAATATATTCACTACCTCCATATGATATTGACTTAATAAACATTACAGTTGAATTAAAATTTGCAGAGAATTACATAAAAGAAAATATTTTATTTCTGGTCTCATTTAAAGTTTAAAATCAATTTATTTCAAAAATTGATGAATTAGATAATGGGACAAGTGTACAAAATTTTTATGAACCAGAATTTGATTCATGATATTCTCCAAGAATTTATTTCCAAATATCATACAGATACGACCAATAACAGCACAGTACCCTATACATATCGTGATAAAATGTGTGTGTATATGATTTGGTATTTTTAACAAAGCTTCATCATGATGTTCATAGTGTGGCAGCTTATAGTAATGTTTAGCACTGAAACATCATGCCATAGGCATTCTGCATCATGTCCCACCCAGTCACACGGTCCTGACTACTTGGGCTACTGGAGCAGATGGTGATATAATGTTATCTGTTTCCAAGTCCAAAAATTCATCTTTTCTTTCAAGAATCCAAATCCAGTTTGGAAATTTTCCACCATCATTTAGTCATCATACAAACTGTTCAAACTCGGATTTTCATGCAAACTTAACAAAAACAAATTCTATGAATTTTCCAAGACTACAATATTGATGATTGGCACTGTGAAATTACGAGTTTTCTTTTGAGCTCCATTGTCAGAAATTCTGTGACTTTTCCAAAACTGCAAGGTTTTGAGAAATTCCATGACTGATTTCATCCAATCAGTCCCAGCTGAATAACATTTTCTACAAAATATCAGGGTGTGAGGGAACAAATAAAAAGTGTGACCCCACTATTACATGCTCCGTTATAAAATAAATTCAAATAAAACATGATTGTGATACAGCTCCTGAAATTTCATCTGTATTTTTATAGTGCACAAAAATATTTTTTGTTTTTAAAAGTAGAAACAAACTAATGTGTAAAAAGTTTGCTATCATTTTTAAGAAGAATTCTATTTTATGATGATCATGGCATGGGTCCTGAAAATTTCATATTCATTTAATTTTCTTTTACATGAAAAGATATTTTTAACTTCTTAAAAAGTACCAAAAATAATGTGTAAAATGTTTATTCATGGGTTGTGCTGGGCTTTGCCAATGTCACAAATTGCTATTTGTTTTCCCTTACTGGCAATAAAATATACAATCTGGAAATTTTTCTTTACAACAGTATTGCTTGCCATTCGAACTTGCATATACAATCATTGATTTAGAATGGAGAATATATATTGTATATAAAATGCACTCAAACCTATCTGCTGTTGCATAAACAAATCCTTTGAGAAACTATTTTAACGGTGCATTATTATATCATAATCTGCTTATGCTGACATCTGGCCTGAGTACTGTATGCTGTGATACACTCAAATAGTCATACTACTAGACTAGCTACAATTTACCAACCTCCTAATGTTGAAAAATTGCTTAAACTTTAAAGAAAACTGATAACCATTGATGCATCAGTTGCTGTGTATAAATACTAAGCAAATGAAAAAAAAAATATTCATTCCCAATCAATGTTCTATAATCATTTGATGTTTCTGCCACTGTAACAAATCAGCATTTGTTGGATCCTCCAAAGCTGGCCTTTAGCGGTAACTTCAATAATGCATTCACCTTCATCAAAGCAATCTGACTACAATCTTCAATAAAAACAAAGCATCTTTCATTAAAGGAATTCAGCTTAAATTAAGCTGAAATTAAGGAATTAAGCTTAAATAAAATAAATAGATTGTTGCATTTTCTAAAGATAATGGAACATGTTTATAGTGCCATAAAATTTTCTTTTTGCTGGAAAAAGTTTATGCTTACAATTTCTACCAATGGCAGCATAAAATGCAAATTAAATTTCCAAAATTTTGAAACCATACTCAATTTAAGATGGGAATCTCACAAAGATGTTTGTTATACTTAATTTATTCACTTTTTCATTTCCCTATGAATAGCCTTATCTCCTATACTCGAATTCATGGATTTTTTATATACACAAACAGTATTTAATGCATTATGGCTTGTACTACACAAACATAAGAGGTCAATATTCAAGTATATTTAAAACCAGTCATTCTATTTTAAGCAAGCATTTCTGCCCCTGCTTTTATTACACCCCACTGCCATTTATCTGGCATTGCATCAGTTTCTTCACTAATCTTACTTAGCTGGTTATAACATGGTTTGATATATAACATGGTCAGGTTCTATGGACCCCAATCTTTGTGTTATATCGGGGTTGCATTGTATACATAAAGTTTTAATGTTTTACCTCAATCAAATTAGAAACATAACTAATGATACAGATTATCACATCTCATTACAATTAGAATGCAATTTCTTTAAGGTTTAAAACCCTCTGTACCCTTGTGGGATAATTTAATAACTAAATACTTTTACTGTACTTTGTGAGATTATTACTCAAATTATAAAATCAAAAGTGACAATGAGAGTACATTTACTTTTGGTACAACACAAAATACTTGAACACAGTTCCATGTTATTTGAAATATGATTATATTCATGTTACTTTTAAATATGCATGTAATAACAGAAGCTATCCGGGGCCCCGAGTGGCCGAGTGGTCTAAAGCGCTGTCCGTTACGGATCACTGCCATCTCACCTCTGTCTGCGTAGGTTCGAGTGTGGATATGTGAGAAAGCTTGCCAGTAGCTTCTCGTGGGTCGGTGGTTCTTTCCGGTGATTTCCCGGTTTCTTCCTCCACCATTAATACTGGCCGCCATGAATAGCCTATCGTGTGCTGAAAAATGGCGTTAAGCCCAACAACAACAACAACAACAGAAGCTATCCAATTTTCATTTAATATATGCTGTGCTTTCCTCACATAAAGGATACAGTTCAGTTCTCCAGCCTCGGTTTTTGGTGGGGCTGGCAGGTTCAGGATAACGAGCTGAGCTTCATGTGATTTCTGTATGATGACCTCATTCAATCGCACTGCGGTGTGCATCCTTCGCACATTCTTTTTGTCACTGAAATAGACCACAAAAAAATGTTTTGAACATGCATAAAATGGACCTATTGACTAACTGCATAAACCAAGATCTGCCATCATGTATTGCTATACAAAATAACATAAACAACAGAATAAACATTTTAGATTCTGCTCTGCCAGCACTTTAAGTGACTGTAATTCTGGGTCTATACAGTTTACACACCCAGCAGTTCTCCAAATCATTAAAATGGTTGCATTTGCAACAGAAAATTCTTAAGTGGCAATTGAAATTGAAATCTCTGCACAACATTCAGAATCATAATGGGGTTACTTTCAAAATGACAGCAAAATTTTCTAAAAATATTCAGTCGATGCACTTTAACATATAGCATAATCCTTTTTCCCACTACTGCTGGATCTCATCTTTACAACGGACTAGTCTGGCTTGCAGCCAATACAGTAAAAAATAGGAACTGCAATCAACCTTAACTAACAGTATAAGTAGGCATGGTGAAGAAATTTGAGGAATGGTGAGCAGTTTGCTCACATAAATATACTCAATATTTGCATTCTCGAGTGTTCTCATGGTAATCAAAACTGCAGAACCAGTTGTGCTAAAGATATAGTGTCATACACTGCATTAATCTACATGACATTACTGACAAAAATTCTTTGCACATAATGATTTGTGTCAACCTATCTTTAGGTATAATTACAAAGAAGCATGGCAATCAATCAGAAAATGTGTGACTAAATTGTGTAACACTCTGCATTGAGCTACAAAACAAAAACAAGCCATCAACTCTAACATAACTTACAGGTGCAAAGTGATTTATTGATAAGTGCATCTTTTGGTGATAACTGTAATATTAACTAAGTTTCATGGCAATTCAATGAAAACTCTGGGACTAGATGTGCTATGAAAATGGTGTCATATAATACATTTGGGTAAAAGATGAAAAGGGCAATAACTCTAACATTTAACTTGAGGAAAAGTGACTTGTTCATATACACATCTTCTGGTGATGTTGATAATATTTACCAGCTTTCATTGGCAATCCATCACAAACTGCAGAACTAGCTGTGCTAATCAGATGGGTGGGCATAAAGAAAAATAGATTGAGGGAAGAATGGGTAGCAGCAAAAACTTAAAAGCATGTCAGCACAAAACTTGCTATATAGTGCAGATAAAGTCAAATTAAAAAAATGTAAATATAACAATTGCAAAAAAAACTCATGCCTCCACCCCACCCCACCCTATCCCAAAAGTAATGTTCTAAATGAAACAAATTAAGCCAAAATAGTATATAAACTTGTGTCATTTTGCACTGATTTTAAAATTCTGGTAGGCCAATATTTTTTCTCCAAACATTATACTGTACATATTTATTATGATTTAAATTTTTTTATGATTCTATTTGTTTTACAACAGGGGAGGGGAGTGCTAGTGTCGGCAATGAGAAATTGGGATGATTTTCGTAGTGGAAATGGATATATTTTATTTTGCCTTACAATATAAAAAAATTAAAATTTTGTAAAAAGTAGGTACAATAAAAAAATTATGTATAATAATTTAAACAAATGGTTAAAAAAAACCCCAATAAAAATAGAAGACCAAGATTTTCTCTGGTGGTACATACATGATAAAGTTCCTTCACTGAGTTCACATCAAAATACATATCTCAAAAGGCTAATGTCAATACACTTCACAAGAATGTATTTCACTCTCATTGGACACATGCAATGCATTCCAGTCAAGGTTCAACCTTCAGGAGTTATACATAATTGTCATACACCTCACTTCTGTGATTCTTTTCAATACAATGGCAGCACCTCATTTGGCGAGTTTAATATTCTGATGCTTTTGCCATATATCATGAACATGCTATTTGAAGTCAGAATGTGGAATCTTCCAATTAGAAATGGAATCTTCCAATCAGAAATGGAGTGACTAAAGCACAACTTTGGCTGCTTTATCTGTGCTTTCATTATCCATAATAACAATGTGATGATACAGCCAACTGACAGAAATACTTTTTCCAGACTGCATCACATTATTATAAGATTGCACATATTAATCTGTTGTCACATTTCAGGTTTTGCAAGACTTTCTTTGTCAAAATGAAATAATATGAGGGCCTTGATTGGACTGATACTTTATTGCCCAAAAAAATTAGCATTTTATGATGGTCTCTGCTGGTAATAAAATAAGAGTCCCTTATGAGGACTGAAGCTCAACTGCTGAAAAGATTTTCCAGGAATTCAAGATTGGACTATTTCTTCCTTTTAACTGAGTGTTGAAGCCATCTCTGATATCCTTCTGGGACAAAAGTGTTGGGCATATTGGATGTCCAATTGGCATGATTTTCATATTGGACAAGTAGATATCATTTTAAGTATTTTGGTCAAATTCCCATGTCACAATGATGAAACATTCCAGGTGGGGTAGGGTTTGCAGCAACAAGATCTTCACAACAGCTATCATTGCAGCCATACTGGATGTATGACTGGCACCACTTTCATTCTGGAATAATTACTTATCATAAGACATCTATCAGTGAAAATGCCATTGTGATATAGTGATCCATTTGGTGTAGAGGTAACAATATTGTATAAATAGTTGTCACGCTAGCCACATTGATTGTTAGTAATTTTCCTTTAGGATCAAGAAAAGATAATAAGAATTCTTCTATTGAAAATCCAAAATGACAGCCTTTTAAGAGAAGTAGCTATAACAAGATTTTTAAAACTGCCACATATTGGATGTCAGGTCAACACCATTTTACATTTTAATGAAAAACTCCATGATGAAACGACATTCATTATGGAGTATAGGTGACAACATTTTCATGCTGGTCAATGAGGTGGTCATAGTAGACCCTAGACCAGTGCCATTTTCATTTAGCACCAAGGAGATATTATAAGAAGTCTTTTAGTGAACTCATGTTGATTGAACCATCCATTCAGGAGGAGTAGTGATAACAAGATTTTCAAGACAGTCACTTTGTGGCCTATGGTGGATGTGATAGCATTCTGATCTAGGACCAACTAATTCATGGCATAAATGTGTCTGTAAAGTTTCATTGCAAACCTCCAATCAGTTTAACCCTTTCCCTCATAGAGTGTATGAATTTTTAGCCCTTTGATACGTATGTAGCAAAGTTACTCAGTGTAGTGCACTACACATAAGCCTGTTAAGCAACAAAGTGTATGTTATGTTTAACGGCAACTTTAACCATTTTACGTTTTTGGTACACATATATTATGTATGGAAAGATTTAAGAGTAAAATATGGTTGTTATAGCTATATAATTATTTTTCACAAAAGAATTTTGTATGTGCATTAAAGTCTTGAGAGAACTTTTTCACCATCACGTCAGTGAAGCTGCGTGATCAAATGAAGCGGCAATTTCTAATACTAGAAATTTACAAGTTCTTTGCGTCTACATCATTAAAACAGCTGAATTTGATAATTGATAAAAACTAATTGTTTACTACATCAGTCTCAGACTACCTAAATTATTGAAGCTTTCATAGTTGTGATTATACTCGAGCAAGTACTGAACAATATCAGTGACCGCCATTTTGTTGAATGGAAAATATGACTGAGTTACGACCTACATACTTTAAATAGCAGATTTCGACCAGAGCATAAACAGTGACCACGTGATTTGATGTAATGGTCATTCTCACTAATGAATGTAGTATCTAATAGGGGGTTTCACTGAAGGTGGCCATATGAAAACCCACTCAAAATGGCTGCTGTTTATAGAATTGCCAAAAGGCGCTTGTATGTGAATCAGGTAAAGTGCCAAAAGGTACCTGTATGTGAATGCGGTAGAGCGCCAAAAGGCGCTTGTATGAGGTAAAGGGTTAAGGTCAGTAGTGATATTATCTAGATGGATGACAGACAATGGAAAAAAGTCCAATCCACAAACTGGTTTATGACCAGTAAATCTTCTGTAATGTCAGCTCCAACCTGGAACCTCTTCTGAACCATCTGTACACAACCGACAGAATTAATTTGAAAAATGAGAGAATTTTTTAAATTCACAACTTTCCATGATATTTGCTGCTTTTAGGTGATGCCAAAGGTAGAATAAAATTTTTTTTAATAAGAACATATCGTTCGGTATTTGGGATTAAAGATGGAATCATATTAGATTAGATCAATTAGAGGACAGTATACTTATGAGCAAATTTCATTCACCTAATATAAACTGATAAATAATTTGCCTCAACAATGAAGGCGAGCCTTTAAATGATCCCAGAATTTCCTGCTGGATGAAGCATCTGTGGGCACAATTTACAAACTGATCCATAAAAGCCATAGTCAAGCTTACTTCTTACTGTAGAGATGAAGTAAGACTTCTAGTTTGCTCTTCAATCTGTTATTTGCCATGACATGTATTTAATGCTGCACTCCTGGACATTTAAAACCGAGATCTCTTGTATGTAGAAGAAATATTAGCTTATGATCCAATATAACTCCAAAATGTTGTCAGTGTTTACACAACTCCAAATAGTGAGTTCTTCTGGCTAGAATCATTCCATTACCTTGCAAGGTATGAAAGACATCAATCATGTCACATGTCATGTCATGATGTTAATCATGTCATAGGCAATAACAGTGTTAAAGAGTTGCAGTACAAGTCCTACAAGAATGGTCTATTTCTGGATAGTGATTGGCACTGAACTAGGCAATCATCAATTACTAACTGAAAGTGCAGGGAGGGTGTACTTGTATTATGATTATGTAAGTACATGTAGTATTGAAAAAACATTTTACTCTTAAATTTGGAATTCTTGTTACCCAATCATAATTTGTTTTTGTTGTTTTAAAATTGTTGGAAACTGAGGGAGCTACATGCTATATCCTGGAAACAGCCTTAATTCTGGTCTCCTAATTTATTGTTGGGAGCATCAAGTCTAATGTAAGATACATGCATGGGTTAGCATGTGGTTATTGCATCTGTAAGCTATCATGTTTCAAACAAATTTTTTATATCTTATGTTTATTTAATTTATTTAGGAATAAAAACTAATGAGTAAAACAATTATCATTTTAGGAAGAGATCATCCATGAAAAGACCCCCCCCTGAAATTGAGGAGGACTGTAACATATCAACATTATATTATTAAATTCATTAGCATTGGATATAATTGTGCCAAACTATCATATACTTGTACAATATGTTCTTTAAATGCTTACAAAAGTATTTACTGAAATGGACAAGGTGACATCCATTTAATTTTCAAATGAGGAGTTTAGGATTTTCGTTCCAACAATGATATTTACTTAAGTTCTATTTCAAGATAATTTCTGCAGGTAATAAGAGTAATAGATATTTTTTTTCTTTTTTCAGATCAAAGCAAGATTTTTATTCTCAAGCTATTTTTGGGTCAGACATTTTTTCTAAGAAAATGCCAGGAATCCCATCTCCATAAATGGCTGGTTCCTAATTTTGAAAACTCATAATCCCATCATCACTTATTTTAACAGCTTATTATAAAAATCATTTATGATACTTTATTAAAGAGAAATATAAGCCCTTCTTTACCTTCATGTCATTTTTCTTATTGTACTGGATTTTAACAATGTCTCGTCTAAATGGAAGCTTTTGTCAAAGAATGTCTCTGTTAAATAGAAGCTTTTGTCAAAGTCAAAACATTAACAAAAAAAGTAAATGGAAATGATAAAACATACATACCATACTCCTTTAAGTTTTTAAAGATATATATAATTCATATTTAAATATTTACAATATCTATATCTATATATACTCCATTAGGTTTAAATCCCACGAATGAGCATTTACTTTCTGTAATGCTTTATATGCAAGTAAAATGATATCAATATAAAACAACAGCACTGCATAACATAATGCTGGCTCTGTGATCATACCTGCTTAAAAAGAAACTGTTATAGCTGAGGTTATTTCTCTGGGGTAAATACTACAAATACTCCATGACTATAATACTGGATCCATGCAAATACTCACTTTCTAAATCGGACTTATAAACAAGTACAGTACAGTTTAATAAGGTACACTATAGAGTATTACTGTTATATGTGATGGGATCCATGAGTATCCCCATCTTATAAAAAGGAATGAGGTATAATGAGGTACTTTAAAATGGAGCACAATATACACAGTATTACTGTAATAGTGCCATTGCATAAAGCAATATTGGATCCATGAACATATATGCCTTATAAAAGTGAATGTGTTATGTCACTTTATAATGGTGTATATTATACTGAGCATTGCAAAATGTAATACTGGATCTATGACCATGTTAAAGGTGAGGTCACTTTACTCTGGGGTACATTATATCGAGTATTATAATTTTATATTGTAATATTAGATCCATGACCATACCCACATTATGAATGGGATTGTATTATAATGAGGTCACCATATAACAGGGAATAATATATATATATATATATATATATATATATATATATATATATATATATATATATATATATATATATATATATATATATACTATTATATAATACTAAAATGTATGTTCTTATATTAGATCCATAACTAAACCCACCTTATGAAAAAAGTGCTTTAAACTTCAAGTATTTAGCGGTAAAGGAATATTGTATTTGTAAGCAAAGAGTAATCATCAGGAGCATATAGCAATGAACTAGTTTTGGCATAAATCAATATGATGTAGAATGGTCAAATTTTTCTCACAGCTATGTCTATACTACAAACAGTTACATTTTTCTCATAGCTATGTCTATACTACTAATGGTCAAATTTTTCTCATAGCTTTGTCTATACTACTATTGGTCAAATTTTTCTCATAGCTATGTCTATACTACTAATGGTCAAATTTTTCTCATAGCTTTGTCTATACTACTAATGGTAAAATTTTTCTCATAGCTATGTCTATACTACTAATGGTCAAATTTTTCTCATAGCTATGTCTATACTACTAATGGTCAAATTTTTCTCACAGCTATGTCTATACTACAAACAAATTTTTCTCATAGCTATGTCTATACTACTAATGGTCATATTTTTCTCATAGCTATGTCTATACTACTATTGGTCAAATTTTTCTCACAGCTATGTCTATACTACAAAGTTTTCTCGTAGCTATGTCTATAATACTAATGGTCAAATTTTTTTCATAGCTATGTCTATACTACTAATGGTCAAATGTTTCTCATAGCTATGTCTATACTACTAACATTTAAACTTTTCTTTAAATATGTAAACAACTCTATTGGTTAAATTATCCCATAACTATTTCTATACTGTTAATATACTGTTAATGGTTAAATTTTCCCATAATTATTTTCTAAATTGTTAATGGTTACATTTTCCATAACAATGTTTACACTGCTAATGGTTGTATTTTCCATAACCATGATGACATTGTTAATGGTTACATTTTCCCTTAAATATATCAACACTCCTGATGGTTAAATTTTGCCATAACTGTCTACATTGTTAATGGTTACACTTTTTCTAAACTATGTTAACATTTCTAATGGTTAAATTTTTCCATAACTAAATCCACAATGCTAATGGTTAAATTTTTCAATAAATATGTCTACAATGCTAATGGTAACAGTTGTCAAGTATCAGATACTTACGGTTTTAGTTCCAGCACATGTTTATTGACTATGGCAGTCATTTCCTGCATGGTTTTGGTCTGCCCTGGCGTAAAGGTGTACTGGTTGTCCAACGCTTTTATTGGTTCATCTGTTGAGCTTTCGTTTTCCTCATTAACTGGAGCAAGTTGGATTGTCACAGCATCTGGAGCCGATAAGTGAGAATGGTCCACAATAGACTGAGGTTCCTCTTTCTTAGTTTTGAGCTTCTTCAACATTTCTGTCCTTTGTTCCATTATAAGGGTTCTTTCATATGTGTATGCTGATATATCTCCCTCCGCCTTTTAACAAGACAACAAAATGTTAAGTGAAAGAAACATAAGCAAAAGATCTGATCAGAACCAATCTAAATAAAAACATACAGATGTAAATCATTATCTTACAAGCACTGAATTGTGGGGAGATCTGAAAACATGCAGACAGAAGTATCAAGAATTGAAAAAACTCCTGTACTGGACTCGGAATGTTATCAGGTCATGCACATGCAAAACAAAAATGCTAGCCAAATTTAATTTATCCACATTTAGTGGTTTCTGGATGATCTTGCTGACAAGCTGCAAACCACCAGGGCATAAAAATGTGTTCAGCAATGCCAGACATACATTTCATGCACAGAAGTCAAGTCTAGATATTATATTTAATGCAGGAAACTAACTGAAATTTATGTTCAACTCAACGGGACCAGACAAACATTTTCTGACTTATAATAAATTCTGGTAGATGATCAGTCCAATCCATTACATCATATCCCTAACTCTTTTGAAGGACTAATCCAATCCACGGCATCCTAAAACTATTGAAGGTATTATGACTCTATGGTCTTAAAATAAGTAATAGAAAAGAGTGAGAAGCATCAAGTCTTGTAAAATTCAACAAATAATTATTTCCCTAGAATACAAAGTGAAAATGTTAAATAAAAGAACAAGTCCTAATGATTAAAGTTCTGAATAAACTTTAGTGGAAATCCAAATTAAATAATCAAATGCTGGAGGAGTTTGTGTCTCTGGTTGCCTGTGTGGTGGTGATGTGCCAACATTCTTTAGTTGGATCACAATAATACAATCCAAGAATATGACCTTATTTGAAATTTTGCTATAAATTCATGTCTCTGTTTCCATAACATAATTTTTGATGCACTTTCTATTTCCAGTGAATAAATAATTTGAATAAATTCCAGCCCTAAATGAACGATTGGACAAACAACAATAATACAACTGATTCTACTATGATCTTGAAGCAATAATAAATAATTTTTCCAGTAACATGATTATATAGTTCTCTACTAGATCCTCAGGTCTTAGTTAGCATTTTCTAAAAAAAAAAAAAAAAAAAAACCACCAATTAAATACTTCAATCTGGAAGGTTCCAGATGTTTACATGGTAAATTCTTAGTTATAATTAGTAGGTCTGTTACTAAAATTATAATACAGAATGTGGAATAAATCAGTTAGGCCAGGTATATTTATACAGGAATTCCAATAATCTAGACCCAGACCCAATAAATGTTTACTTCAATTCCCTTTCATCACTAAGTAACTTTGTAGGCATAGAGTCCTCAACACTAAGTATCTTTGGAGTTGTAAAGCAAAATGACTTGTTGACTTTGAAACAATTTATGCACAACAACATAATTGTACAAGAAATGTTTCATGACAATAAAGGATACATGAGTATATGAATTCATCTCTCTCCCTTTCTTTCAAACATGCCACTATTTCTTATTGCTAACATTCTACAATATCAAACTCGTAACAAAAATAATATCAATACTTAATTTAAATATTTTAAAATATTTAGCTCTCTCTTTGGGGGCTACTCATGGGCTAGAATCTGAATGTGAAAAAATGATTCCCAATCAGTGCTAGGCTGATCCCAGCCTTAATGTGTATTATGGGCTGAGATTAGGTTTTGATTTTGTTGTTGCTGTGGGTTTAGTGCCAGTTTTCTAAGTTCTCATTTTAATTTGTGACATAATCCCAACCAACTGTGAGCAAACAATGGAGTCATAATCAAATTGAATTCTTAATTTTTTTTTGTGGGGAATAAATTTGTGTGGATTTCATGTTTGCTAACAATTTATACATGTAATAATGAATCAATGTTCTAAAGAAACACTTTATTCACTTACAAATTTAAGTATCAACAACAATGTAATTTTTCCCAAACTACTAAAACTGATACCAAAATAAATGAATTCACAACAAATGAAAACCCATAATTAAGAATAACATTTACAATGTGTTGGTGTGTATGTATGTATGTGCAAGAAGATAAGAAACTAGTGTCATCAGTATTAGGTGCATTGCAAAGGACTCCACTGACTACAGTTATTTGTCTCATATCACCTAAATCTTTACCATGTGTGATCTAATCTGAGTGTACTTTTCTTTCTCAGAAAATAGTCAAAAAGTACTCGTACAAATTTCCTGTACCTGCACTATTAATGACCTGTCTTTAAGGCACCTAACAGAGCTGATTCTTCATGGCATCTGTCCCATGTTCCTATGGAGAATGGCAAAAAGTTTTCTAAAAACTTCAGTTGATACAGAGAAACTATGATTTTTAAGGATTGCACCTTTTTTGGCTTGAATATTTATTATGTATAGCTTTTTCAGTGAAGCTTTTGTAACATCTATACATTTTATATTCTGTCCCTTTGTACATATTTCTTTTTTTTTGGTTGGAAGGAAAAGTCATAATGGAGGTTTCTTTAATGTGTTTGCCTTTACATTTTTGCACTTCACTTTTGCTTGGCATTTCACAGCCAGGATTGGGTAGATGTACCATTTACTCCCTATGCATGCACACACAAGCATGCATGCATACATATATACATACACACACACACACATACATACATACATATGTGCACACATGCATATATACTCAACATGCATACATACATAACACATTACATACATACATACATAATTTCAATACAGGATTGAATATAGAAGATATACAACTATTTTTTAAAAAAAGGAACAAAATAATAGAAAGAAATGTTTGCTAGAGTCCTACCATCTCCACAACCTCCACATCAGCCTCTATCCTCAGCTGGTACATAAACCTCTGAAGGTCTTTCTTCATCTGGATTGTATTGTCCTCCAGTTCTGAGGGACACAGGTTATGGAATAATCAACTTTATTGCATTCTTATGATGCAGAGGGTAAACAAGGTAATTGCTTGACAGAGCAAATGCCCTCCATCACAACACAGTAAAAGGTACTAAATAAAAATAGCATTGTCTCTGAGCATTATTATTAAAAATTTACAAGAGATTAATTAAGTCTAGCAGCTATCCTTAAAAAGCTTTTGCTGAAATAATCTTTTTATCACATTTTAATCTTAATTCATTCCACTTATGAAGATTGTGCAGAATTAGAAAAAGGGTTTAAGTGACATGATTTGAAGAAACAAAAAAAACCCCAAGCTTTGAATTCAAAAATTTTGTTACTGATGTGATGCTGATGTATCCAAAATGTACAATTACTGAAAAGATATGAAAAGAAGGACACACAAAATAGACAATAAATACCATCTCCCAAAAATGTGACTGGAGGGAGATTGGCACTGAAATGCAACAATTTCAGCAATATGCTAACTTTTAAAAGACATTGCATGCTTCTTGGTAACAGCTTCCTTGTTTTCTTTGATTTCCATCCCAGGTTTAATCTGCATAATTTAGTTATTTCTATTCTCTGTATATTGGAATATGGGTGATAGTTTTTCCCTTTACCCTCATTTATGCATCAGAGATCCCAGTTTTGACACCAAGGTTTTTTGTTTTTAACTCAATCTGACCCCCAGCTCTGACACCAAGGGGATTTTGGCTCAATCTTGCATGCACTCCTTGGGGATACAATGCAGGTCTATATGGTTGCATAAATGATCGTATATTGATACAAGTCTGTATCTATATCTGTGTCTGTTAGTCTGTCCATTCTCTCTACCATTCCATATCCCATTCAAGCAGGAAAATCAATCCCACTGACTGACATTTTACTATTTCAGATTTGCTAAAAAATATTATAATTGTCAAGGATACGGGCTACAGTAAAGATCCTCAGCTTACAGTGTCGCCATGTCTTGTGTTGTTTTAGTAGAAAGGGAAGTAACATCAGCAACCCTCCATCATGTTACAAGGTCAAGGTCAAAAGAAATTTTGATACTGGTGTGTATTTTTCTTGTTTGGAATGCAGTTGTCTCCCCTACTCATATTAAGATGTATAACAAATGTACCTAAAACTCAGAACACTGGCACAAAACTCTTGACACAAAAATTTGATACAAAACACTGACACAAAACTGATACTGAAGACACAATGAAACAGAACACTGACACAAAGCTCTAATACAGAACACTGACAAAAAACTAACAGAACACTGACACAAAACTCATAGTGAACACTGACAAAACTGACACAAAACTATGGCACAGCACACTGACAGAAAACTCTGACACAGAACACCAACAAAATTCTTTAACAAAGAACACTGACACAAATTTTTAGATAGAACGTCAGCAGAAAAAAATCTGATATTAAACTTTGGCACAGGACTTTGACAAAAAGATCTGAGAGAACTCTAACAAAAAACTCTTACACAGAACACTGACAAAATGCTTACTCCAAAACATATGTGGAAACAATTTAATTAATAAAAAAAGTTCTTTCTGCAATTGGGTTAACAATACACACATAAATATGCATGAAATAGTTCACAAAAATGTTTAACTTTTTGAAGCATACCCTGGACATTAATTTTGATCTGAAAGGAAAATGTCTAAGCATAACAATCAAATAACAAAGTGAATCCCTAATCAAAAGAAAATTGACATTCCACTTTAACAAAAAAAATTAATACCCCCTCCTTGGGGCACCAAGAAAGAGGCCCAAAAATCATATTCCTCTGGCAGATGGTCACCACACAAAGCAATCAATGTGCCAAGTTTGATTAATTTCCAAAGAGCATGTGATTTTGGAGATGTGATTATAAACTGCCAGACAGATGGATGAAAATGTATGGTATCAAAATGACCCCCCCCATACCCAAGTGTGGGAGAAGGGAACAACAGTAATGAAAAGGATATGTACAATCCACCAGATGTCAATGGTTCCCCTCATTCTTTTTGAGCTGCTGGGGTAAGCCTGGATTCCTTTGGGGACCAACAGAGCCAACTGACCGGCCCCAACATTCTTCACTGTATCTGAAAACAGAAATTATTATTGCAGTTATGAGAGATTCCTTCAAATCCATTCACAAATGCATCCTTCAATACAATTCAACTTTGATTTAAATAACGTAAATTACTAGATTTTCTTAAAGATATAATCTTGACATTTCAATGGAGTAGAAAGGTTATAGTCTTTCAATTGACAAACAGGTTACATTATAACCATGAGATACAAAGCTATTCTTAACTAAGTAAGTATTCATCAGGTAGGTATGGCCACCTCCTGTTAAAGATGACTCAAGTTCAAAATCCAGTAAAGTGCAAATTATTATTATTTCTTTTTTAATGTGTTATTTCACTTCTGAATCAGGAAGAATAATTATGTTACTGTTTAAATATTCTGCAGGAATAATCACATGAGAGGGCTGAACATAAGACAATAAACTGCTGATACCATGCAGGATCTAATAATCAATCAAATATACAGTACAACTTGCTAACCAATATGTTTGATAAAAAAAAACAAGAAATTTGCTTGCTAATTAAATACCAGATATATTCCATCTTGTTGCTGAAAAATTAAGTATTTTAACCCAATGAATATAACTGTTATTCACATGTTTCAAAGTATATATCCTCTATAAAAAGTAACAAGAATCTTATACAGAGTACATATTTCTAGTAATACAAGTACTCTATGGTACACCACTATGTTTCATTCTACAGTGTACATATTTCTTCCTATGTAAAGACTCCTACTTATACTACCCTATGGTCCAAACAACATTTTAATACTACTTATGCAAATACCATATGGTCCAGCACTCTCAGTTTTCATAATACTAATACAAGTACTCTATGGTACACCACTGTTTCATACTAATTATATAACAGTAAACACCATACAGTTCATTACACTCAATTTTCAAACTACATATGTGAGTACCCTATGATCCACGACAAACTGAATTTTCATACTACTTATGCAAGTACCACATGGTCCAGCACTCAGTTTTCATACTACTGATGCAAGTATCCTATGGTCCTGTACACTCAATTTCATACTACTTGGTACTTTACACTCAATTTTCAAACTTATTACTCAAGTACTCAAGTTGCTCTCAATTTTTATACTATTTAAGCAAGCACCAATGGCCCATTAACTTAATTTCAAATTACTTATGCAAGTAATCAATGGTCCATTACCCTCAATTTTCATGCTAATTTATGTGAGTACCCTATGGTCCACCACTCTCAATTTTCATACAACAATTTTTAATGCACGTGCCCTGTGGTCCATCACTCTCAATTTTTATACTACAATTTTTTTTGTTGGCCACACAACTTGTCTGTGATTTAGGGTGAGGGAATTAATGACCTGACTTTTGTCACAATTATAAGAAAATTATTTTAATTATTAATTAGATATACAAAGTGCTCACTGACTCTTTGGATTAAAATACTACTTTGGGATTATTGAGGACTCATTCAAAGACATTCTGGATTATATCATTTTGATACATCAAGACATTTGAGACCACTGGAATTCATTTGGAACATTCTAAACTTTTGAACATTTAGGATTATTTGGGATTTAATTAACAACACAAAGTTTCTCTTAATTTTTCATTTTCTAACTTAGACAAATGAATTATTTCTTCATGTTACTAAACTTGTTGCTTTCACTGCTTTTTCTTAAATAGTTTATGACCCAAGAGCCATAACATAAGACTGTGCATCAGTTACTTTTAAATTATGGGGTTTCAAACATATGAACTCGTCCAAATGGAAATTTGAACTGTGTGAACAGAACTGGCAAGGGGGGGGGCAACCAGAGATATATCCTCGGGACCTGGGACCATTAGTGGCCCAGGCCGAACAACACTTTTATTTTTATAAAAAAAAATTTTTGTTTGAATAAGAATTAGGACAGGTCCATGGTCCATGATCATTCTCAACAGCCTTTTGTGTGAAGCTTTTTGTTGAAACCTACCAAGAAACACCTTGTAGCTTCTCTCATCCGAGTCATGTCTCCAACCATAGGGCCATCCTAGCATTACTGTGTTATGCTTCAAGCCTCCAAGACCAGAGTTCTGGACCCTGCAAAATTAAAAAATCACTGCTTTCACATAATGGGCAGAAATCTGTCAGAGATCATGACCTGCCATTAACATAGTGTCAGCAAATCTTGGTCCATTATGTTATCTAAACCCTATAAATATAATTGGTATAAATTAGCATTTTTCCTCTGTGAATTAGAAAATATGAGTAATGTTCATAACATTTCTGGAGTACTATTGCAAAAGACTGGGCATCCAAAAGTTTGGTTAATAAAGCAACAGTCCTGAATTTATGTCTCTCTTCCCAGTAAAATTTGGTAGAAGAGCAATGTCACTATAGTGATAATATCAGATGAGTTAAGTTAGCTTTCTAAATGAAGACAATACGGATGACACAGAATGCTGACAATCAAAACAAGGTTAGGTCTCAATATAAAAATTTACATAGCGGCCATAACTCAACTCCAATTATAAAAGAAGCTGATAATCAAATTCTGCTGGAGCTATATCACTATGCAACAGCATGTCACTATAAAAATACAAAAAAGTAAATAACAATTACTATGTAGAAAGAAAAGTGGATGGGTCCAACAAAAAGAGAGCACAGATCTGCTAAAGGACAACGCAGTTCGAATGCTAGCTGAAAATTCAAACTAAGACAAGGAGTCATCAATACTAAAATTATGTACCAAGCCGCTACCTGCAGTACCAAGTGAGTTATCGTAAAAAAGGAAAATGGTAAGCTCAACATCAGGGGCTGTAACTTTGTTGATGACTCATTTTATTTTTTCATGTAATGAAGAAACAATGACAAATTTAACCAAAGTTTAATAAATAGATTTATTTAATGCATGTCTTGATGTAACAAACTATATTACACTATCTGTTCAATTCATGCACTAAAGCAACACTGATAAAATCAGGTATATTTATTATAAACTGACTACTAGATATGTTTAATTCACATACTGAAATGAAAGGCTATGACTGCAAAATTGGAGCTTGACGCAACTGGTGCATTGTAAAGGACCACACTCTCTACAGTATTACATGTCTAGGCTCATTCAAAAGTAACCAAGAAAAGAGCGAAGTCAACAAGCTTTGTAAATTTAACAAAATATTAATTTCCCTAAAAAAACCCCAATATAAAATATGAAAAAGGACTTATGGTTTGTGAATCTAATCCTAAAATTAATCTAAGAATTTAAGAACATAAAAATAAAAAGTTCTAAATGAATCAATAGTTTGAATCCCAATGAAGCTCCAAAATGGAAGGTGATGATGTCTTTTAAAACCTGTTTAATGTTGTTGTGTCAACAGTTCCTTGCTGAATCACTAAAATTTATATTCTGGCTTTAGAATTCCAAATAATTTCCTATAAATGTCTTTGTACAAACATTCTGTTGAGCACTAGATATTTTCAGGGAATTTAAATTATTCAATTCAAACTGGTCTTAACAACACAAAAATACCTCTTAGCTCTTTAGTGATTAATTATGACTGACTAGAAAAACACTATGATGCGTCACTTTAACTCCACTTACAATAAAGAATGGACCATGTGATCACTTACTTTTAAGAGACGTAGTATCAACATATATCAGTTATCACATCTGCCTAGGACGAATTTAATTCTACTGAATGAATCTATAAGACTGAGTAAAAAATTTAAAAAAATTGTTTACATAGAACTGACATGCAAGCCAAGTATGACCTTGGTTACAACCAATGATTTTTACTCTAGTTAAGAAATAAAAAAAAGTTGTTTACCAGTTCCAAATTATTGAAATTGATTCAGTTGTTCCAGAGGATCCAAAAATAGATTTTCCTCCTATTTGTTATGACAGTTGCTAGAGAAGCCAACCAAGACGAAATTCTGATACAGCATGTGTAAAAAACATTCCAATCAAGTCTGATCAAAACTGGTTCAGCCATTCTGAAGAAGTCGGAAAAAGGTTTTCCATTTTTGTGACTATGGAAGTCATACCACTACTAGGGAAAGCATCCAGAACAAAATTTTAATTGATCATGTCCAGTCATTCATACAAAGGCTTTTTATTTTCTTCTCAGATGCTTTGAATAACAGCTTGTGTGAAATACACTAAACAATGAATGGAAGACTTTATGGCCAAGTGAGTAAACAAGACAAAGAAAAAAGGTATAATGGTATAAATGACATTTTAATCAAAAACAGACTAATAATTTTCATAGTTTTAGGTGCATCCTTAGATTGGGGGGAAGGCAGGAATATCTTATTTTCGCAAGATTTAGGACACATCTTTACCAAACAAAAATTTCATGAACATTTTTATAAAAAGAAAAATTTAGTTTGCATTTAAATGCTTATACAAATTATTTGCATTCTATTCTGTTTTTGTCAGAAATTCTATTTTGATTAAAATTACATACTCATGTTGATTAAAAATACATACTCATGTTGAAAATTAAAAACCTTTAATTTATTTTGACTGGGTTATATTACACACTCAGATCTTTTTAACATTTTATGATGTCTACATTGTACTTAGATTCACATATTTCTGCTACCAGTAAAAAGAAATAAGGCAATTTCTGACACATAAATCATATCAGCGGTAGTAAAATGTTTTCCTTTGTTGCATAGATGTATAGTACCAACTACTAAACCTGCAGCTGATAACAAACAGATGTTCGGTGGTAACAACTAATTCCTACAGCTCAAAACACACAGATGTTCAGCAGTAACAACTATTTAATGCAGCTCCTTTCACACAAATATCCAGTGGCAACTGTTCAACCCTGAAGCTCCTTTCACGCAGTTGTCCAGTTGTAACTGTTCAACCCTGCAGCTCCTATCATGTAGATGTCCAGTGGCAACTGTTAAACCCTGAAGCTCCTTTCACACAGTTGTCCAGTGGTAACTGTTCAACCCTGCAGCTCTTATCAAGCAGATGTCCAGTGGCAACTGTTAAATCCTGAAGCTCCTTTCACACAGTTGTCCAGTGGTAACTGTTCAACCCTGCAGCTCCTATCATGCAGATGTCCAGTGGCAACTGTCAAACCCTGCAGCTCCTTTCACACAAATGTTCAGTGGCAACTGTTAAACCTTGAAGCTCCTTTTACACTAATGTCCAGTAGCAACTGTCTCCTTTCAAACAAATGTCAAGTGGCAATTGTCAAACCCTGCAGCTCTTAACAGGGTTCTCAACAAGTACTTTCAGGTTTTGACCCTTGGAATTTAGATTTGACCCATATCTGACACAAGGAAATTATTGCCAGATCGTTTTTGTTTTTACTATGCATGTTGACCTGAGCTGGAGCACCGATCTTAATTACCCTTGATTTCACCTCTGTGTAATATCCTTTTATGTGTGTGCTTTCCATAACAAATTTACTGTATTGACCAGTGACTGACATTTGCTAGACCACCATTTACACCTTATTACACATGTCATGGTGTAATAATTTATTGTGTATGACTGGATTAAGGTTATATTGTTTTGAGATTTTCTCTGATATTTATGATAGAGGAAGACAAAATAAGTAACCACTTGAATATATTAACTTTTGATCAAATATCAATGTTTATTTGATTGCCCATCAAATTAAAACCAATTAGACAAAACTGTGGAAATTATGGCAGCTCATGAAGCCAGTTGTCAAAGGTGAGTGGACAAACTTAATTGTGTTTAATTGGTGATTAATTTGCTTTAATTCTGTTGTTTTAATTAATGTATCTTTCAGTGGGAGTTTACCAGATATTATGCTTAGGGATTTGTTTCCTGCTTCTGAATTAATAAAGTCTGAATGATAAGATGGCATAATTCTGGTATATCAGATGTATTTGTAAACTGTTGAATCACAAAAGATCACTGAAGTATATTTTCTTTTCTGTCCCAATCTCTGAAATGACCTGCACAACATGCATAACTAAAAAAAGAAACTCTTCTACAAATATCAGTAATGGATATGACTGATTCACTGTCTGCTTGTATGTTTTTAACAAAACACCAGTCAAGCATTTCTATTTATTTAACATCAGACAAAAAAATCTTAAACATCAGTTTGCTTCACCAGTTATGAGCTCATGACTGAAAAAAAATGTCTCCTGAGATTTCAGTTTTCATTCTTGAGATCTGAATTTTGACTCTTGAGATTTTATGGTCAGGGGTCAAATGACTCTTCAGTTTTGATATCTACTTAGACTCTTGCCTTACACATAGATGCTCTGACAACTATTACACCTTGCAGCTCATGACACATAGATGCTCAGTGACAATTACTACACCCTGCAGCTCATTACACATAAATGCTCAGTGACAACTATTACACCCTGCAGCTCCTTATACACAGATGCTCTGTGACAACTACTATACACTGCAGCTCTGAACACACTGATGCTCTATGACAACTACTACACCCTGTACCTCCTTACACACAGATTCTATGACAACTACTGTACCCTGGAGCTTCTTACACACAGATGCTCAGTGACAACTACTACACGCCCTGCAGCTCTGTACACTAAGATGCTCTGTGACAACTACTACACTCTGCAGATCATTACACATAGATGCTCTGTGACAACTACTACACCCTGCAGATCATTACACATAGATGCTCCGTGACAACTACTACACCCTGCAGATCATTACACATAGATGCTCCGTGACAACTACTACACCCTGCAGATCATTACACATAGATGCTCCGTGACAACTACTACACCCTGCAGATCATTACACATAGATGCTCCGTGACAACTACTACACCCTGCAGATCATTACACATAGATGCTCCGTGACAACTACTACACCCTGCAGATCATTACACATAGATGCTCCGTTACAACTACTACACACTTTAGATCCTTTCATACTGACACTCACTGGCTAAGTACTACACTCGCATCACCATTCCCAAACTATATCACTGCGATGTAAAGATTTAATTATCAAATTAATATTGCGAGTACTGTCAAAAGGAAGAATGAGTCTTTACACAGGTAAACTAAAAATCATTTCATGCTTATTTGCCAACCATATAAAAAAATGAATGTGCAATTTAAGGTTCAGAAGTAAAGGACATCTTACAAGTGACACAATCCCTCTGTAATTTCGTTTGCGACTATGACTTCTCCAAAACCTTTTACTCCTGTTGTTTCTATAATTTTCAGCACATTCTGAAATTAAAGAAATAAACAGATAAAATATAGGAATGGAATGTAGTATCTATCATCATTTATCATCATTTTTCAGACAAAACAAAATAATTTCTATTTCCCAAATATTTGTGTCCTTTATTAACATTTAAATCCCCCCTACTATCAACAACTTTTTACTGTGTACATGCACCTGATGCATTCAATGTTAGTTAGAATAAGGTAAACTAGACTTTAAAATATCCAAATCTGGAAATAAACAACACTTAGTAATATATGATGTTTTGGAATTTTCTTTCCTTCTCCCCCAAATACTGTTTTCAGTTCCATTTTTTTTCTCTCTTCTTTTCATTTAGGTTGATCTATTGCCATTAAAGATAAGTGTGCTACAAGGTCTGGCTGTGTTAGACATGCATACAACAATAAGATTGACATCCCATTTCACTGAGTCAAAAATGACTATAGTAAGCAGAACCTGATGGGCCTCAGTCTGACAAATTTGATGGTCACAATGTAGAAAAGAAAACATGGTTTGATTCTTAATTCAGAATGTGTCAAAAGTTACATTATTTGGCCTGCACTACCTACTAATTCACAACATGAAATGGTTCAGCTTAGTGTTACACATACTTAGTATCTGGAAAATAAATGTATTAGTCAATTTTATAATTTTTCTTTGACCGCTCAAGTGGTTAGACTGTTGATCGCCAGATGTGGTAGGTCATGGGTTTGAACCCTGGCCCAGTCAAACCAAAGATATAAAAATGGTACTAACAGCTGCCTTGCTAGGTGCTCAGCATTAAGAGGTGAGTGTTAGGACTGGTTGTCTTGGTGTCATGATAATGTGACTGGGTGGGACATCATGCTGCATGTCTGCGGCATGATGTCGTCAATTCAAAATGTAGAATTTCCAATATAAAAAAAATCATAATAATTCTGCAAAATCTGAAATTCCTGAATCCTTGTATAATAAAAAGATTTAACAGTCACAGATCAAGCTTCATGTTCTAGTGACCTTTTGAATTCCCAATCCACTTATTTTTAGTAACCTATCAGATACAATGTTGCATTTTAGTGTACTGAATAGTTATAATTTAAAAAGTAAAGTTCTGAATTATATTTTTCACTTTGACAAATGTGAAAGCTGAAATTTTATTGGTGAATCAAACTGTCTATGGAGCATGACTTCCATTATGTCTGTTTTTAATCAGACTGGGTGCGTCACATGACATACTTCACTCATGACATTTGGGTTTCAAAGTTGGTCACCCTATCTTTGGGAAAGCCATACTCAAAGAAAATCTTTTGATTTCTAAGATGAAGTATGTCAATGGGGATATTTTAAGCATGGCCTTATCACAGGTGATTTTGACATTGTTTTCTTGTTGCATCTGAACACAAAAACAACTTGTTATGAAGCTAATAATATATAAAAAAAGGAAAAATGTTCAGCATTTTTGTGCCATCTTATGCACTGAAAGGAATTTTTAAAAAAATTGCTTTTGAGAATCATTAGCCAGTTATATTAACATTTGAAAGAGAACCCGCCCCCATAACCTCTTAACTCCAGTCCTCCCAAAAGACTCCCCCTTCTCCAGCATATTACAATAGAGGGAAGTAACTCTTACAAATTACTTCCCTTTACCCCTGCAAGGTTGTTAACAATGTACCCGATGTTTACCACTCCAAGCTTGTGCAAAACCAACAACAGGATGGTATTGGCAGTAATATAATTATTTAAGTATTCTCAGAGAAACATAATAGACTAAAATAATTTCTTTTTTTTGTTGAATACATTACCAGATCAAATTAATGTTAGGATAATAAGCAACAGAAAGAGGACAAACAAAATAATTTAGCCTTTAGAGCCAGTGCTTATCAAATATGGTTGTGCCTATGACATAGGCCTGATACCTCTCACCATAACTTAATAGTACACCATTTCACTAAGCATCCTTACTTAGTGATGTGATGTGATTATGATTTTTAACCTAGCTTTAACAATTTTTCATTCATATAGCTACATTGTCTGCAGTGTGGGAGTTTACAGTGATGTCTAGCACTAGGGCATCATGCTACAGATATGTAGCATGAAGTCCCACCCAGTCACATTATCCTGACACCAAGCCGACCAGTCCTAACACTAACCTCTTAATGCTGAGCATCAAGCGAGGCAGCTGTTAGTACCATTTTTGTTAATCTTTGGTATGACTCAACCAAGGATCGAACCCATGACCTCCTGCAACTGAGGCAGACACTCTAACCACTAGGCCATTGGAGCAGTTTTCCTTACTTAGTATTGTAAGAACACAACCTACATAAACTATCTGCCAAACTTTATATTATGTAGATTTAACCTGCTTTAATATATCCAGAACAAAATTTGTTCTAATGATAATAGCATAATTAATATGCATTGTTTCTTGCTCATAATTATTTCTGCAATAATCTGGTGTAAAGGAACTTAAAAAAGGTGACTGTTTCAGACAAACAACTGCTTATCAACATTTGGGCAAGAAGTACTGATTACCTGTTTAGCTGCTTGGGCATCTGCATATCTTTCCTGAAAATTACCCTCCAGTACAGTGCTAACCAATGTTAACCCTTTGCCTGAAAATGGAAACAAAAATTTTGTTGGAGATCACTCTAATACAGTAGGCAATAGGCATCTGACTCCAATGAAAATCAACCCAGGTCTATCACAAACAGATCCAGGACAATGCTTAAGCTCACGATCTCAATTAATTTAACTTTATTTACTTTCATATCCATATTAGACTGATATGTGAGACATATAAACAAGCAGGTAGCAATGAAAAGTATGCACATAAATTGATATATTTATATGAATAAGCAATACAAGAGAAAGACATCTACCTTCAGTTTACAAAAATACCCCCCCAAAATTTGACAGCTATTAATTAAAACATTTTCACCTGTACTTTGAAAACAGTCATGTAAGCTCAGAACATTTGGGAGTCTTCATTACAGTGTTATATATATATATATATATATATATATATATATATATATATATATATATATATATATATATATATATAATCAAATCCAATATAAATGTGCACCAAAAAACATTAATAAAATAATAAAATTCATCTCCAATATTGCTTACATCACATAAGTTACACAACCTTTCTTCTAAATATATGCTAAATTTGTCATCACTGGCAAGTTTAGTCAATGATACTTGACATAATTTCTGCAAAAATGAAAATAAAACAGCAAAGATGAAAACAATGTTTGTTTTGATGCAGATTTCTTGTCTATATCTGCATATTTTGTATCAGAGAAGTGAATTTCATTCATATTATCTGTCATCCATGAGACTTTTTAAAAATTTCTTTGCACCATCAAGGCTGTCTTAACTACCCACCTCTAGGAAATGTGAAAGTGGTCCTTTAAGAAAGGTTGTTTTTTTAATAAAGGTTCATTTATGTAACTGTTTGTCGTAAGGGACTTTGAAAACATTGGCTCTTTAAGACAGGTGATTGCTTAATACAAGTGATCAACAAGATAGGTTTGACTGTATTGTCTACAAGCTACCTTATTACTCTCAGTATGATGTATGAAACTTGACTTTATGTGCCAAAAGGCATGTGCTAAATTGTGACTTCCTGAATTTCAAGGGAAAACATGTTTCAATACAATCTGAATAAAAAGAATACCAAAATGAACATCAAGTCTACCAATAAATAAGTGCTGTTTCATGATCAGATATTATTTTGCTATAAGCAGGAAGTAAATTAGAAAATCAGCAAGACTGAAAATGAAACTAACTGAAACCATTATTTCCAACTCTTCAGAAGGGACCTCAATTTTTGAGACTACTAAGGTCCCTGGAATTTTAATTTTCTAGTACAAATTTTAGAGATAAAAAATTAAACAGGTGTACTAAAGTCAAATCTGTTAATTAGATAGGCAACATTTGGTATTAATGGGGTTGGTCTGTAAAAATAAAATTAAACATTAACACTTTTCAACTGATTCTAATTTAAATATCAGTGAACCTAATTAACCATAGATAAAGTTGGTGCAAAATAACAATAAACAACAAATGAAAATAAACTTCAAACATTGTATTTCCATAAAAAAAAATTGGGGGTGGGGGAGTTATTTTGCAGTTTTACAGATCTCATATTTCTTGTATAATGTTAACAAAGCATTCTTTGAGTGAAAGAGAAAGAAGGAATTACCTGCTTTGAGCTGACTGGCAAATGTAACCAGTTCTGGGTACTTGGGATTCAAGTCTCCATCTAATTTGAATAAAACAAGGATCTGGGGTCTGCAATAGAAAAGATTATAGATATATTTTGATATACATGTATGTATGTCACTAATTTAACAGCACATTAGCATGGTCCAGACTATATAATGCAGATTAATTAACTAATCTCAACTTTACTGTAGACCACAATATTAGGTATCTTAAAACTGTAGTGACTCTTAATTTTTCAACATATAGTGACTCCTGACTATTAAGGACACCAAGTCTGTCCTTTTTGGACAAGTGTACTGCATATACAGGTATAATGAATAATATATAACATATATTGATAATAAATATAACAGTATGGATGCATCCTTCTTGTCCTTAAGGAATAGGTGCACTTTATATGGATGATATGTCTACAAAGGCTCACTGCACTGTCAGTAACTAATTCTTTTGCTAATCACCATTATGCAAAACTATATAAATTTTTGGTAATGGTCTAATGTTATTTTAACAAAAGTGATGTGTGATCACATGTTACACTATGCAAACAGTACACAAATGATTTAAAGGGTGATTTCCTTATTTTCTTACATGGGGATTGTTAAAACTGCAAAAAATATAAATCACTGCTAACAATGAGGAATATTCAAATAAATTTACTGACAAAACATTAATCACAGGAAAAGGGTGTGTGTCTGTGTGTATTCAGTCTTCTTAGTTTCTTGATTAAAAAAGCCACTGCAATTCATTCCACACCATTTATGTGTATTTCAATCAACAACTTTTTGAAGGAAAGTAGTTCTAATGGGTACTTATTAAATACAAGAAACAACAACTGGCTTTTTTTCTGAGCCTAAGCTCAAGAAATTTTTTAATGGAAGTGGTAGCTGGAAACTAGGGTAGGGAAGTGATATTGAGATCAAACAAATTCTTAGGCCTTGGGCACATCATATCAAGTTCTTTTTGTTTTCTCCACTAAGGAGAAAACATCTATGTAGTCTTGTGAATAGGTTTACTCTTGTTGGTGGGGAGGGGGGGAACCACCTATCATTCAAGTCAAAACCACTACTCTTTCTTCATTGCCCTCCATATCTCTCTTGGTATCTCTGCAAAGGCTAATCAACAAGATTCTCTGCACAGATGAAGTTAGGAACACAGAGATGCCAAACAATAAGTACATTTAACAGAGATCCAAGCACCAATTAACCAGAATTCTGACCATTGATCTGGAATGGATCAAATGTTCAATACAAGAAACAAACACCTGTATAATCTGAAGCCTATACATACCTGCATACAGTCTGTGACAACTTTAAGTCCAAAAAGAAAAATGATTGTACCCATCACCTCAGAACCAGTACCTTAACAAAATTTTAGCTATAAACAGTTTTTCCTCAATAATTATCCATATCTTCCTTTCCTTTTCATCTTTGCTTGTACTTTTCACCTATTTACGGAGTGATCAACTGGTTCCTTGTTCTGTACACAGTTCTTACATTGAGAAACTATTTCTAAACATCAGTCTACCATAATGACAATGAAGTACTTTTCTCCCTATCTGAATAAACACAGAAAACGTCTCTTCAAAATTTAATCCCCAATGCATATTTTGATTTTCCTCAATTTTGTCAAAATGATTTGAAATACAGAATTTTTCATTAAGAAGTCACAATAACTCTGCAAAATCTAGAATGGCTGTGGATAGCAGACAGATGTGACAAAATCAAAATGCCCACGCTATAAGCAGAGATGGGCATAATAAAATCTGTTGTAATACATTGAAATCTAACCAGGTCATCAACATATGCATGCAAAAGTAATAGTTAAAGTTCATATGTTTACAATGTCAGTGGTTTTCACACAATCTTGCTAACAAGATCTTTGAAATGGATCAAGACACAGGTACAAGAAGTTGAGACAAAAAAAATCCCCAGCATGTGCCTAACAGGAACATTGCAACATACCTCCAGTTCTTGGTGTGGGGTGGACCCTGTTGAAGTCGGAGAAGTGCATATCTTGCTGCAGACATTGCAAGACCTCGGATTCCATCTCCCCACTCCTTCTCAGCTCTGAAATGAGACATTTGCAATTTGAATAAATCCACAGAAAACATCATACTCCTAACTGCTGTTCTCATACACATAAGAAAAACAAGGGGGAATATGCTCTTTTTAGATGGCTTTTCTGTTCCACAAACCCCTAATTCCACCTCAGGGGTTGGATTGTAAACCTCAAATCATTCATGTTACAGATTCTAAATTCTGTTAGTAATGAAATTTGACATTGTAGAATTAAAAGTCCTACAAGGTCAACAGGAAATCTGAAATACAATGAAAAACATAACTCATACTATGCTTATAAATAAAAAAAACATGGGTCACAACTTGAACTGAGCTTATAGCATGATAATCCTCTTGGGGCTCTCATTTAATAATTTTTGATATCAAATTCAATTTGGCATTTTTTCTCCAATCGGATAGTCATAAACCATAGTAATAACGTAAAGGTCATGCCAGTTAAATATATTTCTTTTAGTTTTAAATAGGAAAATTATAAGAACATTTTCTTCATGCTGGGTTCAGCCTAGCTCTATTTCACAAATCTGGGATCAGCCTAGAACACACTCTTATGCAGGGATCAGCCTAGCATAGACTTGGTTAAGATGGGATCAGCCCCAAATACATTAGCATGATGGGATCAGCCTAGCATGTAGTCTACTTAAACTGAGATCAGCCCAGAATACACTTGAATGCTGGGATCAGCCTAGCAGTCCACAGAAGCTAGGATCAGCCTAGATTACACTTTAATAAGCCTAGCACCAATTATCCTTGAGCTTGGGTGAGCCCAGAATACACAATAATGCTGGGATCAGCCAAGCATAGATTTACTTGAAGATGGGATCAGCCCAGAATATACTCAAATGTTGGGATCAGCCTAGAACAAATTTTACTTGAGCTGGGATCAGCCTAGCACCAATTTTACTAGATCTGGGATCAGCCCAAAATACACAGTAATGCTGGGATCAGGATAGCACTGATTGGAAATGTGTCTTTTACAGTGAGCTGGGATCAGCCTAGCACCAATTCTACTTGAGCAGGGATCAGCCCAGAATACACAGTAACGCTGGGATCAGCATAGCACTGATTGGAAATCAGTCTTTTACATTCAGATTCTAGCCCATACAGAAAGAGCCAAATATTTTTTTAAATATTTAAATTAAGTATTGATGTAATTTTAGTTATGAGTTTGATGTAGAATATTGGTAATAATGAATAGTGGCATGTTTGAGAGAATGAGAGAGAGAGAGAAAGTGAAATAGAGAGAGATGAATGCATATACTCATGTATCCTATATTTCTTTTAATGCATACATTAAATCATTTATCGTAGAATTCAGTTTTCTTGTGCATAAATATTTCTGCTGTTTGCAATAGGCATGCACTGAGATACTGTTGTAATTTATTAAGTTGATAGCTGGTTGGTTAATATTCAATTATTACATTCTCAAATAATTTGTTTTTGATTGGGAACTGTGCTTGATCCCATGGGTACAACAAATCATATAAATAACTTGATACACAAAGTGCAGTTTGTGAGTGTGTTGCATTCAAACAATTTTTCAGTCATATCACTACAATGTCTGCAGTGTGGCAGTTTATGGTGATGTCCAGCACTGGGGCATCATGCTGCAGACAAGTGACCCAATATATCCTGTTCCATGAGCTCTGAATTTAATTGGACCCATGCAATCAGTGATGGTTGGGTAACCGTCTACAGTCAACTGTGACCATAATTTGGCAAATGTTTTTCTGGCATATTCAAAACTTTTCTTCTCTAGCTCAATGTCAATTGTCTTACCTCATTCATCTAAGTAACTGCCATAGTTGTCATGAGGTAATATTAATCCACTCAGTTCTCTGCTCAATGGTGCCATCTTTCTCTCCACTCTGTTACAAGCATTTCATCCCAGAGCATTTGATGCAATGAAGACAGAATGTAGATCATGTTTCAAGAAATGGGGTAAGGCAATCTTAATGACTTTTCGATACCATGGGTTTTCATCTAGCCTACCATTAACAGTATACACAAGAATCGGATTGACTAATTTATCAATACTAGTCCTGCTTATAGTATCGAACTCTGTCAGACACAGCAACTTTTCAAAGTCAAATCCATGGATGTTGATGCGGAGTGTTTTTCAGATCAGATTGCTATAAAATTGGGCCAGAAAAGTCAACAGCATCTTTGTTTCCAAGACCATTGCGATGGATCTCAGTGCTGGCGTACACCGGGGGTATAAGCTTGTGCCAGGCAGCAACTACCCAGTCATGGCCAGGAATGCTTACTTTATACTCATCATGCATTAGCAGTGGACTCTGCTTATTGGCAGCGACCAGACCAATTGGGATGTGACATTTATTGTCCTGACTGATACAACAAACCTCATCCGGTCCAAGCAAGGAAGACAGTTCTTCCAAATGTCTCATTGAAGCTGAGCAAAAACTGGCCATCAATATATTTAGTGTGATAATCATTCTGCCCTCTAATTAACTTTACTGAGACAGTGGTAACATGACACTTACCTTCTGAGGGCGAACTACATTTAGGAAGTAGACAAAGGTATAGTCCAATTCAATTTATACTGAAGTCATCTTTTTTAAATGCTCTGTTAATTGACTAAGTTTTGATACTTCTATAGACTTTGAGTTATCTTTTTTCATGATAAACTGAACCATACATTTATCCAGTATAGTTTGCAAAAGCAATGGTTCTTCCTCTTCGATTTATGGTTGACCACATCGGGTCCTGATATTCAGTTTTGTGTGCAGTTCTGGATTATTTTCCAGTAACGCATTCAATTTTAATTTTTTAAAAATCCCTTGCTTCCTGGAATCTTCTATGATCATGAATCTTTCTCTTTAGTTTCTTTTCCAACTCAGTTTTTCTTTTTTGTTTATCTTTTAACTCTAAGTTCTGCTTATTTGAGTAGTCCTTGTTTCTACTGATTATACAAGCTATGAGGTCAGAATTTATGACATCAATTTTTGACTTTAAATATAACTGAACTGTATCATTTCTCGGAGTAGCCAAATAGTTTATAGAAAGCACTGTTTCAAAGTAATGATATTCAAGGCCTCAGTCAGTTGTTCATTGGACTCTAAATTATCCTGAGTAGAAACTTTTTTTGAAACTGATGGTGCTTGTTTTGTCCAAAAGTTAAGAAATGGTCCTTTTTTGAAACGGAGATCACCTTGAGCTCTTGTAACATATGGTTAGCTTTTTCAGCAAAATCTCTTTCATTCTTGATTCTATTCCACTTTATAATAAGTTCATCTTGGCACATCTTTTTGGTTTTTGTGAAAATTAAAACTAAGACTGGACATCTTACATTTTATGGTTTCAATAGCTTAAATGTTACTAGTGCTGCATGCTGGCTCAATCCTCAAAGTTCTTCTCTCCCCATATCCTGTTGTTTTTAGACTTCTTTTTATAATGTCATCAAGCTTCGAAGACTCTTTGTACTAGTAGGACAATTTATTATCTAGCATTATTGAAATCTATTGATTTTATGCCATAAAGGTAGACAAAATTGTCAATTTGTTTATGACATACTCCACTTAAGAATAAAATTGTATTTTACACTGGTTTTGTCTTTATTTTTCTTATCTGTCTAACAAGCATGGCTTGTTTATTTTATCAAAGTACAACTCTGACTCACTGACAAAAAGTCACCCCTTCAGATGGAAGTTACTTGCAAAATACACAGTGATTTGTATGAGGCTAAAAAAGAAATTAGCCTTTTGCAACCCTAAAATGGCAGCAGGCTTTGACGCATAGTTGAGTTGACTTATAACTGAGTAAACAGTGAGTCAGATCCAACTGCAAAAAACCCAGACCAAGATCTGGAGTTACATAATGTGCTGACAGAGTCAATTTATTTGTTCTACTGAGAACTCCTAACAAATTGCAAAGACCCAGACTTGTCGGCACATTATATAATGGCAGACCTGGGTCTAAACAGTTTGCAGTTGGATCCAACACGTGTGTGAGTATATATATGTTATACTGTGGGCCTTTGTGCTAACTTTAGGCATCCAGAAAGAAAAGGTCAAACTCAACATTTAGTACAGAGGCATATGCAGTTAATGTTTTCCTGCTCAAGACTGGTACCCTGCTCTAATGGCAACCAGTGGTCGGATATTGGACAGAACTTACTGGAATGAATCCAGTCAAGGAAGGAGTTGAATCAAAATTTATTTTTAAAAAGAATGACACTCAGTAATGTAAATTGCAACATACCCTTTATACTCTATGTATTTGTAGATACAACCAGCAAGAGCGATGGCTCCCAGGGCATAATACCAGCTAGAGATGAACATCAGGGTGATACACAGTGCCAAGCCAATTAGTGAAAGAGTCCTGAAATTCAGTTAAAGAGCACTGAAAAATCTACAGCATACCTGAATTCCTAAAGAAATTCCATCTTTGCCATTACAGTAGCTTAAGTCAAAGATGTATTTAAATGTTAGCGAGTGTCGTCTCAAAACATGGAGTGATTATTAAATGGGATTAGCACTATATGCATTCACAATACAGGCTGTAAAGCTGTTTTAAAGGTTTTCAGGAATATAGAAATTTGTTAAGAAAAATATAACATCTCAATTATAAACAGCAAGTTAGCTAAAAACTTATCAGATCACTACACTGCAAAAAAAAAGAATCAACGAAAATAAAGTTTTGTTTTATTTTTTGGCTGAAGGGGTTGTCTGTGAAGACAAGTTCTGCTGTATACATCAAAAAGGTGACATGAATCACATGATGCCTTTCATAGAACTTTGAATAATATGCTAAAACATTTATTCCTGAAATCTTGAAAACAACTGAGGAAACTTAAAAATACATATTTCACTCTGACATGGAGAACAAATTTGAATAATGGCTATTCCAGTGAAGTAGAATTGGGGCCTAGAAAAAGCACTTTTGATATTCAGTAGTCACCTATAGATGCAATTTAGAATTTTAAACAATTTTAATATGAACTCTTTCAGGTTTTAGAGTACACAGGTATATATTTTTTAAAAAGTGCTTTCCCAGGGTACTATGTGTGTTTAAATGGAACAGCTCATAGGAAATATATATCACTTGATGCAAATTAGTTTGAACAATGCATCACTGGCCCTTATCAAACAGGAAAAGCATAACATGTTAACTCTTAATTTTTGTCGCAAATTCACTCTGACATCTGTTGCTATTCAAGAGTTCATTATCTCTAAACTGGCTAAGAATGTTTTGCAAAACAACACTTCTCCCATTGATAGCATACAGATATATAAAAGATAGTTATAACTGACGAAAGCTGTTTTTTCTGTTGCTATGGTTTTAATTTTTCTTTTAAAAAGAAAATTTTTTTTTATTAGGTATTTTGTGTTGTTCAGTATGCAGTATATTACTAACAAAATGAAGCAAGCAATTTATTGATAAACGACATAATATGCAAGGAGCTGTTGATAAATTAAATAAATTTATAAGACGAAAAAAAGTTTTGAAAGTATTGCCATAAAACCCCAAAAAAATATTACTGATATACTAGTATTTGATAGTAATGAAATGTATGGAGATGCAAAAAATATGTACATCTGGACTTAATCTTAGTTTAAAGGGCAATTTATTAATATAAACTGGCCATTTTAACATTTGCCATGTTGAAAACTGAATAATAAGGATATTTATAAGATTTTTAAATACAATGGCAAGTAAAGGAATCATTACATTTATGGAATTTATAGGAACTGACTGTCTGAGAATATACATATACTTGCAGCCTAAAAGTATGTAGACAGATTAAGAATATATTGACAGCCTGAGCCTGAGAATATAATGGCAGCCTGATAATATAGGGACAGCCTGGGAATATATGGACAGCCTGAAAATGTAATGACAGCTTCTCATGATATACATTTTTTCAAATTGAGCATAAAGAAGAAAAAGACATTTTCATTATGAGGATAATGCTGCTTAGTGACCAAGACTTATTCTGGGCATGTTCAATTATACAACTCTGATGGCATGAGTGTTCTCACAGTAATCAAATTCTACTGCTTAAAATGTGCATGGAACATTTGGAAATTTTGCCAGTAGTACAGACTACTTTGAGTGAATGTGCAATCATTAAACATGGATTTCAGGATTAATATATAAATTTGATTTTTTCCCCATGACTTCTTTGTATGTGTGTGTGTGTGTGTGTGTGTGTGTGTGTGTGTGTATGTGTGTGTGTGTGTGATTTGGATTTTTAACATAGCTTTAAAAAATTTTCAGTCATATCTCTACAATGTCTGAACTGCAGCAGTTATAGTGATGTCTACCACTTGGTCATCATGCCACAGACATGAAGCATGATGTTCCACACAGTCACATTATACTGACACAAGGTGACCAGTCCTAACACTAAACTCTTAATGCTGAACACCTAGTATGGCAACTGTTAGTACCATTTTTATAAGTCTTTGGTGTAATTGGCCAGGGTTCAAACCCACAACCTCTTGCTTCTTCTGCAGATGATAGAACTATTTAGGTCAACAGAGCAGTCCCATGATTTTTCTATGAGTTCTTGATGACAAACTTCTGATTTTCCATGACTATTTTCTTCTGAGTTTACTATGAAAAGACCAATTGTTGCATCTGTATACTGGAAATAATGATAATATTTATCAAGATGACAGGAGAGATAACTACATAATCACCCACGTTAACATCAGAAACTAACAAGCAAGTAAACAAAGATAATGTATACTTGAGAAATCAACAAACTGGAAGACTGCCATAACAATCAGGATTCTGAAAGTCCATTAATTTTAAATTGCTGCCTTGGGTAAAGTTCTATGACTTTTCAATATTTGGCTATGGAATTCAATTACTTGGCTCTAAAAATACATTTTTCCAAGTATTTTTCATGGATCTTCCATAAACATGGGAACCCTGACTTTGATATTGCATGGAACAATACACTGAGAACTATCAAACAAAATACTTAAAACTAAATTATGTAATTTGAATGCATTAAAAGAGTGTATGCATTATTATTTTCTTATGGGGCCAAGGGGGGCCAAGTGGTCTAAAGAATTCACCTTTACAAATCATTGCCATCTCACTTTTGTCTGCATGGTTTCAAGTCTCAGGCTCAGCCAGTGTATGTGAGAAAGAAGCCAATTGCTTCCTGTAGGTCAGTAGTTCTTAACGAAATTTTCCCAGGTTCTTCCTCCAGACGTTACATTGGCCACCATGTATAGCCTATACTGTGCAGAGAAAAAAACTTTAACCCCAAAACAACAACAATTATTTTTGGTTAATTTGTTTGCAAAAATATGCCAAGGAAAGTTTTAGTACAACTCTGAATAATGTGCCCCTCCCCTAAGTAAACATTGCTGACACAAAATTGATACCTATCTTGCACCTTGCTTATAGAGGTGAAAGAAAAGAAAGAGTTACATTTACCTGTCCTGCACTTACCAGTGATAGAACCTAAATCTGGGCCTCCAGTTTGGGGTCCTTAGCAGAGTCTGTAGGGCACAGGCCATATTCACAAACCCATAACACATCAAGAAGAACCTGCAATACATAATGGAGTCAAAGGAAAGCGTATAAAAAATATAGCTGCAACTAACAGCAAAATTATGCAAGTATAAAGTCATATAAGCAAAGGTTATGGGAATTTAATAAAATATTTACTTGACAGCTTTCCTGTTATGCAATTCATAACATCTAACCATCATTTCATTTTCACAAATTGAGTGAATTTGGGACATTTAATCATACAATTTTCACAACAGTTTCATCATTAAAATTATTTTGCTCAAAATTGTACTGGTTACTCTTTGTTTTGATGATACTGAATAATCCAATGTAATTACATTGTTATAACAGTATGTTGATTATGAAAGGTGTATTAATTCTAATGTGTATTTGATATCAAAGAATTTCATGAAACATAAAGGGTCAAATGTAATCCACTTGTGTCACATATTCATGAGAGATGATACTTTTTCCAAATCACTTTACTGATTGCAGTAATCCACTTGTGTCACATATTTATCAGAGATGATACTCTTTTTCCAATACACTGTACTGATTACAGTGATCCACTTGTGTCACATATTCATGAGAGATGATACTCTTTTTCCAATACACTTTACTGATTACAGTGATCCACTTGTGTCACATATTCATGAGAGATGATACACCTTTTCCAATACACGGTACTGATTACAGTGATCCACTTGTGACACATATTCATCAGAGATGATACTCTTTTTCCAATACACTGTACTGATTACAGTGATCCACTTGTGTCACATATTCATCAGAGATGATACTGTTTTTCCAATACACGGTACTGATTACAGTGATCCACTTGTGTTACATATTCATCAGAGATGATACACCTTTTCCAATCGACATATACACTGATTATAGTATCATCCACTGGTGTCACAAACTCATATGAGGTGATACACCTTTTCCTATCACACTATACTGATTTGAGTTTGATCTAATGATGCCACAAAATCATAGATAATACTCCTTTCCCAATGAACATACAATACTGATTATAGTGTAATTCATTTATGTCACAAACTCATGGGAGATAATACATCTTTTCCACTCAATGTTCATATTGATTATAGTGTCATTCACTGGTTTAATGAACTCAAGCTAGCCAATACATCTATTCCATTCAACATATATACTGATTATAGTGTGATCCACTAATGTCACAAACTCAGCAATAGCTGATACATCTATCACAATCAACATATATACAGATCATAGAGTGATCCACTAACGTCACAAACTTGTGAGAGATGATACACTTTTCCAATCAACATGCTATACTGATTTAATGTGATCAACTAGTGTCACAAGCTCACAAGTGGCAATAGTCCTTTTCCAAAGATACTAAATTGATTCTAGTGTGATACACTAGTGTCAAAACTCACAAGTGGCAATAGACTATTTCCAAACATTCTAAACAGATTCTAATGGTAACAACTAGTTTCACACACTCACAAGTGAAGATATCCTTTTCCAAACATACTATACTATACTGATTATAGTGGAATCCACTAGTGTCACAAACTCACAAGTCATATACATTTAAAGAATAAACATTCATGTTTTTGAATTTCTTTGATACAGATTTTAGACAGTGGCGAGGAATGGGACTGGCTACAATACTTACATAGTAATGATGGGTGCCACATTGTCCAGATTGGACATAATACATAGCAATGATGGGTGCCACATTGTCCAGACTGGATATGATACATAGCAATGATGGGTGCCACATTGTCCAGATTGGATATGATACACATCAATGATGGGTGCCAGTGTCCACACTGGCACTGATACTTACATAGCAATGATGGGTGCCACATTGTCCACACTGGATATGATACATAGCAATGATGGGTGCCACATTGTCTACACTGGCACTGATACTTACATAGCAATGATGGGTGCCAGTGTCCAGACTGGCACTGATACTTACATAGTAATGATGGGTGTCAGTGTCCACACTGGCACTGATACTTACCTAGTAATGATGGGTGTCAGTGTCCACACTGGTACTGATACTTACATAACAATGATGGGTGCCAGTGTCCAGACTGGCAATGATACTTACATAGCAATGATGGGTGCCAGTGTCCAGACTGGCAATGATACTTACATAGCAATGATGGGTGCCACAATGTCCAGACTGGCACCGATACTTACCTAGTAATGATGGGTGTCAGTGTCCAGACTGGCACTGATACTTACATAGTAATGATGGGTGTCAGTGTCCAGACTGGCACTGATACTTACATAGTAATGATGGGTGCCACAATGTCCAGACTGGCAATGATACTTACATAGCAATGATGGGTGCCACAATGTCCAGACTGGCACTGATACTTACATAGTAATGATGGGTGCCACAATGTCCAGACTGGCACTGATACTTACATAGTAATGATGGGTGCCACAATGTCCAGACTGGCACTGATACTTACATAGTAATGATGGGTGCCACAATGTCCAGACTGGCACTGATACTTACATAGTAATGATGGGTGCCACAATGTCCAGACTGGCTATGATACTTACATAGTAATGATGGGTGCCACAATGTCCAGACTGACAATGATACTTACATAGTAATGATGGGTGCCACAATGTCCAGACTGACAATGATACTTACATAGTAATGATGGGTGCCACAATGTCCACACTGGCACTGAGACTTACATAGTAATGATGGGTGCCACAATGTCCAGACTGGCACTGATACTTACATAGCAATGATGGGTGCCACAATGTCCAGACTGGCAATGATACTTACATAGTAATGATGGGTGCCACAATGTCCAGACTGGCACTGATACTTACATAGTAATGATGGGTGCCACAATGTCCAGACTGGCAATGATACTTACATAGTAATGATGGGTGCCACAATGTCCAGACTGGCACTGAGACTTACATAGCAATGATGGGTGCCACAATGTCCACACTGGCACTGATACTTACATAGTAATGATGGGTGCCACAATGTCCAGACTGGCTATAAGGATGGCAAGTTCTGAGATTACAGCAGTCAGCAACAGGGCTCTAAATGGCTCCCCTCTCTTTGTGGTCACAGCAAACATGTTAATTAAGGGTATCACACCATCATTAGCAATGGCTTGTAGGAGGCGTGGAGCACCTGTGGATTACATCAGATAAAAAGGTCTTACTTTTGTGCACATTTTACATGAAAAATAATAAGTTTCATTTAAATTTGATCTTTTGCTTGCCCTGAAATTATGCACAGACAATGAGTCTAATATATTTCTTTGAAATAAGGACATGTGAATGATTTTATAGATCACATTATGAATTATAGAATAAAATCACAAACTAATGCAGCAAAATGATGCTAAAAAATCATATTGATTATAAAAAATTTCAAGGATGTTATACCTTTATTCAAAATGATATTCTAAATTGTTTTTAACATCTGAAATTATCTGATATAATCACTTGATGCAGCTGAGATCCAGAGCTACTCTGAAATAAATTTAAGGAAAATATGTTGATCCCAGTCTGGTAAAACAGACGGATCCAGGCACCCATAAGAGGGCCGCTTGTTTATGGCACATCAATGATGGTTGGAAGCAAGCTTCTGGGAGAAAAACTTTACAGGAGTTTGGGGATATGACCACCTATACTATACTTGCAGACCTATAAGACAATACTCTTTGACCGGAAAATCTTAGATTCGTCTAATACTCCAAACAGACAAATATGGATTTTGTTATCTGAATCACTTTACTGTGTCTCATAATTTTTCATATAGAAAAAAAAATTCTCCAAAAAGACTGATTTTAAATAATTTCATTCTCATTCACTTAGTCAAAGAATATTTTCTTAGCATTAAATCTGTTAGCAAGCACTGTTTTTGTATGTTGAATGTCTTATGTTTTAAGGTCATTCCCCAATTCTCATCATGAAAGTCAGTCAGCATATATACATTGTATAAATTTGCTGCAATAGACAATGCATTTTCTGTCATACAGGACCAGCAGTTGGGAAAAATAGATGGTTACACTTTGAAGTGTCAACTCAGTGGAAAAAGTAGTTTGCTTTTCTTTTAGCCATTTATACATTTTTGTGACATTACCGAACTGCAGAGAATAAAAAAGTAAATGCAGTCATTGTCATTAAATTGAGCATGGGCAAAATTCCAATCATCCTGATTGATGACTACCAAGCCAAGGTAAAGCAACAAATTATTTATAAAAGCGATTCTTTCTATGAAGCAAAAGGGGAAAGAGGAATAGAGACAACAATGGTAGAATAAATGACGTGTCTCACTCAAATAATTCAACATTCTCCATCTGTTATCATTCCGATGAGGCCAATGCAGGAATCAAATAGAAGTGGAATATAATGACTGAGTTATTGGGTTTCAGTAGAGAGCACTGAATTATGGAATGAAGTATGAACTTTGCGATTCAGCAGAACACATCTGATAAGCCTCAAGTGAATTGAATACTGCATGAAAACTGGTTTGCTCACTAAACAGTGAATCAGAAGTTTAAAATTTAGTATCCCTAAGCATTGATTTTTGTTCCTGTTAAACACTTTCCAACCACTTTAACACCCCCCCAACTTCAACAGATCTGCATGATTTGGAAGATTGACCTGTGGGAACATTCTGAAGATGGAATGTCCATCATATGAGGGAGAACTTTCACCCACGTATTCTGATTGAAGTATATTCTGTAAAATGTTTTGACTGCCACTTTAAAACTGTTCTTTTCATGACTGGGTCAAGATGTTCAGGCATGTTCATACTGAGTATATTCCACCTACTGTATACTCTGCATCCATGTGTAAAGCATCACATATGACAGTGATGGAAGCCAAATCATCAACATGTGTAAACAAGGTTCTACCTGTAGGATATGATATTAGTGCCAGCCGTTATCATGTCCAGCATAGTGTGTGGTCCAGTTGGTCAATGCCGGTCCAGTATTCAGTTTGAGCATGTCAAATGGCTCACCAACATGTACAGGTATCATACAAATGGTTGGTCTGCAAGGTATATGACACCCTCTCTGTAGGAACTGTCAAAAGACATGGTCATCTGGCTGGCTTGCTAGTCTGAAATGACAGATTCATGACTGCCAAAACTGCACATTGATTGTCTGCATTGCTAGTCTGGTTGGTCAGCAGCCAGATCTGCATATGGAGTACAAAAATGGACTGGCAGTCCAGTCTGGCAAGGTTGAAATGTAAATTCATGTACCCTGCTTAGTGTTACCAATTCCATTCAAGGTATAGGTGATGATAGTGTATTTATCCCCAGTGGGCTGCTGATTTGTGTCTTCATGCATCTCATTTGACCAGATTTTCTTGATGACAGAGCTTGCTGTGAATTTTCCTTCATTCACTATTACAACGCTTGATTGGAATAACTTGCCAATGTGTCAACTAGATCTAAGTTATCACTTCTGTAGATGATCTTCTCTGTATACAGTTAAAAAGAATATGCAACCTGTTGCCTTGATAAAGACATGGTCTGGTTCCCTTTACCCTCAATGCATTTCTGAGACCCCACATTTTTAATTTGACCCCCAGTTTTGATACCAAAGTTTGCTTTTTACTCAGTCTGACCCTCAGTTTTGACAGCAAGGAGATATTTGACTCTGTTTTGCACCCCTAGGGGATACACTAAAGTCTAGCAGCAAAACATGAAGTTGATTTATTTAAAAATATCAATTGCTTTCTATCCATAGGATATATTTCTGCTTTCATAATTTACAGAAATCACATTATCTGTAATAGCAAGAAATACTGAAACAGCAGTGTGTTACAAATGCTGCCCAACCACTGGACTATTTTGTCCTAAAATGTTTTGTCTCGATTCAAGCACCCCACCCCATGGAAGAGCACTACTCATACCCTTTGTGGACAGTGTACTCTAAATGAAGGCTTCCTTTATAGTGGACCACTCTGTGGCCTAAGTGGTTTAAATTGTCCGCCTTGGATGAGGGAGGTCAGGGGTTTGAACCCTGGCTGGCTGAGTGATGAATGCCTCATTTGGTGCATAAAAATAAGAGGTTAGGACAGATCAGCCAGGTGACACGTATGGCATGATGTCCCATTAGGACAGATCAGACACGTATGGCATGATGTCCCATTGCTAGACATCGTTATAAAATGTCACATTGCAGACATCATAGTGATATGACTAAAAAATTGTTAATGCTACCTTAAAAATCCAAATCACACTCCCTCCTTTATAGCAGGTTTCAATGAATATGAATTACTTGTGTCAATCCATACCTGTCAGACTCTGCAGTCCCGCCCCCAGTGTGGAGAGGAATGAACCTATCAGAATGACCCACTTTGTTGGCCAGGCTAGGTTGGCCACCACCAGGCCCCCGGCTATACTCTCCCCATACCTGTAAAACAAACACAAAATGATTTTACCGTTAATGATAAACATGAGTATCATATTAATATAAAACCTTGATAATAATGTACTAAGTTAATTATTTTTAATAAGTTAAAGATCAGGTACATAGCTAATTATTTTTAATTAGTAAAGATCACATACAAGGCTACTTATTATTTTTATTTTTAAAAGTAAATATTAAAGATCTATAATATAAAGGCTAATTTTTTTAAATAACCCTTTCCCTCATAGAGTGTATGGCTTTTAGCACTTTGATATGCATGAAGCAAAGTTACACAGTACAGTTCGCTACGCATAGGCCTGTCAAGCAGTGAAGTGTATGTTACGTTTAACAGCAATTTTAACCATTTTTATGTTTTTTGGTACACAAATATTATGTATGGAAAGATTTAAGACTAAAATACAGTTGTTATAACTGTATAAATATTTTTCACAAAATAATTTTGTATGTGCTTTAAAATCTTGAGAGAACTCTTTCACCATCAAATCAGTGAAGCTGCATTATCAACTGTAGTGGCAATTTCCCATCCTCAAAATTTACAAGTCCTTTATCTGCATCTACAGCACTAAATCAGCTGAATTTGATAATTTTTAAAAACTAATGGCTTCCTACATCAGTATCAGAGCCTTTATCTAAGTTATTGAAACTTTCATAGTTGTGAATTTACTGGTTCAAGTACTGAACGATATCAGAGACCGCCATTTTGTTGAATGGAAAATACAACAGTTACGACCTACTTACTTTAAATAGCAGATTGTGACCAGAGCATAAATAGTGACCATGTGATCTGACATAATGGTCATTCTCACCAATGAATGTAGTATCTAATAGGGGGTTTTCCCTGAAGGTGGCGCTATGAAAACCTGCTCAAAATGACTGCTGTTTACAGAGTTGCCAAATGGCACTTGTATGGGAATCTGGTAAAGCGCCAAAAGGTGATTTTATGCATATGCGGTAGAGCGCCAAAAGGTGCTTGTACGAGGTAAGGGTTAAGTAAAGGTCATAACTATTTGCAATAAGAAATGATATGCACCTACTATTATACATGCACTTATAAACAGTAAAAGTTCCAACAACTGTTTGATATGTACTAAAATTAGGCAATGGAAAATTTTGGGGCATTACATTTTTGTTACTGATGATACTAAAGATAAAAAATTTAATGAGCTTTAGATTATTATATATACTGTATGGGTTTACAGATTTAACTTTTAACTAAGGCAGAACAGCTATATTAATACTATCACCATTAAAACTATATTAAATACAAAATGCTATACATAAACAAGATATTACATATGAAAATTAAAAATGATTTTATGGTATACCTAATGACTTTTAAGTAAGGTTAAAAAGTTATATACATATATATAAATTATAATTATCATATATACTCATGAATAAGATGGACCCAACTACAAAGAATATATATCTTAATCTAATGGTGCATTATGCAATGGCAGATCATGGTCTCTCTTGTTCTACTGAACCAGATTTTTAAATGAATTCAGGCAAAGTTGCATCTGCGTCTATGCATTTTGCAGTTGATTCTGACATCTAATTCATCATATAACATAAAATTGTAACAATTGCTTTAATCTATATCATGTCCTCTAAATACAGAATAACCAAATCATGAAATGTGCACAAAACAAAATCTTCAACATGAGTGGAGTGTTATAATAGGTGTAGTGCTTTAAGTAAACACCTGAATGGAACCAGTGATTCCAAACAGTAGTGACCAATAAACCTGTTGTCTCTGTCTTGTTCCAATTAACCCTGACCATTTAGATGTCTACATCAATAGCTGTAGCTTATTTCCTTCCTTTATTGCAATAATTAAATATACAAAATTTCAAAATCAGAATTGATAAAAAATTTAACATCTTAACTTTCCCATGATCTGTACCCTAGGTGCTTCACCAGAAACAGGGAAACTTTTATGGCTTTATTTATTTGTGTTCCTATCCTCTAATTTAATACAAATTAAAAAAAAACACAAAATGCAAAACAAAAAAACTACACAAATACATTATACTATCTCTGAAACACAATTTAACACCATGAAAATGTATTAAACAATTTAATTTGAAATATACTGTATATACTTGAAGACAAGTTCAACTGCAAACAACACAGACCCAAATCTCCCAGTGAATAATGTACATTCAGATCATGGTCTATCTTGTTCTACTGATGGCTCCTACACACTGCATAGATCCGATCTGCTGGACATTATGTGAAGGCAGATTTGAGTCTGTGCAGTTTGCAGTTGGACTGAACTTTTAACTATATATAATAAGCCTGTTCAAAAGTTTTTTTTAAAGTGCACTATTAGGAAACCATGGGAACTGTAGTAAGAATAATGACTGACATCACTGTGATTTCAAGATGACCCACTTACTTATCTCGTAGTAAGCCTCCATCCACTGTTCCAGCAACAAAAAGAGCACATGATATATCTAACAGGCAGTCAAGAAAAATTCTAAATACAAAAACATGGTGTTCACAAAACTTCATCTTACTTGTACATTTGTGTTCATATATTCCCTCTGCCTCATTACAGTGCTCACAGAACTCAGCATCTCATAATCATCACAGTGCTCACAGAACTCAGCATCTCATAATCATCACAGTGCTCACAGAACTCAGCATCTCATAAACATCACAGTGCTCACAGAACTCAGCATCTCATAATCATCAGTGCTCACAGAACTCAGCATCAGTGCTCACAGAACTCAGCATCTCATAAACATCACAGTGCTCACAGAACTCAGCATCTCATAATCATCACAGTGCTCACAGAACTCAGCATCTCATAAACATCACAGTGCTCACAGAACTCAGTATCTCATAAACATCAGTGCTCATAGAATTCAGTATCTCATAAACATCACAGTGCTCATAGAATTCAGTCTCTCATAAACATCACAGTGCTCATAAAACTCAGTATCTCTTAACATCACAGTGCTCATGGAACTCAGTATCTCATAAACATCACAGTGCTCATAGAACTCAGTATCTCATAAACACCAGAGTGCTCATAGAACTCATTATATCATAATCATCACAGTGCTCTTAGAACTCAGTATCTCATAAACATCAGTGCTCATAGAATTCAATATTTAATAATCATCACATTGCTCATAGAACTCAGTATCTCATAATCATCACAGTGCTCACAGAACTAAGCATCTCATAAACATCACAGTGCTCATATAACTCAGTATATCATAAACATCACAGTGCTCATAGAACTCAGTATCTCAGAAACATCACTGTGCTCATAGAACTCAGTATCTCATGAACATTGCAGTGCTCATAGAACTCGGTATCTCATAATCATCACAGTGCTCATAGAACTCAGTACCTCATAAACATTGCAGTGCTCATAGAACTCGGTATCTCATAAACATCACTTTCATTCAGGACCAACTAGAGAAATTAACTAGTCTTTCAGTGAAAACCCAATGTTGTTATGAGCATCCATTTAATGTTAGCAATAATGATTTCCAAGATGTCTGCTGTGGTGGCCATATTGGATGTCTAAGTGGCACTATTTCATTTAGGTCCATCTTGACCAGGAGCAATCAGTGGGTATAAAGTTTATAAAGAGCAGCAATATGTACTTAAAGATGGATGGACAGATGATGAATAATGGACAAAAGACCATCCCATAAGCTTTTTTGATCTATGACCAGTAACAGTAAAAAAAATATAAATATGGCTCTTACATGCCCATACATTGCTATTACACAATTTAATGTCTCTAATTTATCAAGGATACAGATAATAGAGGTTGTGCATGTGGCAGTAATTGTTCCAATAGGAATAGACTTCTGTGCATCTTGTAGATCTCCAGACCTATTTGATCCTGCCAATATGCCTGAAAAATATAAAAGATAGTGACAATCTCACAAAAAAAGTTTAACTTCTCTTACTGGTATGTTTCTAGCTTCTTTGTCAGATAAGCTCCAAATCATTGAGGATGTTAACCACTAATATCAGTCATACCTGAAATGTTAAATAAACTGTTTCATAATTTAATTGGAATATATTATTTTTTTTTACTTACATTCATCACTTAACTATCAGCAGAATCGCAACAAAATATGCTTGCATCAAATGCAAAAAGTTGCAGGTTCAAACCCCAGCTGAGTCATAACAAAAATTTATAAAAAATGGTACTAGCAGCTACCTTGCTTTGCACTCAGCATTAAGTGGTTAGTGCTAGGACTGGTCGGCCTGGTTTCAGAATAATGTGACATGGCAGCAGCATCATGCCCTAGTACTAGAAACCTATATAAACTGCAATGCTGCAGACATCATAGTAATGATTGAAAAATTGTTAAAGCTAAGTTAAAAATCCAAAGCACACAAATACATATACACATCAGCAACAAAATAAAGGTCTGGATGACCTAGATTAAATTATGTACTACTTACCTGCAAATAATTGCACTGCATTCCTTTTCCAGGACTCTCAATCCCCAGTCCAAATTTACTATAAATAGATAATGGCACAAGTCTAGGTAAAATGAGTCTGCAGCCAAGTTCTGAATTCTCTGGAGAGCCAAGCCAACAATGAAGTCCTGGCATAAAGAGAGAAAGGATTTAAGAGATTCTGTCTTAAGAAACACAAACCCTCCCTATGCTGGTGAGAAAAGTAATCCCCACAAAGGAATTCCTGAGAATGGATAACAGCTGACTTCTCTAGGTTGGGGTTAAGACTATTGTTGTTGTTGTTGTTGTTGTTGTTGTTTGTATAGGGCTTAATGCCATTTTCAGCACAAGAGATGCTATGCATTAAGGCCAGTATAAATGATGGTGGAAGAACCCAGGAAATCACCAGAAAGAACCATCAGCCCATGAGAAGCTACTGGCAAGCTTCTCACACACCCACATTTGGTAAGCCTGAGACTTGAACCCACACAGATGGAGGTGAGATGGCAGTGATCAGTAATAGTGAGCGTTTTTGACCACATTGCAACTCAGGACAAAACTCAGGCAAGTCACTGTTGACCAACAGATCCTTCAGAAGACCATATTCCAAGATGTACTACATCAACTAGTTGCCAGAATACTTGAAGATGGGAATCCCTAAACACCTCAAGTGGGCTGCAACTATCCCAATCAATCTTGCTAGAATCTCACCTTTCTGGTGGTCTAGTGGTTTGAGCATTTACCTCAGATGCAGGTCACAGGTTTGAATGCTGGCTGAGTCATTCCAAAGACTTATAAAAAAATTACACTAACAGCTGTCTCACTAGGTGCTCAACATTAAGAGATTAGTGTTAGGACAGACTGGCCTAGTGTCAGGATAATGTGACTGGGTGGGACATCATGCTACATATATTCGGCATGATTCCCTCAAAGCTAGACATCACTGAAAACTGCAAATTTACAGACATCATAGAGATATGACTGAAAAATTGTTAAAGCTATGTTAAAAATTCAAATCACACAGACACACACATACACACACCTGGATCTCTCCAACTGCCTTGTCTAGTAAACAACAATTTGAAGGGAGCATTGAATTGAGGTTGGTTACAAACTCTTACAGCTGCAACTGCTTGAAGAACTTTGAAATAGGTTGTTGTTGTTGTTGCTTTAATGCCATTTTTCAGCACAAGATAGGCTATACATGGCGGTCAGTATTAATGGTGGAGGAAGAACCCTGGAAAGCCCAGGGAAAAACCACCGACCCACGAGAAGCTACTGACAGGCTTTCTCACTTACCCACGTTAGCCTAGTCTGGACTCGAACTCACGCAGAATGAGGTGAGATGGCAGTGATTCATAACGGTCAGTGATTTAGACTACTCGGCCACTCGGGGCCCCCGACTTGGAAGAAGGTTCTATAGGGCAGTGAGGGTAGATGTGCTATTTGTTGAAGCCAATGCCAGGGATCTGTGTTGCTGGTGCCTCATATCCTGTCATGCCAAGGAGGGAACAAGGCCTCAAGAGAGACCAGGCTTAAAAGGTTCTTGACAGGGTCCAGCAAGACAATAGCAGCATCCCTGATTGGCTGAAGAAATTTCACTCAGAGTGTCACTGACAATGAGACAACTTGATGCAGTATCTTCACTAAAGCCCCCAAATGACAATGATTCTCCATCAAGACACTTGAAAAGGCAAGTTGGTCATCACCTGAGCACAGGTCTTAAGCTCCCAGACAATCAGAGTGCAGAAACAACAGAATATCTGTAATAGATTAGGCCCCAAAAACACTCTTCAGACTCGAGAGAATCTTATTTTGCTAAGTGCCAGAAGGCTTTGGACATATGTCTTGTGGAAGGATGTTACATTCACTGCCTTTTTAAATGTTTATCCTCCTTCAATCATTTCCTCCACATACAGGAAAAAGCAGAAATCAGTGGAGGGGGAAGAGAGAAAAACTGTCATAATGAGTTCCTCTGATAATTTTTTCAAGTCCCCCATGATTAAAATGATACTGCCTTCCTTAGCCCACTCCCAATGTGACACATAAATGTCCTTCCCCACATCTTTTTCCAGAGAGAAAGATTTAAAAAATGACAAGGAGGAAGAGTGGCCCTTCTTCCCTCTGCATATGCAATAACTTTCTGCAAAATCTCACACATCATCAGCTCAGAGACATCCATCTATACACAGACCAAGTGCATGTGCAAGCTGGGTGTGTGTCCTGTTGGACTATAAAAGAGAAAAATCTACACAAAAAGCAAAATATTTAACTCAATAAAGGTAGATAATACTTACTCTAGCAACAGAATTATAATGGAGAATACAATTTACTGAAGAATCACTTGCTTAGCAAGTCACAAAAAATCCTTACTAATTCACAAAACAGGTACACAAAAAATTAAAAAATAAATCAAGGACTGAGAAGATAAACACTCAATTGACACAAAAAGTTATCGGATAGGCCAAAAAGATATTTAAAGATGAAAAGTTTATTTTGATGAGTGATATAAACCATCTACTATGCAAATCATCCATAGGAAAAAAAGAGGGCTGGATTTGGACCTCAGTGCAAGTTAATTTCAAATGTACATCTGACTGGGTAAAGTAATCCAGCAAAAAAGGGCAGTGCAAAATTGGACTTTTTAAAAAAGTATTTCACTTCTGAACCCTCTCAAGACTGCCCAGGAGAAGCCCAAAAACTATACCCCTCTCACAAATGGTTATCACATGGGCAATCTATGAAGAATTATGGACAGATGAAAACAAGGCAGACAGGCTGACAGATTGCTATGGTCATATTATCACCAAAGCATTGTTTAACAAAAGTCCCTTAAAGATAGTCTCAAAGTACTGAAAAGAATTTCCAGGAATTAAAGATAACACCATTTAACAAAAAAAATAAAACTGGCATGTTGAAACCATCTTCAGCAATAACAAGATTTTCAAATGAGCTGCTGTGGTGGACATACTGGATGTCAGCATGGCACCATTTTTATTTAGAACCAACAAGGCATTCTTGTGGAGGAAACCCCAAGCAGATATGACTTTCCATTTTGGAAGAGCATTAAGATTTTCAAGGTGGATGCCATTTTCACTATCTGATTGGCACTATTCCCATTTAGCACTAACCAGTATTTTAAGTCACTTGTGAAAGCACAATGTCAATAGGACCAAGCATCAAAGGAAAAGTGGACATAATAAGAATTTCCAGACCGCCATATTATTAGTCACACTAGCATCAATTTTACTTATGACTACTAGACATCATAAGAAGTTTTTCTGTGAAAAACCCATGAAGATATGAAGCTTCAGTTAAGAGAACAATTAATAATAAGATTTTCAAGATGTCCACTGTTACAGGCATTCTGAATGGCTGCATTTGAATCAACAAGACATCATAAGAAGTTGTTTATTGAAAATCCCATGTTAATCTGATCATCCATTCAGGAAAACTATTTTCAGGATGGCCATTGTTGTTTCCATGTTGAACAAGAGATCTACACCAGTTTCATTTTTGGACCAACATTATATAATAAAAAGTCTTCCATTGAAAATCCCATGATAATATTACTTTTCATTTAGGAGGGATAGCAATAACAAGATTTCAAGATGGCCACTGTGGCAGCCATATTGGACATCAGAGCAGTCCCATTTTCATTTAGAACCTGCATAATAATAAGTAAAACCAAAAGGAAATATTCCATTTTATTCAGGAGAAGTAGCTATAACAAGATTTTCTCCAGGATAACCATACTAGACATCAGATCAGCCCCATTTTCATTTAGGATCAACTGGCAACTGGACATCTTAAGATATCTTTTCGCAAAAGTCCCATTTTGATATGACCATCCGATCAGGAAAAGAAGCTATAACAAGGATTTTACAGATGGTTGCTGTGGCAGGCAGATTGGATACAAGATTGGCAATATTTTCATTCTGAACTAACTAGACATCATAAGAATTCTTCTGGTGAAAAACTTGTGTCAATGTGACTTTCCATACAGGAGGAATAGTGATAACAAGATTTTCAAGATGGCCACTGTGGTGGCCATGATGGACACCAAATTGGTACCATTTTCATTTAGCACCAACTAGTCAGCATAAGAAGTATTATTAAGTTAAAACCCAATGCTAATATGATCATTTTCATCTAAGCCCAACTAGACATCATACAGTCTTTTTGTGAAAATGCCATGCTGATATATGACCATCAATTTAAGGGGAGGAGTGATAAAATTTTAAAGATGGCAACTGTGGCAGCCATATTAGATCTCAGATTGGAGCCATTTTCATTTAAAACCAACCAGACATTCAAAATTATTCTCTGAAAAAAGTCCATTTCAATATAACTTTAAGTTTAGTGAAAGCCCCTTGCTGACAAGACCATTCATTATGAAGAAGCAATAAAAAGATTTTCACTGTGACAGCCACAGCAATACTGGCTGTCCACACAGCACCAATTTCATTTCCGAGTAATTGGACAATATAATAAATGTATGTGCAGTTTCATGGCAATCCTCCAAGTAGTTCTGGCAGAGTAGCAGAAACATCTTGTGCTGACAGACAGACATACATACAGACTGACAACAGACCACCCCATAAGCTCTTCTGGTTTATGACCAGTAGAATTATAAACCTAGAAAGTTAATCACTAAGACAAAACCACATTTTCCATCATCATCCTGCCACAAACATCACTATTTATATTACCACCACCACTACTACAACCACCACCAGACCAACATAACCATTTACATCATCAAAACGAATTTTACTTTCTTTTGAAAGTGCACCAGAAGAATTTAAAAAAATGTATAAAAAACTAAAGAAAAGTTCTAGGATGTAAAATTTGCCATGCTGAGTCAGCAATCTTTTTTTCTTTGAGATGCACATTAGAAGCAAGGCCTAGCTCTGTACTCTCAAACCTAAATTAACCCAATCAATAAATTAACAAAGAAAACTGTTAGGTTCATTCAAATTAACATCAGATATACACATTTCTCTTTTCATAACATGGACTATCAGTGGGGAAAATTTGGGATACCTGTTCTTTATATTTTTTAAATTTTGCAGAAATGTGAAAACTTAATAGTGGGACATATCCATGGAGGTATCCTGAATCTGCACATGACTGCCATCTTTGCATACCTGTAACGGAAGGGAAGTAGATGGCAATGAGAACCATGAATGAGGATGTCATGTCTGCCACAATTTCTCCATGGTCTCTGCTTCCTTCGTAGCCCAGGCCTATCACATCACCCTTTCTTGTGTAATGACTGTATCCATTTTCTGAAGAATAAAATCAAGACAAAAATCAGTCCCAAACTTACCATCCAGAACAAGATGTAATTTGTAACTACTTTTTAACTTTTATATTTTGTGGCTGTACTAGCAACAGCAAAATAAAAACAACCAACATATTCTTGTATCAATTTTACAAAGCTGATCAAACTTTCAATGAGGACAGAGTCAAAACTATATTGTGCCACTTGAAGAAATCATTAACAGCATTTCACAATGCAGATACAACATACTACCAACATTATACACTGCAGAACACATATATAGTGTTACCAACATTATGCACTGCAGAACACATATATAGCATTACCAACATTATGCACTGCAGAACACATATATAGCATTACCAACATTATGCACTGCAGAACACATAGCATTACCAACATTATGCACTGCAGAACACATATATAGTATTACCAACATTATGCACTGCAGAACACATATATAGCATTACCAACATTATGCACTGCAGAACACATAGCATTACCAACATTATGCACTGCAGAACACATATATAGTATTACCAACATTATGCACTGCAGAACACATATATAGCATTACCAACATTATGCACTGTAGAACACATATAGCATTACCAACATTATGCACTGCAGATAGCCAATACAACATTGTTACATGTAGGCTCGTACAAAAATACCAAGAAATGAGTGAAGCCAACAAGCTTTGTAAATTTTATCAAAGAGTAATTTATTTCCCTAGAAAACACATTAAAAATATCCAAAAGGACTTAGTTTGAAAAATCAATCCTGGAATCTAAAAATATAAGTCCTATCACTAACAAGTCTTAAATGAATCCAAGTTCGAATCCCAGTGAAGTTCCAAGATGGTGGATGATGACATCAGATGAATACAGTCTTGATGTGTCAAAAGTTCCACGTTGAAATTTATGTATCACGAAAGAATTGTGAAAAGTTCCACATTTATTATAAAAGAATATTCTGGCTTTACAACTCAGAATAATTTCCACTAAATGTCTTTGTCCAAGAATTTGATGAATAGCAGCACTTGTAAATGTTTCCCAGAGAATTATTAATTCCGAAGAATAGAAAAACTCAAAAGCAAACTCATCTAGCAACAAAGAAAATACCTTTGAACTGTCAAGGTATTATTTTATGACTGAACTAGAAAACAGTAATAATAATTATTAAACCTCACTTAAATGTCATTTCAACACTTGTGATGGGTCACATGATTACTTACAAGACATTAGATACTTATGCCAGGATAGTCTTATTTAAGAACCAATTAAAAAAAAATATTGATAACACATAGTGATCATGCAAGTGAGGTATGACCTTGATACTGACCAATCATTTTAACTCAGTGTTTACCAAGTGTTTGAACTAAGGTCAGTTAAAAATAATGCTAATGTAATACTTTTAATGTCCCATTAAAATTGAGAATAATGTGGCACATATCTGCGGTATGATGCCCCATTGCTAGACATCACTATAAACTGTCACACTGCAGACATCGTAGCGATATGACGGAAAGATTGTTAAAGCTAAGTTAAAAACCTAAATCACACACACACACACACACACACACACTCACAAGGCATGAAAAGTGGGTTACCAACACCTTCTTGTAGATGAGATTTTCTCTCCTTGAGATACATGTTCCCATGAAGTTTTAAAACTGCAAATGCAAGCTTCAGAAAAAATGAGCTAAAATAACCTATAGTAAAAGTCTACAAGTCATGTGTGCACATTTACTCATCGTCATCATCAATCCCATAACTCAAGAGGTCACTGGGGCACCATAGATGACTTTTCAACCAATTCTCTCCATCTTTCCCTGTTCCCTAATGCCCTTTATTACTCTCCAAATCCCATGCCAGTCCATTCCTTCATGTTGTCTTCCCACCTCTTTTTCTGTCTGCCTCTTCTTCTGCACCCTCGCACTGTCCCTTGCAAGATTGTTTTTGCCAGTCCAAATGATCTTGAAATCTGACCATACCACTTAAGTTTGCATTTTTTTTTCACAGTAGTCAAGAGGTCTTCATGGGGTCTGATGGCTCGTTGGATCCTGCTATGGACCTCTTTGTCAGTTACATGGTCAATGTATGAGATGCCCATGATCTTGTATGAAGGTTTAAATCCTTCATTGTAGATCTGATGTGAGTGTCCGTTTTTCACAAGTGTACAGAAAAAATGGATATGAAAATCGAGCATTTACTCATTTTAAATTAAATATAAATTGCTGTTTTGAAATTTAGTATTAATTTTCTTTATTTGGTCCTGGTTACTGAATGACCTGCAGGTTAAATGTCATTAAGAAAATGAAAATTATCAATCTCTATGGACTTTTACAATAAGCCAGGAACTAAAAATGGGTCAAGAAAAGAGTATGTCAAGTCTAATCATCATAATATAGGTTTTTAGGAATTTGTTTACTAATATGTGTAGCTTTCATTGTGACATCACAGTATGTGACATTCAATCCAGATTGTACTGGATCACACCTTTAGGTTGTTTTTGTCTAAAAATGTCTATGTACTTTAACAATAATTTTGCTGTACTTGTAAATAATAAACTTCCAAAAGGAATATGGATGTATGAGGATCCAAATAGAGCGAATAACTGCCATTTAAAGGTATACAAAATCGAATTCTAAAAACTGACAACCATTTTACTGAAATAATCGGTGTTGCACAAATGATCTATGTGACTTTTACTACATATTTGTGTTTCTATAACATGTACATCTCCATTGCAGAATTATGGACCAAAAAATATATGTTCAAATAATTAAAATATTAAGAAACATTTTAATTATGCCTATAATTGCAAGAAAATATATGCAGGTCATTCCCTGAGTTCCAAGTATATTTTACTGGAACATTCATAACAACGTTTACTTAGTTTTAAAATGTGAAAAAATTCAAAAATGTATATAATGACTTGAAAATTTAATTATGATGTCCACATAAAATAGGAATATGCCAAGCAAATTTCATTTGTCTCAAGTGATTTCTGCTTAACTGTACTTACAAGTGTTGTGTAATAAATAGTTCATGTACAAAAAGTTTTTAAAACAATTGAAAAACAAATATTAAAACACTGGTACAATAACTTGAAAGCATAAGGTCATCTACATGTAATACATGTAATACTAGCCAAATCTCATTTTTTAGCTGCTTTTGTGTTAGTTAACCTGCAAACAGACTTCTTGAGATGGACAGAAAGAAATATAGACTGAGACAGAAATTGAAATGCCCACACTGCAAGCATAATGTGTTTATTGATGTCATTAATGCTATTGATGTCATAAAAGAGTGATATGGCTGGATCACCTAAGTTTTGCTGAGAAGACAAAACACAAAAATCAAGGAATATATTTTTACCTTGGATAACTCCACTGCCTAGTCCTGGGATGCCTGGAATAAGGCGGGTCTCGTGTGCCGTGAAATATGGGTCACACATATAGCTAGTATTGTTGCCTTCAGATGTGCAGAAGAGTTTGTGAATGGGACTGGATTCATTCTTGTCACATCTCTTTTCACCATTAACAATCCATGAATCTGAAGTTAACAGCCGATCACCCAAATAACAGATCCTAAAAGAAAAAAACGGATTATTAGCAATAATGAAAGCATTTGAATTTATGTAGTTTCACACTTGTCAAAGATTTATTTTGCCATTAATATTGTAAATATTATTCAATTTGCTGAAAAATTGTTTTGTAAAAGAATGGATTTACTAGATTCACAATAAGAATCTGATCTCTTGGACTGTACATTACAAATGGACAAGTGATATTCATCATACCACACATCAATTTCAATACATATCTTCAGTGATAGTTACATTAACATCAACTTCCTTTCGTTTCCAAACATGATTACATCACTATTCAACAAATTATTACTGTACATAACTACATTTACTTGCATACAACAATATTTTAACTGGTACTTGGGTATCCACCTGCTGAAGCAACTTGGTTCCCATTAAAAATATAAAACATATATCTTCCAAGTTCAGATCAATGACATCAAGAGCAAGCAAGACACAGAATAATGATTCAAGTTTGAGGATCATGTCATGTGATTATTGTGCATTCATCCGTCGTTAGACCAACATCCAATTTCCTTATTTTCTGTTTAGAGTTACTGTACATGAAACAGTTCCATGAAAACAGATGGGTTACTTGAATGTGAAACTACTTATCATAGATTCAATTATTTTAATACATACATACATAGTGAACCAGTCTAAATTGAAAAGAAAAATGGTGCCAGATATTAAGAGAAACAGGCTTTATCAATGTAACATATAGATGCTATATAAACTAAAAATGTTAAGGAGAGGGATTTTGTTAAACATGATACATCAAGAAAACGACAAATCAATAGCTTTTTAAAAATTCTGGAAGAAGAATTTGACAATGATGTAATACAGTACTCATTTGTGATCTTCACAACCATTTAGCGAAAGTTAGACGTGCAGATTAGTTAAAGTGAGTGTTTTGCATAAATAATTTATTAATTTTTGTCTATACTCTCATACTAACTACTAATTCACATGGATTTAGCTGACCTGTGACGATTTTAATTGCAGTTGCACCTGGGTAGCCAATCATTAGGATAGATAGGTACATCACAGAAAAGTCCCAAAATTTGTACAGATTTAGTTTGGAGTTTATTGATCAACAAGTTTCAATGACTGTGACTTTTGGTCAAGATATGGCCATAACCTGTGACCCTAAAATCTATATTTTTCTATATAACCCTAAATGCAAGTCTTTCTACAAAGACCAGAAGTTATTCTGCAAAACTAATTATTTGAGCACAACGACCTTGACCTTTGATCTCACAATCAGTAGGCCTTATCTATGTTTAAAGTTTAAGTCATTGAAGGTACTGGTCTAGAACTAAAGTTATAATTAACATGTAGAATTATTTGTTTCAGAAACTAATTTTCTTCTTTCAGTCACAGTAACTTGACCTCTGAACTTGTGACCCCAAATTCTTCCTTACCCCTAGTGCATGCTATCATGAACATTTAGTCTGAATCTGTGATACAGAACTAAAATTACTGCATGGAACCCATTTTTCTCCTTTCAGTATAGTGACCTTGACATCTGACCTTTCCATCCTAAAATCACCAGAATTCTCCTTTATTCAGAAATGCAACCCAGCCTTGAAGTTTTAATACCTGAAGTTAGTGAAGAACTAAAGTTACTATGTGGAAACCATTTTCTTCCTTGTAGTGACCTTGATCATTGACTCTGAAATCAACAGGATTATTCTTTATCCCATGCACAAACCATCCATAACTTAAGATGGTCAAGAATGAAAGGTCTTGTGCACAAACTATTTTTATTTGTGATTACTTTAACATTTGACACTAAAACTAGTATGATTCTTCCTAAGCAATCCACAAAGTATTGGAATTACAGATGATACAGAACTCACTTTATTCTATGTAAACCATTTTTTACAGTGACCTTAAAATTTATAGTTCTGATTACCTCAAGTGTGAACCATCTGGAAAAAGTTTGATAATTGTAGATGGTAGATAATTCAAGTTAATGTACAGAAACAAAATTGGTAATAAACAGAACAGACAATACCATAATGTATAGACATGAAAAAAAACTTGCTATCAAAATTGGTAAAATAAAACTTTGATATAAAATTTATTTTGATATAACATTGAATTTGATATAACACTGCTGTTAGTGCATACAATATAGAACTCATCAAGATGAAATTCACTAATTTTAATACAACAATGCATATTTGTTAAGATTTTCTTAAAAACATTTTCTTACTAAAAACCATATTATATAAAAACACAGTGATCAATAAAAATGTTGGTAAATGTCTACTGTTGGGAACATTTTGAGGAAATGATAGCAATTAAAGCAGTCTCATCATCAAATTTGTGTTTGAATTTTACCTTTTATTTTAGTTTTAAAGCATAATCATAAATTAGATTTTGTGTTAAAAGTGCCAATAAAACCAATAAAAACATGAAAAAACCTTTACAGTAATAGACAAGGAATGCAGATGTTTTTCTTATGACATCAATTAGGGCTGATACTCCTACAGATTCTGAAAGTAAATCAGTGATTTTATGTGCACTGCTGACAAGCAAAGTTTTTTAATTAGGCATCTTTAAATCTGCAGCATTTATATTTATTTGACCTATTGCCTGGAAATCCATCCCCTTAATAAAAACAATATGCTGTGAAAACCAGGTATATGTTTCCCAAGGTTTCCAGTATTTCCAATTACTACACAAAGATAAATCAACCAATCTCATATTAGGTCATCCACTACCACCAAAGCCATTAGCAATGAAAACCTGGTATATGTTTACCAAGGTTTCCAGTATTTCCAATTACTACACAAAGATAAATCAACCAATCTCATATTAGGTCATCCACTACCACCAAAGCCATTAGCAACCAAATTTAGTTCATATAATACAAGTTGTTTCACATTCTGATGCATTTTTGAGTACTGCAGGTTGGCTTGATTAATATTAAAAGTATCATCTAATTATTATTTTAATTGACTTATTAAGATTCAATATCTATTATTATTAAAATGTAATATACAAATATTTGTGAAGGTCAATGGAGTTTATATTCCCCATGTATCAGTGAAAGTTGCTAACACTGCATCCCTCCCCCACTAGCTTTATGCATTACCCAAACCCTTGGTCTCCCTTGCTTTTTTGCACCTTCTCTTATGCTGTGGTCAATGTTAATGGATACTACTGCTTGCAAATTAATGATAAGTGTACTTTGTCACCCATGACTCATGATCTGGAAGGCCCTGGATGGCATGACTTGTGATCTGGAAGGCCCTAGATGGCAAGACTTGTGATCTGGAAGGCCCTATATGGCAAGACTCATGATCTGGAAGGCCCAGGATGGCAAGACTCATGATCTGAAAGGCCCTAGATGGCAAGACTTGTGATCTGGAAGGCCCTGGATGGCAAGATTCATGATCTGGAAGGCCCTGGATGGCAAGACTTGTAATCTGGAAGGCCCTAGATGGCAAGACTCATGATCTGGAAGGCCCTAGATGGCAAGACTCATGATCTGGAAGGCCCTAGATGGCAATACTCATGATCTGGAAGGCCCTAGATGGCAATACTCATGATCTGGAAGGCCCTAGATGGCAATACTCATGATCTGGAAGGTCCTAGATGGCAAGACTTGTGATCTGGTAGGCCCTGGATGGCAAGACTCATGATCTGGAAGGCCCTGGATGGCAAGACTTGTGATCTGGAAGGCCCTAGATGGCAATACTCATGATCTGGAAGGCCCTGGATGGCAAGACTCATGATCTGGAAGGCCTGGGATGGCAAGACTCATGATCTGGAAGGCCTGTGATGGCAAGACTCATGATCTGGAAGGCCCTGGATGGCAATACTCATGATCTGGAAGGCCCTGGATGGCAAGACTCATGATCTGGAAGGCCTGGGATGGCAAGACTCATGATCTGGAAGGCCTGTGATGGCAAGACTCATGATCTGGAAGGCCCTGGATGGCAATACTCATGATCTGGAAGGCCCTGGATGGCAAGACTCATGATCTGGAAGGCCTGGGATGGCAAGACTCATGATCTGGAAGGCCCGGGATGGCAAGACTCATGATCTGGAAGGCCCTGGATGGCATGACTTGTGATCTGGAAGGCCCTAGATGGCAAGACTTGTGATCTGGAAGGCCCTATATGACAAGACTCATGATCTGGAAGGCCCTAGATGGCAAGACTCATGATCTGGAAGGCCCAGGATGGCAAGACTCATGATCTGGAAGGCCCTGGATGGCAAGACTTGTGATCTGGAAGGCCCTGGATGGCAAGATTCATGATCTGGAAGGCCCTCGATGGCATGTGGTCTAAAGCTCTAACTTTTACAGATCACTGCCATCTCACCTCTGTCCGTGTTCGAGTCTCGGGATCAGCTAATGTTGGTATATGAGAAAGTGGTTTTTAACTGGGGTTTGGGGGTTTTCCTGGGTTCTTCCTCCACTAGATATACTGTATGCCAAGTTTTGCCTATCCTGGGATGAAAAATGGTGTTAAACCCAAATCAAAATCTTATGATTATGCTGGGACAATACAAAATATCTGATATAGGCATTAATTTTTTTAAAAGTTTGTATTACTTGAAAAACTTCTGCATTTCATGTCCAATAAATAGGATTGCAAGATGTATAACATGGTATCACCACAATGTCATTTTATCTACCATATGTATCTGCTTACAAATGGAGTTCAACTGTAAACTCCAAGGACATTGATCTTCTGTCACCTAATTCACTGGTAGATATGGGTATGTGCCATTTTTGTTAGGAGTAATCAAGATAACAAGCACTGACCCTGGTCTGCTGGCATCAGCAGATCAGGTTCTATTTTTATGGTAATTGGACTGGACAAATAAGTGAGCATATATGGTTCATGCAAATCCATGTGAAATTTCCAATGCTTGGGGTGGGTATCTATTTTCGTGGTTTGTGTGAGAAAGAGGTTTTTGTCAGAACTTAAATTTGAGGACTGGCAAAGGGGTTCTATTGTTTCTATAGAATGAATAATGATTAATATGTGGTCTTTATGTTCTTAATTTGTAACAAGCATAAAATCCAAGCAAATTATTGTCCCATGAAAACTGGTAACTCATGAAAAATCAATTCACATTATGGCACAGGATAATGTGCTAATTATAACATACCGGAACTCAACACTATACATGTGAAAGTAATACCACAGAAAATAACACTTACATAATGCTCCTGTCTGGATTAGCAGCAAATATTCCAATATAGATGCAGAAAATTGACAGCAGGACACAGGCAAGTGAAAGAGCAGCAAACTTGCTGACGAAAGCAACGCCAATGAAAACGATGATAGCCAATAAAATAAGCAGTACAGTTCCATACACACGATAATTATTATTCAAATTTGATGCATTCGACACATCTCCAAAGATAGACAACTGGGGAGCTATGTAGATCTGAAATGAAATATGAAACGAAGAATAAAATTAGATCCAGAATGAATATTGTTACCTGTTAAAGCCATTTATAGTTAAGGAACAGGAATCGATACCTTCTTAGTAAACTAAATTACGACTCCTTAGCTTTCAACTTTATCATAAGGCTTAATCAAGTGCAGACGTCATTCCTCTGATTAAGGTCATGTGATAAGGCTCAAAGCTAAGGAGTTGTGATTTAGCTTGCTAAAAAAAATGATCTATTCCTGTTCATTAAAAATTAGATCTACGTTACATTAAGGAACATTTTCTATGCACACCGATTACAAGATGTACTAACATGTAGTTAGAATCCACCTGCAATATGTATAGATCCTAACACTGATTCTAGGTTAACACTACCAAAAATAGCTGTGTGTCACACTACATAGATCAATATCTGTAATCCTAACACTGATTCTAGGTTAACACTACCAGAGATAGCTGTGTGTCACACTACATAGACCAATATCTGCAATCCTAACACTGATTCTAGGTTAACATTATGAGAGATAGCTGTGTGTCACACTACATAGACCAATATCTGTAATCCTAATACTGATTCTAGGTTAACACTACCAGAGATAGCTGTGTGTCACACTACATAGACCAACTGTAATCCTAACACTGATTCTAGGTTAACACAACCAGAGATAGCTGTGTGTCACACTACATAGATCAATATCTGTAATCCTAATACTGATTCTTGGTTCTTGGTTAACACTACCAGAGATAGCTGTGTCACACTACATAGACCAATATCTGCAATCCTAACACTGGTTCTAGGTTAACACTACCAGAGATAGCTGTGTGTCACACTACATAGACCAACATCTGTAATCCTAACACTGATTCTAGGTTAACACTACCAGAGATAGCTGTGTGTCACACTACATAGACCAACATCTGTAATCCTAACACTGATTCTAGGTTAACACTACCAGAGATAGCTGTGTGTCACACTACATAGATCAATATCTGTAATCCTAATACTGATTCTTGGTTAACACTACCAGAGATAGCTGTGTGTCACACTACATAGACCAATATCTGCAATCCTAACACTGGTTCTAGGTTAACACTACCAGAGATAGCCGTGTGTCACACTACATAGATCAATATCTGTAATCCTAATACTGATTCTTGGTTAACACTACCAGAGATAGCTGTGTGTCACACTACATAGACCAATATCTGCAATCCTAACACTGGTTCTAGGTTAACACTACCAGAGATAGCTGTGTGTCACACTACATAGATCAATATCTGTAATCCTAACACTGATTCTAGGTTAACACTACCAGAGATAGCTGTGTGTCACAATACATAGATCAATATCTGCAATCCTAACACTGATTCTAGGTTAACATTACCAGAGATAGCTGTGTGTCACACTACATAGACCAATATCTATAAACCTAACACTGATTCTAGGTTAACATTACCAGAGATAGCTGTGTGTCACACTACATAGACCAATATCTGTAATCCTAACACTGATTCTTGGTTAACATTACCAGAGATAGCTGTGTGTCACACAACATAGAACAATATCTGTAATCCTAACACTGATTCTTGGTTAACATTACCAGAGATAGCTGTGTGTCACACTACATAGATCAATATCTGTAATCCTAATACTGATTCTAGATTAACACTACCAGAGATAGATGATGCTGTTTGTCACGCTATACAGACCAAGATCTGTAATCTAACACTGATTCTTGGTTAACACTACCAGAGATAGCTGTGTGTCACACAACATAGAACAATATCTGTAATCCTAACACTGATTCTAGGTTAACACTACCAGAGATAGCTGTGTGTCACACTACATAGATCAATATCTGTAATCCTAATACTGATTCTTGGTTAACACTACCAGAGATAGCTGTGTGTCACACTACATAGACCAATATCTGCAATCCTAACACTGGTTCTAGGTTAACACTACCAGAGATAGCTGTGTGTCACACTACATAGATCAATATCTGTAATCCTAACACTGATTCTAGGTTAACACTACCAGAGATAGCTGTGTGTCACAATACATAGATCAATATCTGCAATCCTAACACTGATTCTAGGTTAACACTACCAGAGATAGCTGTGTGTCACACTACATAGATCAATATCTGCAATCCTAACACTGATTCTAGATTAACACTACCAGAGATAGATGATGCTGTTTGTCACGATATACAGACCAAGATCTGTAATCTAACATCTGATCTAGGTTTATGGCATCCGAGATGGATGGGTGTTAAACATTGCTAAATGTGGTATTTGCAACATTTCCCACCCAAAAACACCTTGTTCTTCTCAGAGCTCCAAATAATCAGCACATATACACATAGGGGTTCTGAGTGGGCGAGTGATCTAAAGCGCTCACTGTTCCTGATCTCTGCCATCTCACCTCTGTCTGCATGGGTTTTACTATCAAATATAATTCACACTGACCTACTTTTACTCATGGCTATTCGTCATGATGTAGTTACAAACCACTTGACTCGAGAAAGCAAGATAAAAAAGTCACTTGACCATGTGACCTAATTTTCACTGAATAGTGCAGTACTCTGCATTAAACATCTAAATACCTACTCAAGTGATTCTGCTAGTGTAATAGAAGATGACATAAAACAAACACTAGCTTCAAAAAACTGACTGAAACCCATGAAAGCACAAATTACTTAACCATAAAATACAGGTCACAGTGACCAAATTTTCATGACCAGTGAACAATGAAAACACAATCTGATTCAAAGACAGTAGCATCTAATTACTTTATAAGCTAGGTAGTCAGCTTGTGTAGGGCAGAATATAAAATAGTGTTTCTAAAAGACCAGCACAATCTCCACTGGGCTCAATTTTGATCTTGAGCACATACTAAAGAATTTTCTCACTAATAAGTCAAACAGCATATTATTTCAATATTTAAAAGTTTACTCTTAGATGATCATGCATAGAATATAAGCTTGTTTTACCAGCCTTACCGCAGCAGTAAGATATCAATTTTTCAAGATGTTAATATTACACTATACTTGAACATAATCAGCTGCTTAAATACAGCTGATCTCCATACTTGTCTTTTGTACATTATAACTAAACTGAATAAGCCAATTATACTTTATTAATAAAACAAATAAACTAGTCTGTCTTGGCAATAACAATTGGCAAAGTTCTTTATAATGTTATGAAAACAGTAATTTGAATATCATCAAGTGCACTGAATTTACCAGTCCTCAATGTAGGGCATGGTTGATGTATGAGACAATTGACAAAACTGGGTCTTAATAAACATTGACTTCTGATCATGTAAGCAGTCCTGAAAAAAACTTAATCTGATGAGACGATTATTTTCTTTAAACCCACAAATATTTTTCCTTACCCTAAGTGGAAGCTATAAACAAGATTTGGTAAAGAAAGTTACTCTAACACAAGTTATTCTGCAAAATTCATTTTTCATTGCAGCACAATCACCTTGGCCTCTGACTCTTTGACCCCAAAACAATAGACTTCTTCCTTACCTTAAACCTTTGCCAAACTTTTGGCAAGGCAAACAGACTAGAGCAAAAGTTATTATATGAAAACAATTTTCAACATCAAACAATGACTTGGACCTTTGATCTTTTGATCCCCAAATCAATGGAGTTATATTTATTTAAAGGAAGTAATCCACAAACCTTGTAAAAGTGCATAGTCCAGAATAACATTTTTTGTGCAGAAACCACTGTTCATTTTTTTAAGTCACATCAACTGACTTTTGGAAATCAAAATCAATCAACATTTTCATTAACCTATGTGCAAGCCTTTAACAAGGTTTATTCCACATCTTTGATGTAGAAATAAAATTATAATGGAAAAAATTAATTTTTCTTCTTTCAGCCAGTAACCTTGACATTTGACCTTTTGACCCCAAACTTTCTAAACTCCTTTCTTACCTGAAGCTATCCACACAATTTGGTCCAGATCTGCAATGAGCAGAAAATATTTACTTCCTTCAGTCACAGTGACTTTGATATTTGAATTCGTAAATTTGAATTCATAAATCATGTCACAAACACAAAATCAATTATGTTTGGTGTGATGTAGAACCATTGCTATTATGTGAAAACTAGTTTTCTACTTTCAGTCAGTTACTTTGACCTTTGTCCTTTTGACCCCAAATTGATTCTTCTTCCTTTCATCATATGCAAATCATCCACAAAATCTGGCAGAAGGAGATGATGTAAAACTAAAGTCACTGTGCAGAAATGTAAACAGTAACAGATGGACAGACAGATGTAAAAAAACATCTTATTAGTCTTCTTTTTGACTTTTATTTTATTAATAATCACTTTAATATGTTGTAACTGAGCAAGGCATTTGTGACAGGTCATTGAAAATTGAACCTTATTTATCCAGCATGCTTAATATGTTTTAATGAGAACAATTTGCATAAAATTAACAAAATTTAACTGCAATGATGTGAACATGTTTCTCAGTCCACTTACAAGTAGGATTTCAATTGCTCCAAGGATGTACATGGCTGATGCGACTGTTGTACCAAGGTAGAATAAAATTCCTACAGCTCCTCCAAATTCTGGTCCCAAAGCCCGAGAGATCATAAAATATGAGCCACCTGCTGGTACAACACCATTAGTTGCAATAGCACTAAGAGAGATAGATGTCAAGAATGTCTGAAAAAATTTGAAATATATATATATATATATATATATATATATATATATATATATATATATATATATATATATATAGATACATACACACACACATATGTATATATACATGTATATATATATATATATATATATATATATATATATATATATATATATATATATATATATATATATATATATATATATACACACACATATACATATACACATGCATAAACACACACACCAGAGATCCTATTATAATGACTACTGCCATTATTTCCCCCAAAATTACATGGTTGGCCATACATACAAAATTTCATATAAAAACATGCAATTTAATAATTCAAAAGAGATTAACAAGTTGTGACAAAAGAGAAAATGTTGAAAAATTAATTTTTAAATATATCAGAAAGTGTATAATTTTTGGTTCACAATAAGCTGCTGCTTATACTATTCTTCCAAAATTGACACCGATTAGACAAAATGAAAAAGTATGTGTGGTTCTAGTTTCCTGACCGACCTTATTTTTAACTGCTGACTATTCATTTTTTCTGAGAAAAAATTCAGAAAAGAAAAAAGAAAAATATTTCTGGAGTAAAAAAAAAATGAAAGAAAGGATGTAACGATTGAAGTTGAATTCAAAATGCAAATTATGTTTGTTTTTTTCTACTTTATGCTTCATTTAAATTGATCTGGAAAAAAATGTCTGTACCTATCAACCTGTCCTAAAATTTGCCCAAGGTAACAGGAACCATATTTTGTTAATTGGCTTTATTTAAAAAAGTTTTTTTTTTCTTTCAGAAAATTATACTATAGAATTTCATCCACCAAAAATATATTATTCCACTCTACTGTTTCTAAAATTAATTATTAACTGACAAGCTGGCTTACTACCTTGAAAATGCACAATGCTTAATCATCAGGTATTTCCAGTAATGGCAGATGCTGAAGTCTTATTTTATCAGGTCACCAATTAAATCTTGAAGGACTGCAATAAATGTTAGTTGTTGTTTCTGGTAATTTTCTAATCTTTCCCTAGGCTTTGCATATTTTGTTATAAAGATATGTGTTTACAAACCAAGTGACAAACCACATCCTGTACATAACCTGCAAAACTTTTTTAACATTAGGCCTTTGATAGGTCCTGAAGATAAGATTTCTAACCTTTTTTGTCCTGTGTTTTGTGGTTATAGAGTGTTTCAACAATTCCAAAAATATACCAGTAGCTCAGCTGGTAAAATAACAGAGTTATAAACAAAGAGTTATGCATTCAATACTAACCCAAACCACACCCTAGTTGGCAGTCTCCGAAATCTGGAAAAGGCACTTGACTCCTATTCTGTTATCATGATAGCCAATAATGTGTTAAAAGTGCCATTAAAACCAAAAAACCAAAAGAAAACCTTTATGTTATACAAGGAATGTAGCTGCTTTTATTAAAACAATTAGGGCTGATAGGAAAGTAAATCAGTGATATTATGTGCAATGCTATCAAGCAAAGTTTTTTAATTAGGCATCTTTAAATCTGCAGCATTTATATTTATTTGCCAAAATGCCTGGAAATCCATCCCCTTAATAAAAACAATGTGCAGTGAAAACCAGGTCTGCCAAGGTCTCTAGTCATTTTAACTACTCTAGATAAAACAACCAAAATACATACTAGGTCATCCAATACCATATTAGGCCATCCATTACCATATTATGTTAACAAATACCATATAAGGGTCATCCATTACCATATTAGGCCATCCAATAACATATAAGGTCAACAAATACCATATATGGTCAACCAATACCATATGAGGCCATCCAATACCATATTAGGTCAACAAATACCATATTTGGTCATTGAATACCATATTTGGTCATCCAATACCAAATTAGGCCATCCAATAACATATTAGGCCATCCAATACAATATTAGGCCATCCAATACCAAAGCCATTATCAACTAAATTACTTCAATATTTGGTCCTTTTAACATTTACGACAAAATACAATAAATAAATATTTGTGAAATTGAAAATAAAAAATACAGAATTTTCAATAAAGCAACAATATTTTCCTAAGACTGACATGTAAACGCTAGTCTTGTGAGATCTTCTATTATAACAATGGTAATTCATCTCTACTGAAAACTTTTTCTTTATCAGCCATATCATTATGAATTATTGAATATTCAGAAAAATAAATTTTCTTTGAAGACTAATAATGCATGTGCTCAATGTGAAAAAGATCATTATCTCACAATTTCTTCATCTGAAAATTTCTGCAAAACAATTCAAATATCAACAATAATGCCCAGTGAAATGTATTGTGCACCTACTTGTCTGCTTCAACATAAGTTGTCAACTTGCCAACACATAAAACACTCAATGCCATCCCTGGCATCAAGAAAATGTAATGAATTTTTCTTCTTGTTTTTTTTTTACTAGTAGACTTACAAAATCATCTGCAGCAGTCTTATTTTTTCAATATACTCTGAATATAATCCAATCAGCTTGACTGATTATTTTTCTCTTAAAGTCAATGCATTTATAGTATGGCTGCCAGCATTAAAACTCCAACAGAATGAATCCAAGTCTTCTAAACACAAGAAATATTATATAAGAATGACAGCTATGCTCCTAACTTTTTTATAAAGAAATCCTCAAGAGAAATTATAACAAGTTAAACAAATAAATCAATTATTGTTTTCAAATTTTATCTAAGTTCTGAAGTTTTAAATGGAAACTTTCCTTCAATTAAATATAACATGACAAAAATTAATGGCTATTACTGGCTGATTATTTATTTTGCAAATCTCTAAAATCACTCTGATACATGTATCTGTTCTGGAATTTTAACACTAAACACAATTAATACAGAACCTATTCGACTTGGGTAAAGTGCCAATCACATTTATATAGCCTTCTCATCGTGATGCTATGTATCAAGCTATTTAGTTTGATAACTCGTGGCATTGAAAAGAAAGCCTCCCAATTCTTGCTTCAAATATTTAAGTTTAGAAAAACTAATAGAATAAATGAAACGATGAAATACAAGATACCAGAGATGTATGAAGTGTGATAGTATGGTCTGTGTGTGAGTGTGTGATGACATAAAGTTTATAGATATAAATGCTGAATATTTTATAACATAACCTGATGTCCTCAATGTGTGTGTGTGTGTGATGACATAAAGTTTATAGATATAAATGCTGAATTTTTATAAAAGAACCTGATGTCCTCAATGTGTGTTTGTGTGTGTATGTGTGCACATGTGTGTGTGTGATGACATAAAGTTTATATGGCTATTCCCTCTGTAGATATGGCTATTCCCTCTGAAGATACAGATATTCTGTCTGAAGATATGGCTATTCTCTCTGAAGATATGACTTCCCTGTGAAGATATGACTATTCCCTGTGAAGATGACTATTCCTTGTGAAGATATGACTATTCCCTCTGAAGATATGGCTATTCCCTGTGAAGATATGGATATTCTATCTGAAGATATGGCTATTCCCACTGAAGATATGGCTATTCTCTGTGAAGATATGACTATTCCCTGTGAAGATGACTATTCCCTCTGAAGATATGACTATTCCCTCTGTAGATATGGCTATTCCCTCTGAAGTTATGACTATTCCCTCTGAAGATATGGCTTCTTAAAAGTATGCAACAATTTTTCTTCACATTTTTGAAACTATTTTTATAATCAATTTATGAACAAGTTCCTTATTACCATGGTTCTATAATGAAATTGAGATATTCTACCAAGATCACCAGTTCCATAGAAAAGTGCTGACCTCCAGATCATAAGCTTTTTGATGGAGATTACCACATAAATGTGATGTAAATATGACTGCATCATGATTTTTCCATTAAACTACACTGCATTCTGCTGCAAGATGTACTTGATTAAGAATAATTATAATCAGGTTAATCATAGTCCTTATTAATCTATCTGGATAAAGCTGTTTTCTTCAATTAATGTCAATTTGTGCCAAGCTTGAACAAATAAGAATGTCCCATTCACACAAACAAAAATTTTACCAAAAAAAATGTTTTTGTTAATACATCTGATTACCATGCTTTATAGAAACATCTCTTCTGGAAATTCAAAATCAAATTCAAGGACTTTTCAAGGACAACTATTTTTTTTCAAAAGCTATAATTAACTGTGCCTATACACAGGACAAATATTGATTATAGTATGAAACGGTTCATTAAATTTCAGACTTTAGTAACTGCATTTCATTCTAAGGCAAAAGCTTGAAATTATATTCTGCAAGCTTATTCCACAGTCATGACACCGTAACTGAAGGGGCTTGGAAGCAGTGAAGTAGAAGTACAATTAATCTACATCAGCCTAGTAATTATTCTTATTGCCCAAGTTTTAGACTTGTTGAGTTTTTCATGTTTAAGGAAGAAAAAATACATTAAATTTACTTCATTCTTTCTTTTGTGGTTTTCACTCTCGCCTTGGGACTTCAGAACACAAATTTTTATTATGGCAAATGTTTCCAGAACAGTTTCTTCTTGTTGGAAATCGAAACCATATTTCCAATATGCCATTTTCAACTGAGTGTAAATACTGACAGCTTTTCAATTGATTCTGGTGCTGGTGTTGCTGCTGCTGGCAGTGCCGAAAAAAACTTGCAAACAAGAAAAATTATTTTGGTCATTAATCACTGGATCCTTAATCTTCCTTTTCACTACTCTCAGACAAAAGACTGGTTACTTGAGACTTGTATATTGACAGCTTGATACAATAAATAATTAAAGTGGGGGAGGGAGGGAATTCAAATTGTTCTTAAAATACTTGTATGATAGCTAACTGTCCTAGTTAATTAGTGTTGAATTCAATTTTATTTTTCCATTTTATTTTGTGGAATGCTTTTTATATGCTCCCACTTAAATGACAAGGATTTGCAAAAAGACATATTTTACATTAAGGAATGGGTCAACTTCAGCAAAATCTGGAAGGGCATAACAATGTTATAGTATTAATTGTGTAACTAGGCACAAGATTTAACTTATAATAATCCAAATATTTATGTGTGAATTAAAAAAACAATGACAACAAATGGATGGACAGGTAGGATGAAAACATGCAATATTTATTCTGCCTTCTTGGAGGAAAAAGAAAAATCAGAGATGTAAATATTACATGATGATGCTGGTTTGGAATGGGATTTTGTAATATCAGTCATATACTTTATCATTACTTTGTGTTGTGCTTGACTACTTTTAGTGCTTAAAACATTTTTGTGTATATATAAATGATATACGAAAAATTGATCATACACAATTAAAAATGAAGGTTTTGCTGTGTGTATGTGTGTGTGTGTGTAAACATTTGCCAGGATATTGGAAAAAAATGTGGTTGTGTGGTTGAAATTCTTTTCTCATACTTCATCATTCTGACAGTTCATGTGCAGCCAGCTCTGTGACAAATCCCTACATACAAACTACATTGGTGACAGTTCATATACAGCCAGCTCTTCGACAATTCCCTACATACAAACTCCAATAGTTTTATTGAGGTCACCTTGTTCAGAATGGTTGTTGGTTTTCTTTTTTAACAGCACTTTTAATCTTTACTTAGCAACATGATGTTAAACAAATGTGAGGTGAATGTCTTTCCCTGGGACACACTGAGGGAGCTGACCTAGCTACCTTGTCAAGGCTGCACTCTACAGTTTTGTATTTAGCATAGAGTTAGAATTTTAAAGAAAATGAATTTCCCAGTTTCCTTACTAGTCATACTAGCTTTTTAAACAATACTTTGTATATAGGTACTGTTCAAAGAACCTTTAATTCCCTTTGTTTTGATGTATGATTGATGGGTGTAATATGGGTTGTAGAGTATACAGCTTGACCTTACTCCAGATGTGTACTTTTCAAAAAGGTGCTAGCTCCACTTGCTCATTTTGACTTCCTGAACTTCAAAGGTAAATTGTAAAAAAAAGAGCCAATAACGTTTTTTTTTACATTTTATATATTTGGCAATTCATTCATTACACTTTCTGAAGCTGGTATTGTCTAGTCTGGCAAAATTCATTTTCCCTATTTTAATAGCTGCCAAGGATAGTGTACTTTAGACAAATTCAGGTTGGTTTTTGGAGCACAAGGGAGCAGTTATTTTAGTTAATAGTGTGCTAAAATCATTTACAATTTCCAAAAGTACAATATCCAAAGAAATGTCAGCCACATTACATGAAAGTAGCATGGAGGTATGCCAACATTCTCTCCACTGTACATGTTTTCAATGCAAACAACTTCACCTTACATACATCCCTCTCTCAAAAGTACATATTAACTGGGAGCTCCACCAAATATATTGAGCCCTTTATCTACTTAGCCACCATGGCACTCCTGAAATGGGAGCTGCAATGATATGGTGGTTAAAAAGGATGTCAAACTTGCAACTGAATGGCTATGGCATTAAATTCTAACATTGGAATTGGGTTGGCTACCATGTTTTGTCCTCAGGTAACTCACTTTACCCCATCTAAATGACCTACTTATGTTGCTGTACCCATAAATGACAACCAACAACCATCCCTTGACTGGACAACTTCTTTCTTACTGTGCAGCAACAAATGAAGACAATGAAGAACCCTTCCAGAGCACCAGCCATTCCAACAATCCAGGGCATACGGATGAACAGGAGCACTCCAAATATGTTCTGTACTGTAGGTAAAAAAACGCCCAGAATGGTCCCAAGCTTAGACTGTAAAAAGAAAAATATTGCATGGAAAATCTAAAACTCTCAGATATGACTCTCTATGTTTTAAAACATTGCTCAACATTTAATTGTAAACAGAAAATCTAATGAAAGAACAAATTATGACAAAATCTCTCAAGGCAAAAGAAATCAACATATTGTCTAACTGTGGTGATAGTTTAATGCTTACAGTTTTATAGGTGGTAATGAATACTGATGTAAAATAAATAATTCAATTCATGATTGCCATCAGAAAATGTCCCTTCTTCCTCATTTTGTGACGACCATTTTAGTGTGAATTTGAAGTATTCAGAATGAATCATATACATTTTTTAAAATTCAGATAATTAGTGTGCAAATGAAGTTAACAGGATCATAGTAACAAAAGACAAATAGACTCTACTGCACCACACCATGATCAAGATGAATCTGTAGTCAAACAACAAATTATTACATGGCTTACTTCTACAATGCTTGTAGTAGTCTCCAGAAGCCAATATAATGGTAAATTATCATAAATTTTGACTAAAGTTGATCTTGAGAACAAAATATCAGCCTCTTTTCTAATTCATTTTTTTCTTCAATTTTTTAACAATTTTATATATTAATTTTTAATTTTTAAAATGTAAAATTTTAAAGAATAATCAACACTTTACCATCCATCCATCCATACACACACACATCCATCAATACACACATCCATCCATATAAACAAACAAACACATACATACATACATACATACATACATACATACATACATACATACATACATACATACATACATACATACATACATACATACATCCTGTTACAGAGGATCAGCGGCATAACAAAAAATTCTGCCATCTTTTTCTTGCAAAACTTAATTCTGATAAAAAATTTGAGCAGTTGTAGTGGCTTTCATGTGCAGCTGCTATGCCACTGTACAACATTTAAGTCACACAAATAAGAAAATTCTTTTTCCCCTATTAAAAATGAGGTGTTATTATGAGTTGATAAAAAGACAAGAGAATCAACTGATATTTTTTCAATTAATTAAAAGGAATTCTAAAACTGCTTCTGATTATTGATTATTTACTGGGCAAAAAGACACAGGCTTGAATAAACTGGAGTAACAGCATAGTTCAAAGATCAGTACTTCCATTATCCACTACTGCCTCACATCAAAAGCATGCAGCTTCCTCATTCCAATTACAGTTAACCTGTTTAGGATGACCTGTCACTATATAAATTGTATAGATAATAAATATGGAAAGTCTACCACTGAATAAACCTTTTTCTTTCTACTTTCAACAGTACTGGTCATAAATTGAGCATTGAAAAATCTATGTGTTGGTAGTTAAATATGGATAATTAATCTATGTTTGTGAAGTGTAACTGATCAGTAACAGTGATCTTCGATTTTACAAGTATGGTACTAATGGAGATACAACCAATTATAAACTTTTATGATTCTGCATTATAAACTTTTATGATTTTAAAAGCCACTGTTACATAAATAATAGGACAGGGAGATCTTTTTTATAATCAGGATGTAGGACATATCGAGAGATGAATACCAATTAAGTTTCATTATTCCATGTATAGAAGTAGGTCACAGTAACCTTGTTGCAAGGATGTAATACTAATACATAGGGAAGCAATCACCAAATGTCACAATATTAGGTACACATTCGAGATACAACAGTATGTATACAGGGTGCAAAAATATGTAACGAGGTCATAAGCTAAATGCAAAACCTTAACCTACGAATGCAAAATGTGAAATGTTGCTAACAGTTATCGTTTTTGTTTTAAGAATATGGTACAAACAGAAATGAATACAGTCATTTAGTGTCTTGATTCTAGCATGAAAATAGCTTGAGAAATAAACTTAAAATTTTAGCCAAGTCATTGATGAATGAAATATGGGGCACAGTGAACTACTTTGTAATGAGGGAGTAATACTCATCAAGATGCATCCTCTCAACAAGTTTCATCAATCTAGTACACTGTACATTTATATATCAATATAAATAGTGGGTGAAAACAATCTTTTTTGGTCACCAGTTAAATGGGAAAACAGAACCCAAGTCACTAAAATTTAAATGCATGTCATAGTATAGTAATATCGTTGGATGATTCTAACATTAGCAGAGTTTGCAAAATAAACTTAAAATGATATGGAAACATGTCAGTGAAGCATGAAATACTTTTGTGATGAGAGACCCATTAAGATGCATCACCTTGCCAAATTTCAGTATTTACAGAGTGTGCAAATATCTAAGCTAAATGCACAATCTTAACCCAAGAATATAAAACTAAAGTATAGGTACAAAGTTAGCTCCCCTTAGTCCCACTGCCAGGGGGTAGGTGTTCCTCCCACTTCAAACTGTTCTCTAGGACCTAAGGAAAAAGACTGATTGTGTACCTGTACACATCTATATGCATTCAGCTATGTTGATGTCATTGCCAATGCTTTAGTACAAAAACTCTACTTTGTGGGACCCCAGGGGGATGAGTGGTCTAAGACAGTCTGCTGAACAGATCAATGACATTGTCCCTCCATCTGTGTGGGTTCAAGTCTCAGCAGGACCAATGTGGGTATATCACAAAGCTTGCCAGTAGCTTCCCATGGGTTGGTGGTTCTTCCTGGGGTTTTCACAAGATTCTTCTGTAACCAAATATACTGGTTTCCAGGCTGAAAACTGGCTTTAAAGTTTACCCCCCCCACAAAACCAAAACCAAACCTTTAATTGGTAGCTAAAATGAGCATAACTCTTTCAAATATAGTGTGTGTAATAATCTGTCAACACATATTCTGATGATGACCATAATATGTTCTAAATTTTATAACAATCCACAGAAAACTGCAAGAGCACAAACTTCTGTCACATACTGTACTCCATCCAGCTCTGTCAAAAAAGGGCATTAACTCTAATACATTTTAAATGTGCACTGTGATGTATAAATATCTTCATCTTCATATGATGACCATAATATGTAACAATTTTCTGGGTGATCGATTAAAATGTATGAAGTAGATGTATTTATAAACTTCCGTCATTCTTAGAAAAAAAAGAGCAATAACTCAAAACACAAATTGTGAAAAATCAATAATTTGTTAAAATGTGCATATAAAAAGTTTTATGGTGATCCAATCAAAATTGTTTGACATATATTCACAATATGTGGTCCTACAATGATTTCAAGTGCACAACCTAACGGGAGATAACTCTAACAAAAATATCGGAAGCAAAATCTTCTGATATGGAACATAATATTCACCAAATTTCTATCAGAAACTGTGATACTGAAGTGTTCACAAGCTGTCACGCACAACATTAAGCCACAAATCAATTGAAGGGACTGATGCTGCCATGTCTGAAAAGAACTTCCAGTAATTCAAAATAAGACATTTCCTTCTTCTAATTGCGGACTAATAAAACCAATTTTGATATTTTTGCAAAAGCTCCAACATAATATATATATATATATATATATATATATATATATATATATATATATATATATATATATATATATATATATATATATTCCTATCCTACCTGTTCGATGAGATACAAGTGCATGACAGCATTTTTGGTCATTTATCCAGAATCTGACATCATGTTAAGATACACCCATATGTTAAGTTAAGATATACCCTTATACTAAGTTTGATTAAATTTGTAATATTTTTTCAAAATAAAATATTCTATAATTATACCTGTAATTTCATATGTCAATCAAAACCTTTGATCTACAATATATATATGTAGCAAATACAGTTATTTTTGGATCTCTGATACAGGGCACAAATAGTGTTGCTTGCTTTATTTCAACTTTTTCATGTTTAACTCTCTGTTCTTCCTGTACTACCTAAAAGGAGAAATCACTTGTCCCTAAAATTCAAGCCTAGATTGATTATTAAGACTGAAATGCCAAAAGAAGTTTTGTTTTTTAATTAAAATAATTCTTGATATACGGTCATCAGTTTCAGATAACATTTTTTAAAATTTGTTTTGGAGGATCACACTTGCATAGTTTTTAATAATATTAGAAAAATGTTTATCTGCATGTGCAAATTTGCTAATAAAAAGGAAGCAATACATCTTCAGCATCTTGGAACTGTGGAAATATTTGAAGATATGACTTTTAAGAAGTTTTTAACAGTTTATCTTTGCATTTTTGTACATGTTTAAGAATCAAATTTGTCCAAACTCCAGGCTAACAGAATTTCCTAAGTACAGTATCTGTATATTTATTTAGCCTACAGACTTGTGTTGAAATTCTATCATGTAAATAAGGCATTATACTACCCCCCCTAAAATTGATCAACATCACCACACAAGTCCAAAAAAGTGATGACCTCTACTTTAAAGGATACATGTATGTCTTCTGATGGGTATTACAATCAAATTGCAGAGCTTTCAGTTACAAGATGATCATGATAATCAATTCCTTATCAGATAAGATAAGAATTCTTTATTTCAGACTGATATATATATATATATATATATATATATATATATATATATATATATATATATATATATATATATACATACCCACATACATATACACACATATATAAAGTTATTTTCCTCAATAATTTCTATGTTTGAATAAATATTAACCTATTCTTCACACAAATTGAAAATATATTTTTAAAAAAAGAATGTACTTGTTAAAACATTCTATGACCATTATATTTTTTTACAGATATCTCATTTAGAAATTCAACAATTTTCAAGGACTTTTCAAGAACAAATATTCAATTTTTCAAGTACTATGATTAACTGTGTTTATACTCCAAAAAATATTGCTTATAATGTGTACAGTCGATAAAATTTCCAACTTAAGAAATTGAATTTCATTCTAAGACAAATATTCTAAATTATTTCTTGGCTTGCTTAGACCTAGATGATACCACTGTAGCTGCAGGGCTTGGAGGCAATACGGTAGGAGTGCAATCATCTAATCTACATCAGCTTGGCAAGTTAACAGTCTTATTTGCCCAAAGTTTCAGACTCACTGAGTTTTCATAAAGGAAAAAAACCCCTAAATTTTATGTTATTGATTTTTCATTCTTTTCTTGTAGTTTTTCATTCTTGTCTTGGTATTTCAGATCATAAATTTTAAGAATGGCAGAACTTCCAAAAATTGCCATTTATAGTTGGAGATGCAAACCATTTTCAATATGCTGTTTCTGACTGACAGGTTTTTAAAGGATTCTGTGGCAGCTGCTGGTAATGTCAAAGAAAACTGGCAAACAATAAAAATTATTTTAGTCATTAATATTGGATCCAAAATCTTCCTTTTTTTACAGCTCTCTAGCTCATTGGTTACAGCAATTAATATGATAATATGATAAACAGATGTTACAAGATTTTCCAAATTGTTGGGAGGGAACATTGCCATCATTTTCAGAGAATCAAAAGCATAACCACTTTAGTGAAAACATGTCATTACAACAACCCTGTTAATAATAACATTTTGTAATAACATTTTCATGATGGCTACCATCATAAGCATCATTTTTTTTTTAAACCAACTGTATAAGTAGGAACTTTAAAAAAAATGACAATCAGATGTTATAACCATTTGCTCTGAAGGAGCAATACACGTAGGAAAACTGACATAACTGTCACCACAGTGGCCATATTAGATGTCACAGGGACACCATTATACTTAAGACTGCAGACATCATAGGCAGTCTTGTTGGTGACAACTTGTATCAATCCATTAGCAACAAGGCTGTCAACATGGCCACCAAATTAAAAGTCAGTTCTGCACCAATTTTTTTTTAAGAACAAACATACATTATAAGAATTAATTTGGTAAAGGAAACAAATATTTCTGGAAAACCAATGAAACAGTCAAGCACTGTTTATTGGCAATACTTTCAACATCATGAAACAAAAGATGATCAGTACATTCTCCAAAATTAGAGCAAAATAATTGTCAAAGCAAAGAAAAAAATAAAAAGAGCAATATAACAATGTAGATATATATATTGAATTGTGGCATCACCATATATTTAAAAAAAATGAAAGAAACAGTAACTTGGAAACATTGGCACATTTTTTAAGCAAGCACTAAATACATATTTTAAGTACTTATTTATTTCACTGCTATAAACAATAAATAACGACTGATAAAAGATTAAGATCATTCAAAGGCTGGTCCCAGCATAAAAATCCTGTATCACAACATTATAGCATACACACACATAGCATATATTGGATAGTAGGGTTGATCCCTGGTCAGCATCACATAGAAGTAACACAGAAACCAGCCAAAAGGCTTTACATCTATCTCTGGATGGAAGTACATCATCAATATTTTGAATAAAGAGTAAGAAAATATTGGGACCTTCTAACAGGTACCATACGAGTATGAACCATCAAAAAATTCATGAACATAAATAATTAAAAGAAAAAGAAATATCTAAAGAAATTTTCACATCAAAATTCATTTTGATTTATCACAAAAAAAATAGACATATGGACAAAACAGATGAATAAACGTATTTAATTTTTTTGGAATACAACTGCAAACTCAAATTACAGATTTCCAAAGACTGATATGAAACAGAAATGAATTAATTTATTTACAAAGCTTCTAAGATGCAAAAGAATGTTCTTGAATTATAATGATAATTATAAATATATGAGTCATTTCTAACTGGAAAAATCCATCAAATTGTACACAATTTTATTTCTAGAATATTCTGAACTAAAAAAGCCATCTCAACATCTTACTTACAAATAATATTCATGAACAAAGTTAACTATGTAAACATGCTATTTGTAAATGACCATTCATTATCTTCGAGTACAATCTACAATCATGGACAAAAGTTAAGCACACAATATAGATTTACTGTATATTCCCTAATCAACAAACTTGAATTCCCATCAACATTTTAAAGAGCGGAAAAAATTTTTATAGGATGTAGTGTAAGCAGTTCAATACCCATCTGCTTCAGATCCATGATTACAACAAAATACTGCAGCAGTCTTAATTGATCACACTGTTACAATGTAAAAATTATTAAAGTCACAGGTACACATGTACCGTTAAACATGTTGCAACAGCTGGGTGAGAAGTTTGAAGACACACCTGTCCAACTAAAACTGGCTGCTGAGTGGGAAATTGTGTTGATCTATTAATAATTTGAACAGTGCTGATATTTACAATGACTAAATTCAGTGGCAGAAAGATCTAAGATGTACATATGATCATTATAAAAGTATGTCAAAACAACAACTTTAGCTTTCATTACTGTGCCTTAATAAACATTTCCCATTTGGAAAATGTAATGCCCTGTGGTGAGGGGTGCCATTAATTGGAGAATATATGATACATAAGTCTGTGATGCAATGAACTAAATAGTACAATGACTCTATCATCTTAAAAAAAGTAATAGAAGAGTAAGAAGGAAAAAGCTGTGTAAAATTCAACAAATAAATTATTTTCCAAGAATACAAGTGAAAATGTAAAAAAATAACTTACAGTACTGCGAATGAAATCCTAATTAATCCAAGAATTTCTAACATAAGTCCTAATGACTAAAGTTCTGAATAAATTTTAGTGGTATTCTAAAATAAATCATACGCTGGAAGTGTTGAAATATCTGTAGTGGCCAGTGTCATGGTGATGTGCAAACAGTTTTTGTTGAATTACAAAAGATAATTTGAATAAATAAATTCCAGCCCAAACAAAACACTGGACACAATATTCATTCTGCCTCAAGATTTTATATCATGAATGAATAATTTCTAGATTGACATGATTATATAGTCCTCTACTTGACCTCAGGTTATAAATCAGCATTTTCTAAAAAAATATATTACCTAATGAAGAATTTCATTTTGGAAGGTTCCAAGTGTTTACAAGATATAATCTATAATTATAAATCTGTTACTAAAACTATAATAAAGAACATGGTAAACACTATATCCTTGACTCTGGCCAAGATAATAATCATAAAAGTTATCCATACTCTGGAAAAATATTAGCTTACAGAATTTTTTTAAAAAAATCAACGATTCAGATCAGGTGGAAATTAAATGTACATAACAATAGTATCCAATTACAAGAGTTGCAGAACTACGGCAATGATAAAAATGCAATACAATGGGAAGAGACACATGGAAAAAGTAATTTACTATAGGGTTTTTGCATCTCGTTAAATTGCCCTAATTACAAAGCCAAGATCAATGTCAAACCTGTGACATAGTTAAAATTAGATGCAACTTCATGCCAGTAATAATGCAGGGTCCAGTAAAAAAAAAAAAACAATTGCTTTTATAGCCATAAAGAATATCAGCAGTTGGAGACCAATTTTTAAAAAATAAAGGAAAATTAATTCTTGGATTGCCATGAAAGAATTAAGTCTGATATGGAAATATTTTCATCAAGTGGTCTATGCAAAAGCTGGTTGCCAGTTTGTACTAATGATGTTCTTTTGCATAAGGGGCCTTGAGTGATTCAGAAAAAATACATCATGCTAAATGTTCATTCCTGTCTATTTTTACATATTATTTAAGAAAAAAATACAATAATCTATTTGGTCTCAATTTAAAAGAGAAATAAAATTTTATAAAACATATCTAAAGTCTCCGTTATTTACACATTAAATCATAAAAAATCTATCCAATGGAAACTGTTTCACTACAAAATAACCTCTGACCTTTAGAGCTCTTCATGCACTGAAAGCAACATTGTGAGTGATGTGTCAATGCATATATTACAGTGGATTCACTTATTTTTGCAGGTCATAATTTTTGTGGTTTTGTAAAAGAAAATGACATTTTACAGTTACTAAATTTTAGGATTGGGGAAGAAGTCAGTCTTATATATTTTCAAAGGAAATGTATATTGTGTCTTCAAAGTCAAAGTTGTAGATAACCCCAAAATTCGACTATAAAACTAGCATCCCCTAAAAAATAGTGCCATGAAAAGCCCAAAGTCTCAATGAAGGTTAGCTACACTGATAGGATACAGGACAGCTCTTCATAATACTGTAGTCTGTGTCCAGCACAATCAACTGTGTTATGTACCAAAACACATTATATTGAGTACAGCAATATCAATATTGACAATGTCAATTTTTTTTAAACAGCAGGGTTTTAAAGGAAATGATGAAATAAGTCTCAAGTTTTATCTTGTTTTCTTTCAACCCTTATTGTTATACACTGGCATGATTTTGGTCATGACATCCAGAGTAGTAACCACATTATATCCAGAAATGCACTATAATGAGGTATGTTATAATAGAGTACAGCTGTAGATATAGGTACCACACCATTATCAAACATGCCTTTGTGGCAACCAAGGCTACAGAAACTTTATATGTTAATAACTTTCTTAATTGTCCATAATTTTTATTACTGATATCATCTTCAGTATGTTTCGTTGACAAGTTATTATTTCTTCAGATTTAATTTATTTGCAACTTACTAAGTTTTACCCACATGGATTATTTGACTTTAATCATAAATGCCAACTACACTATAATTATTCTATTAAGAAACATTTTTACGAGATTAAGTTTTCATGGGAGTTTATATAATCGATGCATTTTAAGTGGTTTTATATTGGAAAGTGCTGAATTGAGAAGGTTTATCTTTTTCAATAACAAAATCCTAATTTTTTTAAAAATGAGAGAGAGAGAGAGAGAGAGAGAGAGAGAGAGAGAGAGAGAGAGAGAGAGAGATGAGATGATAGTAAAAATCACAAGAGTTAAAAGAGCCAAACACAGATTTAATAACTTTTAATAATTTATATAACACTTATAACAGGAATATAGCATTCACACAATTTCCAATAGCCAACGTTAGATCTAATAACTTTTAATAATAATTTTATATAAAACTTGTAACAGGCTAAAAAATCTGAATAATGTTACACAATTTCCAATTTTAAAATGTGCAATCATTATATAATGTCACTAAATATCTGTCAAAAACATATATTTTTAATACAAGTATTCAACCATCTCTCAATTATTCACAATCTTTTGGCAACTTACTGGAAATAACTTGTCGTTTTCAGCATTTTAGAAGCATATGATTTTTAAGTAACATGTGCATGACAACAACAATCATTAACACCTCTGGATTTGCATAGATTTTTTTCATTTAGAGATTTACTGTTATTTTAGCATGATTTATTTCTGCAATATTACTTCAGTTTGTACCGTGATGACTTATAATAAGAATAAAATAACTGCATTTTTAAATATGCAAAATGAGTTTGTCAGAAAAATATTAGCATCAATATTCCTCAAATTTTTTAATTTTTTTAGCCGAAATTTTTTAAAACTGAATACTAGAGTGATCAATCTTGCAAGCGACTTTATAAGATGCAAACTACTTTTAATTTTAAAGGGTGTCTGCTTTAGAATATAACTTATCTATATTAGAATGATTATCAACAGAGCCTTCTTCTGCTTCATCCAATTTTTGTCATAGAGCATGGTAATATTAACCTTTTAAAAATTTTTAAAAAATTCTCAATTAACCAAAGATGAGAAATACAATGCACAGATGTAATTGGCCTAAACTTTCATAGCCTGAAAGTGAATCACAGCCACTGCCCCCCCACACCTTCCACAACAATATTATCTTCTCAGATCCCATCAATAGCTCTCAGCCTCTGTGGCATGATTTACAAAGAGAGCTAACTCTTCTAGCATACATACATGTGATGAGACACTGTTTATGACCTTTTTGGTTTGTTTGTCTTATGAAAAGCTTCAATTCCATAAACTGACAAAACTTATAATGTTTTAAGACCACAATGTAAGTATTAAACTGAATATGGGATACAGGATTGATATTATATAACTCACCTTTGAAACAGTTTTACCATGTGGGGTGGTTGAAACTATCGTGGCATCATAGTTGGCGATATGGTTAAGGAAGCGAGATAATCTACCCCTCTGTGTGAGATCATCCTGAAATACCAAAATTGGTTTCTTAAAAACATCTGTTGTACAAAAAAAGATTCAGAATATTTTTAAATACTTACAAACAAGATCTTCAAATTTACCTGATATTAGAACTTTCGTCTCTGAACAAAATGTATGTGTACTTGTAGAAAATGGGTGTTTTAAATCCTTAATCCTTTCTGACCATTTGACCATAGAAAAGACCATACTGCATGTCAAAGCAGCACTATGCTGCTAATGTTCAAAGTATCCCTATGCTATGATAGTTCCAATTATCACTATGCTATGAATGCTCCAAGTATCTCTATGCTGCTAATAAGTATCACTATGCTATGAATGCTCCAAGTATCACTATGCTGCTAATACTCCAAGTATCAATATGCTTCTAATGCTCCAAGCATCACTGTGCTGCTAATATTCCAAGTATCACTATGCCATGAAATTTCAAATTATCACTATGCTATGGATGCTCAAAGTATCACTTTGCTGCTACTGTTCAAAGTATCCCTATGCTGCTACTGTTCAAAGTATCACTATGCTGCTAATGCTCAAAGTATCACAAAGCAGTGAATGCTCAAAGTATCACAAAGCAGTAAATGCTCAAAGTATCACAAAGCAGTAAATGCTCAAAGTCTCTGGCTAAAAAATCTGAATAATGTCACTTTAGATAGAAAGACACATTCTGAGAGACCAAAATAGCCAACAGAGCTAAATATGAATATAAATTAACAAAACAAGTTATTACATGTATTTGGTAACCCTGCAAAGTTGGTTGTTGTTGTTGTTCATTGGCTTAACAACATTTTTCAGCTCACAATAGTTCTATACATGGCGACTAGTATTATTGGTGGAGGAAAAAACCAGGAAATTTGCAAAAAGAACCACCGATCCATGAGAAGCTACTTGCAAGCTTTCTCACATATCCACATTTCAATTCTTAGACTCGAACCCATGCAGACAGAGGTGAGATGGCAGTGATCCATAATAGAAAGCACTTTAGACATCTATGCCCTGGCAAAGTTGGAAATCTACATAACTAATGACAGTGAAAAAACAATTACCATCTAATTAGTCTGAAAACTTATTTTTCACAAATATAACCCACCCATGCATATAAACTGCACATGCATATACCCCACAGAAATTCACTAATTGTGTTAACAATATTTACCTTACCCAACAGCAATTATACCCAGCACAAACCCTAACATAATCTAATATAAACTGACCATGTGCATTAAGAATCACATACAATGTACAAGGAGGTTGTAACTGCTTGAGTATCATTATGCCAGCAGCCATTTGTAATCGATTTATCAACAATGGATTACTTCAGCAAAATGGACAACTTCAGCAGCAGCAGTCTGATGAAGACAGTGACTATGAAGATGATGACAATTTGGGACACATGTAGATTACTGAAGACAGTGACTATGGAGATGATGACAATTTGGGACACATGTAGATTACTGAAGACAGTGACTATGAAGATGATGACAATTTGGGACACATGTAGATTACTGAAGACAGTGACTATGAAGATGATGACAATTTGGGACACATGTAGATTACTGAAGACAGTGACTATGAAGATGATGACAATTTGGGACACATGTAGATTACTGAAGACAGTGACTATGAAGATGATGACAATTTGGGACACATGTAGATTACTGAAGACAGTGACTATGAAGATGATGACAATTTGGGACACATGTAGATTACTGAAGACAGTGACTATGAAGATGATGACAATTTGGGACACATGTAGATTACTGAAGACAGCAACTATGAAGATGATGACAATTTGGGACACATGTAGATTACTGAAGCACATCTTGCACATTTTCAATGATGCTGAGTTAGACCAGCGCTTTGATAAATTTGATAGTAATTTCAGCAGTGGGATGAACTTTCTGAACAAACATTAGTTATGTTTCTGTCAATATTTATGTTAAAACACAAATAGGTTGAATACTAGTGAAGACTATTCGATATGTAATTTTCCAGTTTTCATTTTTTCATGCTAGTCTTACATATGTTGTTGTTTTCTTTAACATACACAAGCATATAAAATTCACAAATCTCACAATTATTATAAATTACACCTATATAATTTTTAAAATTAGCTCGTCACTAATTTTATGTGACTGTGACCTTGATCTCAACTACAATGTCTTTGCTAAATAATGGTGCATAGGAATTATAAATCAATGGAATAACCCATCTTGACCCCAACATCAATGACAAGTGAACATATCACAAAATGAACTGTCATTCCTTCAAAATGATTTATGTCAGGCATGATGACAACCTATCAGGAGTTAGAACATTGAAATAAAAAGACTTTCAATAAAACCTCAACAAATTGATATGATGAAAGCACTGCTGCTCCTGGTGCCAGAAATGTGAACAAGATGTCTCACATTCACACTAAGTTAGCTCATGATATTGTTCTGCTTTCCAGCATAATGACCTTGACCTCTGAGCTTTTGAACACAAATCAGTATGCTTCTTTCTTACCCCTAGCATATGTTAGTCACAAAGTATGGTCCAAATCTATAATGTTAAACTAATGTTATTGTATGCACACCACTTTCCTTTATTTCAATGACCTTGACATCTGACCTTTTGACCCCAACATCAAGTTTTTCCCTTACCTCAATGAAAGTCATCCACAATGTTTGGTAATGGTATATGATGGAGAACTTGAGATATTGTGCAGAAAACAAATAAGAATAGGTAGATGGATTGACAGGCAAATGGACATCTTAAAAATAAAATGATTTGCCTTACTGCAGACTAAAACAAAATTGAAATGGCACCTCAATGGATGTCTTTTTTTGACAGATGAAGCTCATTCAAATATAGTGTCTTCTTCTTTAAAAAAAAAACCACAAAAACATTTTACTAAAAATCTGCCCTATATTTTTTAATAGATGACAATGTAATATCAGTGAATGATACTCTCTTAAAGCATGATGTGGAAATGTATATAAACATGCACCTTGTCTATATGGTAACCATCAGAACTGAAACAGGATAATTTTTCATACCATCCTTTAATTGGGTTACTGGTCAAATATATTAAAAATTTCTAAATTACAATGCCATTTTCAAACAGTTTTGACCAAAATGTATATACTGCAGAAGACCGAGCACATTGTTTGCTTTGAACCATCACTACTGCACACATGCCAACCATGACAAGTTGTAATTGTGTCCCTTTCAGCTTTTATTCATAAGAATCTAAATATTCATTTTTATTCTTCTTATTAACACTTTTCTAGAGGCTTATTTTCCCTTTCATCATAAGGACACATTACTAACTATATGGAAAAATGAGAACCAGCCTGGAAATGGGTGAACATAAAGTATATATGGGTTTGGCTGGCCAGGATTTGTTAATAATGTAAGTTATGCTTTAGGAATAAGAATCTTTTCAGAGCTTCTCCTAATTTAGTACCATGAGTCCTTAAACATGCATCTCTTGCTGGATGCCATTTTAAAAAAATTCTACTGTTAAGAAAATGTAATTAAATTGCTTGTGTGTTAGTTTAAAATTCTTTATTGTATTTAATTTTTGTTTCATTACATTTTATTGTCATGATTATTTTCATGGGATTTGATATTTTTTTACAAGTCAATTTTATTTGTATAGAATGCAAAGTATTACATTAGCATTATTTTTAGCTGACCTTAGTTCAGACACTTGGTTATCACCGAGTTAAAATGATTGGTCAGTATCAAGGTCATACCTCTGGCATGATCACTATGTGTTTTCATTGGTTTTTTTGTTACTGGTTCTTAAATAAGACTATTTTAGTTACGTATCAAAATGTATTGTAGTAAGTGATGATGCGACCCATCAAAAGTGTCAAAATGACATTTAGTGAGGTTTAAAACTCAAAATCACTGTTTTCTAGTTGAATTGTAAAATAATACCATGACAGTTCAGAGGTATTTTTGTACTTGCTAGATGAGTTTGTTTTTGAGTTTTTCTATTCTTCAGAATTAATAATTAATACCATGGGAAATGCTCTTCATCAAATTCTTGGACAAAGACATTTAGTGGAAATTATTCAGAGTTCTAAAGCTGGAATATTCTTGCGTGATTCAAAAAATGCGTTGTGAAACTTTCGACAATTCATTTGTGATACATAAAATAATACATGGAACTTTCAGCACATCAATACTGCATTCATCTGACATCATCATCCACCATCTTTGAACCTTGATGAGATTCTAACCTGGATTCATTTAGGACATTTTAGTGATAGGACTTATATTTTTTAATTCTGGGATCAATTTTTGGATTTTATTCAAAATTTGTAAGTCCTTTTTATATTTTAATATGTTTTCTAGGAAAATAAATTATTTTTGTTAAAATTTACAAGGCTTGTTGACTTCACTCTTTTCTTTGTTACTTTGAACATGCTGAGATTTGTAACACTATAAACAAAACTTTGATCATGCAGATGCTTTACATGAACAAATAGGTGCAGTTTAAAGCATCTGAGATACTGCTGTAAAGTTAGTCTGGTTACCTGACTAATTTCACTAATTCTAATATGAAACCTGGATCCCAATCAAACGGATCATATTTTCCAGATTTTTCGGCAATAATAATTTTCCATAGATTTTGCTTGGATACTCTAAGTCAGTATTTTAAGGATAATTTTCAAAAGACTTGTGGCAAAATTATAAGGGTTGGCAGGTCTGCTACTGTTTATGGGAGTGTCTAAAAGAAAAACAATGCAAAACAAAAGTGCAGAATTTTTTAACAGCAACATGGTGAAGCTGGTTTTGAAGTAATGTTTCACACACTTACATGTATGTCAATAACTAAAATAATGTTATTAATGCAGAACTTCTGCACTTGCATGTCAGTTTAGTCCAATTGGAAACAACATACCGGTATATCCAGATCTGCCACTGCATAATGCACCAGACGATCAGAGTTTGCATTACTGATTATTCCTAACAAACTGCACAGCTGGCACATTATGATAGAGCAAATCTGGGTTTTTGCTGTTTGCAGTACAATTGGTGTTCTGACACATTTCACTGAATACTAAAGCATTTGAGGTATCCAAGTTAATTAAAAGTTGAAGCATTTGAGGTCTCTGTTAATTAAAAGTTAATTGATAAATTAAAAATCGAGGCACATTTACCTCATACAATGCCATATTATTGCTGATGGAAGTTTCTTCAGCCTCTGCAAATGGTTCATTGTCCTTGTTCCTTGATGTATCATCTCCTGAAAAAGATGAAAAAAAGTTAATTCAAATATTTTTTTAAAATGTACATATTCTTAATGAACATGCTCGATTTAGAAAGTGAAAGTTTATGTACATAGATTTATACAGTCATTGACCACCAATTTTCTGGCACTCAAGGTTCCAAAGCCTTGCCAGATTAACAGTTAAGCCAGACCAACCAAGGCCATGCACAGCCAATATCATGCAATTTCATCTTTACTATACACCTTCCGGGCCCCTAGTGGCCGAGTGGAGTGGGTGGAGTGATCTAAAGCGCTGTTATGGATCACTGCCATCTCACCTCTGTCTGCTGAGTTGAGTCCAGACTCAGCTAACATGGGTAAGTAAGAAAGCCTGTCAGTAGCTTCTCATGTTCTCATGGGTCGGTGGTTCTTCCCTCTGTTTTTCCAGGGTTCTTCCTCCACCATTAATACTGGCCACCATGTATAGCCTATCTTGTGCTGAAAAATGGCGTTAAACCCTACTACTACAACAACAACAACTATACACCTGCTCAGGACTGAGGTGCTCATCAACTACAAGATTATGAAATTTGTCCACAAACTCAGTGGCTCCTTCTTCTTGTGGTCTGCAAATTTTTTCCAAACACTTTATGCATGGAAATTCCATGATGCTTGTTGAACCGTTGAAGCCATCCTTCTCTAGTCACACTCGTATTCTACTTTATATTTTTTATGAAACAACTGAGCTTGGTCCTTTACCATCCTGCCAGACAAGTCCACTCCGCCATTCTGATTTTGATGAAACCATTCCATCATCACTCGGTCATGCTCAGTTAACTCTTAGAAACTTTCATATTTTTTCTAATATTCATTCACTTCTTGGAATCACTGACTGAATAGAATTTCAAAATGTTGTCCCTCTTATTCTTATCTTGTAAACAGTTGATGAACAAATATCATGTGTCACACAGCTTTTGTACGGAAACACCAGGGTCCAGTTTATTCAACAGTTCTACATTATCTAGTATCAATATTGACTGGAGTTTACGCTCGACACCACCACTGACACTTGCATCTTTCTTAGGAGCCATAGCTAGGGTTCAATGTTAGTAAAATAATCTAAGAATTGCACAAAATACAAGTCTTACCACCAACAACTACAGTGTAAACAATCCAAGTGAGTGTGTGCAAAGTAAACTAATTTGGCAGTGTAACGAACTTCAAGTGCCATCTTGTAATTTTGGCCAGACTAATCTGTTGCTGAAAAATTGGTGGTTTACAGTCAGTCACAAGTTATAGAGCAATGTTGAAATATGGTACTCTTTGTTTAGTTTCAGGTTTTATTTTGCAAAAAAATAAAACTTGATAACCTTTCTATAAAGTTGACACAGAAAACCCCCAAAATACAACAAAAATCAAACTATAGCATAGATTTGCAAAATATGCCTAAGGTAAAATGAAAACAAATCTGTATGCAAACAAATCTGCTGAAAGTGCATCAATAAATATGTTTAAATGTATATAAAATGACATAATAGTATGCATTCAATCCAATTTTGCCATTGCATTATTCTTGTTTTAAACACATACCATAATTTTACATGGCACATTTGCTGAACATAGCAATGTTAGTGGGCCCAGTCTCAGATGTTTCATACATATTTGAAATGATGTAAAAACAAAGTTATGAAACTGAATGCTCCCTGAATTAATTTGGATTACCAAGCCATTTCATGCATTCTAGAAGACATAATTCAATTTTTGATGATTAAGTCTCCACTTGTGTTTTACAATGTTTACAATCTGACTTAATGTCAGAAAACAAAATTACTGGTAGTTCTACAGCACCATTTCAAAAAATCTACTAAAAGTAAGTCATTTTGGCTTTTTGGTATTCTTGAACACTGAACATTTATTTACACTAAAAAAATAATTTACATAAAATGAACAAAAATCCAGTCCTAGCCTGTACTGACAATAAATCCTAGAAAAACTTCATACTGCAACCAAAATATAAAAGAATTACTACAAATACATTTTTCATACTAAGTGAGCCATTTGTCAAGGACTTTTTATGGAAGCTACATGGACTTCCCCAAGTTTTCAGAGTATTGTTTTTTTAATGGAAATTGAATCATATATTAGTTTGTTTTTCACTGCATCAACAGGAACCTGTTAAAACTTCTAACTACATGTAGTATGCCACTACAGCAAAGGGACACTACTCCATCTGGTAACTACGCTGTGTAAATTGTTATTTGATCCACTCAGTAGTGTCTATTTGATTATTTTTTTTATTAATCATTAATGAAAAATAAACAAATAAAAAAAAATTGTAAGAGTAAACTTTGGAACATTTTATTCAGCTTGAACCTTCTTTATTACTTGATAAAAACTCAAAGAGTTCTGGGAAAGTTTGAAGAAAATTTTTGATAAATTTAAGGATTTTTAAAAAAACAATTTTTACAATAATAAAGTAAATGTCCTCAAAATTCATGGAGTTTTTTAGACTGTACAAAATCTCACATTACCGTAACTGTTAGTCTTCTCAGACAAAAAAAAGAGATGATTTAGTTCCTTCTGACTACATTTACATTACTATGCCAAATCACAAGATTTTCTTATCATCTCCATGTATCTTCACAAAATATAAGACAAGATTTCAATCTAATTCTACAACTGTAATGTTTATGAATAAGAGCACTGCTAATGGCACATTATTAAACTCATGCCCTGTGTTTAATAGTTCTCTATGCACATAAATGAAATTCTTGTGCAGAAAATTTTTTTTTCAGTGACCTTGACCATCAACATTTTGACCCCAAAATCAATAGTTTCTTCCTTACGGTAAATGCAAGCCATCCATAATGTTGTTGTTGTAGGGTTTAATGCCATTTTTTTAGCATACAATAGGCTATACATGGCAGCCAGTATTAATGGTGGAAGAAGAACCCTGGAAAACCCCAGGAAGCACCACCGACCCACAAGAAGCTACTGGCAGACTTTGTCAGGTCTGCTTGAGGTTTCTGATTTTGAATTAATGTCACTTTGCAGACCAATTTTCTTCTTTCAGTCATAATGACCTTTAAACTTATTGACCTCAAAGGGCAATCAATCTGCAGTTTGGCCAAGGTACAACTAATGACACAGTGAACTTTTGACCCCAAATCCCTAAGTTTCTTCCTTACCCTAAATGCACATTATCCTCATATTTTGGGGACCAGAGGTCAGTGGTTTCCAAACTTTGCCACAACTGTAAAAAATATTTTTTCTAAGCCTCACAACCCAGTTTCCATATTCTGTTAAGTTTCTTCCTTTTAACTGTCAAGTGTTGAAACTATATATCATAGTACAGTAATAACAAAATTGTCAAATACACCCCACTCACCTCACTGTTGCATTTACAAGTTGCTTATATGGTTGCTTTGCTGGACACTGAATATTACATTTCGACAAATCAATCATCCTCACTAATCCTCTGATTAAAAATAACTAAATGATTATAAAGATAAAATAGATACCAAGAAGGTAATTTGTAATATATTTTATACACAAAAAAATACACTCATGCAAAAAAGGCTGTTCATAGCTTTTGCAGAACGAAATGTCATTTTTCGAAGAAATGTTTTTTTTAATTTTCTTAAGTAGCCAAAGGTATGGGTTATATTTTTTAATGATGTGACTGACATGTTCATTTCACATTACCAGTAAGCTAGTAGCCACTTGTACACCAATATCATATTATCAGCATTTATAAATTTTAAGCTGATATTATCAGACAGCTGACTGAAGTGGTTACATTGCTCAATCAATGCAAATAAAACTTTGGTTTTGTTTCAAGTATCATTTCATGACAATCAGTCTCTTAACAAAGTTTGTTCAAGTTCACATTCAGTTCCTTTTGCATGTGTTAACTGTTTGTACAGTATTACCATAGTTACTTGCAATTCACTGGTAAAATTAGGGAGAAAAGTGGACCAAAATTGTGTCCTTGTAATACAGTACTTCACAAAATATACCAAAAATATGCTATGGGATTATTAGATTGCTTTTGTCAGCAATTTTAACACAATGGGTAGGTCATGCTGAGGAGCTAAATGCCTTCACCAAGGATACACCTTTAGGCAGCTGATATGGGTTGACCTGGGCAGGTACTGAACCTGGGGCACTGAATTATTCAGTCTATTGTTCTAGCAACTGAGTTACTGTGCCTTCCTCAAAGTGAGGATCTCAACAGTTTATAATTTATCACCATGGGAGCAAAGTTCCTGCAGGTAGGGATGTACCCCCGAGGTTAATGTCAGTAGCATATATAAATTTGTTTTTCATGTAAAGTATGTGAATATATGGTTATAATTTGGTATCTATGGTTACAGAAGCAGCCCCCAAGATCTCAATAGATTCTATGTTATAACCCTGGAGCTAAGTTCTTGGTCAGAGAAGGGGTAGGTAAAGATCATGGATTATCATGCAGGGGTCCCAGCCTGACATGTTTTCACTTGGGTCATTGATCTCATATATATATATATATATATATATATATATATATATATATATATATATATATATATATGCAATAAACTGACAGTATGAAACTAGTAACTAACTAGCCTAAGCACTTTCGACTCTTAATGAGTCTTTTTCAAAGGCAAATACAAAACATATATATGACAAACAAATAAACACAAAAATGTTGTGTTTGTAAACCTCTACATGGCTGTCTTCACATGTGCTAAAACTATAAATACAACCAGCTTGTATAGACTAGTTGCAGAAACTGAAAACGTTGTATATAATTCCCTAAAAGTCGGAAAGCGCTTAGGCTAGTTAGTTACTAGTTTCGTACTGTACTGTACTGTTCATCATCAGTTTATTGCATCTATTTTAATTAATGCCTGACACATGTGATCCCTTGGTGGATCCAGTAGCTTGAAAGGGTTGTTATTTTTGCCATATGATTTGTTTCTTTTGAATAATAATTAATTTCAATAATTACAAGAAATTGTGATTACTGAATACAGGTACCACAGCCTGGTCAGAAGATTAAGTTTTCAACCTATTGTCATGAAATTTTCACATAAAAATTATCTACATGGTAATTGACTCTAATCTGATATGACCAATTATTTGTATATGTACCTCTACATTGATAAATGCAGTGCTAACAAGAGGGGTGGGGTTAACCTGGTATATATACCAGGGGCCTATAAGCCCAACAATGTTTAATTTTATTAAAAAAAAAATAAAATTGTTTAAACAAAAACTAGGAGAGGCCCAGGTGTTTCTTACCCCAGGGCTTGTGATTACTTTCTACTTTCTATAGCCCTGAATACATGTTTATTGTAGTATGTCTATACACTGATACATGTTGATAGTATCTCTCTATACTGATACATGTTGATATTTAGTATCTCTATACTGATACATGTTGATATTTAGTATCTCTCTATACTGATACATGTTGATATTTAGTATCTCTCTATACTGATACATGTTGATATTTAGTATCTCTCTATACTGATACATGTTGATATTTAGTATCTCTCTATACTGATACATGTTGATATTTAGCATCTCTATACTGATAAAGGTTCATTTAAGACAAGTATTATTTATCTCCTACAGTAGTAATAGTTACAGTTAGTACAAATGTATTTCAGCCTGTACATCAGAGAGGTTACAAGTTGTTACCTGTATCAAGACCATCTGCTAATAGCACTCACTGACCTTACTATGGGAATTTCTATTAGTCATTGACCTTACTATGGGAATTTCTATTTTCAATAAAATGAATCATAATGGTGTTTTGGTTATTCTTAAAGGAAAATGTGTTCTACAAATATCCTTGTAATTCCTAATGCAGGTAAATATATCTTTTATGCCTTCTGACCCATAATGCATGCACTGAAAAACAAGAGTCCCTTGATGGTGCTGATGCTCAACAGTATAATTATTTTTAACAGGAATTCAAGAAAAGACATTCTTTTTAGCTGCTGAGTCTTGAAACCATCTCTGGTATTCTTATGCAACAAGATTTTAGAAGTAAGATTGAAAAAATTTTTATTTAGGACAACAAGACACCATTAGAAAGCTTTGGTAGAACTGACAAGATTTCAAATTGTTAATCGTGGCAGTTATACTGGATTTCTTTTGGGCATCATTCTTATTTAGGTCCAATTAGATATCTGCCTTTGGTTTAAATCCTACATTGATATGAACATATTATTTTCTTATATCCATTGAATTTTGTGCATATTATTTTGTTCTATCCATATTTATTAATTATTTATATGCATTGTAAATAAACATCTCATTCACGTAATTGCATTTAGTGTTCTTGCTAAATCTAATCATAACCCTATTACATAATGGTCCAATTCTTGAAATATTTTGTTTGCACACACACACACACACACACACACACACACACACACACACAGTGGGGAGATGAATAGTCTTTTATTAGCCTACCACCATTTAGCCAAAGATTTTTACAATTATATAAACTACAGGCAGTTTTCTTATGCTTAATGGCATGATCTAATGATAAAATGGCATAGTTCAGCTTGAATGAAATATCTAATTCTGCAAAAATGACAATGTTTGAACACAGTCATCTGACATGCCCCAAAGAATCCCAGTTTTAATGTTTTCAGAGATGTAGGTAGATGGTACATTCCTAAATAAAATAATTGATTTCTCTTTGTAATTGCTTTGTTACTTGATTGGCTGATAAGTTTAATTCTAACATTCACTTTCAACATATTATTGGTGGTTCTATCATTCCAAAGAAATAGATAGCTAAGTGCCTAGCTCAAGGTAATGCTAAGGTAGCCGACCTGGTCTGGTCTGGGTGGGTAATGAACCCATTATTCTTGGATCAATAATCACTTGACTGAGTGAATCTGGCTCCCTAACCAAACCTCTTATTATTGGTCTGTGCTATTTCACATCATTTTGGCCAGGTAATTTTTTTCTCTCCCAAAACAGTTCAATTTTTTTTTGTTCCTAGACTTTCCAAATTTATAAAGTTGTCCAGTATTCCTTTTCCTTCTGCCTTACCAGTGATCTTTTTGGCAGCAGTGAGGAAAGGCATGTGTTTCAAATTCTTGCTTCACAATCCTACCTGAAATCAGTTAGAGCTTGGTAATCAAATGAACAAGAAAATATTTGGACAATTTGCTTCTGTAAAACATTAAATAGACCCACTGTGCAATGTAAAATTAATCGATATGGGTAATGGTTGGTAAAAGTGTGAATAAAAACATCATTGTCTGCCATTCAATTAATGAAACATAATTTCTCATTTTATATAGTTTTATTTAGTACAATAAATTGAAAGGAAAATTGATAATTATATTCCTAAAGATCTACTCCCATTTTGTTACACTGCTTTAGAATTGTAAATTGATCATAATATTTTAGCAGACAAAAGGTTTTTATAAGCTTTCAATTACATGTAATTATTCAATGTGGGGAACAATGAAACTAATTTAGTTGCTATGTGGCATGAATTCTTTTGTGCTATCACATGTAAAACATCATAACTGCATATGCTGATCTAGTCTTTTTTCTTTATTGTGTGAAAAAAAATTCATATTTTGTACATTGTTGGTACATTATTTATTTTGTCATAGATTCTGTACAAATAATGATCACACACAGTAAGATGTGTAAAATTGTTTACTGACACACTCAGAAAGATTTTAAAAACTTTAAACTACCAACCTAAAACTCAGCACAGATGTTGCTGCAAACTGTTTGAACACAGAAAACTTCCATATCCTGCAACAAAATGTTTGAACACAGAAAACTTCCATATCTGCAGCAATAATTTTGAACACAGAAAACTTCCATATCCTGAAATAAAATGTTTGAACACAGAAAACTTCCATATCCTGCAACAAAATGTTTGAACACAGAAAACTTCCATATCCTGCAACAAAATGTTTGAACACAGAAAACTTCCATATCCTGCAACAAAATGTTTGAACACAGAAAACGTCCATATCCTGCAACAAAATATTTGAACACAGAAAACTTCCATATCCTGCAACAAAATGTTTGAACACAGAAAACTTCCATATCCTGCAACAAAATGTTTGAACACAGAAAACTTCCATATCCTGCAACAAAATGTTTGAACACAGAAAACATCCATATCCTGCAACAAAATGTTTGAACACAGAAAACTTCCATATCCTGCAACAAAATGTTTGAACACAGAAAACATCCATATCCTGCAACAAAATGTTTGAACACAGAAAACTTCCATATCCTGCAACAAAATGTTTGAACACAGAAAACATCCATATCCTGCAACAAAATGTTTGAACACACAAAACTTCCATATCCTGCAACAAAATGTTTAAACACAGAAAACAAAATATTTGAACAGAAAACTGCAGTAACCATATATTAGACATCTGCATCCATGTTCTGACTGTCAGCCCATTTAATCCCAGTTATCTACGACTGTCAAGCTCCATCCTCCTTCCACTTACAATAATTCCAGGTATTATCTGCCAGAATGAGTAGTCCCTTACTGTAATGCCCCTCACTATGTTACTAGTACCCCTCTTATAATGCAGGTATGGTCTTAATCTGACTCAGTACACTCCTAGTACTTTTTGTAGTATTGGGTAAGTAATTAATCATACAAATATAGCAAATAAATGGTGTACTGTCTGCAGACTTTCGTAGGAGCAACAGAGATGAGTCTAAGTCCAAGGAAACTCGGTCTACTGTGAGTATTACTGAAAACAGTTGCACACAGCAAACTGCGTAAGTTTACCATACATGCATTTACTATAGTTCTATGCTTATAGGCAATTTGCCTATCTGAAGTTGACTTCAGCATGGTCTAGGTATAGCTTTTGAGTTTGCTCCAGTAACAACAGCAAAACTTGATAACCGGCAAGTAAATAAATGCCCATTTCAGTTAGAGGTACAAGCATATGACAGCATATGCAGAAATTGATATACTAATCAGTCATTTTCCCTGAATCTTTGTTGGTTATTTTTAGCTATGCATTATGGGTACAACTGGCATTTTCTTTGCAAAATGTTTCCTTGCAGTTTAGTATGAACTGATAAGAATACTATCATCTTTGATTGCCTAAAAAGCAGAGAATTATTGTGTTCTTTAGTGGGGGGGGTAAATGCAAGAAGCAAAAATGTAAAATAATTTCTAAAACTGTTCAAGCAGGTTAATTTTTTGCAAACAAAGCAAATTGCAGGGTTCCTGCAGACTTAACAAAAACAAATTCCATGACTTTTCCAAAACTTTTCCAGGGCCATTTCATAAAACTCAAGGACCATGATATCTTGCATTGTCAAGTAAATGAACATAAAAAAATGACATCTTTCAATCTAAAATAACAAAAAAGTTAAAAACAAATATTTTTAATATGTACATTTTAAATTTACATGGGCTAGCACACTTTGACTTTATGTACTAATTCATGTCATAATCTAATGTTCAATGTAATTTGTATTCAAAAGAAAAAAGGAAACAATCCTATGTAGTCTTTGTATGTGTTCCTATTTACAATATTAACAAAACATTATTTTCCAGTTGCTTTCTTTTATTTAGTGATCTACACTGGAAATCATGTGATACTTCCATTAGGGGAAATTACTCTTGTTTTATGAATTGAAACATTTATTGAATGTAATTTTACCATTTTATTTAATCTGTTCTTGGTGCTCTATGAAATTTTAAATAATCAATTTCTTTAACCCCATTGTCACAAATTCCATGACTTTTCCAAAATATTGCAAGTTGCAAGGTTTTGAAAAAATCCATAACTTTTCAAGGCCCTTGAAATTTATTTTTTAAATTCCAAAACCTTTCCAGGATTCCATGATTTGCAGGAACCCTGAAATTGGCAATTATACTACTTTGCAAAGGCAGGCACTACTGTACAATCACCACATTCAGCCTTTTCTCGTTAAGTCAAGACATTTTTGATGTTGAGTTGGTCCTAAATGAAAATGATGATGATCATTGGTGCCGGTATATTGGGTGAGAAGTTAACAGACAGGCATGTGGTCCTCTTCAATGGATGGTCATTTAAGTTTTCTCTAAAAGACTCCTAATGATGTCTAGCTGATCCCAAATGACAACGGTTTTCATATGGACTATTTAACATGCTAAATTCCAATGTTAAATACATCATCTTTGTTTTACACTTGTCTGGATCTTTTATGCAAAGTTATACAAATCTGCATATGTCAAGCAAATGTTACCTCTTCCAGTATAGAAACCACTATTATTTTATTGTCTGCCAGACTAATTAAAAATTTAAATGGTACATACCAATGTCTGCAGTGATAGAATTTTAAGTCCTTTATAATGAGTCAATAAAAAAATGAACAAGTGCCGGCGCCAATAATCACCACCATTTTCATTTAGGACCAACTCAACATCGAAGGTATTTGATATACAAAGGTATATCAAATGCTCATAGGCATTAATCAAACAGAGGCTTTCATTACTGATGTACCTATGGAACCTTGATGAATAAATTCCTTCAGTCATAAATATTTGCTGCATACTAATACATGGAAAAAGTATCATTTACATGACTGAGAGTAATCCGTTTTGATCAAGTATTTCCATGGTAACGATTATTTGTAACTTGTTCAAATTTAATTATTTTGTGTGCTTAGTTGTGAATGGTAAAAGATATTACAAAAATGTCATGACTTGCAGTGAAACCAATCCAGCTGTTGACTTAACACGACTGTTTTCCACTGGCCAGCAAAAGCAACTTGTATGAAAGCAACTGGACATGCAGAATATCAGCTGGTCCTCCAATCATATATAATTTCATTTATCTGTTAAACTGCAGCATTCCAAAAAAAGTGTAAATATAGTAATAAATGTGACATAAAACATTTTTGTTGCTGCTAAAAATATTTATTCCAAATTTATAAATGCATATAGACATGTAATATAAAATGGCCCAACAGAACTTTCTGATTCAAGACTAAGTGCGGAAAAAGCCTCAGTTTTGCTAGAATCCACAAAAGAAAAAGAACATTTATATATTTATCTGATGGCTGACTTTTCATGGCAAACAATACTGTCTTTCGTTAGATTTTATATCCCCTAACAAAATGTTCCATCATTTACAAAAATGCAGTATGATGTGCATGTCACATTTACTTCTCTGAGCACCAACCAGCTAAATTTCCATTTCTTTTTTTGGCAAATAATCCTCAGTTCTTTCTTCTCTCTCGTACTTTCTTTGTTGCTCTAGCCTGTATCTTTCTATTTTTTTTAGCATTGACTTATAATGCAATATAAATATATCCATAGTTAGTAATGAATTGGTGATTTAACAATTTAAATGTTTTAAGGATTTTTATTTGGTAAAAGATATTGTAGGGAACACTTATTAATGACACTGCTAAGTATAAAATTTGTTGTTGTTGTTGTTGGTTTAACACCATTTTTCAGCACAAGACAGGCTATACATGGCGGCCAGTTTTAATGGTGGAGGAAGAACCCAGGAAAAGCCGGGAAGAACCACTGACCCACCATAAGCTACTGGCAGACTTTCTCACTTACTCATGTTAGCCTAGTATGGACTCAACTCATGCAGACAGAGGTGAGATGGCAGTGATTCATAATGGTCAGCGCTTTAGACCACTTGGCCACTCAGGGCCCCAAAATTTTTTGTAAAAGATCATATAGCTTCACTATATAAAATGTAATGATGTATCTACATTCAGATATTCTAACTAAATAATGGAAAATGCCTTCTAATCTGAAAATATAGTTAGATGAAACTTCATGATTTAACAGAACTAATTTATTAAGTTAAGAAATTAAATCGCCCCTGTTGTGTATTGTCTGTATTAACTGGTCCTCCACAAAACTTATGTGCCATGGGCTACCTGCTAAATCAACCCTTACATACTGAAAGCATGCTGTTAATACTTAAAACTTTGACTTTACTGTCAAAGGAATGAACAAGTGTTTCCAATAATGAATTTTCAGTCCATTATAGACCATTCTTAATGAGATCCTCATGAATATTAATGTCTTGCAAAAACGAGGCTAAGCTAGGCAGATGCGACTATACTACATATATTACGTAGATTCCTTTTGCAAGAGAATATGTTATATTGATCGCGGCTGTAATGCAGGGGTGCACAATACCTCTGTAATGCAGGGGTGCACAATACCTCGATTGCGATTGACTGGTCATTGCCTGGTCGGATTGCGAAGGTAGTGTGAGTAGATGGAGTAGCATTAACGTCAGCCTATATATGTTATGCATTTTTGTGGTAGGTCAGCCTATATATGTTATGCATTTTTGTGGTAGGTAGATGGTTTTGGCTTAGTCATTTTATAAGTAGCTCGAATGCTGAAAAAGTGTGTGCACCCCTGATGTAATGTATTTTATAGAGATTCCTTCCTTTTGCGTAAGAACATTTTATAGAATTACCATGCATATTATAATGATGAAAACTTACTTGATATGTCCATTCTCTAAAATTTAAGTTGATTTACACCCTATCTTGAGTGTCCTTTTTCTGAACAGCACACATAATACAAGTTAATGATAGAGAAAAGAGACTATTTAAAGAATGAATTTTGTTTCTGATTAGGTAAGGATTAAATGTAGATCTATGATTAATCATCACTATGGGCAAAACACAGTCAGAAGAAAACATTTACAAAATGTGCATAGTGACACAAACTGCCCTTTTAACCAAAAATGTCCCCAAACCAGTAGAGACTTTATGGTTTGCTTTAAATAGTTTTGGGTACATGTTGGTATGCTTTCATTTTAATTTGTATCAGAAGTGCCCAGTCTAGTTGTTTTTATGGTGCTTGCTGCTTTTGGTGTTAGGGAGTGGGAGGGACTGGGATTTCCCCTTTAAATGACATTTGTTCTTTTCTGAATTATTGTCCAATTGGCAATATGGATATATGATTTCATTTATACAAACATTTTTTTGTTTCAATAACAGACTGGCAGTTATATATTTACTCACAAAACACCAGGATTATTTGTTCAAAGCTGTTTGAAAGCTGTTCATATATATATATATATATATATATATATATATATATATATATATATATATATATATATATATATATATATATATATAAGTCAAAGCACCCTGACCAAAAACATACAAATTGGTCCCATATTTACCTGAACTTCTTTACTGATTATATTGAATATTATTTTTATGGAGTTGGTAGATGGATGAATTTTAACACCCAATATGTATATGCAGATATTAGATAAAGTACAAATAATAGGTAAGAATCAAGTCTAAACAATTTTTAAAAAATTGTCATGTTATGAATGGGATATTATGTTTATCTGTTTTTTAAAATAATTTGCTCTTTAATTTTAACAAAACCTTTATCTGCCATAATTTGGTTTCTGGCTTTAACAAATCTATAACCTGTGCCTAGCTTAGCCTCGTTTTGGTTTTGTTGACCCAAGGTCACATGAATACATTCTAAGAATGGTCTATAATGAGACAATAAAAGGAATGAACAATTGTGTCCAATAGTGAATTTTCAGTCCCTTAAAATGAGACAATAAAATAAATGAACAAGTGTGTCCAATAATTAATTTTCAGTCCTTTATAATGAGATGTTCGAGTAACATCACAAAATTAATGAAATATGAACATATTCTTTTAAAATAATTGTATTTTGTTATTGTTTTGCCTTAAATACTGTCATGATGATGAGGGTAATACACCTTTGATGAGGAATATCTGGCTACAAACTTCCCCAATACAGTTGAATACTAAAATGGTACCTATACGAAATTAAAACACTGCAACATAGGACCTTGACAAAGTTGACAACATCTTCAATGACCTCGTCACCGCCAGCTAAGTGATATATCTTGTCTTTTACACATGAGACAAAAATTATGTGATCTGCAATAATCTGAAGTTCTGCAGCAACATTACAGAAAGACTCCAAACTATCGGAATTAAAAGACTTACCTTGCATTTGAATTTTACTAATATTTTTGAAGTCACCATACCATATTCAGGACTCCACCATTCTGTTCACATTTACAACTGGTGGCTGACAAGTTTTCAAAGAATCTTGTCCAATAAGACCAGTAGATTTAAGCAGATTGAGTGTGGGACAAGTGAAACTGCTATTGTTCAAGTAAATATTTCAAGACACTTGCCCTGCAGGACAAGAATTCAACTTCATATTGTTCTGCCCTTTAATTGAATGATCCCCACCATAATAAACATTTTCATACACAAGATCCATTACTGATATAAAATCTTGGCACACACTGATCAATGATTAATAAATTAGTGATAATCCAATCAACACACTTAAAAAAATTTATAAATCTGAGCCCATTCTGGCCCATTGACCAGAGAAATACTGTACCCATCACTTTGCAGTAAGATAATCTTATTTTCCAACACCAAATGAGAGAACTAGGCTGACACTGGATGTTAAGATAACAGCACAAGACATATAAACACTGATATCTAATCAGATTGTTCTATGTGAGGGTCACAAACATCAGCATTCAAAATTATTCTCTCCTTTATCTATCTAAATGATTCTCCTATACTCAATGACTGTCATGAAATACATTATGCAGTATTGTACTGTACATTACTGACTGTCAGCAACATTACAAGTCCCTCCCTACAAGCTAACCACGGACTTAATTCTTATATTTCATAATTAAAATCATGCGTGACAGCATCTGGTAAAAATCTTCATGAGCAGGCTCAGAATTCTGTATTTCACTAAAGGCATGTAATGATTTTTTTTCTAATGAATGCACTGGATATAATCAATGAACATTGTCCTCTTACTTTTCTGATGCATACACTAAAAACGAATTCCAATAAAAAGTGGCCATTTTGAATTGCCATCAAAACCTGACTGTTATTACTATATATCACAATAAATTCACTGATGTAACAATTGGTTGATACTGCATCGTCATTAATAATATGGTAAACAATAGTTTTAGACTATTGAAGCCAATATTTTTTTTTCCTTAATTCTTTCACCAAAACATTTCAGAATAGAGTAAAACTTTAAAATGAAAAGTGCAGGCATTTGACTGTATCTGCTGAAATTTGTTGAGTGCTATTTTCAATTCCTATATTTCACTATGGATCCATATTTAGTCATTTAGCTAGAAGTTATGTCCACTAAAAACTTGCCAGGTTGAAGTTATTAAAATCACATTAAAATGACACAAGACTGTTCCGATTGCCATGAACACTGTTTATTAACTAGGGGCAATCTGTTTAATCTGCAAAAATATTTAGTATGGTAATTTATCAATGACCACCCAAAATTCAATGCTGAAATATACCATTTACCTCTGATAATCCTATTCTCACTGTTACCCTCCCATAAGCCCATTTTCAGTGTTACCCTCCCATAAGCCTGTTTTCAGTGTTACACTCCCATGAGCCACTGTCACCCTCCCATAAGCCCATTCTCACTTACTTTGCCACAAGCCCATTCTCACTGTTTCCTCCCCCATAAGCCCAATCTCAATGTTCAGCCCAAACTTCACTTTCAAAAATTTTGATGAGTTTTTACTTATGAAAGTATTTTTGTAAAAATAATGAGCCCGCCTCACCTTTTCAAAAATTAAAATTATGTCCCACTGGACTTGTTATTGGCAAATTTCGGAAATACTGTAAAACAACCAAATGGCAAATAGACCGAGGTGATGGAATATTATACTCAATGTATGATAGTAAGATATGCAGTCCTTCAAATAACAAAATTTATGGCCTCTTAATAATAATTGTATTAGTTGTTACTGCTTCAAATCAATGGAGTACAAGACCTGGTGGGTCAATATTGACTTTGTACAATCATTACAGCATGACTCTAAGCTATTAACATGAAAAATGAAACCACACAGAGGTATATCTCTAGAATTTTTCAACAGACAATGGATGTTTAGAAACAGTAAACCAGATGATAATCAGTGATTATGTTACCAACTTTCTATTAAACTTTTAGCACTGGAAACATTAATTATTAAACAGAAAATAAATTCAGACAAAAGTGATCCTGGCAATGAAAAACTGACCCCTTTTCTAAGTAGTTTCCTGGGCTTTTAATTGACACTATATTGATAGTATTGGGGTGATGTGCACTATAACACACACACACACAAACACAGACACAGACTCAGACACTCTATTAACCTAATGAAAGATGTGTTCCCAATGACGTCACTGATGAATAGTATTATATTTTCACAAAATGAAATTTCAGGTCTGAAAGCAACTTGACAATTTCTTAGTCATTACAGATCCTACTCTGACAGTGTCCTCTGACTGTGAATAATTGCTTCAAGAAACTGTACAAGGATGTATCACCTGAGAAAATATTAGACCTCTTAAAGAAATGCAGTTTTTTCAACAAATTTTAATCAGGTTTTACAAATTTTACATGTGTTACCTTTATATTATTTCCTACATTTTACAGAATTTTAAAATCATTATATTTTATCTTCTTGAACCTAATAATCTGGAAGGCTTAATTTTACATTTTTGAACCTTTGAATTTTTTTAAAAAACTACATACAAATAAGCCTTGTGCTAAGGTGCCATAAATACACAAAACTGAAAACATGTTTTGTTCTTGGTTGACAGAAAGAATGAATTTGATATGGATATGTCCAGACCATCAGACTGCAATGAATTTATAAGATTTATCAAACTAGTTCTTTTCCTCAACTCTGTAAAAAAACACAATGCAGTTTTGTATTTATTATATAGCTCTCTTACACTTTCTATTACACTTTCTAAACTTTTTAGCTATCCTTTATAAAAGAAATTCAAAACGAGCTGGCATTTATAAAGTTTGATTCACTGCATCTAAAAGACATCACAGCATGGATGCACTATAACTACTAACTATTGCTACTTCTTCTGCACATACTGTGTTCATTAAAGGAAATCATAATGTGAGGGCAAAACGTACAGGCAGTCAGAAATAAGAGTCCCTCAAACAGACCGATGCTCTATTGATGAAAAAGAATTTCCATAAATTCATGATACTGTAAGACCATTTTTCTTTTTTAACTGCCGAGTGTTGAAACCATCTTTGATATTCTTCAGCAATAAAAATATTTTTAAATCATCTAAATCCAAACACTGGATGAGACTGGGACAGCTACCTTCAAGTGTTTAAATGCCTTGGCTCTTAAATAACCACCTTGTGTTGCTGTACCATAAAACACCAAACCAAGCCAAAACCGAAACTAAATGGGATGCTGTGATGTGTGTGACATATAGGCACTCATTTTCATATAAGATAAATTAAGCATCTTCTATTCATTCTTGTGGAATAATTACAACAAGAGTTTAAAGACACCCATCAATTCATAATGGCAGCCATGCTTACTGAATAACTGGCACAAATGCTCACTGGCCTCATGGGAAGCCTATCTGTAAATTGTGTGGTCTCAGGCTAGCAGGCTATAATTCATTTCAAGCCCTGATAGTCTGCATAGCATTCTATCAAATCACTGGTCTCAGGCTAGCAGGCTACAATTCATTTCAAGCCCTGATAGTCTGCATAGCATCCTATCAAATCACTGCTCTCAGGCTAGCAGGCTACAACTCATTTCAAGCCCTGATAGTCTGCATAGCATCCTATCAAATCACTGCTCTCAGGCTAGCAGGCTACAACTCATTTCAAGCCCTGATAGTCTGCATAGCATCCTATCAAATCACTGCTTAGCACATCATGGCAAAGCAAAACCAACATGCATCACTAAAAGCATAAATAAATATTCAAGTTGATTCTAGCTTACATTTTTGAAGATACAGATGAATATCATTAATTACCTGGTATATGCAGGTGCAAAACATTATTACCTTTAATTGATCATCATTAGCAGGAGGAAAATAAATTAAATGAAATTCCTGGCAGAAAACCAGTTCCTATAATGATTTACTACAATGGTATTCAAATAGTTATAAAAATAAATACAGGTAATTGTTTCAGGATGCAGCAACTAGGGGAAAACTTTTAAGGTTTACAGACACTGTATTATTCCCAATATTGGTTCTACCACGTAGTACTCAAACAATTCCATGGTCATACAACCTAATCACATATAACCTTGACCTTTTACTAAAGCTGCAAAGAATACCAAAATGTTTCAATGTTTACATGGCATACAATAATCAAATTGATACCATTTAATCAAAGCCTATTTGAAACTCAACCTTTTCCTCTCATCTATCCATTAGTACTACTGCTAACATTTTATTCATATGTAAACCTCTGACAACATGCAGGAAATACCTTACTCAACTTGAAATGATTTTATTTACTGCATACCTACCTCTTATTATGACATTTTTTCATATAGTTTCTGAAAATTTAGGTAACAATGCCTTGGGATCATCTGATTACTTGTACTGCTACATGTGTACTGATGACAAACTTTGACAATGCAACTGTGTGTACTACCTTGACATATAAATTGGATTACACAGACATATATAAGATGCATTATATATGTCTCAATAACCACTATGTTGTTTATATGGTCACTTATTTTTGTAAATGCTAACACACAGCAAACTAAACTGTTTATACATGAATATGTTGTGGGCTTTTACCATTATACAGTAATGATAATGCTGAGCTAGGCTTGACTCTGTATCTCACTTCTAATTAACTGAAGAGGTTCTGCATATTTTTTATTTAAATAAAAATAATACCTGCAAAACCTTAATTATTTTAGTACAAAATATCTTATCACAGTCATGTGCTCTCGATATCTTTGCTAGTTAAGGTTCCAATAACTCTATCTATACCATGGCATATTCAGCATATATTTTTGAGCTTTGGGTCTGTGAATTTCATTGGATGCGGTGACCGCATCCAATCAAAATTAAGTTATTCAAATTTGAACACTGTTCATATGTGATCAGACAAGAGCAGCATACAACCTAAATGGACTGATAAATAAGCAATTTTCCAGTATCGGCTGGTGTTTGCACAAACAACTTTCACTCAAATACACTTTAATGACTTTCCTCTGATACAGTCATACTTTCAATTTTAAACTTACAAAGTATCCTTTTTAGGTCAATTGCAACTACCATTTTCTGCAGATGTACAATGCACCATGCTATTGGTTAGTTGGCATTATATACTAATGGAGCTAACACATGAAATCCAATAGATGTCCCTAGAACAAAACACCAGTATAGCTATTCAATGCCAATTTGTACCAGTAGATAGCTCTCTCTCTCTCTCTCTCTCTCTCTCTCTCTCTCTCTCTCTCTCTCTCTCTCTCTCTCTCTCTCACACACACACACACACACACACACACACATTTAAAAGAAAATATTACTGGCAAAACCTGAATTACTTCAATGCAATTAATATTATTCCAGACACCTGCTCTCTTTACTACCTCTATCTGGACAGAAACAATTCCTGTGTACATGTATGTCTCCAACCAATGACCCCTCAATTAAAGACCAAACCTCAGCATTCATTACATCTGACAGCTAACACCACTGGTGTGAATACTTTTTGATATATTCTTTGTCTGAAGACTTGTTGTCCATGGTCTTCAAATCCCTGCTGATCAATCAATTAAGCAGTGAAATAAGACATAACAGGCCTGCCTGTATTACTTTCAGTCTCTCAAGAGTATCCATAACAATGGTAACAGCAAATGATGAAAATAGAATTAACTAGCTTTATTGAATGTTCTCAATATGCATACCATCTTTTGAAATTTGATGCACTTGTATTCCCCTGATATTTTTCATCTTTCATTAAGAAAATGATTGGAAGTTCTACTAATATGGTAAGCTATGAACACTGGCAGCACAGATATTTTCTAAACATTTATTGCAGATGTACATTAAATTCTTTGCAAGTGAGACCAATTACTTAACAAACATTATACAGAAAGTCTCATAAGTTTGCCAAGTCTAATGTGAGCATACTGTATGGGCTTCAAAAATGGGCATTCTTACATTTATTTTTAAAATATACTTGTGTTTTCAAGTAATCTAAGTTTGTGAACTAACAACTCAGAGGACATTTATGTTGAAAAACAAAATAATGTACAATCTATACTCTGTGCAAGTGAAAATACATGTACAATGATTCAGGATAACACTGTATTTAGTTTGAAACAAATGTCCACAGGATAAATAATTTAGAGTTATGAATAAAAAGTCAACTGAAAAAATAAAGTTTAAGACTTAAGAACAACAAAAAATAATAAAATGTTTATCTATAACATTCATGTTTATGATAATGAAACTTGGAGTAATGTTCATATCCTCTCATTTTTCTTTACATGTCGGCTGTTTTGTGCAACTAAAGAATATTTGATTATGGCAAGATATAACACATCACCATAGTAGTGCCATGTATTATAAAAAGTCCTGCCTCTGTTCTTTTTGTAAAAAAAATTAATTTGTAGCAAATCTGTTTTTGAAACACAGAGGAGTACACTGAACTATTTTTATAAAACAGTACTGCATTTATATGAAAGAACAAAGAGAAGAACCATTTTAAAAAGCATGCATATATATATATATATATATATATATATATATATATATATATATATATATATATATATATATATATATATATATATATAAAAGTTTATTCTAAAATAGATATTCCATGTATGAAACTGGCTAGTGATTGAGAGTGGCAGACAGGTAGGTAGGTAGAGCTGACAATTCAACCAGTCAACCTTTTAAACAAATGTGTGTATTTTTAACCAATGCTTGGATGTCTGCAGTGTGGCAGTTTATAGTGATGTCCAGCACTGGGGAATCATGCACAGTTATGAAACATCTTGTCCAACCCAGCCACATTATCCTTTTAATAGGCCGACCAGTCATAACACTAACCTCTTAATACTGAGCACCTAGTAAAGCAGCTGTTAGTACCATTTTTATATAAGTCTTTGGTATGAATTGTCAAACCTGAGACATCCCACATCTATGCATACTTTTATAAATGCAAAGGTCCCTGTTATTAGCAACAAGTTACATTAGCTATTATCATGGATAACCTTGAAAGCAGTCAGCCAAGACAATGACTGATGGCAAGCACTGAGCTATGCTCTAATAGTTTCTCTAAAGTAGAAACCATGTTTTGGAGGCAGTCATTGTTTTAAATCAACAATGAAATTATTCCAACTGACAAACATGAAGGATATTCAAGGATGGTAATAATTATTTATATACAGTAACATCTATACTTTGATTGGGATCAGCAAATGGTGGATAACAATGGTGGCAAATGAAAGGGGAATTAAAGAACAAATCAATTTATATATTTAAATTTACTTGTGGTAACAACTAGTGGCAAAAGTCTGCAAGTGTGAAAAATCTGGGGGTGCAACACTTCTAAATATAGCAATTCCAATTTTTGGATCAACACTTTGACAGACATAAACAGCACAGCACATTCATACCTTATGTTCGCATGCATAATTAAGTTTAAAATACACTTGACTCCAGCCTCTCTTTTAATAAGTAATTCACGTTCAAAATGTGTAAAAATGTTGGTTTATCATTGCTTTGTTCACCATGTTAACATTGCTATTTTTGACCAACAGGAACTGGGTTCTGCCAGGCTTACTGACCGTTCTCACATTGTTCAGAAGACTATCAAAGAACTGCATGCTGTAGAATTGTTATGGTATTGATCACATTCCCAGTCTTTTCTCCTCAAACAATTATATATTACACTCACTGTTTCTGTGACTGGAAACATAGATATAAATAACAGACATATGGTATAACTTTAACGTTCAAACTATCCAGACATTTCTTGGATCTTAATGTTGGGTTGTAAGCCAAGTCTATACAAAAGATCTTGTTGATTTGAAAGCAAAGTTATAAATTGTGACATATAGTATTTAACACAACTGACACATCAGTCTGGATCTCTGATGCAGCATCTTGCATTGGCTCTTCCGCATTCATAATAATTTCTCTGCTTTAGTTTTTTTTTTTTTTCGGGTCAAGTTGCATATTTTACTGGAAAAAGGTGAGAATCAAACCTGATCTATATATTCCTAATCATAAACCTCAAACAAAACTTTGGTTTCAATCCATGTTTGAAGTCTTTCAAAAGTTATCATGTGGAGTTTGAAGGGCAAAATTCAAAAGTCAAAATGGGGTCAGAATAAAAATTAGATTATGTAAACAGTAGTGTTTGATAGCAATTTGGCACAATAGCTGCTATATAGTTCAAAGTATATGTAAAGTTTGAAAAATGTAAAACTGAAGATTAAAACCTTAATGATGATAAACATCCAAAATAAATGTAAAACAAACTGTATAACAAAATAAACAGAACACATGCTAAAATTGTGTTAAATGTAAATAAAATTAAAGATAGAGGATAACACATTTAAAAATCCTTAAAATATACAGCTAAATTTTGATTTAAAGCATATTACAAAATTTGATTTCATTTCTTGCAAACCTAATGAGCAATAATTTACAAGTGCCTAATTCAAACAAGGGGTTATATCTGCATAATTCTGGCTGAAAACCATCAAAATCAAACTTGTTATCAAGTTTTTAAAACATATAACCTCAAAAGCCGAAGATGTTTATAGAGAGTTAATGAGCAGAAATGCAATTAACAGCTGAGGAAGTTGATCATTTTAAATAAGTTTCATAGATTCTTCTGACCTAAGTAAATAGTCAGTCTATATCACTCTTTTTAACACTGAATATGCAATGTATTACAAAGGTTTCAAACATGTTGTGAGACTTACTATATATAAAAAATAAATTTATTAACTTTTAATTTGGGACTCAGTTTATTTTATTCATTGAAACAGCTGCATATTAATTATTTGATAAAATTGATATTGAAGCTGTTACCAAGAAATAATAATAATAATAATAATAATAATAATAATAATAATAATAATAATAATAATAATAATATAAAATAATAATAATAATAATAATAATAATAATATAAAATAATAATAATAATAATATTAATAATAATGAGGACATTGTATAGAGTCTAATTTTTAAAAGCTCTAAGCGCTTTACAACATTTGACAACACCTAAAATGAATAAAATACATATATGATATATTGATTACAAAAATAAAAACAAAAAAAAAATTAGAAATAGAAAAACATGCTGTAAATATTTAAGGTAAGGATACATTAGTAGATCTTCATGACTGTTCTTGCAGTTGAAATAGATGAGCTTTAAGAGAGCTCTTGAATGAGATCACTGTGTCTGCTCTAAGTGCAGAGTGCACTTTTGGTATACAGAAGAACGTTGTCCATATGATTTCATCTTCATAGTAGGAATAATGAGAAAATAAGTGTCAGAAGAGGAGCATTATAAAGCATCCTGCAGGTGTATAAACATGGGTGAGGTCAGATAGGTATGTTGGACTGGAGCCCATCAGTGAAACATAGCACAGAGAACAAATTTTGTGTTTAATTCTGTATCATATGGATAACCAGTATAGGGTACAGAGCAGTGGATAGGTATGCTCTGATCATGGCACTCTAAGGATGATTGTTTTGAACTTTTTGAAGTTATTACAGTGGATATTGAGATGAATCAGACAGAATTGAGTTACAATAGTCCAGTCTTGAAAGTACTAAGGAACACATAAGTGTTTTAGTGGCATCAACTGACAGATACTTGCAATGGAGCTGATGCATCTCATCTCAAGATATTCAGCCTTGCATGACATGTTGATGAAATGAGAGAGTACTGTCATGAAAGTCACTGACTGCTTGAATCTAATGTTGGTGTTGCTGATATTTATTGTCTGAGGTAATGGATGTGAAAGAGAAAGTCTTTGTGTTGTAATCAGGGTGGCTTCAGTTTTATCATCATTCATTTGCAGCTTGTTACAGGTCATCCATGATTTCACATCCGAAATGCACCTCTCTATGCCTTGGATCATAGCTTTAACTTTAGATGGATGGCTAGATTTGTAAATTTGGGTGTCATCAGCACACAATTGGTAAGACACTGGATGATGATCTATGACACTTGAGAGTGGCTGAGTGTATAGAATGAAGAAAACAGGTCTAAGAACATACCCCTGTGGAATACCATAGCATAGATCAACTGGACTGGAGTGTTTTGAATTTGCAGACATAATTTGTGTCCTGTTGACCAAGTAGGACTTGAACCATAGTAAGGCTGAATCATGAATGCCAAATACATGCTGGAGATGGTGAAGTAATATATCATGGTCTATAGTGTCAAATGCTGCAAACAAGCCAAGGAGAGTAAAAGTGAGGACTGTAGTCTTTCTGCCATCCAAAGCAGAGAGAAGGTCATTGACAGAAGAGTAGTTTCAGTACTGTGGCAAAGAAAATACACTGGCTGTAAATTGCTAAAAAGACTGTTTTAATTCAGATGAGATATGAATTGGGATAAAACAACTTTTTCCAAGATTTTTGACACGAATGGGAGATTAGAAACTGGTCGGTACTTCATTAGATCATTATGGTGTACTTCATTAGATCATTATGGTCAAGTGTTGGTTTCTACAGCAGAGGCTTTACAATGGCAGTTTTGTAAAATGAATAGAATTCCTCAGATGAGAGAGACATATTTATAACATCAGTTAGTGAAGGCAATATGGGATTCAAGCACTCCAGCAGCAGTGACATCAGAATTGGATCTAGTTCAGATGACTGGTGCACTCTTCATCATGATTGTACATACTAATTCCATACAGACATTTTCAAATGCCGATAATGGTTGCTGAAGAAACTGTTAACCCATTAACCCCTGGCACCCCGATAACTCATCACACTTTTCCTCCTTCATCTCCTGAGCACCTCCATAGCGTGGCAGAGTTTACATAGCTTGTATCCCTCCAAAGAGTTTGAGTGGCAGTATTTAGCATGGCTTATTTCCTGCATGATGAGTTAAGTCATCGAAAACCATTTCAAGCCATTTCCTAATTATACAGGCCATTAAACCAATAAAATTTTCACTTACATAGAGCATTTTCACTTACTTAGAGAGAGTATTAATTAGAGCATGAACACTGCTGAACACAAAGGGAAAAAATTTGATTTCAATAGTGGCATAAATTGTGAAGATATTTTTATCCAAATATGATGCAAATTGGCGGGCATCAGCCAGTTGGAGCAGACATTTACTAAGTGTTTTATTAGGTTTAAATTTTCAGTGAGAATTCAAATGAAGAAAGGTAATTCAAGAGCAAGGAAACTGTGCATCTTTGAATGGTATTCACAGGAGTTAAGTTTTACAAAAGAGATTACAAGTGGAATTTCTATGTACATAAAATATAATTATTTTATGTGTTAAATATTGTGTGTGCTTTCCTAATGAATTTTATAGAATATTTATGGCAATAGATAGAAATTGATTAATACATCATTTTTTTTCACCTTTATGCACGAGTTTTATTTCTGCATGTAGCATGAAATTTATAGTTATGTACATAATTTTTTTGAGAAATGGCGTGCCAAATTTCATCCTAATTAAATAAATATAAATAAAAAAATAATAAATTTACTGCAAGTAAATCCTCTGGAAAAATATTCAAGCCAGATACTGGAAGTCTCTGGGATACAGGCACTGGTAATGATAATGCTGGTTTAGGTGATCTCTGCAAATATGCTGATGGGGACTGTCTAGCTATTTGGCTCAGGAGTTAATGAGTTAATAGGTACAAACAGGACTAAAATGTATACATTTAAAAGTTCTCTTTCCAGAGACTGACTTATCTGTCAACCAATTGATCTAGTATATTTTTAATATGAATACAAAAATATCATTAGTTCTAAACTTCTAGTTAACTTTTTTTCTTTCAGCTAGCAATTTACGGGCATATCATAATTGTAAATGAGAAAATGCAAGCTTGCTAATATCAGTTATGAACCCTGTTTCATTTCAAGAACCATAACTCAATGAAACTATTAAAATGAAATCTGGCAGACAAAAACCTCAAAAGACAGAAAAGTAAGTCAACACCTGATATATAGTTAATATATATATATATATATATATATATATATATATATATATATATATATATATATATATATATATATATATCATCTAAATGTGTTAAAAGCTTGGAGAAATACATATATATGGATTCCAATCCTGAAAGTCAAATCAAAAGTTTGTTTTCAAGGTCTTTGACTCTGAAGTACAGAAATAGCCAGATAACAAATACAGTCATCAACAGGATACAATAGTAAAATGTTTAGCTGTTGCTGAATGAGCCAAGCTATATAGGTAGTTGACTTATGGGTCAGGTCCTAACATGATTTGGTCTGTGTAGGTTGAGTAGGCTATATGTACAGTATGTGAAATGATGTTATAAAAATCTTTTAACCCTTTCATCACTAAGTAACTTTGTAGGCATAGAGTCCTCAGCCCTAAGTAACTTTGGAGTTGTAGAGCAAAATGACTTGAGACTTTGAAACAACATAACTCAATGTTAAAGATATCTGGCTGGATTAGGTGTCAAAATCAAGGTTAAAAATCAAATTTTATGACTAATTCATTAAAATGTGCACATCTATTACAACTGTTAAAATGCAGGCGCAAACAGGTAACACAACAGGTAAAATACAAGTAATTATTTTATTACCTCTTAGAAAACTTAGAAAGTTCTCAAAACGTGTTCAATTGACCCTAGATGTACTAGTGAATAATCACAGTAACAATACAAGTCTTTCTTTCATGGTGTCCAAAATATATAAGATTCTATAAAATGAACCAAAATGATCTCCAAGGTGAGATCTGTCCAAACACCTATATCGCTCTGCCACGTTTGATCGTTGCATTGAAGTTCGTTAAACGGACAATTTTTCCAAAAACTTCATCTGAATAGAATATTTGAAAATATTTTGAAGCTTTTCTGGAGCCATCTAACACTCAGGTGTGCCCAATTCTGTCAGAAAACTGAAACAAATCTCTTTGGTTTTCGGGCTTCGTCCAAACAAAACCATGTGGTGCGCACAATTCCTCTGGTTCAAAACCTTCAAAGTTTTCTTCATCGTAATCACTGTCACCCACAAGTGCATTCCATTGTCTCTCCAGACATCTTCTCTCATTTTCATCCAAATTTACCAGGTCAAAATTATTCAAATCCTCCGATAACCTCCTTTGAAATTCGTTCAAACTCCGCCATTTTGGATACAAATTTCAGCATTTGGAAAACACATTAAAAGTTTGTACTTTGTTTGATATTTCTAATTATATACAAGCTAAACTCATGAGATAATCCAAATATAACATCTACATTACAAGAAGGAAGTTATTAGAGGTATCCCGAAAGTTATTTAGTCGGGTACTATAACGTTAAGAAAGAACACTGCCCTAGACCGAGTACTCGGTCCATAGTGTTTACGGACTTACTTCCCCATGACTGATTTTTCGGTCTGTAGTGATGAAAGGGTTAAGTAGTATTTTATCATAATTTTCTTTCATTATTGTTTTACTGTATATATCATCATTTTCTTTGTTCATTTTATGTCATTTGTATCATCTCTACACCATTTTGTTTCTTATTTTTGCATTCATCAGGTTTGTTACTGCTAGTAACTGGATGTGTGGTGGAGCCACAGACCAGGCGAACAATTATAATGCTGTATAAAAGCGGCCTGTGTGTGCCAAAATTCTGTCTGTTATTCTGTCTGAAACTAAATTGTGAAGGCAGCTGTTGTCAGTACTGTATTTTTGAGTATATAAGACGCGTCTTATACAACGTTTTACTTACCCCGCATCAATTGTGCGTCTTATATATGGGTGCGTCTTATGTAAAATAGTTTGTACACAAATCGTCAAAATCCGCATTTTATATATAGTACTTATATTTATGAACTTCAAAACACAGTTGACACTGCTGATCTTCATTCCTATACCAATAATTTAAGCCTTCAATTTGATCACTATCATTGAAACTGTCACGTTGCAAATGCACCCAGTTGGCTAGATTTTCTTCCATGTTCGGCCATCTTGCATTTCAACCTCTATGAGCTCGTTTCCTTGGATTCATCTTCGTAATCTCCACATACATTTTTCTCGCTGCAACCAAATTCTCTTCCAGCAGCTCTGTTGCCACACTTATTGGCAAACTTGATGATGTCTAATTTAAAGTCAGCCATATATGATTTTCGCTTGGCATAGTGACAATTTTAAAATTTAAAAAAATGCTAAGCAAATTGATCTCTCATTTATATATACTGGTAAGAAGATAAAATTCCCATGTTTATATAAGCTAACCACATACATCATGCATTTATTGGTCTATGTACTGTAGCAGAGATCTCGAAAACGCTTAATTACGCATATTTGGATGCACAGTTTTGATTTGGGATGCAGAAAATCTCCCACTCCATATGTACAGTTTTGTTGCTAAGAGGAAAGTTTTGCAGCAATATAAATATGTTCTAATCACTATGAAAACTGAAGCAATGCTTATATTTTAGTTTGTTGCTGACTTCTCTGATCAAAGGTCACCTGCTTGCTTTGATGAAGGTGCATTTGTTATTGAAGGTGCTGCTAAAGGCTCCCTTTGAAGGACCAAACAAATACCTGTTTGTTATTGCTACGGCAACATCAAATAATTGAAGAACATTGAGAAAATGTTTTTTTTTTTTTTAAAATTCCTTAGTATATATATTGGTGCTTCAGAGGTAATCAGTTTTCACTGAAGTTTCAGCAATTGTGGTCATAAAGTTGAATGGTCTTAAGTTGCATAGGTAGTAAGTCAACTACTACCTATATATACGAAAATCATAATCAAGGGCCATAACTCTGTAAAGAAAACTTAATAAAACCCTTAAAAGTAACTTTGTTATGTAACTGAAACCAGACATTTACTAAATGATCTCACACTGAATGAATGGAAAAAGAAATAGACTGATTAGTGATAATATGGACAAGTAAACAGACAGATATAGACGCAAGGGCCACTGAGATGTAAAACCCCTTTATAAACCATCCATACTGAACATTAATTCATTACTGAAATGCATATAAGTTTAATACTTAATATAAAATACTTTGTTCATTTGCTTTTTTTGGGAAGTTGTTTTTTAAATGGAATAAAACTGAATGCACTTGTAAAGTTTCATGAATAGAAAGAAATTGGTACAATTTCCCAGAATCATCCATAAAACTTTTGTGTAGTGATGTCACTAATGAAAAACATGAAAGGCCTCAGTGGTCATAAATTTACCTGCAATGTGATCATGAGAAGCTGTTTCATCTGAGTCAATCAAATCTATCACTTTTAAAAGGTGTACTTAAAGGAAAAATCTGATGGCACACACCTTACTTATACAGACAGGGAAGGGGCTAGTGTTACAGATCATTGCCATCTCACCTCTGTCTGTGTGGGTTGAGTCTCATGCTCAGCCAATATGGGTAGCAAGAAAGTTTGCCAGTAGCATCTTGTGGGTCAGTGGTTCTTACTGGGGTTTTCCCTGGTTCTTCCTCCATAAATGATACTGGCTGCCATGTATAGCCTGTCTTGTGCTAAAAAATGGCATTAAACCCTACAATAACAGACAGGAAAAGTGACCCATTTTATATTCTTTTCATTGATGTACATACAGCTTTATAATATGATCTGAAGAAATTTTCTAAAATGGTTAAGTTTATAAAGAGTTGCAATTATACTATGTAACAGCAAATTTTGTTTATTTGCCATAATCTTGGCAAGATTTTCTGTCAACCCAGTTAGGCAACAGTTCATATGTAGATGGCAGTTGAATTGGTTAGCAATCCTTTGGAATATGGCTAAGTGCAACATGATTGACAGATGTCACTCTCATCCAGTTTGTCAGTTAAGTCTGTTGCCATGGTGGTCAGATATACATTTTTCATCTAATTTTCAAGAAATTTTTACAACACATGTATACTTTTGAATCTTGTTTCAATCACGGAGAAAATGTTCAAAATGAACAGAGTTTTAATCCAATATATGCAAACCCGGTTGTCACTGCACCCTCCATTTTTCTGAGGATTAAATTGACCTTGGGATCCAACAAAAATTGTGCTTGCAAAGACATTATGAATAGTAACTTGTACTTACACACAATTGTAATGGTACAAAATTGTGTAGAATAGTTTCTGTAGAATAAATTCAGAGTGCATTCCATCAGATTCAGCATGACATGTAAACATTATTAAATATTAGAAAATATAAATCAATGAATGAAATGACAAAGTTTTGCACATTTTGTATATATAAGTTGTCTGATTTTAAGATTATAATTATATGCATATTTCACCCATTAGCAGAAATATGTTCAGTGTTCAATAATTGTTGAATAAAATCAATCAATCTGAATCTCAAAATCTAATCTAGATTCAGTTACTGTTAAAAGTAGGGCAAGAGTTTCATGACCAGGTTAAAAAATTGAGTAATTTATAATTTTAAAAAAATATTCACAAACAACATCCACTGATGAAACTCCAAACACATTTTTTATTGGCCTTCCCTGCTTTTTTCTTTTGTGGAAGATTTCATCTCACACATCTATGATTACTATCAAAGTGCTCTTGATTGGTTCTCAGCAAATAAAAAAAAAACAAACTACAATTCAGTCAGAGAAATTTATTGTTGCATGCAATCTTTGGCAAGGAATATTCAGGAAGCCAGCCAGTTGTGCTCAAATCAACAATGATGATTATTGAGCTTTATTTTACGATTCATTTCATGCACTGTATTTACAATAGATGCTACTTTCTTGTGCCAAAAATCAGATATAAGGGTCAATGACACATTTTGGTGCAGCCATTACTGACACTGCAATTCCTTTTCCAAGCAATGGATAGCATGTTAAACCAATGATAACCAATACTGGTTACAAAAAAGCAAACAGTTCCTCTAAATGGTTTTGTATTCTAGCAATAAATCTGTGTGGTGAAAAATCAGGGTGATAATTTTGTCTGGCTCTCTGATAATTGTTACTTTTTTCTGTTATTCAGAACTAACATCTAAGATAAATAATGAAAATTCTGTTTCACTTGGCAACTGAAAATAACTATTGACAAGTCTCTCAGAAATGGTGTGAGAGATATAAATAAAGAAAAAAATAACCTGGTGTTACTTTAAGAATGGTCAGAACAGGAGTTGCATTTAACTATTCATGTGTCTGAAAATATATCATTTTTTTCTATTTTAAGCTACCTTTAAAATTATGTGTTCTATTTCTCATTTCTAAATGCATTTAATTCAATACTTTTGTTTATTTCTGTAACAGTTCATTTGTTTAAAGATTTATACAGACATTGTAACTCGATAAATTTCTAAAATTGAATACTAATCTAGATTTATCAAAGTTGGTTCATCATAGCATTCAATATTCAATTGGTTACGCTTTAAGCATGCCCATTGGTTGGTTTAAAAAAAACTAGGTTTATTACTGAATTAATTTTCCAGGATTTATAGGTTACTGCATTTGTATGGGAAAATATGAATGAGTTTTTTGATGGCTATACTGCACAACCTCGAGAGTGCAGTACTGTAATATACATCCAAAAAAGATTAGTTCATATTTTTCCATTCAAATGCAGTAACCTTTTTATTATATGCTTATTCTTGTTTCATTACCAAAGATTTAATAATAAAATTCACAACCATTTATATGTAATATCAAAATTTATTATTTTATTATTAAAATAATAAAGTTAACAATCGTATATAGCTTCAATGCACAAATAATAGTATTCATGCACATATAGCTCCTCCCACCGACCCGTTAAAACTTCATAGCAGACCACTCACTCACATGCATCACACTCACATTCTTGTTTCATTACCAAAGATTTAATAATAAAATTCACAACCATTTATATGTAATATCAAAATTTATTATTTTATTATTAAAATAATAAAGTTAACAATCGTATATAGCTTCAATGCACAAATAATAGTATTCATGCACATATAGCTCCTCCCACCGACCCGTTAAAACTTCATAGCAGACCACTCACTCACATGCATCAAGCGCATGGATTCAATATGAAGGTGTTAAGTACATTTTTGGCCATTTTTATTAACAGCTAAAGAAGACAGTAAATGTGTCTAACTTACATTTAATTGTGATGACCCTGTATAGTGTCTATATCTAGCTAAATATGAAAAATTGGTTTTAAAAAAAGGAAAAGCTGAATGTGCCAAAGCAGTTTGTATGTGTCAGTCTATGAAACTTTTGTTGGTATGTGGCCGTCCTTGAAATATCTGCTTTAGTAAAAAATTGTTTATGTTAGAAAATAGTTCCTTTGCACATGGGGTGTAATATGAAGGTGTTCAATATCGTGGAATATTGCACGATTCTGAGAATGTAAAGTTAACTGTGAAAAAAGATGAGCATAAAAAAATTCCATAATATCAAGTTATTACCTTTATGTCTGTAAACATTGTTGAAAACATACTTCAAATAGTGTAATCTATATATGACTGTACAGAGATGCCATAAAATGTTATTACGTACATACTCAATCAGACTCATGGTCAGGCTGACCATCCCTGTTTTTTTTGTGTCAACCCTAGCATTTTTCCCCAAGGAATTTTCTTTTTTTTAAAAAAAAATCCTAATTGATTTGTACATCTAACTGAGCTAGTACCCAGTACCCAGTACATTGCATATACTAATCAGTATAATATATATGTTTTTAAAAATCAATAAAACGCCCATGTATCTGTTGAACGACCTTCAACAGATACAATAGTCTCTCAGAAACATAATGAGTGAAAGGGAGACAACTGACAATAGCAAGAGTCCATTGAAGGGATTGATGCTCTACTGTCCAAAAATAATTTACTGGAATTCAAGACAAAGACCATTTCTTCTTTTTAACTGCAGAGTGTTGGAATCTTCTCTGATATTCTTAAACAAAAAAATTTTCAGATAATCTTCTGTAGCAGCCATGCTGGATGTAGATCAGAAAACTTCGGAGAAAACCCATGTAAATATGAACTTTGATTCAGAAAAATTAGTGACAATATTTTCAGTATGTTGCTTCTAGTAACCATATTTGATATCTATAACATTTTGATTTAGGACAAACTAATCATCATAGTATTCTGATATGACCATGTATTATGGAAAGTCGACTTTCAAGATGACCACCATGGTTGTCATACTGAATGTCAGATTGTCATTTACATTCAGGGACAAAGAGACACCAAGATGTTTTGTGGCCAAAAACCCACACTGATATGATTTTCCATTATCTGGAGAAACTAAAAGAAGATTTTCAAGATAGCTGCCATGATTGCAATAATTACAGTTAGATCAGTATAATTTTCATTCTGACCAACTAAAAATCATAATTATTCATCTAGTAAAAACTTCATGTTAATATGATTTTCTATTTAGAAGGAGTAGCTAACAATTTTCATGATGAATGTCATTGTGGCCATACTGGATGTCATATAGGCACCATTTTCATTTTGTACCAAGTACCATGTAGACAAGAAAATAAATCTGAAGTAAAAACCCGATGTCCACATGACTTTCCATCTTGACAGGTTCGGCCAATGTGGGTATATGAGAAAGCTTGCCAGTAACTTTTTGTGGGCTGGAAATTCTTTCTGAGGTTTTCCTTGGTTCTTGTCCTGATATTTACACTGGGCACCAAGTATAGCCAATCTTGTTCTAAAAAATGGTATTAAACCCTAAAACAACAACAACTTTCCATCAAAGAGAAGCAGTGACTAGATTTACCAGATTCCATATGTGGTACCCACACTGAATATCAGATTAGCATAGTTTTTACTTAAGACCAACAGGAGTCCATAACAAGTCTTCTGGTGAAAACACCCGACTTTATTTTAAGAAGATGCAATTAAAAGATTTTTAAAATAGCCACGACAGTGGCCATATTGTATTTATGACCAACAGATATCAGTGACGTGGCCCTTATATCAACAGTAATAACAAGATTTTTAAGGTGGCCAATGTAGTGGACATCAAAGCATAATCATTTTGGACCATCTAGTCATCATAACTTTTAAACACACCATTCAATTTATAATTAGGTACAGTAGCATGTCAAACTGCCAACTGAAGAATCAAACTGTGTGTGCAAACAACAAGTGTTTCACTGCTATATTTATAAAATTAATTTTCAAAGATTAGCTATTTATAATGATCACAAAATCTGAAGACATGGCTACAAAATAAATCATATACATGTATATGCAAACGCATACAATCATGTCCATAAAAAAAGTTGTCAGAAGCTATTCCATTTAAAAGTATGTATTATCTTGTAACCATTTTGAAGCCACTAAAAGGGTTTCCTATTGTACTGGCTTAAAAATTAGGGTAGGTTTTGCTCTTTCCAATATTGATTACTATATATTTAGTATATATAATATACTAAGTGCATGAAATAAACCCAACTCAATTAAATGAACAAATCAATTTCGGGAATTTTCTCTTTTTTTCTTTTTTTTCATCATGTAGGCAAAAAAGTACTTAAGTCAGCAACAAAAGACACGGGCACTCAGATACCTGTAAACATGGATATTTGTTTTGGCAAACAGAATAAGTTTTATTTTTTCTTCATCTGAAATAGTTCTAAACTTATAGAGTAAAAAAGAAATTGTATTGTAAGATCCTCCAATGTGTTATACCACACATGCTAATTAAAACTCATAAATATGCCAAGCTACTTCCTTAATATCAAGTAGTTTATATATATATATATATATATATATATACATACACATGCTCACACACATACATACATACATATATATATATATATATATATATATATATATATATATATATATATATATATATATATATATATATATACTGTATATATTTGCATAGAAGCAGAAGAATTTAGGAAGGAAAATAAAGCCTTAAAAATGGAGGGGGCGGTTTTACTGCAATTTTTCCTATTTTGACATAGTCAAGTTGGGAGGAGATCCACTTATATGTCAATGGGCTTATATACAAGTATAAATGGTATATTAATTATTCAATCTTATTACAAGCCTATGTATCCAGTCTTAGCAGCACCTATACAAGCACTCACACACTTCTTGCACATCTACTTTTGGAGAGACTTAATGAATTGTAAAGTTTTACATGACCTGACCTGGAATCTAAGATAACATCCAATGCTGCCCATTTCTGTATTTAAGCCATGCTTGACAAACTTGTAGCATAAAGTAAAAGTCAGTGTCCAATATTAACAAAGTGCTTACTCTTTAACAAGAAATTGGAGATTCTTTGAAATGAAAATTACTACCAAGGGATTCTGTTACCTTTATTTTAAATATGCCCATGTCATTTGTGAATAAAATGTTAAAACTATTATTACTATAATACTAGTTTCATAAAAGCATTTTTGCATCATATTATATCAATATAATAAATATGCCATTATTCATATCACAATGTTTTTACTCAAATCTACTAATATCTGATAATATTACACCACCCCACCAGCCATGGATTTCAGGATCTCCAATATATATATATATGCATGACATTAAAATTAAGCCCCAAAACAATGTTTCCTGACAGCCAACTGCCCTGTCTTATTGCCAACCCAAGCACTTCCTTATCTATGGTTATAAAAAAAAATCACCCCAAATCACATATATAATGTTTAAAAAAGAAATTACCTGCCTACTGTAATTTTAAAACCAGTACAATAGAAAATTTAATGTTTGGAGGGGCCTGAGAGTGCAACATAAAGTGCTATTAGTATTTCAATGAAATGCAGTCAATAAAGTGATTTTGAATAACTTTCAATAACTTGGTGTTAAACTTGTACAACTAATTTATGTACAATAGTTTCCCAGGAATCAATCCATTATTGGCTATAAATATTTCTAGCATTTTCCTCAGTAGGGAATGAAATATGCACTCAGAAACCATCACCAATAATTCTCTAATCTCATAAAATAATGCATACCTTAAATTCTACCACTGATTGCAGTGATTGAACAAATAAAAACAAAAGATAAAGATAAAGGCTATCCTTAAGGATATGCTAAATTCCTTAACAGTATTTACTTGAAAAGGTAGAGCACCTGCTTGACTGGCATATCCGACCAGCTGACCAAAAAGGCCTAAAATCTCAGCATGGAGCTGGTATTAGACATCACAAATCACTACCTTTACTTTACAGTGGCCACCATGTATAGCCAGCCTATCCTGTGCTGAAAAATGGCCTTAAGCCCCTGAACAACAACTGTACCTTGTCAGGTAGGAGCTCCTTTTTCAGTACACAAATCTTTATAACAGAAACATTGGCTCTGTTTGAGTTAACTGATCACTACCAATGCTATAAAGGGCAAGAGCTACTATTTGATTACACAAATCACTACCAATACCATAAACTAACAGCATAAAGAGACCACTGCAATGAGGCCACCTGTCTTGGAAAACCAGGGTCTCCATCACATAATGAATCATGTCATGAGACCACCTGTCTTCAAAGGCCATTATTATTTTGCAAAAGAAATAGTTCTGCTGTAGGCATAATCAACTTCAGGCTGGATAAGCAATTTTAAATGTCCTGTTCTATGATACTAATCAATGGATAAAACCCTGTTGCAGACTGGTTGTACATGCTTGTTCTACTTTAATGGGAATGTTTTAATATAACTGTACAATGCTAACGGGTATTTCTGAGCATTTTAGGTTTCCATTACCAATACTGAAGCAAAATGCATACCAAATTTGACTGACTTACAAAAAAAAATAATTCTGCAATGCTTACCATTTGAAAAGAGGCAAATGTCACCTGATGCCTGTTCTACTGAAATGGGAATATTTTAATTTAACTGTACAATGCTGTTGAGCATTTCTGCTCACTTAAGGTTTCTGTCACCAACACTGAAGCAAAATGCATACCAAATTTGACTGACTTACAAAAAAAAAATAATTCTGCAATGCTTACCATTTGAAAAGAGGCAACTGTCAGAAGAATATTCACTTCAAAATTTTATTAAATTTGGCCAAATGGGATACCACCTGTGTTTTCATGACTTAGATATTTCAGTCTTTTCTGAGCATAGCATCTGGATATGAAAATGAAATCCATTACTTTGGACTATTTCTGTCTGCAGTTCAGACGATTAATTATGCTACATTTATAACTGGTTTTACAAAATTCAACAATGCCAATAAATGTCAAGAGATATTAAGGAAATTAAAATTATCTTGTAACAAATTTAGTCAAGTTCCACATTAAAAAATACTAGTACGTTGAAGAGAAACAACAATGAAAAAGATGTAATATGTTTACAATGTCTTGTTTATGGGTAAAAAAATTATTAAAGAATTATTAACAGATTATTCGCTGGGACTTTCTTGCGAAGCTGATGTTTTGGATAGCAGACAATTCTGTATGTGAGGGGACTTCTGCTTGCAAATTTGGAATCTTGGATTAAAATACAGTACAGTTTTAATTTATATATTTCTGTCTTTTATATGATGTATTTTTATGATTCTAAAACATACATAATAAATAGGATTTTCTGGGTTACAAGATCAAAAAGGTCATGGAGTAAGTCTTCATGTTGACATTTAAAAATCACATTTTCATATGCATTTAGAGTAAAAATGTGGGATATTTGATTACATTTTATGAATATCACTTTCCTTATCTATCTTGATCCAAATTGTATCTTCGACAAAAAACAGTACTTGATCCAATGTTTATAAGAATGTAGCATTATTGCGCAGAATTACCCAATGTGTAGAATCGACCAACATGGTTGTATATGTTTATTTCAATATCCTAACATATTTAAAACTTAAGTTAAAAATAAGGTTCACATTTAGGTCTGCCATAGGATCATAATTTCAAGCCATTTTTGCCTTTGTGTTGTATTCTCTAATGCCAACTTTTTTATCATACAATATGCACTTACAGTGCTATAAGCACCATCTTAGTTCCATTTTTGACAACTATATACAAACATTTTGACATAGTCAACTTTATCTTACATGCCATATCAAATATATATATATCATCTTTATTACAATTATTTTTGCGCAACCAACAATGAATATACCTGACCTGTAATTTATCTTTATCAGCTCTGAATAAATAATCTTAAGATATGTAGAGGCCAAGGTATCTCTAAAAGATTAAACTATTGACATTATCATAGCCACAATTATTGTTATTATCAAAATATGAATAAAGTTCAAATCAAACACCCTGATGATGGTCTATTTAAATGTCACTAAGCCAATTTTTTTTAGCGAAATTTAAATTCTATTTTGTTATTTAAACTCCAGACAATTCATTGTGAAAAGCGAAATTTTACTTTTAAATATATTTGATTAAAATATCTTTGTCATGTCACTGTGCTGGTGATAAGCAGCATCAGGAATAGACCTGCCTAAGCCTGTAACAGTTGCCCGAGTTTTTCATGTACTCATCTAAGCTTTCTATCACTGCCATGAGTAGCATTAAAACTGAAACCAAAGGCAGTAAAGTAAATTGTACCCATTTGTGAAAAGAAGTAGTGCTGGATCAATACAGAAGGAAAACTATCCATTCATTTAGTTATAAGTCAAGCTTAATATTACTTTCTGTCAATGCAAGGGTTGTGTGTATCAGCTAACTGTTTTGCTTCTTTAATTAAAAATATAGTACAGATTTCCTGCTTATGTGTCATTTGCTTAAGATTTTGGTCAGATGCAAGCACAGTGATACAGAGCACTGTAGTTACAACACCCTGTTTGCCCTTCTACGGTCAAGCACAAGTGCCCATGCATTATGGCAGGGGTCTTAAACTCAAAGCACCCTGAGGGCCTCATGAGGGCATTTTCAATGGCCCAAGGGCCATATCACTATTTGTTATCTCTCAAGACAACTTGTGATGTGATTATGATTTTTAAGGTAGATTTAACAATTTTTCAGTCATATTGCTACACTGTCTGCAGTGTGGCAGATTATAGTGATGTCTAGCACTGGGGCATCATGCCTAAGACATGTAGCATGATGTCCCACCCAGTCACATTATCCTGACACCAGGCGGATCAGTCCTAACACTAACCTGTTAATGCTTAGGGTCAAGTGAGGCAGCTGTTAGTACCATTTTTGTAAGTCTTTCATATGACTCAACTGGAGTTGGAACTCACGACCTCCCACATCTGGGGCAGACATTTTAACCACTAGGCCACAAGACGCCTTGTGAGGCCAATCATTTTGTGGGCTACATAATACAGCTTGGCAGACTGCATATGGTCCATATGTTTAAGACTCTTGCTTTATGCAGTATAAATTTACAGGAGTACTGCAAACAGTGCATGATATGCCCATCATGTGACCTTTCCACTTTGTGCTAGATTTAACAATTTTATGATAATCTGTGGCCCTGATTAAAACTGTTCATCCAGATATCTTTATGAATTAAATTGTGACAGCCTGGTTAATGAAAAATGGCTATTGATGTGCATTACAACATCAAGTGACCTTGACCTTAGGGCAGTGAGTATGATTATAAATATGCAAGACTGTTCAGTCTAGATACATATTATGCTAAAGCTTCACTAAAATATCTTCATTGGTTGAAATAACCAATTTATATTGTCCTAGCCATGACGTTGTTGTTGTTGTGCTTAATGCCATTTTTCAGCACACAATAGGCTATTCATGGCGGCCAGTATTAATGGTGGAGGAAGAAACCAGAAATCACCAGAAAGAACCACCAACCCACGAGAAGCTACTGGAAAGCTTTCTCACATATCAACATTCCCCAATCCTAGACTCCAACTCAGGCAGAGGTGAGATGGCAGTGATCCGTAACAGACATTGCTTTACACCACTCTGCCACTGGGAGGGGTCCCTGTTGCTAATACTTGTAATAGGTGGCATGGCTATGTTATGTGACATGCTGTCTAGTCATATTTAACTGATTATGATTTCAATAAAATGTCCAATGCAATTTAAAAGTTAAACTCCTGACAAGGACATAAGTAAAATAATGCTTACAAGTCGTGACCTTGACCTTGTGGCTTATGCATGACTGTTATGTCTCACACTGACTGATCAACATAATTCCTGGTAAAGTTTCATGAACATCTCTCATCCATTACAACGTGATGGTCTGGGCAAGGAAAAGTTACCAGATGTACGAAAAATCCCAAACTTTTATCAAGACTGCAGTACAAACTTGACAAACATAGGCATAGAGTGAAGAAATGGGAAATACTCTGCTCTGACAGGAAATGACTCATTTAGTAAACACACACACACACACACACACATATATATATATATATATATATATATATATATATATATATATATATATATATATATATATATGTGTGTGTGTGTGTGTGTGTGTGTGTGTGTGTGTGTGTGTGTGTGTGTGTGTGAGTGTGTGTGTGTTTTACATATGGTTGCTAAGCATACCACACTGCTGCAAATAGACTAACTCCAAATATACTGCTGAATGTTTTATGAGATGTTAAGATTTATAAAAACTGGTTTGTTATGGAATAGTTAAAAACAGGTTTTCTATATAGTTGCTAAGCCAGACCACTGCTAAGGAAGCAACCCCAGAAGTATTTTCACAGATCATGTCCTAGTATACATTTCTTACAAGTTTGATTTAAATTGACTCTGCTGTTCTGGAGACCATGAGAATAGATTTCCATATGGGTATGATAGAGGTAGACTGTTGCCAAGGGATTACCCATGATACATTTTTTATAAAGGAAGTCCTAAGAAACATTCCCTTAAAAATTGATCGAAATGTGTTCAGCTGCTCTGAGAAAGAAGAGAAAACATGTTTTTCAATGTCTGGTGACTACAAGCCAATTCAATTTATGTAATTTCATTAAAATGCCATCTATAATGAAGATATAGCATTTAATCTGCAACACTGCTTTTGCGCTATCATTGGCGCCATGTGCAGAGACTTGTTGAGTAGGAAGCTGGAAAAAAAAAAGAAATCTATATGATTGCTATGGAAGCCACTTCATTGCTAGGGAAGCCACCAGACAAAATTTTGATTTTTAAAAAAAATGTTGGATCAAAATTTGCTCAGCCTTTCAATATAAAAGATGAAAAATAAGTTTTTCAACCAGTCAGTAAGGAAGCTGTATTGTTAATAAAGATGGTACTGCTAACACAGTTTTGATAGTGCCTATTAAAACAAACACATTCAGAACAACAACAGCTCAGTGGTAAGCATGTCTGACCCCTAACCAAAGAGGTATGTGTTTGAATCCTACCACTAGGCCAACCAGGGTCAGCTACTATGGTGTGTCCTTGGCCATGGCACTTGACTACAATTGCCACTGCACTAAATAACCTACTTGTGTTCCTGTTCCTAAAAGCATCAAACTAAACCCAAGAAATATTATTATGTGGTTTTTGATGAAAAGTTTGAGAATAGCATTGTTGCCCAAGGCAACACAACAGAGGCAGGGGCAGACCGTTACAGACCTAATTTATAGCCAGGTGAGCTAGTTATTTATAATTTCTTATGCCAAAATTAGTAGGCCTTTCTTAATCGATTATTCGATTTTTAAAAAAAAAAAAAATTGTGGTTTGTTTTCTCTATAACAATGACTCGTATATTGTAAAACGAATCACACGGAATACATTAAAGACACAATTTTTGAACTTCGGAAAACATTATAGGCTTACAGGTTTTTGGTTAAACGGGGCCCTGGAAGGGTAATTAATAGCCCTGGTTATGCTTCCGTTTTTGTTGTTTCTTTTTCAAAGGTCCATATCACTGCAACCAGTTATTTTATTTTAGTGAAATATTTCATCATTCTAAATAACGATTTCATTATATTTTATGGGCATTTAATTATCATAAATAAAATAAAGCAAGTAAACGTGCAATAAGGCTTGCTACTGTGTGAGTTGGGGATTATTTAATGTATACTGGAACTGCGTAAAAATGTCAATCTCCAGCAGCTAGCCTTGACTCCAAGAAATTATAATATTCTATTCGTTGTAAATATAAAAAGGTATTTAAAAATTACAACAGTTTTTACTCTAAATAAAAGCTTCACATTTTTAAAGTTTTTACTTTAAATATAAACTTTAGGTTCTTTTTAATACATTTTATTCTTCGACAGGTGTTTGGTATCCACAGTACCACTAGAAAAGAGGAGCACAGGACCCAGGGAATGGCCAAATTCTGAATTTATCTTAATTTAAAAATAAATTGTAATTGTCAGTAAGCAATAAACAGCAAACTAATTACAGTCTTCATAATTTTTAAAATAAACCAATGTTTATAAGGATATCTGCTCAAAATCTACAAACTTTCCCTCAACTAAACTGGCAGTCGCGTGCACACAAAGATAACACAAGATGAAAGAAAAACCTGTTTCTATTTTTTCTTCGTTGGTGGCAGTGGCCTCTTCCTTTTCCTCCTCCCCTGTATCCGTGGTAACCCGAATAACGGGAAGAGGTTCGGGGGGATATTGTTCATGCGACACTTCATGCACACTGAATCTCATGGCTTCTAATTAGGTTCACACTTATAGATATATTCTTGTGATCCAATATTTACTCCCGTCAGAAAATTCTACACAAATACTGATTTTAAATCAACTGCTAATATAAGTAACACATTCACGTGGTCTAATAGATTGCTGTTTTGTTATAGGTACATGTGCCTGCCTTCACGCCAGCTGAATGAAGTGTACACATTTGAGAAAGAATCTCTGCATACGTTCGTTCCAGAGACTGAAGATAACACACTATGGATCTTACCATCTGTCTCACGAGGGGCACGCTTGGGGTACAGACTATGATCTCCAGATTGTCCAGTATCATTCAAAAGTGATCGCGAAATAACATTAAATCCAGAGGCTCCGATAAGAAACGAGACTCGGTCGTTTTTTTTTTTCTCCCCTCGACAGTACAATAATATCATTGATCGATTACGTAGAGATTCAAGAATGCACTGAAAGGCTGAGATTTCTACACATAAATGAAAGTTTGTTTTTTTTTAAATGTTTTTTATTTCCAAGAAAAGGGACGTATTTAAAAAAATAAAAAGCACCATTAACGAACCTAATGTCAATAAAACTCATTACATTGTAAGATAGAACATGGCAACCAGTCTCGACAGAGTTTATCATATAATGACAAAAGTACATGTTCAAAATTTAGATTCGTTTTGACACAGCCAAAAAGCTGAAGGTTTCATGAGGCCAGCAATGCGCTTTTTGCACATGGACACGCCACAACAGCTAACCCAATATGACCAGATGCCTAGATCCCGCACTATTTTACTGTAGAATCTGTTAGGAGGCCAAATACCAAGCTACCCAGCTATGGTGAAGTCGACAAAAAGATGTGGCAATCAGGGCATTTGTTTTAGATTAGAAATCCGAAAATAGCTCTCTCTCTCTCTCTAAATAAAAACAACAAACTAGAATGCATGCTTTGTTGTAAATCATGAGTGAAAGAAGAACGTATTCACTCAAACAATTAATTCCAAATTTAGACATAAAAACGCGATGAACTCCAAAGCACATTAGCTTTTTTCAGAATGCACCAGCTTCAGCCCACACCCCTAATAATAATAATAATAATAATAATAATAATAATAATAATAATAAGAAGAAGAAGAAGAAGAAGAAGAAGAAGAGAAGAAGAAGAAGATGATGATGATGATGATGATGATGATGATGATGATGATGATGATGATGATGATGATGATGATGATGAAGTTCTTTGATAAGTAGCGGGTAGTTGATGCAAAAATGAAATCTAAGCTGAACAACTTATTCTGATTTAAAAACTTGCTTAGGGTCTATTATAGAACACTGGTATTCACACTAATTTCGCAAAAGTCGCAATGGAAACTCAACCGAATGTGCGAAAATCGCGAATTATATTTTCAACCATTACCTTTTCCTTGAAGTTAAATCCCTCTACTACAAGTTCGAGTTCTCAATTTTTTTCAAAATGAAGAAGGAAATTCCCCACCCCTTTACTTTTCAGTCCAAAAAGGATACTCACCTTTACATATGTGAAAATTCATACAACACAGAAATTCCCCGTTTTCAGTTTGGTGTGTGTGTGTGAAGGAGAAAAAGACAGAGATCCATTCCATGTAATAATATTCAAGATATTTCATACAGCTATTGTCAGGAAAGTGTCGACAAACAATGTAAGCAAACATTTATTGTATGTATGGAGTTAATTGTTACTATAACCGTTCATTTCTCAAATCTTCGTAAATTATATGCTCGCTTGTTGAACACCATAACCGGTCCATGTAGAATTATTGAAGAAAAGAGACACAATAATAAACAGCGGAAGGAAAACTTAAATTCGTTTTTTGGTTTGGAAAGTAAACAGAAATGAAAAAAGTTTTGTTTTTTTAAAGTAGATAATTATTAGCAAGAGCAGACTAGAAGCACGTATAGTAATTTATTTTCTGCATGGATGTTTGATTCATATTCAAATGGTGTATGATAAATTTAAAGACACTGGTTGTTCCTTATAGCATAGACCGCCCCCCACACACACTACAATTTATCCTATCACCTTACAAAAAAGGTAATTGGTAAAAACAATATAATAAGTTGAAGGCATAAACCCCTACACACTTTCTCTATCTGATTATCCAATTGTGTTCGGACGGAACGACAAAATCTTCTATGGACTTGATGAAACGAATAACCATGAACAATGCGAGGGGAAAATCAGAACACACACATGCGGAACGTTTTTAAAATGAACACTGATCAAGAACAGATAGCAGGACGGATCGAGGGTGGGGTCTTCTAAAACTTTACCATTGTTTTATTCTTGCGTTTGTTTGTTGGGTATTATTCACACTCTGAATAAACAGACACCTAGACGTTTGTTTTGGTGCCATTTTGAGAAAAGTTAGGGCCCTTTTGAAATTCTGGAACCACCTTCAACCCCTGCCCCAACACTTGACCTGATCCGGTCATGGATTGATCGTGCACGTATGACTGAAAGTAGGGCTAAGCCACGACCAATATTTTCCAAATTTGCCAACTTTAAAGATAAACAAAATGTGCAGTCAAATCTTAAGAAAAATCACAAAGAAAACGGTATAAACTGATCAAATCCGCACCCTGTCACCGAAGACTAGGTCAAGAACATGAGAGACGGACGACGAAAGGATTGTGTTGGTACAATTCACAACAAAAGGTAAAAACGACAACCGATTCTGCGGCGTACCAAGGGTAAACGGCACCTAGGGCGACAATGATGACCGAAAGGGTTTTGGCGTCCCAAAACCTCTGCCTTCCCGGTAATTGCCATTCGCTCCTCTCCCTTTAGTAAGCTACTAAACCAAATGGTCTCTTTCATTCAATAAAATGGTTCCAGACGGAAATTGTTTCTCTACAATAAATCAACCAGTGAACTAAAAGTCATTCCAAAATTTGACGGGGGAAAAAAAAACAATCTACGCACGATCTGAGCAAACGCGTGTTGAGATAGCAGAACTCGCAAACAGCAAACCTGAAACACCACAAAGACCAATACAAAAAACAGGACTGCGGTCAAGGGCTTCAAATGCAGCACGATAAAACAAACAAAATGCAGTAGCGTACTAACTGAAAGAGGAGAGGGCAGACGAGGACGTAGGCGTCATAGGTCTGGTCCTGGCGAGCCAAAACCCATTTGCGCCTTAATAGTCGCCTCAGGCGCAATTTACTCCTAGTACGCCACTGACAAAACATGTATGTGTTTGAAACACTTAAGGCTTGTTTAATTATAAATCTGAAGTCAACTTCGATCGTGCATCACAAAATTTAACATTTGCTTATTTTGTGAAACTTGCAGCAAATCAATTCGAAAGAAAATATTAGGAAAATAATTTAGCAGAGGAACCTGTCTGCACTGTAAAAGAGTCCATTTTAGATTTAGATAAAAATATGATACTTTGTTTTGCATATTTATCACTAGAAGGGTCTCCGATTCGATTACACTAATAAGAATGGGGTCGAAATATTTTAAGAAAGAGTTCTCTCAAACGTAGTGCTCATCTCTTTTTGGCCGAGAACTTAAACTGTAAAACTGGTATTCTTAATGATATCTTAGAATACGATGATGCATATGTTATGTTAGGATACAATGCTTTCTATGAATCAGTCGAGCTTGATGCATTCGGTATCTCACTGATTGATATATGCAAAACATACTCTATACATATACTAAATGGTATGATGAACCATGGGAAAATTTCACACATATCTCAAATTATGGGGCTAGCATAGTTGTTTATATGATTAAGTCAACCGGTCTCTTTAAATCTTCCGATTTCAAAATTGGTTCTTGAATGAATATGTACACTTCCATATGATACATGAGTTCAGCCTTCCACTTGCCGACATTAGAAACGTGCATGTATCGGAAGAAAGGTATACTAATCAATTAATTCATTCATTCCAATGTCAATTTTCTAAATTTAGATATATTTCTTAAAAGAGGCAAAGATTATTTTTTTACCATTTACCATAAATTTCAACTTTATATATATATATATATATATATATATATATATATATATATATATATAAATGAATCATTATAATCAAGGGCAAGTGTCTCAAACGTATTGGAAGCTGATTAAACAAACACGTGCCCGAAAAGCACGCAAAAAACGGCACAATCTCGTGTCATCAATGGAATGAGTACTTCCGATCGTTACTGCATCGTAATGACTCAGAAACTCAATTTTAACTGTATGACTGAAACTTCTGATATTTTTCAAAATCCTGTCTCTGAAGCTGAAGTTCTCAAAAGCATCCGAACTCTAAAATTAGCAAATTCGGATGTACCGGACGTAATAATAGCCGATATGGAAAATGAAAAAAAAAAAAAGGACAAAAAGACTCCAAACATTATATCCTTATTTAGTCAAATTATTTAACGAAATTTTTTTTTATACTGGGCACTTCCCTAACAAAAGAACGAAAACATCTTCCAATTACACAAAAAAAGACTCTTTAATTGCCTCTTCTATTTACATAGGAAACTCTGATATCTTGAATACAATTTTTACCAGTATTTTAAACTAAGTGATAAATTTTCACAAAACTGAAAAGACATGACCTTTAAGATACACCCGTAATATTAATCGGCAGGCATGGATAGTAACAATTTCATTACCCTATCTTATTGAGCATTGGAGGGCACATGCAACGAGTAAACAAAATCTATCAGTGGCCTTGACCTTTTAGATAAATCCTTGACTGACACACAGGACGTTATCACAGGGGTGCGCAGTTTTATAAAAAAAAAAAAAAAAAACAAAAACAAAAAAAAAAAAAAAAACACAACGAAATTTCTGATATGATGAAATAACCTTACCGGTATTATAAATTAACAATTAATTTATAATGCCGGTAAGGTGATTTGATGTCAGGAATTTCGTCGTGTTTTATTGATAAAACTGCAGACTCCTGTGATGTTATCAAGCAGAGATGCTCAAAATACACCGTATTTCATTTCCGTTCCTCGAATATAAACTTGTACAATACAAATCAAATGCAAAAAAACCTAATTGTCAAATCAGATATCTGTTAAATTTAATTTTTGTTATTACGTTCTTATCACAATGCTTGCGAGTAATTTCCGTACAACCCAAGCAAAAAATTGGCACTGGTATATTACCTGCCACCGATATGTAGGCGGTAGTGATGATGATGACTTGAGTAAATAATTTGCTACCGTAGACGTTATAATGAAGATAATTTTCTGCAGGTTATGAGATGAAAAAGTGCCCTGTGGAAACTGAAATAAGTTCTTGTACAACACCTACTGTCAATATCGTCAGAGACAAATCAAGAGTACAACGAATGGACTGATGTTGTACTGTTTGCGAAAATTTTCTTGTAATCTTAATAAAAATCCGTGTCTTATGTTTAGCTCCTGCATACTGAAACTATCTCTGATAATCTTAAGAATCATACCAAATTTGGTTTTAAAAAAAAACTTTTTACATTTCAGTTATCCTTTATTACAAGATATTCGTAAGTGCAGTACAGATTTTTTTTGTCATTGCCTTTGTCTTTCAATTTTATATTATGGATAGAAGATCAATGCACGTGTCTCAGATAACGTCAAAATATAACCGCATGTTAAGGTTAAATCTGTAAAAGTTATTTATAAAAAAAGAAATTAATGAGGTGGTGTGATTGAAAATAATTTCTTAGGATATATCTATAAAACGGGTTAAATTAGTCATTTCATTATCTTTTTTTATAGTATCAGGCTGAAACTGAAAAGTATGTCCAACCGCAAAACTTATCTTTGAAATAAAAAAAGACAGCTGAACAGGAAAGGTAAACAGTAATTTGGCCGGTGGTCGGTTGGTTGTTGTTGGGCTTAACGCCATTTTTCAGCACACGATACATGGCGGCCAGTATTAATGATAGAGAAAGAAACCGGGAAATTGATGGCTAGTTCCTCAAAAACAACAGAGATATTCATGTTTATCTTTTAAAATGTGTTTTGAAATTTAGTTGTAATTTTATTCAAAGGTAATACATAAAAGAAAGTTAAGTGTCTATAGATTAGATGTTTGTTTTTTAAAGCCTGGCTAAAATATACAAACACAGCACCAGCACCTACCCCATCTCCCTTTCTCTTGTATGGATAAGATATTTAAACTCTCCCCCCATGTACTTTTATGCCAATATATTTATCTAGAAAGACAAATAAGGTAGTTAATGTATATTCTGTTTGAGTAAAATATTTCAATATGATCATAAAACTTAGCACGCTAAATTTTGACAAAACGATCTGCGCTTCAATCAAAGATTTATTTCTTGTACATGCCGTTAAATAAACTCTGCACAAATGACATTCAACGACGTTTTATACCACCTCTCTCTCTCTCTCTCTCTCTCTCTCTCTCTCTCTCTCTCTCTCTCTCTCTCTCTCACACACACACACACACACACACACACACACACACACACACACACACAGCGCGTGCCGTATTAACGACCAATATGGTGTGGGTTTAATCCCAACATCGCACAAGCCTTGGTCAGATACCGTACAGTGTCCTTAGGCAATGTACTTTGCTTTAATTCTCTCTCTCTCTCTCTCTCTCTCTCTCTCTCTCTCTCTCTCTCTCTCTCTCTCTCTCTCTCTCTCTCTCTCTCTCTGTGCAAGGAACGTTTATGTTGATATATTTATCAAGCAAAACATATACGACAGCTACTGGACATTGTGACTGAGCATATTGTTGCCATATGACCTAAACTTTTAGCACATTAAATTTTGCCAAAAGATTCTAGGTCGAGGTCTATGTCTCAGCCCCATCTTAATTTATTTAACAGTAGCAGTCATGAATCAATTACCGTTTCTTTAAATGAAACAATTTAACAGCGGTCAAGACAGGAACCTCTTCCATTCTACTTTACGGCAAACTATACGCCATACATGGAAGTCCAATGTTAATAAAGTTATCCATTGCGGATGGGTAAGGTATTGATATTTTCAAGACTGCCATCCTAGCGGCATATAGGATGTCAGAAGCTGTGTAAGATCAAGTTGTATGCATTTGTAACATGTACAATGGAGAGAGAGAGATGGCACACCTCTATGCTACTCGTATGCACAACGACTGAAATTTCTTTACAGGGTTTTAGATGGGAAATCGTGCAGGATCTAAGCACTAAGCTCATCGAAATGGATACTGCCACTTGCTGGACAAAATCAGCCCAAACTAATCCAAAGTAATTTGCTGGACAAAATCAGCCCTAACTAACCCAAAGTAATTTGCTGGACAAAATCAGCCCAAACTAATCCAAAGTACACTAAATTTAGCAGTATTAAAATAGAGAAAATGAATTTTGCCAGAGTTGGTAATACCAGCTTCTGAATGTGCAATGAAAGTTTGCAAAATAGATAAATGCACAGGAATTCCTTACCAGCTGGGAGCCAGGTGATTTACCTGGCTACTTTTACTTAACACCCCGCTACTTAAAGAAAATAATAAAAAAACTATATCGACATTGATTGAGGGAGTTCCCACAAATACCCTGATTACTTTGGCAACATCCTCTCCAACTTTTAATTAATCTAATGGAAGCGTTGTTAATAATAAATAGCTATATTAATATTTAAAAAAAAACAAAAAAAAAAAAACAGGCACGTGGGCTTCTTTTACAGTTTACCTCTAAAGTCCAGGAAGGCAAAACAACAAAGCACACCTATGATTTTTTTTAAAGGTACTCGTCTTAAGTAACGTCAGTTGTACACTCCATAACCCAAAAATTACACCCATCAATCATACTTCAAAATAAAGCTTCTTTTAACAATACCCAAGATATACAGGTTTTTTTTTTTTTTAAAAAAAAAAAACAAAACAAAAAACATTTAGGATAATCAGTGAAAACAAGGAAATTCTTATTTGTAACTGAATCTAATACAGATTAGGAAACGGTAAAGTGCAGTCAAAATGGTTACACCACAAATTAGTAATAATCTCCACTGGATATTGTTCAACTCACGGTTGAACTAATACATGAAATATTAGTAGATATAGCTTTCAAAAGGAAATCACACAAACTTCTCTGTTATTATTTAAATTAAAAAGGTAAAATAAATTCACAAATGAAATTTAACGAAAAGAAAATTTAGAGTAAAATAAAGATTATTTAAAACAGTCTGTTCATGATAGCAAAAAGGACTCTGAACAGCATTATCCCTTGAGTTAAGTCGTCCTTCTAAGCATGTATATCAGTGTTTTCCACATGACTAACATGATTATTACCCCCACCACCACCCCAAAAACGTACAAATATAGTTATCATGAAAAAATATTACTGTATTTCCATAAAAATAATCTTACTTACACCCTTATTTTTCTGCTGCTGATATTTATACAAAAAAAAAACAAAACAAAAACAAAAAAAAAACATCGGTTGTTGGCAGTTTTTCTAAGTGTTTGCATTTGTTGTGAAAATTAACAGCAGGTGACAAGAATAACTAAAACATGTTAAGTTTTCGAAGAAAGGTATACTCTTCAGTGGTGACGAGAGCATGTGTACCACCTCTGATCCCAAGGCAAATATGACCCGTCCTGAAGAAGAGTTGTTTTTTTTTTTTCACCACATACTCTATATTCCCTGTACCGTCGCTGACCCCAGCAGGCATGACCTGTCCTGAACAGGTGGTTTTACTTCACGACACCCAATACACCCTGTACCACCGCTGATCCCGAGGCAAATATGACCCGTCAAGAACAAGTGTGTCCCCCCCCCTCTCTTTCCACACAAACCTAAACTGTACATCATATATCCACAAACGGGGGTTTAGTATTGTCATTTTTTTCCCCGTTCCAATCATACTCGTCTTTGTTATCATGCTTTTATGTCAGTACAGCTAACCAAGTCCAAATCTTTTATCCTAAAATCAATATGAGAGTTCTATTAATTTCTTCACCAGAATGCAACTAAATACAAAAATCCGGTCTATTTACTCTTGCATATATTGATCTGTTTAGATGCTCAATTCAAACATTTGGCTTTAACTTGAGGCTAATGTCATTTTAGTCTGATGTTTAAAACTCCTTCAAAATATGCAGATACTGTTATGTTGGTAGTCAGATCTATACTTCAAGTTATAAAACGGCGTATGTGTCAAAAATTGGAACAATGAGAAATTAGCAGTTGGAATATCATTCCAATTTGTCGTAAAATTCAATGTCCCACAATGCGTCAAATTGTTGGTGTTGTTGCAAGTTCTATTTCATATGTAGAGTTTTTCATTTTGCTTATTTTCTATAACTGTGACCATATCCATAAGGCCAAAAGGCACGTATACATGTCAACAAATGATTTGTCTTAGCTTGGTTATGATTTATTCAAAGAATGAACAAACAAACAAACAAACAAACAAAAAAAGAAAAGAAAAGAATATGGAGTTAAGATCCTTCATTGATACGACTGTGACATTTTCCCCAAGGTCGTAGGGGTAAGCCAGCATGTTGCAGAATGAATCGTCTTAGCTTTATAACGATGAATGCCAAGTATCAAAACCAGAAGTTTAAGAAATATAAGCAAATGAAGAAAAATAAAACAAAACAAAAATAACATACATTTTCTAATACGGAGCTAGTGAGCATGTTACAGAATGAATCGTCATAATTATTCATGCCAAGAAAGATGAGAATCTATAATGGTGTTTAGGAAATGTACACAAATTAAACAAACAGAAAAATACTTAACTGGTAACAATGTACAAGCTGCCGTCGGAAAAGTGACTGCTATGTCTCGTAACCCACTAATGGCCCACTAACATGGACTCGAAATAAAATTTGTGTGAAGTACTGAAGCCTCTGAAGGGTAACTATCAGATTATAGTGACCTACTTTGCCGCTAGTTAATATTTGAGGTCGTTACACAGATGCATCTACAAATTAAAAATAAATAAATATGAGATCAACAAAGGGAGAAGAAAGGAAAATAATAAGCTGTTATCAACCTCGATAAGGATTTCTTCTTCTTTAACGCCGATTGTAAAAACCATCTCTAATATTCTTGAGCGGCAACATTTTGAAATTAGACACTGTTGCAATCATACTGGCCATAATATGGGCATATTTTCACCAGAAAAAAAAATAGACACCATTAAAAGACTTTTGTCATCATCAAGTCAGGAGAATTAGTGACAAGATTTTCAATATGTTTTATTGTAGCATCCATCATAGATGTATGAATAGCAACATTCTGATTTAGAAAAAAACTTGTCATACTTTGTTGCCTAGTGAAAACCCTGCGTCAACATGACCATCGATTTTTGGAATATTCATAAGGTATTCAAGATGGCGGCCATGGCAGCCATATTGGAACAATTTTCATTCAGGACTAACTAGATATATTAATTAGCTTTCTGGTGAAAATCCTATGTCAATATGACCATCGATTCAGGAGACTGATAACATCTCCTAGAGGGCTGCCACGGCGACCATATTTGAGGTTAGATCGGCACCATTTTCACTGAGGACCAACAAGATATCATAATTAGTCTTCTGGTAAAAACCCCAATAATTATTTTCAACATGGCTGCCATGGAAGCCACAATGGTTGTCAGATCAGAACCATTTTCATTTAGGAACAACTGGATATCATAAGACGTCTTTTGGTGAAAACCCATGTTCAAATCACCATCCACCGAAGAGGTGAAAAAACAATATTGGAAATGATCTACGCACGCATTATGCGCCAGAATATTAAAGTCCGTGTTGTTTGTAGCTGGACTTGACGTACACACAAATATATATATATATATATATATATATATATATATATATATATATATATATATATATATATATATATATATATATATATATATATACACACACACACACATACATACGGGAACTCGTAACTCTGGCTAGGAAAACAATCTATCTTGAAATGTCAGTGCTGGGAATGAATTACCTCTAATGTGCAGGTAGCTTCATTCTAGTCACATCTCTGCACTTCTGGTATGACGCAACTACGATGAAACTAACGCATTGTGGTTTCCTGATTTCTGTCACAACACGACTGATAAAACTAAAGTTATGTTTTTTTCCCCAAATTAGCATTGCCCAAAGCATCACGTACTTGGGCAAATTTTGGCAGGTACTGTCGGATATTCCTTTAACCTAATATTGCACATGACAGGCTATTAAGCGCCCTTCTCCCCCACCCCATAAGCATGCGCGACTGGTCATCAGAAATTTTATTTAAGACCACTCAGACATCAAAAAAAGTCTCGAAAAATGTTCCAATCTGCTTTTGAAGTAGCAGATTACTACCAGATTGCTTTGTTTGCAACAAATAAACTAGCTTGAACAGTTTTTTTTTAAAAAAAATTAAATCTGCTTCTTCTTTTAAAAAAAAACACCAACATAGCACACGCTTTTTAGACATTCAAAGCTGGTGATTTTGTTGTTTTTTTTTTTTAAAGTTCACCCTAAACAGCAACGATACTTTGTTTGCAAAAAAAAAACCCTACCAGTTATACCCATAATACTTTGCAGAAAATAACCAACAAAGATTCGGGGAAAATGACTGATTAGTATATCAATTTATGCGCCTGCTGTCAACTGCTGGTACCTCTAACTGAAATGTAAATTGTTTACTTGCCAATTACCAAGTTTTTCTGTTGTTGGAGAATACTCGAAAGCTATATATCTAGACCGTGACTTCAGATAGGCAAACTGCCTATAAGATCTAGTAATTGCTGGTATCGGAAACGGGAGGTTTGTTGAGTGCAACTATTTTCAGTAGCACTCGCTGAGAAACGAGTTTCCTTTGGCTTTAACTCTTTTCTCGTGTTCCTACAAGGTATGCAGACAGCACAAAATTTATTTGCGTTTTTTGTATGATCAGTTAAAAAGTACATCCATCACACACCCAGTACTACAAGAACACACACACACACACACACACACCGCAAACACACACAATTAGGTGATCATATACAATTTCAAAATTAGTGTATGGCTGAAGAAAAAGAAATACACGTTAAAACAGTTAAAACTTACCTAATATTGAAATAATCGATTTTATTCACTTGTTTCACACTCAGAACTAACCAGAAAGTTTTTTTTTAAAATCATTATTATCTTATATAGCAATTTATTAAAGAACCTTTAAAAGCAGTTCAATTGAAAAATAGTAGATGGGAAACAAAACATAAAAACTCCAAACCTTAGCAAATCAAATCCAAATCATGAGACCCAAGTAGGCCTCATAAATATAACTGGCTAAGAACTGCGCCAGTCTGTGACAGCCCAATATAAGACACACGTAATCAGGAATATATCACTCTCTCACAATTCAACCAATACTGATGACAAAAATATCTTCTAAGAACTGAAACAAGAGTCTCTTGAAAAAAATCACGCTCTTCTAGCCGAAAAGAATTTCAAGCAATTCATCAGACGACCATTTCTTTCTTCAAACTGCTAAGTGTTGAAACCACGTCGGATAATCTTCAACGATAAAAAGCATTTTAAACTAGCTGCTGTGGTGGAAATACTAGATGATAGACTGGCATCAAACATTTAGGACCATTCATCAACCTTTTTATATAAAGCTTTGTCAATATGACCATCAATTCTGCGGGATTAGTGGCGAAAAAGATAGAAGTCATGGCCGACATACTGAATATACGATTGGTACCACTGGCATTGAGGATAAAGCAGGTATCCTAAGAAATCTTGTAGAGAAAACCTTGTTGGTTGTCTAACTGAAAGGACTAGAGATACTATATTTTAAAGCTGGACACATTGACATGTATGTATGTATGTATGTATGTATGTATGTATGTATGTATGTATGTATGTATGTATGTATGTATGTATGTATGTATGTATGTATGTATGTATGTATGTATGTATGTTTTCATTTAAGACCATCCAGTCAACAGAAAATCATGAGGAAAAGATGACCTTCCGATTAAGAGGAGAGATAACAAGATTTTCAAAGTGGCTGCAGGAAGTCAGATCGGCACCATGACACCATTTGTTTTCATTTTTCAAGGACGAACTAGAACATCATAATACTTATTTTAGTGAAAACCTTGTGTTGAAATGACCATTCCGGTGAAGTAGCTATCCAAGACAGCCGCTGTGATGGCCATATTTGGATGTCCGGTTGGCACCATGTTTATTTAGGACCTACCCGACCATGGAATGAATGTGTTGCAGTGCTTTATTGTATTATGTTTCATGGCAAACCCAGAAGCAGTTTAGTAGGATTACTAATAACAAGCGCGTAATAAGGAAAGAACAGACAGACGATTGATTATTTACGAAGGACAACATAATAACCAAAGTTCTCATTTATATGTTCTGAATAGCACATTATTCTTTTGTAACAGAGGTCTTATAATTACGTAGACGGCAATACCTTACCATAAGCTGATAATAATGACTGAAAATGTGGCCAAAACACATGACAAAGATGGTGCATCTTATATTCAATAGTTCACATATACCCAAATAAGGATAAACCCAGAGAAGTTTCATGACTTGGCTATTGGCCCTGATACACATAATCAGCACATGACAGACTTTACATGGCCGTTATCTGTAAAAAGAAAACCCCAGGAAAACCATTGGAAGAACCACCGACACAAGAGAAGCTATTGGCAAGCTTTCTCACATACCCAGACTGGCTTAGTCCGAGACTCGAATGCAAGCAGACGAAGGTGAGATGGCGGTGATCGGTAAAGGCAAGCGTCCTAGACCAGTGGGCCATCCGGATCCCAACCGTAAAATGGAAAATTAAAATTCAACTCTTTGTAATAAGTGTAAATCTTAAACTCTCATTCTTAATACCTGTACTTACATACCACAACGAGTAGAGCACCTTAAGATGCTACGAAGAATCGGCAAGTACTGAAAAAGATTAAGAAAGATAACAATATTCTACTCATTCGTTACGGTGAACGTTTAACTACTCTCCTTTACGGTATTTTGTAGGATTAATAAGCAGAAAATGGAGAAAATCCAGACGGCATTTATGTTAATCTATGACGATTACACAAGACCATATGAAGCTGTTTGAGTAAGAACAACCAACTGTTACCATCTCTAACAATAAGAAGAGTACGTTCAAACACATTCCATATTTTTTAAAATTATAATTGCAAATATTCTGGACAATCACATTATCTTAAAGAAATAAACAACATTCCTTCTACTTTAGAAACATAAAATACCAAAGTCCTACCTACGGGTGAGGACACCAGTGAGTGCACGGTCGGATAAGGGTTTGTAGGAGGCCCTGGAGTAATTTCAAGAGGCGCCCCTCCGTTTTGTTTGTTTGTTTGTTTGTTTGTTGAAATCTTGAAATGTCACACAAATCTCCAAGACATTTGCATGATCTAATCCATATCTGGCAAAATTGTTGCTACTTAACTTACATAAATATAACAGGTCTTCCTATGCTGATAACTTAAGCGTGGGCAAGGTGGCGAGTAAGACCTTACGAGGCCCAGAAGCGGTTCACCCACGTTCCCCAGCAGTGGCCATGGTACATTAACTTCGTTTGATCTGCCTCAAATTCGACATTAACTGTGTGGTACTAACTTTATTAGCTATCCTATTGCAAATCTGCGTAATTCACTCCCAAACAATTTCTAGGAAGAAATGCCTCTAAATTACTTTCACAATTCAGTCTAATTAAGTTGTTGGAATGGTCTATGGCAAGTGCACATGCATAGTTGACTGATCACTTTTTTAATTAGAGCTTCTTTCCTGATTCAAGGAGATTTATTTTGCTTCATGTATGCTATTGTGTGCTATCTGATTCCGGAGATTTACAATATATCAATGACGTAACAAGCTAATGAGCTTTCCGAGTTAAAAACCAAGACTCGGCTGCTTCAATTAATCGCAAATGTTTTATATTTACTATACATATAAATAAGGCCAAATCATATTTGTTTCCAATCAACCGACCGTCCCCAATTTTCACTGCCAAACCTAGCACATTTTCCCCAAAGGTAATAAAAAAAATACCAAAAAGTATTGAAAATATAAACTAAAAAAAATTAATTAAACTGACATGTGCATCAATGAACAAATCTTAAAATGTGTGTGAACTGCAGATGACACTTATGTTTACATTGATACAATCAATGAAGAATTATCAAGAAATGCCTAAAAACGAACTCCAAACTGCAGAAAGGAAGGCATAAAATATTAACGTGTTATAATTAGTTTCCACATCAATCATGTAAGCTGCCCGTGTCTAAACTTGCGCGACTCCTTGCTATGTCATCCATACCTTATTGTATTATGGCCGTATAATGCTCTACGACAAACGACACAACATTTAAGAAAAGAAAACTCACGGTAAAAAACATAGTAATAAAACTTTTAGTCAACTGAGATATCGTACATGTGTAATTTATCTAAATCATCCCAGATTACTTGTAGTTTATAATGACATTTTTTTTTTTAATTTTCCATCTTTCATCGTTGAATGAATGTTTGTATTTTATGTTAATAATTTGTCAGCTAACTGCCACATGAATCTTAGCGCATGATGTGCGTTTTAATGTTTCTATGCATGGCCTGCATTTAGTTTTCTGCATATCTTATGAATGAATATCAACGTCGGCATAAAAGCTCAGTAGCGCTTTTGTTAATGTCATGATGTTCAACTATAAATTAATTCGACTAGACTTGACATGCAAATTAGCCAACGGTAAGAGCTGTTAGCCATTAACTCTAGGCCTGTACGATGCTTCCTGCAGAACTTTCCACTTATATTGTATATTGCACATGCTATAAAAGTAACTGTTCCAAGGTTTCTTTCAATTTTGTATCTGCACATATCCAAAAATGAAAGGCTTCTATTCAGTAGGTCTAATTCTAATTGGCTCTTTTTTGAGAACTTGCTTAAACGTTTGTCTATAGTGAGAAATACTGCATCATTTGTAATCAAGCTTCCATCAACAGGATTGACACTCTACAGACCTAAAATAATTTTCCAGGAATCCACGATAACTTTTTTTTTTTGAAATTCAAAACTGCAAACTGCTGACACTATTTCAAATAGGCTTGAGCAATAATAAGATTTTCAAGATAGAATTATTACATGTAACTGAACGTCATAAAAAGTATGACGAAAACGCTTTTGGTAATTTTACCATTCATTAAAGAGTAGTGATAACAAGATTTTATTTTATTTTCAAGCTCGACAATATAAGATCGGCACCATTCATATTAAGGACCAACAAGACATAATAAGAAGTCATACAGTGACAAACCCATGTCAGTTATATTATTAACAAAAATATAATTTATAATCCAACTTACTGGCTATGTCCAGTCTATTTCTTGAACCTTTAAAATATACAACCAAGGTGTTGACTCAGATGGTAAAAATCCAACTTGAAGCTCATGGGTTGAGATCGAGTGTTCTACATAACCGATCCATGTTCAAGCATTTCTTGAGCATGGTGTCATATGGAACTAAGTTAGGGCCTGCTATTTGTGGCAAATTATAACTGATGGCAGTGTAACTATTCATTATAAGAGTCTCTTGAAGAAGCGGACGCCCTAATGTTCAGAATTTTTTTAAAAATGAATTCAAAATACGACCATGTTATCCTCTTTTTTTTAACTGCTGCGTGTTGAAACCGTCTCCGGTATTCTTTTGCGATAAAAGTTTAAAATGTATTACTGTGATATCTATATTCACTGTAAGATTGGCACCATTTTTATTTGGGACAAACTAATCACCATTCCAAACCTTTTGGTCAAACCCCAAGCTGATATGACCATCATTTAGGATGGGAAGTAATAACAACACTATTTTCAAGATGGCTGCCATGGTTCCCATACTGCTGATATGACCATCCGTTCAGAAGAATAAGATACATGATTTTTAATTTGTTCATTGTAGCAATCCTATTTGAGGTCAGACTGGCACCGTGTCATTCAGGACCAGCTAGACATCACATTTACTCTTCTAGTGAAAAGCTTTGTGACTTTCCATAATAGTCCCGAATGAAAGATGCCAGTCTAACAGACCTAGCTAAAGGTAAAATCGACGTTAATTAAAAATTTATTTTTAATTTCTACCCTATGGTTATAATAGTAAAAAAGGAGTAATGAAACAAGGCTAACATAGTCTTTTACGAGTCTTCCAATAGATGCGGGAAATAAGGACTATTCGCATTTGTACAAGTTGTCATTACATCATTTCATTTGAACTTAAAAACCTTCTCAAAGTAACCAGGTATTCTATATTTTGGTATACTGACTTGGCAAGTGTAAATTCCTCCATTACCGAAGTGGTATTTAATGATCAGGCTTGGCTTCAAGATGAATGTTCATAAACTGTATATGTGTAAACAAGATACTTATGGTTTTACTTTCTTAGCGTAATCACCATGTCTGATTAATTCTACACGAACGTGCCATGTCTACATGTTCTATGTATGTTTCTATCTTTATATCCTAAAATTATTTTGTTATGTGAACTACAGGTGTACAGTGAAACCTACCAACTAAGACCTCTCAGACTGGGAAAACTGCTTGCTTGTGAAATGTTTAAGAGTATTTTGCAGTTAAAAATATCAGATATATTGTCTATGTGTCTACATAGTGTCCATGCAAAATAAAACAACTTTTAAAAATGTACAGCTTGTTGTGCATCTTCTTGCCCTACTCACAGCTGAACATCTCTAGGAAATGGTAATTACATAGAAAAGCACGAGAAAAAAGCAACCTGTCACTAACCGTCCATGAAAAAATAGCTGAATGATCTAAAACGTCATCAAAATTGCACAGTGATGATCACATACTCATCAGAGATCAAATACATTTACAAAAGTGTGTGTGTGTGTTTGTGTGTGTGTTTTTGGATTTTTAGCGTAGCTTTAACGATGTTTAAGCCATATCGCTACGATGTTTGCAGTTTGGCAGTTTATAAGCGATGTCTAGCACTGGGGCATCATGCCGCAGACATTTAGCATGATGTCTCACCCAGTCACATTATCCTGACACCAGGCCGACCAGTCCTAACACTAACCTTTTAATGCTGATTGTCAATAAAGGTAGCTGTTAGAAACATTTTTGTAATTTTTTTTTGTAATGTCTCAGCCGAGAATCGAACTCACGACTTACCGCATCCGAGGCGGATGCTCTAACCACTAGGCCACCAGAGCAGTAGAAAAAGATATGTAGATGGGTGACTTTTTAAGTACAACATTCACTGAAATCAAATTTGTTCTCCGTAACAGAAAGCCTGAGTAGCATATGAATGGTAGATAATCAATTATTAAAGATTTCCGACAGCTCTGGTGGCCTAGTGGTTACAGCGTCCGCCTTGGATGCGGGAGGTCGTGGGTTCAAACTCTGGCCGGATCATACCGAAGACTTATAAAAATGAAACTAACAGTTGCTTCGCTTTGCGCTCAGCATTAAGAGGTTAGTATTAGGACTGGTAGGCCTTGTGACAAGGTAATGTGACTGGTTGGGACAGGATGGTACATGTCTGCGTCATTATGTCACAGTGCCAGACATCAAGATAAACTGCCACACTGCAGACATTGTTGCGGTAAGACTGAAAAATTGTTAAAGCAACGTTCTAAATACACACACACACGCGCGCGACTCCGAAGTTCGCGTAAACGTTTCGTTGAATTTATCGTTTTTTATTCACATTACTGTAAATGAGACTTTTAAAAATCCATATGAATTTTCATTTACATTAATTAACAAGAGATACAAGTTGCAGCCACATCATATTACGTCCCAACTTTCCGCAAGTTCATACACCTAGTGACAAAGTAGCCATTTCGATGCAATCCTACTGTAATCATAATCATAATGCAATGGTCACGTCTTTTTTGACCTGCACAATAAGGTTGGACTACCGACAACGAGCTTAATTCAAATGCCAGTCATCTTCAGTGCAAACTGAAGTTACTTTTTATTACTAATTAATCACATTACGTATTTCTATGGTAACTGAGCCAAACAGCTGTTATCGAATTCTACTGTAATCTCCAAGAAAATCAGAGATACATTTCTTTTTGTTTTCATGGAGATATGCTGTATTGTAGAGAATGTTCCGTGTATTCTGTAGAAAGCAGCATTAAACCCTAAACAGAATTTGAAATGTTTACTGAATTTTAGTTTTGGCATGAGACGGGAAAGTAAGTCTTGTCATTTCATTGAAATGCAACTATTTTCAGAAAATGCAACACAACTTTCGCTGATATTATTAAAATATATTTTCTACAACTTTGTGATTAATATATGCACGACAGACTTCTTGTAGTCGAACTCTGAATGAATGTACTGAATTTCATTAGAAGCGTGAAGATGCAGTTTGTTTTGGTTTTTATTATAAAAAAAAAAGAAAGAACCGTTACTCTAAGGCACCTGGTACACAAAAATGGGTGAAGAAATGCTAGGATACAAAGAAAGTAAAAAGTAAGCTACATCCACAACCATCCCAATCGACATTAGCTGACTATTCGGAATAAGGATTTTTTTTTTTAGAAAACTGACTATATATGGATAAATAATATATGACGTAATTCTCGCGCATATGCTACCTTGTTAACTCGCTCATAGCCAGGTCCATCTGAAAATTGCACAGATCCGCGTCTGCCAGTGAGTTTTGAGACCGTAGATCAGTGTGTATGTTGTCTGCAATAGGACTCGACTTATAACCGAATATGTTCGGTACTTTATACATGCTGTTTGTGAAATATCTAAAATCCCATAGATGAGGAATTCTTCAGACAATCGAGGAAAGAGCCACGGTCGCAATTCTCAGTTGGGGCTTGAATAGCAAGACTGTATTAAATCGAAATGAGTAATACAGACTAAACAGGACCACAAGAAAGTGGTAGAAAAATACAAATACTACAAATAAGAACGAAAAAAGTAACTCAAGAACTGACACTTTGACGGCTAAGAAGAATTTCAAGAAATACAAGATAGAATTGTTTCCTCTTTTCAACTGACATTGAATGTTGAAATCGACTAAGATATACTTAGATATTAACAAGATTTTCAAATTAGTAGCTGTGGCAGCCATATTGTATGCAATATGGACGAACTAGGGCCACGGACAGGGAATAACACATGGGCAAAATTCCAGGAGCTCGCAAATGTCTGGGGGCGTACAATAATCACAATTTGTAATTCATTGTGGCCTACTGGAAAAATTTCCCTCGGGCCCCCAAATCCTCACCACGGGCCTGGGAAAAACTAGATATCATCAGAAGTCTTTTGGTGGAAATCCAATGTTATTTGAACATCCATTAGGGAGAAGAATCCACAACAACTGTTTTTAAGACATCTGACGTGGCAGCCATACAGAATGCAAGATCGGTACCTTTTCATTCAGACATTTTAGTCATCTGTTTAAAAATCTGGATCGATCTGCATAACCATTCATAAGTAACGATTTTCAAGATGGATGGATGCTAGATATAAGACCGGCATGATCTTCATCCAAGACCAACAAGAAACCTTAAGAAATCTTCTGACCCAGAACCGCATGTCGATATGACCTTCTATTTAGGGGAGTAACCAAAACAAAATTTTCATGATGTCCTCCATATTGGATATCATAAAAACACCATTTTCATTTAGGATCAAAATCACAAGATATCATAAGAAGCCTTTTGATGAAAACCCCATTTGGATATGACCATCAACAAGATGGCTACCGTGGCAGCCCTACTGGAAGTCCCATCTGCATTATTTTCATTTAGAATAAAACTAGTCTTCAAGTGAAAATCTCACGTTGATATTACTTTAAATTCAGGAGACACGGTGATAACGAGATGATTTTCAAGCTGGCTGAGATGGCCGTCTGACTGGAACAAAAATTAATATTTGGGATAATCTTGGAATGAAAACATCATTACTGTTAAAAAAAAACGATAATCCAAGTATTATATATAGATTTTATATTTTAATGCCCTTGCCAGGCTTTTTTCATGAAAATTATATGGCATACATACATTTGTTAAATTTAACATAGACAAAGGAGAAATTGTTATTAAAAAAGGAGAAAAAACTGATACACCTAATTAATAAACTGGAAACTGTGCCACTATGTGCTCCGAATTTTGTTGTGTTGTTGATGTTTGTTTTTGCTAGTATTATATACACCCATTTTTTTTACTATATCCATACATGTTCTCAAAATGCACACATAATTTTCTTACATACATTTATTTGTTACTTCAATTTGTTATATCCATCCATTTATTAATATTTCCATTTGATACATGCACACATCTATTACATACATGCACTTCTTACATCATTTATTACTTATTTTACTTATTACATGTTTTCACCTTATATATAATTCCATTTATTACACACTTTTACTTATTACATATTTTCACTGTATAAGCAATTTTTCTTATTACATACATCAACTTATTACATACAGCCATCTCATGAAGGCACACACTAGTCTGGCTTAATGCGACTAACCAAAACTAAAATTGGTCACTCTTAAACCATATAATGGTATTTACACTATGTCAGGACAAATAGATGCATTATTCTGGATATATATATATATATATATATATATATATATATATATATATATATATATATATATATATATATATATATATATATATATATGTGTGTGTGTGTGTGTGTGTGTGTATGTGTATATATGTGTGTGTGTGTGCATGTGCGTGTGTGTGTCATGGGTGTCAAAAAATCGGTGGCATACACACTTAACTGGACCCAAGGTTGTAGGTCACTGACTTTCATCAGCTGTGATTTTCTAGTTTTCAATCAATAACATTTATTTCATCAATCTGTTCCTAATATGAAATGATTGTTGATTCCCTGTTGCCAACAAATTGGAAGTTAATAAAATCAATGAGACATAAAAAAGATGAATCTCTAAGAAGGTGATGCTGTTGGTGCAAAAAAAAAAACAGAGTCCTAAACTATAACTTTCCTGGGAACTAGAAATGGTTGACTTTCAAACAAAAATAACCATTCTGTAACAAACAGTTCATGAAAATCATAGGGTTATTTAAAAGCAGTTAAAGAAAAATAAAAGAAACTTGAGAAGGCTTTGAGATTTTGTGTTATGGTGCTCTTAGATTCGAAAATATTGTCAAATAAAGGTATAAATCTGAGTCTTTAAGTGTTGCAGATTTACATTATGCAGCTGTGAAGTTCAAATTGAGATCAAGAAGAGAAAACTGAACCACCATTATCATTTATTACATCACATGAAAAATTCTTAATTCCTGATTGGCTAACTGCTGGGATTTTATTTTAAGACAGTATGCATTTCCTTTAAACTCCTGGATACTATACCTAACAAGGTTAATACACTCACTTGTTGAGTTGGCACCAGTGACGTATGCCATCCTAATTCTTGTGATGTAATATATCAATTGGGGCCCTGGGTAGCTAAAGTGATCTAAATTGCTCACCTTTTCCAATCACTGCCATCTCCCTTATGTTCATGTGGGTTAGAGTCTCTGGCTGGCAAATGTGATTATCTGAGAGAGTATGCCAGTATTTTTATATGGTCAGTGGTTTCTATTGCAGTTTTCTTGAGTTCTTCCTCCACCACTTATACTGGCAGATATAGATAGCCTATCATGTGCATGAAAAATGGTGTTAAACCCACAACAATAACAATTAATCTTTCATTGCTTTTTCCCCCATGAGAAATTTACTGCAGTGTTGTCTGAGAGATATACAGTCTTGTCTGCAGCTATGACACTATACATCAACAACACCATAAAGGAACAATTCTCATGGGAGATTTTAATGGTACATTTAACACATTGTTGGCTTTATCATGCTCAGAAAATGGGAAATCTTAATGGTACATTTAACACATTGATGGCTATATCATGCTCAAGAAATGGGAGATGTTAATGGTACATTTAATTCATTGATGGCTATATCATGCTCAGGAAATGAGAGATGTTAATGGTACATTTAATTCATTGATGGCTATATCATGCTCAGGAAATGGGAGATGTTAATGGTACATTTAACACATATTTGGCTTTATCATGCTCAGGAAATGGGATATATTAATGGTACATTTAACACATTGTTGGCTATATCATACTCAGGAAATGAGAGATTTTAATGTTACATTTAAGACATTGTTGGATATATCATGCTCAGGAAATGGGAGATTTTAATAGTGTATTTAATACTTGTTGGCTATATCATGCTCAGGAAATGGGTGAAACTTGCCTTTCAAATGGACACACCATGGCAACTGACCCAACCAGAATAACCAAGGCAGGTACTGAACTCATGTGTCATGACTATTGGATGGCAAGTATGATACTCCATCAACGAAGTTGCTATGGTTCTCTCCCATGGAGAAGACATAATAATAATAATAATAATAATAATAATAATAATAATAATAATAATAATAATAATAATAATAATGATAATGATAATGATAATAATAATAATAATAATAATAATAATAATAATAATAATGATAATAATAATAATAATAATAATAATAATAATAATAATAATAATAATAATATACTTTACAAACACATTACTATCATCATATGAAAAGATCCAAGAGACCAAATGGGGCAGTGACTGATCAGCCTAAATTCAACCATACCAGAAATTTGATCTTAATGACATTTGAAATCATGGGTCAAACAGGAAGCATAAATCAGTCTTTATAAGAAAGAATCATCTCGTCTCTCTATTGAATTTGTTAGTATAGGGTTGTTCAGCCATGGACCTCATGTGGCATCACTAATCACTTCATCATACCTGAAAATAGAATGTAGCCTCATCTTCGGACAAACATTACAATATGACGGCTCAGTACCATTACATTTCATTGACAGAAGATAATATTCCTGGTGAAAAATTACCTTATGCTTTGATAGAAAATCACTCGGTGATGCAGCTGAAATGATGGTAAAGTGCATAGATCTCAGTGGAAATCTAAGCGATTTGATTAAAGGATATGTAAAATTCAGTGTGTATATACTGCATGCATTCGATGCTTCTAGTAGAGCAGTTAAATAGAACGTGCATCGTGAATATATGATGTCTTCCCCAAAACAAAACAAAAAATAAAAAGTAAATAGACCACCAAAGTATCACTTCAATTTTGCTCTAAGTGTAAGAGGTAAATTAATTTGTAAACAAAAATGTTCCTTGTATTGAAAATAAGAGCAGCAATGCAGGTTATCGCCCCACCCCCTCCTTCCAATTCATTAGCTCGCAGATGCAAAATATTATATTTTAATCAGCCATGAGAACAAAGACAGTGCTATAATGAGCAGATGTCCTAAACAGGGAGAATCCATTGCAAAAGGCTTCTTTGTACTGATCTGCAGTTCAAGGCATTTTATACAAATAGGTTATGAATTATAATTTAGTTAATCCCTTATGGGTACAATACTGTAGGTGATTGAGAATAATGGTCTAGGCATGATCTGGAATATGATGGTCTAGGCATGATTTGGAATATCTTGGTCTAGGCATGATTTGGAATATCTTGGTCTAGACATGATTTGGAATATCATGGTCTAGGCATGATTTGAAATATCTTGGCCTAGGCATGATTTGGACTTGGACTATCTTGATCTAGACATGATTTGGAATATCATGGTCTAGGCATGATTTCAAAATATCTTGGTCTAGACATGATTTGGAATATCATGGTCTAGGCATGATTTGAAATATCTTGGTCTAGGCATGATTTGGACTATCTTGGTCTAGACATGATTTGGAATATTTTCGTTTAAGCATGATTTGGAATATTATTGTCTAGGCATGATTTTGGATAATATAATGGTCTAGACATGATTTGGGATATCACTGTCAAGCATGAATTTCTAATAATTATATCAAAAGTTAATCCTATTCTAATAATTCCCATAACACTGGGCAGCCAGCTAAGGTTTGCACCTTACTTGGATGGATATGACCCCAAAAACACCTCAATATTACTTCTTATGATAAACTAGCTAGAAGCTTAATAGTGCATTCAATGAAAGACACCTACAAAATTTGATCACATAGTTTTGCCAGGTTGTCTTAAATTAAAAGGCCAGATTTCTCAAATTCCTTTCAAAGTACCAGTGGAATCCTGTATCATTTACACAGACAAAAAAGATCCTGAACGACTTCCCTCCCTAAAACAATGCAAACTTCTGTCCCTCAAAAACTGTTCATTGCCAGAATCCTCCAATAGAGTAACTGCCCTTCCTCAGACATAATTAACTGCCCTTTCTCAAATACTGCTCTTGCAATTTTTCATATACCCACATTAACTGAGTTTAAAACTCGAACCCATATGAGGAATATAATTTAGTATACATATGTACAATTAAATTTACTATAGATGCAAAATTCTGGTTCTATTTGTGGATATCAGGCAAAATGAATCCTTTTTTTATGCCTCTGAATAATTTTAAGTGGAATATTAAATCTATTTTCAGATGTGGCAACTGTGTGCATGAGGTGGGTTATGAGAGGGTATAGAATGTGCAGATCTGACTGATTCAGGTGGGGTGTTTTTATGCATTAGTTAATATGTACTGTATGTGACAAAATATATCAAGTTTATACAATTTACCATTTATAGTGTAATTACTAGCATGGTCACAAATTTGATTCTTCCTAGCTGTGCTTTGAAACATTATGCTTCAGATTTGATCAGTTAGATCTCAACAACCATGCATAATGCTAACTATCCCTCATAATTTTGTGTCACACTAATTTAATGCAGCGAATGTTTCGAAATGTCATATTTATTTTAAATGGCTTACACCTACTAAGCTGTTTATATTTTGTGTTAAGAAGAAATTTTAATTAATTTCTGTCATTTAAATCTCCTATTCTGAAGTAATACATGAACACATAGATGGTCACATTGACCTTTTACTCATTTATAGCATAATTTGACAAGGATAATATCTTTCAATCTTAAATTGAAGAGAAATAAATGGCTACAGCAAATATGGTAAATCTTAATTAGACAAATTTATTTTAAAATCAATGTTCACTAATGTTATCTTTGAAAAGAAGAACCATACACATTGTTTACTTATGCATTCTGCAACCATAAAGTCCTTAGGTCTGTCAAGTAAATTAAGGTTGATTACAGGACTCATGGTACAAATTATGTATCTAGAAGAATGGGAATCAGTCTGGAAATGAGTGTAGTATGACCAATGGCATTGTAACCTGGGGAAAAGTTTTTAAAGTTTTTGTACAACTCTGAATTTAAGAAATGCAGGTAGTAGTTACCAGTACATGTATTAGGTTTCTATTTAACAATATTTTGTGGGGTAAAATATTTGAAAAACATCAATATCAGGGAAAGTTTATGAGATTCAGTTAGTCATAACAAATCTGGGTAACTGGGGCATACAGTACATGTATTCTTTTATTTCAACATCATGACATATATGGGTAAATGTGTCATATATAATTCAGGTTCATCAGTCATGGTATGGTCTGTGGGGAGAAAGGAGCCATCATTAATTCACAAAATGTTTTATAATTCATACAAGATATGCTAAAATGTTCTGTCACGACATACTTTTCAAACAGAATTTTCCACATTTATTTACAAGAAAAGAATTTTGTTAGACTCAAATGAAATGCATGAATATGTACAATTTTGCAAAATTCACAAATCTGACAACTTTTCAAAGCATGGACATGGAAGATTGCAATGTATTTTTAAATGTTCTATTATGAATGATTTTAGTAATTGACACTGGAAAACATCCAATGATCATTTCATTCTATTATTCATGCAAGTGGTGGTATATAGTCCAAAATAACTCAAAACAGTGGCATTTCTGTAATAGATGTCATTTATCGCATATTAAATCAGCTAGAATAGAAACATTTTACTAAATTGATGATGACAAAGGGAAATGATTGTTTTAACACATTCACTGTCAGACAAATTGACTAAAATTAGATTTTATTGAATCGTGCTTTGAAACTAAATTAAGGGTAACTTAATTAACCACCACATGACCAATGATGTAAATACATTGTGTACCTCTTTTAGAAGCAAAAATATTTTGAAAGCTTCATTTAATGTGATTATATATAATAATTTACATACTTTACATCAAGTAATATTTTTAAAAAATTCATCATATTTCCATAGCTGATGGTTCCATTGAAACTGAACAATACAAACATACATGTTAGCTAAAATTTAGATTGTTATTCTGCTTTACTACCAGGTTTTATGCAATCTTTGGAACCAAAAGCAAGTTTGATCTATTATATCTATACATTATAATCATCAAAACAGAAAGTCCAAATGGTGTTTGTATCAATTTCTGAATAATTAAATGTTTCTTTCTTCCTTATGATTTCCAGCAATCTGATTGGCCAGTACATTTTGAATATCTATTGCTTATATTTCTAGGAATGTAAAAGAATTTATTAATTTGGCACTACTTTTTCTGATACTATATCTGTAATACTGAATAATGATGGTTCAGATCAACAATGACGTCAATGTGATCATGTTCTATGGTGTATAATAAATACAACAGTCAAAGATAACAAAATAAAAATAAAAAAATTTGACTTAATAAGACTGAAATATATAATTGAAAACTGGATCCCCACCAAAAATGTTGATAATTCAGGGAGTGAGAGACTCACTGCATCTGGATGGTTTTTGAATGCATTTCAGAATGCAAGTTTAAGTACTACAAAATAAACATGAAATGCCTTGTAAAGCAAATGAAGAGAAGGTAGACTGTTGTTGTTGCTGTTGTTTTGGGGCTTAACACCATTTTTCAGCACACAATAGGCTATATATGGTGGCCAGTATTAATAGTGGAGGAAGAAACCGGGAAATCCGCAGAAAAAAACACAGACCCAGGAGAAGCTACTGGCAAACTTTCTCACATATCCACAATCGATGAATCTTAGACTCAAACCCACAAGACAGAAGTGAGATGGCAGTGATATGTAATGGAGGGAAAGGCTTTAGACCACTCAGCCAATCAGGGCCCTGAAGGTAAACTATAGAGAAGCTATATACATTTGTAAAATATATAGTATGGACTTGCTTAAAAGTCACATTGAGCTGCAAATTGCATACATCCAGATTTACCACTGCATAATGCACTGGCAGACCAGACATATGCAGTATATTAGGAGTACTAGCTAAACAAACACTTACTCAGATCTGCTGATACATTATGCAATGGCAGCTTTGAGAACATACAGCTTGTAGTTTGACTTAACAAGTACATAATGTAGTAAAACTTCCATAAAGTGGACATTATGGGACCAATGTGTTGGTTATATTAAAGAAATGGCTTGTATAAAAAAAAATTGATCTGTAAAAGAATGACCTTCATTTGGGACCAACATCCCAGAGAGGAATGGCAAACTACAGAGTGTTGGTTTAGGGAATTTAAACAATGAACCTTAATTAATATCTAACTTCAATTCTGAGTATGCTTCTAATTATTTCTGATAAAATAATTAAATACATTTGTGCATTGGACATGTATGAAAAATCCACAATGTCTAAAGTAAGTATCAATAATTTCATTAAAATGAACCTTAACTAATTTCAGGAAGAACTTATTTGTAAGTCAAGTCCAACTGCAAACTCCATAGACAGATCTGCATCACATAATGTGCCAACAGATCTGGGTCTATGCAGTTTGTTAGGGTTAATCAGCTACTGACATATTATGTGGTGGCAGATTAAGAGTGATCAGGAAAACAAACAACACAGACCATGACCTCCTGGTGCATAATTCATTATTATGTTGGACTCACTAATAAGTATGTATATATGGAACACAGAAAGTACACAGATCCCATTTGTATAATGTAGTACACCAGAGTCATAAGGACAAAAAAAAATGAAAATATGTGTTTCAAATTACACTGGTTTTAAAATTAGGGTAGGTAGTTAGGATTTTTGCTTTTTAAACATTATATATTATGATGTTTAGTATATACTAAGTGCTTCAAGTACTGGACAAAACTGGCTCAGTTAGATGTTTTTTTTTTAACCTATGGAAAAAAGTGCTAGGATCAGCAAAAAGAACTGGATGTGGTCAGGTGACTGGCAACACATTGTTTTTCCTAATAGTGATCTGTATTATAACTCAGGAAACCTTATAAGATTATTGTTTCAATATGGGTGCATCATACAAGTGGATATGAAAATATTTATAGTGTATTTATTGACACTAAATCATATTAAAACTGGTTTTCATGAGTCAAGAACCAAAGTACATCTACAATAAATGTATGATAAAAACCAAATGCTGTTGTGTACTGAGGGGCATTAGAGGTTACCATATGCAGCTCTTTGTGGTCACATTCCACTAAATAGTATGATATTTGATCATACAATGTATTACACAAAAATATTTGACACTTTGGGGTAGATTGGTTACAATAGGCAGGATGCATACTTTCCAACCAATGTTATAATTATAAATGGAAAAAAATGGACCAGTCATTCAAGATTGACTATACTCATAGTATGACTATCACCCTACTATCATTCCACAAGTAAACATTTTCTGCTGTACTTGCTGTAAAATAGGGTTGGTGGGTTGTTGGGTTCACTGGCTAAGATATTTAAATAATTGTATTTTGATTTTTCAGTTCTAATACATATATATCTGCATCAGTGTGGATGCTTTCTGACATCAATGAGATATCATACCCCTCCCAGTTTGCTTCCAGTATTCTGTGAACCACTATATAACATCTTCTAAAGTAGTGAAATTTGGCTGCAGAAGCAAAATCAATTAAAAGAAAATTATTCTTGACAAAAATGATTTTTCAAGCTATATAACAAGGATTTTTCTCAAGACATGAGTACTGGGAGTCCCATTAGCAGTCTCAGACTTGAGTACTGGAAGTCACATTAGTAGTTTCAGATATGAGTACTGGGAGTCCCATTAGCAGTCTCAGACTTGAGTACTGGAAGTCACATTAGTAGTTTCAGCTATGAGTACTGGGAGTCCCATTAGCAGTCTCAATGTCAATTATAAATCCCCTTTTTTAAGTAGGGATCTCAAGTAGGGTCAAATAAAAATTTCAACAAGTTATTTCCTGAAAACTGTTTATGACATAAGCACATTAAAAAATAAAGATGTCATAACTAGGATAATTTCTGCTGCAGCTGTTCAGAATGTGTTCATTAAATAATTTTGCCTCTGCAAATGATGATGCAATTAATCCAACTTTCTCTGCTCCTTGTGGCAGTATAGCCCAAAATCATGTATATGACTTGCCACAGATTACACAAGATTTTGGTATGGAAAAATTAAGAACTGTTTCAAAACATGAGGATTCACTAATTAAGTATGAGAAATACCAAATATAAAAATTGACTGCATCATTTGAAATCCACAAAGTCATCTTTTTATGTGGCTTTTAGATGGCATGAATGTTGGTTATCTTGCATTAAAAGAGAGTTCAAGATGTCACATTTCATAAAGAATCTACATTTCAATTTGCCATGAAATGGAATAACTTGTTTTCCCTTTGGACTATACTGATGCAAAACAGAAGCTAAATGTATCAAACATTATTCAGAAACTGGCACTGAAATATCACTGTGAGATATACACAACCATTATTTGATTTGCTTGGAAATTCGGATCATTCTATCAACATCTCCCACCAGGCCCTTATCAATAAAGGTCAGTCATGTGACAGATTTATCAGTTTAGGTATATTAACTAATTATCAGCAGCAATCAAAACTATGTGTACAGCTGACAGTTTGAAGGGAAATTATAATAGTCATTCAGGAAAATTTACCTGTGTTACTGCACTGTACCAGTAAGGAAATGATAACCATACAATATAAAGATGGATAGATACTAAGACAATGCAGTGAGATGATACAAGCAAACATCCAGCATGCAAAAAAATTAAGTCAACCATTTTGTTGGTTCTTCCACAAAGAAGCATACTTCACTCATTGGGATGAACAGAAGGAACATTACACTACATGAGAATCAACACTTTTGTCAGATCATGCCTGTGTTTTGAAGAAGAGAAGGGGAATATGTGCCTTCAACTGTAATGTAACTATCAATTTTATCTGTGATGTTCAAGGGCATGAATGTATATTGGGGTCATTGTTCTACAAGTTGATATTGGATAAGCTGTTAGTTTTCATTTAATAAATTTTTATATGTAAAATAAAATAGCAATGTTTTACAACAGCAGAACCTGCCTTGAAAGAGCACCACTTCTGCCCAAAAAATAATGGTCTTTCAAGACAGGTGGTCTCTTTAGAAGGTTTTAATGAATTTGCCCTATATTTAATTCTTTAAAGAATATTTCAGTTACTGTGTCCTTTAAGGAAGCACCATTTCTGAAATATTAACAGTAGCAAATTTATTATGCCAGTAGCAATCAATAATCACATTTATCATTTCATCCTATTATATTTCTCTGCATAATTTCCTACTTCTCTAATGTCATCATTTGCACTAATTCTATCACTAATTGACCTAGTCATACTAGTGATATTTAAAAGGGATGGTCACTGATTATTACATAAGTGATAACCAATGTTATTTGATACAGCAATAGCTGCAAACCTATGTGACCCATGGTTATATGCTCCTGGTATGCTCTTCACTACCCATGGGACCGATATATTGATATATTGACCTATCTACACAAGGGCATATTGATCTGATATTTCAGTGCTTTACATTAGTTACATCTATTGGATTTGATGAGCTGCCTTCCTTAGTATGCAATGAAAGCAAATAACTAAAAGCTAACCAATAGCATGTAATAGTGGTTCACTGTTCATAGGATGAAAATGTTGTAGGCAATTGAGCTCAAAAGGATACTTTATAAGTTTAACATCGAAAGTAAGACTATGTACCAGATAGAAGCCATTACATGTGTATTTGAGATAAAAAATGTATTTTTGCAACCATGGACAAGCAGTGGAAAACTGCTTATTTATGAGCCCATCAGAGTTGTGTGTACCTCTTGTCTCAACCATGATGGACCAATGTTCAAATTGGTGTGGTAGCTTGCCACTGTATCCAATGAAATTCACAGACTAAAAGCACTGAAATATCTGTTTGGTCTGCCAGTGTGTAGATAGGGTTAACATACTGAACAACTTCTGCTAGCAAACATGCTGGCAGGCATTAAATATCACTGTAATTAACTGTCTGCATCTCAACTGGAGAGGCTTTGTACAACAACATGGCAAAAAACACTTCTGATCATACAGAAACTGCCTTCAAATAATGCACACAAGGGATACCCAATCAGGAAAGAGTATCCATTTGTTCTCTATACTAATTTCATAAAAATTTTCAATCTTTTAATCAAGGATACCTATCAATAAAGGTCACCTGTTGATAAGGCAATTTTAATGGTTTATGTGTCCTTTATTGACAGGTTTCACTAAATAACCAGTGCTCCAGAAATATTTTCTCTCACACAGGCCCTGTGTCCATGGCATGTGAAGAATCCATTGCCCCTGTTAAATATTACTATATTTACTGTTAAGATAATTTTATATTAAAATTACAAAATCAACAGGCCACATGTAGGGGAACCAGAAAGATTTATACAGACCTTGGGGAAAAAGGCTATTTGTTTTTTTTTTTGAGTACTGCATACAAATAGCTAAACGTGCCTTAAACAACCAACTAATAAGAAGAATGGTCTTTTGATCCAGTGGACTCTTTAATACAGGTTCATTTATCCTAAAAAATTATGTTCTAGAAATTCATAGATTGTGACTGCTTAAGTAGGTAATCAATCATTAACTAAATTTAGCATTTATCCAAATTCCAAATTTATAGCATTTATCCAAATTCCAAGGTTAAAGCATTTATCAAAAGTCCAGTTAAACCTCTTAGCAGTCAATGAAAAGGGAATAAATGTGACATAACAATACTGATGATGCTCTAACAGGTTAATGCTCTATTGGGTTAATTCCTACAAAAATCTGATTAATGGATTTATGAACACATGGCTGTTAAGAAAAGTATGGAAAATTAAGAGAATTTAAAATTGATGTTGTGCAGTCAAACTTCCATATAGGTCACCAGTTTCCAGCCTGTTCTTAATTATCTCCAGTAGATGCATTTTACTGAAATTCTATAGGATAAGTATATTTTTTCTAATTAACAGTTAGTAAGAACTTTTAGTGTTAGCAGCAATTTTCATATTTACCAAAGATCACTCTGTAGTCTCCTGCTGTTTGCCAGTTACCATGAAAAAGAAAATAAAGAAGCAAACCAAAAATATATTAATATGTAAATAAAGAAACAAAGATGAAAATTTAAATTATAAACATAACAAATTATATGAAAAACTAAAAACAGACAATAATAATATTGAAAAGCATCAGAAAGAGATCTATGACTAATAATCAGGGTCAGAACAACAAATATATTGAGGGGTATGAAATTTCAAACAAGTCACAGTTTACATTCCATAACTTACATGATATGAAGTGTTCAAAATGGCTGAGGAACACAGGCTACATAAACTATTTCCTACACCAAGTTGATTTTACCTATTTTATCCAGATAAAAATTCATTCTAAATATTAAGACATAATCAATATGCAAAATTTCTTGCTCATAAACAAAGACATCCAAGAACTTGATAAAAAAAACAACAGCAGATCATAACTCTATAAGACTGGCAAATGGTCCAGCCAATCAAATACAAGATCACCTCATTATTATGCATTGATTCACTGATGACAAAAGCATATATTCCAAGTTTGATCAACATCAAACTATGACTGTAGCTCCCTGAGTAGCAACCAGTTTGACCAATCAGAAAAAGATTACAACATTAATATGCATGGATTTTATTGATATCACAGTTTTTGAAGATCTTGATGACATATGTCAATATTTCAAGCTTGACCAAAACCAGATCAGAAATATGACTTACAATGGCATAACAAATTCAGCCAATCAGATGCAAGATCAATTAATATATGTGCATCTCACTGAATATCAAACATGTATAATGTCTTGATGATACAGTAAAGTATGTCTTGAGAGATCACTGCTATGAGAGACCACCTGTCTTGAGAGACCAGGTTCTCCATGTACAGATTTATTGATTAAATAGTAATATGAGATCTTCATGTCAAACATATATTACAAATTTAATCAAAACGATCAGAAATTTGACTTCCAGAGTAGCAACAATCAGTCACTTTTGATGATTCCAAACTGGGAACAAGTTCTTCTAGGTTTGGGCCAATTTCTATTGAACAGATGGTGATGGTAATCATAACTAGAAGATATCAGCGTTGCATTTTAAAACTTTTAAAATGAACTTTATAAAAATTCTAGACTTGTAGGCAGCAACGCCTGTTCAAATATCTTGTTAAACATATCTGGCTATGAACTTCTGTTGAAAAACCTATTGTACCTTTGAGCAATAATGTGAAGTTTTCTTATCCTGTTTTGGTTTATTTCCAGTTTTTTACATTGAGTTTTGGTTGGAATTTGTTCACTTTTGGCTAATTTAATTATATCTCCAGTTACATTTGGTTTTTTCTCCTAATTTTTGTACATTTTTTTATGAGACATGCCCAGCCTTAAGAACTTTTATTATTATATAATTATCTTAACAGGAATAATTTTGATATTAAAACACAAGCTAGTGATCTAAAATGTTGCAATCAAAGTAATTGGTCTACCTTGTTTCAACACATCTCATTAAATGAAAAATATTTTCAGACTATATTGCAGGAAATAAACAGCTGCATGGAAAGTCAAAAAAGATCTGAAAAACAAACTTCAACAGTACAATATACATTTTTAAAGAACTGTAACTCTTACAAACTGAATGAGAAATCAAGTGCTGTTACCTCCCATGAATTTTGCTGGGAAATTTTCTTTACCTCAAAATAACTTTGTGCTTTTGCAAGATGAGATAGGGATCAGTCTAACAGAAAATGCGGGACAGGGCAATTTTAGGTGATTATGTCCTTAGATTGGTTTGGTTTTTGCACTGGCAAGAAATTCTAACTTAAAAGTAAATCCCAATTTTTGAATAGGATTGTGTTATTTAAAGTTTAATCGAGAAACAATTACTATACATAGATATTAATCATATTTAAGCATTCAATATGTACCAGATTCTGTAAATATCTTGGTTAGTATGATTACCACATGGTTCAAATACCAAAACAATGGACTGTGTGTGTGTGTGTGTGTGTTTATTTTTTTTACGTAGTTTTAACATTTTTTCAGTCAACTGCTATTATGTCTGAGTGTGGCACTTTATAGTGATGTCTAGCACTGGGGCATCATGCCACAGACATGTGGTATTATGTCCCACCCACTCACATTATCCTGACACCAGGCCAACCAGTCCTAACACTAACCTCTTAATGCTGAGTGCCTAATGAGGCAGCTATCAGTACCATTTTTATAAGTTTTTGGTATGACTCAGCCAGGGTTAGAACCCGAAACCTCCTGCACCTGAGGTATATGCTCTAACCACTAGGTCAGTCACTGGAGCAGCAGACTCTCGGTAAAGGCCCAGTTGTAAAAGCAAAAGTATGCATTAATGTTTGATGTGAAATAAAAAGAGTTAAACCAATCAGAATTTCTTCAAATCTGAAAAACATAAATGTGGGTACTTATATTTCTCTGAGTATAGATTTAGAAAAATTCATTTGTCCAAACAGTGACAGGGCAAAATACTTAATTTTTGGCAATTTTTGATGCATTTTTGATATTTCACAAGCTTAATTTTTAAATAGGTGCAAATAATTTAGAGTTAAATATACAATAAGCTAGAAAGACGGTGAGTTTTTTTTTGATTTGTACAAGATGAATAAAGATCTGTAACAGGCAGATTTCACTGCAATGACTGAACACCATGCAGACAACACAAACAGGCAAGGAAGTGAAATTTTTGAAAACTTGTGCTAACCTCATCCTAGGGAACAAAGTTTCATAGTGTCATTCTGCCATATGCAGTCAGTCCCTTTTAAGTAAAACTACAATTATCATTAATGAAATATTAATGGTACCCTGAGCTTTTTTCTCATCATCACATCATTTCTAAGACTGAAAAAGAACAATTGTTTCAGACTTGCATGTTTTTTCTTTTCAAGAACTTTGTGAACTATTTGACGTGTGTAGAAAAAGATAAAAGACAATGAAAGAAAACCTCAACATTATAATAATTCATTTCTGCCACATCTAGTTTTCCCCTCTTTACCATTTAAGCTTTGTAAAATATTTTTTTTAAAACATACTATATATGGTCTTTATTCAGTGTATTTATGTTGGGAAACAGAATTAAACACTTTAGTGATAACTCACAACATAAACAAAGGAAAGTAACTCTTCTAGCACCATCACTGTGTGACCCAAAAGAGGAACTCCTAACAGTTGTGATGTCTTCTTGCCAGTTTTGTGCCAGACTTTCAAACATTACTTACATATGTTACCAACAAAAAAAAGGAAAAAAAAATTAGGAATAAGAAGTAGTTTGCATTAACTGTTTCCTGTCCACACAACCATTATGAAAATTTTCTGCAATTAAATTTTGTAAATGCACAGCATGAATACTATTTTGATCATACGAAAATTATATGGACCTATTTGTCCTATGCATCAACATTAATGTACTGTATATAGCATTTTATAAATGCCCAACCAACTGCAAACAATATAGACCCTGATGTATCATTACATAATATGCTGGTAAATCAGTATCTACATCGTTTGTAGGTAGATTGAACAAAAGAGACCCATATCTGTTGGGACATTATACAACCAGCTCCTTCGGGTCTATGCAGTTGACTGTTCTGTGTGCTATTGATGTTCAAAATCAAGATGCACTTAATCTGTGCCTGGCCCAAAACAGTGCAGACAGGATGTAATAAGTAGTCAAGTGGCAAGTTTACTTAAAGGTGCCATGTGTGTGTGTGTGTGTGTGTGTGTGTGTGTGTGTGTGTGTGTGTGTGTGTGTGTGTGTGTGTGTGTGCCTATTTTTCTTTCTCTGTTTTTAAAAACAATATCAGGTTTCAAAAAATTCATGTGAAGACTATTTTTGGGATTTAAGTTAACAGTATCAGATACCAACTTATAATCCATTACTTATTTTATTCCAATGAAATCTCAAGAAAAAAATCACAATGCAGTGAAGAAATAAATCATAACTGTCCATGTGGAAATTTTTAGCTTAAGTTTTCTCTTCCAGCAAAAAAAAGTGTCCAAACACAAACATCAACAGTGACAAACTAATATATATATATATATATATATATATATATATATATATATATATATATATATATGCTATGATCTTGATCTAGCTCTACCCATACCAATAAAATACCTTTAATCTGTGCAGTTTCTATTTTAGTTTAGGTGGGGGTATTTAATGTACAATAAACATAACAATATACATTAGTCTGATCCTATAAAATTAAATGAAGCTTTAAGATCAACTGGGTTCACAATGTGATGAAAATAAAAATTTTCATGTAAAATTTAGTCTGTTAATATTTCTAGATTATTTTCTGTAAATGTTCCATCTTGTTTAGCTAAATCTGACATTATCATATGTTATGGTTTTCATTTTCCAAATTGCAGAAACATTTCCAAACTTTGGGGATAAATTTTTACTAACTTGCTCTTTTTTCTTTCTAATTCATGTAGATTATTTATATTATTTCATCTTCTAAAAGAGTAATCTCATTTGTAATTTGATCTTCCTGCTGAGCTTGTTGTTCTTTTAAATGAAGGATAAGGAATAATTTTGTGTCTTATTTCCAACAAAAACATTAAAAAAATAATTGGTCATTAACAGAGAATCTAATACGAGAAACTGTAGCTTTCAAAAATGTTGTGGGTTTTTTTTGTTTGTTTGTAGAAAACAATAGTTAGTTGGGCTATAGAATGGCCTGGTTCTATGGAGGCATAATTGACCACTGTAAAAGAGATTCTGATCTTGAAAAAATCTTGCCTACATGATGGGGTTATTCTTTCTCCAAGTGTATTTCTTTCAATCCACCTTTTTTTCTCACTTGATATCAATTAGATTATATTTACTACAAATATCAATTACTGTATCTCTAGCTTTAGTGAGTTATAATTATATCCATCAAGAGCTTGATTCATAACTAGATTCAAGTCCCCTCCAATAATTATTTGAGGATTATCAAGTCTTCTATATCCTGCCTCAATTCAGTGTAAAAAAAATGGCGTCAACATTAGGACCATAAATGATTAAGAGTGTACATGTAATTTTATGTTTATAAGTGTGTATTTGTACATTTAAGTTTAAATCTCTAAAACTATCTTATTGCCATTTAAATCTGCTTCCTGCTTGATACTGCTGACCTTTGACACACACACCCGTTTTTCAATTATAGTGGTCTCAGATTTTTAATATAAAGGTTGTTTATATCAGAATTATTGATCCCTATTTTAACATTTGTCTGGTGGAATCAGGCTTTAGTTGTTACATTTTGGTTCAAAGGACACACAATCACCAAGTATGGGTCCTACAACTTTTATGTAAAATAAAGCTGAAGCCAAAGCCATTGCTGCTTACAGTACCAAGCACAACTATGAAACAACTATGAAACTGCCTAATCTCCCACCTTGTTCTTATTTTAGTAAGAGTGAGAGATAAGAGATTTTAATTAATGTAACATGTGTGCCTTATTTGGGCACAATCTGGTCCAGGCTCAGTTAGCCATGGAAAGATAAACAAACAGGATGGAAGCTGTTGACAGTCACTGATATCAAATATCCAGAATGTTGGAATTAATGATCTGGCCAACTGTCACTACTAACAGCTGGAATTTATACAGGCATTGAGAGTGAAGCCCTACTGATAACAGTTGTTTGGTTATAATTGAAGATTTATTTATTTAAATTATTAACTGGAAAAACAAAGTACTTATTGTCTTTTGGACTAAAGTACCATTTTGGGATTAATATGAATTCATTCAATGACATTTTCGATTCTTAAATTATGATGCATCAAGAATGTTGGCACATAAGCATTTACAAGGCTATTGGCACATCAGCACATTCAATGCTGGAGTTCCCTCTATATTTTTGAACTTGTTTAAAGAACTTTTAGGATCATTTGGGAATTAATTAAATTTTCACTTTGTATTCCAGAGAAATAAAGTATCTGTTGAATTTTACTGAACTTGGTGTCACTTTTTTCTGTTACTGCGTTTGGGACCATAGATTGGTAACAACAAGCACATGACCTAAATGTCAACCTCAATCCAAATCTTTGATGTGGGCATTTATTACCTAGGTAAACATAAGTGAATGTTAAAGCTGTATGCCTATCTAAAACAGGGTGGAAAAAATGATGCTTTAACACCAAGCTTAATCTAGGGTCCTAGGGTGATCAAGGGTCTCATAGATATGCAAAATGAACAATCATGAGATACCTATGTTAAGTTTGTGACAATGCAAGAAATAAATAACAATAATAAAATACAATTTATTAAGTGGCATCAATAGTCATACCATAAAATAGTCAAATATATACAAAGGGCATTAGACTGAAGAACATAAACTCATACCATTTTATATTAGTTAGCATTTTTAATTAACATTTTTTGTAATTTTTAATAATAGATCATTTGAATTTGACCTCAACTATTAAATAAACTTCAGATGATGATTTTGGTAATTCTTGATGAATTACTGTGAAATGATCAAGTACAGAATCCATGTAGGGCATTATGGGGTCACACTATCAAGTTAATCTGTTTCTGGTCATATTAAGCAAACCAATTATGGTTGTTACAACATTTATGAATTCATTTTTTTTTTATATTCTTTAGGTAATGCACTCTTACCATCTAGGATCCTACCATATCATAAACTAACCAAAATATAGGTCATGAGATGAGATTGTCAAACTAATTAGACTGCATGTCTGGATCTCTAATGCATGCAGCTAGGTGGGTCTTTCTTGTTCTACCATATATATATATATATATATATATATATATATATATATATATATATATATATATATATATATATATATATATATATATATAGTTGCCACAAGCACTATTCAGTCAGAGGTTATTAATTACAATGTTGATCAATACATCCATACCTACAGCAGTCACTAGAGAGGCCAATTGCAAAATCTTTCTGGTCTTTCTTGGTTCTACCATATATATATATATATATATATATATATATATATATATATATATATATATATATATATATATATATATATATATATATATTTATATATATATTTATATATATATTTATATATATCACAAGAACTGTTTAGTCAGAGGTTATTAATTACAATATTGATCAATACAGCTTTAGCCTTGATTTGTCCCTAATTATAGCTCCAGGATTTCATCTTATAATCTTTAGATTTCAGACCCATACTCCGAGTCACCAATAGACTTAGTCATCACACAGTTAACAGTAGTGGTGTACTTTAGGAAGAAAAGCTGGGAAAGATTTGATTTAATTGCAGCCTTACAGGACATCAATAGCAATCACATAATATGGCATAATACATATAGCATACAAAGGACATAGGGAACCCTTGGCAAATGTCACACAATTTGAAAAAGGTGAGGGATTCTGAGAAAATAATTTAAATTTGATTGGATGAACAAACCTTTTGATACTCTAGGGAAAAATACCCAGTAAAAATATTCAACTTTAAATAAATTTTTGAACCAAATTTTTTTTAATTAATTAATACAATACACCAAACCTTAGGGGGACACAACTACACACAAAATACTTTTCTTTTTTCAACTAAGGAGAGGGCATCTGTCTGGTACCCCTCCCCAAAGCAGAATGACACAATGAAGCTCTTGATTATGAGTTTCAATTGTCAGTTACAAATAATAAATAATTCATGTGAAAAACTTGGTACATTTTTAATTTTGAAAAGGTTTTAAATGTTTCAGGGACAGAAGCAACTTTGACTTTGAAAGAACATCTTTTTACATTGAAATCAGTATCCAAGGCAAGAATAAGAAACCAACAATACCAAAGAAAGACATCATGTGACCAAGTTCACATAATAGACACTCATGTCTTTAACTGATTAAAATCGTTCCTTGACTGATGAACAATCATGACTGCTAATAGTTATGCAATTCCCATTTCTAACAGACAGATCTGATTCTCATTTCAATAAGAAAGATTTCTTATTCTAATAGACTAAGATATTCCTGTAAATCTAATTCTCCGACCCCACACACAAAGTTTCATTACCAATGACAATTTACTTCACTGGTTGCCTTGCATATATTAGCGACATAAAACACTCTTATGTAACTTTTTAATCTTATGTAACTTTTTAATCCATGTATAAGCCATTTCTGCAAGCACATTATGTTGAATACAGAGATAAGTACTACATATGAATATCAAATTTTCTTTTTTTAATGTTAATAAAAACAAAATTCAAACATCAATTACTATTAATAAAGCTATCAAATCTATTCGGTTTTCTTGGTCCACTTTGGTACAGGTATCTGCTGACTTATGCAATTTTAACTTAAGCAAATTTTTTAATTTAATCTTTTTAGTGAAGACTAAAACATAATGAAATCACTTGTCTAAAACAAAAATTTTGAATTCATCGATGGTTAAAACAATCAGCATTAAACTTAATTGAATTACAGTTTAAGAAAATTAAAGGTAGTATAACCAAACATTTTAAGTTATGCAATTTCAAGTTTTTACCTGTGAGCTAATCACTGAAATTAGTCATGTTGATCTAATTATATCTGTAAATTAATAAATTTTGTGGATTAAACAAAAACTTAAATGAATAAGATTGACACTAGCCACAGTACCATTCAGTGACCACTTATGGCAGGTGTGATATATCACAAGATGCACAGCAGATTCACACATCTGTAGGGAGTTAATGGCCAGATAAAGATAGACAACATGATTAAAGCATGAAATTAGTGCTTGCCTGTCTCATTTTAAAATGGTAACAAAATCACTTCTCCTGGACTAGTGTCCTGGAAAATTGTAATTTTCTGACTTCAAAAATAAATTGTCTGGGCTGTCACATCGGGGATTTGATCAACAGCTTTATTACAAGTTAATTGACAGTCCTGAATACATGTACTAAATAACTTTAAAAAGAGCAGAAAAATTTCATTCCACAAAGTTGCTGTGTGATATCAAACCAAGCTTTCAGATATTTGGAATTCAGTTCAACAAAACTTCAAGTCTTAAAGGTACCTGATAATGATCCATGTTTTGCATAAAGCTAAAAAAATATTAACTATACAAAATTATGTCCATTATTATGTAACTGTTTAGTTTCTTATGATTTATGCAGATATTTCACAATTCTTTTCTTTATAATTTTCTTTTAATGAAATTATAGCACTATAACACATAAATGTAGTCTAATAAATCAGACCCCCAAATCTGGATGATCTGTTGGTCTGGTCACCGTTCATTAAAATGTGCAGTTTTTTTCTGCATGGAAATCTTTGCAGAACACTCCTGTGTACAGTTTAGATACTGAATGCAGACTGCTTACCAGTATTTGGTTACAAAATTCAAAATGGACACAAGATAAAGGGTTGTGTTATTCTATGTTGATTTACAAGTTGCCAAACATAGGATTTGATCTAGAACTATTCTGTATATATCAACAAAAGGCTATCAACAACTGACAATAGCTCAGAAGGTGTGAAAAATATTGCTAAGTTGCTAAGTGTCTAAATTTGTACACCAATATTGGTTTTAGGAATATGTGCTATCAGACTCACAAACAGACCATCTGTATCAACCAGTGGTGGATTTAGTCATTTTGAGAAAGTTGTACTTGTAACTTATCACCAGTCTTCACCCAGCATATCCATCTTTAGATATATAATTAATTGGTGAAAAGTAAGACAACAAATCCTAACCATAAGTTTAGGAGGTGTTTTGGGGCCCTGGTAATTTGGGACCTTAGGCAATTGCCCACCTTTGCCTAATGGTAAGTCAGCCTTTGGTATCAACACAGATTTGTGGTCTGATTTACTCTACTAGGTAATTACGATGTCGTAGCCTCAACTTATTTTGTCGTGTCCACAAAAGGACTAAGGTACTAATTTTAGTACTACTGTAATAGGGTACATGATATGGCCATAACAAAGTTTTAGATGACAAATTCATAAATATTCATGTTCAGCATCCTTACCATATTTATCGCCCATGTTAAATTGAATTTCGGCGGCGCCATATCCGTCTCGTCTGCCATCGCCTATTGGAGCAGTCTCGGCACGAGTGACGGTAAACCTGTCCGACATATCTGCACGAATTTAGAACCTACCCAAATACCTGGCACTATAAACTAGCAGTTATCGTTTTCTGGATAATTTTTAAATCATGGTTGAATCAAAAAGCTATCAATAGCTATGTTGATGTATATGAACACTCGACACCAGATTTTCCAGTAACGTCCTAGCTAATGAATGATTGCGTAGGATTAAAATTATTCCCATGAGCATACCGACTTCAGATTCTCACAAATCATTCTTGAATTAACGTTGAAAATGCGCTGTGACTTGTCACCCCGTCCGGTTACCAGTATTTACGGACGGACACAAAGAAAGAAATTAGCATACGATCAGCTTCTCTTTGACAACGTTAATTGTTACAGGTACCTGTCTTTTCTCTAGTTTCCTCCTGGGAGATAAAGAAAGGGACATAACTCTTTTCAGGTCACGTTTGAATCATTGAATCATTTGTAGATAAGAACACACCCAAACCAGTTAGTCATAAGGAAATAATATAAGTCTAAGTCTCCACACAAATTCAAATTAGATATACTGTGTTGACTTTTTCTTGTATGTCTTAAGTGTAACCACTTCTGCTAAGTACAGAGCCTCATTGTATTTTGTATATTGTTGAGAATCTAATGACTTGTTACACATCAGAGCCAATATAATTGCTTCAAGCAACTTGGAGGTTTATAATTTTCTTAATAGTCTCCAATATCATATATACCTGAGGTTATTGCAGCACTTTAATACAAATCAATTAAATCCTCAATGATACTGCTTAATGGCACAAATGGGTTTTCTAACATTCTCTAAGCAAACTATTAGAGGTATTTCTTCTCTGTGCAACGTCTTATGATTGTTATACCACCATAAAATTAACCAAAATACAATCGCCCCACAATGTCGAGAAAACATTTCTAAAAGAAAAAATTATTGTGTTAGTTTTTTAAAATTTAGAACAAGAATTTACTCACAAAATAATAAGATAATTATCTCTTGTTTTTGAGAACAAAAGTAATATTGGCAATAGTATATTACACATCTGTTCAGTGCTTAATAGTCCTGTATGTAGGCACTAATAGGTAATAACTTACTCTAGTACTGACCAGTGGGTAAAAGTGACCTTGACCTCTACATGGCAACATGTTTGTGAATGTTACTGCAAGAATATGGAGCAGAAAACAAGCAGTCTTCATTTGTATAATTGTAACAATTTTTAACTAGCCTAACTCATATACAGTGTATTTCTTCCCATATCATCTCTTTAAAGCTGGTTGCCATTTTGTACAGCATTCAAGTCATTTTCAAGATGTTCCCTTTGTTTTTGACAGTGACCTTGACCTTAAATTTGTTTAAATTTTATAAAGATTTTATTTTACCCATGACCAAGCCATCCACCCTCACCCTGTTTGTTTATTGTATGTAGTCAAGTCACTATACCAAAGCCATTGTGTTCATATAGCATTGAGCTTACCATGGCCATGACCTTCAACCTTTTGAACTTAAAATGTTTGGATGTCTTTCTTATTCCAAGTGCAAGCTATCCACAATGTTTGGTCAATGAAATTTGCCAAGAACAAAAGTTATTTTATGGAGACCAAGTTTCTTTCTTTTTTCTCTCTTTGGAATTGCTCTGACCTTGACCTTTAAATAATTGAGTCCAGGATTACTCAATATCTTCCTTAACCCAAGAGCAATCGGTCTAAACATATGGTTCAGATACAACCTCACAGTGACATTTATACACCTTTATACCTCAAAACTTCTTCCCTACCCATAGTGCAACCATGCATAAAGTCTGGTCAAGGCATGAGATCTACAACCAAAGTTTTTAAGTAAAAACTATGTTCTTCTTTCAGTCATGCTGATTTTCACCATCTGGAGTTATTATTAAATGTGCACTGCAATTAGCTAAAATGGTAAAATCTTAATAATGTTCTGTCAGTGCAGTTATAATCAGAGTTTTTGAGAGGCTGTTTATTCAGTTATGCGCTATACAAATTATAGTCCAAGTTTTAGAGAAGCTTTTTATTTGATCAGGTGTATTACAAATTATGTCACTAAATTCTATAAAACTAAAAAGATACATAAGTCACCCTGATAAAAAAGTGGTTAAATGTTTTAAAAGACAGAACAATTAAAAACAAGTTATAATTATTGTTATAATCGTTTTACCCTCTTGTAATATTTAATAATCATCAGTAAGCAGAGAGAATAGAACTTAAACTTTCCAATTACCTTCATTGTCTTTACAAACCAAAATAAGATTTTTTTTAAAAAATCTTTTTAACATATAAACATTATATCAGAAAAAAGACAAAAAACAAGAAGTAATCGCTATATCTGTCCATTCATCAGTGAACAGTTTTGGTAACCAGCATAGCTAAGGCCATTAGATATAAGCTGGGTTTTGTTTGGCATGTGAACTGCTTTAAATATAAACATCAGTCTTTCTCCATTTAAAATAGTGTGCTTTGGATTTTAATGTAGCTTTAACAATTTGAGCCAAATCACTTAGATGTCTGCAGTGTGGCAGTTTATATTGATGTCTAGCACTTGGGCATCATGCCTCAGACATGTAGCATGATATCCCACCCAGTCACATTATCCCAACTGACCAGTACTAACACAAACTCTTAATAGTGAATGCCAGGAAAGGCAGCTATAAATACCATTTTTAACAGTTTTTGGTATGACTCAGCCAGAGTTTGAACCTGTGACCTCCAACATCCAAGACAGATGCTGTACTACATCATGCCATGAATCGGTCACTACATCATGCCATGAATCAGTCACTACATCATGCCATGAATCAGTCACTACATCATGCCATGAATCAGTCACTACATCATGCCATGAATCGGTCACTACATCATGCCATGAATCAGTCACTACATCATGCCATAAATCAGTCACTACATCATGCCATGAATCGGTCACTACATCATGCCATGAATCAGTCACTACATCATGCCATGAATCAGTCACTACATCATGCCATGAATCAGTCACTACATCATGCCATGAATCAGTCACTACATCATGCCATAAATCAGTCACTACATCATGCCATGAATCCGTCACTACATCATGCCATGGATCAGTCACTACATCATGCCATGAATCAGTCACTACATCATGCCATGGATCAGTCACTACATCATGCCATGAATCAGTCACTACATCATGCCATAAATCAGTCACTACATCATGCCATGGATCAGTCACTACATCATGCCATGAATCAGTCACTACATCATGCCATGAATCAGTCACTACATCATGCCATGAATCAGTTCACTAAATCATATTCTGTGTCACCAACTGAATCAAGATCTGTGTTGCCAACAGGATCATATTCCAAGTCACTGACTGGTCATGGTCTCTGTTTTCTACTGGGTCATGGCCAAAATCATTTTCTGGGTCCTGGCTGAATTCATTTACTGGGTCATGGCCTAAGTCATTAATGGGTTATAGCCCAAGTCACTTACTGAGTCATTTACTAGGTTATTTACTGGGTTGTGGTCCAAGCCATTTTTTGGGTCATGGCCCAAGTCAAAGTCATTTTCTGGTTTGTGGTCCAAGTCATTTACTGGGTCATGGCCTAAGTCACTAAGTTATGGTTTGAGTAGTTGTTCTTTCAAGATCAACAGAAGGACAAAAACAGATGATGTATTGAGGGAAGCGGGGATTCTCCATAATCTGTATTCTTAGAAGATACTGGTTAAAAAAATCCATGGTTTCATGCCAGATCTTGAAACTCCTTTTCTGGTTGACAAAATACCTAATCCAAAATTTTTCAAAATCTGTATATTCAGCTTTATCCTTTTTGGTGATATTTATATATTGCACTGTATTGGTAACAGTAATACTACAGGACCTTGGGAGTTCAGTATCAGAATAAAAAAAACTAGTTCATATGTTCCCATTCAAATGTAGTAGCCTTTTATTATATACTCATTTTGTTTTTCTACCTAATTTTTAATAATAAAAATAAAGAATACAAGAAACAAAGTAATTGAATTTATGCTGTATTCCAAAATCAATACACAACTGTAGATTCATCAATACACAGCAAGAATATTAATGTGCTCACAGCTACCTTTGAACTTCATCACACTCAACATTAGATTAAAATAATTATTGTTATATACATGTTATTCGAGAAATGGACTGGCACTAAATCAACTACACCTATTTCTATTTTAAAAAGGAATTGTAATGTGTGAATTCTTTTAAATGAAATTATCAAAAAGACATTATAGAATGTTACTTTCATTTCATTTTGAGTACAGTAAGGAGAATGTGATTTTTGTTGTAAATATAGTCAAAATTACAGTAAAATTCTGTGGTGTGTATATGTTTTAGAACCTTTGATATGGGCCATACAATCTGGATTTACAGATCCAAGAAAGTACATTTTGAGGAAGTTCAAGATGCAAAAATATAAGTATATTTACTGACATTCTAACTATGGGCTAAAGAAGACATGTTTATGCCCTGTCACTTGCATGCTCTCTGTTGGAGGGACACAAGCTAAGTACATGACCTGTGTTGGTGTTTACTACAAGCCCACATGTTGTGCAACATGAAGCCATGCAATATGAAAAAATAGTGCAAAATTCCAAAAATGTAAAGTTAACAGTGAAAAGAGCATATAATAAACAGCCTAATATGACTGCTACAGCTGGATGACTTGCACTATATCACTTAACATTGATGTCATACCTCTTATTTCTTCCATACTACATCACTCCACATAATACCAATATCACAAACATAGCTTGGCATTATAACAGGTGGGATCATATGATCACAAAGTAAGATATTATCATGACTTACATTAAATCAGAGCTTTAGCAAAACAAAAATATTGTGTCCATGTGGTTTTCTTAATATCTGCTACAAGTTTTATTTTTTCTTGCCAAGTCCTCATGTATCTTAAACTTGTCAAGACATAAAAGATAGTCATAGGTTACTATGGCAATCATTAATGCATCATGGTCCATAGTGATCAAAAGTTATAAACTGTCAAAAAGGTTTTGGAGTATGAGTTCAAATTTTTTGTTTAAAATATGGGAGTAAAATATCAGGCCAGATGTTAAATGTGTAAAGTGAAACCAATTCAAACCCTAAATCTGATATTATGCTTCTCATTATGTTGCAAAGTTTCCTTGGCTTTTCCTGACAGAATGGGATTTTAATGCCATGTAATGTGAGGATCCTGCTTTCCAAATTAAGACTAGTGTGAGAACCCTGAACTCCTAGTTAATGGCGTGTAACATAAGGATGCTGAACTCCTAATTAATTGGTGTATTGTGCGAGGACCCTGAATTCCAAATGATGGGTGTGTAGTGTGAGGACTCTAGCTCCTAATGGTATGCAATGAGGACCTGAATTCTAAATGATGGGTGTGTAGTGTGAGGACCCTAGCTCCTAATGGTATACAGTGTGAGAACCTTGCATTCTAAATGATGGGTGTGTAGTGTGAGGACCTTAGCTGTTAATGTTGTGCAATGATGACCTTGAATTCCGAATTATGGGTGTGTAATGTGAGGACTTTGAAATTCAAATCATGGGTTTGTAGATTAAGGATCTTGTACTCCTAACCCCAAATTACAAATTAATGGTGTACAGTGTGAGGACCTTGGATTAAAAAATATGGGTTGTGTAGTGTGGGGACCCTGAACCCCTAATGGTGTGTAGTGATGACCCTGGACTCCAAATTATGTTGTGTAGAGGGAGAGCCTTGAACTTCTAATTGTGTATAGTGAAGATCATTAAATAATAATTATTAGTGTGAAGTGTGAGGACCCTGAATTCATAATTATGGGTGGGTAGCTAAAAACCATAAACTTCTAATTAATGTTCAAAATTAGATTCAATACACCAAAGAATACAGAGAGACAGATATCAGTGTAAATACCTAAATAGTCATAATTTGGGTGTGCAATATGGAAATAAAAACTATGTACTGAATAGAACAATATAAAATTACATAGATGTATAATAGAAAGTCTTGACAGTGATGCTTTGCTTGAGTAATCCAGGAATCAACAGCTAAAAAAAGACCTTGATCTGCCACAGTAATACACATGGAGATCAGTGTGTATATACTTTGTACTACTAATTAGTCCTAACTGCATAGTTCCTGATCTGCAAGCACATTTTGTGACCGATTGGGTCTGTGCAGTCCACAATAACAGATCTTGGTAAAGGCAATTTACATCTGCATCTGACTTGTACATGCTCATATCTGGTAATGGTCAAGCATCATTATAACCATTATCTTACTTTTTACAAAACATTGTATACCAATGTGGTATATAAATGTCAAGAAATGTAACTTGGGACTTGCTTGTTACAAATAAATTGTATTCCACTGTGGTATGTACATGTTTAGTGATTTAACTATTATCTTACTTGTTACAAATTAGTAGTGTATACCAATGTGGTATATAAATGCCAAGTGACATAACCATTATCTTTTTACAAATTAGCAGTGTATACCAATGTGGTATATAAATGCCATATGACATAACCATTATCTTACTTTTTACAAATTAGTAGTGTATACCAATGTGGTATATAAATGCCATATGACATAACCATTATCTTACTTTTTACAAATTAGTAGTGTATACCAATGTGGTATATAAATGCCATATGACATAACCATTATCTTACTTTTTACAAATTAGTAGTGTATACCAATGTGGTATATAAATGCCATATGACATAACCATTATCTTACTTCTTACAAATTAGTAGTGTATACCAATGTGGTATATAAATGCCATATGACATAACCATTATCTTACAAATTAGTGGTGTATACCAATGTGGTATATAAATGCCATATGACATAACCATTATCTTACTTGTTACAAATTAGTAGTGTATACCAATGTGGTATATAAATGCTATATGACATTACCATTATCATACAAATTAGTAGTGTATACCAATGTGGTATATAAATGCCATATGACATAACCATTATCTTACTTGTTACAAATTAGTAGTGTATACCAATGTTGTATATAAATGTAAGGTGATGTAACTAGGGCCTTGCTTGTTACCAATTAACAACATACTAATGTGGCATATAAATGTCAGGGGATATAACCATGGTTATGCTTGTTACAACTTAACACTGTGTACCAATCTGATATACAAATGTCAGGTTACGTTATAACCTTGGTCTTGCTTGTTACAACAGTGTAAACCAGTATGGTACATGAATGACAGGTTAAATTTATGATCTTGTCTGTTACAAAAACAGTGTATACCAATGTGGCATATAAATGTCAGGTTACATTATAACCATGGTCTTGCTTGTTACTAATAGTATGCCAATGTGGTATATACATTTCAGGTGACATTGTAACCATAGTTTTGCTTGTTAAAAATTACAGTGTACACCAATGTGGCATACAAATGTCAGGTTACATTATAACCTTGGTCTTGCTTATTACAACAGTGCAAACCAGTGTTGATACATAAATGACAGGTTACATTATAACATGGTCTGACTTGAAGAAATAAACAATGTATAACAACATGGTATATACATTTTAGGTGACATGGTCCTGTTCGTTACAAATGATCAGTGTAAACATATGTGGTTTAAAAATGTCTTGCTTGTTACAAATGAACAGTGTATACCAATGTGGTATATAAATATCTGGTAACATAACTATGGTCTTGCTTGTTACAAATTGATTGTGTATACCAATGTGGTATATAAATGTCTGGTAACATAACTATGGTCTTGCTTGTTACAAATGGTGTATACCAATGTGGTATATAAATATCTGGTAACATAACCATGGTATTGCTTGATACAAATGAATAGTGTATACCAATGTGGTATATAAATGTCTGGTTAACATAACTATGGTCTTGCTTGTTACAAATGAATGGTGTATATCAATGTGGTGTATAAATATCTGGTAACATAACCATGGTATTGCTTGATACAAATGAATAGTGTATACCAATGTGGTATATAAATGTCTGGTAACATAACTATGGTCTTGCTTGTTACAAATGAATGGTGTATATCAATGTGGTGTATAAATATCTGGTAACATAACCATGGTCTTGCTTGTTACAAATGAATAGTGTATACCAATGTGGTATATAAATGTCTAGTAATATAACTATGATCTTGCTTGTTACAAATTGATTGTGTATACCAATGTGGTATATAAATGTCTGGTAACAACTATGGTCTTGCTTGTTACAAATGAATGGTGTATACCAATGTGGTAAAAAATGTCTAGTAACATAACTATGGTCATGCTTGTTACAAATTGATTGTGTATACCAATGTGGTATATAAATGTCTGGTAATATAACTATGGTCTTGCTTGTTACAAATTGATTGTGTATACCAATGTGGTAAAAAATGTCTAGTAATATAACTATGGTCATGCTTGTTACAAGTGAATAGTGTATTTACAAATGAATGGCATAGACCAATGTGATATATACATGTCTGATAACATAACCCTTATAATGCTTGTTACAAAAATATGGTTTATTTACATTTGTTGTTTACCAATGTGATATATACATGTCTGGTAACATGATCAAGGTCATGCTTGTTACAAATGAATGGTGTAGACCAAAGTGGTATATACATGTCTGGTAATATGATCAAGGTCATGCTTGTTACAAATGAATGGTGTAGACCAAAGTGGTATATACATGTCTGGTAACATGATCAAGGTCATGCTTGTTACAAATGAATGGTGTATACCAATGTGGTATATAAATGTCAGGCAACATAACCATTGTATTGCTTCAATATTCCTCATGACCTATGGAAGTGATTAAATAGCTTTCTGCAAAATATGTAATGACAAAACAATTAAAAATGTATTGCAAAAGTTTTATTGTTAAATATTTCATGTGAACTTAAACAAGCCTTGAACTGAAAGATTTGATACGCTGTACAACATGTTATTTTAGTGATAGAGATACTTTTCATATACTGTATATCAGGTTATTTCTACAGTGGAAAACTTGGAAGTGATTTAGCAGTATCCTTTTGATAATTAAAAATTTATTATCTGCTGAAAAAAAAACTGAACCAAGACTTTACCATATTAAACTCTGAAATGAACCCATGATTAAAAAAATCTTCAATTTTTACCCTTGAGGTGAAAATGCTTTGCTAGTCTTCCTTTTTGGATTATATTGTAACTATGATTCAACAAAAAAATAAACAGCTTCTGAAGTAAATGTTTGTTCCTACCAGAGAACAGCCAGCCTGTGGTACTATTACACATTTTAAATGATAAAATATCATTACATGTAGAATTTTAATCAAATCCACTGATAATATGAATCAGGCATCGAAAGGTTAACTGATTCACTTCTTCATACTAAAGTACTGACATGCACACTACCAAAAAAAGCTCGAAACCAAAAGGCAAAAGTATTTTTGCCTCTAATCCCAGCCAATGACCAAGATTATTATAAAACCATGAAACTATCATATTACTTTCAGTGGAAAAGATCATGGCATTAAATGACAATCTAATCCCATAACCAATTACAATTTTTAAATGACTGAATAGCAAACAAATTTATATGAAATGTACTCCGTAGATTGCAGTATGGTTGATAAGAATTCAGAACACATGTAAATGAAACCTTTACAATGGGCAGAAAATGCTATTTAATGTCTCACCAAAAACCACCATATATTTTCATTTGCTAAAATATTGCCCATCAAATTTAAAACACCTACTTGTTAAGACAAAATCACTATATCGAATGCCTGCAAAATCAACCTAAGTGGTCAAACAAAAACATGTATTATGAAAATGCATAGTACACTACAGCATAGAGAACATCCAGTGGAAAAGAATCTCAAAAGTTTTTATGAATTTAATAGGCTTAAATTTAGAACATTAGAGAGAAAATGGTATTCTAAGAATATTGAATACATTTGGTTAAACTATTATTCTCATTCTTATTTATTTGGAGATACAGAAAAAATCTGAATCTGAAATAAGTTTAATTGTTTAAATTTACTGCAAGAAACCAAACTATGATTGCAGGAAATGCTTTAAAATCCAAACAATGAAAAACAGGACTTTTTAAAATCTGAACCTGGTTAATTTAATAAACTGTTCCTAACTCTAGGTGTAACAAGTTATTGCTATTAATAGTTACAAATAACAAAATAAAGTATTTCAACGTTTCATGAGGTACAGTATTACAATAATATGGTATTGTTTCTGCCAAGATCATTTGTAAAACAGCATGTAAAAGACAGTAAATTGTAAAGCAAATTATGTCTGAGAATATTCACCCAATCACCTTGACAACAGGAATACTGTACAAGCCTGCTAACTCCCATATCCAGCCCTATCAAAAAACAAAAATTCATCTTACTGCTTACATCATACTGACAAAGGACAGCAACTTTTAATAATTATCTCTCCTTGCCACAGCTAGATTTTAAGCAGAACAAGCTACTAATTACGATACATGCATAATGGGGAGGATAACGGTTGATGTGAAAAGGTCAGTCCCCTGGTCCCAATTTGTTTCTGACTGCATTAAAGTCCGGCAGCTGGTGGGTTCCCCAACTGTATGAACTGGTATCTGTACATATTGTCTATCCTAATAGGGTTTCTCCAGAGGAATTCCTGTCTCAAGCCAACCATGGTTGCACTAATGACAAAGGAATGATTGTATCTCATTTGTAATACTAACCTTCTCATCGAGTGGATTGGAAAATGGGTGCAGCTGAGGCTTGCAAAGTCATCTTCACCAGACACTTATAAAGCTGGCCCAGCTGGATCAGATCCACTGCCACATCGAGTAACCTGTGCAGTTGCAAGAACTCTCATGCTGAAATCCACATCCTGGTTGGAAAGAGACTATAAGAGTTTGATGATCTACAGGATGCAGACATGAGGGAGATGTAATGATATTGGTCCAACTCCATAACCTAGTGGACAATACACTGGGATAGGTTAAGGTCCGATCTTTCTCAATTCACACAAAAGGGATGGACTTAAAATTGGTAAACTTTGTCATGGTGAGCAAACCAAAGAAAATTTTGCAATGCTGGGTGAATAGTTACATGAAAGAAGGTGTCTGTGGGATTGAGAAATGACTTCTAATGAGAGTCAGATAGACTTCAATGTCTCCATGTTCAGTGGAAGAATGAATTCACTGAGGAGATTCAGGTCAATGCTCAGCCTCAACTTACTGTTGGCCATTTTGATAACAGCCATGAATGACCTGCTGAAGAATACGGTCCAGCTCTCAATTTGATGGAATATCCATCAGACATGGAGAGGAAGAAAGAGGATCAGGTTGGATAAACAAAATCTTAAGCCACTTTGTATTGCAAAAATAGAATGATCCAACATGACTGGAGCTGCAAAAGTGTCTGGTGACGACCAGTAGGCTCTACATGGGAGGGGAGCATTGGGAAGCAAGAGTAGAGAAATTTAGTTTTGTACCTCCCCCGTAAGATTGCTTCTTTGACTGATTCAGCATTTGTCTAATGTTATACAGCTGACTTGGGCAGTCAACAATTTGGCCTTTGCATGGTGAACTGTTCTTTTAATGACCCAAGCAAATTAGGCTGCTGACTCCCAGGCATGCTGGTTGACCAATTTTTCTACCAGTCAGAAAATCACCAATGAGGCCTGATTCAGCATTGAAGATGAACAATATCTGGAGTCAGATTTTGATGTAGTGAGAAACACATTCTTATCCACCATATAACATGTTGGGACAGACATGAAAACCTCTGTTACAGTCTTATTGAATGCCAAGAGTTCAGTATGGTAGGTAGTGGTATGTGTCTTGTACCAGAGGAATGTGGTTAGTACTCTGCTTTCCAAAAGGCAACCTTTAGTACTTCCTAGGTCACAGATTCATTCAGACAGTCAACTGTTAATCTCCCAAGTTTTGATGAGAGGGGAAGCAGCTGTAAAGAGGTAAACTCCTCTTCGTTGTTGATGTCAATCGACGCTTTGACTTTGGCTGCTTGAGGCTGTTGGGGGTGGAGGATGAAAAAGCCAGCAACAGCTGGTATATTTCTCAAATGGAAGCAATAAAACTAAACCTTGTCCTCTACATGGTCAAATTGGAGTAGGGCTGATGATCAGCCATTGTTCCTAAATGATCCACTGCTAATACACCATATGAACACTAAAAATAGGAAGTTAAGTTTCTGAAATGAAAAAAAGAAACAAATAAACAAGTCAGGGTCTTAATAATTTGCTAAATAACACCCTTTATAAACAAAGTGCATGAGCTAAAGACAACATATAAGAACACTTGAGAGTCAGCATTTGTCAATGATATATTGTACCATGCAGTCTAAAATGAGAGTGAAAAATTCCACGAATTCCAAAAATGTTTATCACCTGTTTATGAATCAATATTAATCTGTATAAATCCAAAACTTAAAGGGATGGTGTAAAAATCACAAAGACTGATTTAACAGGAGGTTTATTCCATATATGTATGGAAATGAAGCCACAAACCAATGACTACTGGTAAACATGGTAGGTAATGTCAAGTTACTTCCCTTTGTCTACATGATATGCACAGAAAAGACTTATTTTTGTATTGTAGTAGGCCTGGAGGAAGAAAGCTTATAATCCTAATGTTTATGTGATCGGGGAATGTACTAAAAGGAGAAATATATTTCACACATAGTCCAGCTGATTCTGTAAGAAGACAACACGAAAGACTGTACACAATAGACTGAAGTTGCTCAAAGAATTGATGACAATTGGAAAAAGGTGCAAAAAACAATGTAGACAAGAAATGTCAAATTTCAAATGTATGTAAATAACACAAGAAACACTGAACAGTTATTGACACCCAAACAAAACAAAAAATGAAATACAAGACAATTCTGCATAGTTAATAATATTTTAATAATTCACTAAAAATTAAATAAAGTTGACAAGAACTGCATCATACTTTTATTACAATAAATTAAAGAACCCTAGAACACATCTTTCAAATGCTTCATAGTGACCGTACTTGAGAAGAAACTTTTTTGTTCCAGTGAATTCTCATGAACACACTAATATAAATTCCTTTGTATTTAATATCATTTTTTGAAGAGCTGCAAAAAAAGTTCCTTGGGTAGTATTCTATAACCCTGGTGACCATGTGTTGGCAGGCTTCCAGAGACCGACAGTCCTATCTGCACTTCCTGTCAAAAGGGTTCCAGTCTCTATTAAATGTAAACAGGTCACCGCATCTACACAGAAAAATTACAAAAGTTAATGAATAAATAAAAAAATTTCAATCAAGCATTTGATGAAGATTATGATATATACAGAAATGAGTTATCTTCATTACAATATGTGATGCCAGTCTATCCTACTGAATCAAACATGTTGCCATCAAGAGATGCATTTTTATTGGTTCATAGAATATCACAATACAATATCATGTGACTTGTGCTAATTCATATTTTACTACGGTGATGCCTTTGACTTTAATGTGATGTCATCATTTTTGGTTTCTTCATGATTGTGGATTATATTGGATACTAATTTTTGCTGCATTAAGTTACAGGTAAATTTCAAAACTAAAACATTTAATAAATCATGTAATAAACAATTATATATCTTTGCTTCAATGAAAATAAAGCTTTATGAACCAGTAAACCTGCAATATTGACCTATGCTTTGTCTTGGGTCCATATGAGGCTTACTGGTTCATAAAACTTAATATTCACCTGAACAACAGTTAATTAGGGGCCTCAAATGGCCAAGTTTTCTAAAGTGCTGTACGTTATGGATCACTGCCATCTCACCTCTGTCTGTGTGGGTTTGAGTCTAGGATTCCTAGGATTCATCGAAATGTAGATATGTGAGAAAGCTTGCCAGTAGCTTCTCGTGGGTTGGTGGTTCTTTTTGGTGATTTCCCGGTTTTTTCCTCCACTATTAATACTGGCCGCCATGAATAGCCTATTGTGTGCTTTAAAATGGCGTTAAGCCCAACAACAACAACAACAACACAAGTCAATAAACGTATCATACACAAGTCAATATGCTTACAATATTTTCAAACATTTCATATAGTTTGGCAGAGAACTATATTGTAGAACTACTGTCACTGTATAGCAAACTTTTTGTCTTCTTTCTTTCATATAATGTTGATTTGTAAAATCTCATGTTCTTATATTATGCAAGTCAAACTTACCACTATGTGCATCAATTTCTTTTACAAGCTGAGCTTTGTCAATATCCCATACTTGAAGTTTCCCTGACCGTGTTCCTGTCAGTAAAACATTTCCCATCATTTTCATACACCTGTAAATTAAAAGAGTATTACTCAATATTGCATAGTACACCACTACACAACTTTAGTGACCAGTAGACAATTATAAATGTAAATAATAAGCTCACACTTAAGTCATTTTAAAAATGAAATGCTGGATCCCTTTTTAATTCAAATTTCTTGCAATTCATTATCTGCATATTTCAATTTGTAACTATTTTTAACATTTAAAGTTGTAAATTTTAATCAGCACTATATAGTGATTGCCTACCAAACTACCTTGTGGGCACAAAGACAAAACAAAATGAACATTTTATTTCTAAGATTTCAAAGTAGAGAAACTATAATGAGTTGGAAAAAAAAAAACTTTTTTGGATTATTGTTTTTAAATCACGGTTATTAAAATCCACTCCAGAAGAAATTATTCATGTCCACACCTGGATTCCAGATTTTATTGGGCAAAAGTTGACAGATTTAAGCAACATTGGGGTGACACCCAATAGTATATTCATATTTCATACATCATTAATTACCTTGATAAACCATTGCAAAGTTTAGGACTACAATTCAATGCATACTGCATGCAGTCCATTTAATTCCTACTCATTCAAACATACAGTACAGAGTTATTGTGCCTAAGGAAATATAGCTACCATATGGTCATTACCATTTCAAGTTTACCAATAGAATGAACATTTATTCTTTTTTCAAACTCTGGTCAAAAAGACCAAAAGATCAAAAGTGTAGGTTAAATTTATGTAGTTAGAAAACTTGTTTTGATTAACAAAAACAAAATACTTAGACCATCTTATCAAAGTATAAAATGTGGGTCACAGTGACCTTAGGTTGTAAGTATGTAATACAAATATAAATACATCTTATGAAGTTTCATTATCATTATTATAAATAACAACTGATAAATGAACATTTAACATAAAAATTCAACAAAATCACCAAATACAAGAGAGCAATGCAATTATTGCATGTAGCTGCTATTAAAATATAGGTCAGAGTGATCCGTTCTTGCAGTATGCATATAGAACTTATCAATATGCGATTCTCAGCAAGTTTAATCAAGGCATACAAGAAACTTGAATGATCATGAGCTAAATGCAACTTTTACTGAAGTCAGTAAAATGTGAAATATACAGTGGTGTGGTACTAAGAGAGATGTATATTATTCTCTATCATAATGATTCAAGCATAAATAATACAATAAAATATAACCAAAGTCTGTGAAGCATGAAATATGGGTTACACTGACTTTCTTTTTTAAGTAGGGAGGGATAGAATGCTCACCAAGATGCATCCTCACCATATTTCATGATTCCATTTATAACAGCATATGTCATTTATAGGAGGTAAAGATACTTATGTTATCATTAGCTAAATATAAAAACACAGCACAAGTCACATGTAGGTTACAGTAATCTTTTTTGTTGTAAGGGTATGATGCTAACAGCTGCATAGAATCATGGAGTTCTGATTATTCTGGCATAATCAGTAATTGAGACTAAATTTAAGTCAATGAAACATGCAATTTGGAAATTAGTGACCTACTTTTGTGGTAGTGAGGTAGTTCTCTCATCAAGTTGAATCTCCTTACCAAGTTTCTTGATTCTATGTATAGAAGTATGTACACAGGGTTCCAATAAACCTATTTGGTTATGAGTTAAACACAAATTCTTTCCCTAAACCAGTAAAATGTGTAATGCAGGTCAGTGACCTTTTGTTGTAAGAGTATGGGTACTACAGTGTTGTAGTGATTTATCTGGTTCGATGATTTTTGCATGAACAGCATACATGCCAACCACTTGCAACGAAAAAGTGTAATCCAAATGGACAAAAAAATTTCAGAGCAGAAAAAGAGTAATCCACATATAACATGCCTGAAATTCAATGAACATATGTTATTTACCTCTGAATGTAGAGCATTAAGTACTGGGTTACTAAGCCAGGATCTGAATTCAGTTTTATTTTTTTACAATACATTCATAACATGACACAGAAAAGAAAATTTATACCATCCAGTGATTAGGTCTTTTTAGCTGGGAAATACGGTGCTATTGCAAATCAATTCTGTCTGCATGAAGTACAATGTCAGGTAGGATGCCAGCTTGATACTTCAAGAATTCTTCTTCTAGATGATCCAAAATAGACAATGGTCACAATGGAAAGAAATATCTCTTGATAAAGAATCTAGCACTTTTAAAGCCTTTTGACCGTTCACATTTACATCAGCAAATGAAGCATTTAAAAGCAATTCATCTATATATGGGAATTTCTGGAGCATGTAATCGCAGGCAATAGCATGATTATTTTAATAGAACACTTTCACAGCACGAGTAGAATTATGTTCTGCTAATTCTTTTGTTTCTGCACCAACTGCAAGATTTTCCTTATTGTTTTAGTTTGCTCTGTCATGAAAGTCTACATCAGCTAAAAGCTTGCCTGATGAAATGCTTTCTGGATTAATAAACCTTGTTAGCAAGTCCGACAACTGCTATAAAAAGAACACATTAATACTTGTTAGGGAAAGTGCATGTAAGTCTATGAACAAGTGTACTCAATGTTGTAATTATGTAGAAGCTGTTTTTCTGGAATATGATTTGTGGGATTAATGGTATAATAAAAAAAATGAGAAACCAACTTATTGACTTTTGGAAGGGGATATACCAAAAGAGTGTAATCCATATAGTTCAGATAATCTATAATTTAGTGAAAAAAAGCATAAAGATGATGTCAAAAGCATAATGGTTTGCATGTATGGAACATTGTCTTGAAGAAAAAATCTTAGATTTTGATAATATAAACCCGTAATTCAAGTTTGATCAAAATCAAGACTTCCAGAGGGGGTAACAACCTCAGCCAAGTGATACAAGATCACTTTTTATACAAGGATTTCATTCATTTTAGAACTCATCCAAAATCTTATATCAACAGATTCTAATTTTTAATCAAACTGGATAATACAAACTTTAAAACAACCTCAGTATGTAAGTTGCTACAATCATTCATCTCCAGTACTTACTTTATCTCATCTTTAACATCTTTGACAAAAATTTCGGTTCCTGTTTCAAAGTCCAGGACTCTTAGATATTCATCTTCACCACAGGAAAGCAGCTGATGTTTTTCTATTGGAATAAAAGATTTTGGACCTTTCATTACTTTGATCTACGTGTTTAAAGAACTATAATCAACTCCATGTAAATTTTTCTTTTTGATTTTTGACCTTTGAAATAATCAACTGCTAGGAAAAGTTTGTTACTTTGCTTTCAGATCTACTTAAAATCAAATGACAGTCCATTGTTACAATACAGAAATGTACCTTTTATAAAACAGGACCAAGTAAGCCTGGATTCTTTAATGCACAGAAAATGGAATGCCACAAAGGCTACTGAGCCAGCTAGTAACTGCATATAGTACAATGGTGAATAATTGCCATCAAGTACAGTGGTGAATAAATGCATAAAGTACAACTGTAAAATAACTCCATAAAGTTGTTTTGTTGTTGTGGGGCTTAATGACATTTTTCAGCACATGATAGGCTATACATGGCGGCCAAAATTAATGGTGGAGGAAGAAACCAGGAAATTTGCAGAAAGCTTTCCCACATATCCACATTCGATAAATCCACCTGAATCTTAGACTCGAACCCACAGGTGAGATGGCAGTGATCCGTAATGAAGATCGATTTAGACCATTCAGCCATTCGGGGCCCTCTCCAATACTGCATGAATATATTAGACTCCATAAAGTACAGTGGTGATTAATGCATTAAGTACAGCAGCGAATAATTGCATAATGTACAGTGGTGAATAATTACATAAAGTACAGCAGTAAAAAAGTACAGGATAAATAATTGCATAAAGTACAATGGTAAATATTTGCATAAAGTATGGTGGTTAATAAATGCATAAAGTACAGTGGTGAATAATTTCATAAAGTACAGTGGTGAATAACTGCATAAAGTACAGTCATGAATAGTTGTATGAATACACAGGCACAGCAGTGAATAACTGCAAAAAGTACAGTGGTGAATATTCACATAAATTAGTGGGGAATAATCACATGAAGTACAGTATTGATAACTTCATAAAGCAGTGATGAATAACTGCATAAATTACATATGTGCAGCAGTGAATGCCTATAAAGTACTGGTGAAAATTTTTATAAAGTACAGTGGTGGATAAATATTGCATGAAGTACAGTGGTTAATAACTAAATTATATGGATGCAGAGAGTTAAACTGCACAGAAACACTCACAAAAAACAACCCAGTCAACTTGCACAAAAACACTATAACAAAAAAAACAATCAAGATGTACAAGAATTCTCATTCAGTTATGTGTCCAGAGACTGGGAAAAAACTATACTGGAAAATTCTGGAATGACAACAAGAGTAAACAATCTTTGTCAAACTGGCTTCAAATGCTGACAATCCAGGTTTTACCAAATTATTTAAAACTTACTTTCTTCCAGCTGGTTTCCAAAACATATCAAGAAAACAAAGGTCACTCTTATTTACAAGAAAAAGGTAAGTTTGTCAAAATTAAAATTCAGACCTGATATGAAAGGAAATTGCTTCTCAAATGAGTCAACATTTTGAAACAAATTTTTCATCTATATTTGCCAACCTTTAGACAATATGAGTCTCACAATACTTCACCTAGTTCTAGGTCCTGTACACACATTAGGGAGGTTCTCTTTTGAGTGCTCATAATAGTTGATAACTTATTGATAATTTGTACTGTTACAGTTCTAACACTTACTTTAGTCATTTTGTTATGAAAGCAAATATTTTATCTGCAATAGATTAATGTTTATTCTAGTTATAAATCAATCAAAAAAATATGAACTTTATACACACTCCTAACAATTTACTTTTCCAAGCCATGACTCTAAAACCAAACTTGCCACTAACACAATGAAGAATTCATATTTAGACATCATGCTAAGTATTTGTTCAGCTTTGCATTTATTTCTGTGTTCGATTCTCTACCGAGATTGAAATGAAACATGTCATGCACAGCACAGAAAAACTACCAACAAATGCTACCCAACATTTCAAAGCAAGACTACACAATCTAGTTGCCTCAGGTGTGCATGCATGCATGTAGTTTGTCAAATGAAACAAGCACAGACATCAGAAGTTGTTGCAATGCATTAAACAATAAACCTATTGTTAAGGAGTAAATTATCAATAGAGTGATGTATTAATGCATCATTAATTTTGACATTTTTAATACATACACTGATATTTAAGGTGGAGAATGAACTGAAAATAATTCTTACCTAAAACAAAGTGTAAATGGCCAAGAACAATTACTATTTTTGTACATTGTAATGCATTTTAACTAACAAAAGTACTAAACTTTAATCAATTTTCACTTGAACAAGACATTTTTCTGTTAGAATCAAAATGCAACATCAACACATGCAACAAAAAATATGGCAGCCATAAAAATTAAAAATAATGAAGGTCAGTGCACATGGGTAACTGGGCTGCATCAGAGACATCCTAGTGTTCTAGATCCTTCTGGGAGGATGAATTATGAATTATTATGTGGTCATGTGACTTTCCTCCTGGAAAAGAACTAGCTATGCAATTGCAATGGATAATGTAATACTGATATTAATGTTCTTTTTTCTTTATACTATCTATTTTTAGTCTACTGTTAATTTTTTTCAAGAGTAGTAGTTTCTCAAAGCTATTGTTATGTGACAAGGGCTCGTACTTAGTAACAAAAAAAAAAAAAAGAACGAAAGTCAACAAGCTTTGAAAATTTTAACAAAATTCATTTCCCTACAAAACAATGTAAAAATTGATAAATAGGACTTAAAGTTTGTGAATATAATCCAAATATGATTCTAAGAATAAAAACACAAGTCATATCACTATATAGTCCAAAAGGAATCCAGGTTCGGGTCCCGACGACATACAAATATGGAGGGCGATGACAGCAGATGTAGTCCAATGTATGAATATCAACAATTTTTCACTTGAAATCACAGTGTTTGTTTCCGAATAATTCCAGAATTAATTTCCTTGACTAACTTTCAGAATTTTTTTATAGGAAAGTCAACTTGTTGAGTTTCCAGGGAATAAATTATTGAATCCAAAAATCAAACTAAGAATAAAATATTCTGGCAACCAATTAAAAAAATTATATACAACTTGTACCTTCAAGGTTTTGAATGACTCTGCCCGAAAAAATATTAGAATGCGTATTTAATTCTCCGAAACCCTATTTTAAGTCTCACGAGGTTGGTCATGTGGTATCTTACTACACTAGTTTTGTCACATCGTCTACTATAGACAGACTTAGAAACCAATCATAAAAAAGTTGTTGACAAACATTGATCACGTGAAAAAAGTATGTCTGTGATGCTGAACAATCATTTCAACTTCCTGTTGATTTGTTACCATGGTAAGACGGACTCAATGATAATTTGAACGTATTTCTATTTTGTCTTAAGTAAACAATTTTGTGCTAAAAATATATCTTACTACTAAAAAAAGAATCCTGAATCCAAGAAAAATATTCATTCCAATTAAATACAATGAAACAAAATTAAAAAAAAAAATTTTTTAAACCTTACACACAAGCAATGTAATCACATTGACATAACACTATATATTAAAAAGTAATTATTAGGAAGAAATTATTCTGCATATTTCCCAAATACAAATCCAAAACTCCACTGTCTCATATATTGATTGAAATTCATCCAAGATATTTTTAATGTAAACTTAAAAGGCCATTTTCAGCAAAATCTGTCCAGAAAAAAATCTTTTGGAAGGTGAAATAGGTCAGTATATCCGAGCCAAGAACATTTTCATGATATTTGAAGCTGGTTACCAAACCCATCCATGAAGCTGGCCAATATAATCCATTAAAGGTTCAATAAAATCTTTTGTAAACAAAGCCATCATCTTCAAGGCAAAGGTTAATGGATGATCAATGGACAGATAAAGAATAAACATGGAATTAAGACATCCCATTAGCTCATCAAAAAATAATGGCAATAATAATAGTATCCTTGTACCCTTATTGTCCCAGTCACCATAGTTACAAGTTCCCCATGTTACTAGTTCCCATTGATAATAGTTCCCATAGTTACTAGTATGCAAAACATATAGATACAAAGATCTTTTATAAATACAATAATTAAACTTTGCTAAATCTTTGTTCCATACCATGAAATTTTTCACTTACCTGGAGAAAGCAGTACAGAATTTACTTTCCCATCATGATCTGGAAAATAAAGATGAGATAGATAAACAAGTAACAAAAAAATGGCTGGCAAGTATTAAATTTTTCATTATTTTAGGCACACAAGAAGCAAACCAGAAAGCAGTCATACTTTGTACAAGTCCTTCAAACTTATTTTGATATACATCTTTTTAAATTAATATTCAAATTTATAGCAAGAATTTACACAGAATGAACACTTTCATGTGCTTTACTCATAAAAATACCAAATCAAACAACAAATGGCAAAATCATTTTGTAAAAATGAAAACTGCATTACAGAGGTGTTATATATCAATAATATGGCAGATACCTCTTAAGTTTTCTTTGTTGTGCTAATTTTTTTTTATTTTGCTATTTTCATCAGCAGACTGATCAGAAATATTCTAACTAAACGATAAGTATTGAACATTAAATGTCCTCCATGATAGAATTTCTTTCAGATAATCAGTTTTTACATAAAATTGCATGATCATTATATTATGACATCAGTTTTTTATTGCATTGTTATATCACTTTTCACCATTAGGAACTTTGCCTTTTATTTAATAATGAAACAGAACATTTTTATACAACTTTAATAAACAATAATAAAAAAATGATAAAGTCAACAAACAGTACACAAGACTTTCAGAAATCTTCAGCAATTTACAACCTGACATTTTTTACAAATGTATTTAATAATAATTAGAGTGTACCTCCAACCTGTGCAAATTTTAATAACTTTCATTAGTAATTCAGCTTTTATTTCATACTTTTCTATGCAATAACCTGTACTAAGACAAGAAAACACCAACAAATCAATATACATATATCAATAAACTGACGACGCACAGTGCGAAACTAGTAACTAACTAACCTGAGCTTTTTCAACTCTTAATGAGTCTTTTTCAAAGGCAAATACAAAACATATATAAAACAAACAAATAAACACAAAAACGTTTTTGTGGACCTCTACATGGCTGTCTCCATATGGGTTAAAACTATAAATACAACCAGCTTGTATAGACTTGTTGCCGATACTGAAAACTGTGTATAATTCCATAAAAGTCTACAAGCCAAAGCAACATCTATTTTTACTTTTTTGTACATTTATGAAACACAGATTATATCCCGGATATTTGATTCTATACCGACTCATTAAGAGTCAAAATTGCTCAGGCTAGTTAGTTACTAGTTTCGCACTGTTTGTCGTCAGCTCAGGCTAGTTAGTTACTAGTTTCATACTGTTCGTCGTAAGTTTATTGTATCTATCTTAATCAATCCCTGATACACATGACCCCTTGGTGGATCCAGTGCATTTGAAAGGGTTGTTATTCGACATATGATTTGTACTCTATATATATATATATATACACACACACACTTCTGAACAATTTTAGATTGCTTTTAACTGCAATTTTGAAACCATCTCTGATATTAAGTGGTAAAAACGATTTTCAAATTTGCTGCTGTGGTGGACATAATGACAGCAATATTGGACATCAGATCATCACCATTTTCATTTAAAACCAATGTGATGTCAAACAGTAATACTGTTGATAGCCTCCAGAAAAGTATCAACTGTTTATAAACCACTGTTATTGAGACAAGTTCAGGTTATAATATAGTTTAACAACTAGACTCAAACTTACGATTATGCTGACGGACTAAATGCTGATTTGCAAGGTCCCATACATAAATTTGTCCATCCTTAGTCCCAGTTATAACACAGGAGCAGTCTGCATCTGTGGTCATGTGAGTAACACCTGAATCATGATCCAGATGACCCTAAAAAGAGGGCAGGAAATGTCTAAAACAGCATATCAATGTAAAAGGAATTTAAATTATAATGGATGATAAAAACTTTTATTGATATTGGAATCCATTGCATGATTCCATTATTTCTAAGGTTAATAACAGCACTTACAAGTTACATTGTTTGATTCATTATAGGTATTCACTGAATTCAAAAGACTAATAATTCTTTCCGGTTTCAAATCCTGGTGAATGAAATGTTACAGGTTTCACTGATTTTTAATTGGCCTTTTAAGAAAATACTTGTTATGTAATGAAATGGAAATGTTTGACCTTATTACATTTGTTATAACCCTGGCATTGACAATGGCACAAACCAACTTTCATTATCTTCACCTGCAATAATTTTTTTCTATTTTACTAAAAGCCAATATCCAGCCCCATGGGGTCAAATTAAATTCTTAAAAACCTTATTGACGACTTTGTTTTCAATGCTAATTGTACTTCAATCATAACTATCAACTATTTGCAAATATTCCATAAAATATAAACTGCGATTCCCTTCAACTGTAGAAGAAATGCCTGCAAAGTATACCAAACTAGTGAATGGGGGTGGGGAACAAAAGAAACTGGTGAATAATAATGAATGCATTTACTGGTTTGCATGTAAAACTTGATATCCAGTATCTTAATACAGATAATGATTTCATTAGCTTTAAAAATGAACACCTACACCTAAATTAAATTAATTGATTCTTCACAACTTGATTTAACTTTTTTGAAATGCTTTATGCTCAAATGTACTCAGCGTTTACAAATACAATAGATTCAACAAACAGCTTCACATAAAACTATAAACTTAAAAAGCTTTTTTTCTGATTGTAAAACAGATGATGATGATGATGATGATGATGATGATGATGATGATGACGATAATGATGATGATATCTGCTGCTGAAGTCAGGTAAATATTAAACCTGTTACTGCAAAGCATGTCCTTGAACTATTTAATTTTTTTTTCTTCCCAATTTATCAACCTTATTCAAGAAAACTCTACTTTTAGGTTTAAATTATTGGCATTCTAAATTAATCAATATCAATAAATTAATATAACACAACTGCAGTATTTATGACAGTGCACCTCAATTAAAAACACATAAAAACAATGTCCTACATGCACCAAATTATTGACAAAACCAGTTATGCTGAGAATTAAGTTTATGTTTTTAAATATTTTAATTTATTTCAAATTATTGTGAATCTAGATGAATAAAGCTTTTATTACTTGCATTCGGAATTAACTTTAAAAACATTTAAATGAAGCAAATGGCTATATAGATAACATGGAGTCATGCAAAAAATTAGTGCGATCAACTGACTACCACCCCTCACCACACTAAAGTAATTACAGGTTTATCTATTATACAGTCTTTCCTCACTTATGGGACAATGTCATTATAATTCACAGTTATTGCAAACATCAATAGGAAACTAGGTTAAGAATGCATTAAATAGATCATTTATAACTTAACATTCATAATTGACCATTTTGTAATGCCCCTTTTTCTCTCATGTCAACTTGCTTTAAGCCATTTTCAATAAGGTGGTTGTTGTTGTTGTGGGGCTTAATGCCATTTTCAGCACACAATAGGCTATACATGGCAGCTAGCATTAATGGTGGAGGAAGAAAGAACCACCAATCGATGAGAAGCTACTGGCAAGCTTTCTCACATATCCAGTGATCCATAATGGAGAGCACTTTAGACCCCTAGGCCACTCAAGGCCCCAAAGCTCTATGTATCTAGCTCAATTGTCTGTTGTACTGTCTTATTTCTTCTGATGTCTACATGGAGTCATAAGATTTTACAGTAACAGTGGTGTTTTTTCAAATATGTATATAGATTCCCTGTATGCTATTCATGGAACTAAAAACATGTATTTGAAATGTGAAAGTTTCATTATCTACATCAGCACAAAAATGTTGTTTGGTGAGAAAACTTTTTACATGGACAATTATTTCCTACAGTACATAGAACAGTGTTCCTTAAAGGGTTTTACCTCTTTGGGAATAGTTATTATTAGACCATTGATCAGAACAAATCTGAAGCCTATTAAACTGTGAGATTCTGTTCAGCAATTTTGACAAAATATCAAGGTGGTGGTGGATTAAGTGTAAATAAATTTACAAAACCTTTATGCAAGGAGTACTTTCTGTCAAATTTGGTCAAATTCTGTAAAACCGTTTTTTAGAAAAAAGGCATATTTAGTGTGTGTATGTGTGCATGTGTGATTTACATTTTTAATGTAGATTTAATAATTTTTCATTCATATCACTATGATGTCTGCAGTGTGATAATTTATAATGATGTCTAGCACTGGGGAATCATGCCACAGACATGCAGCATGATGTCCCACCCAGTCACATTCTCCAGACACCAGGCCGACCAATCCTAATAATAACAGCTTAATGCCTAGCGAGGCAGCTGTTAGTATCATGTTTGAAGTCTTTTGTATGACTCAGCCAGGGTTTGAAACCATGACCTTGTGCATTCTGTTCATCCATTTTCATCAAGAAAATGTTTAATGGCATTATTTTTAGTACTGGTGGCTTCATCTAATTGAAAATCTTCATCATTAAAAAAAAATGTTATGCCATTATGCTTTCTATCAAAGTTAATAACATTTTGCTTAGCAGTTTTTTTCCAGTCTTTTATTGTCTTCTAATTTTAGCAACAGTAGCCATATCTGATATTTGTAAATATTTAAAATCTTCAAGTCAAGTTACTTTCTGCCATTTAAAGTTGTTTCTATCAGAAGTAATGGAGGTCATATTTGAAAGGTGATCCAGAAAGATCTTAGTTCAATTTGGTCAAATTCACTTCATTTTATTGTAAATCATGAACATTTGTATAAACTTAAAGGATACTCTATGCCAGGATTGTTTAAAAATGGTCCAGCATTTTTGGAGTAAAAGTTGAAGATAGCAATTTTTGATGGCTGATGAAAGAAGTACCATACTATAAGGTCACATTGCCTTGCAGCCATGTGACCTAAAAACACAATTGTCATTCATTTGCAAAAAATGCTATTTTTTTCCCAAACAAAACTCTCAAAATACCAAATACAATTTTTTGTAATTCAATAAATTCTTAAGTGATTTTTTTATTCTACAAGCAACCCAGAAAACAAATTAAAACAGCATTCTGTATGCCATTCAGCCCATGTTTAGGAATGTGAGTCCACTTAATGACACATTATGACTGACACTTTAAGTAATGCAAGAAATTTGAGATTTGTAATGTACTCACCATGTTTTCTGCCGAGACAAAACCATGAAGTGAAGGTGGTGGGGAAAATTGCCAGACCTACATGAAATAGAGGAAACAACATAATTAGAAATGACAAGTTTCCAACCTCTCACAACTACTGCTATGAAAGATTTTAAGTTCAAATTTTGATAAAAGTCACAATTTCCCCTTAAAATGCTGCAGTAAATTTTCTGGACTCCTTGCCCAAGTTTCAATTTTTTAAAAATAAAGGTGTTTTCTCAAATAGCAATTTTCCATTATTTTACTTATGATATTTCTGACAATACTGAGATACTTGTGAGAAGTAGATCAAATATAATGGATGAAAAATAACTTAAGTTCTTAAATCATACCCTGGTGTGCCCTATGTGAAACAGATCTAATGCAATAGCTTCTTCCTTACACTATAATGTCTAATCTATGTAATAGTTTCTTCCTTACACGATATCTAATCTATGTAATAGCTTATTCCTTACTCTATAATGTCTAATCTATGTAATAGCTTCTTCCTTACACTATAATGTCTAATATGTAATAGCTTCTTCCTTATACTATATTGTCTAATCTATGTAATAGCTTCTTCCTTACACTACAATGTCTAATCTATGTAATAGCTTCTTCCTTACACTACAATGTCTAATCTATGTAATAGCTTCTTCCTTACACTACAATGTCTAATCTATGTAATAGCTTCTTCCTTACACTACAATGTCTAATCTATGTAATAGCTTCTTCCTTACACTACAATGTCTAATCTATGTAATAGCTTCTTCCTTACACTACAATGTCTAATCTATATAATAGCTTCTTCCTTACACTATAATGTCTAATCTATGTAAAAGCTTCTTCCTTACACTATAATGTCTAATCTATGTAATAGCTTCTTCCTTACACTACAATGTCTAATCTATATAATAGCTTCTTCCTTACACTATAATGTCTAATCTATGTAAAAGCTTCTTCCTTACACTATAATGTCTAATCTATGTAATAGCTTCTTCCTTACACTACAATGTCTAATCTATATAATAGCTTCTTCCTTACACTATAATGTCTAATCTATGTAAAAGCTTCTTCCTTACACTATAATGTCTAATCTATGTAATAGCTTCTTCCTTACACTACAATGTCTAATCTATATAATAGCTTCTTCCTTACACTATAATGTCTAATCTATGTAAAAGCTTCTTCCTTACACTATAATGTTTAATCTATGTAATAGCTTCTTCCTTACACTACAATGTCTAATCTATGTAATAGCTTCTTCCTTACACTATAATGTCTAATCTATGTAATAGCTTCTTCCTTACACTATAATGTCTAATCTATGAAATAGCTTCTTCCTTACACTATAATGTCTAATCTATGTAATAGCTTCTTCCTTACACTATAATGTCCAATCTATGTAATAGCTTCTTCCTTACAATATAATGTCTAATCTATGTAATAGCTTCTTCCTTACACTATAATGTCTAATCTATGTAATAGCTTCTTCCTTACACTTTAATGTCTAATCTATGTAATAGCTTCTTCCTTACACTATAATGTCTAATCTATGTAATAGATTCTTCCTTACACTATAATGTCTAATCTATGTAATAGCTTCTTCCTTACACTATAATGTCTAATCTATGTAATAGCTTCTTCCTTACACTATAATATCTATGCTATGTTGGCCATGGCCAATACTCTATAGAGCAAATGCTTTAAATAAATAATTTTCTTTTTAGTCTTTCAGTCACAGCAACCTTGACCTTGTAACTTCTGACTCCAAAATCAGTTCTTCAATATACTGAGTTCACTGGATAATTCAGTTAGTGCACAGCTATTTTCTGTCTTTGTCAGAGTTATCATGACCTTTAACCTTTTGAAAACTAAATCAATATGGTTCTTCCTAACCCAAAGTGCAAACTATCCACATTGTCTGGTAAATGAGATAGTGGAATACTTCAGTTATTTTTAGAAAGCCTTCTTTCAGTTACAGTATAGTTATTTTTAGAAAGCATCTGCCTTCTTTCAGTTACAGTATAGTTATTTTTAGAAAGCGTCTGCCTTCTTTCAGTTACAGTATAGTTATTTTTAGAAAGCGTCTGCCTTCTTTCAGTCACAGTAATCTTGACTTTTGAGCTTGTTAACATGACACTAACTAATAGTTCTTTTTTACGCCAAGTACAAACCATCCACAAAGTTTGGTAACTGTAGATCTGTAGATGGTGGACATCTAAAGTGATTGTTCCGTAATGAAATTGGTGATGGGCAGATGGATATAAAACATAATATGCTCACATTATGGTAGGCTTATAACAGAGTTTCAGAATTCCTCGTATTTGAGATTTCTCCCCAAGCTTAATGCTTACTGAAAAATAAACCATTTCAAACCAAGCAATACAACAGATTTTTAAAATCATCAAACTAAGAAAGAAAACATGGAGGAAATTCATATAATGTTGTTTCTAAGAAGAACTGAGTTTAAACAAGCTGTTTCTTCAAACAACTGTTGCAATATTTGGAACATTTAAAACAACATTATATAGCCTATAATAGTGGTCAAATTAAATGTAAACCATAATCTTAAAGTACTGGAATTCCATGTCTACTTATTCTATATAGCTACACATGGATTGAAAAAACAATGTTATAATAGACCCCCTGTCTTAAGATATCAGATTCTTAATTCATTTAATTTGCTAAACAGTCTAATAAAACACCTGTCTTGTATGACCGTTTTTGCAGGCAAAAAAGTCCTGCATATCCTCTTCATAACAAAGCATCATGTGATTCTATACTAGTGTATCCTGGAATATGCTGAAGCTGACTGTGTTAGAAAGTTAATATGAACTCATTAATAGCTATTCATAACATGGCCAATGGCTGTCTATTTATGCAGATGGAGTCTGAACAAGCCAGTATCTCAAACATTATCAGACAAAACATCTGCATATTATCTATGGTCAAAACATTAAGTGATCAATCTATGTTAACTCTTTGAAGACATGCTTTTAATATGCTCTTGGTTAGATGGGAGATTAAAAAAAAAAACTGGGAGATTGGGCCCTAAAATTGGGAGGCTTTACACGACATTTATAAGCCTTGTTTTCACTATATATTGACCAATCTTCCCGGTTCAAGATACATGAAATTATCAAGGACACACCATTTCTCTCTGTGACATACTTTGTTTTCCCCAAGGATGTCCCCTCTTTTCATATTGTGATCAGCTAAAGGTTAGTCTTAAGTAAACAATCAAGAAAGTTAGTTTTACTAATTAACAGTTAATCCTTATAATTACAACTATCTTGTGAAAAGGACTGGCCTTCTGACACACTTCAAAGAACTGTTCTAAATGTGTTTTATGTAAGCATCACTTACATCTTGAGGAGGGAAGATTTTCCCATAACTAAGTGCACTTCACTTGTTTTATGTGGTTTTCATCCTTGTTTATTCTGGGATTAGGGCAGCAACATTGTTTCTAAGCATTATATATCAAACAGTACTATTTGATTCTTGGGTAGTTCTATCCCTTTTGGAAATATCTACCTGAGCAATAATATTTCAAGTTTGTAATTTTTTGCTGATTATAGGACATTTTGCACATCGCCATAGCACTTTCTACTCTATGACTCTGCTTTTCAATCTTCTTCTTTCAGGCATTGTGGACACAGTCTGATAATCATCATGGCGTCATCTAATGGACACTGCACTTCATATGGGTTCATTGGGGAGCACTTCACTTCATAGGATTTCATGCAAGACATGATACAGCTATTCACATCACAGGTCACTGTTCTTCCTATACATTTATTGGCGAGCACTTCATTTGAATTCATTGAAGTACAGACCATCTTACGACACATCATTCTTCCGCTGTCGTTCAGTGGCATGGAATACAAACATTTATGGAAATTGTGTGCCATTTTGACATGTGTTCTGGATTGGTGGTGTTACTGGAGAAATCAGTGGCCCAAGAAAAAGAATTTGGTGAACTGTGATAATTCTGTGACTGCACCAGAACTTGGTGAGTAGGACTATCTAATTAGGACTGTAGAATGATGGTTCCATCATGCTATGCACGATGCATTAGATTGCATCCTAACCATCTCCTATCTCCTCAGCAACAGTTGTGTACATACAATTATTATCATGTCCTTCCAAATGGATTTTCACATTACAAACAGGCATTCTTTTGGGACTTTCATTTGATATTTTAATATCAAATTCAATATGGCATTTTTCCATAATCGGATACTCATAAGCTATACTAATAATGTAAAGGTCATGCCCACTAAATATATTTCTTTACAGTTATAAATAGGAAAAATTTAAGAATATTTGCTTCATGCTGGGATTAGCCTAGATTTATTACATTAATCTGGGATTAACCCAGAATATTATGTAGAGATTAGCCTAGCATAAACTTGGTTAAGAAGGGATCAACCCAGAATTCATTAGCATGTTGGGATCAGCATAGCCTAGATTTAGTTAAGATGGAATCATCCCAGAATACATTAGCTTGCTTGGATCAGCCTAGCATGTAGGCTACTTAAGCTAGGATCAGCCCAGAATACACTTGAATGCTGGGATCAGCTTAGCACAAGTTTTACTTGAGATGTGATCAGCCTAGCACCAATTCTACTTGATCTAAGATCATCCCAGAATATACAGTAATGCTGGGATCAGACTAGCACCAATTGGAAATCAGTCTTTTACATTGAGCTGGGATTCTGCCTAGCACCAAATCTAGTTGAGCTGGGATCAGCCCAGAATACACAGTAAGGCTGGGATCGATGCCAAAATCATTATTCATTGGGTGTAAGAGTTGACAGGTATGCAATGAATGATTTCTCACTACTAGTTTCTGAAAATTTTAATCTAAAAAACTATTTGTATAATAAGAATTGTCAAAACACCGATTAAATAACCCACCTTAACTGTAGAATCCCATGATGAAGTGAGAAGAGTGTCATTTTGCCAGTAAATACAGGATACTGAAAAGAAAAAAAAAACAGACCATGATTAAACAGGCCGAATTTTCTCTCAAGAGTTTTTCAATGACCTTATTATTTCTTGTTTATCAAGAATGAATCATGCCTTGAATATTTAAAAGGTATCAAGAAATAAAATAGTCATAACTTCGTGAAACATTGATAACATCGTCAATTCTCATAGAAAGTCTTGTTACTATCTGTGGAAATTTTCCAAAATTCAGAAATTCCTCAATTTCTTATTTTACAATAGAAACAGACTAAATTGCAGTTTTAATTTGTGAAATTTAATTAAATTTTTCATCCTTTCTATTACCACTAGATCTGAAAGAACTCCATATATCAGCATAAGTATAAAAAAAAATTACTGTGAAATCTGAGAACATTTGAGAAATTCACTGAAACCTGCGCCAGAGCATCTGATCAAGACTATAACCACGTGTGGACTGTACACGTGTTTTTCAACCATTTTTGATTGAAAAAAAAACATTAATTTTCTTCTGAAACTGTTTGTGTTATACTTGTGTTGTCCTTAATGATTGTAAAATTACCCCCCATGTATAAAAAAGACCCTCCAAATATGAACCCTAGCACATAACCATGTGCTAAACTTTCAAGTTCACTAATTCTTTGAAAATTTATTTTTCTATCTTGGAAATATGGCAGATGCTACAGTGAAATTTGCTTCTGAATTAATGTATTGATGAATCAATTATTCCTTCTGGCTAGTAAGTGCATTATTTTTCATTAAATATTATAGGTATATTTTTTATTCAACTGGGGGCAAAATGGAGATGCATAACAAAATTAGAATCTGATTGTTTAACATTTCTGGCTGTTACTAAATATCTGCAGTTGTTAAGAGATTTGGGAGGCTATGAAGTGTATAGGTCTATAGTCTGTGTGGACAGATCACAATTTTCTGTCATAGTTCATTTCACACAGCATTGAGAATTTTATCCTATCTCTAGCACAGTCAATTTTCAGGTCAACGTCATTAAATGTAGCTAAAAGTGTATAATTTGTTTCACACAAAGTATTTAAAACTAGTTAGGTAGCTTAATGACATTAGCTACATTTAATGACATTGACCTAAAAATGTACTGAGCTAGGCCTGCATCTAGGATAAAATTGACCATGCTATGTGGGGAAAAAAATAGCAAAATACCAAAAAGCCTGACATCATGTGCATGCGAGTCTCCGTCTCTCTCTAGATGGTTTTGAATGGTGTGTTCTCAAAGATGGATTTACCTTACGTTACTATGTTATATATTTGTTTTTGTTGTTGTTTGATATTAGAACAACAATGTCAGGCACAGCAGAAGACAACAAGGTTAACTTTTCAAAAGTAGTTCTGAGCACGTAGACTGAGATGACTAGCCTGAGACAAGAAAAGTCTGTTAGCAAAACAGCTAGATTTCTGTCACATGGGTGAGAAAAAAAAATAATCCTGGTGTGTACATACTACACATGGTTTTATAAGAATGAGAGAGAGATAAAAGTTCTTACATTGCTTTTATACTGTACATGTTTTATATGAATGAAAGATATACAGTTATAGCACTGTTCATATTCTGTACATGGTTTTATAGGAATGAGAGAGATACATAGTCATTAGAGTGTGTATATACTGTACATAGTTTTATAGGAATGAGAGAGATACATAGTCATTAGAGTGTGTATATACTAATCATGGTTTTATAGGAATGAGAGAGATAAAAGTTCTTACAGTGTTTATTCTGTACATGTTTTATATGAATGAAAGTGAGATATACAGGTATGGCACTGTTCATATACTGTACATGGTTTTATAGGAATGAGAGAGATACATAGTCATTAGAGTGTGTATATACTGTACAGTTTTATAGGAATGAGAGAGATAAAAGTTCTTACATTGTGTTTATACTGTACATGGTTTTATAGGAATGATAGATAAAATAGGTATGGCAATGTGCATATATTTTGTACATGTTTTTATGAATGAAAGAGAGATAAATAAATCTGATGGTGTGTAAAAACTGTACATGACAATATATGCAATACCTATGTCTCATGTGGATTAGTGCTCTTATCAATATTATTGCCGACAAAAATTAAATGCTAATAAATTATTGCTACTAAAAAGGACAAAAAAATCACTATGGTTTGTTTTAGAAATTAAAATTCTAATATATTTTGTACATGCTGTCTAAAATGTTTCAGAAAGAAAAAAAAAATCATTATTCCATCACAAGTATAAAACTGATATTTACAGATTATTCCTCTTTCCTCTAATAGATAACATTTATGAATCCAGAATTTCTAAACTAAATCATACCTGCATCATCATGAGCACGAAGAGTATCCAAGATTCGTCCAAATTCCACGCTATAGAAGTATCTGTGAATGGAAATGAATAAATTCCACACTATAGAAGTATCTGTGAATGGAAATGAATAAATTCCATGCTATAGAAGTATCTGTGAATAGAAATGAATAAATTCCATGCTATAGAAGTATCTGTGAATGGAAATGAATAAATTCCACACTATAGAAGTATCTGAATGGAAATGAATAAATTCCATGCCATAGAAGTATCTGTGAATGGAAATGAATAAATACCATGCTATAGAAGTATCTGTGAATGGAAATGAATAAATTCCATGCTATAGAAGTATCTGAATGGAAATGAATAAATACCTATTATCATGGCTTGAAGAAACGTATTCATGCACAAACTATTTCATGTCATGAGAGAAAATGTATGCATGTATGTAGTAACATTTAAGGCATATCAGCACTGTAGTGGCTATATGGAGCCAACTAAATATTATATTCAAAAACGTAACTCTGAATTAAATGTTTAACTAGATAAACCCTTCCAAAAAAATGTAAACATGAATTACAACTATATATATATATATATATATATATATATATATATATATATATATATATATATATATATATATACTAATGATATGAAAATTCTGTAAAGTGTACCTTATTTTACCGCATATATCGCGCAAAAAATCCACACCCACATATAGCCTGCGGGTTTTGTGGTTTTGTGTAAAAAAATTTGGCATTACCCGTACCTTTGTATAACCTGCAACCATAAATTGATGGAACATTTTTGTGTATGTTCACATTTTCTACCATTACTATTTATAGAAGGACCGAATTCGTCAATGCTCACACGTGGATGACGAACGATACTACAACTACCCGGTACTACATTTTCACTCACCCGCCCAACATGCAAATTTGTATTTGGGCTATCAAGTCAGTCAGCCCTGGTCCATATTCATCCCTCTGCATCAGTTAAAAGTTAGTCACCCTGCCTCCAATATATTCCCGCTGGCAGCCCGCAAATTTGAATTTTGAAGCCAGGTATTTGTGCCTGGATATGCAATGGTGTGAGGTCCTGAGGCTGAATGCCACAATTGTCAATTTCAAATGTAGGTCACATGACATCAATTAACTTTTTAGGCTCGGTATACAGTGTTTGTATACGTAGGCTGTGCCTCAACTATAGGCTACATAAATGTAGACATTTCTAAATAATTTTGTATTCTTGTGAAGTGTAGATTTGAGTTTAAATAATTTCTTTCTGTTTAATTTAAAAAATGCCAAAATGAAATTCTTACAGAGAATACTTCAAGCTAACTGTCATTGTCTATGCTGATGTTGTTGTTGTGGGGCTTAACGCCATTTTTCAGCACATGATAGGCTATATATGGCCAGTATTAATGGTGGAGGAAGAAACCGGGAAATCACAGACCCACAAGAAGCTACTGGCAAGATTTCTCACACATCCACATTTGCCAAATCCTTGACTCGAAGCCATTGTGTATGCTGAAGTGCATGGCAATAGAACCACAAACAGAAAATTTGATATTGATGATAGTGAATTCTAAGGTTGGTGAGAAGAGAAAGGATCATTGGAGAAGATGAATCTATGAAAACGTACTTGTCGCAAACCTAAAGCAAAATGGCCTCACCTTGAAGCTGACCTGAAGCAGTGGATCATAGCCCAGCAGAAAAACAACCGACCAATCTTGACAGTTGCCATCAAACTGAAGGCCAAACTCAGGGCAGCAGAGAAGCACATTGATGATTTTAAATGAGTGCATTGGATATATAAATTTATGAAAAGGAACCAACTGTCAATCAGGACACAAACGACCATTGGCCAACGTCTACCCTACCCGAGAACTGGGAGACAAAGATAGATGATTTTTGTGGATGATTTTTGTGAATTCATCGCCAGGGAATTTCAGATGCTTGACCTTTCCCATTCTGCCATTATTAATATGGACGATGTACCAATGTTTTGACATTCTGGCATCAAGGTCGGTGGACAAAGTCTGCATTAAAACAATTAAAGTGGCAACAAAACAAAACTAGAACAATATTTAAATTATGTAGTTATGTTTTTCAAACAATATATTGAAATATTACGTGTCAAAAATTTGTGATATAGCCACACCCTTATATAACCCGCATATCCTGTGCAGGGTTTGTAAAATCTGGTTTAACCTGCAGGATATATCCGGGAAAACATGGTATATTAAATAACAGATAATGGCAGCACATGTAAAATCCTTAAAATAAAATTAAATTTGTTGCATTTGTTCCTTTAAAAAGTCAAATTTTCTTGGGTAGTACATTTTCATATATATTTCTGTCTTACATGGTGTAAGTGCTCCACTATAACTAAGTTAGGTATGTGTGTGCAACACACAATCAGCACAATACCACCTAACTTTCCAATTTATTCTGTACAAGGGATACCACCCTCAATCAAATACATTAATGCTGAGCAAAGAAACCAGAACAAACAAAAAACATGAAAAGTAGCCTATCAAGTATCTCCATATAAACATGAGATGTAGCATACCAACTATCTCCATATAAACATATGAAAAATAGCACACTAAGTATCTCCATATAAACATGAGATATAGCATACCAAGTATCTCCATATAAACATATGAAAAGGAGCACACCATGTATCTCCATATAACCATATGAAAAGCAGCACAAGTATCTCCATATAAACATGAGATGTAGCATACCAAGTATCTCCATATAAAGATATGAGATGTAGCATACCACATATCTCCATATATCTCCGGTGTCCTAGTGGTTAGAGCATCTGCTTCAGATGCAGGAAGTCGTGCACTATTACATGCATTAACACATTCCTATATGTTACACTAGTACAAGGTGAGTGCCATTACAAACATTAACATGTTACACTGGTATAGGATGAGTGCTTTGACTGACATGCTAATGACAAGAGTGCTCACTGGTATACATTACACTACTATAGGGTGATGTTACAGACATTAATGCATAGCTATATTACACTGATACAGTGTGAATGCTGCTATAGACATTAACACAAATTACCATATGTTAAACACACAGCTGTATGTTACATTGCTACAGGGTGAGTGCTGCTTCTGTCCTACATGTTAAACACATGCTGGTTGAGTGCTTGTACAGACATTAACGCACCAATAAACTTAAGTGGGATGAGCACTGTTACAGACTGTAACAGGGTTAGTGTAGTTACAGGCATAAAATGCAATGCTATATGTTATACTGGTACAGGTTGAGTGCTGTTACAGAAGGTAATAATTTGCTGTATGTTACACAAGTGCAGGTAATGCCTGTTACATAGCTCTATGGTGATTTAAAATGTACAATGAACACCAGGCTCTATTCCTAACTTACACATTATTGTCCCATGATCCAACTACTATGGTCTTGCTGTCTGGCATCACTTGACACGACGATAGAGCCTGGGACAAAACAAATAAAATGCATTTTCATCATGATAATGGCTAGCGATAATCTCATTATTCAGAATACCCATCCAACACATCTTGAACCAAAATAAGCTGTCATACTTTATTCCTATCCACAAGAAATGTGCCATGACGACAGTGACAATGCAGCTGATATGAACAGTTTTTAGCAAAACAAATGAGACGATAAAGCTTTTAAACAGTAGTTTTCTTTGACCTAAACGTAAAATTCTCTTTGACCTTTGAAAACAATACAACGCTCTTTGACCTAGGTCTGAAAATAGCTATATGCTCTTTGACCTTGGTCTGAACTAGCAATATGATCTTTGACCTTAGTCTGAAAATAGCAATATGATCTTTGACCTTGGTCTGAAACTAATAAAATTTTCCTTAACCTATGTTTACTAGATTTAAAGTCTCCTACCATATTTGATTTTGGTCCATGATGTCTTTCAAAAATTAATAAGCAGAAAAATATTTTCATCAAACTGAAGGACAGTGTTAAGTTAAGCAAGGGCTACAAGTTTAAGTTAAATGGAAACTATAATTTTAAATCAAACACAAACTATAACCTTAAGTCAAACAGGCTATCATTTTAAATCAAAGTGAGGCTTAATTTTAAATCACACAGAGGCCATAATTTCATTTTAACTTTATTAACAAATGTCATTGGAATCGAGCAAAATAATGTGAATGATGCAGTGTTCAAAAGAGAGTGAAATGTCCAAGTTGTTCAAGAACCATAACTCTGTAAAATATCAGAAAAATCTAATCATGATAGAGGTTATCTGGACCTTTCTTAGATGAAGCTACAGTGTGGTTCCAATCAAATGGACAATTTTAATGTTGGAATAGTCATATCCCAGTCAATTGTCCATTCTAATTCTTTCATAGTTTTGTAAATTAAAGTCATCTTTAAATTCATCCATAACCTTGTTGATGTATGAAATCACTACATCTAATAATGGAATCAAACAAAAGGTGAGAATGTTAGAGTGTTAACAAGTGACAGGAATGCCTATTCTAATTCATCCAGGACCATATCTCTGTAAAAAAAAATAATAAAAAAAAAACTTATCATAAAGCTCATCTGATGCCTTGCAGAGGTGTTATAACACAGGCAATTTTGTTGAAATTGAACAGAAATATTTAATTTTTCCAAAAGTGCTCACAAGCCAATGAGTTTCCTATTCTAAAGTCAAAGATCATAAAGGTCACAAGCCCATGAGTTTCCAAATCTAAAGTCAAACAAAGGTCATAAGGTCACAAGCTAATGGGTTTCCCATTCTAAAGTCAAACAAAGGTCATACAGGTCACAAGCCTATGGGTTTCCAAAAAAAGCCATAAACTGTATAAAATCTTGGTCATCATTAACTTCATCCATGATTCTGCAGAGATGAAGTTTCACTGATTAAATCAAACAAAAATGTCAGTGTTCACAAGTCACTAGGATGTCTATTCTAAAATCAGACAAAACTCTTGTACCTGTTGACATGATGTCAATGTTCACAAGGCAGTGTATTAGTAATGCCAATGCTAAGATGACAAGGGTCATAACTCTTAAGAATGATGTTCACAATGGACTGTCAAAACTAATCCGAGCTGTTGTTGGCCAAAAAAGTGGATATAGAGAATTTATATTATTTAATAAAATGTGGATACTAGAGAGTATACAACTGTAATAATAAAATGTGGATATAGAAAGTTTACATATCTAATAAAATGGGGATATAGAGTGCTTATACATCTAATAAATTACATCTAATAAATTGTGGATTTAGAGAGTTTACATTATTTAAAAAAATGAGGATATAGAGTTTACATATTTAACAAATGTGGATACAAGGGAGTTTACAAGTCTAATAATAAACTGGATACTAGACAGTTTACAAGATGGATTAACTGACAAAATGGATAGAAACCATTTCTATGTGAGGCAATGGCATGACATATTTCCAAATCTAAACCATCATTATCTTGGCAATGGCAAGACAAATATCCAAATCTATACCATCATTAATTTGGCAATGGCAAGACAAATATCCAAATCTATACTATCATTATCTTGGCAATGGCAAGACAAATATCCAAATCTATACCATCATTATCTTGGCAATGGCAAGACATATATCCAAATCTATACCATCAATATCTTGGCAATGGCAAGACAAATATCCTAATCTATACCATCATCTTGACAATGGCAAGACAAATATCCTTATCTATACCATCATCTTGGCAATGGCAAGACAAATATAATCTATAGCATCATTATCTTGGCAATGGCAAGACAAATATCCTAATCCTCTCTATCATTATCTTGGCAAGGCAATGACATGACAAATAAGCAAATCTATACTATCATTATTGTAGCAAGACAATGGCAAGACAAATATCCTAATCTATACCATCATCTTGGCAATGGCAAGACAAATATCCTAATCCTCTCTATCATTATCTTGACAAATAAGCAAATCTATACTATCATTACTGTAGCAAGACAATGGCATGACAAATATCCAAATCTATACTATATTTATTGTAGCAAGACAATGGCATGACAAATATCCAAATCTATACTATATTTATTGTAGCAAGACATTGGCATGACAAATATCCAAATCTATACTATAATTATTGTAGCAAGACATTGGCATGACAAATATCCAAATCTATACTATATTTATTGTAGCAAGACAATGGCATGACAAATATCCAAATCTATACTATATTTATTGTAGCAAGGCAATGACATGACAAATATCCAAATCTATACTATATTTATTGTAGCAAGACAATGGCATGACAAATATCCAAATCTATACTATAATTATTGTAGCAAGACATTGGCATGACAATTATCCAAATCTATATTATCATTATCTTGTAAAGGCATAAGCATGACAAATATTCAAATATAAACTATCATAATCTTGGCAAGACATTGGCATGACAAATATCCAAATCTATACTATCATTATTGTGGCAAAGCAATGGCATGACAAATATACATTTCTAAAATATCATTATCTCAGTAAAATTTTTTTTCAGATTTCATGGTTGCTATAAACCATGAATTTAAACCCCCAATGAGAAGTATTTTTACTGTGGAATCAACAGCACTAGTTTCACATTCCTTGAATTTTAAGACCATTGAGAAGTATTTTTACTGTGGAAACAATAGAACTGGTTTCCAACTCCACAAATTTAAAGACCCAATGAATAGTATTTAGATCACAGAAATAATATCACTACTTACTTAACTTTATCAGCAATACTTTCCAAAACAATGAATATAAAAGACTCAATGAATATTTACTGTGGAACCAATTGTACTAGTTTCCAAATCCAAGAAATTTAAGGACCCCTCAACAAATATTTTCACTATGGAAACAGTAAACTATTTTCCAAATCCATAACTTTAAGGACATATTACACAGTACTTATAACATGGAAACAACAAATGCTTTCCAAATCCATAAACTTAAGGACCGATGAGCAATGGTCTTTCTGTGGAAACAATAGGACCCCTTCCCCACTCCATGAATATAAGTATCAAGACAATTTCCTATCTTGCAAAACCACACCAATAAATGAATTCACAGTATTCATAACATCATTATCTACTTACTGGTTTCCTATATAGTTGAACTTCTGCTCTATTTTATCTTGGATAGCTGTACAATTAAAGGTACTGTACACTTTGCATTTTATTCATTGTAGTTTTTCAAGTACTCTGTGCTATCATTCTAAAAAAGGGCTTTGCAGAATTAAATATTTTGATTAAAAAAACATTACATTTTCATGGGACTGGTCAATATTAACAAACTTAGAACAGTCTGAATGACCCCAACCATCCATACATAACTAAAGTACCTATAACTCCTCCACCCCATGGCTTAAAATCTAACACAAATGTTAGGAAAAACAAGTGAGGTACATAATGCTGATAATACGACGTGCTTGTGTGCTCTTGACATTAAAAAATAAATCTGAAATACTCACCATATTAGACATGGTGATACTCCTAAGCTGTCTCTGTTCTTCTAAAGAATACATCTTCAACAGACTGTCTATATGGAAAAGGAAGGAGAGCACATAAAGAACAATGCAAACAACTAAATATGGTGAAATTATGTCCGCTGACTAGCATGTTATCTCCCCTGCATATAATTGAGAACAATATATCATTATGTTCATTAGTGATCTCAGCCTTGAAGTTATGATTCAAAATGATACCTAACACTTATTTTACAGATGTCCATAAATGTACCAAGTTTCATCCCTCTTTCAAAATTCTCTGCCAGGAGCTTACAAGATGGCAATGGACCTGAACCTTAACTTCTCTCAGCATTATCCAGAGTCCTCTCCCTTGCAAATGCTATGACAACAGCATCATGAGAACCAAGGTACACATTGTCCTATGACCTTGACTTTGAAGACAGGAGCTCAACATATTTACGAGAAATGATACATGATACTGGAAAAATAAATATTTGCTGTGTCAGTCTACGAAAAACTTTTTTCAAAATAAAATTCAACAGGATTGGAAACGATGCTTATGCATCAAGGTGGCCAGAGACATTTTTTAAAAATTCTTAAAATCTGCTTTTCAAAAGAAACCTGCAAATATATGTAACCAGGGACATATTCAGTTCAATAAAATAAACCAGGTGTATATACATCTTATTATAGTACAAGGAACCTTGCAAATAACTCCATTGTTGGGGTCTATTACTGCCAACTCCAATATGAACCAAACCACAATGATCAAAAACTTTGATGAATAAGAGAAAGAGGAGGAGAATGAGAAGGGGGAATAAAACAAAGTGCCAGTCATATATATATAGTAATAGTTTTATTACTTATGTTATGATCTGTAAGTATTAGGTTTCTGGATAAACATTATTTCTACTTGTCAGCCTAGCTAAAAAGTTTTGGCTAGTGTTAGGAAATAAGAGACATCCAGACAAAGCTAATGTGTTGGCTAGTGATAGGGAATAAGAGACATCCGGACAAAGCTAATGTGTTGGCTAGTGTTAGGAAATAAGAGACATCCAGACAAAGCTAAAGTGTTGGCTAGTGTTAGGGAATAAGAGACATCCAGACAAAGCTAATGTGTTGGCTAGTGGTAGGGAATAAGAGACATCCAGACAAAGCTAATGTGTTGGCTAGTGTTAGGGAATAAGAGACATCCAGACATAGAATCTGGAATAATAATACAACCATGCTATAGCCAACTTCTTGCCATAATAAAGTATGTTATGAGAGCAATAATATCAATTTTTGTCAGTCATCCCACACCTTGCTTCAATGACTATTACCAAAATAATCAATGACTATTACCAAAATAATCAATGACTATTACCAAAATAATCAATGACTATTACCAAAATAATCAATGACTATTACCAAAATAATCAATGACTATTACCAAAATAATTAAGCAAATGATGAAGAGCTCTATGAGAGAGAGAGAGAGAGAGAGAGAGAGAGAGAGAGAGAGAGAGAGAGAGAGAGAGAGAGAGAGAGAGAGAGAGAGAGAGAGAGAGAGAGAGAGAGGTAAACTTTTTCTCCAAGGAAGGAACCAATATTCAATATGCACTTTTGTCAAGATTTTATAAACTGGAGATTGCATTTATAAGAAGAATTTATTCAAGTAAATCAAATAAAAAAATGCTTTGTTACCGTGGTTATTCCATGTAGAATTAAATAATGGAGGAAGGGACACAACAACCAATATTCAAACAATTTTGTTGTTGTTGCTGTGGGTTTATCCCTATTTTGTCAGCATATGACAGGTTATATATAATGGTAAGTTTAACTAGCAGAGGAAGAACCTAGTAAGAATCATCAATCCACAGGAAGCTTCTGGCAAGCTTTCTCACATACCCACACTGACCAAGCCTGAAACTTGAACCCACAAGGACAAAAGTGAGATTTGGTGGTGACTAGTATAGATAACTGTTTTAGACCACCCAGAGTGAATTTTTTTTACAATCTGGTCTGGGAATGGTAGAGGAATAACCAGACCAGCTACTGAGTTGGAAATAAGACAACTATCCTGCACCCAACACATACCCCATGATGCAGATGTGCCGATGGTATAAAAAAGGTCATACCTCTTATGAGAATAGCACAAGTGCAATAATTGTTAAACATGCACATCTTCTGATAATAACCACAATATGTAACAAGTTTCACAGTGATCCAATGAAAACCGCAAGAGTAGATGCAGTCACAAATTTACCTATATTGCATCCAGCTAAAGGCAATAATTCTTAAATCAGTGGTGCATAAAGATTTGTGTGTGTGTGTGTATGTGTGTGTGTGACTGGTTTGGATTTTTAATGTAGCTTAAAAAAATTTTCAGTCATATCGCACAATGTCTGCAGTGTGGCAGTTTACAGGATATGTCTAGCACTGGGGAATCATGCAGCAACCATGTGGCATCAAGTCTCACCCAGTCACATTATTATGACACCTGACAGACCAATCCTAACACTAACCTTAGCGCCTTGTGTGGAAGATGTTAGTACCATTTTCACAAGTGTTTGGTATGACTTGGCTAGGTTTCGAAGTGTGACCTCCCACATCTGAGTCAGATGTTCTAATCACTAGGCCACCAGAACGGTCCCATAAAGATTTGTCATTCTCTTTAAATGATGCACATAATATGCAGCAAGTTTCAATTTTAAAAAAATTAAAGACATTCACAAGATCTTAACACTGCATGCAACTGTAAGACGATAAAGGACAATAATTCAGCTTTCAGGGTTTTAGATCAAAAACTGCAGGACTAGTTGCACTAGTTGCAGTATCATACACTGCTAGAAGAAAAAAAAAACTTAACTTCAAACAAATTTACAAGAGCAACACTCCTGTGTATGTGTGTGTGATTTTGATTTTTGACGTAGCCTTTAAAAAAATTTCAGTCATATTGCTATGATGTCTGTACTGTGGCAGTTTATAGTGATGTCTAGTACAGAGGCATGTAGCAGGAAGTCCCACCCAGTCACATTATGCTGACACCAGGCCTACCAGTCATAACATTAACCTCTTAATGCTGGGCGCTAAGTGAGGCAGCTGTTAATACCATTTTTATAAGTCATTGGTACGACTCGGCTGGGGATTGAACCCACAACCTCCTGCATACGAGGCGGATGCTCCAACCACTAGGCAACCAAATCGGTCCAACATTCCTATGGGCAGCTTCAACCATATTATTTACCCATTTTCAGGACAATTTATCTGATACAAAGACACTAATGAAATTGTGTCATAAGTTAAGTTCGTAGATAAAACACATAAAACATTGCTGAATCAAACTGACTGGTTGACATCCTTGTCTTCATGTGATGACCAATATATTTATCACATTGCATGGCAATCCATCAAAAGCAGTGGAACTAGTGCTACTAATGAGATTGTGTTTTAAACTACAAAAAGGACAATAACTCTAGCAAAAAATTGCTGCTGCAAAGGGATTTAATAATTTGACCTGCACATCATCTGGTGATTATCATGTGGCCCATCATCTAAAGTTACAGGACTAATTGTACTAACTAGATTGCATTAAGTTATTAAACAAAAAAGGCAATAACTAAAATATTTAGCAGTCCAGCACTGATGGCCAAATTGTGCTATCAAAATTGTGCTATACAAAGCATCGAGTTACAAGAAGAAAAGTGCTATAACTCAACAAAATTCAAGGAGTAAAGTGATCTGTCCATAAAATTATTTTCAGGCAAGGAGCTTCAGCAGGTCCGTCGGTAGCGTCAGACTTGTAATCAATGGTTTTCAGGTTCTATGCTCACTCAGACCAACCTAGGCTGACTGACTATTCATACTACAGAAAAGCAACTAATTACCATATCCTCATGGCAATTTCAAAATTGTGCTTTGTGATCTGCTGCTAAATTTCACTTTCACAGAAATAAATACAACAGGTTCATCCATGCATATGGGCTACAGTATCCTACAGTAACACGTGTGCAGCAGTGAAATTTATCATTAGTAAATATACAACTTAAAACAGTTTCAAAAAATATCTTGGAATAACCAGATTTGAGTATATGTAACAAAGAGAGGGCTCGATTTCGAAAACTAATATAATGAAGTGTAAATTTATTAATATAAATGTAATGACAATGTAAGATAAAGGGAAGAAGCTTGCTGTTCAAAGATTCCCCACGAGATCTGCTTTAACAATCAAATATATCTTTTGTTAAAAACAAAATAAAATGCCAATTGTATGTTATTGTAATGTAATTCTAACTGCCTGTTGCTGTAACATACTGTTAATTGTCTGTTACAGTAATGTACTGTCAATTGTCTGCTACTGTAATGTACTGCTAATTGTTTGTTACTGTAATGTAATGTTAATTGTCTGTTTCTGTAACATAATGTTAATTGTCTGTTACTGTAATGTAATGTTAATTGTCTGTTACTGTAATGTAATGTTAATCGTCTGTTACTTTAATGTAATGTTAATTGTCTGTTACTGTAATGGTAACATACTGTTAATTCCCTGTTATTGTAACTAATAATAATTGTTACTGAAACATACTATTCATTGTCTGTTACTGTAATGTACTGTTCATTGTCTGTTACTGTAACATACTGTTCATTGTTTCTGTAACATACTGTTCATTGTCTGTTACTGTAACATTGTTAATTGTTACTGTAACATACTGTTAATTGTCTGCTACTGTAACATAATTGTCTGCTACTTCATCTGTTACTGTAATGCTCATTGTCTTTTACTGTAACACTGCTAATTGTCTGTTACTGTAATGTACTGCTAATTGTCTGCTACTGTAACAAACTGCCTATTGTCTGTTTCTGTAATGTACTGTTAATTGTCTGTTACTGTAACATACTGTCAAACCATATCCATATATGCATATATATTGAGAAGACATAAAGAGACAAAAAATAAAATAAAAACATACAGTAAAAGTATTTTTATATGTTCATAAAACTGAGCTTATCGTTTTTTAAAACCATTATTTTTAAACTCTGCTTCAAAAACTGTAATGATTGTCCACCCTGGAAATCAGATTTGACTGTTTGAAAGTCAAGCTTTCAGCAACCTTTAAGGGGTAGCATGTATTTGCATAGTTTATGCATCAGTAATTTACCTTGATTAGCCACTACAGCATATTAAAAGCATACAGACTACTCAATAATACCTATAAACATTCACACCGAACACTATTTTTAGACTAACCACAACTGAGAAAAATTTTATGGAACTGTTGTATTTTAAATTATATACAAACCCTGAGAGACTGAGAAAATACATTTTCCATCAGGAGATTGTTTGATATCTGTCACAACACTGAAAAGAAAATAAATATTTTTAATAGTATATATATACATATGCAATATTTGTCTATAATTTTGCTAAACAGGTTGAATATATATATATATATATATATATATATATATATATATATATATATATATATATATATATATATATATATATATATATATATAGAATTATTATTATACAATATGTGTATGTGTGTACTGTTACTAAGGAAGCTTTCCTGTTTGTACAACAGTTTTAAACAAGAGTACTTGAAGGGACAGTCATGTTCAACTGGTGAAAAAATTTCCAGCTAATTTCTTTGTTTTAACTGCTGAATGTTGTTGTTGGGCTTAACGCCATTTTTCAGCACACGAGAGGCTACTCATGGCGTTCAGTATTAAAGGTGGAGGAAGAAACCAGGAAGTCACCGGAAAGAACCACCAATCCACGAGAAGCTACTGGCAAGATTTCTTACATATATACATATTCGCCGAATCCTAGACTCGAACCCATGCAGACAGAGGTGAGATGGCAAAGATCCTTAACTGCTGAATGCTATAACTATCTCCAATATTTCTGAGCAATAAAAAGATTTACAAATTAGCTTCTGTAGCAGCCATACAGGAAGTAATCTTCACATAAATTTTTGTTCAGTACCAGATAGAAATTAGTATGAAAACCCTATGCGAATCCATTTGGAAGTAATGATAAGATCAACAGACAGCCCCAATGGTGGTCATGCTCACTTGTCAGAATGGCATAATTTTCATTTGTCCCATCCAGACAAAAGACTTCTGGTGAAAACCCCTTGTCAATAAAGCCCTCCACCCAAACACAATAGTCATAACAAGATTTTTAATTGGGCTGCCATGGATGTATGATTAGCTCAGTTTTCTGACATAACAAATTTTTGGATGAAAACCCAATGCTGATATGACTGGTCATCCAGGAGGAGTAGCATACAAAAGATCTTGAAGACTGCCACTGTGGCAGCCATATTGGAGGTCAAATCAGTACCATTTTCATTTGGAACCAACTGGACACCACAAGTCTTCCAGTGAAAATCCTGTGCTGATATGACATGAAAGTTCAAGAGGAGTAGTAATAATATTTTTTAAGATGGCTGCTACAGTGGCCATACTGGATGTTAGACCAGCACAGATTTCATTTAGGACCAAATAGACATCAAAAGAAATCTTTCTGTGAAAAACTCATTTGATATGACTTTTCATTCAGGAAGAGTAGCAATAACAAGATTTTGAAGATAGATGCTGTCTTCACACCATTTTCACTAAAGACCAACCAGACATAATAAGTATTCAGGTGAAAACCCCCATGTCAATACGACTTTCTGTTCATAAGTAGCAATAACAAGATTTTCAAGCTGGCTGCAGCAGCCACAAACTGGCACTATTGTCATTTAGGATCAACTAGATATATTACGTCTTTTAGTGAAAATTTCCATGCTGATATGACTATCCATTCAGGAGTAGCAGCAATAACAAGACTTTCAAGATGGCCTCTGTAGCAGCCATACTGGATGTTAAAGTGGCATAATAAGTTTTATTTAGGATCAACTTCACATGAGTTGTCCTGAAAAGCCTGTCAATATTACCATTCATTCATGAATGGTACAGCCCTATTTTAAGATCACGCATCAGCAATTTCACTTATGAACAATTGTTCTGGTGAATACTTTGCACCACTATGACTTTCCATTCTGGAGAAGTAAAAATATCAAGTGTTCAAGATGGCTGCTATTGTAGCCATTTTGGACATTAGATTGGTACCATTGTCATTTAGAACCAGCTACACATCACAAGAAGTCTTTTAATTAAAACCCAGTTTTGGTATTACCATCCAATTCAGGAGGAATAATGACATAATTTTTCAGATGGCCAAGATGGCAGGCACCATAACAGATGCCTGAATAGACCTACTTTCATTTAGGGCCAAGTAAACCAAGGAATGAATATCTGCATAAAGTTTTCATGGTAATCCTCCAAGTAGTTCAAGAGAAGCAGCAATGACAAACTAAAAATACTAATGGATGTATGTACAAGAGATAACAGATGGACAGAGGATGAATGACAGAAAACAGGCTATCATATAAGCTGTTTTGGTAAATTGGAGGAGGGCACAAAATATTGTTAATATATATTGGTTTGGAGACTTTACATGATTCATATTGCAAAGCTTAACATATCATGCAATACACATCATGATGCATACTTAACATTTCATGCAATACACATCATATTGCAATACTTAACATTTCATGCAATACACATCAAGAAGCATATTGCAATACTTAACATTTCATGCAATACACATCATGATGCATACTTAACATTTCATGCAATACACATCATGATGCATACTTAACATTTCATGCAATACACATCATGATGCATATTGCAATACTTAACATTTCATGCAATACACATCATGATGCATACTTAACATTTCATGCAATACACATCATGATGCATACTTAACATTTCATGCAATACACATCATGATGCATACTTAACATTTCATACAATACACATCATGATGCATACTTAACATTTCATGCAATACACATCATATTGCAATACTTAACATTTCATGCAATACACATCATGATGCATACGTAACATTTCATGCAATACACATCATGATGCATACGTAACATTTCATGCAATACACATCATGATGCATATTGCAATACTTAACATTTCATGCAATACATATCATGATGCATACTTAACATTTCATGCAATACACATCATGATGCATACTTAACATTTCATGCAATACACATCATGATGCATACGTAACATTTCATGCAATACACATCATATTGCAATACTTAACATTTCATGCAATACACATCATGATGCTTACTTAACACTTCATGCAATACACATCATGATGCATATTGCAATACTTAACATTTCATGCAATACACATCATGATGCATACTTAACATTTCATGCAATACACATCATGATGCATACTTAACATTTCATGCAATACACATCATGATGCATACTTAACATTTCATGCAATACACATCATGATGCATACTTAACATTTCATACAATACACATCATGATGCATACTTAACATTTCATGCAATACACATCATGATGCATACTTAACATTTCATGCAATACACATCATGATGCATACGTAACATTTCATGCAATACACATCATATTGCAATACTTAACATTTCATGCAATACACATCATGATGCATACTTAACATTTCATGCAATACACATCATGATGCATACTTAACATTTCATGCAATACACATCATGATGCATACTTAACATTTCATGCAATACACATCATGATGCATACTTAACATTTCATACAATACACATCATGATGCATACTTAACATTTCATGCAATACACATCATGATGCATACTTAACATTTCATGCAATACACATCATGATGCATACGTAACATTTCATGCAATACACATCATGATGCATATTGCAATACTTAACATTTCATGCAATACATATCATGATGCATACTTAACATTTCATGCAATACACATCATGATGCATACGTAACATTTCATGCAATACACATCATGATGCATATTGCAATACTTAACACTTCATGCAATACACATGATGCATATTGCAATACTTAACATTTCATGCAATACACATCATGATGCATACTTAACATTTCATGCAAGACACATCATGATGCATATTGCAATACTTAACATTTCATGCAATACACATCATGATGCATATTGCAATACTTAACATTTCATGCAATACACATCATGATGCATACTTAACATTTCATGCAATACACATGATGCATATTGCAATACTTAACATTTCATGCAATACACATCATGATGCATACTTAACATTTCATGCAATACACATCATGATGCATATTGCAATACTTAACATTTCATGCAATACACATCATGATGCATATTGCAATACTTAACATTTCATGCAATACACATCATGATGCATACTTAACATTTCATGCAATACACATCATGATGCATACTTAACATTTCATGCAATACACATGATGCATATTGCAATACTTAACATATCATGCAATACACATCATGATGCATACTTAACATTTCATGCAATACACATGATGCATATTGCAATACTTAACATATCATGCAATACACATCATGATGCATACTTAACATATCATGCAATACACATCATGATGCATATTGCAATGCTTAACATATCATGCAATACACATCATGATGCATACTTAACATTTCATGCAATACACATCATGATGCATATTGCAATACTTAACATTTCATGCAATACACATCATGATGCATACTTAACATTTCATGCAATACACATCATGATGCATATTACTATACTTAACATTTCATGCAATACACATCATGATGCATATTGCAATACTTAACATTTCATGCAATACACATCATGATGCATATTGCAATACTTAACACTTCATGCAATACACATCATGATGCATATTGCAATACTTAACATTTCATGCAATACACATCATGATGCATATTGCAATACTTAACATTTCATGCAATACACATCATGATGCATATTGCAATACTTAACATATCATGCAATACACATCATGATGCATACTTAACATATCATGCAATACACATCATGATGCATATTGCAATACTTAACATTTCATGCAATACACATCATGATGCATATTGCAATACTTAACATTTCATGCAATACACATCATGATGCATATTGCAATACTTAACATTTCATGCAATACACATCATGATGCATACTTAACATTTCATGCAATACACATCATATTGCAATACTTAACACATCATGCAATACACATCATGATGCATACTTAACATTTCATGCAATACACATCATGATGCATACTTAACATTTCATGCAATACACATCATGATGCATACTTAACATATCATGCAATACACATCATGATGCATATTGCAATACTTAACATTTCATGCAATACACATCATGATGCATACTTAACATTTCATGCAATACACATCATGATGCATATTGCAATACTTAACATTTCATGCAATACACATCATGATGCATACTTAACATTTCATGCAATACACATCATGATGCATATTACTATACTTAACATTTCATGCAATACACATCATGATGCATATTGCAATACTTAACATTTCATGCAATACACATCATAATGGATATTGCAATACTTAACATTTCATGCAATACACATCATATTGCAATACTTAACATATCATGCAATACACATCATGATGCATATTGCAATACTTAACATTTCATGCAATACACATCATGATGCATATTGCAATACTTAACATTTCATGCAATACACATCATGATGCATACTTAACATTTCATGCAATACACATGATGCATATTGCAATACTTAACATTTCATGCAATACACATCATGATGCATATTGCAATACTTAACACTTCATGCAATACACATCATGATGCATACTTAACATTTCATGCAATACACATGATGCATATTGCAATACTTAACATTTCATGCAATACACATCATGATGCATATTGCAATACTTAACATTTCATGCAATACACATCATGATGCATACTTAACATTTCATGCAATACACATGATGCATATTGCAATACTTAACATTTCATGCAATACACATCATGATGCATATTGCAATACTTAACATTTCATGCAATACACATGATGCATATTGCAATACTTAACATTTCATGCAATACACATCATGATGCATACTTAACATTTCATGCAATACACATGATGCATATTGCAATACTTAACATTTCATGCAATACACATCATGATGCATATTGCAATACTTAACACTTCATGCAATACACATGATGCATATTGCAATACTTAACACTTCATGCAATACACATCATGATGCATATTGCAATACTTAACATTTCATGCAATACACATCATGATGCTTACTTAACACTTCATGCAATACACATCATGATGCATACTTAACATTTCATGCAATACACATCATGATGCATACTTAACATTTCATGCAATACACATCATGATGCATATTGCAATACTTAACACTTCATGCAATACACATCATGATGCATATTGCAATACTTAACATTTCATGCAATACACATGATGCATATTGCAATACTTAACATTTCATGCAATACACATCATGATGCATACTTAACATTTCATGCAATACACATGATGCATATTGCAATACTTAACATTTCATGCAATACACATCATGATGCATATTGCAATACTTAACACTTCATGCAATACACATGATGCATATTGCAATACTTAACACTTCATGCAATACACATCATGATGCATATTGCAATACTTAACATTTCATGCAATACACATCATGATGCTTACTTAACACTTCATGCAATACACATCATGATGCATACTTAACATTTCATGCAATACACATCATGATGCATACTTAACATTTCATGCAATACACATCATGATGCATACTTAACATTTCATGCAATACACATCATGATGCATATTGCAATACTTAACACTTCATGCAATACACATCATGATGCATATTGCAATACTTAACACTTCATGCAATACACATCATGATGCATATTGCAATACTTAACACTTCATGCAATACACATGATGCATATTGCAATACTTAGCACTTCATGCAATACACATCATGATGCATACTTAACACTTCATGCAATACACATCATGATGCATATTGCAATACTTAACACTTCATGCAATACACATCATGATGCATATTGCAATACTTAACACTTCATGCAATACACATCATGATGCATATTGCAATACTTAACACTTCATGCAATACACATGATGCATATTGCAATACTTAGCACTTCATGCAATACACATCATGATGCATACTTAACATTTCATGCAATACACATCATGATGCATATTGCAATACTTAACATATCATGCAATACACATCATGATGCATACTTAACATTTCATGCAATACACATGATGCATATTGCAATACTTAACATATCATGCAATACACATCATGATGCATACTTAACATATCATGCAATACACATCATGATGCATATTGCAATACTTAACATTTCATGCAATACACATCATGATGCAGCAAAATGTTTGGTATAAAAATATGGCAAACATGTTGGTGACCAAAACTAATTGAAATCAACAGATGTTAGACCGATACATACTCTTCAGCAAACAGGTCATACTGCATAATAATGAAATCTCATACAGCAAACTATACTATAATGTTACCCCATACAGCAAACACCATACTCCATAATGATGTAATCTCATACAGCAAAAAGGCCATACTCCACAATGATGTAATCTCATACAGCAAACAGGCCATACATACTACACAATGATGTAATCTCATACATCAAACAGGCCATCCTACAAAATAATGTAATCTCATACAGCAAAAAGGCCATACTCCACAATGATGTAATCTCATACAGCAAACAGGCCATTCTACACAATAATGTAATCTCATACAGCAAAAAGGCCATACTCCACAATGATGTAATCTCATACAGCAAACAGGCAATACTATACAATGTTATCTCATATAGCAAACAGGCCATACTCCACAATGATGTAATCTCATACAGCAAACAGGCCATACTACACAATGATGTAATCTCATACAGCAAACAGGCCATACTCCACAATGTAATCTCATACATCAAACAGGCCATACTACACAATAATGTAATCTCATACAGCAAACAGGCCATACTCCACAATGATGTAATCTCATACAGCAAACAGGCCATACTACACAATGATGTAATCTCATACAGCAAACAGGCCATACTACACAATAATGTAATCTCATACAGCAAAAATGCCATACTCCACAATGATGTAATCTCACAGCAAACAGGCCATACTCCACAATGATGTAATCTCATACAGCAAACAGACCATACTACACAATGATGTAATCTCATACAGCAAACAGGCGATACTACATAATGTAATTTTATACAGCAAACAGGCCATACTACACAATAATGTTATATCATACAGCAAAAGGACCATACACCAGTGTTGTACTCACACAGCAAGCAGGTCCATACTATAGAATAATGTTATCTCATACAGCAAAAAAGGTCATACTACACAATAATGTTTTATCATACAGCAAAAGGACCATACACCAGTGATGAACTCAGCAGGTCCTACTCTACAGTGATGTATTCTCATGCTGCAAGCAGATTATACTCAACAGTGATGTACTCTCATACAGCAAGCAGATACTCCATAGTGATGTAATCTCATTCAGCAAGTAGGTCATACTTAACATAATGTACTTACAGCAAACAAGCCATACTACACACAGTGATGTATTCTCATAAGCAAGCATACTCCACTGATGCACTCTCACACAACAAGCAGGCTATACTCCACAGTGATGTGCTGTCATACAGCAAACATGCAGACTCCAGTGATGCACTCACACAAAAAGCAGATTATACTTCAGTGATGTACTCTAATACAGCAAGTATACATACTCCACAGTGATGTACTCTAATACAGTAAACAAACCATACTCCACAGTGATGTGCTCTAATACAGCAAGCATACATACTCCACAGTGATGTGCTCTCATACAGCAAACAGACCATACTCCACAGTGATGTGCTCTAATACAACAAGCATACATACTCCACAGTGATGTGCTTCATACAGCAAACAGACCATACTCTAGTGATGTGCTCTAATACAGTAAGCATACATACTCCACAGTAATGTGCTCTCATACAGCAAACAGACCATACTCCACAGTGATGTGCTCTAATACAGGAAGTATACATGCTCCACAGTGACGTGCTCTAATACAGCAAGTATACATACTCAACAGTGATGTTCTCTCATACAGCAAACAGACCATACTCCAGTGATGTGCTCTAATACAGCAAGTATAAATACTCCACAGTGATGTGCTCTCATACAGCAAACAGACTATACTCAGTAATGTAGTCTCAAACATAAAACAAGCCATACTCTACAAAGTGAAGTACTCTCAATCATCATGCAGATATACTCCACAGTGAGGTATTCTCATGCAGCCTGCAGGACATACTACACACAGCAATGTACTCCCATACAGCATGCAGACATACTCCACCATGATGCACTCTCACACAGCAGACATACTATACACAGTGATCTACTCTCATGCAGCAAGCAGGCATACTCCACACAGTGATCTATTCTTTTACAGCAAGTTGACATACTCCACAAAGTGATATACCCTCTCTCATATAGAAAGCATAATCCTGAATGTATTGTATTCCCATACAGCAGGCAGACATACATAACAGTGATGTACTCTCACACAGCAGTGATGCACTCTCATACTGTACATCTATGTATTCTTGTACAACTATTGAAGCAATTTGAATATCTTTATTTTTCATGTTGCTCTGATTTTATACATTCTAGGAAAGTGAGGAGAAAAATAGGACTTTACTAGTTTTATTTCTCATTTATACACTATATTGTAAATAGTAATGTCTTTTATATATATATATATATATATATATATATATATATATATATATATATATATATATATATATATATATATATATATATATATATATATAGTTATATTAATACACTGTCTTTGTTCACTGTATCACACACGATAAATCTGAAATTCATGGACATCAGCCAATACATATATCAGCTGGGAGAAAAAAACAACATTGATGTGCATAAATGAAATGTTACACCTCTACTAATCATTCACTTGTTTCATGCAAGGGTAAGACCAGTCTCTGCTAATCATCAACTTATATCATGCAAGGGTAAGACCAATCTCTGCTAATCATCAACTTATATCATGCAAGGGTAAGACTAGTCTCTGCTAATCATCAACTTATCTCATGCAAGGGTAAGACCAGTCTCTGCTAATCATCAACTTATCTCATGCAAGGCAAGAACAGTTTCTACCAATTATCAATTCGTCTCTTGCAAGGCAAGACCAGTCTCTACTAATTATCAACTTATATCATACAAGGCAAGAACAGTTTCTACCAATTATCAATTCGTCTCTTGCAAGGCAAGACCAGTCTCTACTAATTATCAACTTGTCTCATGCAAGAGAAGACCAGTCGCTACTAATTATCAACTTGTCTCATGCAGGGGCAAGACCAGACTACTAATTATCAACTAGTCTCATGCAAGGTAAGACCAGTCTCTACTAATTATCAACTTGTCTCATGCAGGGGCTAGACCAGTCTATACTAATTATCAACTTGTCTCATGCAGGGGCTAGACCAGTCTATACTAATTATCAACTTGTCTCATGCAGGGGCTAGACCGGTCTATACTAATTATCAACTTGTCTCATGCAGGGGCAAGACCAGTCTCCTGAAAGCTTACTTTTCATGCTTACTAATGAACTTACTCTTTGTGGAGGGAATACTGACTGTTACGAGTCATCTTACAGAAATCTTCCAAAGTTGGCAACCTTGTTTTTGCTTTGGTATTGTCTTCTTCTTTATAATAGAGAGAAAAAGAACAAAAAATATATACAGTTTAAGAAGAAGATTTCATAGTTCATATAAATAACAATGCATGACAAATTGTAACTTGTGGATTAAATAACTGCAAATCAATTACAACAATACATGCAGTCTCAAAAAAATCTATGGCACAACTTATATAAAAAAATAATGAACCATTTATATTAGCTTCAAATAAACTGCACAGACCCAGATCTAACTGTGCATTATGTAATGGCGGATCTTTGTCTATGCTGCTTGCAGTTGGAAATAGCTCGTAAATGATTTTAAAAAGTAACAATGCAAATGACGAAAAGGCTGTTACATACTGTGACTTTATTAATATTTGCAAAGCATCAATTTTTATAGTTTTTGTGAGTAAGCCAGACAGATTTGAAGACAAGATATGAAACAAGCTGATATTTAAATCCCCTTCCCAGCCATTTGCATTGGTAAAACATCATTTGTCTGCTTATTTTATGTTTAGTACTACAACACATATCAGGTTCTATTTGTAGATAATGAACAATGAATATTACCTAATCATAAAATGTAGCTTTAAAAATTTTAGTTATATCGCTATGATGTCTACAGTGTGGCAGTTTATAGTGATATCTAGCACTGGGGCATCATACCACAAACATGTAGCATTAAGGTCCCACCGAGTTACATTATCCTGACAACAGGCCAACCAATCCTAACACTAACCTCTTAATGCTGAGTGCCAAGCAAAGCAACTATTAGTACTCTATGGGGAAGTGAGTAATGTATTGAATTCATTTGTCAAGAGCTTTATAATTTGTACAGCAATTTTTAAGAATAATAAAAAGTCTACATGCAATCTAAATTAACCCTTTCATGCACTACATAACATGGTCACATGACTTGTCATATAGATTTGATACTAGATGGCAACATTACTGGAATAAAGTTGAAAAGAATTATCGTTGCTCTCAATAAAAAAAGAATGATTTCTCAATTCTGTAACAAACTGACAATGCTACATTTTTCTTCAACATCACAATAAAAGTTGCTCAGTTTTGGAGTTAATGAGCTCTATTTATTACCACCCATCAGTTCCCATATCTGTTCCACCTAACGACAGTATCACACCGACATCTATCTCAGCAGTAGAAGTAAGCTTCTTTGCTAGTAATATGCATGCATACAGGACATCAGAATCCCTGCATTTATGACAGTGTATATGAGGTATTGCTACACTTTACCAAATTACTGCAGTAAGCAGTTAAGTCTGTCTGCTTGAAAATGCACAGAACAGAATGTCTGTACCTTTTTTATTGAGATAAATACTTTATTATATATATATATATATATATATATATATATATATATATATATATATATATGTTCAAATGACAAATCCACATAAATATGTTTTGCATCAAACACAAAATTATGTACCCATAGATATATATTTTGAACCTAACTCAAAATTATATTTCCATCTGTGTGCTTCTTTCTCATTTTCGTGAACCATGACTTTTTAGCTTGATTAGTAAAAAAGACTTTGTGCCTGTAAGTGTCTTATAAATCTTGTATAACCAAAGTCTGGTTAATTAATGATTGAAATCAGTGTCATCTAAACAAATATTGTAGAATATACTGTATACTGTACATTGTTCTGATATGACATCTATATGCAAAATAAGAAACTTTCATTCATGTGTGTGCATTTATTATTTGATCATGCATAATACATATGAAATGTTAAGACTCACAGACAAACTTTTTGATAAAAAGATCTAGCATATGACTAGTGTACACAGGACACCTGCTCACAAAGAACCTGAAGTTTCAGAACTACTTGATAAACTAATTCCTTATTCAGATATAAGCTACACATTTATTTGCTCTTTAAACCAATCTGAACCTAACAAATTAAAAAAGGGGAGGATATTCCATCAAAATGAGGAGTTCCGTCTATTTAAAACAATGAAACTCAGATCTAACCTACCAAAAACATCCGTGCTCTTTTGGGGAACTATATTACTGTCATGGGTCGCACCTGAATCACTTATGTTGGAGAGTGACCTCGGAATACCTCGATTTCCATATCGATGTGGATGAGGCTTAGTGAACAGCTGTTTTGGAATCTGCCCAAATTCCATGATTTGTACCTCTAGACAGGCCCTTTCATTTCGATCACTAATACTTTAAAAGATAAAAATAACAATGAAACCAAATATTTTGTAAATTATCTTTTTCCTCAAATATAACTTTTCCTTGACAGCAGATCTGTTGAATCATAAATTAAGGTTGAAATTCAGCCAATTACAATCATGATGTTCCTTTTATCAAAACAAAGCATTTTCAAAGATACTTTTAAAATTTGTGGATGATGAAAGGTTTATATTGCTTCTACATAGTACTTATCATTTGTTGGGCCTCTGAATTTTTAATGTATTGCAACCAGGAAAATTTGTACAAAATAAAAATCGATGAATTTACAAGATGTTTTTTTACTAAATAAAAGTCAATTTCCTTTTGCATTTATTCATTCATTTGGCAATAATTTACTAAGATAACTTACGAGTCTTTTTAAACAGACTAATGAAATTACAAATCATTAAAGCACCATTTGGCACTGCAGCATCTAGCATTGATACTTCTGAAACATCTGGGAATGTATGACACTCTAGAAATTAAATCTGAGTGAACTTAAGGCTTACACTTACACTTACAAGTCTAGTCAAAATGCAAACAGACACTGACACCACAAAATGTCTACCTTGTTTGTTTTACTGGCTACTTCATGCAGACTGCACAGACCCAGAACTTCCACAATATTATGTAACAGCAGATCAGAGTCTTTCAAGTTTGGCATATGGTAAAAGATATACAGTAAGAAATATCTACATAACACTATCACTCTTGCATGATAAAAATCACATTTTGTTCAGAGTCTATAGAAGTAACATAACTCTGGTAATTATAATGCAAAACAAATTTAAAATAAACAACAGGTATAAAATAAATTTTATAATATCAAAAATTGATTTTACCTGTCAAGGTCAACAGCTCCTTCATATGTCAAATAGTAAAACACTGTAAATAAAAAGTTATTTTGGTAAGTTCATACACATTAACTATAAAAATGTTAATATTGGTAAATTATTTTTAATACCAATATTACCTCCAAAGATTATTAATAAGACAAATGAATAAGACACAGCTGACTACATAATTTAGCATCAAAATGTTCTCAGAACAAGATTCTTCCACCAAATCTATACATTTTGTATCAGGTTTTTGAAATAAATTATTATTTCTGAAAGTTTTCATCCTAAATCTGAAGTTACAACAGCATTTCTTGTACTGATGAGAGTAAGAATATAACCTTTATATAAGTACCTTTCATTTTAAATGAAAGTTCTATACCGATTCAGTATATTTTACAAACTAAGAATTGCAAATAGCTGCAAAAGTAATTATGATGTTCAAGTTTTTCTGCAAAATATGTTGCACTTGTTTAAATAACACACAATACACCAGTTCAATAGACACTTTATTGTATATATAACATCGTTCTTTTGGCATAATGGGGGCAAATCCTGTCACAGCACACTGCCCCAGCCCAGCTCTGAATTGTTCTAAAGGATACCTCAGGACAAGATACATGTTGGAGTTTGTAGGGTTGTGAAGTGTCTGATACCTGTATGTTGAGTGGCTAGGGGCTGACACGATGTATACAGAGACAATGATAACCGAAACTCGAAACTCAAAAAAAAAATAAAAAAAATCGATAAGTCCAATCCTGAGGATGCTATGATAACAAACATCAGCCAACACTACATACATGCACTGTAGGAAGCTGGTATGAAGTATATGGGCATAATAGTTGAGTACATTTAAGTACTGACACAAATTGGGGTTCAAAAGCAAAGTTTTTTGAATAAATGAAAACTTGGCAACTGAACAAAACTTGAACAGTATGCCATGCAAGAAATGCCCCAAATAAATGACATGGTGGAAGGTGGGGAGGCAGGTGGCTCTTTCCACCGATAAATTGCTCAAATTAACTGTGGCATCGACAATTCGCACTGAAAGGCGCCCACTTCCATACGCATCCTAAGCTGCTGTACAAATGCCTCGGACAACTTAATGCGTGATCACATGCTCCAGACTCAGTCATCTGATTGGTTCAACATGACAACATACCTCGATTTAGTTACTAGCTTATTAACATAATACTGACTACAACAACATCACTTCTGGTAGCGAAACCCTCAGACAAAGAGGGGTCCGAAAAGGGGCTAGAGAAGGATGCACTGTGTATCATTCAAACTATATTTAATCACTTAAATTACAATTAAAAGCACTGCTCAATAAATCCAGTTAAAATGTCAAACTCTGGCCCTCTACTCTAGGGTGTTTACTATTTGCAAATTGTATAGCTGCTTCTCATTAAAATATATATAATGCCCGATCCACAATGGCTAATTGGTCACAGTCCATTTTTTTAAAAAATTTGGTTCCCATGTACATGAAATGTTAAAAGCAATGAAAGACTAAAAATAAACTGGTATATTTATCTCTGGGATTTTAAATCATTAAAAATTTTAAGGCATTATAATATCATTTTGGACCACACACATTTCAAAATTTATCAAGTCATAAAGTTAAGATATATTTTGTTGCTAATCAATAGTTAAACCACACAAATTAAATTGTATGTTATATTTTAAAATACCTCACAACATTCTACATGGTCTAATGCTGCATGTATTTAAATGGCTCCCTGATATAATTTTTGTCTAACCTGCATGAATGTCTTTTGATGAACAAAGTGACAACTTCAGTGTAATAGATTTGTTTCAAGTGATTTGTTATCTGTTAAATAATGGAATTTAATTTAACATTTATTGTGTCCAACCTGAGAAGCAAAACTTGTAACAGGGAAAATATGTCAGGTTGGTCTACTTTTCTCATTTCAATAAATTATGTGTCTCTGAGGCAGTCTATTTCTCAGACCATGCTGCATACACAGTGGTGAACTATTTTTAGCACAGGCATTCAACACAGTAAAAATAGTTCCTTTGATATAAGTTTGCAGATTACAGCTGCAACATTGTTGTTGAATTTAAACCTGTTTTAGCATGTCTACTGAGGGATCTGACTAAATACATTCTGCAAAAGAGGATGCTCAATACGAACCATATTTACATATAATCTCAAGAGACATATGTTTATTTATACGCTAATGTCTTTGCTTGGTTTCTATAACAGATCTCCATGATATATTTTAATGTTGATATTTTAATGCCGATATTTTAACACCAATATTTTAACACTGATATTTTACTTGGATATTTTAACATTTTACATGTCTAAATGTACGAAGATTGGTGCTTCTAAATACCATTGTTTGCTTCCATAGCAGCAGGACCTTTCTGTTTGTATCCAAAAATCAGGTCAATCCAGTTGTGTATCTGCCGAGATGCATAATCACTCTCTAAAGCTTCCCTCATTTTGGCTACATAGTCAGATGGGTCTGAAAAAGGTGTAGATATTCTCTTCAACAATGTCCAGTACAAAAGCCTTATTTAACTGTGTTTTGTTAACTTCTGTTTTATTTTTCTGTGCTTAGGCTATGTGTCTGCATTATTTAAGGCCTGGTTTTAATCCTCTGATCTTTTCCGTGCACCCATCATGATACTTAATCAACTCTAGTTAAAGTGACATGGTACAACACCCATCATGATACTTATATCAAACCAAGTTAGGGTGACATGGTATGACACCCATCAAGATACTTAAATCAATCCTAATTAGAATGACAATGTAAAATATCCATCATGATGCGTAAATCAATCCTACATGGCATGAAATGATAAAGACACCCATCATGATACTTAAGTCAACATTAGTTAAAGTGATATGGTACGACACCCATTATGATACTTAAATCAATTCTAGTTAAAGTTACATGGTACAACACCCATCATGATACTTAACTCAATCCTAGTTGGAGTGACATGGTATGACACCCATCAAGATACTTGAATCAATCCTAGTCAGTGACATGGTAAGACACCCATCATGATATTCAAATCAAGAAAAACTTTAATTTCATCATGTGTGACAGGAGAGCAGTGCTTGTCAGTGAAGTTAGCTTCTTGTTTTAACTTTACACATGACTTTGTCTCATTTGCAAGTCTCAAAAGTAGTATATTTTACAAAAAAAGAGTAGTCCACTGGTTTTGTTCTGGAAATACCAAAATCAGTTGTCAATTCGGAATTGGTGAGAAAATTACATTTGAGATCTTTGTGACAACCACAATTTTATAAATCCTCATTTTCAGTGTTTACAAGTGGTCAAAAATCACTAGTACTTGAAAACTCCACTCTTAATCATGCACTGATCTTTAAACTTAACCAATTTTGTTATTCTAGCTTCATCATACATAAAAAAAAAAACTGGTCATTAGGTCATAAAGAGCTAAATTTGGTATAAGGCTGAAATATTATGTGTACTGCAAGCACTGGTTCACCCGCTTTAGGTTCTTCAATGCTCTCAACAAAGTGATCACCTCATGGTCACAACAACTTAAAATGTGAGAATCGTTCATGTAAAAACCTTAAAATAAATGTAATTTTAAAGGTTTTTTTCTAAATGAACAAATAATGAGCATAAACTTTTAATAGTATGTACTCTTCACAGCATCATTGTCAACATCCTGAATCGATGTTTTTCATGTACAAGTTGTCCAATAGAAACTGAACTTCCAAACAAAATATTCAGAAAAAAATGTGCACAATTATTTTTAGCTCAACTTTGCTCTCACAGAAATGATAATTTTGCAGTAAATCTTAAGTATGGTGGGTGGGAATTTATGATTATGCATGCTAGACGAAAATCCAACTATGACCTACTTGTTTAATATCAATGTTACAATACCTGAAGCCCATGGAGGAAGCTCCACATCACCCACTGGACGGCCATCTTGTCTTATCCCAAAGTTGGAAATCTGGATAACACAAAAAGTGGTGTAAAACAGGAGTTGTATTAACTGAAGTAAAAACATAATTGTGTTCATAAACATTCTTCATTTGAAAACTCAGTACAGCTTTCCCTTTCTATAACACCATAACATAAATCTGTATATAACATGGTACTGCTATGGCAACTACCATGCTATACCAGGGTTCAGTATATAATATGGCCTGCAGTGATGATACTAACTACAATGCAAGGTTCAGAACATAAGGCCAGCAGTCTAAAATTTCCAATGAACAGTTGTGTGTGTGTGAAGCATTTTATGGCACCTCATGACAACAGTGGCTAATTGGTTATATGGAGCTTTTGTTGTTGTTAGCTGTTATTGGGTTTAACACCATTTTTCATCACAAGATATGCTATACATGGTGGCCAGTATTAATGGTGGAGGAAGAACCCTGGAAAACCCCGGAAAGAACTACCCGCCCATGAGAAGCTACTGTTAGTAGAGTCTGGACTCGAACTCACACAGACAGAGGTGAGATGGCAGTGATCCGTAACAGTCAGCACTTTAGACCACTCGGCCACTTGGGGCCTCTTATATGGAGCTAACTAAAGATTTGAATAATGGAAAACATATATAATCAGCTTTAACAAAAATCACCTTTTATATGCATGAAGGAAAAAAGTAACAAAGTTTAAATATATATTTTATTGCAAGGCATCTATGTTTTGGAATTGTAACATAGCTTTACCAATTTTTTCAGTCATATCACTACAATGTCTGCAGTGTGACGGTTTACAGTGATGACTATAGTCCAAGCCTACTAACCCGTTGGTTTGTATCCCCCAGCCAATTTCAATAACAAAACCTTTAATTTGATAAAAAGTGCAAAGAACTCAGTCAATTCATTCATTGATTTCTATTTTCTAACCTGACTGAGTAGAATGGCCTTAACACCGTCATTGTCTGCGCGTTTTTATGCTTAACAGAAGTTTTCAATATTATAGATGGATATGCCTAAGATCCATTTCCAGTTCCTGGACAAGTCCATTTTCAGCAATGGGGTGTATGCGCAACTGAAGATGTACATACATGTCGTCCGCTCCCGATATTTACAGTGTCGAATCAAGCAAAGGAAAAGAATGGTGACAAAAATTGCCTTTCACATGAATTTAACAAGTGGTTTCATTAATATGTTCATGTGTGCAAAGGAATATAATTCCAAACAACGTTATGGTAAATTATGGAATTATCCGGCAGTTACCGAATAGAATGAATTACGTCATTATGTTGTCGGATGGAAATAAACTACCCCATAGTGTATGGAATATGGCGTCGTGTTAGTATGGAAAGTCCGTTAAGCATGAAAGGTGCAAGGGGATACCAGTATTAGTGCCATTCTGGTCACAGTCAGGTTAGAAATTATAAATCAATGATTCGGTTGACTTAGTTTTGTGCACTTTTTATCACGTTAAATGTTTTAGTTATTGAAATCGGTAGGGGCGTACATCAGTAGGGGATGTAGTATCGGATTATAGCACTGGGGCATCATGCCACAGATATGTAGCATTATGTCCCACCCAGTCACATTCTCCAGACACCAGGTTGACCAGTCCTAATAACATCTTAATGCTGAGTGCAAAGCGAGGTAGCTGCTAATGCCATTTTTACAAGTCTTTTGGAATGACTCAGCCAGGGTTTAAACCTGCGACCTCCCACATCCAAGGTCGTTGCTCCAACCATTAAGCCACTGGAGTGGTCCATTGCAAGGCAATTAAATGATAATTTATTACATTTTAGTTTATAAACAACTTAAGAATGAGTTGTTGCAAATACACATTGCCAGTGTTGTAATGGGGTTTGTCTGATAATGACCATTGAGGGAGGAACTGGCACTGGTGGTGTGGTAAGATGATGTAATGTCAAATTATAAGGCTTAGTTGGTGGGTAACACTTGGATAGGGGTGATGTACATTTGCCTTCACAATGAGAGGCAGACTTGGGAATTAAGCAAGAGACTAATTAGCCTCTTGCTATCTTCATGGGGCTTGTGGAAGTGGGGGCATGAGCAGAAACTATTCCCAATGGTTGGCATTGGCAGCAGAATTCAAAGAGTCAACCAAATTAGATAATCTTACATAACATTGCAGGATCGCATAGAATACCATGTGATCAGTCACTTCGCTGGTTTTTCGAATGTACAGACAATGAATGTAGTTTCACTTCTCTGACTTTTCAAGGTACAGACAATGGATTTTGAAGTCTCTGCATCAAACTTATCTTACAGATTTGTGCTGGCCTGCCACCACCCCAGTAACAACTCTTTAATGGATACAGAATGGGTTGTACCCTCATGTTCAGGCGCATGGGGCTACCATGGGATAGGATCATTTTTTCTTTCATCAGATACTCATAAGCTATCCTAATAATGTAAAGGTCATGCCCCCTATACTAATAACAAAGGTCATGCCCATTAAATACATTTCTTTTAAGGTTATAAATGGTAAAAATTTAAGAATATTTGCTTCATGATGCTCCAGCCTAGCTCTATTCCAGAATACACTCATGCGGTGATCAGCCTAGAATAGATTTAGTTACGATGGGATAAGCCCAGAATATATTTAACATGCTGGTATCTGCCTAACATGTAGTCTACTTAAGCTGGAATCAGCCCAGAATACACTTGAATGCTGGGATCAGCCAATAGTCCAAGTCTATTAACCCATTTGTTTGTATCCCCCTACCAATTTCAATAACGAAAACCTTTAATTTGATAAAAAAAGCAAAGAACTTAGTCAATTAATTCATTGATTTATATTTTATAACCTAACTGAGTAGAATGGCCATAACACAGTCATCGTTTGCACATTTCATGCTTAATGGAAGTTATCAATATAATAGATGGACATGTCTGAGACCCATTTCCAGTTCCTGGACCAGTCCATTTTCAGCAAAGGGGTGTATGTGCGACTAAAGATGTACATACATATGTCATCTGCTTCCGATATTTACAATGTTGAATCAAGCAAAGGAAAAGAATAACAAATTTGCCTTTCACGTGGATTTAACAAGTGGTTTCATCAATGTATTCATGTGTGCAAAGGAATATAATTCCAAACTCAATGCTATGGTAATTTATGGAATTATCCAGCAGTTACCGAATAGGATGAATTACGTCATTATGTTGTCTGATGGAAATAAACTACTCCAAAGTGTACGGAATATGGTGCCATGTTAGTATGTTAAGTCCGTTGAGCATGAAAGGTGCCAGTATTAGTGCCATTCTGGACACAGTCAGGTTAGAAATTATAAATCAATGATTCAAACGACTAAGTTTTGTGCACTTTTTTTCATATCAAACATTTTCATTATTGAAATCGGTAAGGGGTACAAACTGGTTAATAGACTCGGACTATAGCAGATTTTACTTGAGCTGGGATCTGCCTATCACCAATTCAACTTGATCTGGGATCAGCACAGAATACACTAATACTGGGATCAGCCTAGCACCAATTGAAAATCAGTCTTTTATATTGAACTGGTATTCTGCCTAGTATCGATTGGGAATCATTTTTCTTTTACATTGAGCTGGGATTCTGCCTGGCACCAATTGTATCAGAGCTGGGATCATCCCAGAATACACAGTAATGCTGGGATCAGCCTAGCACTGATTGGGAATCATTCTTTCACATTCAGATTCTATCTCATGAGTAGCCTCCCACAGAGAAAGCCAGATATTTATAAAATATTTAAATTAAATTTTAATTTAGTTTAGTTCAGTGAGTTTGATGCTGTAGAATATTAGCAATAATGAATAGTGGCATGTTTGAGAGAAAGAGAGAGAGAGAGATGAATGCATATACTAATGTCTCCTATATTTCTTACAATGCATTAAGACATATTGTAAAGTAATCAAAGAATGTGCAATATAAACTAGGGTCACCAAGTTTAGGTGAATTAGCTATCAAATAATATCTAACAAAGAAATAAAAAACAAATCAGAAGACTCAACTGTGTCTGAAATTTTTCACCAGAATCTCATCTAAACACAATCTGAGTTAAAATATTTAACTACCAAGTTAATTTCCATCTAATAAGGTTAAAGCTTGTCAATAATCGTTTCTGAGTCAATAAGGTACTTATAATTTTAGTACGTGGCAATTTCAGCACTAATTGATGGTGAAGTTACAAGAACTAATTTGAAAGTCTTTATGAATAAAGCCTATCTAATTCTGACTGGAATAATGATTTTAACTTCAATTTTTAAAAATTATATTTTAGTAAACATGGGCATATTTAAAAGTTCTGCACCCTCCCAAAAGCTATGCAATGAACAATAATCCTTTCATGAAAACATTAGAATCTTTTTTCTTGGGAAATCCGCAAAATTGATTCACACAATTTTTTACTTTGCAGTCTACTTCACTTTTAAGTCAATCCAGGAAATCATAAATGATGAACCAATCAACCACAGAAACAACGTGTGCACGTCAAGTAACAACACAATAAAAATATCTCCAACTTTATGTACAAGTCAAGGAAGAAATATTTGTACATATGTTTAGCTATCATCAAAGGCTTAAAATATTATTGCAAAACACCACAATTATAAGCAAAAATTACATGTATTTTCCATTATTTGATCATTTTCAGGTGAAATATTATTGAATATATTGTCCTTATGTAAATGTATTTTGGTGGAATTTCATTATATTTTGCAACTGAAAAAAGCTAAAAGCATTTAGAACCTAAAAATATAATTAGGCACAACTCCCAGAAAAAATTCAAAATGTGTCAACATTCAAGGAAGAATATTTTCATAGAGATCTCTTTTGCTAATGTTTTCTTTATTATTGACTTGTTCCTATTAATCCTTGTACACCCAAACAAAACAACGGGAAGGGAAAGTGTTCACATTTTTTGGTTTTTCCAATGTACTCCATGATGTGACAAATTCAGTCCTCCACAACTTTTGTTCCAGCTTTTACTTTCAGAAATATTCAAACTGTTTCATAATTTCACATGATATGCTAATGTTACAATTCACTGTTGATGGCATTACCCCTGATTTCACTAGGAAGTCTGCAGGCCCATGATAAAATTCAGGAATTAGTTCCTTGAAGTCTGAAGCACCTGTAAGGCAGTTTTCCCATGTCTCTTGAACACTGAAAAATGATGCAAAACTAAGGTACATATCCAAGTATATTGATCGTACAAGTTCATTATACAAAAGCATAATGCATTGTTTGCCATCAGTGATAATATAATGATTTCCTTTAGACAAGTATTTTAGGTATACAGCAATGGTGTTCAATTCCTGATGAACATGGTCACTGATATTCAAGTAATATGCCTTTCAAAATCTCCAAGTTCCAATCGTAATACCAATACTACCTAGAATGCAATGACAAGAAAAGTCCTAAAGATGTCTTGCTACTCTATTTATCAATGCTTTATGGAATTTTCCCTGTCTCTATACAAGCAATGTAAAATGCCAAAATTGGAGAAACTGAAACAAGAGGTCATAAGTAGGACTGGTATCATTCACCTGACTTGTATAATTTAACAGTTAACCATTTCACTAAACAGGATTGTGTTAGAAACCATATTATAAACTATCTCTTAAAGTTTATATTATGCTGATTTAATCTATTTTACTTTGTCCTAATTTTTTAAAAATTTAAAATTGAAAGCAAAATTAACATCCAGTATTGTGCTCATAACTAAAGTCATCCAAATAAATTCACAGATCAAAAACATGACTTTAAGAGTGATATCAAGTCCAGTCAATCAGATGCAAGATCATTAATATGCATCAATCTTGCTCATGGTCAATCAGATACAAGATCATTAAAATGCATCAATCTTGCTCATGGTCAATCAGATGCCAGATCATTAATATGCATCAATCCTGCTCTTGGTCAATCGGATTCAAGATCATTAATATGCATCAATCTTGCTCATGGTCAATCAGATGAAAGATCATTATTATGCATCAATCTTGCTCATGGTCAATCAGATGCCAGATCATTGATATGCATCAATCCTGCTCTTGGTCAATCAGATGCAAGATCGTTAATATGCATCAATCTTGCTCATGGTCAATCAGATGCAAGATCATTAATATGCATCAATCTTGCTCATGGTCAATCGGCTGCAAGATTATTAATATGCATCAATCTTGCTCTTGGTAAATCGGATGCAAGATCATTAATATGCATCAATCTTGCTCATGGTCAATCAGATGCAAGATCATTAATATGCATCAATCTTGCTCATGGTCAAACAGATGCAAGATCATTAATATGCATCAATCTTGCTCATGGTCAATCAGATACAAGATCATTAATATGCATCAATCTTGCTCATGGTCAATCGGATACAAGATCATTAATATGCATCAATCTTGCTCATGGTCAATCAGATTCAAGATCAATAATATGCATCAATCTTGCTCATGGTCAATCGGCTGCAAGATTATTAATATGCATCAATCTTGCTCATGGTCAATCGGATACAAGATCATTAATATGCATCAATCTTGCTCATGGTCAATCAGATGCAAGATCATTAATATGCATCAATCTTGCTCATGGTCAATCAGATGCAAGATCATTAATATGCATCAATCTTGCTCATGGTCAATCAGATACAAGATCATTAATATGCATCAATCTTGCTCATGGTCATTCAGATACAAGATCAATAATATGCATCAACCTTGTTCATGGTCAATCGGATTCAAGATCATTAATATGCATCATTCTTGCTCATGGTCAATCGGATTCAAGATCATTAATATGCATCAATCTTGCTCATGGTCAATCAGATGCAAGATCATTAATATGCATCAATCTTGCTCATGGTCAATCAGATGAAAGATCATTATTATGCATCAATCTTGCTCATGGTCAATCAGATGCCAGATCATTGATATGCATCAATCCTGCTCTTGGTCAATCAGATGCAAGATCGTTAATATGCATCAATCTTGCTCATGGTCAATCAGATGCAAGATCATTAATATGCATCAATCTTGCTCTTGGTAAATCGGATGCAAGATCATTAATATGCATCAATCTTGCTCATGGTCAATCAGATGCAAGATCATTAATATGCATCAATCTTGCTCATGGTCAAACAGATGCAAGATCATTAATATGCATCAATCTTACTCATGGTCAATCAGATACAAGATCATTAATATGCATCAATCTTGCTCATGGTCAATCAGATACTAGATCATTAATATGCATCAATCTTGCTCATGGTCATTCAGATACAAGATCAATAATATGCATCAACCTTGTTCATGGTCAATCGGATTCAAGATCATTAATATGCATCATTCTTGCTCATGGTCAATCGGATTCAAGATCATTAATATGCATCAATCTTGCTCATGGTCAATCGGATTCAAGAACATTAATATGCATCAATCTTGCTCTTGGTCAATCGGATTCAAGATCATTAATATGCATCAATCTTGCTCATGGTCAATCAGATCCAAGATCATTAATATGCATCAATCTTGCTCATGGTCAATCAGATGCAAGATCATTATTATGCATCAATCTTGCTCATGGTCAATCAGATGCCAGATCATTAATATGCATCAATCCTGCTCTTAGTCAATCAGATGCAAGATCGTTAATATGCATCAATCTTGCTCATGGTCAATCGGATTCAAGAACATTAATATGCATCAATCTTGCTCTTGGTCAATCGGATTCAAGATCATTAATATGCATCAATCTTGCTCATGGTCAATCAGATTCAAGATCATTAATATGCATCAATCTTGCTCATGGTCAATCAGATACAAGATCATTAATATGCATCAATCTTGCTCATGGTCAATCAGATTCAAGATCATTAATATGCATCAATCTTGCTCTTGGTCAATCGGATACAAGATCATTAATATGCATCAATCTTGCTCATGGTCAATCAGATACAAGATCATTAATATGCATCAATCTTGCTCTTGTTCAATTCGGTACAAGATCATTAATATGCATCAATCTTGCTCATGGTCAATCAGATGCAAGATCATTAATATGCAACAATCTTGCACATGGTCAATCAGATGCAAGATCATTAATATGCATCAATCTTGCTCATGGTCAATCAGATCCAAGATCATTAATATGCATCAATCTTGCTCATGGTCAATCAGATACAAGATCATTAATATGCATAAAATTTGCTTATGGTCAATCAGATACAAGATCATTAATATGCATCAATCTTGCTCATGGTCATTCAGATAGAAGATCATTAATATGCATCAATCTTGCTCATGGTCAATCAGATGCAAGATCATTAATATGCATAAATCTTGCTCATGGTCAATCAGCTGAAAGATTATTAATATGCATCAATCTTGCTCTTGGTAAATAAGATGCAAGATCATTAATATGCATCAATTTTGCTCATGGTCAATCAGATGCAAGATCATTATTATGCATCACTCTTGCTTATGGTCAATCAGATGCCAGATCATTAATATGCATCAATCTTGCTCATGGTCAATCAGATGCAAGATCAATAATATGCATCGATCTTGCTCTTGGTCAATCAGATACAAGATCATTAATATGCATCAATCCTGCTCTTGGTAAATAAGATGCAAGATTATTAATATGCATCAATCTTGCACATGGTCAATCAGATGCAAGATCACTAATATGCATCAATCTTGCTCATGGTCAATCATATGCCAGATCATTAATATGCATCAATCCTGCTCTTGGGCAATCAGATGCAAGATCATTAATATGCATCAATCCTGCTCTTGGTCAATCGGATGCAAGATCATAAATATGCATCAATCTTGCTCATGGTCAATCAGATACAAGATCATTAATATGCATCAATCTTGCTCTTGGTCAATCAGATACAAGATCATTAATATGCATCAATCTTGCTCATGGTCAATCAGATGCAAGATCATTATTATGCATCAATCTTGCTCATGGTCAATCAGATGCCAGATCATATTTATGCATCAATCTTGCTCATGGTCAATCAGATTCAAGATCATTAATATGCATCAATCTTGCTCTTGGTCAATCGGATACAAGATCATTAATATGCATCAATCTTGCTCTTAGTCATTCAGATACAAGATCATTAATATGCATCAATCTTACTCATGGTCAATCAGATACAAGATCATTAATATGCATCAATCTTGCTCATGGTCAATCAGATACAAGATCATTAATATGCATCAATCTTGCTCATGGTCATTCAGATACAAGATCAATAATATGCATCAATCTTGCTCTTGGTCAATCGGATTCAAGATCATTAATATGCATCAATCTTGCTCATGGTCAATCGGATTCAAGATCATTAATATGCATCAATCTTGCTCATGGTCATTCAGATACAAGATCATTAATATGCATCAATCTTGCTCATGGTCAATCAGATGCAAGATCATTAATATGCATCAATCTTGCTCATGGTCAATCAGATGCCAGATCATATTTATGCATCAATCTTGCTCATGGTCAATCAGATTCAAGATCATTAATATGCATCAATCTTGCTCTTGGTCAATCGGATACAAGATCATTAATATGCATCAATCTTGCTCTTAGTCATTCAGATACAAGATCATTAATATGCATCAATCTTGCTCATGGTCAATCAGATACAAGATCATTAATATGCATCAATCTTGCTCATGGTCAATCAGATACAAGATCATTAATATGCATCAATCTTGCTCATGGTCATTCAGATACAAGATCAATAATATGCATCAACCTTGTTCAAGGTCAATCGGATTCAATATCATTAATATGCATCATTCTTGCTCATGGTCAATCGGATTCAAGATCATTAATATGCATCAATCTTGCTCATGGTCATTCAGATACAAGATCATTAATATGCATCAATCTTGCTCATGGTCAATTGGATGCAAGATCATTAATATGCATCAATCTTGCTCATGGTCAATCAGATGCCAGATCATTAATATGCATCAATCCTGCTCTTAGTCAATCAGATGCAAGATCGTTAATATGCATCAATCTTGCTCATGGTCAATCGGATTCAAGATCATTAATATGCATCAATCTTGCTCATGGTCAATCAGATTCAAGATCATTAATATGCATCAATCTTGCTCTTGGTCAATCGGATTCAAGATCATTAATATGCATCAATCTTGCTCATGGTCAATCAGATTCAAGATCATTAATATGCATCAATCTTGCTCATGGTCAATCAGATACAAGATCATTAATATGCATAAAATTTGCTCATGGTCAATCAGATACAAGATCATTAATATGCATCAATCTTGCTCTTGGTCAATCGGATACAAGATCATTAACATGCATCAATCTTGCTCATGGTCAATCAGATACAAGATCATTAATATGCATCAATCTTGCTCTTGTTCAATTGGGTACAAGATCATTAATATGCATCAATCTTGCTCATGGTCAATCAGATGCAAGATCATTAATATGCATCAATCTTGCTCATGGTCAATCAGATGCAAGATCATTAATATGCATCAATCTTGCTCATGGTCAATCAGATCCAAGATCATTAATATGCATCAATCTTGCTCATGGTCAATCAGATACAAGATCATTAATATGCATAAAATTTGCTTATGGTCAATCAGATACAAGATCATTAATATGCATCAATCTTGCTCTTGGTCAATCGGATACAAGATCATTAATATGCATCAATCTTGCTCATGGTCAATCGGATACAAGATCATTAATATGCATCAATCTTGCTCTTGGTCAATCAGATACAAGATCATTAATATGCATCAATCTTGCTCATGGTCAATCAGATGCAAGATCATTAATATGCATCAATCCTGCTCTTGGTCAAGCGGATTCAAGATCATTAATATGCATCAATCTTGCTCATGGTGAATCAGATGCAAGATCATTAATATGCATAAATCTTGCTCATGGTCAATCAGCTGAAAGATTATTAATATGCATCAATCTTGCTCTTGGTAAATAAGATGCAAGATCATTAATATGCATCAATCTTGCTAATGGTCAATCAGATTGCAAGATCATTTATATGCATCAATTTTGCTCATGGTCAATCAGATGCAAGATCATTATTATGCATCACTCTTGCTTATGGTCAATCAGATGCCAGATCATTAATATGCATCAATCCTGCTCTTAGTCAATCAGATGCAAGATCGTTAATATGCATCAATCTTGCTCATGGTCAATCAGATACAAGATCATTAATATGCATCAATCTTGCTCATGGTCAATCAGATGCAAGATCATTAATATGCATCGATCTTGCTCTTGGTCAATCAGATACAAGATCATTAATATGCATCAATCCTGCTCTTGGTAAATAAGATGCAAGATTATTAATATGCATCAATCTTGCACATGGTCAATCAGATGCAAGATCACTAATATGCATCAATCTTGCTCATGGTCAATCAGATGCCAGATCATTAATATGCATCAATCCTGCTCTTGGGCAATCAGATGCAAGATCATTAATATGCATCAATCCTGCTCTTGGTCAATCGGATGCAAGATCATAAATATGCATCAATCTTGCTCATGGTCAATCAGATACAAGATCATTAATATGCATCAATCTTGCTCTTGGTCAATCAGATACAAGATCATTAATATGCATCAATCTTGCTCATGGTCATTCAGATACAAGATCATTAATATGCATCAATCTTGCTCATGGTCAATGAGATTCAAGATCATTATGGTGGCGCTCACCAGTTATTATGTACTTTGAGAGAGTGCTGTATGTAGGGTGAAGTTGTTTGCATTTTAAACATACACAGTGCAGAGAATGTTGGCATAACTATATACTACTTTCATGTAATGTGGATGAAATTTCTTTGGATATTGTTCTTTTGGAAATTTCAAATGATCTTGGGACACTGCTAACTAAAATGACTGCTCCCTTGTGCTCCAAAAATCAACCTAAATTTGTCTAAAGTACACTATTCTTGGCAGCTATTAAAATATGGAAAATGAATTTTGCCAAACTAGATAATACCAGCTTCTAAAAGTGCAATGACTGAATTACCAAATACATAAAATGTAAAAAAAGTTATCAGCTCTTTTTTTTACAATATACCTCTGAAGTATGAGAAGTGAAAATGAGCAAGTAGAGCTAGCACGTTTTTGAAAGGTGCACATCTGGAGTAAGGCCAAGCTGTATATTCTCTAACCCATATTACACCCATCAATCATACATCAAAATAAAGGGAATGAAAGGTTTTTTGAACAACAGCTAAGATATACAAAGTCTCTTTTAAATAACCAGTATAACTAGTGAGGCAACCCGGGGAAACTCTTTTTCTTTAAAATTTTAACCCTATGCTAAATACGAAACTGTAGAGCGCCACCTTAAAAACAAATATAAACATTTATGAAATTATTTTTTTTATTTTTATTTTATTATGTATGATGTTCTGAGTAAAATGGTACATTAACAATGATTTTATTCATGAAAATAAGCTAATTATGCTTATTTTTGCTCTAGCATACATAATTTGATATGAGGCATGTTTGGGTGAGTAGTGACCTTCATTATGGGGAACTTAAAAGTCTTAGAATATAGGAATAAAGTCAACTTAAATTGAAAAATGTTGCATTAAGTAAAAGAAATCCATAGTGAAAAAGTTTTATTTCATTTATTTGCAATGAAATTAAAAAATAAATGATAACAAAGCAAATTTGCTTTCTTCCATATCAAAGAATTAGTTAATATTTACCCTTTGACCTTTGACCTTTATGAACCTCACCTGTTATATCCCTTTTATAACTGTAAAATTTATTGTTGACATCTCAGGAATAAATATGGCTAGTTTCATGTTCCTGTCTATCAGCATAACACTGGTTGCTATGTTGACAAAATGCAATGCGCATTTTTAAAATAGTTCACTTTTTATCATAAGGAGGGAGGGGGATGTACCGGTTCAAGACTCTGACTCTAATAAATGCTGTTCTGAGGGGGTAAATACATGATAATTATTACAAAGGACTGTTTTGATGCTTGCGACTTAAATATTTCAGTCGTACAATCAAAATTATATCATACAATAATAATACCTATATTCTCTTTATGGTGGCGCTCACCAGTTATTATGTACTTTTGAGAGAGTGCTGTATGTAAGGTGAAGTTGTTTGCATTTTAAACATACACAGTGCAGAGAATGTTGGCATAACTATATACTACTTTCATGTAATGTGGATGAAATTTCTTTGGATATTGTTCTTTTGGAAATTTCAAATGATCTTGGGATACTGCTAACTAAAATGACTGCTCCCTTGTGCTCCAAAAATCAACCTAAATTTGTCTAAAGTACACTATTCTTGGCAGCTATTAAAATATGGAAAATGAATTTTGCCAAACTAGATAATACCAGCTTCTAAAAGTGCAATGACTGAATTACCAAATACATAAAATGTAAAAAAAGTTATCGGCTCTTTTTTTTACAATTTACCTCTGAAGTTCGAGAAGTGAAAATGAGCAAGTAGAGCTAGCACGTTTTTGAAAGGTGCACATCTGGAGTAAGGCCAAGCTGTATATTCTCTAACCCATATTACACCCATCAATCATACATCAAAATAAAGGGAATGAAAGGTTTTTTGAACAACACCTAAGATATACAAAGTCTCTTTTAAATAACCAGTATAACTAGTGAGGCAACCCGGGGAAACTCTTTTTCTTTAAAATTTTAACCCTATGCTAAATACGAAACTGTAGAGCGCCACCTATTATGCATCAATCTTGCTCTTGGTCAATCAGATACAAGATCATTAATATGCATCAACCTTGCTCATGGTCAATCAGATGCAAGATCATTAATATGCATCCATCTTGCTCATGGTCAATCAGATGCAAGATCATTAATATGCATCCATCTTGCTCATGGTCAATCAGATGCAAGATCATTAATATGCATCAATCTTGCTCATGGTCAATCAGATGCAAGATCATTATTATGCATCAATCTTGCACATGGTCAATCAGATGCCAGATCATTTATATGCATCAATCCTGCTCTTGGTCAATCGGATACAAGATCATTAATATGCATCAATCTTGCTCATGGTCAATCAGATTCAAGATCATTAATATGCATCAATCTTGCTCTTGGTCAATCAGATTCAAGATCATTAATATGCATCAATCTTGCTCATGGTCAATCAGATACAAGATCATTAATATGCATCAATCTTGCTCATGGTCAATTGGATTCAAGATCATTAATATGAATTAATCTTGCTCATGAGTGAAACAGTTCTAGATTTTGATGACAGAAAACATTTATTCTAAATCTGATAAAAATCAAATTATAATTACAATTTACTAACAAGCTCTGCCAGTCAAAACGCATGATATGTGATGATATAAGACAATATTTCAAGTTGGTCAAAAATGGATCAGAAACATGGCCTTTAGAATGGAAGCAAACTCAGCCTGTCAGATGCAAGATCAATTTATTAATATGCATGAATATCACCCATTGTCAAACTTGAACAAGTTCATGATATATTCCAAGTTGATCAAAATCTGATTTGTATTATGGTCTACAAAAGAGTAAGAAACTAAGCTAATCTGTTGCAATATCTCCTCATTAGTTAGATGGACTACATTCAGATCTCCTTCAAAGACCAACTCATTAATACCAATGCATTTCACTCATTATCAAATTCATTCCAAATCTTGATAATATATACTTTTATCTCAAGTTTTATCAAAATCAAAAACGTGACTTAAAAAACTCAGCCACTACCTGAGATATTAATGACACAAAGATAGGAGAAATATAGTTAAGGATAACCGAGTACTGATAGATGAAGATGAATTTATATGTACTTTACATATTTTGGATGATATGATGATATGTTCTAAATTGCTCATCTTTACCAATCACTGACATTTCACCTCTGTCTTCATGGGTTAGAGACTCCACCAATGTGGGTATGTAAGAAAGCTTGCCAGTGGCTCCCTGTGGGTAAGTGGCTCTTAATGAGGGTTTCAGGTTCTTCCCCCTCCAGTTATCCTGACCAACATATAATGCCTATCTTGTGTTCAGAAATAGTGTCAAAACACAAAACAACAATGACAACATCAAATACCAGGAGGCCATACAGAACCTGGAATGACTGCACTTTCTCCATCCCTTCTGTGTTTTTTACACTATGCAATGTTCAGTGAGAATTTGTAATAAGCTAGAATTACCTGCTTTGTAATAGAGAAACAAAACAGCAAATATACAAACATAATTTTTATGCATAAATAATGCAAAAATACATCATACCTGTTAAACATTCTGTCTGGCTGATCAAACTTGCCATTCTGTAGACACAACACATATTCAGGAGCTGAAACAAATTTAAATTACTATTTTACATATTTCAAAATCAGGTACTTAATTACATTTCAGATTTTCTTTAAAAAATTATATTGCATTGTTACCCTGTATGTATATATATATATATATATATATATATATATATATATATATATATATATATATATAGATGCAATAAACTGATGACAAACAGTACTATTAACTAACTAGCCTAAGCGCTTTTGACTCTTAATGAGTCTTTTTCAAAGGCAAATACAAAACATATTTATGACAAACAAATAAACACAAACACGTTTTGTTTGTAAACCTCTACATGGCTGTCTCCACATGTGTAAAAACTATAAATACAACCAGCTTGTATAGACTAGTTGCGGAAACTGAAAACGGTGTATAATTCCCTAAAAGTCTACAAGCCAAAGGGACATCTATTTTTACTTTTTGTACATTTATGTAATGCAGATTATATCCCCGATATTTGATTCTATACCGGTTATTCTTATAGTAAAAATTGAAGGATAATAAGAAGATTTAGAAAATGTTAAATTCTACTAGTGCATAGTTTTCATTTTCTAGTCTTCTTGGTTTAGACCGCTTGGTTTCAATGTTCTAAGGCGGCGTATCCAGTATGATTCCTTTTCCTTTCCTGGTTTCCTAACAACCACAACTGGAGTTCCAAAACCAGGAAGTTAGTTAGGCTAGTTAGTTACTAGTTTCGTACTGTTCATCGACAGTTTATTGCATCTTTTTAATCAATCCCTGACACACATGATCCCTTGGTGGATCCAGTACGCTTGAAAGGGTTGTTATTCGCCATATGATTTGTATTCTTTATATATATATATATATATATATATATTGGAATTTCAGATAATTATTAAATTCACTATCTTCATGCATGAAACATGCATCTGCATGAAATGACCTGATTAATACTCTGCACATTAAAAATGTTTCTGAAATTAAAATTGGAGATAAATTACAAGACTACATGGAAGCTGAAATCATGTCAGAACTGTATTAAATTATTTACTTGGCCATCTTCATCAACAAAACAGATGGAACAAATACTTAAAGTGTGTGTATGTGTGGTTTGAATTTTTAATATAACTTTAACAATTTTTCTGTCATATCGTTATGATGTCTGCAGTGGGGCAGTTTATAGTGATGTCTAGCACTGGGGCATCATCCTGTAGAATGATGTACCACCAAGTCACATTATCCTGACACTAGACCAACCAGTCCTAACATTAATCTCTTAATGCCATGTGCCAAGCAAGGCAGCTGTTACTACCACTATTATAAGTCTGGTTTAACTCGTTTGGGGGTTCAAACCCATGACCTCATGCATCCAAGGCTTATGCTCAAACAGCCTAGTTTTACCTGCAAATTGTTATAGTGCCTTCTAATCTTTCAAAAATTGGGTCATATAGTGACAATTCTATGATAAAGTAATACCATCAGTGTTTCCATTTACTGCAAATAAAATTGAAGTCAATGAGAACTATCACTGATATTCTTTTTAATTATCCCATTTATGAGAAAAACAAGATTATCTGAATAACTGGTCAAAGTTGCATTTAATACATTTCAAACTGCTGATCCCTCATTGAATAAGCCTACCTTGATGCCACAAAGTCAACACTTTACACAGTACAAGACACCTGCCTGTGTCCTTTACTTGATCAACCTTAGATTAAACAGACACCTGCCTGTGACCTTTACTTGATCAACCTTAGATGAAACAGACACCTGCCTGTGACATTTATTAGATCAGCCTTAGATGAAACAGACACCTGCCTGTGACCTTTATTAGATCAGCCTTAGATGAAACAAGACACCTGCCTGTGACCTTTACTAGGTCAGCCTTAGATAAAACAGACACCTGCCTGTGACCTTTACTTGATCAACCTTAGATTAAACAGACACCTGCCTGTGACCTTTACTTGATCAACCTTAGATGAAACAGACACCTGCCTGTGACATTTATTAGATCAGCCTTAGATGAAACAGACACCTGCCTGTGACCTTTATTAGATCAGCCTTAGATGAAACAAGACACCTGCCTGTGACCTTTACTAGGTCAGCCTTAGATGAAACAGACACCTGCCTGTAACCTTTACTTGATCAGCCTTAGATGAAACAAGACACCTGCCTGTGTCCTTTACTAGATCAGCCTTAGATGAAACAGACACCTGCCTGTGACCTTTACTTGATCAGCCTTAGATGAAACAGACACCTGCCTGTGACCTTTACTAGATCAGCCTTAGATGAAACAGACACCTGCCTGTGACCTTTACTAGATCAACCTTAGATTAAACAGACACCTGCCTTTGACTTTTACAACCTTAGATTAAACAGACACCTGCCTGTGACCTTTACTTGATCAGCCTTAGATAAAACAGACACCTGCCTGTGACCTTTACTAGATCAGCCTTAGATGAAACAAGACACCTGCCTGTGACATTTATTAGATCAGCCTTAGATGAAACAAGACACCTGCCTGTGACCTTTACTAGCTCAGCCTTAGATGAAACAGACACCTGCCTGTGACCTTTACTAGATCAGCCTTAGATGAAACAAGACACCTGCCTGTGACCTTTACTAGATCAGCCTTAGATGAAACAGACACCTGCCTGTGACCTTTATTAGATCAGCCTTAGATGAAACAAGACACCTGCCTGTGACATTTATTAGATCAGCCTTAGATGAAACAAGACACCTGCCTGTGACCTTTACTAGGTCAGCCTTAGATGAAACAGACACCTGCTTGTAACCTTTACTTGATCAGCCTTAGATGAAACAAGACACCTGCCTGTGTCCTTTATTAGATCAGCCTTAGATGAAACAGACACCTGCCTGTGACCTTTACTTGATCAGCCTTAGATGAAACAGACACCTGCCTGTGACCTTTACTAGATCAGCCTTAGATAAAACAGACACCTGCCTGTGACCTTTACTAGATCAGCCTTAGATGAAACAAGACACCTGCCTGTGACCTTTACTAGATCAGCCTTAGATGAAACAGACACCTGCCTGTGACCTTTACTAGATCAACCTTAGATTAAACAGACACCTGCCTTTGACTTTTACAACCTTAGATTAAACAGACACCTGCCTGTGACCTTTACTTGATCAGCCTTAGATAAAACAGACACCTGCCTGTGACCTTTACTAGATCAGCCTTAGATGAAACAAGACACCTGCCTGTGACATTTATTAGATCAGCCTTAGATGAAACAAGACACCTGCCTGTGACCTTTACTAGCTCAGCCTTAGATGAAACAGACACCTGCCTGTGACCTTTACTAGATCAGCCTTAGATGAAACAAGACACCTGCCTGTGACCTTTACTAGATCAGCCTTAGATGAAACAGACACCTGCCTGTGACCTTTATTAGATCAGCCTTAGATGAAACAAGACACCTGCCTGTGACATTTATTAGATCAGCCTTAGATGAAACAAGACACCTGCCTGTGACCTTTACTAGGTCAGCCTTAGATGAAACAGACACCTGCTTGTAACCTTTACTTGATCAGCCTTAGATGAAACAAGACACCTGCCTGTGTCCTTTATTAGATCAGCCTTAGATGAAACAGACACCTGCCTGTGACCTTTACTTGATCAGCCTTAGATGAAACAGACAACTGCCTGTGACCTTTACTAGATCAGCCTTAGATAAAACAGACACCTGCATGTGACCTGTACTAGATCAGCCTTAGATGAAACAAGACACCTGCCTGTGACCTTTACTAGATCAGCCTTAGATGAAACAGACATCTGCCTGTGTCCTTTACTAGATCAGCCTTAGATGAAACAGACACCTGCCTGTGACCTTTACTTGATCAACCTTAGATTAAACAGACACCTGTCTTTGACTTTTACTAGATCAGCCTTAGATGAAACAGACACCTGCCTGTGACCTTTACTAGAGGATGCAAACACCTGCCTATTAACAGTTTCAGATGATGCAGTGAAGTGAAATGTCTCAGATAATGCAAGCAGACAATTGCTTCTGAACAACCTTTGATACTGCAGACACCTAGAATATTGCCTGAAAACAGCTACGAAGACAAGGCCATGATATGTGAAATTGCACTATTGAGATATAATAGCTGGCAAGACACCTAGAATCTTGCTTGTGGACAGCCTTACTGAAACAAAGACACCTAGAATCCCAATTGACAGCCTTACTGAAGCAGATAAGACACCTAGAATCTTGTGGACAGCCTTATTAACCAGACAAGACACCTAAAATCCTGGCATTGTAATAACGTACTCAAGTTTTAGCTAATTACAGCAACTGTTGCAGATGATATATAACTTTGAAAAGCTCAAACACAGTACCTTGACTCTTGATGCCACCATCAGAATAAAGAAATCAATCATGAGAAAAAGTTCTTAAAGTGTAAATAAAGAATATTTTAAAAACGTTTTAACAACAGTGGTCCCTAGCTTTTTAAACCACCCTAGTAGCCATTGCACTCAAAACAAAGTTAACTCTTTGAGTTTTTCAAGTTTGTGCAAATAAAATGTTTAATTGCTATAAGAACATGTAAAGCTAATCAGGTCATCTACATATGCATAGAAACAAGATCACAAATTTTATTTCTTTCCAGGAGAAGATTTTAACACGTTTATTTCTCTTTTAACAAGTCCAACACCAAAATTTCAAACTTGCTCTAAACAGGTCATCTGCATAAGAATCCAAATATGCCCACTAAATTTCAATTGTCTGCCTATAGTATTATTTGCACAGTCATGCTAAAAGTTGTGAAAAAAACTTCTAATCACCAGAAAATCTATTCTTCATGTGAAATAAATTCAGCTACTAAAATCTTAACATGTTTCCATAGGTGGTTTCATTCAAAAAATGATGAAAGTTTTGAGGAAATTTTCAAAATGGAAATAAAATTCAAAATGGTGTGGAAAATGGAAACATAGCTGTAATAGATTTAATCAGATGATCAAGTTGTGACCTTGATAAGTGTGAAAAATTTCAAGGATTTAAGTATAAGAGGTTTTGCACTATCATGTTAAAACAGATTCCAAACTGACACATTAAGATCTGTAGACATAAGGACATATGGTGGACACCTACAAAACAAAAATCCACCTTATTTAACCACAGTGAGGACAAAGTTTACCTTTCCTGGCAAGGTAAAAAAGAACAAATCCAGGTGTGGAGTAATGAGATCCATACAGAAACTTAGGCTGAGGCATCTCATCACATCTCTCCTGAAATAAAATAATAATAATAATAATAATAATAATAATAATAATAATAATAATAATAATAATAATAATAATAATAATAATAATAATAACAACAACAACAACAATAATAATAATAATAAATAATGCCACCAACAGTAGTGTTGGAAACAATAATAATAATAATAATAATAATAATAATAATAATAATAATAATAATAATAATAATAATAATAATAATAAATAATGCCACCAACAGAAGTATTAGAAATAATAATAATAATAATAATAATAATAATAATAATAATAATAATAATAATAATAATAATAATAATAATTTTCTTTCTATCTGTTCCCAGTCTTTACAAATTATAATATACAACTACAATTGTTCAATGTTATTGGTTACATTTCAAATGAAGTTACTCTGTTCATAAGCTGAAGCAGAAGAAGAATGATGATAATATAAATGATGATTATGACAGTATAAAACAACAGTAACAATAAAACCAATGATAAAGATGATGATGATGCAGTTGTAGACTGACACATCTGCTGAAGTTGTTTGAACATGTTGTCCTGGGAGATTTCTCTATGGAAAAGTGAATTATCTGCCATACACAAGACAGAATTTGCCAGCTTATTACTTGATAACTAAGGTTTCATGGATATGTTTACAGTAATTTGTACAGGTTAACAGCTCAAATATTTACAGTACATAATTATTCATATACATGTAAAATCCAACTGCAAAGACCCACATCTGCTATCACATAATGCATCAGAAGATCTGGATCTATGTAGTATATTAGGACTAATCAGCAGAACAAACAAACACAGACTTTTATCTGCCTGTGCATTGTTACACAATAGCAGATCAGGGTCTGTTTTGTTTGCAGTTGGACACTTGACATAATATATATATATGGTTTCAATTCAACTAGTTAGCTTTAAATATCACATTTAGATTAAGTTCATAAAGTAACTTTCCCAATGACAGCTGTCTCCTATTTACATCTGAATTAGGAAGATGATACATCGATGTATTTACACAACAGAAGGACATACCTTCATTCTTTTGAACCTCTCTTCATTGAGGGCTCCGATTGGCTTACTAAGATCCCGGAATGTGCTTGGGTTGTTTAAATCTGCAAAATTCAATTCTAAATTATTTGAAATAATACCAAAATCTGCAATGCGAAATCATTTTCTTTCACTAACGATGCATTTCAAATATCACATATATAATGATGTGAACTGTATATTTTGTAGCATTGTTGGTTGACCCTAACCAACATCTTTTTTTTTACTTTAGCTTTATTGATGTAAAACAAAACCAAAGTGAAAATTATAACATGAAGTATTATATTATTGAACATAATTTATTTGACTGATTTTACAATTTATTAATTTGACATTTTATGGAAAATCATAATTTCCACCCTTTCAATTATTGATGTTACCTGGGCAACAGACTGGTTATTTATAATAACCATAAGGAAAAAATATATACTTTTAAGTGATATTTTACCAGATCCAGTACTAAAAAGGAAAAATATCAAACGCTGTGTCAGTTTGGGTGGCATTCATATAACAAATGTGATGCCTGTAGAGATGTGTTCCTTTGTGTAGAAGCTGCATTTAATTTTTAACATTTATGGAAAGAAAATGGATTTCATTCTCTACATCAAACTATTCATATGGATTTGACCTGGATTTGAATGTAGGCATTTAGGCAGCCATTACAGCAGAGTTGTTCATCTTCCTCACTCAGGTTCACCATCAATGGCCAAATATGATGTGACACTACCAGAGAATTAGTTTCTTCCCAAGCTTAGACTTTCTAGACAAAGCATTAATTTCAGCCTGGGATTAAAGAAATATTTTATTTTTATCAGAGGGATGTAACAGCAACATTTATACTGATAATTAGTCAATTCACAGAACGGACAAATTCACCCAGGCGCAACTGGAAATGCCTTCAACACAGCCTAATTGTTTGACAGTTATGCTATTGTCCTAGGCAGTGGTGGTGTTGCAAAATATGGTGGCTACATTAGCTGAAAGTGTTCACTCCTTGACTGGCTCTAGGAATATTGGCACGAGGGAAGCCCAGATCCATCTGACACGCTATTCTTTGGGGCATGCAGAATCATTGCCACTGGATGTCCCTGTCTTTCAGAAAAACAGGGAAAGACAACTTCCATCCCTTCTATGATGGTCACAACATAATCTCAGACCCATCTGAGCTAACTGCTGCCAATTTCGTAATAACAATCAATGGATATGCCATTCATGGAGAAAGTTCATCCGCATCTTCCCTAACAAATTTAACACGGTCCATGGATTCTTCCAGCTCTCATCTTATAGATTTGGTCAAAATGATGATACCTACTTGGCAACCTACTTTCCGCCATATTGCAATGTCACCTAGAATAGGCTGTCTTCACCTCAGTGGTTGTAACTATGCATTGAAAAATCCCAGACATCAAAAAGTGCCCCTTTTTTCAAACCAACCTATGCTTAAGAAATCCAAGAGCAGGTCCCGTAACTACCAATGTTAACAGACTGGGACTAATATTGTCCATTTTACTTTAAAAGTACTCTTTTTCCCTGTTCGAAGGAAGCTTACAGGCACAGTTGGATACATTAAACACATTAAAACTCCACAGATTTTCTATTTCAAGTACAAATTTGTCACTTTTCATTTCATGTCTTTTTGTAAACACTGTACTTTCAACTGTATCTTTCTATGCCTCAGCTATTGGTAATGTGCACAAACTGAATAATATCCCTAATCCAACCAATTCCTTTCTTATTCCAAAACTTCTGCAATTGCTTCATAAACTTGAACCACACACAGATGCCAGACAACCAACTGATCATATATTTCACAAAAACTCGTTCCAGTCCTGCCATGATTAAGTTGCAATTCCGTTTCATATGGCCCTGTTAAAGTCCACGTTTCAACCTGCATTTTATGCATTTCTGTTGGTAGGAAAAAATACAATGAGACAACCTGGTTCTCTCAGTTTCAGATCAGTGAGGATGGTTAAGTTGTCAAGTTTACACATTACAATACTCCATGGGTACCCTTTTTTTGCCTTAAGTGTCATGCCCCAAAAATTACAAGACCAGTGTCGTGTCCATGCCCTGCGTCAATATTTACAACTGCTGGGTAGTCATTTGAGCCAACTCTTCCTTACCTATGGAAGGGTTGCCCATAACTAAGCAAGAGTTCAAACAATCCTTGCCCACATTGCTCCTGCTATATGGTTTTAATCATCAATTATTCAATACTCATTGTTTTAGGATTGAGGTAGTAATGGAGGGTGCAAAGCAGGGTCTATCAGTCTTATTCAGGTGTTAGGCTGAAGGCAGTCAGATGTCTTTAAGAAATATATCCATCTGAGTGATAGAATTTCTAGTTTGTAAACTAATTCAGTGCTGAATTTAATCATTTATCAAAGCACTTTCTACTGCCTGGTTCTGCTTTCAGGTTTCGTGGATGCATGATTCAATACAGCCATCCACATCATACAGGCACTGCACTTCATACAGGTTCATTGGAGAGCGCTTAACTTTATATGGGTTCATTGAAGATAACCATCTCACAACACATCATTATTCCACTGGTGTTCTGTGACAAAGAACACAATTCTGGATATTACTTACCTCTGACTTTTGGACTTTATGCTAATTTGACACAACATGTGCAGGAGTAGGTGTTTTTCAATGTCCAATAATACTAGGTCAGAGTACAGAAATGGCTTCCAGTGTTTCTTGAATTTTTGGCCATATCAGGCACTGTTGCTCATTTATATTCTTTATATGAATCCTCAGATTTTGCTGTTGTCACTCAATGCTGCAGCTGCAGGACTTGACAATTAAGCTGTAGCTTGCATGAATTAGATTCCATTACCAACCAGCTGGTCATAGCAACCTTTTCCATGTGTCTGACAAGTTACAGAGGATACTTTATGGGATAAAAAGGAACAACATTCCAAATAGTAAGCCCATATTTCCTATTACATACAGGATGGTGGTGTAGTTGTCACCTATGTTGCAAGATGGAATTCACTGGTTGTGGACTGCAGCGCATATGTCTGATGACATTTTTTATTCTTGCAATGTGGTGAATTTATGGCTCAATCATTAATGAGTGATTCCTCATGCAACTAGAATATTTAAGATGTGAAATTTTCAATAGATAAATTTATGTTATGCTAACCATGCCATCTATAATTTAAAATAAAAAGGACCCATTTCATTCTGGTATCAATTTTTATCCTTCTGAACTTGTGGTTGTGTCCCATGTCCAGTTATCATATTCTTACATTTAGGAGGTCAAAAGAAAACTGCAAATAGAAAAGCTGCACTGAAAGTTATTTAAAAAATTATCTTGCATGTGATTTTTTTAAATGTACTTCACTTTATTTTCAACTGAACCGTTTACACCTGAAAAATTTTCAGTGAAAAAAGATAGGACTATAAAGAAAATTATGGTATATAAATTTGAAAAAAATATTTTAATTGGACCTCAGAATGAAAGGGGTTAATAAATGTATACAATCCTGTCAAATAGTCAAAGGTACACACTATGATATAACTGATGACCAAGTTGACCTAATAAGCTGGTCATTCTGAATTCAGCACAAGATATGCAATGTCAAATGTACTGTATCGCAACTTCCATATTTGTAATGTACTGTGTGTACATAACAGGCAATATCAGCCTGAACTGAACTACCCTCCATCTGATGCAAACAGCCATTTAAAATCATCTAACAAATAATTACCTGTAAATTTCAACTGAAAAAGACTTTTTTCTTTAAATAAACTAAATGTAAACATTCCAATAGATGTGAACTAGACATCCTATGCTTGCTTCTGCATTATGAGCGTCTCATTGTCTGTTATAGTCCACATTACTGGAAGCAACTATTTCATTTGAATTCAACATAGAAAAAATATGAAGTTAAACAGCTGTACAGTATATTGTTCTTGTCTATCATTTATTCCAAGTATGAAATAAGCATGATAGAAACACCATCTCTTTCCACTCTGCATTTAACTTTGCAAAGTCACTCAAAATTACCTAATGTGGTACTGGTGTAGTCTTGTATGACCCACGGCATGACAGGGTACTGGGTGAGATCATTAAAGCTTCTATCTGCTAGGCTGAAATAGAATGGATTTACTGCAGAGTGAGAAATTAAGATTACAAAATTATATACACATGTCTAACAATTACAGAATATAAGCAGATATTTCCATATGAAACTAGACAGGTCCATATGAAACTAGACAGGTCCATATGAAACTAGACAGGTCCATATAAAACTAAACAGGTCCATATAAAACTAGAAACCAATCATTCTGACTCAAATACATAATTCCTTTGGTACATTATATACTTGCTTGATAATCCAGTCCATATAGACTAAGACCTGCTGTTGCATAATATTGGTTTTAATGGCTCTTACAATGCAGTATTTGTTATGTCATGAAATAGTAACTAAATGGGAATATCAATTACAACATAGTATTTGTTATGTCATGAAATAGTAACTAAATGGGAATATCAATTACAACATAGTATTTGTTATGTCATGAAATAGTAACTAAATGGGAATATCAATTACAACATAGTATTTGTTATGTCATGAAATAGTAACTAAATGGGAATATCAATTACAACATAGTATTTGTTATGTCATGAAATAGTAACTAAATGGGAATATCAATTACAACATAGTATTTGTTATGTCATGAAATAGTAACTAAATGGGAATATCAATTACAACATAGTATTTGTTATGTCATGAAATAGTAACTAAATGGGAATATCAATTACAACATAGTATTTGTTATGTCATGAAATAGTAACTAAATGGGAATATCAATTACAACATAGTATTTGTTATGTCATGAAATAGTAACTAAATGGGAATATCAATTACAACATAGTATTTGTTATGTCATGAAATAGTAACTAAATGGGAATATCAATTACAACATAGTATTTGTTATGTCATGAAATAGTAACTAAATGGGAATATCAATTACAACATAGTATTTGTTATGTCATGAAATAGTAACTAAATGGGAATATCAATTACAACATAGTATTTGTTATGTCATGAAATAGTAACTAAATGGGAATATCAATTACAACATAGTATTTGTTATGTCATGAAATAGTAACTAAATGGGAATATCAATTACAACATAGTATTTGTTATGTCATGAAATAGTAACTAAATGGGAATATCAATTACAACATAGTATTTGTTATGTCATGAAATAGTAACTAAATGGGAATATCAATTACAACATAGTATTTGTTATGTCATGAAATAGTAACTAAATGGGAATATCAATTACAACATAGTATTTGTTATGTCATGAAATAGTAACTAAATGGGAATATCAATTACAACATAGTATTTGTTATGTCATGAAATAGTAACTAAATGGGAATATCAATTACAACATAGTATTTGTTATGTCATGAAATAGTAACTAAATGGGAATATCAATTACAACATAGTATTTGTTATGTCATGAAATAGTAACTAAATGGGAATATCAATTACAACATAGTATTTGTTATGTCATGAAATAGTAACTAAATGGGAATATCAATTACAACATAGTATTTGTTATGTCATGAAATAGTAACTAAATGGGAATATCAATTACAACATAGTATTTGTTATGTCATGAAATAGTAACTAAATGGGAATATCAATTACAACATAGTATTTGTTATGTCATGAAATAGTAACTAAATGGGAATATCAATTACAACATAGTATTTGTTATGTCATGAAATAGTAACTAAATGGGAATATCAATTACAACATAGTATTTGTTATGTCATGAAATAGTAACTAAATGGGAATACCGCAATATATAAGATCTTGCATTAAGTTGAATCTGTCACTGTCATTAACATTAATAAAAGATTGAATATTTACAAAACAAAAAGAATATTTTCCATTGATGAGGCATGTCAAACATGTCTATCTTGCCAAAACTCGTGTGTGTGTGAGAGATTTACAGAGCCTGCTCCTGTGTGTGTGTGTGTGTGTGTGAGAGAGAGAGAGAGAGAGAGAGAGAGAGAGAGAGAGAGAGAGAGAGAGAGAGAGAGAGAGAGAGAGAGAGAGAGAGAGAGAGAGAGAGAGAGAGAAAGAGAGAGAGAGAGAGAGATTTTCAGGCTCCTTATCACTAACCCGGACATTGCCATCTTCTTTGTGTTTCAAACCAAATGGGAGTTAACAGTGCATACAATAGCCTGACATTAATAATAGTTTAAACAATATTTACAAAACAAAAAGAATATTTTCTATTGTTGAGGCATGTCAAAAATATCTATCTTGCCAAAAATCATGTTAGTGTTTGTGTGTGTGTGTGTGTGAGAGATTTTCAGAGCCTGCTCCTGAGAGAGAGAGACGAGAGACAGAGAGAAGATATTTTCAGGCTCCTTGTCACTAATCCTGAAACTGCCATCTTCTTTGTGTTTCAAACCAAATGGTAGTTAACTGTGTATACAATGAGCCTGACATTAATAATAGATTAAACAATATTTAAAAAACAAAAAGAATATTTTCTATTGATGTCAAAAATATCTATCTTGCCAAAACTCATGTGTGTGTGTGAGAGTATTTCAGGCTCCTCATCACCAACCCTGACACTTATCTTGCTTTTGTTTCAAACCAAATGGGAGTTATCATTGTATACAATTAGCCTGCCTTTGTCATTTTCTGAATCCTGGAAAAGTCCATTTACAGTGAAGATGGAAGATCATTGTACTAACATACACGGATGGTTAAAAACTCTTTCTTGCATCAAATATCTGAAATATCTAATTTTAATATTTATCACAACAAATTTAAAAAATTAAAATGACAAGCATTGTAACTCCAAAAGTAACTCCATAACTCCCCAAAGTAACAAATTTATAGAATTATTATGAATTTATCAAATACAAATAATTATATTACTTCTTTTGTTTCAAAAAATACATTTATCAATAAACATAAAGCCAATGTGTCAGTAACGAAACTTCTGTTTGGGTTTGAAGTGCAAACAAGACAGTAGAAGGTACTCCCAAGCATAAAAAAGTAAATTATAAATAAATAAACAAAACACACAAGTTTTGTACATTATTTTAACACCCTTTAGGCTTTTCATCATTAAAATCAGTAGAGGGATAAAAACTGCTGGAGAGATTGACAAATACTTTAGTTTCATGTTAGCACACCATTTATGCATGGGTTAGTTTTGAAACAATTGTTCACTTCCACATCATTATGAAACCAATAGAAAGAGATCCTGTTTGTTCTGCTGACATCTTCCTGAGGAAAGAAAACTCCAACTGATGAAAAGGTACAGTGGACAGTGTTTATGACTAGGGTCTTAAAAAGAAAAGCAGGAAAACCAAAAAATTTGTAAAATTCAGCAATTATTTCTCAAGAATACAAAGTGAAAATTTAACAAGAACTTACAGTATTGTCAATTAAATCCCAAATAGTCCAAATAGTTTTAGTCCAAAACTACAGAGAGTTCCAAATAAATTCCTGCAGTGTTCACAACAGGTGTTCCAAATTAATTCCAATCTTAAAATGTGCTGATGTATCAATAGCATAGAAGCAAACTAAACTGATATTAAAAATTAAGACACATAACAGAACCTGGATGTGGGTCATTTTCCCATTCAAATTTGTAAACAATCTGCATCTTGAACATTCTTAATTTCTAAAACATAACAAGACCTCAAATACAACATCTGTAAACACATTAACCTCTATGTAATGTCTTAAAATATAATCTAAAATCATAGACAAATATTAGATATGTAATATGTTATTTACAAAATAATAAGACATTAGTCAGGTAGATGCAACTCCTACCCTCAATTATGGACAAAGGTCAATTACACAATAGAAATTATAATTTACATAGCTTATATTCATGGACAAAAGCCAACAATACAAATTAAATGTACATAACAATTAGTATTTTGTAAGACCTTTGATAAGAGTGCACTGACCAGGAAAAGATGGTTGGTTGAATTTTTTTTACAGCGCACCAGCACAAAGAGGCCATTTAGCACCATATAAACGGTTATATTCTTCATTATATACAAATGGTAAAAATGGTCTGTATCAGCCAGCGATACAAAACCAAATAGCTAAAGGTAAAATGATAAGAATGGTAACGGTGATAAAAAATAGTTTCCCAATCAATGGGGATTGCAAATAATATATGACAACGAAAACATATGAAAGGTAATTAAATTCTAGCGACCGTATATATATATATATATATATATATATATATATATATATATATATATATATATATATATATATATATATATATATAAAGCACATGTTTTAAGATGATAAAATAGAAGTTATAACTTATGATATATGTTTACTTCTTTAAGGACGTCTATAACATAAGAAATACTATACCAGGATAAGAAAAAAAGTCACTAATGAGGAGATTTTAGAGCCAAGCCCTCTATCCAAAGGGAGATGACTCTCATAACTTCCATCTCAACATGCAGATGAACTTTTAGCATTTGTTGATGAGATGGCAAACATATTGAGCTTGGGCAGGTTGGGTTTATGATGGTAATGGATGTGCTGCTAATGATTTATGATTCTTTACTTTTCTTTCATGTATTTATTGCCTGAAATTTGTATGCTTAATTATTTTGAGAATTTCTCTCAAAGACTAACATGTCTATTTTCAACAGAATCTACATTTAACTTATATTACTGCAAGAACTTTGACCTTTTCTTTCCAGACGAAATTAAATTACATACCAGAATTCTTCCCAGACAGTCACAATTGGAATAAATGTTGACAGATACACAATTATTTTTGCAGCCAATCTTAACATAATTTATTAAATAATCTCAATTATCTGATGCATTTCAAACAGCATCATTTAATTCACAACAATATCATGGTCATAGTCTCTGCATTTGAAATTATATGTGAATGATTACAGAAGATGATGACCCACATAAGAAAGACCATGAAACCAGAGAAATGGTAAGCAATTTGCACATGTAAATATACCACCTCCTCATCCACATCTCACTTTATTTTATGATGCTGCCTGCTGAGAGTATCCAAATATGGCTGATAGTATCCAAATATGGCTGATAGTATCCAAATATAGCTGATAGTATCCAAATATGGCTGATAGTATCCAAATATGGCTAGCTAGGAAAAATTGCACATAGGTATTAGCATATTTAAAGCTTTCATATTCAATATTTATGCTCATCATTTCTTTCAACAGGACAAAATAATAAACAACAACATATTTGCCTTTTTTGTACATAAAGAGGTGAATTCCAGGTTAGATTCCACTCAATGTTGGGTTTCACAATGGGTGATAACTGTTATTGCTGTGCATGTTTTGGGGGGCTTGTTAATGTTGTGCTTTTCAACTTATAAAACAGTTTGTAATCATTACTATAGTGTGACCATTTGTTTGTTCCAAACAGAAGTTTTCATTGTAAAAGATGGCCCTGTTCACCTGTCATTGCCAGTTCCTGGACAAGTCTATTTTCAGCAAATGAGTGTATACACAACTACATATGTATTTAGATAGAAGATAAATACTTATTGTCTTCTTTCAATATTCCAATCCTAAGTTAATTCATTCACTGATTTATAATTTCTTATCTGACCAGAGTCCCTAATATCCTCATGTTTAATGGGCTTTCCATACTAACAAGACACCATGTTGCATACACTATGGACAAGTTGATTTCCTCAGACAACATTGTGACATAGTTCATCCTATTTGGTAACTGCTGGAAAATTAAGTAAATTACCATAATGTTGAGAGTTTAGAATTATATCCTTTGCACACATGTACATAGAAATTACACCACTTGCTAAATCCAGGTGAAAGGCAAATTTGTAATTGTCATTCTTTTCCTTTGCTTGATTTGACACTACAAATATTGGAAGAAGACAAGTATTTATCTTCTATCTAAATACATATATAGTCATGTGTATACACTCGTTCACTGAAAATGGACTTGTCCAGGAACTGGAAATGACAGGTGAACTGTGTCATCTTTTACAATGAAAACTTCTGATTGGAATGAAAAGTGCAGACAATAACAGTGTTAGGGTCACACCTGGGCACAATCAGGTTTGAAATTATAAATCAATAAATGAACTGACTACATTCTGTACATCTTGAATCTCATATGAGCTTTGCATATTTTAAATTGGTAGGGGGTTACAAACAAACAGTGAAATATATTCAGGTCTCAAGTTATATTTAATGCTCAAAATTCAATCTTATAGTCTGGATTCCATGAGCCTACCTGGAAAGGTTGTGGCAGTCATTTGTACATCTTGAGGGAATTTCCAACTTCCAATTATCTCTTACTAATCTCAGTCATCTAATACCAGAGTACATTTCTTCCAAGAAACTTGTATTATCAATTAAACATGCAAATAGTGGTTGTTCATAAGGGGCATCAAACAGTGCTTGAGGTAAGAAAGCGTTAAAAACAGCAACTTCAACTAGTCTAATGGTAATGATAATGTTTGGGGACAATGTCAGATAAAAATCCAAATGAATTTTGGAATCCCTGATGTCAAGTGATATCATGCTATAGCATGTTCAAGCAGTCCTAATGGAATTTTATTTTATTTTATTTTTTTATTTATTTTATTTTATTTTTTTTGTTGCCATCATAAAATTGATGATTTACCAGTTCAGGTACAGTAGATATTCATAATTAGAGACAAATCCATTCTGCCATCGTAGTGTCCAGTCTTCTGGACCAGGGTCTTTGATCACCACATCTGTAAATTATAACATTGATCAACATAATACTACAGTGCTATACTGTTCATAACTTATGAAATGCAGAATCAAAGAAATAAGGTTTCTAATTTATGAAGTTGATTTAAAATTTGTATCCATATATTACATAAAAATTTTAACAAGAACATTTCAGTTCTAGTGGGCTTGTGATTAAAGTCTCTACCATAGAAAAGCATGCCTGCCTTTAGCAGTTTTAGTCTACGCATAATCAGCAAGCATTTGGTCAGTCCGACATTCATTTTTCTTTGATTAAAAAGAAAGATTTACTAAAGACTGCAGGAAAGTTGCATGCATTTTTCTCCCATAAATATATGCATGTTTGTCACTGCTAGTCCAGATCAGATAAACAAGTAAAAGTAAGTCAAACAATATAGGTCTATTAATAATAAAAACAATATAGAATAAGTCTATCCAACAAAAGGCATTTGATGAAATTATGCTATTATCCTTATGTCTTTAGCATCCTACAAAATTTTGGACATCAAAATGGTAAAATTAACAACAGTGCCAGTTCATTACTACTCAAGCTAAAAGCAGACACAAATGACTAATCATATATGTGGGATGAGAAATCCCACCACCATCAGGTCCAAAAAACACACTTCCAGCCCATAAATTCTGAACCTGAGAGAAGTAGTATTTCTCTCTCCTTACTTAAGTAAGACACTGACTGTGTATAAACAGTCACATGATGGGGAAGCGCATAGTGCATCTGGAACCAATTGTTGGAGTCAAATATTTTTCTTTGATAATTTCCCAATATAAGTACATTCACTACCTTGCAAATCCAGCTCTTATATGGTAAGAAAGATGCTCATCTTGTCTTGGGTTTGCTGGGCAACAAACCCAGTGAATGAACTTTGTTTAGAGATAAAAGTTAGCATGCATATCCTGTGGAAGTAGAGAAATGCTGCTGAATGACCTGGCAAAGGAAGCCTATTTTGCTGTTGACAAAAAGACTCATCAGGTCCAATTTAGCCCTTTGGGATGTATGATTTCTGAGGTTATAGCAGATAAAAGTTGGATTTTACCTCCATCTCATGGCATGAATAATGGCAGTTAATTAATGAAGCCCATAAAAATACTGTTTATGAAGGCCCCATCAGGTTGAATATTGGGATATAAGAAATCTTGGGTAAAAGCAGGAAACTGTTGTTGTTGTAGTTTTAAAGCCATTTTTCAGCACAAGATAGGCTATACATGGCGGCCAGTTAAACTGGTGGAAAAAAACTCTGTAAAACCCCAGGAAGAACCACCGACCCATGTAAAGCTACTGGCAAGCATTCTCATGTACCCATGACGTGGTAGTTGAGCTTGAGACTTGAACCCACAGAGACAGGTGAGATTGCAGTGATACAGAATGGTGAGCGCTTTAGAGCACTTGGCCACTCAGAGCATCAAAAGTGGGAGAAAAAAGGCTTTGATCTCCATCTAATGATTTCAATAATGTCAGGAGATAAAAGCACTTGCATGTAATGTTAGTGGCAATTGCCCTAATGTCCTGAGCTGATAATATGTGTAAGAAATTCATTTGGTTGTAGGTAATTTTTTGGTAGGTTGGGTAAATAACCCAAGTGATCCTAGACAACTGGACCTGAACAAATTTTTCCTTCTTTGATGGTCAAGAACAAGTGAGATCTCCTTTAACTGGTTACATCAACGTTTAATAATACTTAGTAACATGATGGGGTTGTATTAGAAGTCCATGGAAAGACGAGTCCAAATATTAAAAGTAGTGACAAGACAAAAGACTGATTTCCCCATGTGTTGAAAGCAGGGACCATCATGTGAGAAACTAAAGTTTCATGACAGAACTGTAGAGCTGAACAATAAGAAATAAAATGATCAGGAAGCAAGTCTTGTACAAAAGGGTACTTGGGACAGGCTCTAGACAGTGGCTCAAATGGCTACTTCTTTATCATGTCCAAACCAGCAGAAACTTCCATTTAAGACCAATGGTCAGGGCTTTTGGTTGAGACAAATTACAGAACTGTAGCCCATGGCTGTAATCAAAATTTGTGGCATTAAGGCTTGCAAGGTTGAGATGAATCACTGCTCATACCACTTGCAGAAAACTCAACTTCCCCTAAGTTATTTTTGAAGAGACTGTCCTTCATACCCAAGCAATTCTGTCCACTGCTTGATATGTTTCTCTCTGGGAACTTGAAGATAGGCAGGTGGGTTTAGCATAGCTATGTTTGAATAGAAAACATGAAAGGTTTTATCAGCAAGTGTGGGCAAGACATGATTTTCCAAGCTAATCTCCACCAATAGATTCTGAAGGATCAATTCATGATTTTTTCCACTTCTGGGTAGCATTCAGGATTATCCCACACATGGATTGCCCTATTTTATGCAAGAGTTTTGAAATCAGGTTGGGGGGAAGACATATGCATTAAGGCCATTCTAGTTCAAGATACCCATAGCACAGGTTTATGGACCTGAAATCTTTAAACTGAAAATCAATAGTTTTCATTTTTACCCCAAATGTTGTTGTTGTAGGGTTTAACACCATTTTTCAGCACAAAAAAAAGGCTATACATGGCAGCCAGTATTAATGGTGGAGGAAGAAACCAGGAAAACCTTGGGAAGAACCACTGACCCATGAGAAGCTACTGGTTACCACAAATGCTATCTAAGGAACTTTGTAGAAGCCATCCCCAGAGAACTGATTCCAGAACAAATGTTACTGTGCAAAACCCATTTTTCTTGTTTCAGTCAGAGAGACCATAGCCTTTGACTTTTTCCACCAGAATTAATAGGGTTTTTCCTAACCTGAAGTGTAAGGCATCCAAAAAGTTTCATAAAGTTATTGTGTGGAAATAAAAGGTAACACGAATATATTTACATAGGTTCAGATAGACATCAACAATATACCCTGCAACTTTTGACGGGAGTAAAACAAAAGATGAAATACAGACTACAGCTTCTTCTGTTGAAAAGTTTCACTAATATTTCATAATTTTAGCATGAACATTGTCTGAGAAATGAATATCAAAAAAATGTAACAAAAGTCAGTGATGTCAAGAGACATCATCCTACACAGTTTTATGATTCTAGATAGTATGGAATGAACACAGTTGGCAAAAATTTGAAGTGGTCGTAAGATACATGCAAAACCTTAACTTAAGCTGGTAAAATGTGAACTGCAGTGTGTGTGCATGCATGTGTGCACATACATGTGTGATTGTATGTATGCTGGCAGTTTTTCAGGTACTCTTAAACATACATAAACTTCTATCTGATTGCTTTGGCAACTTTCAAAAACATCTCTGACTGCGTGTGCATTTTTGCAATGGACTGCAAGGAAAATCATCTTCGTTCTTGTTATTTTTCTTTCTGATTTTCTTTATTACTGTTTATACAATGTGTAAAAAAATGAGTTTTATTCTCATATCAGTTATTTTCATTTGCTAGAGAAAGAGTGATGGGGGAGATCAAACCTGGTTGTTGTAGTAGCTTTTCATAAAGAATATCCCGGTCTTGTTGTGACTTCAAGGACAGGTACAGATGAGGAATAGTACTACCATCTCTGCAGAAAATCTCTAAACCCTGGAAAAAAAATGTCTAACACCAATTTTCCTCGATTTTGTTATTCTAAACTACAAATTTAAAAACCCAAATGAAAAGTCCTCCCCTCCCTTTACTGTAATTCATTCATAATGATCAAGAAAACTATTTTATAAATCTGGGTCGTTATTTTTAATGGGTAATCAAAAATTATCTTTTACATGTGTCTGTTTCTTTATGAGCCATAAAAACCAATTATAATTAACTTTTACAAAGCTAGTTATAAAGCATGTTATACTTTTTTGATGAACACATAGTTATAAAGCATGTTATATTGTTTTGATGAACAGTTATAAAGCATTTCATACTTTTTTGATGAACACAATTATAAAGCATTTTATACTGTTTTGATGAATGCATAGTTATAAAGCATTTTATACTGTTTTGATGAATGCATAGTTATAAAGCATTTTATACTGTTTTGATGAACACATAGTTATAAAGCATTTTATACTGTTTTGATGAACAGTTATAAAGCATTTTATACTGTTTTGATGAACACAGTTATAAAGCATTTTATACTGTTTTGATGAACACATAATTATAAAGCATTTTATACTGTTTTGATGAACACATAGTTATAAAGCATGTTATACTGTTCTGATGAACACAGTTATAAAGCATTTTATACTGTTTTGATGAACAGTTATAAAGCATTTTTACTTTTATGATAAACACACAATTGTAAAGCATTTTATACTGTTTTGATGAACAGTTATAAAGCATTTTATACTGTTTTGATGAACACAGTTATAAAGCATTTTATACCGTCTTGATGAACACATAATTATAAAGCATTTTATACTGTTTTGATGAACACATAATTATAAAGCATTTTATACTGTTTTGATGAACAGTTATAAAGCATTTTATACTGTTTTGATGAATGCATAGTTATAAAGCATTTTATACTGTTTTGAAGAATGCATAGTTATAAAGCATTTTATACTGTTTTGAAGAACACAGTTATCAAGCATTTTATACTGTTTTGATGAACACATAATTATAAAGAATTTTATACTGTTTTGATGAACACAGTTATAAAGCATTTTATACTGTTTTGATGAATGCATATTTTTAAAGCATTTTATACTGTTTTGATGAACAGTTATACGGCATTTTAAACTGTTTTGATGAACTCAAAGCATTTTATACTGTTTTGATGAACAGTTATAAAACATTTTATACTGTTTTGATGAACACAGTTATAAAGAATTTTATACTTTTTTGCTGAACACACAATTATAAAGCATTTTATACTGTTTTGATGAACATATAGCTATAAAGAATTTTATACTGTTTTGATGAACACAGTTATAAAGCATTTTATACTGTTTTGATGAATGCATATTTTTAAAGCATTTTATACTGTTTTGATGAACAGTTATACGGCATTTTAAACTGTTTTGATGAACACAAAGCATTTTATACTGTTTTGATGAACAGTTATAAAACATTTTATACTGTTTTGATGAACACAGTTATAAAGAATTTTATACTTTTTTGCTGAACACACAATTATAAAGCATTTTATACTGTTTTGATGAACATATAGCTATAAAGCATTTTATACTGTTTTGATGAATGCAAAGTTATAAAGCATTTTATACTGTTTTGATGAACACAGTTATAAAGCATTTTATACTGTTTTGATGAATAAATAGTTATAAAGCATATTATACTGTTTTGATGAATGCATAGTTATAAAGCATTTTATACTGTTTTGATGAATGCATAGTTATAAAGCATTTTATACTGTTTTGATGAACAGTTATAAAGCATTTTACTGTTTTGATGAATACCTAGTTATAAAGCATTTTATACTGCTTTGATGAATGCATAGTTATAAAGCATTTAATACTGTTTTGATGAAAACAGTTATAAAGCATTTTATACTGTTTTGATGAATGTATAGTTATAAAGCATTTTATACTGTTTTGATGAACAGTTATAAAGCATGTTATACTGTTCTGATGAACACAGTTATAAAGCATTTTATTCTGTTTTGATGAACACAGTTATAAAGCATTTTTACTTTTATGATGAACACACAATTGTAAAGCATTTTATACTGTTTTGATGAACAGTTATAAAGCATTTTATACTGTTTTGATGAACACAGTTATAAAGCATTTTATACCGTCTTGATGAACACATAATTATAAAGCATTTTATACTGTTTTGATGAACACATAATTATAAAGCATTTTATACTGTTTTGATGAACAGTTATAAAGCATTTTATACTGTTTTGATGAATGCATAGTTATAAAGCATTTTATACTGTTTTGAAGAATGCATAGTTATAAAGCATTTTATACTGTTTTGAAGAACACAGTTATCAAGCATTTTATACTGTTTTGATGAACACATAATTATAAAGAATTTTATACTGTTTTGATGAACACAGTTATAAAGCATTTTATACTGTTTTGATGAATGCATAGTTATAAAGCATTTTATACTGTTTTGATGAACAGTTATACAGCATTTTAAACTGTTTTGATGAACACAAAGCATTTTATACTGTTTTGATGAACAGTTATAAAACATTTTATACTGTTTTGATGAACACAGTTATAAAGAATTTTATACTTTTTTGCTGAACACACAATTATAAAGCATTTTATACTGTTTTGATGAACATATAGCTATAAAGCATTTTATACTGTTTTGATGAATGCAAAGTTATAAAGCATTTTATACTGTTTTGATGAACACAGTTATAAAGCATTTTATACTGTTTTGATGAATAAATAGTTATAAAGCATATTATACTGTTTTGATGAATGCATAGTTATAAAGCATTTTATACTGTTTTGATGAACAGTTATAAAGCATTTTACTGTTTTGATGAATACCTAGTTATAAAGCATTTTATACTGCTTTGATGAATGCATAGTTATAAAGCATTTAATACTGTTTTGATGAAAACAGTTATAAAGCATTTTATACTGTTTTGATGAATGTATAGTTATAAAGCATTTTATACTGTTTTGATGAACACAGTTAAAAAGCATTTTATACTGTTTTGATGAACAGTTTTAAAGCATTTTATACTGTTTTGATGAACACAGTTATCAACATTTTATACTGTTTTGATGAACAGTTATAAAGCATGTTAAACTTTTTTGATGAACACACAATTATAAAGCATTTTATACTGTTTTGATGAACACTTAGTTATAAAGCATTTTATACTGTTTTGATAAACACATGGTTATAAAGCATTTTATACTGTTTTGATGAACACATAGTTATAAAGCATTTTATACTGTTTTGATAAACACATAGTTATAAAGCATTTTATACTGCTTTGATGAACACAGTTATAAAGCATTTAATACTGTTTTGATAGACACAATTAAAAAGCATTTTATACTGTTTTGATAAACACATAGTTATAAAGCATGTTATACTGTTTTGATAAACACATAGTTATAAATCATTTTATACTGTTTTGATAAACACAGTTATAAAGCATTTTATACTGTTTTGATAAACACAGTTATAAATAATTTGATACTGTTTTGATAAACATAATTATAAAGCATTTTATACTGTTTTGATAAATGCAGTTATAAACATTTTATACTGTTTTGATAAACACAGTTATAAAGCATGTTATACTGTTTTGATAAACACATAGTTATAAAGCATTTTATACTGTTTTGATGAACACAGTTATAAAGCATTTTATACTGTTTTGATAAACACAATTATAAAGCATTTTATACTGTTTTGATAAACACATAGTTATAAAGCATGTTATACTGTTTTGATAAACACATAGTTATAAATCATTTTATACTGTTTTGATAAACACATAATTATAAAGCATTTTATACTGTTTTGATAAACACAGTTATAAATAATTTTATACTGTTTTGATAAACATAATTATAAAGCATTTTATACTGTTTTGATGAATGCAGTTATAAACATTTTATACTGTTTTGATAAACACATAGTTATAAAGCATTTTATACTGTTTTGATAAAAACATAGTTATAAAGCATTTTATACTGTTTTGATAAACACAGTTATAAAGCATTTTATACTGTTTTGATGAACACAGTTATAAAGCATTTTATACTGTTTTGATGAACACAGTTATAAAGCATTTTATACTGTTTTGATAAACACATAGTTATAAAGCATTTTATACTGTTTTGATGAACACATAGTTATAAAGCATTTTATACTGTTTTGATAAACACATAGTTATAAAGCATTTTATGCTGTTTTGATAAACACAGTTATAAAGCATTTTATACTGTTTTGATAAACACATAGTTATAAAGCATTTTATACTGTTTTGATATACAACATATCTAAATGATATGCTGTAGCTGTAATTTCCAATCACTGCCTTAAATTGATAATGTATATTTTGAGCTGTGTAAGGTTAGAGAAAAAGTATAAGCCATTCAAACACTAACATAATTAACAATGAAGAATAATCAATGATACAATAAAAATGAAGAAAGAATAACATTTAAATAAAAATTAAATTTAATACCTATGCAAATTGATTAATTATTCAAGTAAAACTTGTGAAAAAAATTCAAATCCCTGTGAAACCATGTCTCATTTTATATATGCATGCTTAATATAAAAAAACAATGATTTTCAACAATTATTGCCTGAACAATTAATACTGAAACAATATAAACTGAAACAATATGTATATACACTTTTCACAGCAATATAAAGAAATTCATATTCTTTGATTTTCAGGCAAACCAATGAGTCAACATCATGTCAAGTCTGCTGGTATACTCAAATGTTTGTCAGCTAAAATAATCCTGAAATTGTTGAATTCTCAAAAGCCATTAGCGACTAGATACAACTTTACATACATTTTCATGAGCTGCAAATTATCCATTAAGAATTTGTTTGACTGATTAGGTTTTTAATGTCACCATGACCTATTTAGCATATCAATTTTAGAAATGTGACTCTAATTATCCTAATTGATCTTTATTTTTTATAAAGTCTAGTGCAGAGACTGGTTTGTAAACATAACAAGCTCAAAAACAGGAATGAATGTTTTTCAATTATTTAGTCTTTTGGCACTTTGATGGACTCTAAAGACATCAAATGTTAATGGTTCTTTCTAATTACAGCTGGTCTTGTGTCTGATCCACATGTGGAATAATGACATCCAAACTGATTGAGATCCAAGTTTGTATTTTAAAAACTGATTAGCTTCTTGTATTGGTTACATTGGTTCCCTTTGATGTTAAGTCTAAGTCAATCTTGACAGGTACTTGATTTTATGCTTTTACAGATATAGTCTATTGATCATGGCAAGTGATTGATCTTAACAGGTCTCTGTTTGCCGATTGCTCGTTTTAAGATCTGAAGCAACCACCATTTGTTAGCATAGTTTTGTTCTTTTGCATTATTCATTTTGGGTATTTATAGAAAAAAAATTCATTAAATGCCTACAAGAAAGCAAACTTAAGTGGCAAACAACTAATTTAAGCACACACGAAAATGTCTTCTTTCTTTCAATAAAATACCCCAAAACTCGAGACCCATGAAAAGAAATACTACAGCATGTCAGGTTAAATTACTTCATCAAATTTAGGCAACAGTAGACATTTTGGCACTTACATTCAATTTAAAATGTACAAATATGTAACTGCTCTGACTTTAAGCAAAGCTTTTTTGCTGTTACTGTTTTGGGCTTAAAGTATTTTTCCACATATTAAGCTAAGACTAAATCAAATTCTGCTTAAGCTATATCAATTATGAATGACATATTTAATTTTTACTTCAATTTTTACTTCAAATACAAAAGTAATGGAATTATTCTGTGCAAACAAAAGTACTACAATCAAAGACCATAACTCTGCTAAATGATGACACAGAATGAACACTGAAAATTCACACCAAACCAAGGTGTCATCAACATGATGATGCTTATCAAATTTTGTTGGTATTTGGGGAATCACTGGGCAGAACACAAAGTGGTTGAATCCGACATTCACAGACCACAACTCTATGAAATGTATATGCTGCATGATGAACATGTACCTAACCAACACTGACAACCACACCTGGCCAAGGTCTCAAATATCAAGCCATCTGCTCAAAATCTAAAGAGTCAGTGTGCTGAAATGAAAGTAGGAGGGTCTAACATTCAGGGTCTGTAACTCTTATAAAACCGCTAATGAATGAACTTGGATGAGGTCTCATCAGTATAAAGAGGCATACCATACCTGGTTAAAATCCATTAACAGTTAAATATTGCAAAGTAAGGAAAGTGAACTGGTCCATCAGGGGCAATAACTGTTTATGAAAGACATGATGCCATTTAGCAAATGCACATTCTAAACAAAACTGTCTACCACATTTGGTTCAAATAAACAAATCCAGTCATAAATAAAGTAAATGAATCTGTGTCTATAACTGCTATATGATGACATCAATATCAAGCTGCATACTAAACTGAGTCAAAATTCAAATATAAGAAATATTATGTGGAAATAAAAATGGATTGGCCTGAAAATCAGGGGACATAATTTTGCTAAACTATAAGGTAGAAAATTGATAATCACACCCAAGATCTCACCAATACCAAGCAGGCAAACAAATTTGAAATCTAAACACAGTTAAGGTAGTTTACTGTACTGAGATAAAAGTGGGTTGTTATGACAATCTGGGGATATAAATCTTCTAAATAATCACTTAGAACGCTGATGAATAAATTCAGGGTGTAGTCCAATACTACATAACAGAGTCACTGCTCAGAAATAAAAGTGCAGTGGATGTACTGACAGAAAGATGGATGGATGAAAAAAGATGGACAGTCCCAATTTAATATCCCCAATTTTCAACATGAAAATTGCTCCTGTGCAGGGCAAATGAAAGTGTCCTGAAGCTGTAAATAAACTTCAGACACCACTATTGTTCAAGCCACTGTAAGCGCACAAAAGTTTGGTTTTGCAGAGTTTAATGCCATTTCTTCAACAAATGATAAGCTACACATCATAGCCAGTGTATCTGTTGGTGGCAGAACCCATATCAACCCCAGGAAAAGCCTATGACTCGTGACTATGACTGACTGAGCTGCTCAAAGAGGTGTGAGATGTATGTGTGATCTATAAAAGTGAGTGCTTCAGACTATTCAGCCAACAAGGAAACACATATACCTAAAGACATATCATAAAAACAAGCTTGGTAGAAATAGGGTGTCATGGTTAATTGCTTTTAACCCATAATACTTTCTCTCCTGAATCCAATACCATGTCTGAAATGTTTTTATTTTGAATACAAATTAACATAAATGCAAACAAGATCTATGAAAGATTTGCTAAAAATTTATATTAAGAATTTTAAATCTGCTCACGTCTTAAGAAAATAGTTGACCATTTCACTAAGCATTCTTATGTAATAACAAAAGATCATATCACACAAACTATCTCTCAAATTATATATCATGTAGATTCACCAGTTTTACAATATTCTCTGAACAATTCTTTCTAAAGATAATGGCATAACTAATACACATAGTGTCTTGGCATAACTAATACACAGTCTCTTGGCATAACTAATACATATAGTCTCTTGGCATAACTAATACACATAGTCTCTTGGCATAACTAATACACATAGTCTCTTGGCATAACTAATTCACATAGTCTCTTGTTCATAATCAAAGTCCTCAGATCCTGATGATATAAACCCATGTTTTATAGACTCTGGGTGAGAAATGTTAATTCCAGAGCATAACAGTCAAGCTGTAAAAAGATGAGCAAGGCATCTCAATACTTTTGTATAGTCTCGCTTTTAACAAACCCCATCTATGACAAAATGTAATATAAGCTTAAGTTGGAGCAAAATCTAACTGGGATTTGGTCTTCAGAGTGGCAAAAAGCTCCACCAATCAGAACCAAGATAACTTTAATAATGTCCATATATCTCACTCATAATCAAATTTAGCTGACAATATGATAATCTATTTCATAAGCTTCATCAAAATCTAATCAGAATACTGTAAGTTGATAGACTCCTAACAAGCTCAGCCAATCAGATGCCAGGTCAATAGCATAAATATCACTTAAAATCATATTCAGCCAGGATCTTGATACCAATGCTTGATTAAAATCTTATAAAAAAATCTAATGAGTGGTAATAGTTTCATTGGTGGAAATACAAATCTCGGGAGTGGTAAAATCAATCTCATGAGTGGCAATAATAATCTCAGTGGTAATACAAATTTCATGAGCAGTAATATAAATCTCAGAAGTAGTAACTAAAATCTCAGAAGTGGTAATACCAATCATGAGTGGTAATAGAACTCTCATGAGTGGTAATACAAATCTCATGAGCATTAATACAAACTCAGGGGTGGCAATACAAATTTCTGGAGTGGTAATACAAATCTCATGAGCATTAATACAAATCTCAGAGGTGGCAATATAATTCTCTGGAGTGGTAATACAAATCTCATAAGTGTTAATACAGCTCTCAGTATCAGATGCATGTGTGAGGGTTTTTTTTTTATTTTTATCACAGCTTTAACAATTTTTCAGTCATATAGCTACAATGTCTGCAGTGTGGCAGTTTATAGTGATGTCTAGCACTGGGGAATCATGCTGCAGTCATGTAGCATCATGCCAACCCAGTCACATTATCCTGACACCAGGCCAACCAATTCTAACACTAATTTCTTAATGCTGAGTGCCAAGCGAGGCAGCTGCTAGTATCATTTTTATAAATCTTTATTACTGATGGTTCGAACAAGTGACCTCCCGCATCCAAGGTAGATGCTCTAACCACCAAGTCACTGGAGCAGTCCAGTATCAGATTCATAGATCTTGCTCATATCAGAAAACATCTTGACAACATTGGCCTATTTACCAATTTTGATCACAATTGGGTCAAACACACTTAAGTAGTAAGAAGTTTAGCCAATCATATGCAAGATCATCACATTCATATGCACAGATCTGACAATAAAGCATACAGTTTTGAGGACATAAGCATATTTAACAAGACTGATACAAATAAAATCAGAAATACGCTAAATAATGTGTTCATAAGCACTCATACAAAATCTTCATGATTATAACCTATGTAGCAAGTTCAATCAAAACAGGATGAAGAATACAGTCTCTTGAATGGTAACAAGCCAGGATCATCTAGTTAATAAATGTGGTTCACGAGTAGAAAATACTTCTGGGAAAGACGGTGGAAATACTTACAATTTGCTTCAGAAGAAACCTTCTCTTGATTATTCTAGTTACTTCTTTAAGTTTAATCTTTATAACTGGGAACTAAAACAAGAAAATAAGAGTTACCAAATAAAGACTGTAAAAACCTGTAATAGCTAATATAAATATGGATGGACTCCACTGAGGTATGAATTCTAGGATTAATGATTATGTCGGAGTCAATTTATATGAATGTTCAAGCTGTTAGCAAGGGCACTGATTACACAAGATATATATGCATTTGATTACTATGTCATGGTAACCAATTAAAATGACTTATTGCATAAAGGTAATGATCTCACTTAACAACACTACAATCCTGTATTTGATTCCAGCTGTGACTTGTGGAGAGATACATGGTTGTCCATTTAAAGTTTCATTCTTGGGTTTCCTCAAACTCCAAGACCAGATCACAGGCAAAATCAAAATTGTGTGAACAATTGATGCCTAACAGTCAAAATATAGTACAGGCATGCAACTGACAGCTGTTAACCACATGTTTGCAGCTTGCTTGACTGGTATGGTATTGAATTTTGACCTTCAAATAACTGGTAAATAAATGACTATCCCCTTCAACATCATGACATGCATCAGGCAACAACTGTTCACTCCATTTTGACTTTGGCTGTGTGGCTGTGTGTCAACATCTGAGCTATCAAAAGTACATCATAAATGACCATGGCAGAATCTTTTGGTCAATTAATATTAAATAAAAGAATTTAAAACTCTGAACCAAAGAAATTCAGATTTTACTGACCCATTATTCAAGTGCTATCAACTCAGTTTCTTTTTAAGCCAACTGATTAAGCAAGAATCCATAAAATTTGTCAACATTACTTACTTGGAAAACCAATGATTTTTTTTTCAAGCATCTTACAAAGAAGTCCTAAACTGCTGGAATGACATGGATCAAAAGTGAATTTAGACATAATGGATCACTCCACAAATAAACAACATAGACCAATACTGGATTTGGACATAAGAGATCACACCCACAAGACTAAAAAAAAAGCAATAAACAATGTCACATGGTAACAAAATAAATTTCTATATGAAATAAATTTAATAAGTAATACAATAACAAACAAAATTGGATCATCTTTAAAACAGTATGAAACTATACTATATGAAATGTATGTATTCCAATTTAAGTGAACATGTTTCCTTGCAAAACTTTAGCCATCAACATATCGCTTACCCTGTCTACATTATTAAATGGCTGAAAGTACAGCCTGGAGTTGGTCAGCATGATACGCCCTGGATTTGTGATCAGCGGAGTAATCTTGTCCCCCTGGGTTTCATATTGAATTGTCTCGTACAAGTCATCCAGCCAGCTTGTGTTGAACTTAACTCGAGATTGACGAGACAGAACTATGGCATTTATCTGAAAAAGGTGCAAATTATATTTCTCCTATATCTGATGGCTTGTGGGCGGTTGGGTTTAACAGCAAGTCATGATAAAATAAGAATGAAGAATCAATTATTAAAAAAGTCACATAAAAATGTCACAAGCCTACTGAGTGTTTAAAATTTATGCATATGCATTATCGGCAACTTTCCATTATCACCTGTAAATAAGTTGACTTGACTATGACTCCAATAGCAGGTAGCTATTTCTGTGCCAAGTAGTTTGTCTATTCTGAAATCTGGTAATAAAATTTTATGACCAGACTGGCTCTGAGGGCTTCCATCTTACATCCCAATGTTTTTTTATTCAAAGCAACTCTCCTAAGTCCCCTAACCACCATCCACTGATCCCATCACTACCCACGAAAATCAATAACAGCAGCATGCAGATATCGTGTTTCACGAAAGCACATTAGTGTATGGAATATGGATCAAAACAGAAACAGCCATATTGATACAAATAATATCAACATTATGGTGTCATGGGTTTAGCATAAAATCAGCTACATTGTTATATAAATGAAAAAATAATATTTCTGAGAGAGTGGAAAGTATACTAAAAACCAGACCAGTTTTCAAAAGACTTGCAGTAACTAATCCTCACCATGGCATTCTGATCAGCAGTAGGAAGGGTGGAAGCTCGGTGGAGCTGACACATCTGAGGCAGGCAGTCATCCACATTTACATAGTTCAGGGAGAACACATGCTCTGCTGACTCCTGCTGTATTAAAAAACATTTTGATAAGAAAATATTACAAATGAAATAGTAAATATTATAATAATTTTAACAGCTTTTAGTCTACAATCTTTCAACTTTAAAAATAAATTCAAACTTAAACAGAATACTGTGAATTCATTTACTGTCTGTCCAAGTTTTCATGGTCTTGCAATGAATGATATTTTTGAGGGACTTGTATTTGATCTGAACGTGAATAATTTTGTTTGTTAAGTCACTAAATTTCCTGATTTGCAGCAACAGAAAAATCCACAAAAACTTGTAGAACCCAGACAATGGCAAGTTTACAATTTTCTGACTTACCACTTTATGAATTTTAAGGTCATTTCTTTTTTGAAACATTGTTCAGAGAGTGATAATTGGCAGGGATCATTTATGTTCTTATATCCATATGCTCAATCAATATTGGTGGTTTCTTGCAATTCAAGCAGGGATGTGACGTAGGCTCACCATTTTTTTATGAAGATGTTGGACTAATTAGGGGAAACAACTTTAAATTTGTAAAAATTAGAAATCTTAAAAGATTTTAAATATCATTCATTTGGGTCATGCTCATTTTTGGCATAGCAAAAAAATCTGTCAAGTTTCCATTAAATCATGGGCAACATATTGCCACTTAAACTAATTAAATTGTATATATTGATGATTTATTTAATATCAAATTTCACAAATACATGATCGCCACAAACATTTTCTGGAAAAAATCTTTATAAGACCCAGTCACCGAGACTTCGTAATCTATAATTCAAGCAATTGATTTCAAGCAACTGTATTTACATCAGATTGTACAACCAAAAAGCAAAACATAGTCTTCATCAAGCATCTATTCAAACTAGACCAGCGTATGTTTTACCTTCCTGAAGATATATGGACTGATGATGTTCTTCTGCTTCATTTCCACCAACTGGTCCGAGACAATCTTAAGCATTTTGTTTGCTAAATCAATCCTGAGTTGAAAAAAAAATGAATTTACAGTAAAATGTGAAACAGACAAAATATGCTAAAAATTACAGTAAAATGTGAAACAGACAACATATGCTGATTGCACAGCTGTTTTCCTTAAAAGTGTGATGCCCTTACTGTTAAATATTGCCCTTACTGTTAAATAGTTTTTTAATCAAATGATGAAACCGTCACTCATTAGCAAATTTATGTGAATTCATATTTGTTGTTCATGACTAAACAGCATAATATTGTAATTTATCATTATAACAGAAAATATAGTAACTAAAATGTAACAAAATAATCCATCATTATACAGTAATATATAGTATACCATCATTATATCATAAAATATAACAATCCATCATTATATCATAAAATACAGTAATCCATGATTATATCATGAAATACAGTAATCCACCATTATATCAAAATACAGTAATCCACCATTATAACAAAATATAGTAATCCACCATTATAACAAAATATAGTAATCCACCATTATAACAAAATATAGTAATCCACCATTATAACAAAATATAGTAATCCACCATTATAACAAAATATAGTAATCCACCATTATAACAAAATATAGTAATCCACCATTATAACAAAATATAGTAATCCACCATTATAACAAAATATAGTAATCCACCATTATAACAAAATATAGTAATCCACCATTATAACAAAATATAGTAATCCACCATTATAACAAAATATAGTAATCCACCATTATAACAAAATATAGTAATCCACCATTATAACAAAATATAGTAATCTAACATTTTAAGAGACTATAATAATTATCATAATAACTCACATGATAATATTTCCAAAAGTATGTCTTGTTCCTTAATTAGTGGCTGGCCCTAATTTGATAATGTGGCAATTTATATTGTTGTCTTTTGTTTTGCTTAAGAACACAAAGATATGTCCATTTTATCTATATCTCTACCACTTTATCATGAAGGTATGTCTGATTTAGAACTAACATATGATACCATTTCACTTTTCATGAAATGATCGACATTCTTTTTCTCTCCTCTTTGTTGTTGTTGTCATTATTATTAATATTACTATTAGTATTAGTGGTAGTAACAGCAATAATAGTAGTAGTAATCACTCACTATAAAGCTGTATAGAGTACCATAAAAGTGCAACATGTTTTAAATGAGGTAACTGTATACTGAAGAAAGTTCAGTGTGAATCCCAAATGGGATCCATGATTATACTGGTGTTATATGAGGGACTGTGTCATAATGAGGTGAGGGATCACAATATATGGAATCCATTTCCATACCTGTATTATATGAGAACCATGGGGTGCTTTTCAGCGAGTGACCCTTGTATATGGAATACATGAAAATACCCATGTTACACCTAATTAAATTATAGTTAGGGACCCTTGTATTATTATTATTATAATTTATTACTATTATTATTATTATTATTTATTATTATTATTATAGCAACCTGTGTCCCAGGTGGCCATGTGATCTAAAGCGCTCACTTTAACAGTAACTGACATCTCATCTCTGTCCACATGGGTTTTTGTTTTGAGCTCAGCTAATATGGCTATATGAGAAAGTTTGCCTGCAGTGTCCTACGAGTTCATCTGGGAAGGGGTCCCTACAGAATATTGACTGCCCACAAAAAAGAAAATCAACGAATGCAAAAAAAACCAAACAAAATATTATCATTAATATTGTTGTTATTATTATTATTATTATTATTATTATTATTATTATTATTATTATTATTATTATTATTATTATTATTATTATTATTACTATTTTATTACTATTTTAATTTTATTTTACATCAATCAACAGCAACAAGAATAACAAAAGAACATTGATAACAATAATTATCATAAGTGATTGAAGTGGACCCATTATTGCTCACAGGGCTGTTGATATGTCATCTTGTGAACACAAATTCACACTGTAACTGTAGAAGGAAAAGAAAAGTCTTGGAGCAAATAGTATCAGCCATATATATAGGATCCCTTTCTCTGCATAACAATTAACACTTTTCAATGAAATAAATGAAACTAATCTGCATTTGCAAAATGTACAAACCCATGTACAGACCAAACAAAATAAGGCCAAAGCAATAACAAAAAACATACAAACTTGTAGTCTTAAAGACTTTTAAAAAAAAACAGCTTTGATGGCATCAAAATTTAAAACCACATCTGAATATCTAATTTCATTTCTAATAATTTGTGTTTTGCAAAAATATAATAATGTTTTTGTCAAAATATCTGGGTCAAAAAAAATTCCAAAAATCTTAAACACTACTGTAATGGTCTGCAAAATTGGATTTTGTCATGTACATATTGATAAGCTACTACATTGTATTTGTCTACATCAAGTTGTTTTTGTGCTTGGAAGTTTTTGTCGAGTCAAAATGCAAGAAGTTAAAAATAATTTAAAAAGTGAATAAATTGCTATACCATGTCTTTTCAGAATCTAATCAGGTCATCTGCATGCAAGTACAAACAAGCCACCAAAATTTTGTTTGCCTACCTCAAGTGGTTTTTTTCAATTTTGCAAACAAGGTTTTATAAAATAAATTCATAAAGTTTAAAATAATGTTAAAGAGTAAATGTAATGGCAAGAGAATGTCATGACAGAAAAATCAAAATTCATGGCTCCAAGTTTAATGTTTTATACAACAGTAAAATGGATTTAGGAAAGATGTGCAGATCAACAGATGCAAGTACTGACGGCAGCAAAATGATATGCTACCCTATGATGTTATAACATATGCGAACCCATGCTTATCTGGAAAATCTCTTGTATTTTAATTGTTCAGAATCAAAGCTGCTTGTCCAGAATGGATAACTTGCTTGTTAGAAGCATCAAAACCCCTCTCAACTCATGTGTCTTTCTGTGAGATGACACCTATCTGTATACAGTAAAAATAATGGTCCAATGTGAAGAAATTCTTGGCCAAAATAAATCAGCCAAAAATACTACAGTGGTCCTCACAAATTATCTGCATCTATCTTTCCTCTTCATCTCTGTTCCCATTTTTCACATATGTATCTTCTAATGATTGATTACTTTGCATTTACATTCTAATCTACACCTTTGAGAATTATATTTTAGGTAACAACTTGTCATACTTGTGCTAAAGTAATTTTCTTTCAATTTATGTCCACAACGAAGACTCCTGCTGAAAATTATATCCCAAAAAATATGATTTTCCCTAAATTTGGTCAATTTTCACAAAAAACACTCATAATAATTTTGCAAAATCTGGATTGGTTTGCATGTGTGTTACTGGGTTTGCATATCTGAATCAAACTGGAAAATATTAAATTAATACAAATACTGGATACTCACTTTGAGAACAAGTTTCCACCTTTTTCTTCAATATTCTTTATTGTTTTCATTGGAAACTGAAAAAAAATAATAAAAATACATCCCAAGGAAAATATTAAAATTGTTACAGTAGTTGTAAAAGATGAATAAATGTATGTGTGAAAATTTGAGCTGAAACAAATACCAAATTTTATTTAAACATTCATTGAATATATAGAATCCAAATATTTGCTGATGTTTATCAAGATATTAAATCAATCATTTCTTAAGGTACTCCAGTATTTATTGACCCACCAACCCCATGAGGTCTGGTAGAGAACACAAGTCAATTAAATATAATTAAATAACATTTTCTGAGGCATTAGTAAATATGTTATGATTTTTTTTATTATACAAAATTCAAATAAATGTAGGAGTTATTTCCCCTGTATGCCAATATTGACATTCTTGTTCTGGACAGATGGTAAAGACCGAAAATTATTCATCTGTTCAGTTAAATGTGGGAAGTGACTTGTTCACAATCAAAATCACACAGGCATGTAATTAAAGTAATTAATTTAACATAAATCAATGACTGCAGATCTTCAGAATTAGTCATATTTGCCAGACATGTCCAATAGGACTGACATTTTGATAAACTATAAAATGCCAAAATAGGATGGTGAGAGTTTTTGCTAGCTGTAAAAACAAAATTCACATTCACACTTGACAAATAATTGTTCAAACTGAAATGCAAAACAACTGATCTCATCTTGTAAGTAATATGTACACTACAACAGGTTTGAAATGACCTCATTGCATTTGTATAAAAAAATACATGGCCCTTAAGTGGTCACCGCAAGATCAACATGTATGAGAGCAGAGATCTGATTTTAATCAGATCAACAACCAACTGGAGTTCTCTAGGCCTTTACAATTTTAATTATATACTTTTAAAAATATCAAGAAGTGTAAAACAAAGACACATCTTTCTAAGTGAGAGAGAAAAACAGAAAAGAGAAACTGAGAAAAAGAGAGGGAGGAAAGAGAGGGAGGATGGGAACCTTTAAAAGTGGATACTGGCTCTCCTTCGGAACAAAAACGATAGACTTGGAGCATATTTTTAAATGTCCCCTCTGTCTCCTGAAAGAAAAAAATAGCAAATATTGAAGCAATTGTAACCTGAATATTTTTCAAATGACACAAACCTTTATTTTTAAATGGAAAAGCAATAAAATAAAAATAGCTAGTGTACTTAAAAATTAACACATTAGATACAACATTGTTAGCATGTTATGTAATACATAGCTTATATACAGCCTGCTATAAGATTGTGGCACTATATGGGTCACAAGAGCCTGATGTGGTGGCAAAATATGGGTTATATAGAAACTACTATACTATGTTAGCAAAATATGTATTATAAAGAGCCTGATATTTTGAGAAAATATGGGTTATATATAGCCTACTGTATTATGCTGGCAAAATATGGGTTTAAATGGAAAAGCAATGAAATAAAGAGCCAGTGTACTTAAAGAATTTACACAAAGTATATACAACATTGTCAGCATGTTACATAAAACATAGCTTGTATACAGCCTGCTATACTATTGTGGCAATATATGGGTCACAAGAGCCTGATATTATGGTGGCAAAATATGGGTTATATATAGACTGCTGTATTATGGTGGAAAAATATGGATTATGTAAAGCCTGCAATACTACGGTAGCAAACTATGGGTTATACAGAGCTGCGTAAAGTTGATATTATGGTGGCAAAATATGGGTTATATAGAACTTGATATGATGGCAAAATATGGGTTATATAGAGCTTGATATCATGGTGGCAAAATATGGGTTATATAGAACTTGATATGATGGCAAAATATGGGTTATATAGAACTTGATATGGTGGCAAAATATTGGTTATATAGAGCTTGATATGATGGTGGCAAAATATGGATTTTATATAGCTGAATACGGTGGCAAAATATGGGTTATATAGAGCTAGATACGATGATGGCAAAATATGGGTTATATAGAGCTTGATATGATGGCAAAATATGGGTTATATAGAGCTAGATACGATGATGGCAAAATATGGGTTATATAGAGCTAGATACGATGATGGCAAAATATGAGTTATATAGAGCTTGATATGATGATGGCAAAATATGGGTTATATAGAGCTTGATATGAAGATGGCAAAATATGGGTTATATGAAGCTAGATACGATGCTGGCAAAATAATGGTTATATGGAGCTTGATATGATGATGGCAAAATATAGGTTATATAGAGCTGGATATGGTGGCAAAATATGGGTTATATACAGCTTGATATGATGGCAAAATATGGGTTATATAGAGCTTGATATCATGGTGGCAAAATATGGGTTATATAGAGCTGGATATGGTGGCAAAATATGGGTTATATAGAGCTGGATATAGTGGCAAAATATGGGTTATATAAAGCTTGATTATGATGGTAAAATATGGGTTAAATAGAGCTAGATACGATGATGGCAAAATATGGATTATATAGAGCTGGATATGATGATGGCAAAATATGGGTTATATAGAGCTGGATATGGTGGCAAAATATGGGTTATATAGAGCTTGATATGGTAGCAAAATGTTGTTGTTCTTGGGCTTGACACCATTTTTCAGCACACGAGGAAGAAAACGGGAAATTTGCAGCAAAAACCAAAAGAATCTACCAGCAAGATTTCTCACATAATATGGACATGCGCCTAATCTTAAGACAGGGTTGAGATAGCAGTGATCCATAACAGAACGCTTTAGGCCACTTGGCCACTCTGAGACCCCAAAATATTTGTTATATGGAGCTGGATATGATGGCAAAATATGTGTTATATAGAACTTGATATGATGATGGCAAAATATGGGGTATATAGAGCTTGATATGATGGCAAAATATGAGTTATATTGAGCCAGATATGTGGCAAAATATGGGTTATATAGAACTTGATATGATGGCAAAATATGGGGTATATAGAGCTTGATATGATGGCAAAATATGAGTTATATAGAGCCAGATATGATGGCAAAATATGGGTTATATAGAACTTGATATGATGGCAAAATATGGGGTATATAGAGCTTGATATCATAGTGGCAAAATATGAGTTAAATAGAGCCAGATATGATGATGGCAAAATATGGGTTATATTGAGCCTGCTACACTATGTTGTTAACATATGGCTCATTTAAGTATGCTATTGTGGGGCAAAATGTATGTTACAGGTGACACAGACTGATATTATGGTAGCATCATATAAGCTATATAGATAACTTGATGGTGGCAAATAAAATATTCAACAGGGAAGCCTAAGTTAGGTCATGCAGTTAGTTTTGTGTCAGTGTACAGCTTACAAGGTGGATTTTCCTAGAATGGTTAAAAGCATTGCATCTGCTAAAACTATACTTAAATATTATGGGGACAGTGCTGATACACTGACTGACATTGCCGATTTGGTAACCAAAAGCTCTCCAAACTATGGTAGACCAACAGCACTTTTTCCCAGAAGGTTAAAAAAGAAAAAAAGTCACAAATTGATTTACACATCAACTTGAACCAGCTTTCCGAGTAATTTGAAGCACTTAGTACATTATATATACTTAGTTGAAGAAATAAGCACCTTGAAATACAAAACATCTTATAAACTTCAAAAGATATATGATAAATGGTATAATACATTTTACTAAATTATTCATTATTTAAGATATAATGCTCAAAAAAAGTGCATTTCCAGTTGGCTGACCATACCTGTTTCTCATTTCTGACCATAGCACTTTTTCCCAGAAGGTTAAAAAAGAAAAAAAGTCACAAATTGATTTATACATCAACTTGAACCAGCTTTCTGAGTACTTTGAAGCACTTAGTACATTATATATACTTAGTACATTATATATACTAATCATCAAAATATATACAGTGTTTACAACAAAAGACACCCTATCTACCTATCCTAGTTTTAAAGCCAGTGCAATACGAAATACACATTGGTTTGCCTAATGCATGTAATAAAAATAACATATGCTTGCACAGATATTTTATAACTTTTCACCTCAAAAAATGTCAAAAGACCTCTAATAAATCTTTTTCTAATAGATATCTTAAATACACTTTACAAGATATCCATTACAGTTTCAGAGACATCTTATAAAAATACGAGAAACTGTTTATAGATATCTTGTTCATTTTAAATCCATACATACCACATTAAAATAATAACTTGAGATTCTGAATTTTGATAACAGTGCAAATTAAATATTCAAGCAATATTACATGTTTACAGCATTCAGTATATTCAGTACATTTGAAAAAAAAATTTCTTGCAATTTACTTGATTGCAAATTGTATTTAATATGTTGGCACAAATGCAATAAAATGTTCACCAATTCAGCTTTCATCATGAATAATAGTGTTCCCCTTCTTGAGATGCCCCTCTCAATAGAGTCCACCTCAATGATAAGGCTACCTTGACCAATACCAAAATAGTATGTTTTAATGACTTTGTTCCCCTCTTACACCTCTTTCATAACACATATTCAATGCAGAAGAGATGATAATATGAGAGAAGGTTGACTCTGCATAAAATCGATATAACCTTGAAAACTTGAAATATTGAATACTCAGGACTGCATGTAATTTAGAGTGAAGTTTCTGACAGAGTTGAAAACATGCTGTTAGTCAGAATAAACATTACAAAAGGAATCCAACAAATGTATCTGGATACAAATGACCTTGATTTTCAATCTTCTGGGCAACCCAGATGAAAGATTAATTTATTTCCTTACCAATTATTTTAATAAAATTTAATGAAACATTATCTGAACAAAATCCATTGAACACTGAAAAATAAGCACTACACTTTAATTTTAAAGAATGAAAATGCTATGTAGCTTACTTCTTGAATGCATCATCCTCAGAAAATTCCTGTGGATAGTAGTAAACACTGAAGTCTTCAAAATAAATCTCACTTGGGTCAAGCAGCAACAAGTTAAATCTAGAAAAGAGACATAAAATATCAAGGTTTAAACCAGAACTCGTTAATTTTATAGTCATGACGGCATATGAGACAGAAAAGAGGGTCTCATGTTCTTATTTCACATGATTTTTTTTACAACAAAGTCAATAAATACTTCAGGAGGTACTATATTATATTTCCTACAAGGTTACTTTGATAGTCACTAATATTCTCAATCCAACATTTTTTTCCTCAAAATTACATACATTTCTCAATCTTGTGCAAATGTCTATGTAATACCTCTAATAAAAAATGTACAAAATCTTCAACAGATTTTTTGGCTACATGTCTGTTTCATAGAATAAGACTTAGCATCTATCTTAAACTGAATATGTTAATCAGCATTAAAATATTTCCTCAATATAAAACCCCTCATTATATTGCCATCCTTATAATGCAGGCATGCTGATGTGTCCCATTAAATTGTCTGAATTGCTTAACAACTGCTACTTGAATTATTTTATTTTATTTTAGTTCTTGGCTAATGAATTAGAATGATTTTACAACATTAAGCACTAAAATTTTGTACTTTAAGACAATACTATTACAACACTGCCTTGTTTGAACATCCAGCAATATAACATACACCACATACAACATTTGTCATTTTTTATGAAACTTATAAATGGCATTTTTAAAAGAGTCCTGCATATGTATTCTCAATCTCTCACATCACAGGACATTGAACTAGTAACAGGTTCAAAATACCTGTGCGAACCCATAACGCACACTACCCCCTTTGAATCTTAAAAAACAAAGTCACATTATGACAAATTGTGATTGTAAACCCAGACTTTCATCAAAAGTAACTACACAGCAGTTAGGGTTATACAAGATTTCAAAACAACCTCAGATGCCTCATTATTTTACATTCTGGGGTCTGTTATCTCTATAAAAAAATAAAAAACTGATACAGCTGGATTATCTCCCCTCTATATCCTTAACCTTCATTTTGAAAACAGCACATACACTTACTCACATACTCAGAGTTCCCTTCTATATCCTTTACCTTCTCTATGAAAATACACACACACACACACACGCATGCACACCAGTGTACTGTTCTTAGTCTGAAATAATAAAACAAAATCATGTGATAAGTGAAAATACACAGCAATGGCTGCTCTCTGATGAGAGTCCACTATTTCCTGCACTAATGTAGTGAAGTTGATCAAAATGTCACTCCTCCTTCAACACCTTCACATATGTGTTTGACTTGATCAGGGAAATGGAGTGGTAACAGAATGAATCACATTTTTCCAACAATGACAAACAAGCAATTTAAAATGTAATCATTCAATAAAGTGTTTAACTATGATCACAGAATATACTGTGTCTATACAAACTAACTTTCCTTTTTTCATGTTTGGTTCATTAAACAGTTTAAATAATATGATCTGAGATGCCTATTGGCCTGATTTTTGTTAAGTACAAGAAAAGTACCATTACATGTACATGTATTTGGCACCTAGTATACATGGCTGCAAGCCAAAAATTAAGGGGGGTTCAAATCTGTCAAGTACAATAAAGGTATGGTTACTTGGCACCTAGTATATATGGCTGCAAGCCAAAATTCAAGGGAGTTCAAATCTGAAAAGTACAATAAATACATGGTTACATGGCACCTGGTATACATGGCTGCAAGCCAAAAATGAAGGGTGAGAGTCAAATCTGTCAAGTACAATAAATGTATGGTTACTTGGCACCTAGTATATATGGCTGCAAGCCAAAATTCAAGGGGGTTCAAATCTGTCAAGTACAATAAATACCTGGTTACTTGGCACCTAGTATACATGGCTGCAAGCCAAAAATTAAGTGGGGTTCAAATCTGTCAAGTACAATAAAGGTATGGTTACTTGGCACCTAGTATATATGGCTGCAAGCCAAAATTCAAGGGGGGTTCAAATCTGTCAAGTACAATAAATACCTGGTTACTTGGCACCTAGTATACATGGCTGCAAGCCAAAAATGAAGGGTGAGGGTCAAATCTGTCAAGTACAATAAATGTATGGTTACTTGGCACCTAGTATATATGGCTGCAAGCCAAAATTCAAGGGGGTTCAAATTGGTTGTCTTCATATATGCTGCTGATTCTTAAACCATTTTGTTACCAGTAAAAGTTATATGAAAGGTAGCATCCCAGTGCTATTTTAAATTGATGAACAACTCAGACACATTTTTGTGTATTTCTGGGAGTCAATGGCTCTACTTGTAGGTCAAACAGAAAACCTGAATCCATTACTTGTGATCATTACTAAAATACGTCTCCAACTTTGGACCATTTCAACTTTTCTGCTGTCTACATATGATTATATTTCTAAGGTATGCTGTGACATGAAAATATTGTTGGTTATTTTGCTCTGGTTAATTTTTTTAATTGATTTTGTTCATCCTGACTAGATTTGGTTCATTTCTAAATGATTTGGTTTATTGTGACTTGATTAGGTTCATCCTGACTCGATTTGGTTCATTTCTAAATGATTTGGTTTATTGTGACTTGATTCGGTTCATCCTGGCTATATTTGGTTCATTTCTAAATGATTTGGTTTATTGTGACTTATTCGGTTCATCCTGAATAGATTTGGTTTATTTCTAAATGATTTGGTTTATTGTGACTTGATTAGGTTCATCCTGACTAGATTTGGTTTATTTCTAAATGATTTGGTTTATTGTAACTTGATTTGGTTCATCCTGACTAGATTTGGTTTATTTCTACATGATTTGGTTTATTGGGACTTGATTTGATTCCTCCTGACTAGATTTGGTTTATTTCTAAATGATTTGGTTTATTGTGACTTAATTCAGTTCATCCTGACTATATTTGGTTTATTTCTAAATGGATTTGGTTCATTGTGACTTGATTCGGTTCATTCTGAATTGATTTGGTTCATTTTGTTTTGATCTCTTGGCACATATATATAATGCTGGATATTTGTTACATGACAATATCACATAAATAAACCTGCTAAACATGCAAATAACACAAGTATCATCAGTGAAGCCAAATAGCCAAATTACCAAAATGAAATGTAACAGTTTTCTTGTCTTTCTGTCTTCTTTCCATTATTACACAAAAGGATTTGAAAACACTTTTACTATGCACTTTTGGAAGAGTTAGAATAATACTAACTAAATAGGGTAAGCATAACAATGCAGACAACACATGGGTGTAACCAACAATGCCATTGTCTGGCAAAGATCAAAATAACATACTTATTATTTAAATAATATTTTCAAACCTCTATAAGATTAGAAACTTATCACATGACACTAATTTTGTGTCAAGCACAATGTAGCAGTTTTTATGATAAATACAGTTGGTATAACAATACATGCATCCTTTATGCAGGCCTGCTTTTCATATTTAATGACATTTATGAAATAACTGGAACAAAAAAATTCAGATTCTGTTATATTTTAGGTCTGTGTGCAACTGTTAACAAATTATCATGGTTATCAAAGGTAAGATGTATCAGAACATAATTTCATGGTTCTGCATCAGGTACCTATAGTCCGTTAGTAAATATGCAAGCAGTGTAGTGGAGATGTGTATTACATTGAATATAATCAGGACTGAAACAATTTATTTGTTATTGCTATTGTTGTGCTTAGCATCATTTTTCAACACACGATAGGCTATTCAAGGCGGCCAGTATTAATGGTGGAGGAAGAAACCGGAAAGTCACCGGAAATAACCACCGACCCACGAGGAGCTACTGGCAAGCTTTCTCACATATCCACATTCGCTGAATCCTAGACTTGAACCCACAAACACAGGTGAGATGGCAGTGATCCATAACAGACAGCGCTTTAGACCATTCGGCCACTCGGGGCCCTGGACTGAAACAAGTAATTTTTGCAACTTACTTTTTCCTGGGATGAGTGCTTTGAAAATATTTTCCTGAGCCCTAGTTTATATTGTTTCAGTAATTTTTTATTATTCAATGACTGCACAGAATTCATTGTTGAGCATGCAATATGAAATGCTAATACCTGAGAAAATATTGCAATTTATTGATGTAACAGTGTAATCTACTGTTTGCTGTAGACTGCTTATCACTTTTGTTTTAAGCCCTCCCCACACAGTTAATTGTTCCTACATCAAGCTTTCATTTCAATCAACAAAATAAATGCATCTCTCAATTCTGCTTTACTAGTCAATACCAAAAACCTACTAATTTATAACACATCAGCTGGGGAAAAAAATCAGCTGAAAAAAAAAGAGGTGATTATTGGAGTAAACAAAGTTCAAGGTGGTTGCCCAAGAATAGCACTTTGTTTTTTAGGAATCCATTCAACACGACTTTTGTAGATGAGAGTAACATGTTATCTGCAGGCACAAATATAAGTTTTAGTAAAACCTGCCTGTAGTTTGAGGACAATATCTAAATAGCTCCAGCCTGAAGGATGGCTATAAGTCACATTCTTTGCATCAGACCACTCCAGTAGCTTAAGTAGTTATCTGCCTCAAATGTGGGAGGTTGCAAGTTCAAACCCCAGCCAAGCCATATCAAAGACTTATTTAAAAAAATGGTACTAACAGCTGCCTCGCCTGTACTAAGATGTTAGTGTTAGGACTGATCAGACTGGTGTCAGGATCATGTGACTGGGTGGGACATCATGCTACATGTCTGCAGCATGATGCACCAGTGCTAGACATCATTATATAAACTGCCACACTGCAGACATCATAGCAGTATGACTGGAAATTGTTAAAGCAATGTTAAAAATCCAAAACACACACACACACAATGCTTCAACTACAATGTCAAAAATATAATAGACACTCAGTTTTATGAAGAGAAAGTATGACTGGAAATTGTTAAAGCAATGTTAAAAATCCAAAACACACACACACACACACACAATGCTTCAACTACAATGGCAAAAATATTCCAGACACTCAGTTTTGTGAAGAGAAAGTATGACTGGAAATTGTTCAAGTAACATTAAAAATCCAAAACACACACATACACACACAAACACACACACAATGCTTTAACTACAATGGCAAAAATATTCCAGACACTCAGTTTTGTGAAGAGAAAGTATGACTGGAAATTGTTGAAGCAATGTTAAAAATCCAAAACACACACACACACACACACACACAATGCTTCAACTACAATGGCAAGAATATTCCAGACACTCAGTTTTGTGAAAAGGAAAAAAATGCATCTATAGAGGCAGGAAAAATCAAAACTTATGAATGACTGGACTTATTGTGGCTGAATGCAGATGTCATGCATTATAGGACTTAAATGTCTACAATAACTAACATTAAGGAAGACAAATGACAAATTAGAGAACAAAAACATATGAGCAGGACTTTAATTTTGGAATTTATCTGGGGGAAGACAGAGAAATCTTGGTAAAACTCAAGAATCTATGCGCAACCCGAAATTTCAACATCCCTCCATATCAGGTCAACTCCTCCTCCTGCAAAGAACATTTCACGCTGAAGCTAAAACCAGCAATGAACAATTAAATGGTAGACAAAATTATTTTAAGCTAAATATAATCTCTGTTCTAAGTTATATTCATTTTTCAATAATATAACCTTTTATCTAAATTATATTTTTCACAATAATTTATTTATTCCGATCGCACTATCTCTTTGTATTGTATTTATACTAAATAATATATTGTCCTTTAACTACCACCTCCCAGTCGGCATGAAAAGTGATTGTACGGAGTAACAAACAAAACCAAAATCTTCCATATTTTCTCTTTTTGACAGCATATTTCCAAAAATCAGTCCCTCATTTCCTTCCATTGTGATTATTACCTCTCCTGTGCTGCTATATCGTTCTCCAAGAAGGCCATGGTTACTCTAACGAAATTTCATATTGCAGATTATTTTCCTTACTCTGCTCCGCCAGCTGGTTCCGGGTGTAAAGGTCACAGGGATCCCTTATGTGACAGTGTACTCCGAAATAAGATTATACACAATATAGACCAACAAGTAGGTCTCTGCTTTTTTATATCTGACGGCTGCATATCAAAAAAAGCAGAGACCTACTTGTTGGTCTATTCACAATAATGCTCGTTTTTAATCACATAGATTAAAAACAATTAATTGGCAAACAAAACATTAACTGAGCCCCCCAGATGCACTTTTCTCCTGCCGTGAGAATCAAAATGACATGAGTTCACCCTTGTTCATTGCTTTTAGTGAGCAAGAATCCACACAGCGACTGAGAACTTAATTCCCTACTGAACTCTGAGACATACATTGATTTGCACGGTTCACATGAATGTTAAATTTGTTCTCTTTGCTTTTTTTACATTATAAATGAATATATTTGATTCGATTGGATGATGAGGAATATGTGATATATATATATATATATATATATATATATATATATATATATATATATATATATATATATATATATATATATATATATATACGCACACACACACGCATACACACTCACGTGTGTATCATATTTATAATGCCTCCCTTGAGACCTTGACCTCACGAATATGGCTGGCGACAAGTACTCTGTTTTGCTTCCTACGTACAACGAAAGAGAAAATCTTCCAATTATTGTCTGGTTACTGGTCAGATATTTTACAGAAAGGTAAAAGTAGTAAAAGAATTCGTGTAAATTTATTTTACAGCTGCATTAGTATTATTTAATAGAAAAATTTCAATTTTAATTGGTGTTGATAGCTGTCATCATTCTCATGTGGCAGTCATACACTGTAAGATGCATCACATGTTATTTATCTTAGCACCAAAACAAAAGATATCATGTGGTACGTCGTACGTTGTAAATTATGGCATGTGACAGAATATAGGTATCATTATGTTATAATGAGTTCCTGGTAAATCCAGAACGTTACTATTAATCCTTGAAAATGCATTTTGCATAGCTCTATACAGTACAAGTCACATGACCCATTAGTCCGAGTTTCCTCTGACCCTTGACACCCCATTTTTGATATTTGGTTTTTTATGTTGGGGTGTAGGGTCAGAGTCTATTCCTTATCAAAAACTTGGAATTTGCCGACACCATTTGGTGTCGGCATAGGGTACTCGCCAACTATCAGGCCTAGCAAACTTAAATGACCTTACATTGACCCATAATTACATTAAATCGATAGGGAAATCATTTATTTTCTCAGAAATTACAAGCATAACACGATTTTGTCTTTAATCCATTGTCAGACGACACGTAACTACAGCGTTGATGAATTTTGACCTCGTTTGCACCATTTTCATTGCTAGTCACATGACTAACCAAATCTCGCAGCCGATATGCATAAACATCATAGGTCAAATAATCACGTGATAACAACAAAAAAAAACGCGTTTTCCCATACCCCTTGTGGAAGACGGCAAATGTGTCACCTTCATTGATAACTGATTTTATTACATCATACTGTAGTTCTTTAATATTAAAATAGTATCCCTTTTCTTAAAGTATCTCATTGGCAAGAGCTTCTGTGTATTCGTCTTTACCTGTCATGTTGCAATATAGGTTTATGCACAAAACCTTCCATTCCAGTATTGCAGAAAGAAGACATAAACTCGAAAATATTGAATGAAAGTCACGCAATGTATACAATTACAAGAAAACACGTATTATTCAACATATTAATTTGGATAACAGCAGCCCGAAACATGTCGCTGTCGCATCTTCCTGGAAAGAGGCTGACTGATCACGCAGAGACTACATGTCAACATACTATGTTGTTATCACGTGATTATTTGACCTATGACGTTTATGCACATCAGCTGCGAGATTTAGTTAGTCATGTGACTAGCAATGAAAATGGTGCAAACGAGGTCAAAATTCATCAACGCTGTAGTTACGTCTCTGACAACGGATTAAAGACAAAATCGGTGTTATGCTTGTAATTTCTGAGAAGATAAATGATTTCCTTTTTGATTTAATGTAATTATGGGTCAATGCAAGGTCATTTAAGTTTTCTAGGCCTTATAGTTGGCGAGTACCCTATGCTGACACACGTCAACATAAAAAACCAGATATCAAAAATGGGGTGTCAAGGGTCAGAGGAAACTCGGACTAATGGATCATGTATGGGCATTTACTCTTTTTTAAATTAACTATACATTGTTCTTTTAAAATTTAACACTAATTTTCTTTTACCAATGACTATTCAGTCCTGATTACTAGATAGTCTGCACCTTAATTGCTGTCAAGAAACTGCCAGTCGAAAATTGTCACTGTAAGTTTTTACAATGGTTGTCATGTACTAAACTTATGTCCATATAAGAGCACATCAAGTGTAATCATCACAATAGAGGGTAGTACAAATTTGTTTATCAAAATGCATAGCATTCATTGTGACATCACAGTGCATTTGGAATTTTATTGGTCACATTTTTACATTTTTTCTGATTTTTTTTATTAGATATATTATTTTGCAATATGCCCCATGTCTGGAGAGTTGTTTCCTTGCAGTAACACAGAGAGTGGTCATATTAATGTGGTCATAGAAGTTATGAAAGTATATTATGTTATTATGATATATTCTCTTATCATATTTTGTGACAGCATCTGTTTAAAGAGGTTTTTTTTTGTTTCAGTGGTTATGATTATGAAATAATTGTGATTGATGATGGAAGTCCAGATGGAACATTAGAAGTGGCTAAACAGTTGGAGAAGATTTATGGAAAAGATAGAATTGTAAGAAAAGTTTGTAAAAGAAAATTCCTTAAGATAAATACACTTTCAGGACTCTTAACAGAGTTTCAAAATGAGGAACAAGAACTCTTCCATCATGGAACTCAGGAGTCCCCAGTTTATTTATGAGTACTCATGACATAAACTCACAAGTGTATCAGTTTGAAAAGGATGCAAAGGAAAACAAAACATACATGATCATGATTTTATTACATATCTGCATTATATTATCATCCTCATGAAATCAAATTGTAGGGAAACTATTTGTTAATAAAGGTATGTGCTCCACCATCAGAGATGGAATTTAACTGTTAATTTGTCCCCACTGGTTAATGTTTGTGTACCTCAGTGTATCCATTAGCTATTCCACAGATCAGTACCATTACTGACCAAGCATGTGGGGGAAGGCATCAAAGAATATCAAGTGCATCACCAGCATGCATTACAAGGAAAAAAAGTTGCACTCTTTGAGGATTTTACATGCATTTAACCTTGATATCTGAGAGCTCAGAATTTTATTATAGTATATAACACTTAGAGTATGCATTAAATTTGTGACTAGATTCATTTTTAAGGAAGAAGAATTGTTGCCAGTGAGATTGGAGAAGTGTGCTCTATATTAAAAGCAGATTAATATTATATTATAGGATGTTTAGAAAGTGGTCCCAAATATATAGTACTCTCTCTTTATAAAAGGTGTTGATAGGTTTCATAAAAGTGACCCTTGCAAGAAGTGAGGGAACCTTAAATTGAGGGATTTTAAAATAAGGTGTGATGAAAACACAAAGTTTTAATATTATTATGCAATTGCATTATAATTTTTTCTCATGAACTAAAATGAAATATAAGAAAATAAATAACAATAAGAAAATGAAATATAACCAATTTAATTGGCTCCATGAACATACTTGCATCATAAGAGGAACCGTTGTAAAATGAGGGGCTTGAAGGTGAGGGACATCCATATTGCTTGACTTTTTTTTCCTGACTTGACCTGCTACTGTCACCTAGATTCACCCTTCAATTGGTTAAAAACACATCCATTATAGCTCCACCAAAAGTTGGACAAACAAGATCAAACCCAGGTTCTCTTCATCAAAGTCGAGCATATATGCTATGAGACTGAAAGGTATGGATTATCTTGACTGATTTTTGAGTTGCCTCATACACATTAATGCTTTACTATCCTGGAAAAGCTGTTACACTATAACCATTAAATGATTACTAATTGTATGTATCAAGATATATGCATCAAAATCTTTCAAAGATTTTACTCAATAAAACAAAAGTTTGGACCAGCTAGTGGTTGCCTATTTAGAGAACCCAATATGTCCAAGACCATTACACTTATTGTCAAGACAACATAATTGCAAAAGTGAGGCACAGTTACTTTTCCTGTTGTGGGAGGAGTGTCATCATTAACAGTCTAGTTCTTGTCAGTTTTTGTAATGATCTGGTTCTCTTTCCTAAACACCTAGATCCATTCTTATCATACTTGATTATATGTGACCAAGATAGTTCATTTTGTGATATGCTTGTGTCCCTTTGACCTTTGAATTAAAGTGACAGTCATAGAAACTTGTTAAATTTTTGCTTAAACTTTTTCATTTGCTTATATTTCTTAAACCCCATCATGGATTTTGTTCATACTAAGGATGAATTATTATGAAGTTAAAACAACTCGCTCTGCTTATTTGTTCCGTTTACCTAGAGGTCAACATCACGGTCATTGAAAATTGTGTACACATTTTGGTTTCCATTTGTTCATTAATTTATATTCTTAAAAATCTTGATGTATTTTGTTTATACTTGGGACAAATCATGATGAAGCTAAGACAATCTGTTCTGCAATATGCTTATTGTTTTGATTAAATTTGTTTTACATTTCATAAACTTCTTGGTGGATTTTGTTCATCCGTAGAATGAAACACTATGAAAATAAGTTAATTTTATAGCATACTTGCATAACCTTTAACCTTGAGGTGAGGGTCATTCAATTTACCTCAGTGACTAAATCAAGGCCCCTATCATTGTATGATTAAATTGCTATGTTTTTCAAATTTTTTTACATCTGTACAATGCGCTGCTCTAAATATTTATGGAGCATCAAAAGCTGGTTTGATAAATGTAATTAAAAAACTCCACTTTCAGAATTGTTTTCTATATGCTAAATTTGTTTATTGAGGGCAAATCCAGTAGACACTGATCTTCCTCATATTAAGCAACATCAGATTTGGGTCTATACTGTTTTGTGTTAATTACACAGAAATTAAAGTAAAATCTAACATGATGTATTTCATTTTTATAGGTACTTAGACCCAGAGAAAAGAAACTTGGACTTGGTAAGTCAAAAGAATTGTGCAAAAATTAAGGTACATGTATTTATTTTGCTCTGAATTTTCTGTATGAAGTATCTGCGAAAACCTTTGCAACAGAATCATCAATTTTCCTGAATTTATGTTTTGAATATAACATTACTTAAATATTAGCTAAGTTTTTGAGCCCACTTTAATGGGAAGCAAGGCATAAGATTCCGTCATAGATTCTGACAGCAAACACATAAAGCTAAGGTAATTCATTCTGTGACATGTTGACTCATTTCTATTACCTTTAAAGTCAAGGTCACAGTAGTAGAAAATTTGTATCACTGTTTATGTTAATGTTTCTTCATTGGCCATATTATTCAATTTTCTTAATTCCTTGAATGAACACTTATGAAGCTGAAGAATTCATTTGCTGACTTGTGAAGCTGACTTGCATACTTGCCTTTTGGATCTTGGATTCTGTGTCACAGTCATAGAAAACCACCATTAGAGTTTTGGTTACAGCTTTCCCATAGGCTTATGCTTCCTGTACTCATTGATAAATTTTCTTTATAAATGGAATTAATCATTATGAAGCTAAGACAGTTCATTCCACTACACATTTTTTATAAACTCTTGCTGAACAGGCTTTTCATAATTGTGCTTTATGATAACCAGGCTAGTACTGTATAGTGTTTCCTTTAGTAATTTTTAGCAAGACACTGTGCCATGCCATTTTGCTTGTGACTCGTGTCAATTTGTAAGCTATTTTTAGAGTATGATGCCATTTTGGGGGCCTTTTAATCCAGTGTCACATTATCTCTTTGTCCTCAGTGCTCCCTCAGTTGCTTTTTTGGCAGCAGCTTAGACCTATTAAGGGGTACCATTTCATCAAGTCTATAAATGAACAAAAGCATCACAAGCACCTGTTAATTAACACATGACCCTCTTATATATGTCTGATGAGAAGTTTGTCTCTTAATAAGGAAAGGGGAAGGAAAGGAAAGCCAGTACTGGGACTAGATCAAGGTTTTTACTACAGCAATATTTAACTGTACTGATTAGAAGAGCTTGTGTGATTGTATATGTTACCATATGTTATCACTACTCATCCTAAACTTCATGGAGGGTTATATTAATCCCATGGTCTGGTTGCATCTAAATGAAATCAGTGCCTTTCAATATCTAATATGGCCATCATTAAAATAAATATATGGTCAGGTTATTGTGAAGTTTCCACTTATAGACTTCTTATAATGTTTTGTTGGTCCTAAATAAAAATGGTGCGGATCTAATGTCCAGCATGGCCATCACAGTTACCATCTTTAAAAATATTGCATCACTACTCCTGATGAAAAGTCACATCATCATGGGGTTTTCACTAGATCTTTTCTTATAATGTCTTGTAGGTTGTAGGACAAAAATAAAAATAGTGCAGTTTGGATGTCAAATATGGCCACCATTATGACAATCTTGAAAAGCTTGTTTTTGCTACTCATTTTTGAATGGATTGTCCTTTAAATATGAGGTTTTCACTAAAGTGCTTTTTAAGATGTCTAGTACAAATGATCTGACATCCATTAAAGCCAACACTGCTGTCTTCTTGAAAATTTTGTTCTCATTGCTCTTAAATGGAAAGATATATTGATGTGGTCTTTTCACTGGAAAACTTGCACTGTCTAGTTAGTCTTTAATAAAAACTTCAAAGGACTAGTCCTTAATGAAAATGGTTCTTGATCTGAACACTAACATGGTCACCACATATACCAGCTTGAATACCTGTTGTTACTCCTGCAAAAGACTTGTTATGATGTCTTGTTGGTCCAGAATTGAAACTGTGCTAATGAGACATCCAATATGGCCACCATTTCAGCCATGTTGGAATTTATGTGATCACTATTCCTTCGGAACATAGTCATGAGGTGAAAAAATATTGCAGATTTTGGCATCCTATAAGGCCACCACAGTGATATATTTGAAAATCTTATTGCTTAGTTCCAAGTCAGCAGTTGGAAAGAAATGGTCTTGAATTGTTTTTGAACAGTTCACCATTAGTCACTTCAAGGGACTCTTGTTTTGGATGGTGTACGTATGAAACATTTGATTTGAATCACATTACAAGTCAGCTATTCATGTTTAAGATTTTCTGATTTTACAATAAATATAATAAAAATAATAACAGCATTTAAAGCGCTTTTTGGGGAGAATTGGCAAGTCCATTTTATATACTGGATGAAATACAATGGTCATCAATTTTTGTCAAAGTTCCTATGATAAGTTATTAGCTATGATTCTTAGTATTGAAGTTTTGTCAAGCCCATGTTAGTAAGAAAGTGAGACATTGCAGTCGCTCATCAGGCACCATCATCATAAACAGTTTTGTTATTATTTATTCAAGTTGTTCATTTGCTTATGTTTCCTTGATAGATTCTCATCAAATTTTGTATGAATCATTATGTGACTAAGAAAATTTATTTTGTGACATGCTTACCCCATCTCCACCTTTATCTTTAGGTAAAGGTCACAGTCATAGAAAATTTGTGTTTTGAGATTTGGTTCCAATATTTTATTTTTTTTGCATTTATTTCATAAACCTTTGATGGAGTTTTTTTCCTAATTAGGATGACTCATGAAGCTAACAAAATTATTTATATGATATGCCCATGTGCCTCTTTGATCTTAAGGTTAAGGTCACTGTCATTAAAAATTTATGTTAAGCTTTTGGTTATTTATAAGTATTTTTGTTTGCTTATATTTCCTAAACCTGGTCATGAATTTTCTTAATACTTGGAATTCATCATTTTGAAGCAATTCATCATTTTTAATTAAAGACCATTTATTCAACATGTCTGCCCAACATTGCAGTCAAAATTGTTTTTACAGCACTACTTCTATCATGAGATCCATATTCAGGCACTGGCATGTTGTTTTTTTTCGAAGGTTTATGCATTTTAAAGGAATTTTATTATATATACAGGCCTTGAAGAGGGAATTTTACCATTGAGATGAAAAAGGAATACAAGTGTAATGAAGAATGAATGCAATTGATTTAGAATGAACATAAGCAAATTTTTGAATGTAATTGAAGGGAAACTTTGAATGCAAATGAAGAATGGCAAACCAAACAAAATTTTGTGAATGGATTTGTAAATAAATTTACCTGTATTTCAGCCTGCCACTAAATTCCACAGTTCAAATCTCTTGTACATTGTAATCCAGAATCATATTTTGACAGTAAAATTTTGTACTGCCTTCATGGCATGAAATTGTTTTAACAACCACCATTGTAATAAAACCATCATATTGTGTTGTTTTTAACAAAATGAGCTTTAGAAGTAAACTTTGCTGGCAGCTGTTTTCTCCAAAGCACATTTATAATAAGACAAGATGCCAAATCTGTGTTCTTTTAATATTATTGAAAATTTAAATCCTGTCTTTGGTAAATGCATTCCAGAAACAATAAATGGTAGCAATAACTGCAAAACCAGAATGCATTTTTGAGACCATTAAGATGAAAGCTATAATGCAGAGATACTTGGAACATGAGTGGAACACAAATAAAATGCAGAATGAACGCCAATTAAATCCAAATGATGCAGAAAACCATGCAAATTTGGTAAAATTATGCATTTCAGAGTCTGTATTAATCAGTCTTGTAATAAGAAAATATTAAATATAGAAGGTTAAATGAAACACTTCTTGTAAGAAGGAATTTTAATAGCATGGAAAATAATGTGTATGATTTATTTTTTCAGGTACAGCTTATATTCATGGGATCAAGCATGCTAAAGGGAATTTTGTCATTATAATGGATGCAGATCTGTCACATCATGTAAGTGACAGTACTTTTGCTAATATAAGAACAGGAATTTTCCATCTTGAATTATTTATTTTAGTGACAAATTCTATTTGGTTAATTAGTTTTACTCTGTCCTAATATTTGGGAGCTGCTATAGCACAGTTGTTGGTTTACTACTCACAAACGTGAAAGTGGGTCGTGGATTCCAATCTGGCAATGACTAGCCTGGGATAGCTGCCGTGGAAGACACTTTAGAAACATTGTCTTGGTGCTGAATAGTGTTTCATGTGCTGATATGCAATTAAACACCAAGCAGTTACAAACCTACCAGTCAATCATTCACTTGATCAGTAAATCACGCATTCATAATTTTCCCTTCTATTCATTTCAAATCTTTACATAAATACTATAGTTGAATATTTTTCCAAATTGCATAGCTTCATTAGTGTGAAAATGTTTTTTTCTCTCCAAATAGTTGGTGAATAAAACTGTACCTTTTTCTTTTCAGCCAAAGTTTATCCCAGAGTTTATCAAGTAAGTATATACCTCTGACACACACTTTCCTATAAAAGATATGAGATGTGTCGGACTTATTTTAATTTCCATGCAGGTGCTTACCCTGTCTGTTTCGAATGAATCACACTAATGCAGTCATTCCTCTCTGTGTTAATTAAGCCAGAACCTCCTTTTAACTGATCCATAGCTGAGGGAGGTAGGTTGAGCTTTAACCTCAGCCAGAAGAATGCTATGTTTGAAATAGCTATCAGATGGTTGATCCACGTCCTGGAGTTGAAACATGTTCATACATTCAAATGCTTGTAGATTTATATCTTGAACAAAAACTGTGTGCACAAATATGATTATGGTATTTGAAAAATATTTCAATCTGTAGTTCAACACAGAAGTTGTGTTTCATAAGCAATTAATATTTTGGCAAATATCCAACAAGATTTCTGACTTTGGACCTTGAATATTGTATGAGTGGAATATATCATTTCAGAGGCATCAACTTTGCACAGTTGAAAGCATTCATTGTATGATGTATTTTTAATGATGTATTTGTTTACATTCCAAAAATGGATTTAAACTATTTACCTCTATAAACTCTTATGCCAGCCATTGATGCATCTGGTATTTTATTTTATTCCCAATTACTCCATTTACATTCACAGTTATGTTTAAGCTTGAATACAGACTCGAAAGATTCCAGATTGATATAGTGAGTAAGTACCAACACTGGTATTGATTAGTCAGCATGCCGCCACTATGGTTATTTTTAGATTGATTGGAATTGATGCATGCAGTGAGCAATAAAGACAGCCTTTTGCCATTGATGGGTACTTCATCCCAAAGTTAATGCTATTTCTGCCATGGATGTACTTAGCAGCGGATTTGAATTTTCTGTACTTTATATCCAAGAAAAAAATATTGTCAAAGTCATCTTGTAAATAATTTTTCTCCATATACCTTTCCTACTCATATTAATATGAGTCCAAGACCTTGCAAATCCAACACTCTCATGCCAAAAAAGATGTTCACCATACCAATTGGCCTCTTTTAGAAGCTAAATTGTGAAACGGTCATCTGCTTGCAAAATGGAAGTCTGATGGAATTGGTCTCCTATGAATAGAGGGATTAGTACCAAATCCTGTCAGTCATATTTTAGTTTCTGTCTGCCTAGTCAGTCCTTCAGTTAAATCTGTGTCTATCAATGTCAGCTTCTTGTGGACCTCTTTGCAGTGAGGTAGATAACCAAGCTTCCAACCTGCATCTAGCCAGTCCCATATCCAAAAGACTGCACAGTTGATCCCCTCATGGGTGAATTTGTTGATCAATGACCTTATGAATCGAGATTCCCAGGAAAGCCTTCCCTCCTAACCTGCTGAAACAACCCCACATTTCTGAACCCAAAGATGTTGAATTTGCACGCCTGATTTATATCAAACAGAAATAAATAGTTCTCTGAAGTAAGTCAACCACATTTAAAGTTGTATGAGCCGAGAACCTGTCTCACTTAAGATGCTTACCACCACAGATTTATCTACCTTCCTCCAATGGCATTTTGAAGAGAAGTTCTTTCTGATCACAATCAGTGGGTATCATTTCACAATTTCAGACATGTTTCACTACTATGGAAGGGAGGGTATCAACCAGAACAAAAACATTTTAGATTATTTTCACTTGTCTTAACAGTAAATGGAGCTAAAGTAGCTCATTTGGTAGAGAACCAAATTGATAATAATGCATTCCATACCCACCCAGTCTAGCCTGGCTCAGTAGTCTGTGTATCTTTGGGAAGGCTTTTGCTCCATTTGCTTTGCATGATATTGCCAATAATGTGTGTTAATGGTACCTTTAAAAGCAAGAAACCCAAACCATCAACCAAAATCTTTTGCATTCTGTGAATGTGGATATGTGATAAAGCTTGCCAGTAGCTTCTCATGGGTTGGTGGTTCTTTCTGCGGATTTCCCAGTTTCTTCTTCAACCATTAATACTGGCTGCCATGTATAGCCTATCATGTGCTGAAAAATGGCGTTAAGCCCCATAACAACATCAAAAATCTTTGGCCCTTAGTACATTTTGTACAAGACCTGCTTCCTAGTCACATCAGGCAGACTCGCACCTTGCCGATAGATTACTTTATCATGATGGTCTCTGCTTTCAGAAGCTTCTTAACAATGGGGTGGGTACTCTAGTTCCTCGGGATTTGCCTTACTGAAAAATTTAAAACCATAAATCTTTTGTTGCTCATGTTCCAACCCTTGCACAATTCTTAAAGGTACTTCACATTTGTTAGGAACCAAAACCCAAAGTAAACAAATGTAACACAGTCTTCACTTCTTATGAATTATGATCAAGTAGTGCATTTGAAGAAGCAACCAATTTTTGGAGTAACATTTGTTTCATTAATATTTACCCAGTAATTATATGGGCACACCCACCTAAGCCCTCCCCTGTTTTTTATTCCTGGAAGAGTATATACATCAGCATCGTTAGTAACTGATGATTGATTGGATTTGGGACTCAAAGGTGATATCACTCTTCTGAATTCTATCATGACAAGCAAACTACCTTTCATTTCTTTTGTTGCTCATCCAAGCCCAAATTTTGTTTAGCTTGGAATGTTGGATTTGCAAGGTATAGTGGCAGGATCTTTTGAGGTATAGTGGGTGAGCCTAGGAGGACTGGATCTGCAGGGTATAGTGGGAGTGCTCTACACATTTTATGATCTGGTAAGTATTATGAATGACAAAGAAACATACTTTACTCTAATCATTGGTATTGTTCAAACTGTAGGATAACTATGTTCTTATTTGTCATAAAATGATGCTTTGAAATTTTAATTTGTAAATGTATAGGTTGTTGTTCTTTGTAGGATGGAGAGTCTAGTTTCCATATGTCAGCAATAACTGCTAATTTGCTGCATTTGTGTACAAAAGTTATTGCCTCGTATGCCTGTATTATGACATTTTTATACTTTCAGGAAACAAAAGGAGGGGAACTATGATGTAGTGTCGGGGACTAGATACATTGGAAATGGAGGAGTATATGGCTGGGATTTTAAAAGAAAACTTATCAGGTTATTGTAGAATAGGAATGGGTTGATAGATAAATCTTTAGATACATTGTAAGACATTTTTTGTTTGTTATAGTTTATTCATTAGATTAATTATCAAAAATGTATGCTATTAACGATAGGATAGTGTTACTTTTGGCAAATGGGCTATCTTAAGTAATGGTTGCATTTGCCATAGTTAGGTTATGAACATTCAGGTTCTTTAGCATAGCCTGATGTGATTAAAACTTTCTACAAACAGCAGTACAGATTTTGACTTCTGTTTGCAGATTTGCACTGCATACTCCAGTGGTTGAGGAAGAAAATAACATAAAATTTGAACTGAAAGCACATAATTGACATCAGTTTTGAGTCTGTGCTTTTCCCAGTAGGAATAGTGGTATGTACAGCATGGTAGCACTAATTATTAGCTCTTTTTCCAGTTGGGCCTGTGCTACTTATGGTATGGTACCACTACTTAAGCAACATTTTTCCCAGTTTAATGTGTGTTATGTACATTATGGTATCACTACATAAATGCCCTGGAATTTAAAGGGACACTTTCCTTTCTTTTATATGATTGTCACATTGCAGTGTATGAATGAGCATGACAGATCACACTACATACAATTTTTAATTGGCAGATATCACTTCACTTGCCCAAGATAAAGAGGCATCATTGATTTTTTTCATCATAAATGATACCACATACCAACAGAATTAATTATGACTCAAGCATACAGGATGAAATGAAATCTTTCCTTCCAACTATATGTGTAAGTTTCTAATATAAAGTAACTTTTTGTTAAATAGCACATTCTTGCAGGATAGTATTATAGAAATTGTCTGTACAAATTCGTTTTTACCTTTAATTCAGTATTTATAACCTAAAGTTCACTTAGCATTTTAAATTATATTATACAAAATGTAATTTTTTTTAATTGTTACATATCATAAAGAGATGTACTTAGTTTCTTATACAGACTGTGACTTTTCTTAGTTTCTTATACAGACTGTGACTTTTCTTAGTTTCTTATACAGACTGTGACTAATTAGTTACTTATACAGACTGTGACTGTACTTAGTTTCTTATAAAGACTGTGACTATACTTAGTTTCTTATAAAGACTGACTGTAATTAGTTTCTTATAAAGACTGTAACTGTACTTAGTTTCTTATAAATTGTGACTGTAATAAGTTTCTTATACAGACTGTGACTGTACTTAGTTCCTTATACAGACAGTGACTAGTTAGTTTCTTATACAGACTGACTACTTAGTTTCTTATGAAGACTGTGACTGTAATTAATTTCTTATACAGACTGTGACTGTACTTAGGTTTTTTTTATATAGACTGTGACTGTAATTAGTTTCTTATACAGACTGGGACTGTACTTAGTTTTTTATACAGACTGTTACTGTAATTAGTTTCTTATACAGACTGACTGTACTTAGTTTCTTATACAGACTGTGACTGTAATTAGTTTTTTTATACAGACTGTGACTGTACTTAGTTTCTTATACAGACTGACTGTAATTAGTTTCTTATGCAGACTGTGACTACTTAATTTCTTATGCAGACTGTGACTATACTAAAATTATTTTTCATCTTATTTAATGTGTGCCTGATCTTAATAAACATGCTTTGCTAGTGTTTGCAAAATTGGTTTCCTTTTTACTTAAATTATTTAATTATTTTTCTTTTCAGTCGAACAGCAAATTATATAACTCAGATCTTACTCCAACCAGGCGCCTCAGATTTGACAGGCAGTTTTAGGTGAGAATGGCTAAATTTATCTGATATATTTCCCAGACATTTTATGTCAATTGATTGAGGCAGCAGACTAAGGCTGGTCTGGGTAGATATCAAACATGTTACCCATGGATTATGCATTAAATACTGTACTAATTGAGCTACAATAGCTTCCTGATGTTAAGAGAACATAAGTTAAACATGTGGTTGCCAAGTGACTTTTTGCAGAAACTTCTTTGTGAATATCAGCTGCATAAATGAGACATTTTAGAGTTTGGTGTTGCACATTTAAGGAGTTGCATAAGATGTGTGGATCTTTGAGAAATAATGGATAATGGCTACTGTTAAATTGTTCTATTACATTCTGAACATGGTTAAAATCCTACTTAATGGATGAAAATGCTCAGAAGACGAAGAACATTACTGGTCTGTATCCAATGTAAGAGCAAGTTTTAAGATCCCAGAATGTATGACAACAGCCACCAGATTTTGCTCTATATTTGTGACTAATTACATTTTAATATGAAAAAAGTATAAGTCATAAAAGGTAATTTGATAAAGAATTTTGGGGGTCTTCATTGTCTGAAAATCACTTTCAAGATGCATGGAATGGGAGTAGCCCATGGATCTACCTTTGAGGCGTGGCCACTGTATCTTATTTGAGGCCTTGAGTGTCCCCACTCCCTGGCCATATTTTGGGGGATTTAAATGGTTTACTGTTTTCATCTCAGCAAAAAGATTATGTTATTTTATTGTAGTTTCTGCCATTAATTTGTACCAATGAACAGTACCCAGATGTATAGTGTGACACAACACAAATCTTTTTTTTAAAGGCCTTTGAAATGACAAAATAGTTTCTGGGCTAATTCATGTGTATTTGGTGCCAAATATTGTCAATTTCCTCCACAATAAAATTTCTTCATGATAAAAGAAGTTTAAGTATTGTACACTTTGTGGCAGATGTACATGTTTGCCATTATTTATGATGGATGATGTTGACTGTTGTATTCTTACTTTGGTGGTAAGCATGATGGTCTCAAGAACAAAAGGTTATAGGTTTGAATCCTGGGTCAGTTACCATAGTGTGTCATAGAACAAGGTATTTTAATCCAAATGCCTGGGCAATAAATAACCTACTTGTACTGCTGCTGTGCTATAAAGCACAAAACCAAGTCAAACCTTTTCTGGTGGTAATTTTTTATATCACATTAAAGAAAACTATATGTAGTCAGGACACAATTTCTTTTTAGTTTCTCCAGTAGATGGCTGTTAGTGACCTAATGCCACTCAATGAGATGCTTTTCTTTATATGTTTGAGTAAAACTCATGATCAAACTATTGATTATATAATTTTTTTACAAATGGATCCAGCAAGCGATGTTTAAGATGAAAGGGAAAATAAACCTCTTGAAAATGTTAATAATCAACAGACGAATAAAAATATTTTAGATTCTTGTGAATAAAAGCTGGAAGGGACACGATTACATTTATTGGACATCACATGCTAATTTGAGTTTGATTCATGGCTGGAGATATGATTGCTGTCTTCATGTGAAATGGAAAAGGAATTTCCAAGAATTAAATCAAGTTGAGAGACAGCAACAAGTCATTGAGCTGCATAGGGTTTTAGAACTAAAGTTTGTGCAGCTGTACTAGTGGTAAATAAAGTCTACACACATATTACCAACTTTTCAGTTGCACATAATGTTTGTCATCTCCTCATGTTTTGAATATACAGAACTTAATTGCATTTTCCAGCTTTACAGTATCCATAACACTCATATTTCATGTCCATGGGCTAGTCCCATTCCATGCCTCTTGATATTTTGTTACACCTTACTGAAAACTGATCAAACTTACGGAAGACAACTGCTTTACTGAGACAAACTCATCAGGGCTGGCATGGCTGATGAAATACAAGTGTTATGGGTTTAGATTGTGTTCTTTTAGATGGATATGAAATATAAGTGTCATGGATACAGATTGTGTTCTTTTAGATGAACATGAAATATGAGTGTCATGGGTACAAATAGTGTTCTTTTAGATGGACATGAAATATGAGTGTTATGGATACAGATTGTGTTCTGTTTGATGGACATGAAATATGAGTGTTATGGATACAGATTGTGTTTTTTTAGAAGGATATAAAATATGAGTGTTATGGATACAGATTTTTTTCTTTTAGATGGACACGAAATATGTGTGTTATGGGTACAGATTGTGTTCTGTTTGATGGACATAAATATGAGTGTTATGGATACAGATTGTGTTCTCGTAGATGGGCATGAAATACAAATATTATGGGTTTAGATTGTGTTCTTTTAGATAGACATAAAATATGAGTATTATGGACACAGATTGTGTTCAGAAATGTGGATGAGGGCTGTTCCATTAAACCAATGGCAGGCACTTTTGATGTGCATTTGTTGCCCATAGATGCAGTTTAGAATTTTGTATCCTTGCATATGAATTTTTAGAGTAATGAGAATACCCTGGCAAATAGTGAGAAAAAACTGTTTTCCCTGGGTATCATGTATATTTATTTAATTGAACAGCCTTGATACAACACGACTTTCATTACTTGTTTTGTTACTCATCAAGGAAATATAAATAAGACTTGAATAAGTATGAATCTTTTATAGCTTAGGTATTCGACTAGTCCTCCTTCATTAAATATCTGTAGCTCTAGCATGGATAATACTACACCCTTTTGCAGTGTTCCTGTGTTAGATCTTCCCCAGACTCATAGTCTGGAAGTGTTTCAAGGTTGACTTGAGAGAAGCTTTGATGTATTTCTTCTGACCACCCAAGATCACTTTCCCTCCTTCAGTTTTTGCCATGGAAGATCTTTGGTAGTTGCTATTCTTATATCCTGATGTCATGCCTGCCCATCTCAACTGTGATTTAGGTTCTGATATGCTTTACCATGTTTTCATTGACAGTTTTCAGCTGTTTGGAGAGTGAATTCCAGTCTTGGGACTCTTGTTTCAAAAGTTCTTGTCACTCATTTCAGACTATACCGAAAGGATGTACTGGAAAAGCTGGTGAAGGCTTGTGTGTCGAAGGGATATGTTTTTCAGATGGAGATGATTGTCAGGGCTAGGCAGTTTGGCTTCTCCATAGGGGAGGTAACTTTAACATGTCCATTTTCAAACAAAATCGAATCAAACATAACCTTTGAATCGGAAGAAAATTTAAATTATTCACATTCCACCCCACCTACACAGAAAGAGTTTTGCAAATCACTTACATTTTCTTGAGAGATTTATTAATTACATTGTGAGTTAAAATTATATTTAGGGATAAATGAGTTCATTTTACGGTTGTAAAAAAATCTGTTTTAATAATTATCTTTTGAGGTTATAATTAAGAGCACTTGTTTTTTGCTCCCATTGAATATGTAATAAGAAATCAAGTGTTAATGGTTTGTTTTGTTATGCTTAGTCCAGACCTAGTTCAGTTTAGCTATGTGGCTATGTATTTGTTGGCTTGTTATTAACATAATTAACTACTTTACAAATTACTGCAAATTAATAATCTGTTGGGTACAAATTTTTGGGAGTATACCAATTGTCATGTTGTGCATATTTTCATGGATTTTGTGGTTGTTAAAAGCCAATAATTAAAAAATTCCATGGACTATGATCTCTCATTATACACTATAGGATCCTTTCCCCAGTAAACAAATGGAGTCCTTAAGAAACTTTAATGTTTCTCAAAACCAGGGACAATTATACTTATGAACATGAATAACTTTTTAACAGTAGTTTATTAATTTGTTGTGGATAATGATAGATCATAAAAGTATTTGTTATGGATATAGATAATATTACGACCCTGTAGTTTAATTGTGTGTGTTAAGGAAACAATTCTGTATAAATCTTTTTATTTCTTTTTTATTTCATTAAATGTGATTTTTAATATTATTATTATATTAATATCAGTCTAACATGTTTTTGAAAAACTATTTGAGTCATAAATGTGACTCGTGAGCACATGCTGTGTATGATAACAAATTCATTACAAGTAAACATTCAGGAATAGCTATGAAAACGATTGGCTGATACTTGGTCAGGCTTTCCTAATGTCCAGAAGTATTACTTAATTGCATGTGTCCTCGTGCACATGCAATTTAAACAACGTATTAGCTTTATTTATATGTTTGAGATTTTTGTAAGATGTACACAGTCATGGACAGGCAGTCGTAGTCGAGAGTCAACAATCAGCAGTTGTGGTTTGTGCTAGTTGTTGTTGTCTGTTCGTATGTCTACGTAGAACAACATATTTTATTAGAGGAACTAATTTTACTTCGTTTCTTCTGAATAATTGTTTTCCAGGAGAACAGCATTACTGATTTGGAGAAAGACGTTTTCCCGAAAATATTCTAATTTGGAACAGAGCAACACAAACTGTGCTTTATTGTGTAAATTCTGGAATTTTCAGTTAGCCTTTGTCTGACTTGGTTATCCATTTTTTTGGACCGAACTTCAGACACTTCAGACTGTGTTTAGAACTTTTTACAGGACTTATATTTCTATTTTGAACAAAATTTGGATCATTTCTGTAAACCGTAAGTCTTGCTTAAATTATTTACATTATTTCATGTTTTCTAGGAAAATAAATTATTTTTGCTAAAAATATACAAAGCTTGTTGTCTTCACTCTTTCTTTTAAGTTATTTTGAATGAGCCCAAACGTAACAATAATAGGTCATGTAAAATATTTGCAGTGAATATGGATAATGGTCATATAAGGTATTTGTTATGGATATGGATAACAATACAAAAGTTACTTGTTAGAGATATGGATGATATTAGGTCATATAAAGTATTTATGGATATGGAAAACAAGAATGGAACCAGTAATTGAGGACAAATGAGAAGCATTTATAGCTTACAAAACATGCTCCAGTGAATGGATGCTTGCTGCCCTCAGAAGAGCCCAAAGCACTGCCCAGCACATTGCTAGACAGTGCACAAATGAGTACTGTTAGCAATTGTGTGAAGGAATCCAGCACAGTGCTGAGTCGGGAAACATCCATGGCATGTACAGTGGCATCAATAAGGCCTTAGGCCATAAAGTGAAGGGGTTTGCCACTCTGAAATCTCTGACAAGAGAGTCACAGACCATGAGCAACAGATGGCAAGATGTGTGGAGCACTACTCAGAGCTGTACTCCTGAAAAACATCAGTCACCAATGCAGCTCTTAGCTACATACAGGAACTGCCCACTATGAAGGAGCTCAACAAAGTGCCCACCTTAGAGGAGCTCAGCAAAGCCATCGACTCCCTCCTAAACATACCAGGTAGTGATATCATCCTGCCTGAAGCTATTAAACATAGGAAACCGACATTGCTACAGCCGCTACATGAGCTACTCTACCTCTGCAAGGAGGAAGGAGCTGTCCCACAAGACATGCACAACACCACCATTGTGACCCTCTACAAAACCAAGGGTGACCACAGTGACTGTAACAATTACAGAGGGATCTTACTCCTGAGCATCGTTTGTAAAGTGTATGCATGCATCCTCCTCAACAGGCTGTAGCTGCTGGCAGACCACGTGTACACAGAATCCCAGTGTGGCTTAAGAGCATGCAGGTCAACAACAAACATGATTTTCTCCCTCTAACAACTCCAAGAGAAGAGCAGAGAGCAAAGTCAGCCACTCTACATGACATTCATCAACCTCACTAAAGTCTTCAACCTGGTCAGCTGAAAGGGCCTATTTGAACTTATTGGGAATATTCACTACCCCAGAAAGCTCAGCAGCATGATAATCTCCTTCCATGCCGATATGAAGAATGCAGTCCTGTATGATGGATCCTCCTCAGACTCTTTCCCATTACCAGCGGCATGAAGCAGGGCTGCGTGATGGCCCCAAACCTTTTCAGGATCTTCTTCTCCCTGCTCCAGTCCTATGCTTTCGACATGTCCACTGATGTTGTATATCTGCACACCAGGTTCGATGGGAGGCTCTTTGACCTGGCACAAATGTGCTCAAAGACGAGGGAAATGCTCTTTGCTGACAACGCGGCTCTTGTGACCCACACCAAGGATGCCCTACAGAGACTGGGAGACCATTTTGCAAGCAGTTTAGGCTCACCATCAGCCTGAAAAAGACAAACATCAGTGCACATGATGTCACTACTGCCCCATCCATCAAAATCAACAGTGTCACTCTGGAAGTAGTCAACAACTTTACTTACCTGGAATCAACCATCAGCAACACTCTGGAGAGAAGGCTTGGAAAGGCAAACATCATCAGCAACCCAGTCAACTCTGACTTCCCAGTATGTCTGCACCAACTGCAATAGGGACATCACTCATGCATCAGCTTGCATAGCCAAATCAGACAATGTTAAAATTCCCAGAGACAGAGGTGCTACTCACATGGTCTCCCAAGACTGAGCTGCCAATGGTGATGATGGATAACAATCACAAAAGTTACTTTTTAGAGATATGGATGATATTAAGTCATATAAATTATTTGTTCTGGATATTGTTAATGGTCATATAAAGCATTTGTTATGGATACTGATACTGTCAGATCATATAAGGTATTTGTTTAAAGTTGATGTTTTTTTTTCTCTTTTTTGCAGGTTCCAATAAGTTTTGTTGACCGTGTATATGGGGAGTCTAAACTTGGAGGAAGTGAGATCTTCATGTTCTTGAAAGGACTCTTATATTTATTTGCAACGACATGAAGCGAGATTTATGCATTAAAATTTTTAAAACATTTTTGTGATTTTTCATTTTTAAAGAAATGTTTGGGTATTTCAGGGAAATACAAAATAATATTTATGATTATGATAACTTGTTTTCGTATATTGCAAAACCAACACAAAGAATAGTTATGGTGATAGTGACATGTTTTAAATTTTGTTCCGCATTAGGTCCTTCAAAGGTAATTTAAAAATGTCTTACATCCTTTAATTACAAGCAGAATAAGGTGCAGTTTTTTCAGGAAAAATATATTTTTTGACACAATGCATTTTATTTGCATATGATACATCTTGTTGTGAGAACCAAGTTTTGTTGTTGATTTGGAAGGAGTTTATTTTAATCTTGATTAGGCTGTGTTAAAGTTACAAAAATGCTCAAGTTGTGTTGAAAAGACAAAAAAATTACTTTGTTCAAAGTATTCTTCCCCTGCAAAGAAGAAATTCTTCCCCTGTAAAGAAGTTTTGGCAGAGACTGTTGTCAACGTTTCAGAATTTTAGGTATATTTATTGAAAATCGTGCCTATCTCCATAGACCACTTTCAATAATCCATTTCCACATATTATGTACCAATTACATTGATAAGAATTTAAACACAGATCCCTTGAACAATTTAATGTGACATTTGTATTTAAATTCATGTTTGAAATGGGAATAAGTGAGTAATAAGTATTAATGGAAGCAAGACATAGCAATCACTTGGCATCTGTATACATTTACATCTGTACATCTGAACATCAGTCCTGACATTCCCAGAATTAACCTTGGTGTTAAAGTTTTTTATTTTCCTTTTCATTGCCATTTTCAATCAAACCCACTCTGCAACCTAGCCACAACTATGAAATTCCCATTATGGTGCTGGTTTAACATGAGTGGTTTGCACAAGTAAAGTTGGTCTTGTGCGTTCTTGACATCCTGTCTCTTGTTGTAACCATTGTTGCAATGCTCATGCCCTGTGATGGTCATTCAAAAATATGTACTGATGAGTGAATTCAGTTCTTTCATAGCTTTGATTGCAAAGGATGTTAAGATGCCAGCTGATACAGTTGTGATTTTTTTTGTGTAGATGATTGTTTTGTGTAACATATCAAAGTGATTATTCAGTTGGATGCTGCACTATTTAAAGTGCATACAAATCATGCCCCAAGAAATAACAAAATCAAAAGACCTTTGCTATTGCTACATTCACATTGCATTTTATGAAAGCCATTTAGCCATTTATGGGACCAATACCTTTTCAGCTGATTTCTGACTGAATAGGATTCAGTGTCAAAACTTTCCAAAACCTCCTACAAGCCCACTAGACCAGTAATCTGGAAATGTTAACCAAATAGTGTTATGATGCCAGCTGATACAGTTGTGATTTTTTTTCCTTCAGATTTGTGTAGATGATTGTTTTGTGTAACATATCAAAGGTCTCAGGGCAGCTACCATTACTGATTCCAATACATGCCAGGAAACAAAATGTAGTCAATGACTCGATGGTAAATGGAGCTATAAATAAATATTAACCATTATCATAATGATATAGATAATGAAACATGGAAAGTAAAGACAAACACAAAATAAGATATTTATAAAAAATTTTTTATTAAATTCTGTTCACTAACTAGGACAATGCTGTTTACTGGCCAGCTCATCCAGATCTAAATTTAACTTGTATATGGGCTATGTAATAGTAGCTGCCCTGAGACCTTTAAGGCAAGGCATCGGAATCAGTAATGATGGATGCCCTATTGCCTTTTGGTCTTCTTTCAGACAGCCTGGTCCCATGACTGATATTTCTATTACATGCATACCTATAACATAATGGCTATCACATTTTCTATATTGAAAAGGCAGTCATAATCAGTACAGTTAACAGTATTGAACATTCTGTGAAAAACGTAAATTACTTGTTTACATTATTGTTTCTCTCTTCTTTCACTGCATTTAGTTCTGTAAATATTAATCTCCCAAAGTTTATATCTTTGGGTATTATCAGTCTTTCATTCTTAATACTTGTCTAAAGTTAATGAAAGTACTTACCATTAGCTACTCATCGCTTCTCATCCTAAATAAACCTTATACATATGCATAAATGGAATATATATATATTGAATCGGCATGTAAGTATGAGATCTGTTGTATTTGTTTCTGCTAGTGTGAGAAGACACAGCAAGAGTAGTCTAAATTAACAAAGACAATTTTGAACAAACTGATAAAATACATGAGTATTTGCTTGCTTCAGAAGAAGGAACTTGCTTCAGTTACGGATGTTTTGATTGTCACTAATCGTGAATGTAAGTATAGTGCAATGTGCTTAATGATAGTGAATGTGTACATGTATATATATCACAATGACTTGAAATTGAATTGTAATATGAAATTAAAAAAGTAGTCGTGTTTCTTAGAATAAATTACAGGATAATAAATCTGTTATTTTGTTCAAGAAAATGTATTTGACCATTTTAGCAATTTTGCCATGGCATTATGTATATTTAATTTATACCTCTCTTTTATCATGTCCATGATTGAGGGTTGTGAAAATGGAGTTTAAGTCTGCCTGAGTTTTGTCTTGATTCTAAGTGGTACACAAGAGATTTACTTGACTATGAGAGTTCAAGACCTGACCTTGTTGATGAGTTGGTGAATTTTCCATTAGAAATTATTAGTTTCCAGAACCTTCTGTTGCATCATAGGTCAGGTGACAGTTTGAATATAAAGGGATATTGTAAACAATTATACATTTCTTTTACCACTCGAGTGACCCAACCAAATCATACCAAAGACCTAAAAATGGTACTAGCAGCTGCCTCACTCAGCATTAAGAGGTTAATGGCAGGGCTGGTCAATCTGATGTCATGATATTATGACTGGGTGGGACACGATACATGTCTGTGGCATGATGCCCCAGTGCTAGACATTACTACAAACAGCACACTGCAGACATTGTAGCAATATGACTAAACTTGTGAAAGCTATGTTAAAAATCCACATACACATGTACACTATTCATTTTCTGTTTAATATTAGTCTTTGGGAAGCTATGACCAGAGTTTATAGTTGTGGTCAGATATAAGTATACAAATTACTGTAATTGCAAAGTGCTCATTGAATTTTTAGGACTAAAACATGACTTTGGGATTATTGAAAACTTCAAAAACATTCTGGATTGTGGCATATCTGGATATACAAGACTCTTGCTACATCATGACAATCAAGATTAATATAATTTTAATGAAATTAGGACAAACACAATGAGATGAAGATACTTGTACATTTGTTCTCATGTTCAACAATAATGAAATTAGGACAAACACAATGAGATGAAGATACTTGTACATTTGTTCTCATGTTCAACAATAATGAAATTAGGACAAACAATGAGATGAAGATACTTGTACATTTGTTCTCATGTTCAACAATAATGAAATTAGGACAAACACAATGAGATGAAGATACTTGTACTTTTCTTCTCATGTTCAACAATAATGAAATTAGGACAAACACAATGAGATGAAGATACTTGTACATTTGTTCTTATGTTCAACAATAATGAAAAATGGACAAACACTATGAGATGAAGATACTTGTACATTTGTTCTCATGTTCAACAATAATGAAAAATGGACAAACACTATGAGATGAAGATACTTGTACATTTGTTCTCATGTTCAACAATAATGAAAAATGGACAAACACTATGAGATGAAGATACTTGTACATTTGTTCTCATGTTCAACAATAATGAAAAATGGACAAACACTATGAGATGAAGATACTTGTGCATTTGTTCTCATGATCAACAATAATGAAATTAGGATAAACACAATGAGATGAAGATACTTGTACATTTGTTCTCATGTTCAACAATAATGAAAAATGGACAAACACTATGAGATGAAGATACTTGTACATTTGTTCTCATGTTCAACAATAATGAAAAATGGACAAACACTATAAGATGAAGATACTTGTGCATTTGTTCTCATATTCAACAATAATGAAATTAGGAAAAACACAATGAGATGAAGATACTTGTACATTTTTTCTCATGTTCAACAATAATGAAATTAGAACAAACACTATGAAATGAAGATACTTGTACATTTGTTCTCATGTTCAAAATTAATGAAATTAGGACAAACACAATGAGATGAAGATACTTGTACATTTGTTCTCATGTTCAACAATAATGAAATTAGGACAAACACAATGAGATGAAGATACTTGTACATTTGTTCTCATGTTCAACAATAATGAAATTAGGACAAACACTATGAGATGAAGATACTTGTACATTTGTTCTCATGTTCAACAATAATGAAATTAGGACAAACACAATGAGATGAAGATACTTGTGCATTTGTTCTCGTGTTCATGCTTCAGGCTAAAGGGGATGTTTCAAACTAAAAAGTTTGGAACTCTTTTTCTGCTGCTATTTTACCCTTAGTACGTCACTGATTGTCACTATTAAACGGGCATACGAAGACGATTAAGTAATTAAAACTATAAATCATTAAAGAATTCAAGGCAAGAAAAAGTAAGGATGGTAAAAATTATATTGCCTAGAGCAATATGGGGTCACTGTGTGTGTATGTGCGTGCACAATGTAAAGTTAACAAAGAATATATATATATATATATATATATATATATATATATATATATATATATATATATATATATATATATATATTACAGTTCTTAAATAGCTAACAATCAGTACGGTTATTGCATCCCGTCTACTCGATATGCCCTCACTCCGGGTGGGTCAGAAGTATTCCAGTTTTGGCAACACGTTGGAGACATAAAATGTACAGTAATGCTACCATAGTCATGCACAGGTGGACCCTTGGTCATCGTAATGCCTATAAAACTCTTCATTTTCCGACGACTTTGAGCGATTCGTGGTCTTTGTTCCTTTTCTCCAAACCAAATTCTATCGTTTATACCATGTTTCATCTCTAGCTGTTCGGCGATTTCAACCCTAATCTGTTTTTGGTCATCCGTGAATAAATGCGGCACAAAAGTTGCACAATTCGTTCTGACCTTCGAATGACTACTCAATATAAGATAAAGTAAGAATTCTTTATTTCAGACTGCATAGTCCGTACACTATATTATATTATAAACAGCCGAAAAATTAATATCTTCCATTATCTATCAATCATCTTCATCAGCTGGAATTCCACAACATGGACCATCATCAATGGATTAGCGACTAACCTTGAAACAACGAAACCATTTCAAAATTTTAGGATATGACAGAATTACGTCCGTAAACTGTATCCATGTCGACGTCGACCTCAATAATGGAGTGCCATAAGAGCGTCAGTTATTTGCAGAATGCCCTTTCCTCAGTGGCAGAATTGTCCAATCTAATTAAAATCAGATCTCCACTGATATACATGAAGCTCTGACCGCTTAAGTGTCATGTTTTGGTAACCGATGTTATTACCATAATGGCTAATTTTATCAGCCAATCTGATAAAAAAAAAAAACTCTTATATGATCGTTCTTTGAGGCTGAGCAGTGTATATGAAGAGCATGAATGTGTGCTGAACGATTTGATTCACTTTCAGATTTTTTGAAAATTCCACTTCATTTGGCCAATGTCAATGTCACCAGAACAGGACCCATAAGCGGTCGTCGTCAGATCTTCACGCAGGACAGCGGAGATCTGATTCTAAACAGCTTGCAGAATTGTCTCCCCTTAAAGTCATCTAACTACGTCAACTGGCACGCATATATATATATATATATATATATATATATATATATATATATATATATATATATATATATATATATATATATATATATATATATATATGCAGTTTTCAAGCGTGCTGCTGCAGGGAATTTTACATAACGCTTTTTTTTTGTCTCTCGGCATCAAACTGACTGACCATTTCACTAAGGCTTAAAGTTGTAACAAAATATTCAGAAATTTTAAAATAACCCTCGTATATAGACATACGAAATAATATGTCGTACATGATGGTCACGCGATGAATATAATTTTAGTGATACATGCTTCTGTGATCATCGTGCTGGACAGACATGTACTGTTATAGAAGTGAAAAGTAGTGACCATTGAAAGGTGATATCAACATGCATCTATAAGTTAATGTGATCTTGGTATTAGGTATCGTGATTGTCATAAACAAAGCATTTTAATATAGAAAACAAAGTACAAAAACAACATGTTTTACCTTTGTTAAACTATTTGCATATTCTGTATAATATAAACAAAGTAGCAATTAATGTATTCTTTCCCGCACAAACCTATCAGCACCATTGAGATATCATCGCCGGATGAAGAATGGTTTCCCCCCCCCCAAATACTGAAAAAAAAAAACAATAAACTCTTAAAATTTGATCGATCTCCAATTAGCGATCAAATGTTTTAGAGATCATTCCAATTTAAGGATGTTTGAACGTTTTTTTTTTTTACCGATGATATTTTGTTGTTGTTGAATTATGATAATATGTGTTCTTTTTATCTTTGCGTTCTAGGCAGCAGTCTGTTTTTGTTCTCTTTTGTATAAACGTGCCATGGCCTCAAATGAAATAAAATGGATTTAATTGAATTATTGTGTATTAGTTACATTCATCAATAGCGTGATATTTGGTCCCTCCCAGTGTTCAAATGTATCATTGTCTTCCGATTCAGTAAAGCTGGAAAAAGATGTAAGAAATCCAAATGTAAAGATCCGAACGTATGTTCTTTAGTTCTCAAAATATAAGACTCGATCGAGAAAGTAGTTCTCTTTATATACAAAAAAGATCCCTGAACAACGATTGGAACCCAACAAATGGCAGAGGCTTTTGTAACATTATTCCATTGGGAAGGTGGTAATATATGTTTAAATACACCAAAATATAATGAAAATACATTGATAGTTCTAATTAGTAGATTTGGGGAGGGTTTTCTAAAAAACGAACATAGTACACTAAAACCATTTGCAGGAGTAAACGTGATGCTGTTGAGACGCAGTGGCAATTCAGTCAACACAAACAGTAACCTAAACAAAAACTATGATTGGCTACGACCTAACCAGTCAAATGCTTTTTCTTGGCTTGAGTCACCGAGAGGCAACTAGGAGCGTATTCATACTGCATATTATGAATAGTCAGTTGCTAAGGAAATGCACGCCTAATACGTCACTGTGCAATCTCAGATACACTTGTAGTCAAGGACATACACCCCTACTTGACTCAAATAATGCAATTTTAATACAAACTTACAAAATTTCGAAAATATGTTAAGTTTAAACTTGAAAGTTAAGGCAATTGATTTATGTATTTGTTCCTGTCAAAAACAATATAAAATAAATAGTTTTATTTTTTTTTCAAATGGAGTTTTTCTTAGTTCGTACATAGACCGTTGTTAATGGTAATGTAGGATAAAACAACAGGCATTGAAATTAACCCATTTATGATATTTACTAACATTTTACTTACTATAGACGTCAAATATTTATTTTTTTTCTTAGATAATACAATCAACATATAATTAAAATTAATTTTGAAAGCTAATATCATAAATATCATTACAATGCTAAAAGTGGGGGGAAAATCAAAATAAATTTATATAATATCTCGAACTGTGAAAAAACACTAGCAAAGATAGACGGGAAATAAACGTTTATCCCATACTCAAATATTATTACCAGCACTGCTAAAAATATATACTTAGTAGATAGATCAATAAATTGCAGAATAGTAAATACATTGCAGAATGTGTAAACAAACTGCATAATATATTTTCTTCCCACTGAAATATTATGACAGGTTTTGATACAAAAATGTGTCATGTGGCAGGAAGAAAATAGCAAAAATGAGTTTTTCTGTCGAAATAATAATTTCATTAAGTATAATTACAACCTTGCAAAATTAAAACTCAGTCTTAAATTATTAATTAGTACATAAGATAACCACTCCACCTTTCTTACCTCCAAAATAGAGATTCCCAAGGGGCTAACGCGACTTTATAGGGTAGACTCTCTCTCTCTCTCTCTCTCTCTCTCTCTCTCTCTCTCTCTCTCTCTCTCTATATATATATATATATATATATATATATATATATATATATATATATATATATATATATATATAGAGAGAGAGAGAGAGAGAGAGAGAGAGAGAGAGAGAGAGAGAGAGAGAGAGAGAGAGAGAGACGAACAGTGAAAAACTAGTAACTAACTAGCCTGAGCGCTTTCGACTCCTAATGAGTCTTTTCAAAGGCATATACAAAACAAACATAAAAAAAAACGTTTTGTTTTTAAAACTCTACATGGCTGTCATTTTATGATTTTTTTGTTGTTCTTTTAAGTAAAATTTAGGATCAAACTGAGATGGTTTTTGAACTTACTAAACTTTTGGTATGGCGTCAAAACTTAAATGCAGTTTACAAGTTAAGGATTACACCAAATCAGTATTTAATGATATTTGTTTATAATTATTGTTTCTTTGGGTATAATGGGGCCGTATCTCAGTTTCTTTGCGGGTAAATTCGTGTCTTACGTGCGTATATTTATTTATGTGTAGGTATTTTGCATGTTATTCGCCTTCCTAATTTTGTACATTTTCTCAACAAATAAGTGGCTACACCATATGCATAGATATGCTAAAAGGAGTGAGGTTCCCAAAACCCCTGCAGTTGGTCACCTTTCAACCAATTACAGCTGTTGTTCAGTTTCCTGTTTGTGTTTACTGAGTTGTCTCTGCATCTCAGCCAAGTCCGGTTGAAAAAAAAAATCGACGGCAAATAGCTCGAGCGGATGACAGTTGTTGCTTAGGGTACGGTATTTATTTATTGTAAGAACATGTTATTGGAACTTGTCTCGTATTATTATCGTTTTAAAAAGTAGCATTTGAGCAACATGCTCACTGCAGATTTCCTCAGGAACTAAAATGCCATTTCAGCACAATGTATAATAGATATTTCAATGACGTCAGGTTACAAAAGCGTCTGCAATTGGTTGGGCATCCTCCAATTACAAATTCTATTTAGATTGATGTTTATATTTACTCAAAGAACTGGTTATCGAAACTAACAGCGTATTCTGAGAACTAGAGTACTTTCCTTCAGATCTTTACATCCTGGATCTAATGTATAAAAAGAATCGTTTCCAAATTTTTTAGCTATTGTTGAATCAACAGAGAAAGAAGAGTCGAAAAGGAAGAAGTACGAAGAATCACACAAGGAGCAAGCAGCTTTAGAATGTAAGTACAAAAGTAAATTATGTTCTAGCCAGAAGAATGTTTCCAGTCATAAGAGCGTTTGATCAAGAAACATCCATAGGTGGAGGATTGAGGAGACGTAGGTGAGTGTCTTTGGGATAGAACCAAAGAGGGAGTCATGGTGACTTCGTCCCTGAAAGCTCATGCATTGTAAACGATTGCAGAGCATAATTTTAACCATATAACATAAAAAAAAATTAGTCGTTGATACGTTTAGATTATTTCACATCTACAGTTTTCTGGATTGAGGTTGGAGGCACTTATTAAATATAAACAGCAGCACATTTAATGCAACGGCCTACCACGCTAGGAAAACATAATTGATGTAACATTATTTGTTACCTATAAAAAAAATAATATTTGGTGCAATTTATGGTCGGTTTACTAATGAAGTGTTTCTTCTAACATTCTTTGGAAATATTTTTCATACAATGTTATTGATATAACGAAAACAGCAGTCGGTGCAACGTTTCTTTACGAGGTGTAATATCGTCCTTCAGTTCCATGATCGAAGATTTGTTCAAACGTTTTTTATATTATTCACATGAGGTGAACCATTCCCTACCTCAGGATATAAACACTATAAGTGAAAGCATCAACATTAATTTTCTTACAAGTGACAAAGTATAAATTTAATCACCATGTTGCATATACCTTTGTGGCTATTTCTCCTTGGCAAGTATAGCTATTCAACGCACAAACCACAATGCTAACTGCCGTTATACCAACAATGGATCACAGTAAACGTTTATATTTTGGTAACAATGACGTCACACACTTTTAGCACTACGAAATTAAACAAAACCTTTCGATTTAGCTGTGGATTAACTACTGTGTGAAAAGAGAATATTCTATTAGTTTCATCGTTTAATAAATCACAACGAATCACGCAAAAAGTTAAATATCCACCGTCCAATGAACGCATCGAATACAGTTTTTATATATACAATGGACGTCTTAAAAAAAACGTGAGCTCACATCTATTCACAATAACAAAGATAACACTAAATATAGGCAGCTGTCACTAAAGACAGAATGACGGTTGGTGATGGGTGGAAAATATAATAACTAAAGTTCTAATATTAACTACATTCAATGACCGCGAATTTCAAAACCATAAGGTCTAACAATATTGGAACTTGTTTACAAAGTATAGCATATTATGCAATTACAACCATGAAAATGGGGAAGGAGAAATATATAACTTTGTTCAGAACATATTCTTGTGTCTTTTGTGAGAAGTAAAACACAGCAACATAATTTGTTTCACAAATTCATGCAGTCACAGTTATGATAAAATTTACACCATCAAATTACTTATCTTGCAGTCAAAATATATCAGTAGAAACGACTAAAGATGTACACAGATAGAAAACTTGGAGCTTTTCTGGTCAGTCTTGCTGTGATAGTTTTCAGTCATTCATCTGTTCTGGGGAAGTCGGCAACATACGATGATCTACAGAATACTCCGTTTGACCATGGCAACGATACAAAGTACACAGAGCTTGCTGCAAAGGAAAAGGAGCAGGATGGTGATGAAGTTCCTCTGGAACAACTAACAGATGACGAGCTTGAGGAATATGTTAATGCCGAGGACGGAAAGCTGTTTTCCGAATTAGGTGAGTGAATCCGAAAGTTTGAATGTTAGCAAGTAGTAATTGTAAATGAAGTGAAAATTATTAAACACATCTGTAGTATTGATGCACGCGCATTGTCGTACAGATTCATCTTCCAATTTACAAATCAGAGCTTTATTGAGTTGACGTGTGAAAAAGCACATAATCGATACAATCCATAATTTATATACAATGCATTATTGAATAAATTAATTAGTAATAGTGATATAAACCTGTGTACAGAGAGGTTAAAAGTATGAAATATTAGAATCATTCAGGACATTATTTAGGGTTTTTTTTTTCTTCAGTGATTCTAATGAAAATACGAATTTGTCATTCTGAAATCGTTATTTCAATATAAAGAAGTTCGATCCTTCCTCTTTGGAATCTGGGTCAGTGGGTGTGAGTGATTGGTACCGGGAAGGAATAAACGAAACGAGAATATTTTGAGAATTCCTTCATTGCTATAAACATATAAGCATGATGATGAATTTAAATTGAAATTCGTCTGCCGTTTATGTGTTTGTGATTTTTCGAGCGCACTTCTGATTTGCAACATAATTCTCTTACATTCTGAATAACACTAAATTGAACATACATTATACCCATTATTATTTAAACTTTCAACTTTATATATATATATATATATATATATATATATATATATATATATATATATATATATATATATATATATATATATATATATATATATATATATATATATATATAGTGTGTGTTTGGACTTAATAATTTTAAAATTCATTTAAAATATCATTTTAATTTTTTCTATGAAACAGATATAATCAGTGGTAAAGCGGTCCTTGCGGTAAAGAATGATCGATCTAAGAGATGGATTGCCCCAGCTGGAAGAGCTTTGTTCTCTGCCGGAAGAGCTCTAGCCCGTACACTCGCTAAAGGTCGTACGACCAGCAGCGCGGGAAAAATTACACGCCAGTATCATAAAGCAGGAGATTACCAGTCTGCAGTTCGTGACTTCAGCAGCTTGAGTCCTTCTAACCCTAAACCATTCACTGGCAAGAACGGGGTGAGTAAATACTGAATGTTTACCAAGTTATTGTAACAAGATTTAGCATTAACTAAATCATCATCACGTGATGCAGAAACTAGATGTTACTAGTTTATGACATCAAAAGAAAAAAATTACAAATGTGTTCATGCGCGCTTTTGATCTGTGATAATATTGGTACACATTGGCTAAAATATTGTTTTGCCAGTAATTTCTTTTGATTTTTATAATGTTAACAACCATTTGTAGTTTTAAAATTTGAACTTCATACTTCGGATAAATCGTGATGTTTTTACCATAAAAAATTGCAAACTCTGCATGAAGTGTTTGCTTCTCTGTAGTGCTCAGCATATATTATTTACTTGAGAGTGAAAGGTGTAAGGTGACGTTATTAGCATTTGCATGTGCAATCAATTTTTATGCCTGACGACTTAATAAATCTTAATTACAAACGTGTTCATTCGCGCTTTTGATCTGTGATAATATTGGTACACATTGGCTAAAATATTGTTTTGCCAGTCATTTCTTTTGATTTTTATAATTTTAACAACCATTTGCATGTTCAATCGATTTTTAAGCCTGACGACTTAATAAATCTTTCACTATGTGTGGTTAAGTTCTTTTATAAGCAAACCTTCAGTCTTTAAGATAATCTTTTCTTCACATGACTCGAATTTCAAAACTTTTCATATCTGATACAGCTACTATTCTCCATAAATCAAATAGCACTTTGATAATAGAAACGTTTTTATTTTTGTTTTGTTTTGTTGTTTTTTTTTATATCAAAATTAGATGAGATTTTACTCTTATATGATGACCCTATACCCATCTGTTACAAGAAAATGAACATTTTTCAATCAAAAGCGTTGTCGGAATTCAAGAAAGCAATCGTCGACAGCTAAAAAGTCACGACGGTTACGTCTGTACAATTGATATTGCTCAAACTTAAATGGAAAGAAAAATGTTGGATATTATAAAATTTACAGGAAAGAATAACAAATATCGAATATTTCGTCTGCAAACAGCATCATGAGTAAACTTTGGGTCTATAAACTGCTTCATTAGCAAAATCTGAGTCCTTAAACAGGCTCATGAACAGCCAGTTTCTGCACAGTCAATGCAACAATTACAATACCATGTCGGGTATTAAGCGTAGCTACCTGTATTGTTTATTTTCTCTACTTCTTACAAAATATAATGTTTTAAGCTATATCTTTGAAGACGTTTTGTATTTATTTTCATTCATTCCCCTTCTGTCGTAAAATTACGACGAATTCTAAAACGTTTTAGCTATTTAGGACTTACATCTCCTTTGATGACAAAGAAAAAGAAAATGTCATTTAAAATATGCAAAGTATTGCCATCCCCATAGTCCAGATTAAGGACGTTTCGAATTTAGCTATAATCCGCACCCCTATAAGTAGGCATTAAAGACGTGTCAGATTTAGCTATAAAAATATTTCAGCCCCCCCCCCATAGTCCGCATTAAGGACGTATCCGATTTAGCTATCAAAAAATCCCCATCCATATAGTCCGCATTAAGGTCGTATCGGATTTAGCTGTTTTTTTTTTTTTTATAAAAAACAAAACAAAACAAAACAAAACAACAAAATATCTTCATCCCTATCGTCCGCAACAAGGATGTGTCCGATTTAGCTAAACATAAAAGTACCAATCAAGAACGAATCGGATTTAGTATAAAACTTCCCCATCCTATCAAGGACGTATCATATGTAGCAAAAATAGTGTTCAAAAGGATTCGTTGCCACCTTTGTGCGAATGATTGTATTTAATAATTAACTTATGCATGTTCCATATATTGCTTTGCAGACACTACTTTACTCAATGCTGATAAACGGAAAACTACTATATTAAGCCGTCGATAATGGCTTTAAAATATTCATACGTGTATCTAGAGTTTTATGCACAAGATTTAACCATTTACGGATGTTTTCTTCTTTTTTTTAAATAGCTTGAAGGGATTACAGGACAGTTGGGAAACAAATACACCATTCAGGCCAGGAGCGGAAGTTCTAGCGGAAGTCCAACTCTGGAAATATTTAAGAATGGAAAACCAGACGGAAGCATCATCCGAAAAATCCGATACGATTAAAACATTCCTATATTGCACATGATTTGATTACTCAAACATTGATACATTAAATTCAACGTATCTTTGATTACTAATTACCTCGTATCTTAAATTCAACGTATCATACATTACAGTATATAGCACAAATGCACATTATCTTCTGGTTTATGTACGTCGTGACTCAAAACATCACCCTCAATTTTCTAAACGGATTAACGCATGGAAAATGTAATATCTTACAAAATACTGTAAATCATTTATGAAGGTATATGGCAAAATTCGAATGGCTGATTGTTGTTTACCTATCAGCTGGATGCAGCACGTGGGAATCTACACTAGCATAGCGTATTCCCAGGGCCGGATTATCCATAGGGTAACGTGGGCTAATTTATTTAACACGTATGAACCTCTGAGAGAGTGTAAAGTGAAGTTATTGCATTTGCAACCTGCACAACCTGAGTACACCTCTAACCAAAATTACTTCTCCCGTGTGCTTGAAAAATGATCCTGAATTAGTCTGTAATACACTATCTTTAGCGGTTATTCAAAAAGAGAAAACGAAATTTGCCAGTCTAAACAATATCAGCGACTGAAAGTGCAATTAATGAATTATAAAATATATCAAATGAAAAAAAAAATTATCATCTCCTTTTTATACAATTTACTTCAGAAGTCCAGGAAATGAAAATGACCAAGCGGAACAAGTATTTTTGTTTAAACAAAAGATGTGCAATCTGAAGCAAGGCCAAGCTGTATACCCTATAACCCAAATTACAAACGTCATGCATCAAAATAAAGAGAATTAAAAGTTCTTTTAACAATACCTAAGGTAGAGTGTGTTTTTCATATAGCCAGAATATACGGTGAGGAAAATCTAGGAAATCGTTTTTCTTTAAATATTTCACCCTATACAAAATAAGAAAATGTAAAGCCCTATCCAATGTATAACACCACTTCATAGTGTCAAAAATTACGCCAGACGTAATGTAATTATGTGAATAAACAAATGTAAAGACTGTACATTTTAAAACTGAAATAAATGAAAATAAAAAAAACTTTTCTAATCTCTGGAATTTTTATCTTCAATTTTTAGTAACATATTCTGTTGCGCATTTGCGATCGGTGAATTGCAGGACAATACTAAATTGTTTATAAAACATGTATTTTCGTTGTTACCAGTAAAAAATATATAGAAGATCTCGAGCATTGGTTGGGTACTGAATTTATGAAACGAGTAGAATAACGTCCAGGTTTTGCGAACATTGGCGCGCAAAAGCTGGACATTATTCAATGAGTTTCATAAATTTAATATTAAATTATTACCCATTTGAGATTCTTTTTATCACTTAGTGTTTATTTCAGTGGAAATTGTTTAGATGGAAATAAGAACGAATAATTTCGTTCATTCCGACAGACGATGCACCTTTCATTAGTTGTGCTTTAAAAGTAGTCCAAACCAAACTAGTATTAACTCTTAAAAGTAGATTATGCTTTTCATCCAAACTATAGGGCTATTAAATAGGGTCAGGGATCAACATTGCCCATCTGTGGCAAGGTAGCAAACATTGCCTTTCAATGGCATGGTAGCAAACATTGCCCATCTGTGGCATGGTAGTAAACATTGCCCATCTGTGGCAAGGTAGCAAACATTGCCCATCTGTGGCATGGTAGCAAACATTGCCCATCTGTGGTATGATAGCAAACATTGCCCATCTGTGGCATGGTAGCAAACATTGCCCATCTGTGGCATAATAGCAAACATTGCCCATCTGTGGCATGGTAGCAAACGTTGCCCATCTTTGGCATGGTAGTAAACGTTGCCCATCTGTGGAATAGTAGCAAACATTGCCCATCTGTGGCATAGTAGCAAACATTGCCCATCTGTGGCATGGTAGCAAACGTTGCCCATCTCTGGCATGGTAGCAAACGTTGCCCATCTGTGGCATGGTAGCAAACATTGCCCATCTGTGGCATGGTAGCAAACGTTGCTCATCTGTGGCATGGTAGCAAACATTGCCCATCTGTGGCATGGTAGCAAACGTTGCCCATCTGTGGCATAGTAGCAAACATTGCCCATCTGTGCCATGGTAGCAAACGTTGCCCATCTCTGGCATGGTAGCAAACGTTGCCCATCTGTGGCATGGTAGCAAACATTGCCCATCTGTGGCATGGTAGAAAACGTTGCTCATCTGTGGCATGGTAGCAAACATTGCCCATCTGTGGCATGGTAGCAAACGTTGCCCATCTGTGGCATGGTAGCAAACATTGCCCATCTGTGCCATGGTAGCAAACGTTGCTCATCTGTGGCATGGTAGCAAATATTGCCCATCTTTGGCATAGTAGCAAACATTGCCCATCTGTGGCATGGTAGCAAACGTTGCTCATCTCTGGCATGGTAGCAAACATTGCCCATCTCTGGCATGGTAGCAAACTTTGCCCATCTGTGGCATGGTAGCAAACATTGCCCATCTGTAGCATGGTAGCAAGCATTGCCCATCTGTGCCATGGTAGCAAACGTTGCTCATCTGTGGCATGGTAGCAAATATTGCCCATCTTTGGCATAGTAGCAAACATTGCCCATCTGTGGCATGGTAGCAAACGTTGCTCATCTCTGGCATGGTAGCAAACTTTGCCCATCTCTGGCATGGTAGCAAACATTGCCCATCTCTGGCATGGTAGCAAACTTTGCCCATCTGTGGCATAGTAGCAAGCATTGCCCATCTGTAGCATGGTAGCAGTGACAGTTCTCGGTCACGATATGGGGCTCGGGTGGACAGCCTCAAATTTGAATCACAATGCCAAAGAAATATAAAAAGTCGATAATATTTATACATTTTCAGATTTGGGAGAACTCAAATCTGTAATAAGACTGACACAGCGAAAGTTAATCCATGTATCATTTATCTCTTTAGATTCATTCCATCCTCATCCTCACCCCCCCCCACACACTGTAAGGTTTTGGTTGTAGGGGATTGGGGTGGGATGCTTCCAATATTTATTTAAATTATTGCAGAAGACCCACCCAGGCCCGATTCTGGTTTGGAAGAGAGTTAGTGAGCTTTTGATGTACAGCTCTGAGCCCCCAGTCAGCAATGCGACGGTTAAATGACAAAAGATACAAAAAGGGTGAACTTCAATAATAATTTAATAATCAAAAAAATAGTCAATCATCCGATTTTCCCAAATACGCTTCTTCCGCTCAACCCTTTTCTAGCATATCATTTGATCCGTAGTGTGAGATCTTTCCACCTGTCCTTGTGTTTTACTGATCTGTATATTCTTCTATTTCCTGATTCCTCCTCGTCCTCTTTGACTCTAAGTTCCTTCTCATACTCCTCCTCTATTTCCTCCTCCAGACACTTTCATCCTCCTGTCTATACCTCTTCTATACGTCGACTCCAATTCGTTGACTCCGACTGCATCGTCTCTCTCTCTCTCTCTCTCTCTCTCTCTCTCTCTCTCTCTCTCTCTCTCTCTCTCTCTCTCTCTCTCTCTCTCTCTCTCTCTCTCTCTCTCTCTCTCTCTCTCTCTCTCTCTCTCTCTCTCTCTCTCTCTCTCTCTCTCTCTCTCTCTCTCTCTCTCTCTCTCTCTAACAGGAAGTTCTGTTCCGAAAATTTTCCTTTGGAAAACACAAGGATGGTACACTATTTCTCTCACACCTCACACTACACAATAACTTGTCGTCAGATAAGGCTATCAAATTTCACCGATCACAATAACACAACATAATTAAAGCACGATATCGATCACTCGTATACATACAACGATAGTTGATTTATATCAGTACATACTCATAATTCGATTATACTGACAATACCACAATAATCAGACGCATATCTTAACATCACAACTCATACCAAAATATAAAAATATTTAAATATATATGCTCTGATATATTCAAACATCTATTTTAACTAATCTTGAATACATCAATCATTTCCTAACTCCAATTCAAACGTTTATTTTAACTAATCTTGCATCCGTCAGTCATTTTCCTAAACTCCACTTCAAACATGCGTAATCTCGAAAATGCGCATTATAAAAAGAACTGGTTACCACGAAGTAACCTATCAACGTCTTTAACTATTAATTCTGATGAAATAGCAAATAGCTTACACATAAAACGCAGTGGAAGTACCCCAAGTTTATACATCTGGATACCTGGACAAACGTGACACTCACCTTACTTAAATTCGGTCATGATGTCTAAAAAATTTACAAAACCTTGAGTGCACCATGGCAGAAGATGAATGTTGTTTGCTCCCACATCGGTACATGTATTTATTGTCACGTAATTTTTCTTTTTTTTTTTTTTTTACTGCAATCAATTTCTTTCCTTGCAAGAGACACGTAATCATTTTTTCTTTTACAATTATTATTATTTTTTTGCTGTAAACATTTGTTTACCTAACATAAGACACGTTATAATTGTTTTAATTTATATTTTTACTGCAGATATTTGTTTTCCTGACATAGGATACTATTTAATCAATTTTTATTTGAAAATGTTTTAGTTAGATATAAATGTGTCATCCGAATTAGATATTTACACAAATACAACCACTTAGTTTAGAATTCACTTCCAAATAAGAAAATGCCTTTTCCTTTTGCAGTAAAGGTTATTAAAAGTGAAAAATGCAGAGAGTAAGCATTCTCCGAATTTGTTTGGTCGGTTTTGCTGTGATAGTTGCAAATCACGCATCTGTGTCGATTAGATCGATCACATATAAGGACGTACAGAGTTCTTTTTCGGCCACGATAACAACACCAAGGACGAAGATTATACTCTCCTAGAAGACGACGTTCCTCTTGAGAAATTGACGTCTGAAGAGCTTGAGGAATATGTTAACGCTGAGAACGGAGAATTATTTTCTGAACTAGGAGAGAAATTTAGGAACTATTATCGCCCTTTTGTATCTTGTTGCACCCTTGTATTATGGTTGATATGTAGTATTGTTTATAACGAGACCCGTTTTCCCTAAATTGTACACATGTACTGTGTTCACCGTATTTGTCTTGATATTTTTGGAGTGGGTGGGGTGTTTAAAACAATTTTAATAGGTAGATCAGCTTTAAGGCAGTTGGGTAACAATTGTCTTATTGATAATTTGGAAGTGACGTCATTCCAGGTATTCAACCACTCAAACACCACTATATGACTCATTCGAGTAGGTAATTAACTCTGTTTTTATCATTTTAGACCTTTGTCCTTGATAGCGAAGAAAATCATTCTGGTCTCCTAGTTTTGTTTTAAAACTAAATGTTAATAATCAGTAACATGATACAATTTATTCCCAAGATTTTCCCAGATTCATTTTGATTCGTTTTGAGAAATTGTGCGATGACAGAATTAGAATCTTGCTAGGCATGATGAAGAATAAGACCTGAAAAAACCAAATATTTTCATCTACCTGTTGTGAGCGTCAGGCCTGTTGTATCCAATATGTAAAAATTTTCAATTTTTAGACAATGATGGCAAATATAATCCATTCGCTGTTCCTTGACTTACCATACAATTCTATCTTATTCCAGGTTTACATTTCTAATCAAGTTTTAAGTTATCCTTGGACATCTGTAGATATCTTACAATTTTTAATAGTGCACAATCAAGAACTTTATAGAAATTACCACCAGGGTGTTACTCTGTAGATTTAATAACACAAGGACAAAGTTGCGTGACTGCTAGTATAGAACTAACCTTGGACGTAGCTGTACTAATTATATGGAAGAATTGTGTATCATAAGTATGCATGTATGAATGTATATATTAAAAACAAAAATTGTTTTTTCCAAATCTGAGGAGTACCTGTCTATGTATGTATGTATGTATGTATGTATGTATGTATGTATGTATGTATGTATGTATGTATGTATGTATGTATGTATGTATGTATGTATGTATGTATGTATGTATGTATGTATGTATGTATGTATGTATGTATGTATGTATGTATGTATGTACGCGCGTGTATATATGTGATTTGGATTTTTCATGTAGCCTTAAACATTTTTCAATCATATCGTTACGATGTCTGATGTGTGACAGTTTATAGTGATGTCTAGCACTGGGGCATCATGCCGCAGGCTTGTAGCATCACGTCCAACCCATTCCTGAAACTATGTCGACCAGTCCTAACACTAACCTCTCAATGCTCAAAGGCTAGCAAGCAGCTTTTAGAACCATCTGTATAAGCCATTGGTAATACGGCTGGTGTTCGAACCCGCGACCTTCCGCATTCGTGGCGGGCGCTCTATCACTTAGGCCACCAGAGCGGTCAGTACCTGTCTGTAATGGGGAGCATTGCTTATCAGCAATCGAAAGGTATTCTTTCTGAATAGTATTTGATCAAACTTGGTATATCAGCTAAAATATCCGGATTTTGGATTCATTTTTATTAGAAATTTCTTTTTAACTTTTCGGCAAATTTTTATCTAGATCTTACACAACCCTGTCTGAGCTTCAGTTGACTCGATACATTTAAGGCAGTATAAAAATTTATGCCCGTAATAATAGAAATATGATCCACTTAATATAGTACATCTTCATCAACTGTTCCGTGAAAACAGAAATATCGTCCACTCAGTATCGTACATCTCCATAAATTGTCCTGCGATAATAGAAATATCATCCACCAACAATCGTACATCATCTTCAGTTATCCGACGATAAAAGAAATATCGTCCGCTTAACATCGTGCATCTTCATCAGTTGTCCGACGATAAAAGAAATATCGTCCGCTTAACATCGTGCATCTTCATCAGTTGTCCCTTTTACAGTAATCACATCCCTTTCACCATTTGCGGACAACGATCTTCCAGAACGAGACGTTCCACGGATGCACAATCATATTTAAAACGATGAAACCATCTAAATGCGTATTTATCCAAGTCGAGATTGAAATCAGTAATGCAACCTAATTACGCCATAATTTTACATTTCAAGCTCAGTAACATAATCGTTATCCTATTCCGACATTTTGGTCACTGTTATGTGTCGCTGTTACATTACACGCACATATCTGTAAGTGTCCGGCATGCTGAATGATGCAACTGCATAGCAATATGTAAAACGTTAATTTGTCTATTGGTCAGTGTTAAATTTATTGAATTTATGCTCACATTGCCTGTATGCCTCTTCATTCGGATCAAGAATCAAGATAATAGCACCACGACGTGCTACGGATCTGCAGCAAGACAATAACACGATGGCTTGCTAAGGATCATGAGGCAAGATAATAACACAATGGCGTGCTATGGACCATGATACATGACAATAGTCCAGTGGCGTGCTAAGAATCTGAGGCAATATAATAAAACAATGGCGTGCTAAAGACAATAAGGAAATATAATAGCACATGGTATGCTACGGACCATGAGGCAAGATAATAGTGTAATGATGTGCTACGGATCATGGGACGAGATAATAGTCCAATGACGTGTTACAGAACTGAGACAAGATAATAACACAATGGCGTGCTACGGACCATGAGGCAAGATAATAGTATAATGAAGTGCTACGGATCTGAGGGAAGATAATAACATGACGGTGTGCTAAGGATCACGAAGCAAGATAATAGCCCGATGGTGTGCTAAAGACCTTAATTCAAGATAATAGCATGATGCAAAATAATAGCACATTAAAGTTGTTCGGACCATGAGGCCAGATAAAAACACAGTGACGTGGAGGACTTTGGACGTGATTTTGTGAATAAGATGGTACCAATTTATGGTGTGCAACATATTCCATTTCGTTTTCGCGCGGAGACTACCTGGTGTTTTGCTCACAGCGCATTAGAAATTAGACGAGGAAATGTTGATATAAAATCTCCAACTTCATCCAAAAAAACTTTGAAAATTGGTAAAGTTTTCCGTTGAAAGTTTGTTGACTCAGATTCCTTTTGGTACCTTGTTTTTCTTTGTCATCAACCGTTCCTATTTCAGGTCTGTTTGTTCTATTGTACTTCAAGCACACGTTGTATCTGTTAATTATATAAATTGTGGACAAAGTCCAATCATTTTCTTACTTGACACGGATCAGACCAATCAAAAAACGGACATGGAATAACGTAGTTTATATATAGATGATACTTCCAGTTGTTGTTTTTTAAAGCTAAGCCATTTAAGGACGAATTTCGTATATAGAACACAAAGTATTGTACCTGATATGAAGTTTTGCTTCTGTATTTTAAAATTTGTACACTTTGCAAATAGTGATACAGTCTAGTTATCATCTATGTGATACGAAACTGTCTGAAATGCTCATTGTATTGATATATCCAATGTCTCTTGCAATCTTGATGGCGATCTTTGTTTTCAAATCAACAGTTTCTCTTGTACTCTTAACGGTGATCTTTATTTTCATCTTTCCATTATCTAACAACTCTTCTGACTTATGTTGCTGTTTCTCCTTTCCATTTCTTTTAATATTCTATTGTATACGTTATGACAAGGGTTTCAACAAGCACTAGTTCTCTAAAACTGTGAATTTGTTTATAATATCTCTACATGTAGGATATGTCTTGATGTTCAATTTTTTTGTTTACCCAATTACTTTTCAATTTTTTTTTAACTTCTTGTTCGTAACAGCGTAAGTCATTATACAACAAACCTTTCTGATATCGTAAAATCGTGTGCTGTTAACTTCCCAACTTGCTGAGCCACATAAATGGAAGATGGCGAAGACCAACAGACATGAAAACAGGGTTAGAAATGAGCCTGGAAAGGTAATCTCACAAAAGGACAAAATATCTATGAATAGCGGTATGACTGTAACCAATATTTTCAATGTCAAGTAAATGTCGTTATCTGAGAAACACATGTAGTACCAACAATTTAAAATTCACCAAGACTGAATGAAGCAAACTGACAATAATTTATCTGCTATTGAACAGATAGCAATGAAAGGGCTTGGAAAGTCTCAGCTCTGCAAAAACAAGCTGTCAAGAAGAGAAATCAATTTAAGAAGCTCAAACCTTGTTGATTCAAAACGGTGTCTACTAATATTTAAACTCTATGGTCAGTAGGATAAAACACACACACTGTTGACTAAATCAACCGTACCATCTATAAACGGACGCCTTGTAGAGCGGCATAAAAAAAACATCGATTGAGAAATATGGCAATTAAAATATCTTAAGTTGAGAAAGCAAAGTTTGGTCACTCACATCTTGATTGACCTGGATAATAGTTTTTTTTTACATATAGTAATGACGGTAGACATAATTAAACGACAAGCCAAAACTTGGAAAACAACGACAGCGAATATATATTCCTTGCACTTTTGATGAGTGTTATTGTGCACGTTGCTTTACATATTTAAAAAATATTTTCAAAAATAATAAATTACGAAGATGTTCGGAAAATACAGAACTCATAAGAACAGGCTAGAAAATATCTTAGTGAGTCAAATATCTCAATCCCACAATGCATCTGTTACACGCCTGGCAGCATCAAACCTGAACAAACTCGGCATGGCTGTATACAAAATCTTGGCCTGGATTACAGTATTGTACCTGGTAGCTTTTTCTGTTTCATCTGATATTAGATTGAATGGGATGCTAAGAACGCAGTGGCAAACAATTTGGGTAGAATGCTAGAAAGCCACGTCATCATATCATACGATTATGGTAATCTCTCCACCGTGCAACATTTTTACGAAATTAGAAAAAAAAATCAGGAGCAGACAATGTTCAAAACATAGGTACTGAAAGGGTGCAGATTATAGTGTGTAGAAACGTGTGTATAATAATATGTACAATTTATGGTATAGGGAAACAGATATTGAATGGGTATATTTTATAGAATATGGAAACAAAGGGTTGTTATCGCCGGGGGCGGTTGTGGGAGATAAGCACCCACTTCCCCTAGAAATCCCCCAATGGCTTGCGTCTGTGATAGCCTCTGACAACCAAATCCAGCTCCAGGCCTTCACGGGTGGCTTAACTACTAAGCTCGGCGGAACCTGTTTAAACTAACTGGAGAAGGGATGGCAGGCGAGTTTCTGGCGCCTCAAAACCAGATGCTTCGGGCACATGGGGCCCGTTAACCTTGGGTGGTAGCCCGTCTAGGAGAAGGTAAACTCTGATTTCAAACCTTCGCTGCCTTGCGACTATACCCTTACATGGGAAAGGCTAAGGGAGTAAACCTCACCAGAATATCCGGAGACGGAGTCCCTAAGGCGACTTGTCAGTGCATTTAGTGACATCTCGGCAACTCCTGCGACGCCGCTGGTGCCATGACGTATCGGCTTGTCCTTTCCCTTGGATCCATCAGCTGCGTGGAGAGGGGGAGTCAGTTGCATGGGCAACAGCTGATTCTCCATATAACCTTGCCCAGGCTTGCGCCCTGGAGAGGACACTCCAGCTTCGCTTCACAGCGTTGACACAACACGGGAAGCAACAGTTACCGGTTATAAGTCACCACTCGATTGGCGTAGAGTTAGACGCCAGGGGTTGCTTCCGACGGTGGGAGAGACCAACAGATCTCATTGGACAGCTATTGCCCGCCTCAAGCTGGGCAGCCCCCAGCCAATAAGGTGCCGTCCCGCCACAGCTCGCCTGCCTTGCTGGGTGCGCAGGGCTTAAGATACGTGAGTACCTGACAAGCGGGCTGCAACTACAGCACCAAGAAAAAACAAACGAAAAACAAGGAAATCAACAATCCTCAAGCTAGGTACTTGGAACGTCCGGACTATGCTGACAGGGCTTTCAGATGATCTCCAGGCAATCAGTGATGTTCGAAAGACTAAAGTCATCAACGACGAACTCGCAAGACTCCGTGTTGATATCGCCTCACTTCAAGAGACACGGCTACCAGATTCTGGGTCCCTCAGAGAAAAGGGCTACACGTTCTTCTGGCAAGGAAAGAGCTCAGACTAAGTTAGGGAGTATGGTGTTGGTTTTGCTGTCAGAAAACTCTCTGCTGGCTATGATAGAACCCTGCCAAAAAGGAAACGAAAGACTGCTATCTCTTCGCCTCCACACCTCAACCCGGCCAGTTAATCTAATCAGTGTTTACGTTCCCACACTCAGTGCCACCACAGATACCAAGGATGCGTTTTACAACGAGCTCGACGAGCTCATCGACAATATTCCGAAGGAAGAGAACTTGATATTACTGGGCGACTTCAACGCTAGGGTGGGTGCCGATCACGACTCCTGGCCTTTGTGTCTCGCCAAGTTTGGCATTGGGAAGATGAATGAAAACGGGCAACATCTACTAGAAATGTGTTCGTGTCACAACCTTAGCATCACCAATTCATTGTTTCAGACAAAACCACAGCACAAACTGTCTTGGAGGCATCCCCGATCCAAACACTGGCATCAGCTGGACTTTATTATCACAAGACGTTCAGCCATGAAGGGTGTGAAGCTTACTCGTACATTCCACAGCGCTGACTGCGACACCGATCACTCTCTAGTCTGCTGTAAATTTAAGCTTCAACCAAAGAAGATCCACCACTCTAGGCAAGTGGATAAACCACACATCGATGTGAGCAAGACGTCATACCCAGACAAGGCTGAAGAATTCACTTACGCCCTCTCAAAGGCGTTCAGTTCAGAACCTCCCTACGGCAGTGCCAAAGAGAGATGGGATAACATCAGAGATACTGTGTACAGTGCAGCCACTAGAATCTTTGGTAAGAAGCAGACAAAGAACAATGACTGGTTTGACGCCAATTCCGCCACACTCATGCCAGCAATAGAAGAGCGTCGCAGTGCTCACCTGGAATTCAAGAGTTCTCCCTGCGAGAGGACACTACATGCATATAGGTCTACCAGAAGCAAAGTGCAGATGTTTGCACGGCAATGCGCTAATGAATACTGGCTTCTTCTCTGTCAGAGCATCCAGTCAGCAGTAGACAACGGAAACATCAGAGGCATGTATAATGGCATAAAGAAAGCAATGGGTCCAACGAAGAAAGTGATAGCTCCACTGAAGTCTTCTGCAGGAGATATCATTCATGACAAGGGCAAACAGATGGAGCGCTGGGTGGAGTACTACTCCGAACTGTATTCCAGAGAGAATAACGTGACCAACAATGCCCTCGACGCCATTGAAAACCTCCCTTGTTTGACCAAACTGGATGAGAAACCTACTGAGACAGAACTAAAGATGGTATTAGAGAAACTGATCACAGGTAAAGCCCCAGGAAAGGATGGCATCCCAGCAGAAGTCATCAAATGTGGCGGCAGTGTGCTGTTCACACACCTTTATGGAGAGAGAGTTGTTGACGCCTTTCCAATCCCCTTGTTGAGCTCGGCATCGAGTGAAAGGTTGTTGGTGATGGTAGAGCCAAGGTAAGTGAACTCACTGACTACTTCTAGTTTGTAGTTGTTAATGGTTATGCTGGGAGAGTCTGCGTCCTGAGCCATCACGTTGGTTTTCTTTAGGCTGATGGTCAACCCGAATTCATCACATGCTTTAGCAAAGCGGTCCATCAGGCGTTGTAGTTCAGCTTCTGTGTGAGTGACTATATCAGCATCATCTGCAAAGAGCATGTCCCTAATGGTTGCTTTCCTTTTATGTTCTTTTATGTTTACAATGTTTTACTCTATATCAGTATTTTAATTTAGAGGTATGGACTATGAAGTCTGAAATAAAGAATTCTTATCTGAATTGTAGTGTTGTATGATACGATGTGGTGTGAAGACGTCCGAATGAAGCAGCATAAGCCCAACTTAGCGGGAGCAAGCGCATTTGGCAATAGTCTGCCGAACATTTATAGGTAAGATTAGGGTATCTCAAAAGGATAGGCACACGGTCTTTAGTCGACCAGAATAGAGGCGCTATAAGGCTCGCCCAATAAGCACGGGAATTTTGTTAGCACGACCTTACAAGAATAAATATAGTAACGGCCGATCTCTCTTCTTTCGTTATTTCGCTCCTATCTGTCTCTCTATCGATCTTGAGGGGTTGACGACCACGATTCAGTCGACGACGCAGACTACGACCTATATGGTGATCACGAAGAGTAGTCAATCGACGATCGAGAAGATAATCCAGTTGACCATCTAGCTAGCTATCAGAAGCCAAAAAAGAATACGACGATTTCCCGCTGAGGTAGAAATCCGACACATTCTGGAGTCCCAGTCCTTAGACAGATAAGCGGGTTATCACTTCCATATAAAGATATAAAGACGTATCCTAAAGAACTCGATAAAGCAAGACTCAGGATAGTGTAGCCGAGTGACTTCCGCTACAATAAAATAAAGAGACAGTGAAACATCATATTACGATCACCTCCAAATAAAAATCATTCTCTAATAGCAACAGCGGGTGTTTAGCCTCATAATAGAGCAAGCTTATCATCTGCTATCAGACCACCTACCTATTAAGACTACTTTTACCTGGTCCAGTTGGTGGTTTTAATTGCGAGGTGTTACTGTATTTAAATATTTACATATAGCCTAAAACATGTCTTATTTAAAATGACTGAACTTGGATTGATCAATAATTTCTACTGGATAGAAATACATCAAAGTTAATAGTCTTTTTAATTTCTCAATGGATGGTTAGCGAACCAGACTGTAACTTTATCACATGCCAAAATAACTGCGATGAATGCTCTTTTATCATATAGGATAGCGTACTCGGACGAGAGTCAATGGGACTTGATTGGGGCTTGGTGTATTTATCAACAATCCATACGTTATAGGCACAGGAAGGTTGAAACCTTCCTTCGTTGTATAAAATATAGAATTTTTAAATTTGCAATATTTAAAAGTGTTTTGAGGCATACAATTCTGTGACCATATTCCGCAGGTAGATACAAGGTTTTGATTAGTTTTGATCTTTCTGGATCAAATCATACATTTGGTGACTTGTAAATCCACGTGGAATAGCATAACCCTCTGTCATATGTCCATTTTGAATTTCGCGCAAAATATGGCTATTACAAGATACCGACAGGTGTCTAAAATGTACGCATCAGTGATCAGGAAAGATTCGCATGCAGCAAAATTGCACATTTTAATAAACAGGTGACATCTTACCCACGTGTCGTCCATCAGTATTAACGCATATTTGGGGTCTAATTTATCGGACCCTAGCTCTACCATCTTCACAGGCCTCCTTAAGGAGCACAACAGCCAAACTTTGCCGTATCCTTCATACAGTTATGATTTAACCCCAGATGATTTCTAGCTAAATTTCGTTATCAGAGATTCGCGGACAGCATACGTTTTGAAAGCCGCTATGTGGTAGTAAGCTTAGATTTCCAGTGCAAGAACCACATACCAGAAGTGAGTACAATGTGCTGAATAATAATTGGTTAATCAACTTAAAATTTGCGAGGAGAGTGCTGGCGGTGGGGATATACTGGTGTATTTCTTACTAATAAAGAACTTTGTTGCACAGCGCAGTGATGGTTAGATCATTATTTTAATAACCATAGTAATAGGATCCCCGTTCGAACACGTTGCATGACTGCTGAACGCGGGTGACATATTTAGACAACCGGAATTCAGATTACTTTTGATGAACATAATAAATGTAACAATTAATTAGTTTTGGCTGGCCGTGACTGCATCTATATTAAGAACTGGGAGATATTTACCCATTTGCGGTTGGTTAACATCAAACGAATCTATACGCTTTGGTCTCTTCTATATGTCGATGTCATGGGAGATTACATTATAATGTGCACGACCTTCATATAACAAGACAATCAGAACGTCAGTGGCTATTTGAGAGCGACAAAAATATGCTTGAAATATGTGTAAACGCAATAATTTACAGAAAAACATTTTGCTCGCCGAAATATATTCTCAACCCAACCCATCTCTAATCTATTCGGCCCACCTCAGCTATTTATACATTTGAGTTAACCGTAGTACTGGTACAATTATATTATTATTATTATTATTATTATTATTATTATTATTATTATTATTATTATTATTATTATTATTATTATTATTATAATTATTATTATTATTATTATTATTATTATTATTATTATTATTATTATTATTATTATTATTATTATTATTATTATTATTATTATTAAAATTTTTATTTTTATTATTATTATTTTTATTATTATTATTACAAATAGTATATGTAGATTTATATTATTATTATTATAATTATTATTATTATTATTAATAATAATAATAATAATATTATTACATATAGTATATGTAGATTTATATTATTATTATAATTATTATTATTAATATTATTATTATTATTATTATTATTACAAATAGTATATGTAGATTTATATTATTATTATTATTATTATTATTATTATTATTATTATTATTATTATTATTATTATTATTATTGCTGTTCTTGTTACTGTTGACGTTGTTCATCTTAGAATTCAGCTGTTATCAAGACATTAAATAAAGCAAATTCTTTATTTCAATGTGGGCTCATACGCAAGATTGACTGATTCAGAAGAAAAGGCTGAAGCCCAACCCTCTAGACCATAAAGCCACTGACGTTTATAAAACGCGGGCTGAGGAACATGCTGCACACCGCGTTTGCATTAAACATTCTCTCGATTCTCTTGCTTGATATCACTGGTTGATTTTTTTTTAAAAAAAGGCCTATAAAAAAGGCAAGCCAAGAAATTGAAAGAAACAGTACATTATATAAATTGAATCACACGTATGCAGTCGTCTCCAAATAATGAATATCTATAGAAACGAATTTCCTCCTTTTGTAAACTGAAATTTCACATCTCTAACTAACCTGCTTTGAGTTGTGATATAAACCAGTAATCTTCAACAACTAAAATTGAACTGCCATTCAAATATTGGTATATTTTTTTTTAGACAATAGCTTTCTACAAGGATTTTGGTGACCTTATCTCCATTAAATTATATTGGAGAGGATGAGTATTTTTATTTTTCTTTATTAAGCCGTGAAGCGCAATGTACTCTGATATATAAAAAAAGACGTTCTTTAGGACAGTAATTTGTTCCAATAACCATGATTCTAAGAAGGAAAAAATAAAACAAGACCGATGAGATAAAATTTATATCATAAAAATTAACGCTCTGTGCTGTTTAACAAGTGAATAGTAATATAGTATCGTATTGACTTTACCTTGGAATATGCTAAAGTAAATGACTGAATGATCATTATCTGTCACGATCTTCAAAACAAAAAAGTTATTAATTAACATAAAATGTTTTTGCCTGGCAGTTACTTTATACAATGCCGTTACAATGATAAACTAGTGGTGCGATCCATCATTTCCATGTATCCGAGGAAATGATATACGATATCTCTTATGTAAAATACAAAAGTAAAAGTACATTTGTCTTTTATTCCGAGTGTGCAGAATAACCAAGTTTGTTATGGCATTGGAAATAAATCTAAACACACACATACACATACTCTCTCTCTCTCTCTCTCTCTCTCTCTCTCTCTCTCTCTCTCTCTCTCTCTCTCTCTCTCTCTCTCTCTCTCTCTCTCACACACACACACACACACATACACACAGACACACACACACACACATATATATATATATATATATATATATATATATATATATATATATATATATATATATATGTGTGTGTGTGTGTGTGTGTGATGTTTCAACAAAAATTAAAAATTAAAAAAAGAAAGTTCCTGAAAATATATATATATGTGCAGTATGTGTGTATTTAATTGAGTCGGTTTATCTCAGTACCCTAAGCACTTAGTACATTATTTATACTAATCGTTATTATATATATATATATATATATATATATATATATATATATATATATATATATATATATATATATATTCCGACATTGTTTTTTTTTCTACTTCGTGTCGACTTAAAGGGATTTAGTCCACCTGGAAATCTCCGTCATCAAGATGTTTGGTATTCGTCTGATTTGTTTAAAAGATTTCGTTTTTATTTGTGTTCAGCGTCCGCCTCGGATGTGGGAGGTCATGGGTTCGATCCCTGGTCGAGTTATACCAAAAAACCTACTAAAATGGTACTAACAGCTTCCTCGCTTGGCGCTCAGTATTAAGAGGTTAGGATAATCTGACTGGGTGGGACATCATGCTACATGTCTGCGGCATGATGCCCCAGTGCTAGACATCACTATAAACTGCCAGACTGCAGACATCGTAGCGATATGACTGAAAAATTGTTAAAACTACGTTAAAAATCGTAATCACATCACATTACATATTTGTGTTCAAAAGCTGACGATACTTATTTATGTAAACGTGACCAAAATATACTTCTGATTGCCAAATAATTACATGTTATCTTTCGTAAATAAGGTACTAAATAATCACTGAGAGGTTACCATATATGCTCGCCTATAAGAGGAGTACGATTGCAAACAACATAGACCTTGATATACCGTCGCATGATATGTTGGCAGATCGGGGTGTATTTGTGTTTGTTTTCATAATTACTAATAAGACTGCATAGATCCAGATCTGCCAGCACCTTATGCGACGGCACATTTTGGTCGGTGTAGTTGGACATGACTTTTAACTGAATATATACGTTAGTATACAATCTTAAACATTTTATTAAAATAAATGATAGTGTGGAGTGGCTATAATGATATTTATGGGTTAATTTCAATGTACAATGTTAAGACTGATTAATTCGATTCCTTTTTTCTTTATTCTTTCTTTCTGATATCTTTCTCTTTACCGCCGCTCTTGTCTGCTACCATGATAACCTACTCTATTTTCATCCTAGCCTTAGTAATACTTTCCGACTAATAAAATTACGTATGTAGTTATGAAGAATCTTTGCCAGACAAGGTTCGTCGATCCACTTTGGCAGTAGTCTGCTAACCACTACGCTATTGCTTATATTCGTAAGTGAATCTTTTGTAAGACGAAATCTTAAATAAACCGAAATCCCTTTAAAGGTTTTCTGGTCCTAAATTTTCTTATTTATTTTAATAATATTTAGTCAGCAAACCTTAAACCTCTTCCTTCTCTCCAAAAACGGTTTAGTTTGTTCCAGATGCATTTCAGTCTTGATTGAAGGTTTGTTCTGTAAATATAAATTCACACGATGGTAATGTGACATATAATATACTTATTCCTTTTGAGATGGCAATGTGATGTCTCAGATATGGCATACTGATTCCTTGGTATATTACAATGTGATGTATGACATCTGATTCCTTTGTAGATGGCAGTGTGATGTATGACATACTGATTCTTTTGTAGGTGGTAATGTGATGTATGACATACTAATTCCTTGGTAGGTGGCAATGTGATGTATGACGTACTGATTCCTTGGTAGGTGGCAATGTGATGTATGACATACTGATTCCTTGGTAAGTGGCAATGTGATGTATGACATACTGATTCCTTGGTAGGTGGTAATGTGATGTATGACATACTGATTCCTTGGTAGGTGGTAATGTGATGTATGACATACTGATTCCTTAGTAGGTGGCAATGTGATGTATGACATACTGATTCCTTGGTAGGTGGCAATATGATGTATGACATACTGATTCCTTGGTAGGTGGCAATATGATGTATGACATACTGATTCCTTAGTAGGTGGCAATATGATGTATGACATACTGATTCCTTTGTAGGTGGCAATGTGATGTATGACATACTGATTCCTTGGTAGGTGGCAATGTGATGTATGACATACTGATTCCTTTGTAGGTGGTAATGCGATGTATGACATACTGATTCCTTTGTAGGTGGTAATGCGATGTATGACATACTGATTCATTTGTAGGTGGTAACGCGATGTATGACATACTGATTCCTTTGTAGGTGGCAATGTGATGTATGACATACTGATTCCTTGGTAGGTGGCAATTTGATGTATGACATACTGATTCCTTTGTATGTGATAATATGATGTATGACACACTGATTCCTTGGTAGGTGGCAATATGATGTATGACATACTGATTCCTTGGTAGGTGGCAATTTGATGTATGACATACTGATTCCTTGGTAGCTGGCAATGTGATGTATGACATACTGATTCCTTGGTAGGTGGCAATTTGATGTATGACATACTGATTCCTTTGTATGTGATAATATGATGTATGACACTGATTCCTTGGTAGGTGGCAATATGATGTATGACATACTGATTCCTTGGTAGCTGGCAATGTGATGTATGACATACTGATTCCTTGGTAGACGGCAGTTTGATGTATATCATACTAATTCCTTACTAAATGGCAATGTGATGTATCACATATCGATTTCTTGGTAGAAGATAATTCTTGGTTTGTTTATAGAGCGGAACTCCAAAACGTTTAACGTTGCGGGACCATATTTTTGTTTCCATTTTTTCGCTGGATTTGATATTTCCGAGGATGTAATTAGAGAATGAGTCACACAGGGATTGTGCCTATTCAAGCAATACCTGGCATTTGAGTTTTGACGTCTGAGTTTTCAAATTATGAATGGATATCTAATTTCCTTCATTGCACAAGGATTTTGGCGCTTAAATCTCGCTCCAGTCTGCACACCCATGACTAATTGCAAATCTTATTTCACATCCAAAAAATAGTAATCACTGACAAAGGCAAGTGTTAGTTAATTGTAAAATACATAACGTTTACTGAGAAAAAGTGAATATTGATACATTGTAATAGATGAAATACCTAAACATTTTAAGTCGGCCATGAAAATAAGGAACTTATTCTTTAGCCCGTTGTAAAGACTGAAAGTTCGTGAAGTGTAGAGGACCTTGAGAAACAAAGGCAGTTCCATTTTCTCTTTCTTAAAAACTGCAAAAGAACATTTTAACTATTATCCGCAATCATTACACATAAATGATCGTGATTTCAGATAATATACATATTTGTATTCATTCGAATAATCTATATCTGGCCTGTTTATCATTTGTCTGGCACTATGCATACATTTACATGGTCGTTAAAATTAATCCCAACAGTGACAAGGGGCTTATGTTACCCATGTCCTCTTTCAACAAATCAACCCCTTCCACGTGATGATATTGATGTTTGGTTTAGGGGCTGATATCACCTATTCATTAAAAGCTGCACAAATTTACAGCCACTTTTGACTTCACACATCAGAGTACATTTTATACACAAACTGATATTTCTAGCCGCTGTGGAGCTAAAGTGTTGTTTTGGTGACATGTACATTGTTTATCCTGTGCAAATCCTATTTTTGGTGACTTGTAAATCCACGTGGAAGAGTGTAATCATTTATCTTGGCGCCACTTTGAATTTCGCGCTAGATATAGCTGTTTAACTATTTCCGGTATGTGTCTAAAATGTACGCATGTTTTTGGTTTTTTTTCCGGAAAGATCTGCATGCAGCCAAATGCACATTTTAATGAACAGTTGATATCATACCCACATATCATCCATCAGCATCAACACAGATTTGGGGAGTTTATCATACTGCTATTGTCCATACATTCGTCTGTCATACACTGGTTCTGTTTTACATTCAGATCATTTCAGATTGTGAAGCACCATAACCTAACATAAACCCTGCGCGCTAGCTTACACACACACACACACACACACACACACACACACACACACACACACATACACACACACACACGCCATAAATTAAATGCTTCCTAGTGTGTACGTGGTTACCATTCGGAGGAAACAAATTGGTACAATCATTACTTTTAGTCATATTATATATATATTTTAAATTAATTTTCTTAAACGCTGCCGATAAAAGCTTTAAACATACGAAAACATTAATAAGATACTTATATATACATACAAAATGGATCTAATAGAAGATATATAAGTAAATTGCATAGGATGGTGAATTTTGATGCATTATATGTAAACAGAGATGATCTGAAGCTTAGCAACCACACAAACACACACACATACACCCCCAAAATATATATATATATATATATATATATATATATATATATATATATATATATATATATATATACACACACACACAGATTGTTCGTACTTACACAAGACACATAAAGGATCCTGACTCAGATACCTGAAAACAAATTGGGTTTTAATAATAATAATAATAATAATAATAATAATAATAATAATAATAATAATAATAATAATAATAATAATAATAATAATAATAATAATAATAATAATAATAAATGAAAATAACAATCAATATCCATACATGCATGCATGCATGCATACATACATACATACATACATACATACATACATACATACATACATACATACATACATACATACATACATACATACATACATACATACATACATACATACATACATACATACATACATACATACATACATACATACATACATACATACATACATACATACATACATACATACATACATACATACATACATACATACATACATACATACATACATACATACATACATACATACACACATACATACATACATACATACATACATACATACATACATACATACATACATACATACATACATACATACATACATACATACATACATACATACATACATACATACATACATACATACATACATACATACATACATACATACATACATACACACACATACGTACATACATACATACATACATACATACATACATACATACATACATACATACATACATACATACATACATACATACATACATACATACATACATACATACATACATACATACATACATACATACATACATACATACATACATACATACATACATACATACATACATACATACATACATTAATTGAATGCAAGTGGCCGCTGGACAAGACAACACTAAAGTTTATATAACTCAGATTGTTGTGTAAATAATATTGAAAAATACGGTGTGGAAATAACGAGATATTTTGTTTTACAAAATCGAAATCTTGAAAACAAATCGTTGAAGGCACACGCCCTGATACGATAAAAAAATTTTTGACTGATATTTACTTTTTGTGTTGGTAAATCTTAAGTCTCTTCAGATACATAATAAAAATTATAGAAATCATATCACAGCTCATGGCTTTCGCTTACAGTTTGGTATACACCAAAGTTAAGGAAGAGAACCTTGATTTTGTTGGACAATGTATGTGCAAAATTTAAATTGGAAGACATCTCTCCCCACACAAAAATATTCGCCATTCCTTTTAAAAACTAAAATAAAAGTTAAAATTTTTTATTTCTTTTAATATACCATTAAAACCGCTGAAGAAGATGATTAGAATTAATGAACTGACAAATGTTACTCGTTTGATGCGGTTGAAATGATAAAATTACCATTGCCATTTTTATTTAAAAAATAACAAATACAAAATATTGTATAGTAGAATTACAATTGATGACAAATCGAACATGTAAATATCCAATCATATCAACACGACCAATATGTCTACCGTTATGCCCTACACGCGTGAAACCTAGCAGTGAACCTAAGGGGACAACTTTTCACGCCCAAGTCATGTATCTTCAAAAAAAAATACTTTTTTGAAGATCGTTTACTCTGATCCCCATTCCATCAAGCCTTCGACCCCCAACTCTCCCGGCATCCAATGTATACCCGACTTTAAAAGTAGAAAAGAAAAACAACAACAACAACCACAATAACAACAACAAAACCAAATTAAAACAAATAAAAACACAAGCAATATTCTTAAATATATTTTCCGGAACATGTCTTAATTGTGTTTGTTCGTAATGTGAGTTTTCACATGCTTCTTCATTTTGTAACGTGTAAACCAATCTGTTTGTTCTTATTTTTAAAGCTCAAAATGAAATGCTTTCTTTGATGTGATATATTTACATGCTCGGAACCCGATATTTAGTTGAAACATGTTGCTCATGTTTGTGTTATGTATCCATTTTTCTTTAGTTCTGTTGAGTTTTTTCTTGTTATTTATATACGGCATTTAACTTACTGTATGTTGTGAAATGTTAAATTAGTGTTTGATCTTGTTTAATACCCTGCTATTTTTTGTGTTATATGCGAGATGGTTTATGATACCTCTTTGAACAATAATTGTTTAACAACGCCAATGCTACCAATACAAATCGAGGAATAATTAAATCCAAAAGCCTGTTTATTTAAAGAAAATACTTGTTTTACTGAATCAACTGATCTGTTTTTTCGTCCATTTGCCTACGTAAGAAAAGTGTTGTCACGGTTCAAATCGGTTTTTATGAACCATGTAAAAGAATTATAAGGTTGTTTTTCAAGATTAATACGTATTATCACGACAAATTAATATAAAATGATTTTTTGTGCTCAACAACCATTACAAAATATTGTGCAATAAATAAAACGAGTATAAAATTCATTGTGTGAAAGACGAGTTTAATTTTCTGATGCTTGAAAATGTACTTAAACAAGAACATATTTAGAAAGCATTACATTTTCTTGTGTAAAGTCTAGCTAGGATTATCAATCACACAGCAAACGATGATATTGAATTTCGGAATTGGTACGATTGAATTTAAAAAAGATCATAAACAAACGGAGTGATAAAAGAATAACATAAAGATTTTGTTTAAAGTACATCATACTAAATTGGGTCAAAATGTATAATTAGATGCCAAATGGCATTTTATCAAGATAAATTATTTAATCTTAGATGAGTGGAAGGTCATACATAAAATTACCATAGATTTTATTTGATGTACTTTATCCTAAATTGAGTCAAGATGAATGATTAAACAGCGAAATGCAATTTGTTAAGATAAATTGTTTAACCTTGGATCTAGATAGGTGTCAAAGAGCGAGTGAAAGGTCAGACATAAACTTACATGACTGGGTATACAAACCAAATCGTGTATAATATCTAAAAAAAATACAGATAAAAATTGTGTTGTGGAATCAATTAGTACGTCTCAATCTGATTATGCTTATGCACCATCCAAATACAATTTAAAGAAACGCCAACGTTGGATGAGAGAGAGAGAGAGAGAGAGAGAGAGAGAGAGAGAGAGAGAGAGAGAGAGAGAGAGAGAGAGAGAGAGAGAGAGAGAGAGAGAGAGAGAGAGAGAGAGAGAGAGAGAGAGAGAGATGGGGCAGAAGGTGGTGGTGATGGGATGAAAACATTAAATATTTTGAAGAAATATACGTTTTAAATAGGATCCATAGCATACTCTATACTCTCTGTTTATCCGTAACTAACTGAATTCCATGTTAAACATTAGCAAAAATTTATTCCCTGTCACGTGTAATATGTATCCATGTGAACTTCATAAAAAAAGATAAAGACACTGGTAACTGTTATTTTATTTGTTTATTTTTAAATTGCTAAAGTCACTAAGCGTAACGTTAGTTACTGTTTGACACTTGAAGACTCCTAAGACCTATTGACAATTTTAACCCACACATTTACACACACACATTCTTGAGGTATACTGACGTATAATAGAGGATCTAAAATGGGTAATGATTTGATATGGAATTTATTATACGAGATTGACATTTTCAACGAATTTCATTAATTTAATATAAAATCATTACATATTTGAGATCTTGTTTTTCACATAGTTTTTATTTTAATGGAAATATTTTAGAAAGAATTTCATTCATTCTAGCTCAGACTGTGCTCCTTAATTTATCGCACTATAAAATAAAGTCCCATCCTGTAGTCGAAATTTGCGGAGATTTAAAAGGAAATTTTTCTTTGCAAATTATAATTCAAAAGGGCAGGTGTCCTTCCAAAAAAAAAATATAATATTTGACTCCGACAACATCATTTTTCAACACATAACGTCCAATAGAAGCTCCGTTTGATGTCAGTCTGTCACATACTTTGACTGTCTGAGGTTTGTCCCGCAATCAATTGTTGTTGGATATTAAATTGAAGTGAAGATTACTGGAATCAGAATGGCTGATTTACTGAATGCCTGATATTGGCATTATTTCATTTGAAACAGTAGACACAAATTTTATTTAGAATCGGAATTGCGTCATAAAAGAAGAAACAATTAAGTATAAATCGTTTGAGCTATTTTTCTGCGTAAAGAAGCTGTGGTTGGATAAAGGTCTGTCAGTTGGGAGACCGGTTTATGCCAATATTCTTCTGCGTATAGAGGTGAGTTTACTCTTATAAGTTAACATTTAAACCTCTTATATATATATATATATATATATATATATATATATATATATATATATATATATATATATATATATATATATATATATATATATATATATATATATATATATATATAGGGCAGATTCCACGCTACAGGGCATACCGTCAACCCCTTCCCACGTACGCTATCGATAGACAAATACCCATAGTTTTATTTGTTGTTGTTATTGTTGTTGTTGTTCTTGTTTGGATTTAAGGCCATTTTTATGCGCATTAAGGCTATGCATACCGAAACGTGTCCCTGTGGGGTGAATTAGTCATATTCAGACAGACGCGACTTTTTTCTAAGTCTCTTTGGGCAGTCGATTTAAAAAATGTCCGCTAAAATATTGACAGTAATAAGAATAAGCAAATAGCTCCAGAAGACGCGCAGCCCATTCAATAATAAGAATACCAAACTAGAATTTCGTGAGAGGTAGGGACCAATCAGAATCACACAATGTGATATGTTAACGTTTTGTTATATCAAAAACAATTAATTGCACACTCCATATGTCAGGTGTATCGGCTATGTGATAAACAAAATTTTCCCCTTTTTGGAGAAAAAGGACCAACCGAGAATATATGATATTAGATAAGCCATCAACAGTCACATTGCCTATTCCACGAAAAAGATAGTTCCCTGGTCGGTTTTGTGTGTCTTTCTTGCATAGTATTAGGTCACATTTAATATTTATTATGGGTGAGAATAATGTAACGTCGAAGTTGTTCTAAATTTTATGCAAATAGTTTCATCTCTATTTATATCATCACAAAAGAAATGAGTTCCTTTTCTATATTTATAACCGATTGAATGACCCAATAATTCAGAAATAATAGTATCATACTCTAAGAAAATATTTATACATTCGGATACTTGTTAGCACTTTTTATTTCACCTGGGACATTTTTTAGTGTAATTTTAATACAGTTGTGCAGGAGGACGGTGCTCAGTGAGACTGATATTTAAAGTACTTTTCTGTATGCATTAGACTCAACGCCTCTGTTCCAATGTTTTGGCTTTAGCTGCTCTGTATCTTACATTTCTTGGTTGCACATTCGTGAATATTTGTTCAATTTTGCTTTGCTTCTTTTAACATTAGTTTGTAACCATAGTTTTAGTAGTTTATCTCAATGCTATAATCAGTTAGCTTGAAATAGAAATGGTTAAGCCCCTAATTGGCATTCTACCCAGCTTATTTACCACTAAATTAATTGCATTTCACTTTCATATAGAAAAAGCTACACAGTAAAATGAAAATGTGATGTTCTTAAGTTTTGTATCACACGTTTTAAGTCATGTTCTAGTTTAATAGTAATTAGAAAACTGGTGACACAGTGCTCTGTATAATTTAGATCTATAACATCTTAATGTGATTTTGCTTGTTTATGTGGTACTATATATTTTCTGTAGAATTGCAACTTGATAGATAAACAAAATTGTTTAAAGAAACTTGTGGCTAACAAAACAGTAGTATTGATAAAAAAAGGTACTATTTATGCAGTCGTAATTCACTTGCTCATTAGAAATTTGCTAGAAATGGCCAATTGTAGGTCGTCCAGGTATTTCTTAAAGTAGCATACAGATCTGTAGAAGAACATAGCACAATAACATCATCTAAAATTTCATTGAAATTTCTAACTTTTCATTAACTCAGTAACGAAACTTTGTTGCATCAATCTTTTATTCAGATAGTCAAGTGTCTTTGGTCGGTTTCGTAAATTACATTGCATTTGCCGTTTGTTTTCATTTGCTTGTCATGTTTCATTTGCTCGTCGTTTGCACCTGTAGTATTAAAGAATTAAAACTATAGTCTGAGTCAATTAACCCGTTTGTTTGTAAAGAAAAACAACCCACCGATTTCAAGAGCGGACACCTTTAATTTGCCTTTCACGTCGATTTAACAAGCGGGATCGTTAATATGTTCATGTGTGCAAAGGAATATAATTCCAAACTCGACGTTATGGTAATTTACTGAATTATCCGGCAGTTACTGAATAGGATGAATTACGTCATTATGTTGTCCGATGGAAATAAACTGCCCCTATAGGGTACAGAATATGGCGCAAGGGGATGTCAGTATTAGTGTCATTTTGCTGACCATCAGGTTAGAAATTATAATTCAATGATTCAATTGACTTAGTTCTGTGCATTTTTTATGACGTTAAACGTTTTAGTTATTGAAATCGGTAGGGGGTTGTTTAAAAACAAACGGGGATGTAGCGTCGGACTATAGGCGTTGGCTCTTCCAGCTCTCAGGCCGTTTACATAAGCTTACATGTAATTCTGGTGTAATATTTTTAACCGCAGCTGCTGTCGCCACTGCTACGGATTTTCAGAACAAATACTGATTTTCTTGAGCATGTTGATTCATCGAAAATAAGAAAGTAACGTTCTCGTCCGGATAATATATATATATATATATATATATATATATATATATATATATATATATATATATATATATATATATATATATATATATATATATATATATATATATATATATATATATATATATATATGATTCTCTAATACTTTAATGAGCATATACACATTTGTGTTTTAGCTGTAATGAGTAAGTAAAACATTTGTTGGTTACCTCGAATCCAATACAAACTTCAATTATATGCAAAGTTTCAAGGTATCTATAGTGAGTAATTATGACCAGTATAAAGCGATAGTGTGTAGTTGAATTCACAAATGATACTTGATATGAATGTGAAGTAATCAAATTTTAATTAATTCGAAGTTTTAATTAATTCAATTTTTTATTTTTAAAACCCAATCAGTTCATCAGCAAGCTGCAGGAGGCTCTCACCAAAAATACACCTGATCACACCATAGACTCCATGTGGTCCCACCTCCGAGACACTGTATACAAAACAACCATTAGTGCCTATGGGAAGAAAGAGCGAAAAATTACCGACTGGTATGAGACCAGCTTGGAGGCTATGGAGCCCGTGACTGAGGCGAAGAGGAAAGACATTCTGGCTTACAAGGCTGTGCCTAGTCATATTACACTGAAAGCCCTCAGAATTGCCAGGAAAAAAATGCTCAGCGGACCGCCTGCCACTGCGCAACACATATTGGCTGAATCTCGAATCTCTGCACCAGCATACAACCAGCTGCTGACACTGGGGATACAAGAGGCATGTACGAGGGCATCAAGAAGGCGACAGGTCCCTCATCTTTCAAGACCACCCCACCCTCAAGTACAAGACGGGAGTAGTCATCACAGACAAGGAGAAACAGCAGCAGCACTGGGTCGAGTACTATCATGTATGCAACCCAAACCGTCGTCACCGATACTGCCCTGAACACCATCCCAAACCTGCCAATCATTGAGGAAATAGACACTCTGCTCTCCCTGGAAGAGCTAAGTAATGCCATCGACTGGGAACAGGGACACATCCTCCATGACATGCGTGATGCCAATATCGTCACTTTGGGGGCAGGGGCCAGTATTTATGTACAAATTTAATGCCGCAATCAGTGACCTAGTACAAAAGATCATAAAAAATCAAATACACAAGTGAGGTCAAGAATGCCCATATTTTGAGATACCTATATTGAAACAAAGCATAAAAATATTATCCACTTGACCAGAGAAGTCAGTGGCAGTTCATAGCAGAAGAAGTTTATGCACCCCAACCCCAAATTTATACCTGCAATTTTCATGTCTGAAGGTCATTTTTGACACCATGTGGTACTCACAGTGCAAACACAAACCCTTTTCCTAGATTACAATTCTGCCAAACAGTGTGTACTAAACAGGCTGATGCAGTTGAAAATAGTTGTCATCCAAGCCGTTTTTGAGATATGCTCCTTGTCTCAAACCCACATGTTTACTGTTACGAGAGGCTAGCTCTTCTTCGTAGACAACTATTGGTATTTCACTATCAACATATTGCAGAGTAACTATGGAAGGTGTACATGCCTGACATCAATTTCAAGAACAACACAAGCCCGAAACACCTAGCTCACAAATATATCCATATATTTAATTAGTAGACAATAATTGCTGAAAAAGTCACACCAGAGCCTTAAGTTAAGAAATTTGCCAGGGGCCAAAATAGGAAACTGTACCCTGCCTCCTTTGTACAAGAACAAAGGAGACCGCAGCGAATGTAACAACTACTGGGGCATCTCCCTCCTCAGTATCGTCGGAAAGGCTTTCGCACGTGTCGCACTGGTGCGCTTTCAGATCCTAGCCTCCCGCATCTACCCAGAATCCCAGTGTGGCTTCCGAGTTGGCCGGTCAACTGTAGTCATTATCTTATATTCAAGGACTTCAGCGAGGGAGTGTACATCCACACCAGGGCTAACGGCAAACTGTTCAACATCAAACATCTCCGTGCAAAGACCAAAGTGAATTGCTCTTCGCCGACGATGCAGACTTGATATCACATACGGAAGAGGGACTGCAGCAGCTGATATGTCGCCTCTCTCACGCCTGTAAAGAGCTTGGACTGACTGACCATCAGTTTGAAAAAGAAGAATGTCATTGCGCTGGATACATACTACCCTCCAACCATCACCATTGATGTGTACAACCTTGAAGTTGTTGAGATATATATACATACCTTGGGTCCACCATCTCCAGCTCGCTCTCCATTGATGTTGAGGTGAACGGTTGGATTGCTAAGGAAGCAGCAGTTATGGCAAGACTGAACCAGAGGATCTGAAAGAATCACAACCTCACCAAACTACGCGTCTGCCAGGCATTTGTGCTCAGCACACTCCTCTACAGTAGTGAGGCATGGATCACCTACACGAGTCTTAAAGGAAACTCAGTAGTATCCATCTGAGATGCCTGCGGCGCATTCTGTGCATCCAGTGGCAGGACAAAGTACCCAACACTGAGGTTCTGTAACTGGTCAGCATGAACAGCATGTTCACCATTTTCAGCGAGAGGCGCCTTCGCTGGCTCCGCTACGTCAGGAGAATGGATACAGGCCGCATTCCCAAAGACCTGCGATACGGCGAGCTAGTAGAAGGCACACTACTGAGTGGACAGCCACGTCTGCGATGCAAAGACGTTTGTAAGAAGGACATGAAAACGGCCAACATCAGTGTCAACAACTGGGAGAGCTGTGCTAACAACCACTAATAGTGGTGACTTGCTGTCAGACAAGGCACTTAGAAAGCCGAGGAAAGGATAAAGGCGAACCTCGCTACAAAGAGAGCCAGGAGAAAGGCGAAACAACAACAGCCTCAACAAGAATCAACATTCACCTGCAGCAAGTGCAACAAAGACTCGACCGGACTCTCTAGCCATCTCGCGACGGTGCAGATAAGACACCCAAACCGAAAGCTACACCATCGTTTCTCGAAGATGGACGGATGCCAACAAGATACACTAAAGCCTAATCTTCGTTATAATTTTGATTATTTAGGTAAATGATAAATAGGTTGTATGTCCTTCTTAATGAACAACTCACACTCTCATTTATATTTTTGTATTGTCGTGTATTTCTATGGGCTATCTCTGCCTAATTATTTCTTTTACTGCAACAAAAAATATTATTATCAGCGGTCATATTATCTTCCATATTTTTTTATCACTTTTAGATCATTGATTTCGTGTACAATCTCGCTATTGTTTTGTTCGATTTCATCATTTAAGTCTGTATAAACTGATTTAAATCTGATAGTACAAATCAGTGTCGACTTTTAAAAATATAATCATTTATCCATGTCATTCTCGATGCATCTATATCAATTTTGATTAAATTGTTAATTTTTGTTATAAAAACTGACGAATGTTAGGTACTTTAGTGACCCCTTTTCTTACAGTTTTAATGATATTATATCATTAGGCAAATTTATTGTCTCGACTTAGTCGAGTCCAGTCTAAGATTTTGTCTGTTGTAATCGGTGTCTATTTAAGTTTACGTCAATATTTAGAGAATGAGAGAATGTTTGATCTGCCGACAAACATTTCTTCCAGTATTCACATCGTCTTTTCAATAAGACCTCTTAATGACGTCGCGATTACTTTACGTGAACACATAAGTTAAAAGCATACGGTTAATATCTATTTGTTTTGCATGCAGTAAATGAATGCATTTAATCTAAATATGATATACATTTGTAATTGTTTTGAGCAATAATAAGGTAAGTAAAAAGTCTTAATGGAAACCATTCTTGACAGGTAAAGATCAAAGTACACATGAATAGAGCCCATGAGCATAATTGTTGATTTGGAATTAACAAACTGTATCCGATTTAATAGTTGTCTCATAGATATATATTTGTTGAAGCCTACAAATGCATTGTTGCAATCGGTTACATAAACCATGTTTTTGTTCTTAGAATAATCCTTGTTTTATAGCATGGAAGTGGCAACCGCCCAAGGAGTGGGTGGGAGGGCCCAGGTCCGATGAGGACATAAATTTACCATCAATCAAATTTTGTATAGATGTAACGGGGTCATATAATTACGTTTTGCAGGGATGGGGGACTGTTTTATTATGTTGCTTCATTAAAGTTATGTTTCACCACTCATTGTCACTACTTTCTTCATCATTGCTATCTGCTGTCATTCCTTCCATTGCTCATTTTGTGTATATTTCTTTATACAAAACTATACCTATAATAGTTTAATTTTTTTAACATTTAATGTATCAGAATATACTGATATGTTGTTCTAAATATTTTAATAACCAACAAGTAAAAAATATTCTCAGAAGTGAAATATACAACCGTTTTAGTTATCAGTTGGATTGATAAAGTAGATAGTGTTCTTGTATTAAATCATGCTGCCATTTATGTTAAACATGTTGCCATTTAAGTAAAGCATTTTACCATTTAGGTACAGCATATTGCCATTTAAGTAAAGCATATTGCCAGTTAGATAAAGCATATTGCCAGTTAGGTAAAGCATATTGCCAGTGAGGTAAAACATATTGCCAGTTAGATAAAGCATATTGCCAGTTAGGTAAAGCATATTGCCAGTTAGATAAAGCATATTGCCAGTAGATAAAGCATATTGCCAGCTAGGTAAAGCATGTTGCCAGTTAGATAAAGCATATTGCCAGTTAGGTAAAGCAGAAAAGATTTCATTTAATATAAATATTTAGCATTTTTCTTTGTAACACTGGAATTTATCTCATGAGTTGTCAAATCTTATTTTGTCTAAAGTTTTTTCTTTCTCTAAAACAGTACTTGATAATTCCTTTATATTTATATTCTGTTGTTGCTACTTAATTTCTTATTTAATTGTTGATTGTATTGTATCTTTTATACTTGTTAATTATTAAAAAGAATTCATCGTATTTAATATCACTGTTATGGCTTTGCGTATCAAACTGTCAATGCGATTAAGTTTATTATTCACAGCAATATACATCACATCCTATTTTAATACCTCATGGCAAATATTTTGTTCATGAAGTTTTAGTTATAAAACTTATTACTAGAGAATCACAATTGCTTAACACTAAAGAAATGATAATTTCTGTAGCTATTCCAGAAACTCCTGAACCAGCAGGTGTTGAACCCATTTCATCTGACACATTCGCCGACTAATCTATGTCCAAAAAAAGAACACATTCCTTTAATTTTCTATCTAATAATTCTGTAATGATCTATCTTTTCAATAAAAAAAATCTTTAAGCTAGTTACTTTTTTTTGCAGAAAAAAAACTGTCGTATATGGAAACATTGATATATTCTGTCTTATTCATATCTATGAAATAGACAGACTGGGTCTCTTTTGGTTGCAGCTTAAGTGGATCTTTAAAGCTAAAAATGTTTGGAGTTTGCTTTTTTTACATTGAAGGGTGATTATCTTAAGTTGTAATAGTACACATTTATTTTTTCATTGATGTATTTACCTTGAACTAATTAACTTGTCATTTTTTTTTCAGAATGATATGATAAACTTAATTGTATCATTTTTTTCTTACTCATGTATTATTGTGGAATAGGTTCCAGAGCATTCATGGAATAAGATTTAGTTTTTATGCTGGTTATTTGAACACGGATTCTTTAAATGGCTTTGCTGTTATAGATCAATAGCTATTTATAACAGAGTATACTTTTCATTAAAACGACATCTACAATTAATGAATAGTTTATTTCTCTTCCTAACAGTCACTAAGTTTTATCTGTATTTGTTTGCGTATGAGTCTCAGGATTAAAAGACTTTGATTTTGCATGTTTATATTTTTGACTTTCACCTTTGGTTTTTTTAAATTTTTGTGAACGTTTTCTAACTTTTTTGCAAAATTAAATTCTGTACGGATCTTCCTCTTTTGCGAAGATTCATTCTCTGGTTTTTTGTCAACTCAGATATATATATATATATATATATATATATATATATATATATATATATATATATATATATATATATATATATATATATATATATATATATATATATATATATATATATACTGCACTCATCACCTTTCAAATATTTGGCAGCAAGACTAACGTTTAAGATAAACATAATTTTCAAGTTTGTAAAAAGTATATAACGCAATATTTTAACTCAGTTTCTTATTCAACTACAACTTGTTTAAACCTAATCTTGAAAATTATGTTACAAGACTATAATTAGTATTACATGTTTCATTCAAATTAAAAGGTAGCAATTGAAGCAAACAAGGGCTCAAATTGAAAGACATACTGGGTTCAACAAAATTAATCGTTTTTATCAACCTTGGCGGTGATTTTGTATGACACAGTGAAAAATATAAACAACATGGAAATTTGTTGTTTTTTTTTTTATAAGAAAAATAGAACAAATTGAGAGTGCATAAATAAAAGAATTTACAAATCCACAATGACGAAAACCCCAGACTAACCGACTTTTGCAAAGTTAGACTTTTTACATGCGTTGAATGAAAACGTCAAGTCTGATAGAGCTGTGATAATACTGGATGTGCAATCTATGGACTTTTATTAGAGATAACTAAACAGTACGAAACCCGACGTTGAGCTAAATACATAGCATTTCGCATGTATGCATCTTTTGACTTATCTGATTCTGATCAAATGAGAAAAGGTTTTCTCTAACCAAATGTAAGGCATGAGAAATTTTTAAAAAATCTGGTCTAAAAATGATATGATCCTCCTTGAAGAAGTTATACAAGATTACAAAAAGCGAAAGGTAGACAAGTTTTTTTTTTTAAAAAAATCTGCCTACGTTATCATTAGTGAGATTTGAAATTATATTTTAAGCATTGTGTAAAAATAACCTACATAATTTGTACCAGAACATTCTTCTTTTTTTGCTGCCTTATTTTTGATGAGTTATCGAAATATGACGTCATTGACGGTAGTATTGAATCATCATTATAAAATGTTAAAGTATAATTATCAAGATGGTAAATGTGATACATGTAAAACAAGTGTCCTATGTCTGCTAGATTTTGTTAGAAATATCTTTATTGATCGGAGTTTTAAACCAAACTGCAGGCCAGGGATAATGTTTACTGCTCGATATATTTTTATGAACTCCAGTACTTGACTTTTTTAATTTATCGTTATATACTCGCTTATAAGTAGCGTCCAACTGTAAAATGCAAAGACCAAGATCATCCGTCCTATAATGTGTTAGATCGTGGTCCATTCAATTTATAGTTAGTAATCAGTAAAATAATCAACGTCTACCCAGATCTTCCAGCAGAGTATGCGACGGCAGAGCATGGCCTATGATGCTTGTGGTTCGACTCAATTTATGAGCAAGTATAGACAGTAAATGATAAAAATTTTCACAAATCAAGACAGCAATTTAAGTAGGAATATGAAAAGGAATTCAAAGTTACATTATTTAAGATCATCTTTTTGCCATGCAGAGTTTGCTGAACCAAAGGTTTAAGTAATTAGAATGGTCAGCATAAACTGTTAGAAAAATTGATACTCTATTTTTGTATCTGGAACCTACTATATCTATTACTATTGGGACCGGATTTTATAAATATGTACCTATGCAGATACGAATGTGTCGACTTATCAGAACTGAATAATATAGAAATATTAAAACAATGCAGAGAAATAAAAATATTTTCAATTGATAATTTCTGATGAAAAATTAAATATAACTTACGTTGCCTTTCGTTTATATTTGAAGATTGTGTGCTAATGGAAGGTGGTTCTTCTCCGCCGATTGGGTCCTCTTGCTCCATTTCTGCACCTCCTCCGGTTGGTCTATCATTTGGCGAAAATGACCCTACATGAATGTCAGGTGAACCGGAATGATTTATGTCTCTAGCAACGGGCTCCTGGACGTCTTGCCGTGACGCTGCCTTCGGTGATAGGAACTTTACTGCAGTGTCCCTTGAACCGGATTGACCCGTATCTCTATGATTGGGTCCGGAAGATATCATAGGTTTGGAAAATTCTTGCCGGAGCGATGAACTGAGTGACGGAAGTATTCTATTATCGGACCAGTGTGGTAGAGCTGGTTCCTGAACATCTTGTAGGAAGTTTGAACCAGTATTCGCTGAGCTCGGGTGACCTCTTTCTCTGGTACTGGGCCAAGGAGATGTAACGTGTTCATGGACTTCTTGCAGAGAAACTAAAGTTGGTGAAACGAACTGTCTAGCATCCCCCTCTGAGCCGGGTTGATTTCTGATTCTAGTATTGAACCTAGGAGATATAACAGGTCTGTTGGCATCTTGCAGATGCACTGGTGTTGGCGAAAGGATATGTATTGAAGTGTCCGTTGCTCCAGATTGACCTCTTTCTCCACTACTGGACCAAGGGGATGAGACTGATCCCTGGACTTCTTGTAGGGTAGCTGATGTTGGTGAAAGGAACTGTACAGTAATGTTTGCAGAACCGGACTGACCTCTTATTTTAGTACTTGGCCTTCGGGATTTAATAGGACTCGGTACGTCGTGTAGAGGGGCTGAAGTTGCTGAAAAGAACTGTTCGGCAACGCTTGCCGACCGGGACTGGACATTTATTTTATTATTTGATCTAGAAGATAGAACTGGGGTTTCTTGCAGAGGTGATGAAGTTGGTAACGGTTGTGCGAAATCGTTGTTTAAGCTACCTATATCTGTACCAGATGACATCTGAGACACGAAGGGCACTGACGCTTCTTGCAAATTAGATGAAACTTGTCGTCTGGGTACTGACACAGGCAATTCGTTATTTTGCCGCTCTAACTCCATTGCCTCCCATATGCGCAGTAGATCTTGCAGTGAAATATTTAGTGTAAGCACTGGTGTTTGCAGTACAGGCATTCGACCTGGTTGTGCAAGCAGTGATTTTTGTTTTTCTATTTGTTGCATCAGCATCTCTGTTTGATCACCCAGTGATCGAGTTTGTTGTGAAATGTCGTGACCTCTAACTGTCTCTTGAGGAAATGACGCACTGCTAGTTTGTTTTGCAGACGTGCTTTGGACAGATGGTAAAACAGAAAGAGAAACTACAGTTCGTTGTGGTACCTGTCTTGCTACCGGATGCGATCTATGTGACTGAATAAATATCGAAGTAGGAACTATCGGTTGTTGGTGTGCAACTGGAATTTTGATGGAAATGTTTCTCTGTGGTAAATTCTGCATTGTATTTTCCGTGTTCAACGACTGACCATCGAATGAAGAAATGGATCGTTGAGCGGGAGAAATCGTAGTAGATGAACCGATGCTATGTTCTGCTGCCGTTGGTTTAGCAGGAGCAACGTTGTTTGGAAGTCTAATAAGCGTAAGTGACAAATTGTGTATGCCATGGGTCCTGATTAGTGTTGTTGGCCTTGATAAATGCATAACTTTTCCTGGTTCTAACAAAGGCCCGTGGCCAATGGAACCAGTTGGTTCAAAAGAAGAATGTGAATGTGGTGCAAACAAGAAGTTCGGTTGAAATGGTGGCAGCATATATGGTCCTGAAGCAGGCATTGCAAATCCAGGATAGAACCAAGGCAGGCATTCACTGACACAAATGACGCACATCAGAACACAAAGACTACCTGCTAATTTGGCCATTTTCTGCTGTCCTTGTCCATAAAGCATATAAAACTGAAAATCATTACTTAGAATATACTGACAACAAATAATAAACACAAACAGATAAATACACGGAATATTGCAGAGATTTACAGGATTGAGGAAAAAAATAGTTTTTCTCTTTTCTACAGCAAGTAAAGAAGATTGCTTGTATTTTCGCTGCTCGCTATTAGGAATTAGTGACAACACGAATTACTTGTGAATTTAGCTTACACAGCGACTAAAAAATAAACATTTACCTCCACCCCTTCCAAAATTTACATTTTTACACTGCTAACATCCCCAAGAATATTGGAAAATAACTTTATCTGATTGATTGATTACCATGTCAAGCTTATAAATAATTATGAAATATAATAATTATAATTGTAAATATATGTTCAAAACTGATTCTATTTTTAAGTTCGAAATTATTTAAGGTCACGAACAAATGTCTATTAGAAGTGATTTTTCTAGTGATGTTTCTATAAACTTTCAACCTTTTGCGATAACTATAAACTTTCAAAAGTTTATGAACAAGACAATGAAGTCATAGCCTCTTAATTTATAAATATATCCTATATACTAAACAAAACTGCCCTGATATATACAAACCTCGCAGCTCCCAAATCACTTAGCGTGGTGTGTTTCTTCAAAATAGACGTTTAAACTTTTACAATGAACAACAACAATGTATCATTCCGGGTCTCTGGTAAATGTCTTTACTTTTCAAAATTTGCATTGAGTGACGTTGATATAACTATTGAATATGGAATTTACTAAATCATTATCTATCATATCCTGAGTAGAAGAACGTGAATATTAGCCGTATTCATGCAAATATGGCGACAAAAATAACTTTATCCTCGTTTGGATTTGACATATATCAAATTGCTGATCCCTAGGAATTATGTTACTTGAGGATTGATATATCTCATGACATGAACACTTGTGAATGTAGATCAAGAATAAAATAATCGGGAATATAAGGATTAACATTTTAGGGTATGAGTCAACGTGACAACGACGTTATAGAATCTCAGAAACCTTTGGTATAACAAATTGAATACAGTATGGTGTTATAACAGAGTGTGTGCTTACATTGAAACTGCTCTACCTCAACTAAGGTGCGTTTAAATAAAACTAGTTTCCAGGGCAACAGTAAACAAAATGTAAATCCAAAAGCGGTGATATTAGTAACAGACTCAGAGTAACTTTAACGGTCAAATTAAATCAAGATATAATTTGCAATCATGCTTTACGCATTTAAATAACTTATATCCAGCCTTTTAATGAAAAGACGATTATATCACTTTTCCTTTCGTGTCATCAACACAGATATTTATTTTTAAGATTTATACATAATAACATACAGGCAGGTCATACGTCTTTCACACGAGTTGCCGACTTCATGTAAAGCATCATGGGAAAGTACTATTTTATATCTTATGTTTGTTAATACTAAGACTGCATATCTCGCCTGTGAGAACTGACATCTAATGTCATCTTTGTTCACAATTGTAAGGTTGTATGCTCAAATTTTTGGTAGTCACAAACCTTATCCATCTAATATTCAACTTCCATATTTGGGATACTATATTATGATTCTAAAGTTTGTACCCTGATATTCCCGGGAGTTCTTGTTCTTGCTGCATACGCAAACAATGACATCATTACTAAAAATATTCTTATGTTGTCTGAAAGTTTTACATATCTAGTACATCATTTGACGTTCTTTTAGTCAATCTTGGAATAATAATACCTTCACATACAGAAAATTCCTAACGTCATATACAAGCGGAAACTCTTATTTCTTCCTAATGGAAGCCCGAGGTTGAATGGGATGAGGTTGGGTGGGGCGCCATTACATATCACTGATATCTCACCTCAGACAACATAGGTTTCAGTCTAGGCTGTGTTTATTGACTATGAAAAAGCCTTTGATAGGATAGAGAGACGTTTACTGTACCAAAAGCTAGTTAGTGAAGATATTAATGGATGAATGTTAAGAATCAGTAAGACAATTTATATAGATGTAAAAGTATGTGCTAAGTCCAACAGTCTTATGACCGCTACGTTTAATTGCCCCTTGGACGTATGACAAGGTTGTGATTTATCGTCTTTACTCTTTCTTTATTTTCAAATCATTTCAAACCATTTTTAGCTAAAGGAAGCTGGTGAGTGTCTGTAAAAACCTTAGAACTATTTACACTGTTGTATGCAGACGATTTAATTGTCTTTGCTGACACTGATCACCAGTTGCAAAATATGTTCCATAGGTTGCATACATTTCACCTAAAGTGGAAATTAAAGGTGAATATGGAAGAAGAAAAAAGACCAAGGGTTGGTGTATTTCGCCGAGGTGGCTATCTCAGAAGTTACGAAAAGTGGTACTATGGTCATACAGAGGTAGAGATTGAATCATACTATAAGCATTTAAAATGCATATTTTCATTTTAAAAAAATCTCCAGGTATAAGTGCCAGAAAACTCTTTTCTTTCAGGCACGGAAGGCTGTGCATATATTGAAACAGAGTCCTTCAACCATTTGAGAGCTCCCATACTTAATTATGAAGCTGAGGTTTGGGGGTTTTTGATGCCAATCATACTGAAAAAGCTCATTTGGTATTTTGCAAATATATTTTTGGTACATTTAAGTCTACTCAAAATGCATTCGATTATAATGAATTAGGAAGAACTAGTATACAATGTATAAGATATAAACGCATTTTGAAATATTGGCTAAGAATTCTAAAAATGCCAGAAAACAGATATCCTAAACAATGCTACAATTTACAGTTAATATGGGGGGTATTGTGATTGCTGGGCTAAATATGTCAAAAAGCATCTATTTACATTTGGATTTGGCAATGTGTGGTGTACTTTAGCGTAAATGGTGAAAATATATTTTCTTAGATTGTTCAACCAGACATGTGAAAATATTTTAGGCAAAAGCTGCAGGATAAGATTAAGTCGATGGAAAGACTGCGCTTCTATCTGTCCTTGGGAGTAAACATTACTTGTCAAAAATATCTCGAATTGTTCGGAGCTAACGATCTTCACTTATATAATCACTATGCTTAGAGAGGGGAACTTGCTAGAGGTAATACCGAAAGATATGAAAGTATCTGCTGTTAGGAAAGACTGTGTCAAATTTGTAACTTTGACATCAAAATTGAATTCCAGTTTATTACAATTTGTCTGCTATATGGTGAAATACGAAGAAAATACTTACCGACCATTATATATATATATATATATATATATATATATATATATATATATATATATATATATATATATATATAAAATATAAATCCAGTTTTAAAATTGTTTAAGTCCTTTATACTCAGTGATACTAGTAAAATTCTGATGAATAATTTAGCAATGTTTTAGCATATGCTTTTATCTCACCTATATCCGAAAAAAAAAACAATAATAATTATATCACGTATATTATTTCTTATAATGTTCTTTTGTTATTATGCACTATAACATCTTTATGCACCGCATGATGTATGTATATGTATCATGGGCAGGTGGCCTATAGGCTTACTCTCTCTCTCTCTCTCTCTCTCTCTCTCTCTCTCTCTCTCTCTCTCTCTCTCTCTCTCTCTCTCTCTCTCTCTCTCTCTCTCTCTCTCTCTCTCTCTCTCTCTCTCTCTCTCTCATGGTAGAGAGTGATGGAAGCATGGAAGCATCCTAGAAAATCAAAACTGAACAAACACACACACACACACACACACACACACACATATATATATATATATATATATATATATATATATATATATATATATATATATATATATATATATATATATATATATATATATATGTGTGTGTGTGTGTGTGTGTGTGTGTGTGTGTGAGTGTGTGTGTGTGTGGATGGAGTGGGGTTATAATAATACAAAGGAAGTAAAATAAAGAAAAGAAAAACTACACAATAAAGAACATAAATGGAAAGAGAGCCTCCTCGTGTGGTCTGAATACATATAGATCAAGGAAAAATATGAGTAATCAATTACAGAACAATCTTACTCAGTACTTGGAATCAGATACCCGAACGATAACTCTTTCTTCCTTGAATATTTACTTTTCAATATTTGGGTATTTAAGATTAAAGTAAACTATTTATGTTCGATTGAGAAAAGAGTTTGAACTCTAAAACATAATTTGAGGAGTCTTGTGTGGTGTTTTCAAGAATTTCGAGGTGTCCCAGATTCGCTTGCCAAGGTTTCGATATGTTAACCCTATCTGCATCTTAGCGGATCGATCAGATTTTTCAGTACATCGGGTCTTTGAATTTCATTGGATAAGTCGGTATGCCACTGCATCCAATTAATATCAACTTGTTCAAATTTGGTCACTGTTCATAAGTGATCGAGAGAAAGGGAGCACGCAACTGGAATGGACTCATAAATAAGCGATTCTCCACTGCCGGTCTGTGTCTGTACAAATACATCCTTTCCCTCAAATACAACTGTAATGGCATCCCTCGGGTACGTAGTCATACCTTTTCGATGTTAAATTTACAAAGTATCCAAGTCAACTACCTCTACCATTTTTGGCTGAAGAAACAAAGATCCGCTGATACACGCTATTGGTTAGTTGGCATTACATAATAAGAGAGGCAATCACGAATTCCAATAGATGTCGCAAGGAAACCTCATCGAAATATGATCGATCCAAGGTGTAGGTAGGGTTAACATATCGGAGCATTGGCAAGTGAACATGGGGAAGCCTTGGGGTGATTAGTCACTCCCCGTTGCCAACGATAATTCTTTTTAACCGAATTTTCGATGCTTTATCCAATAGCTAGCTCAAACAATATGGACTGGGAATTCCAAAGATCATCAATCACGAACTTTTGTAGGTGTCTGTCATATCTCCACGTAGGCCTGTGGAGATCTAAATGTAATCAGAATGAGCGCAACTGACACGTAACATTAGCACTGTCAGTGCGGAGTAGCTGGTTCAGTCTAGCTTTAAACAGAGAATCAAATTAAGCGCAGCAGGAAGCGTTGTGGCCCCGGAAGACTGACGTTTTTTTTTCTTTCTTATATCTGGACCACAAGTTTCTTACCCATTCTTGGGTTGCTTTTTGTTATACAGTGATTCGTTATAGATAAAAGGAAAAACAATTTACGAATGTGGGTAACCTTATAGTTCCTTACCTTGTGAATAGCTGAACATCCCCATGCCGTCAATCAACAAATCCACACAGCGATGAATGGAGGAAGCTGAAGATTATTTTGCTGTTCATTTATTGATACGGTTGGTCTGCATTTTATCAGATTAATAATGCATAGCATTAAATTCCATAAACATGGGCCAAAAGATGTTTCTTTGTTGCTTTTTATTAAGTTTTATGTGAGTCAGAATTTGCTTACTGGGATTTAGAGCAGCAGTCCATAATAACATGACAATCTTTATTGAATTAGACGAGAGGATTGTCTGAATGGTACACAATTGATACAACGCATTCATTTTTTTGTTCTTAATTACGTACAGTGTTGGATGCACGTTATTCACGCTTTTAACGTAGTGATTGTACACAAAGAAATGTTTTCGCAACAATGGTGATTTCATTATTCAAATAAAATCTTTTTTAAAAAAGACGAAAATTTTTAAAAGAATCTAATTTTTTTCACTGTAAAAAAATCCGTATAGCCAATACTACGGAAATCTTAATGAAATGTATAAAAATCTATTTTCATGTAAATAGTTTGTACCCAGGCCGAACACTTACACATTTTCAACATGAAATTATTTTTTAAACTTGTTGCTCTATTCACAAAACAAAGAAACAAACAGTAATACAGTAATAATAAAGAATATTATCTCATCGCGAAAAAAGTAAGTTTCTCAGGACCATTTATTTTTTTCAAGAGCTAGAGATGTTATCTGCATATTGCTTTACATAGCAGCGGCCGATGAACTGTGTTATCTGTATATTGCTTTACATAGCAGCGGCCGATGAACTGTGTTATCTGTATATTGCTTTACATAGCAGCGGCCGATGAACTGTGTTATCTGTATATTGCTTTACATAGCAGCGGCCGATGAACTGTGTTATCTGTATATTGCTTTACATAGCAGCGGCCAATGAACTGTTATCTGTATATTGCTTTACATAGCAGCGGCCGATAAACTGTGTTATCTGTATATTGCTTTACATAGCAGCGGCCGATAAAATGACAGACATTCAGGCGCAGATGGAATCGGGCCATAATTAGTAATTCCGGTTCAGTACCCACGAATGTAGTCTCCGTTTGTTGGTGAATAAAGAGTTAGATTTAGGCAATCTTGGTAAGGATTTAAAGGCAATTGTTTATTCTTTAGAATGTGAGCTTAAGGTATTGTCTTGTTTATATTTAGGCAACAGTGCACAGTGAGTAATAATGCCATTGTGATGATTCGGAAGTAATATCTGTTTTCTGTTGCATGGTGTTTTGTTTACAATTCAGCCTATCAAAAAAATGCAGGTCAACCCTTAACAAAAACATCACAGTAAATTAGTCATTGAAGGTATTTTAGATTACTATACGATTTGTATTAATTGTCACACAGTGGAAAATTCAGCACTGAGAAACAAATGTAGAGAATATATAGTAAAATTGTGTTCTATGGCCAGACAGGTGAACGTAACACCATAACAGGAACCTCAAAATCTATCATGTTAAGTCGCCGTCTGAATCTATATCACGTCTTTAGATATTTCCTCCTTCCTGTGACAAGTTGCACATAGTCAGTGCTGGGATAGAAGTTTGACAACTGTTGACAATGTCATATACTAAGTCCGTTCCTTCTCTACACTAGACTGTCTCGGCTCATTGTAGGTGTCTTGACAAAACTTGTTTTAAAAACGACATTTTACTGTTTATCTTGCTTCGCTTTATAAGTCCTGACAAAACTTGTTTTTGTACGACATTTTCCTGTCTGTTTCTACTCAATGTAGGAGCCATATTCTCTTGTCTGTCTTGACTCACTGTTGAAATCCTGACAAAACTGGACAAACATTATCCTGACTTGACTCAATATAAAAGCCTTGACTAGACTTCAGTTTTTAAGTATGACATTCTCCTGTCTGTCCTGACTTCATGATACAAGCTTTGACAAGCCGAACATAACATTCTCCTGTCTAGACTCACTGCAGGAGTCTTCACAAGACATATTTTAATCATGACATTTTTCCGTCATTCTAGAGTAATTGTAGACATAACAAGACATAACTTTACGCATTACATTTTCTGGTCTGTCTCCACCCAGTGTACAAGCCCTGACAAGACTTCAGCGTCACAGGTTTTCCTGCCAGGCTGGCCTCATTATATAAGTTTTGACAAGACTTCTTAAACTGATTAACGCACTTCAATCTCAGACATTGTTTCTACAACTCTGAACACACACACACACACACACACACACACACAAACAGAATCATAAACGAATGTCAATTCATTTTCCTTCACGAAAGACGTCCTTTTGCACATCAGCAAATATGTTTATGAACACACACACACACACACACACACACACACACACACACACACACACACAACAGAACCAAAAACGAATGCCAATTCATTTTCCTTCTCGTAAGATGTCCTTTTGCACATCAGCAAATGTGTTTATGAAACAAATGCATGTAATGATAGTACTATCATCAAAAACAGAAGTAGACTTTAAATTAAACACTGAGAAACCCGAGTGGCTCACTGTTAAGGATCACTGTCATCTCATCTGTGTGTGCTCGATTCTCGGGGTTAGCCAATGTGGGCACGTAAGAAAGCTTGCTTGTAGCTTTTCGTGGGTCGGTGGTTCTTCCTCAGGTTTTTCCAGGTTATTTCTCCACTAGATATGCCTGCCGCCTATATTGTGCTTAAAATGGTGTTAAACCCCAAATGAACAACGAAATTAACAATGAAAATAAGCACATTTTTCTCAGCACCTGGAAAATACACAAGTTGTACAGTAAGTTTGCACTTCTGAGTTTCCAAAATCTCTGGCACTATCTCAGATTCCTGTATGTGTACGGGTAAGTACTCATCTTTAAAAGTTGCTGATTTCGTCCTGACATATTCACTACATTTCTCAGATATGCCTTTCTCTGCTTGTTTGGCAACGATCAATCTTTTACTGAATATTAAGATAACATCAAGAATTAAAATAAAACCATACAATCTTGAATTTTTTAGGAAAGGGTCTTATATCTCTGAGAACAATATTATTCTTTTCCTCAAATATAAGATGTACCTCTACTCTCTTTTTCAGGAATAAAAAGATTCCAGTGAATACCATTTTGAAAATATCAAGATATTTCTTATCCATTCTACTAGCCTAGCTTGTAATAAAAATCCCCAAAAGGTTCATTCCATGCAATAGCATACAAAATATAAATTTGAGAATTTTTACAATTTCTTTTAGCGAAATCATTGACTGATTTTATGCCTTTTCACTTCCAAAAGACCCTTCTTTAAAACAACATTTGAAAAGAGAATCCGCGATACACATTTCAAAAATGTGTTGTACATTGAAACTAGAGTAATAAAATAATAACTATCAAATTTTACCATAATTGTTGAATTATTTCGCCTAAAATACAAAAAGAATACAATTATTCACTTATTGACATTGGCAATGTCGTTACTGTTGCAAACTGAAGAAAAATTTCAATTTGATTATATCAACACCTTTGTTCATCAATGGCAAATTACAATTATCTGTATTAATTATGAAGGTTAGGTCACGTTTAAAAGAAACCACCAATCTACATGGATTGGTGCTGATGCAACTTTGTAGGAGAACATTTACAGAAGTGCAAATCACAAACTAACCAAGCATACAATATTTAAGAAAGCGGACCATAACTGGTGGCTGTTCCGGAAATGCTGAATTCCAGTTGACTTCAATAACTTCCTATAGATTTTTGCAACTCAACAAATTCCATTCCATTGCCATAGAGGATTCTTATGCATGATGTTATCACTCAAAAGATTTTTTTTGAAAGAAATATCTATCAGTCTTGTATCTATCAGTATTTAAAATTTCATTGCAACAAGATACTAAAAGTTCTTTTTTAGCCAAACAGAAGCCCAGTCTGACATTTTAAAAAAATCTATGTCAAGACACTGAACATTTCTTTACGACTACCTGGAGATTTAAAAATTTCAAGACCTCGTTTACGTTTTGAGGCTAAAAGTTTCCTTTCAAATCAAATCATCCTTAACATGGATATTTAGTTTTCCCCTTCATACATAGACACTAAATAAATTTTTTTTGGACTAAATCTGAAGTGAGAATGTCTTAGAATTTATTCATGCCGGGACACTAAAAACTTCCTTTAAAACATCTTTTTAAACTGAAAAGCTGTTAATTCGTGTTCCTGTAGCGAACTATGTAAGATCCTACAATACAGATTTGACAAGGAAATTATATCCAAGACAGCATGGAGTTTGACTCCAATCCTGCACTCCAAATACTAGTCACACAAGTTTCCTTTAGATCTGCTAATCTATAAATATAATGGTAGAAATACATGCAAATTAATGTGGACTAGTGCACATTTTATGACGACCTAAGGGAAGAAATTAAACTCAAAACAATATAAATACAAATACAGTGTATTATGTTAATGTAATAACTTATTACAGAGGCCAACACAATTGTTCTATAACAAGTATAATCTAAAAAGAATCAAATCTACTGCTATCAAATACATACTGTACATGACTATATATGCAAAGATACATGTACAAGTTCCTAAAATGTCTTGCTAACTTCACATGCAGGAACTTACATAGCTATTTCATACAAGAAAAGAGAGGAAAAAATATGACTCCTCCAATATGAATAAGTGCTGATTTCCCATAATTCACTCACGATAAGTATACCACCTTACTTTTACAAAAAGTCTGCACAGGAAGGCTTTCATTGAAAACCAATCTGGCCCACTTGAAAAAGAAACAACACAAACATTATTAACAAGTACATGGCATTCCCATGGGTTTATCAAAGGATATATACTGTAAAGGGTAATTAACATTTTATTGCAAACTTCAGAAAATCATGCTAACAAAATTAAGTTCTGTAAATGATCCAGAAAAATGATCAGCCAGTATAGGTGAAAAATTACTGTGCAATAAGCCAACTAAGACCATGTGTAGCATGTCCAAGAGTACATCTCTCTAACTCGTATACTTATAACATACTGCATTTATAAAGCTTTCTGGATAAATTTTGGACAAATTTTGATTTGTTATAATGTAATATTCTGCATTTTACAAAAGGGTAAAAAAATGCATGTTACTGTGTTGGACACAAAACAATAATTATCATAGACATAAACTGCATACCCTCCAACTCATTTTAAAAAATGAATCTAAGCATGATTATTTTGTGTCCTCTCATTTTTTTTGAAAATCGAATACCAAATTTTTGTTACTTTAATTATTTATAAACTTTTAGAACAAATTTCTACAATGCCTAATTAGAACCATGCCCATGGGAATCAGAGTGGGACTGACTTATAATGAGGTATGTAATTCATGTTATTTGAATAACATGACCATAATCATCTTATAATAAGAATGGTGTTATAATGAGGTATGTAATACATATAATTGACTAAGGTGACCATAATCATCTTATAATAAGAAAGGTGTTATAATGAGGTATGTAATACATGTAATTGACTAAGGTGACCATAATCATCTTATAAGAATGGTGTTATAATGAGGTATGTAATACATGTAGTTTGACTAAGGTGACCATAATCATCTTAAAATAAGAATGGTGTTTTAAGGAGGGTCCCTATAGTGTGGGAGCAAAGTAATATAAAGTGTATGAAAAATTAGACATTAAACTATTGTGTTTCTGCTTAACTTAACACTAAGCATGAATCTTAAATATTTAATGACTTTCTAAAACTAATGTAAAAGATAACTGCAAAACCTGCAACAGTCATATTAGAAGATCAAAATGATACAATAAAGGAACAAGATACACTGTTTTTTGATTGGATAAACAACCTGATTTTTGAGAAGAAAAACTACTATACTGTTCTAAATATCTTTACAATTGTAACATGTACATCCTATCAACAGTAATATACAGAAAATATAAGAATTATTTAAATGTGTTAAAAATGGAAAAATAACCCATGACAAATGAATGATCTAAATGATTAATAATGAAGTTTCTGGTTTTGATGGTCAACTGAAGAACTATCATAAGCAGTACTGGTGAACAAGATAATGTAAACTGCATTTTGGTTTGCTTTGGTTTTATAGCACAGCAACACAAGCAGGCTATTTAGTGCTCTGCCTAAGGATACTCCACAGCAGCTGACCCTAGCTGGTTCATTGGTAGGATTCAAACCTTCACTCTTTTGGTCACAAGTCCAGCATGCTAACCAGTAAGCCACTTCAGCTACCTATAATTTTAGTGTACATAAATTGCATTAACTGCATAAAGCCATAGCTGAGCATGGTCTGTGCTGTTTGTTTGAAATTATCTTGTTCATTATGGAATGGCAGATCTTAATCAAGACTACTGATATTACATTATCTGGTTCATTATGAAATGGCACTTAGAGTCTAGACTCTCTGCCTGAAAACAGAAAATTCATTATAGAATGGCAGATCTGGGTCTATTCTGCTTTGCCGTTAACACATATCATATACCCACTAGTTTGAGCACAACATGACAAATGGCACCCATGTTACATGATCTTAATGATTACAGAACAAGTGTACATCACCACGGAACTGCATGATTTTAGTACAAGTACCTAGTAAGGACAAATCACTGTATATGTTTGAAGTTTATAAACTGTGACTATCCATAGGTACCTTGGTCTACCAAAGACTGTCTGATCATAATCATATCTCCACTGTCTGACATGAAGATCTGACAAAGACAACTTAGGGGTCATGTCCTGGTAACCTTTGAATTAGCACCAAAATTGAAAATGCAGCTTTCAGAAATCTGAAAGTAAATCAAATTGTTCAGCACACTGATGCTCTTCAGCCAGAATGCACAGTTGCGCAGTCTCCTAAACACAAATGTATAAGATTTCATCTGATTTGCTGATAAAATTATGATTTTAGTAATAACATATGTTCCCAGAACATGACACCTAAGTGGTTGTTTTTAAGTCTTCACAGAGGATAGTGGAGACCTGATTAAAATCTGATTGACCAAATGCTGCACCATGGTTAACAAGGGAAATAAAATATTAGAATGGTGGTTGGTTGAAAATCATTGTATTCCTGTAGCACTACACACTAAAAATACTGTAGTATAAAAAACACCCCACCCCCCACAATCTTTTGTGCTTATAATTAATAGTCTGTAGAAATCACTTTTTAATATTTTAAAAATCATTTTTTAACAAAAGAATGATTCCAAAAAAGACCAGAACGTTTAAAATTTTTTGATCCCTTGGTAATGACTGGACAATGGTAGGTCCTATTTTCAATAAATTCAACATTGTAAGCAGGAATTCTTCAGTAACATCATTCAAGAAAGAGTGAAAGGTATACACTTTTCATTCTTTTAACAAGCAAGATCAAAACAAAATACTTAAGCTGTCTGCTTACAGAGCTTGTATAAAAATCACTGAACTACTGCATGACATCACAGTAGAAAACAATGTCAGAACAAGGGTACAGGGAATGGCACATTAGATACAGTGAATGGCACATTATATGCTTGGGATTTGTCACTCTTCTGTGCAGAAAATGAAATTTTAAGATGTGTGTTTGTGAAATCAACAGGGTCCTCTTTAGCCCCAAGTGCAAGCCATCCATAAAATTTGGTAACATCTCAAGTTCTTGTTTAGAAACAAAATTGATAGCTAATGGAGGAAAGGTCATTATTACAAGCTGTGCTTAATGGAGGGCACATAAAAGAATCACAAGTCCAGAGGCCTTAAGTAACTATATGCAGAACAATGAAGAATATATTCCCAACTTGTCTTTCTGCACAAAATTTAAAAAATATTGTTGTTGTTATCAAGAGCTCCTCAGTGAGACTGATAATTTACTGGTCAAAAAAGAATTTCTAGGAATTCAAAACAAAGCCATGTCAACCTTTTAACTGTAGTGTGTTGAAGAAGTCTTGGATATTTTTCAGCATTAACAGGGTATTCAAATTAGTTTCTGTGGTAGACATACTGGATGTGAGTTTGGTACCATTTTCATAAATGACAATGTGGAGATCATTACAAGTCTTTTCATAAAAACCCCTTGTGATAATTATCATCCATCATGGGTGGTGGGGTGGGGTGGGTGGGGTAGTGACAAGATTTTTAAGATGGTTGTCAAAGTGGCCATACTGGATATATGACTGACACCAATTCATTAAAACCAACTAGGTATCGTAATAAGTTTACTGGTGAAAACCCCATGTTAAAATACTATCCATTTAGAAAAGAGTAGAGATAACAATATTTTCAAGATAAGACTTTCCATGCTGGAGTGGCAATAAGATTTTCAGAAGAAATGCTATGGTGGCCATTCTGGACGTCTGATTGGCACCATTTCATTTATGAGCAAAATTACATCAAAATAAATCTTCTGGTGAAAACCCATGTCAATATGTTCAAGTAGAGTTGTGATAAGATAAAATTTAAGACAGCTGTCATGGTGGCTATAGCGGATGTCAGATTAACATCATTTTTATTTAACAATAACTAAACATCATGTCTTGGTGAAAAAACCATATTGTTACATCCACCCATTTAGATAAGTAGGAATCACAAACTTGTAAGATGGCTGCTGCAGTGGTCATGTTGGATGTCAGATTGGCACCACTTTCATTTAGGACCAACTAGACATCATGAGAAGCTTTTCAGTTTAAACCCCATATTGATATAACTCCATTTAGGAGGAACAGCAATATGATTTTCAGGATGGCTGCTCTTGTAGCCATATTGAACATAGACTGGTGTCATTTTCATATAGGACAAATTAGAAATCATGAGAAGTCTTCAAGCAAAAACCCCAATGTTGATCAGTTCAGGATTGGTAAGAATAACAAGATTTTCAAGGTGTCCACTGTGTCTGCTATATTGGCCATCGGATTAACATCATTTTGATTTAACAAGACATCATACAAAGTCCAAGAGCAAAAATCCAAATGCTGATATGACCATCCATTCGGGAGGAGTAGCGATATCAAAATTTTCAAGATAGCTGCTGTAGCCAATCTGGTTCAAGTGCCATTTGAATCGTATATCTTCATAAAAGAATTATCTACAAACTTTGTTACAAAGCCTCTAACAAATTCTAATTAGTGCCATGGTTTACAACAAGAGTTCAACCGAATGTAGTGTCTCACCTGCAAATAGCATTGTAATATCACAGCTTTCTACTTCAGTAGATGTGACTGGAAATGATCATATATCAGAGTACATCCTTTATGCAAAAAACTTTTTACTTAAGTAGGTGTGACAGGAAACAATATCATACCACAGCACATCCTTTAGGCATATGGCTTTGTGCTTATTAAACAGATATAATAATTGCCAACCTACCAGGATACAGCCTTTTGGCATTTAGCTTTCTGCTTTGATATGTGTAACAGGAAAAGTTAGCATACCACAATATATCCTGTAGGCACATAGTTTTCTGCTTTAATAAATTCAGGATATGCTAACCTACTAGGGTACAACCCTTGGGTACACAGCTTTCTACTTAAATAGATGATACAGGATATGTAAACCTACCCAGGGTACAACGCTTAGGCATAGAGCTTTTTGCTTAAACACATCATACTGGATATGTTAACCTTCTAGGGTACAACCCTTATGTACATAGCTTTCTACTTAAACAGATACAGGATATGCTAACCTACCAGGGTACAGCCCTTAGGTACATAGCTTTCTATTTAAACAGATGATACAGGATATGCTAACATACTAGGGTACAACCCTTTGGTACACAGCTTTCTGCTTAAACAGATACAGGATATGCTAACCTACCAGGGTACAACCCTTAGGCATACAGCTTTCTGCTTTGATAGGTGTGAGAGGAAAAGTTAGCATACCACAGAACATCCTTTATGCATATAGCTTTCAGCCTCAACAGGAGTGACAGGAAAAACTTGCATACCAAAGTACATATTTTAGGCATATAACTTTCTGCATCAATTTGTGAGACAGTAGATGCAAGAGTACCAACTTTACTTCCTACTTTTGCAGGTAAGAGAGAAATTGCTAATATATCTGGGTACAAACTTTTGACATACAGTTTTCTGCTTCAGCTGGTGTGACATGGAAACTCTACCATACTAGGTATATAGTAATATTATGCCAAAGCTACACCTGCATACAGAATGTGATGTCTTGCCTACAAATGTTGTGCTTTAGCAGGTGAAACAGGAAAATCTAACATACCAGAGTATAAAATTAAGGCAACAATAATTTTATGCCAAAGTCACAGCTGCATGCTGCAAATGATAGAGAAATACATACTTTCAATGAATCCTTCAGAAAATCTTAATATTGATGGCATCAACAATACCAACAATACAGTAAACCCTAGCTTAACTGGGTACACAAAATTCAAGCATATCATAATATGGTATAAGAAAAAACCATTTCCTGATAGACCGCAACAAATTAAAGCTGGGCAACCAAATGGCTCAAATTCAAAGCCCAGCTGGGCAACCAAAAATGACTAAAATTCAAAGCCCATTTGGGCAATCAAATGACTCCAATTCAAAGCCCAGCCCAGCAACCAAATGACTCCAACTTAAGGCCCAGCTTGGCAACCAAATGACTCAAATTCAAAGCCTGCTTGGCAACCAGTCTATAATGGCAATTGCTTTTTATTTACCCCAATGCAAAATCAATAAAAAGAATAGTGTAAATGAAATGACATAAAAAAATGTATTTTGATACTGATTTTCAACAAGTTACATTTAAATTAAAGATTCTGAATAACTGAGTAATTATTTTTCATTTGGGATTACCTAAAAAACTTGGATCACCTGACATTCTTGCAGAGCAAAAAAAAAATAATTTTTTCCATTGTCTAGCATACATCCATGCTTTTTTGCCAAAAACATTTACCCTTTTAAACTTTTTTCAAAGTTTCAATTAAATATAGCAACTTATTCAGGGGTGATCCATTTAAACATTCATGGTATTCCAGAGATATATTTTTATAAATAAATGTCAGGGTACTTTGACTGCACAGAGTTCACATTAAAATGATAAGGAAATTATGAACTGCATCTATGGGTCAGTATCACACATTAAAAGTGCCTTCCCTGGGTCCCAGGTATGTTTTACTGGAACAGTATTTATAAGCTGTATAACTTTTAGGGTACTAATATAAAATCAAATTCACAGTTCAGTAATCACAGCAGATTTGATATACCTACATTTCACCATTCACAGATAATTAAAGGTAAAATTATATATAAAAAAATGCTTGCATTGAGAAATATCATGGTGAGGAAAAGTACTTTCTGATTTGTAGTTTTTCTTGTAGATTCGTAAACCTATCTGTGATACATTAAAATGTACCATAAAAATGTATCACACTGTCACACAAAAAACAAACAGTTCAATAATTATTCTACTTTAAACAGATAAATACAGGAAAAAACATCCCACACCCTAAGTTTTTTCATTCAGAGTTTTGTGACAACCTCAATATTTACACTGAAAAAAAATTAATAAATGAATACTACATGGTGAGAGAATAGCAAAAATATGCCATTTCAAATAAAACTATGACATGACTATTTTAGTTTCAACATATATATCATTTTCCTAGATTTTATCAAAAAAATGAAAACGAAATTTATCATTCTATTCTTTTTAACAAAAATTAGCATTTTATCACAATACAGTTTTGTTTTTTTGATGCGTATCTATTAAGAGTATTATAGGGCTAATCCAGTAACTATTGAAAAGAAATTGAAAAATATTTTTCAAGAAGTTCATTTTTATGTGGACTGTGTGCATATGTACAGAAGTTATAAAAAAAAGTGGGGCTAGATAATCTTGCATGTAGTGTAAATATTTAATATTCTTTCAAAAGTCATATACTAATTTTCTGCAAAAAGGAAACCCAAGTTTCTGACCAACAGCAAGGGTGATGGCATTTGTTAACTGTACAACTCCACACAAAAAAAAAAGTTAAAACAAATATTTACATAATATAAACAGTTACATTTTTCTGGCCTAAGATTGTGGTGAATTTGAAAACCAAACTAATCTTCAAGAAAATATTATGTTCACAAGAAATATACATGTATGATAAAAACACAACAGAACCACATTATCTTGACAAACGTCTAAGTTTGTTATGGCAATGTATATTATATGTAGTAGGTACATTTCCTCTCATACTATGGATGAAATAGATACTACATTAAAGAATAATTCTCTTTATCCTTATTCTGTATAAATTTATTTTTAACACCCCTTTATTAGCAGCAGCTTTTTCTCATCAGTGTAGTTTTATAAAACACTGTTGGAATAAAAGGTTTACATTTATTTTTGTTAAGAGTCGAGAGAGCATGCAATCAAATATGGTAAACTACCACAAAAGATGTATTTGTCTGCACACTGTTAATACACTAAACTTGTAAGTTGCCAAAATTTGAGTCACAATATTTTAACGATCCTAAATCACACAGATTTACAGTATTAGTAAGAAACTGGATTGCAATTATCTATGGGATCAAAGAAGGTATTCCTAATAAAAATTACTTTTCCAACGTACAGCTGTCCCCAAATCTGGTAAAAAAAAAAAACTGGTTAACCATAACCTAGGTTATAATTCATGATGGGGTTTATCTTCTATACCGTAAATTAATATTTGCATAAAACTGAAGGGTCTATAGTACTAACATATACATAAAATCAACAGGACAGTTCAATGAAGTCTCTCTCTGTGTAATATTCTTCACTAGCAGTAATTATCATCAATGTTATTCTCATCCTCTTCTTCCTCATCTGCCTCATCATCAGATGATGAATTCAAATGTTCCATGAAGTTGGCTGAATTCTGAACATGAAAAAATCTCTTCTGAGGTCTACTTTTTCGTCTGCTTGAACTGGTAGCAACACCGCATTCTACTTTTCTGTGATTCTCAAATTCAGCCACATTTCTTAACTCCTCCCCACATTTGATACATGTAAATGTATTAACTTCTGGCTCTGTAGGTGACAGCTCTAAACCTGATGATACTGGATTCATGTAATTCCTAAAAAAGTCGTCTTCTCTCTCTTCAAAATCATCTGATCCCTCTTCTGTTTGCCTTGGATTCAATCCAGACTCAGCCATATGCCTTCCCTGCTCCTTCTTCTCTCCATCTATGTTCCTTTTAGCTGCATTTGTGTGACCAAGACCAAATTCTTTCCAGTCAAATATGTCCTTTGGGTCATTTTCTATGCCATGATATAAATCTTGAACCAACTGTGAATCAGAATTTTGATCAGTAACCTTCATTTCACTCTGTGGCCTCCATACATTTTGCATAAAAATATCAGATTTCTTGACCGAACTAACGGATGAGATTGGAATATGTACTCTAGAGCCCCGCAAAAGTGTTTTTTCACATGATTTTTTGGCAGTCATGTTTTGATTTGATTCACAGCTAGATAAAAATTTTCTAATTGAATCATACGGATTCACTCCTGTCAAAGATGCTTCCTCACATTCATCAGATCCTTCCAGACTAGAATTTTGATTCTCTGCTCTTGCAACCATTCTTCTGCCCAATTTATCTGATTTCTTTGCTATACTGTACATCCCTAGCTCCCTTCCTTGTGCTTTTCTTTTTCTTGATTTTGAACCCTCAGATAGATTTGATAAACTCGAATCTGTTCTAGCATTACCCAAAATAGATGAGTTACTACTATCAACATCGTCCAAATTACTAGCTTCCATGTCTGCTGTTGTGGAGGAATTAAGGCAACTGTCTTGACTAGAACAAGCACCATCGTATAATTCAGTTTTCTTTCTTTTTGAGGCTTTGTTCTTCCCTGTCTCTGTTCCATTACCCCGATCTCTTACCATTGGAAATGCACGGTGGGCATTTACACCGGCCTGAATGCGATTCAGACTGGACATTTTGGCTCGTTTTCGCCGACCTAAACAGTCTGCATTCACATGATCATCGTAGGACTTTTGGTGTATAAACTTGGCATTGCATTTAGGGCACTTCAAAGGTTCTCCTTTGTGTGTATCCTGGTGGCGCTTCAGAGCATAGCGAGCTAAGTAGGATTTGCCGCAAACATGGCATTCGTGTGGTTTCTCACCTTAAAAATGATGAAACAAAAAGTACATCAAGGATCTTCATCACTTGTAGGTGTATAAAGAATACTATCAATTGAATATTTGGCATGTTCACATTTATAAGACATGTCCAATTGCAAACAACACTGACCCTGATCTACCACTGCATAATGCACCTGGGGATCAGGGTTTATTCTATGGATAACTCCAAAACTCCAAACAAACTGCACAGCCCCTTGTGTTCCGCCAGTTCCTTATGCAATGGTAGATCAAGGTCTTTATTGTGTACAGTTATATATGTGTATATATATATATATATATATATATATATATATATATATATATATATATATATATATATATGTGTGTGTATGTATATGTGTATGTATGTGTGTGTGTGTGTGTGTATGTGTGTGTGTGTGTATGTATGTATGTATGTATGTATGTATGTATGTATGTATGTATGTATGTATGTATGTATGTATGTATGTATGTGTATGTATGTATATATATATATAATTTTAGCATTTTAAAAATAGGTTTGCTTTTTCTTCCAAAAAGAAATTAATTTTTGACTTCAAGCTTCATATAAAAGCACTATGTTTAATCAAATTCAAAGAATTGTCTGACAAATGGAGAGAAGTCATTATTTTGTTATCCATTAAGGCCAAGGTCAAAAATTGGTCAGTCCCTTGAAAGTAATATCATGTTATTTATTGATTGGGCAAACAGGTACAAAAATATATATATATGTGCCTGTGTGTTTGTCTGATTTGAATTTTGAATGTCGCTTTAACAGTTTTTCAGCCATATTGCTACTATGTTGGCAGTGTGGCAGTTTATAGTGATGTCTAGCACTGAGGCATCATTCCACAGACATGTGTTGTCATATCCGACCCAGTTACATTATCCTGACACCAGGTCGATCCAGAACCTAACACTAACCCCATAATGCTGAGTGCCAAACAAGGCAGCTGCTATATCCGTTTAAGTCTCTTTTATGACTCAGCTGAGGTTCAAACCCAAGACCTCCCACATCCAATGCAGACATTCTATCTGTACCAATTATATAAACATTACAAACATGATGTGGTGCAATGAATAAATGGCAAATTAACATCCACCAATAGCCTGCTAACACTGCAGGTGACCTATCAGGTTGTTAAGCTTCACCTGTCAGACACCGTATCAGGTAGCTTTAAAGGCATACAGTATTCACCCACCCTCCTGGCAGCTATTTAATTTTTTTTTCTTATTTTCTTTTTTTATTCGGGTAACATGAATATTGGTTGCAAAGTCAACTGTGGTGCCCAAATGACCTCTTGGGTTAAGGGATTGATGATGATGATGATGATGATGATCATGATGATGAATAATTTGAAAATGTTTAATAGGTAGGTGTATTAGAATCTCTTTTTTGAGTCACAACCTGCCATAAATTATATATATATATATATATATATATATATATATATATATATATATATATATATTAAATTCCTTAATAAATGTATGCATAATCCTTTCTACCTAAGACAAAGTTGCTGGTACTCTGTATTTTCACATTCTTTCATTCCTCAAAGACTTTTGTAAAAATGTTTCAAATAGTAGTCCTAAATATACCATAAATATTGCATAACAAAAATTAAAGATAATCTCAAAATTTTTGATTGTCAATTTAACCAAAAATTTGATTTTTGGGAACATGATCTATTACCTTATCCTACATAGCTTTTCACAGTCCCTCCAACTTTCCGCAGCGCAAGCATTCTAATAGGAGATTTACTGTGCAACAAAAAAAATTCTTCTTATATTTATTAGTGTACTAGCCAATTAAAAACCATTACATGAATATCATAAACTTTGATGGAGATATTACCTGTGTGAATCTTCATATGCTTTCTCAGGGCAAACTTATCGATGCAGACTCGATCACACACCGAACACTTGCATCTGAGGCTGACATCATGTTTCCGCTGATGTAACTTCAACATGGCTGCTGACCCATATGCTTTATTACACTGGCTGCACTTGAAACTCTTGGGTGCATGACTATTCTGCATGTGCTGAATCAACTTCGTACGGCTTGCATAGTACGTTCCACATAAATGACAGGTTTGAATCGTCAATTTCTTCACATTGGACTTTTTTACACTCTGTAATGGACCACATGGAGAAGTTCCCTCACTTTGCTCGTGTGCCTGCTCGCTCTCACCATTGCCATCATCTACTGCATCAGATTTGGCAGAGAAGGTTGTTTTAATTACTGTTTTGAACAGTGAGTCAGGATTTATAACAGTTGATCTGACCTTTGACATGGACTGACTTGATCCCTGATTTAAATTTGAAACAGAATTCTTCTCATTCTCAATGCTTAATGATCTTGCATGGGAATATTTCTGTATGTCAATATCAGGAAAGGACTCTACAAAAACAGCCTCATTTTCATTCAAATTTGAACTCTGTGTTTGAGACCCAGAACCTATAACTTGTCTCAAATTTTCTGTATTTATGTTTGTAGTGGAATCGGAATTTGTATTATCTCTTGAATCCTGACCATTTGTGCTTTTTGCAACCTCCAAGGTCCTCAACGACGCTTCAACTATTGTTTGTTCAAGATTACGATCCGACTTTTTCAGTTCTTCAATAGCATGTGCCTTGCGGTGCTGAGACAAGGCACTGCTACTGTTGAAAACTTTATTACAAGTGACACAAATATACTGCTTTTGTACATGTTTGAGCATGTGACGCTCCAAGATAGCAGCTGATCTAAAACTTTTGTCACACATTCCACAATTGAAACTGATTTTTTCACCACTACCACCTGCGTGATGTCTTCTCATGTGTCGCTTCAAACCTTGCTTTGAATAAAGTTTCTTGCCACATTCTTCACAGGTTAATTTCACTGCATTTTCTCCAAGTTTCTCATGAGCCGTAAACTGATGTAGCTTCAAACGACGCGAATCTGGAAAATCTTTCTGACAAATTTCACAAGTAAAAAATTGCTTATGGAACTGTTTTAAATGATCTCTGTATTCAGCCAAAGTATTGCATACTACGTTGCATACTTCACATTTTTTACTATGTTCCTTGTAATGAACCTTGCGCAAATGACGCTTTACGCTGGATCTTTCCGAGAAAAATTTATTGCATATTGGGCAACTATAGGGTTTCTCTCCATTATGAATTCGCATATGGCTGTGTAAATGTCCAGTCTGTGTGAACCGTTTGCCACAGATTTCACATTTGTATGGTTTTTCACCAGTGTGCAATCGCATATGCTTCACTCTTGAACTGGAATCTGGCGATATCTTTCCACATACTGGGCAATCATATATCTTCCCAGTTCCCAGTCCATAATGAGCCCGCATATGGGCATCAAAAGTTTTTTCCTCCGCAAATTTCTTACTACACTGATCGCACTGAAATGGATGTTTCTGACGCCTATGCTCTTTGTATGACCTCCAAGATGCATAACTTTTGTCACACTGTTTGCAAATAAACTTGTAAACAAGACTGACTGCAGAACTACGAGATGGGAAATTTTCATTATTAAGTGACGGTAACTCATTCATTCCTCTTCCTATACCAGTGTTATTATCAATACACCTTTGTAACAATGCCTGTTTTATTTCCTCATCAATTTGGGCAATATTTGTTTGCATTTGTGAGGCATCATGGGTTTCTTCCTGTTCCTCATCTTCATCTGATATTTTCTTCTGATCTTTTTCTTCACACTCACTATATTTCTCACTTTTGTTCTTTATTGTCATAACAAACACTGAACCAGAATCAGAACGTAAACTGCCAGACAATACTGTTTTATTCTTACTACCTTTCATCCTATTCCAATTTTTATTAAAATCTTTATTATGATCTTTTGAGGTAATTTTGTCTTGAAATTCATAATCATCTGTGCCAGAACTATTTGGTTCTTCTTTAATTTGCATAGGTACATTCTTCTCCGCATCATAGTCATCATCATCACTTGGGAATGAATCTGGACTTTCTTCTTTAATACACTTTGCATTATCTGCAAAGTTAACTTTTAGGTGTTCTTTGACCTTTTTGGGGTCACTGTTTTGACCTTTGACATCCTCTAAATCACTGTCAGTGTCATATTTGTTCAAGGTGTCTGGCACATGCAGGTCCTGTGGCACTCTTTGCAAGTACATTCTTGGCAGGCCATCTTCCAAAGAAAGCCTTGTGGTCCAGCCAACTCCTTCCATAATGACTCTAAGATTCTTGTCCAAAATTCAAAATGATACCACATTCATTCAGAACAACAAATTATCAGTTAGACTAATCTTGGAAATTCTTGTCCTGAAAAGAGATGTAAAATTAACGTCACCTATTGCAAAACTCTGACAATGAAATCCCCCCATTTTTATTGCATGCCATAATCCTCCCCAACCCCTTCTGGATAGTCACCATAGGGTATGTATATGTGTATGCGCATGTGTGTATGTATATGTATGTATGTGTGTGTATATATATATATATATATATATATATATATATATATATATATATATATATATATATATATATGAGAGAGAGAGAGAGAGAGAGAGAGAGAGAGAGAGAGAGAGAGAGAGAGAGAGAGAGAGAGAGAGAGAGAGAGAGAGAGAGAAAGAGAGAGAGATTAGTTAATATCTGATAATTTTGCACATCCAACCACAGACCCCTCAGACCCCATCCCAGGAACACAGAAGCAGGCCTCCTAAGTCCCTGGGGTGGGGTGAAAGGTAAGATGTACATGTATGTCATGCACATTTGATTTTATATTGTTTGCTTAGCATTTGTCCATGTATATATGTATATATATGTCATTGTTTCTTTTCACCAGGGGGGGGAAGTGCCAGGGTAAGCTATACGTAAACAGTGACAAATGGCTGACCAGAAACACATTCTTTTGGTTTGGCCTAATAACAATACAGATTTATTTATTTTAATAAAAAAAAAAATCAATAAAATCAATAAATTTTTTAATCAGTAAAAGTACTACAAATGAATGAATTATAAACTTGGCTGCAATATTTATCTTTAAATCAAGGCCATTTGCTTTTACATTGGCCCAGTTTCTACAAGGTGGCTGCTTACTGGTGATATCACATCACCTACTGACATTAGTGCATGCCACATGTTGTACAATAATAGCACTACTTCTTTATATCATCATAATGTTAGCACCACTGTTAAAGAGTATCACTACTATTTATGATATTGTCACTTTTTTAAATATATCACTTTTTAAAAAAATAAAATGAGATCACCACTTTTTTAATGACTTATCATAAAGTCACATTTTTTACAACACCATAAGGATATCATCACTCTTTTAATGATATCATCATAATGATATTGACACTTTGTAATGAAATCATCATATTCATATCACCACTTTTTTCACAACATCATCTTAGTATCAAAATCTATTGCTCTGCAAAAAGCAGTTGTTACTGCTTGGACAAGCACCAAGGACAAAATTACAGCTCCAAGAAAATTTCATTTTATTTTCCACTGCCTATTTACTATTCCACACCAAAATCACATGATGGTACATCACAAGGCCAACTGTGATCTTTCACTATAATGAGCCAAAAAGGTGGACCATTATTTTATACAGTACATGCATTGTGGATTTAAGAATAAAAAACAGTCATGGTGGTCATTTAATCCAAAGCAGGGATAGCAGTTGTTTTAAATGTCCATATTTGGATTAGTGGATGTATTTGGTTTTATTGCCTCTCCATTAGGCTAATCAGTGGTAATAGCTTTCAAAGTTAATTGTTGTTAATACAGTGCCACAGGTTGTGCAAATCAAAGAAGGTCCATGTAAAATACTCTATACCTAAATGGGGGATCAGTGTGGTCCAGCGATCTGAAGTGCTCACTTTTACTGACCACCACCATCTTTGTCCATCTCCAGTAGCTTCCTGTGTGCCAGTGGTTCTAACTTGCACTTTCCTGGATTCTTCCTCCACCAGTTATACTGACTGCCATGTAAATGGCTCTAAACCCACAAAAACAACACCTAAATGATTCTGTGAAATAACTCTGATTTTAAAACAAGGCTCTTATCCTCATCGTTGACATTAAACCTTCTATTTTTACGAATTAGTAACAATTGATCAAATTATGAAGACTGACATAAAACTACAATTGCATGCATGGAAACAAAATTACTGTAAACACTTGCACAAAGTTGTCCCCAGAAACAAGATCAATATTATTAAAACATAATGCAGACACTACTCAACATAACATTCTGTTATAACTAAGAGGGGTATAACAGACTGCATATCATTTTAGGTGAAATCTGAGAGTCTTTTTAGTTTAAAAAAAAGACCTCAAAATTGATACTTTTACTTGGTCCCACATGTGTGTGTGTGTGTGTGTGTGTGTGTGTTTACACACATATACAGAAGGGTTTCTAATACAGGTACTGGAATCCTATAAAAGTTGTGGAATTTAAAATACAAATTTCACAGGCCTTGAAGTCATGGAATTTCTGATAGTGGAGTTCAAAGAATGCATAACTGCTAGTTTCATAGAGCACCAAGCACTGATTAAAAAACAACATGTTTTGAATATGACACAATTACTATTGATAATGCAAGATACAGTATTGTGGTCCCCGAGTTTTATAAAATGGCCCTGGAAAAGGTTTTGAAACATCATTGAATTTGTTTTTGTTAAGTCTGCTCTCTCTCTCTCTCTCTCTCTCTCTCTCTCTCTCTCTCTCTCTCTCTCTCTCTCTCTCTCTCTCTCTCTCTATATATATATATATATATATATATATATATATATATATATATATATATATATATATATATATATATAATATATATATATATATATACATACACACACACATACATACATACATACATACATACATACATACATACATACATACATACATACATACATACATACATACATACTAGGGCATAACCAACTTTTGATCCAGAAATCAGATACCCAACGGGCAGTATGAACTTCTGATTAATCGATGTCGGATATGGCAGGAATGACCAATTCAGATAATAAAAAAAATAAAGTTGAATTTCAACAGCACAGTGTCTAACACTGTGTGTCATTCAAAAGTGTGGTAATAAAGTTAAATAAGAAGTCAGAAAAGTCCAATATGGTCAACATAACAGGGTGAAACCATAATACTTGAGTTACACCAAAAGATTTAAATTTTATTAAAATATTTAAATGCGCATGGGCATAACACACGCAGTTTAATAGATAATAAAGAAATTTATAACTTCCAAGTTCTTTGCAATTAATAGTAGCATCTCTGCTTTTTCAGCGGACATATTGTTTGTCGCTGTAAATAGCAGCATTGCTAAAACTTCTTTCACTATTGATGCTAGAGGGCTGTATTGAACAAAAACGTTTAGCAACAGCTGTCAGAAGCCAGAACGTTTTTCTGGGGATTTCCAGTATATATATATATATATATATATATATATATATATATATTAGATATGAATCCAATACGCGCTGGCACGTGAATTCAGATGACAGGGATGCAGAGGCGAGATTTTTGTCGGATGTGCTAGAGGCAAATAACTCCTGGTAGTAAGCATTTCCGATTAATCGAATCGTATCCGAAATTGGAAAAATTTCATGCCCAAAATCCGGAATTGGAAATTGGTAGAAAAATGCTAATTGGTTATGCCCTAATAAATACATACATATTACATTAGTTAGGATGTGGCTGTGAGTTAGAATTCCCTTTAATGGTTAATTTATCTGTTTATTGTGTTCAAAGAGTCTAAACAATACAATGCAACTGATGGGGTACAATAAATGTTTGCTGTGCATATAGAAAGGTTTTATACCATACATCAAGTAGAATAGTGTGATTATTATCTAATCAGTCTTTGTGCATGAACTAGACTGGTGTACTGCCCACAAGCACTGATTTCATTATTAAGGATTACAAAAAAGGTATAGTGTCTTAGGCTAATACTGACCAAAGCAACTTTCAACTTTTCATGAGTCTTGTTAATGAAATAAGTTATTGTTTTTGAGTTGGTGTTAATACAAATTGCTCTTTGACAAACTGGAATGGGCTTCTGTTTGACTACAGTAGGATCAGTGAAAATTGGACATGACATTTAAATGTTTTGTTACCACATGACGTTATTATAATACTGAATGTACAATTTTCTTTGAATACCAAATTAACAGATTTCAAAAATTTCTATCTATGCAATCATAATGCACATTAGTAATGTCAGAAAAGTAAATATTATTGTTAATTAGAAGCTTGAAATAAGCATATGCTTGTTGCTGAATCCTCTACATCTCTTCTTTGAATTTATGTACTTTCCATTACGACTTCAGCAAATAAATTCTGTTTAAATCAAGTAAAAAAATGAGGCCATGCTATCAATAAGCTTTGGAAATTATGATGTACATGTGGATCCCCATGTAGCCAAGTGGTCTGAGGCATTTACTTTTACCGATCACTGCCATCTCACCCTTGTCTCTGTAGATTTGCCACCTTGAGGCTGTCCAATATGGGTATGTGAGAGCTTGCCAGTAGCTTCCCTTGGGTCAGTGGTTCTCACTAAGGCTTTTGTATGTTCTACTTCCACAAGTATATGGCTGCCATGAAGAGCCTATCAGAGCCTAAAAAAAATTGTGTTAAACCCAAAATAAAAACATGATGTACCTGTCTGGATGTCTTTATATTCCACATACTTGATCATCCCTGTATACTATAAATAATTTTAAACAATAAATAATTGGAAATTAGTCTGTAATTTGTTAGTCATAATAATTCTTTTTGAAAAATTATTATTGTTGCAAAGTGTTACTGAAAAGAGACCAGAACAAGAGTCCCTTGATGAGACTGATATTCTACTGGGCAAAAGGAATTTCCAGGAATTCAAAACAAGACAATTTAACCATTGAACATTGAAACCACCTCTGATATTCTTTACAAATTAGCTGCTGTGGTGGACATATTGGACATCTGATTGGCACAATTTTTATTTAGGTCAAATGAAACATTATAAGAAGTTTTTATAATGAAACCCCATGTTTTACTGATAATCTATAGTAGTGAAACAAGCTTTTCATCATGGCCTTCAAAGCAGTCATATTGGTTGTATGACTGGTACCATAATCATCTAGGACACACTAGGTATCATATATGTATACTGGTGAAAAGCCTGATGTTGATACAGCCATCCTTTGAGAAGACTATTTTCACAATAACTGGCATCATGGCCATATTAAGTTTTAGTTATTTTCATTTAGAACCATGTAGACACCATAAGATATCCTCTAATGAAATCACCATGCTCTAATCAATTTCACTTTAATCTTTAAAAACACAAATTTCAAGATGGCTACATAGTGGACCTCAGATCAGCACCATTTTAATTTAATATGAACAATATATGAACAATATAAGAGTCTTTTAGTGAAAACCCAATGATGATTTGACCATTCACTCAGGAGGAGTAATAACAAAATTTTCAAGCTGCCCAGTGGCCAGTAGGGTACCATTTTCATTTAGGACCATGTAAACATCACATGAAGTCTTTTGGTGAGTCTTTTATGTCAATATGACTTTCAGTTCAAAAGAATTAGCGATGAAAAGATATTCAAGAGGAATTCTGTGGTGGCCATATTGAACATCAGATTGGCACCATTTTTATTTTGGTCTTTTTGTGAAAACTTCATGTTGATAAAATCATCCATTCAGGAGAAGTGGTAATGTGTTGTGGCCATATTGGATGTCATGTTAGTACCATGTTCATTTAAGACATACATGTGATTCTACCAACAGAAGGACAAAAATACCATTTTATAATTGAACTCAACCACTCTAAAAATTTGCAATTTTTTAAAAACTCAAACAGTATTTTTACATGTTCTATCAACACATTGGAGAAACCGGCCAAAACCAGTCTGGTGGGGACCACAAATGTTCAACCAGTTAAATGACCTGTGCGATGATCTCAGATCTATTGTTAAAAAACAATTGACACATGTACACCAAAAACTGTTAATTGATAACTTTACTGAGGGAATATGAGGAGTTTAAGGCCAACTGTAGGGTGTCTTTTGAGGTATTACAGGCAGTAAATGAATAAAAGATGGTCATGATGTTTTCTGAGCATTTTGATAAAAATCGACCTACCATTGTCAGGAGATGGAGAGACCAACCATAATAACTTTTTTCACCAGACACAGTAAACATTTTGATATTTTTGGTCATGTTAAATTGTTATCATATTGCTCAAGATATTTGAAGATTATTAATTAAGGGCACCTCTTGCATTTTTGTTGAATACATGGCAAAATGCCAAAACATGCTTTCTCCCAATTCTTAGAAACCAACAATGTATGGATATCAGAGTTTTAAGCATCTGTAGGCCAGCAGCAAAGATCCTGAGTTTGAATTGTGTTTCGAATGTGTGCATCTTTTAATCATTTGTGTTTCATGCACATAAATTCAGTTCAAACCCTAGGTAAAATAAATCAATTAACAGTATATTACAAGAGAATTAATTTTAAAATTGGAATAACTTATTCACACAAGCATAAATACAATATACATTTTTCATTGTTGATTTAAAGTCTAAATTAACTTTCACTGGCAGGGAGTGGAAGCCATAAAAAAAATGGAAATTAAAACCATAGTATTTTGATTTTTCCAGGTTATGTGTGTCTGTGTGTCTAGCTAGGTGACTGATGCATACCACAAAAAATTTTACCATTCTTTGTATAGGTATGAAATTGACAGAGACTTTTGAAATGTTTACAGTGTTGTGTGTGTCATACCTGTTTGTATGTGTGTAATAAAATAAGTGATAAGAGTCATAAATACAACTATGGCTACATTATAATCAAGTTACAAAATAAAGAGCAGGCAATTGTCAGATGTTGTGGACATTCAGATCAATATATCTGGACATCTATAACCATGACCACGGTATTTAGTGGACAATCCTAAATCTAGGATGCATATAGTCCTACAATGTAAGACCTAGACCCTGATATTTATGAATTGGGCATCAAGATCTTACTGCCAAAATAATGGCACTGTGTAGTGTTCTGAGGTCATTTAAAATCGGAATGGCAAGTCAAATTATCAGTCAGCCTGTAAAGTGCTTTTCTACAAATTAAAGTTTTATTCAGACTTTACTTACTCTTATGTCTTTTTCCTAATAAATTCAAATTCCCAATCAAGCAAATGATCATGTTTTCTAGTTCTGGCATACATTTCAGTTGGTTGGATTGCACTGGAAGCCTGGAATACCAAAATTGGTTAAAAGGATAAAAAGAATCTTGAACGAAACTAAGCTATCTTAAACACCTTCTTCAGTATTTATATATATTTTTATTCATTTCGTTAAAAAAGTATAATTCAACTTAAACTGATTTTGGCATTCCTTTTTTTAATCGCTTTCATGCCAATGAAATGTAAAAACCTGAAAACAGGTTTTTTTGCTTGTCTGAAAATTTTATTAGAACAATGACAACAGAGTAAGCAAAGACTGAATAAAACATTATGACTTTAATTTGTAGAAAAGCTTTGTTATGGGCTGCCAAGTATATGAGATATTATTGAAAATTTTACTTTCGCTACAATGTTAGTCAACATCAAAACATGCTATGAGGATCAAGGTTTCACAATGTAGGACTATAGTCCGATGCTACATCTCCGTTGGTTTGTACCGTATACCTATTTCAATAAAACATTTAACATGATAAAAAGTGTACAGAACTAAGTCAATTGAATCATTGATTTATAATTTCTAACCTGACTGTGACCAGAATAGCACTAATACTGGTATCCCCTTGCACCTTTCATGCTTAACTGACTTTCCATACTAACACGACACCATATTCAGTACACTATGGGGTAGTTTATTTCCATCTGACAGCATAATGATGTGATTCATCATGTTCCTTAACTGCCAGATAATTCCGTAAATTACCATAATGTTGAGTTTGGAATTTTCCTTTACACACACGAACATATTAATGAAACCACTTGTTAAATTCATGTGAAAGGAGTTTTTTTTTCTCATTTTTTTCCTTTGCTTGATTCGACTCTGTAAATATCGGAAGCAGACATTTGTATATGTATACATCTTTAGTCACGCATACACCCCATTGCTGAAAATGGACTTGTTCAGGATCTGGAAATGGGTTTAAGGCATGTCCATCTATAATATTGACAACTTCCGTTAAGCATCAAATGTGAAGACAATGACAGTGTTAAGACCATTCTACTCAGTCTGGTTAGAAAATATAAATCAATGAATGAATTGATTATGTTCTTTGCACTTTTTATCAAATTAAAGGTTTCTGTTATTGAAATTAACAGGGGGGTACAAACCAACGGGTTAGTAGGCTTGGACTATAGAATGTATGTACTGTAGACAAGGCTGCCACATGAGGTAAAAAGCACACAGTATTAAACTGTATAATGGTATCCATGACTATATCTGCCTTAGAAAAAGAGCACCTTTGAGTGAAGAAGTACTTTACAGCAACACTACATGATATACCGGTGTCATTACCCGTTTTGGCCAGGTGAGTGATCAGTCTATCACAGTCTGCTTTGACTTCTTCAGTGACCTCTACCTAAAAGACCAACATTTGAACTTAGAATATATATAGCTTTCTTATTAAAAAGTGAAGTTTAACAGTCAAACTGTGCAGCTCTTGTTTTAATTTACATTACTGTATTTCTGCATATTATAACTTCGAAGTCATTAAATAAATTTTACAACTGTCAATCTGAATTCCGACAAAAACGAAATAATGCTAATGGTTTGGAGGTGTACTGTTTTGATTTTGTACAAAAGCTCTCAAATAAGGGAACATAACTGTCAATATATTTTCACGCATATTTTGTCAGTAATACATATGTCTACGATCACAATATCACAATGCATCAAGCATCAAACACAATGACTGAATGAAACTTAAGGGTGTGCTAACTGGGTCAAATGCAATGAAATACATGAACCTGATTCATTCAATGAATGCAAAATCAGTGATATCCAGATGACTTCCGACATCCATAAAATCAGTCACAAGCATAATTAAAGATGCAAATTGACTATATGGTTGTAAATATGCAATTTATATGTGTTTTGTCGATGCATATAGCACTCACTGACATTCCAGCTTTGTTCCTGCAGCTCTACCTTTTCTGTAAAGAGTTGAAAAGTTAAGAATTAGATTACCTCCCTTGTATTATTTCAGCATGTGCGACAGACAGACGAACAGACAATAAGACATAGAGGCTAGGAAACTCATTAAGACTAAAGAAAACCCATATAACCTGCCACTCCACTTATTGAGGGCCTAACGGCATAGCGATAATACTCTCGCTTTGCGCCCCTGCGATCCCATGTTCAATCCCCGGAGCTGGCATGCGCAAGAATTAGCGGCATTTATGGACGACCATTTACTCTTGGTTTTAAACTGCTCTCCATATAAATGCCATATGACACAACCATATGAGGAGAGATCCGTGTCATTAATTTTAGCTTGATGATAAATTAAATGTTATTATTATTATTATTATTATTATTATTATTATTATTATTATTATTATTATTATTGTTGTTGTTGTTGTTGTTATTATTATCATTATTTATTATTATTATTATTATTATTATTATTATTATTATTATTATTATTATTATTATTATTATTATTACCTCGAATGAGTCTTACTCGTGTACTATAGCTAAACAGCGACGTAGCGAAGAAATATGGTGCACACGGCAAGAGCTGAAATTGCGCCCCAATCGAAGTGACGCACACGGCAAGAGCTGAAATTGCGCCCCAATCGAAGTGACGCACACGACAAGAGCTGAAATTGCGCCCCAATCGAAGTGACGCCCACGGCAAGAACTAAGATGTGCCCCAATCAAAGCTTTGAAAGTGTAAAACAAAAAACAACAATATTCTGCTCACCTATTTTGCGCCCCCACCCACTTTTCAAATGGCGGTGTCTTGCCACACCCTCTCTACACCTATGTAGCTTAAATAATCGCAATAAATCGACGAGCCTGTTTGGGTTTTTTTTTTTTTTTTTTTTTTTTTTGCATTTGTTTTCTCTTCCACAAATTGCAGGGGAGAAAATATTTTTGTTGATTTGTAGCTGGAATATTTTATACCTCATCACCGTAACCCGTTGAAAACTGAGGCCAGCTTGAGCAAAATCTGATGTGACATCTGTTGCAATACATTCATTTGCTGTATTACATTCCATCCTTCAAAATAAACATACTTTGTGTGCAGATATCGACACTCAACGTTTCTAATGAAGAAAAACGGAGTAGAAAACAATCACGAACAACAGCATGAAGATACGCTCGGGTTGAGCAATCTACCATTTAGCATATGTACTAATATGTTATTATTAAAGACGTGTAGGGGATTTTTCACATGATATAACTAGATATGATGATGGGGGGGGGGCGGGTTGGGGATGGCAGCACTAAACCTCATGCAATCTTCGGGGGTAGGATATATTGCCTCCCCAAGAGGTCAAAAAGTCTGGGAACAGTTTGAGATGACAACCTATTTTCCTAGAACACATGCGCAAACATAATTAGGAGAGTGGTGGTGGGGCAAACATGTTGAAGTCAGATATTAAGATTTATGGATGTAGACCAAAACATGTTTATAAGTAAAATGGGAGTGGTGGTGGCAGATGCCCCCACTCACTATGTGAGGGCGCCCATGCTAGAACAGATGACTATGTCTATATCGCAAATTTATTCTATACTACATAAGCTCGTCTGCCAATAATTGCGTAGGTAATATTTCATACACCTTTCTACAGGACATATAGTATTAAGAATACAACGATACATTTTAAAATGCATAGGAAATTTGATAGACGCGGGCAGATTCACGTTGTCTTTCTGTCCGTCCGTCCGTTCAAGTGTTCTCCTTCTTGGATGCAATTATTAAGCTACTCCAACTGTCATCAAGTTTTAATTAGTAAGGGCATCTTTTAATTAACACACGTGACACGTGCCAAACTGGATAGAGGTGTTCTCCTTTTACGGATATATTAAATTTTTTGTTATGAATCATGTCCTTTTTGAAATATTTAGGCAAATTGGGGCCTGAGCTCCTATCATATGGAATACATGCCAATGGCACAATCGAAATATCCCGAGCAATCCAAAAAGATACACACCATTTTTTTTCCCCTGCTTCAATCAATCCATAAGAGATAGAATTAATAGTTTACAGACGACTCGATTGTACTGTGGTTTTTATGCTGCTTTTAGTAAAGTTACATATTTAGTGTACACACAATTAAGACACAAACACCAATACAAAGCTTCTGATGTTTACACATGATGATGAAAGACATTTTATTCAAATGCCATAAGTGTTAGACATAAATATTTTTTTAAAAAAGTTGTTAAAAAATTAAAGAACACGTGTAAAATGTACATGTATGAGATAACAATCATTTATCAGGCGAGGATGACAGTATTCCAGCACATAATGAAGGAATGTGAATTGTAAAAATCCAAAAAAATATTATTCTTCATTCATGACTCGTCCCATTATTACAGGCACTTCTTAATCAGGCACAGGTTAAAAATGATCAAGATGCCGAAGTAGTAGATGAAAGTAAGAATCCGAGCTCAACAACCCCCTCCAGACCTCCAAACAAATACAAAATACCTAGGTAACGTAATAGAAAACCTATTGCAATCAATAATTGCGTTAAGAATCCGAGCTCAACAAATACAAAATACCTAGGTAACGTAATAGAACACCTGTTGCAATCAATAATTGCGCTAAGAATCCGAGCTCAACAACCTCTCTAGACCTCCAAACAAATACAATAGAACACCTGTTGCAAAATACCTAGGTAACAGGTAAAATTTAATTACGTGATTTGCTAGAATAAGCAGAATGATATGTCAGACTCAATTTTCCAAATCATTACGATTTAGCAGAACGTGGCGATTGTGGACTAAATTACGCATTAGAATTCCAGTAAGGTAAGTGGTATTATATAAAATTTTATGTTATATCATACTTCTTTTGATAATCTTTCTCTTATTTGCTGATCCTCATGGGTAGAATATCTGTTAACATATTGTCAATAATACGAAATTCACGTATTAAATCGTCCATACTATATTTTACTCCTCGTAGGTAAGATCTTATTTGATCAAGTAGTTTTTTGTAAGTTATAATTGATGTTAAGCAGCCGTGCTTTTTTATCAAAATTTTAGGTTCAACTTTTTTACAAGCTGCTGTAAGAGAAACACCAACACCGGATATGATTAACAAAAACGGGTTTAATGATATACCACTTGAAATTATGCCAGAACTAGTCATTAACAAGGGTAGATATGATATTACTCGAAGGATCTTGTTATAATATTTGTAGCATTTTTTTACGCACCAAAGTTTTTTGTGATAATATTTGTAGTATTGTATTAGTGCGTCAACATCCTGTCCTGGAATATCTTTTGAAATATGATTGAAATCAACTATACTTTTTTTCATTATAATATTTGTTCACATAATCTCAGGCTTGATTAAGTAACTAGTTGAGGTGTTTCAGCCACAAATTCCAGACAATACCAATATGACGCAGCAGTTAATTTTTTGTCATCTGCTATTAGCATAAAAGTTTCTTCAACATCTTTGTTTAACACAATAGACACGGTTCCAGAGAAATTATCAGTCGAGTGACGCCATGGAAATAATGTAAATATATTAAACTTTGCACTGCTAAACACGGACAATCTATACACACCAGTGACCTCTGCAGTATGTTTGAGAGTGTTATTTTGCGGCGACCAAATAGACATTCCAGAAGCAACAGTATAGACAATATTTTTAATCTGCTTGTGAGGAATTTTAATCATACTTGTTTTCTCAACAATACTAGGAATTCCACTAATAATATCGTTGAGTTTTGTGTTAATATTATCGAGTGTAATATCAACAGATGGCGGACTTCCAAAAAATTCGTTATTGGTTTTGTTTATGTTTCTACGAAAATTTAAAAACGTGGTGATGTGATTAGTAAAATCAGTTTTGAACTTGGTGATTTCATTGTTGATATCATCAACATATTTCTTTGTTACAGCATCAAAATCAGATTCTGGTGTTCTAAGATTATTGATGCCATTATTGTTCATGTTGAGAAATGCATGCATTATACCGCCATGCACTGACACGTACTTTGATTCCTGATCATCAACATATTTCTTAGTAGCAGCGTCATTATCCTCAGTTGGGTTTCCAAGGTATGTGATTTTGTTCTGGTTCATAACAATGTTTCCCGTAAATAAATCACCTGCTTTTCTAACATAATCGTTAACTGACCTACCCGAATCTTCTATCTTACCTTGATTATTAAAAGTAGCAATATTATTAGCAACTGCAGTAGGATTTCGTACTAGTACATCTGATAGTTGTACATTACTCGTCTTTAATCGTCCTTGTTTGTCATGGAAAACTACAACTTCATTTGGATCTACACTTGCAACGTTTAACAAATTGTTGATTTCATTTTTGAGCTTATCAAGAGTCGCATACTCAGATAAGTCACCCTGGTAACCTTCTGTTAATAAATCTACTGCTAATGTTCCAAATTTTGTATAGTAGCTCATTATACATACCGTTCTACACAAAATTGTTGGTTTAATATAACAAAATTATACGATGGCGAAGATAATAAACTTTGACACCGAACGATTGGTGAAGCATAAACATAACAATGAACTTCCAGACTGTCATTATCTTATTGTTGGGCGAACTGGATCTGGTAAAACAAATTTGTTATTAAATCTTTTACTCAATAATAACTTTAACTATGATAAGGTGTATATTTACACCATCAACCCCCAACAAGACAAATACGAGTTACTGAGTATAATGATAAACTTCGTGATGAACTTGGCATTGGTGATGATATATTTTTGATAAAACAACCAGAAGAACTCGTTCCAGTGAATGAACTCGATTCGTCAGAGCATAAGATAATGGTCTTTGATGATATTCCGCTAAACAACGAGGAGATGAACAAGATTAGATCATATTTTTCACTATCACGTAATAAAAGATGTAATTCTGTTTATCTTGCCCAAGGTTTTTATAATGTTGATAGGTTTATTAGGCGAAATACGGGTTGTTTCATATTATTTCCCGGACTAGATAATGTGGATGTGAGAAATATTGCAAACGAACAATGTGGTGATGTTACAAAAGATAAATTTATCGAATTATATCATCGAGCAACTAAAGATCGATATAGTTTCTTTTTATTTGACAAGCTAGCGCGTGATCCAACCAAGATGTTTCGTTGTTGCCTTGAGACGTTTCTATGATATAATTTTGTAAAGCGTATAAAAATAATGGACAAACATCAACAGAAAATCGAATTACTAAAAAATTTTCTCGAAACTCGTGCGGCTTTTAAGAAAAAGGTGGAAGAAGCTCGACGTGGACAAGTTCAAGCAGAAGAAGAAAGAACCAAATTTTTCAAACCTGTTACTGAGGCGATGCTTGGCAAGCAGCCAGAAATACCAACATTGTCTCCGGAAGAACTAGCAAAAATAAAAGAAAAAGGATTGTTAGGTTTACTAGGAGAAAGATCGAAAGAAGAAAATAAAAAAATTGCAGAAGAACTTGTAAGAGACATTGTTGATCCTATTGCACGACAGGTTGAATTTGATAGATTAATAAACAACCCTCTTGCACTTCAGCAAGCTATAACAACAAAGGCTGTTAATCCCGACGAGTTAAGGAGGTTAATAGAAAAAGTGTCAGAACAAACTGAGGAATTAGCTGAGAAACAAAAAACGTTACAAGAAAGTATGATAAAAATAATGCCTATTGAGGATACTATCATATTTTACAGAAAGAACGCTAGGGTAGAAATAGACGATTCCGAGTATAACGAGTTTATGGAAAAATATGATATCACTAATATTAATAGTATTCGAGATTGGTCAAAAGAAAACTATGATAATTTGATGGAAAAATTAAGAGAAATTATAAAAAATGGTTTACGTGTTGATGAAGAAATTAAAGATCAAAAAGATAGAAAGAATTTTCTAGTATTATTTGATCAGATAAGAGATGGAATTATTGCTGATGTTTTTCTTAAAACATCAGAACGATATCGAAATAAACCAGGAGGTTATAAGAAAAGTTGGAATTTTAAAAGATTGTTTGATAAATACGAAGATGTTCGAGATAAAAGATTACCAGAAAAAAATGGAGGTGGAGTTAAAGTTTTTACATCAAACGCAGACATAGTCGATCGGCTAATGCTGTTGATATCCTCTAAAGAAGCTGGTAATGAAAGTGTAGAGATTGATAACGAAATTATTGATATACTTGATCATCTAAGATCGAGTGGATTACTAACATCATCCGAGTACGAAATTTTACACCGCGATCTTATCTAAAATATTAGTATAATGCAAACAACATTATTGCTTGATTCGTCACAAATAATAGGAAACAGCGCGAATTTTACAGTAAATTACAACCCACCAATAGAACTAGATCCTGCAAAACAGTATGAGATTGGATTAATTTCTTGTACTTGTTGGAACGCCATGCCGAATATTAAAACTGGGATTAATGATGAAATTTTAATCGTTAATGTTAAACAATCTCCAACATCACAAAAAGAGTTTATTGATATACAATACAAACTACAGATTCCACAAGGAGCTTATAACATTACTGATCTAAACAGAACAATAAAGAGCTTCTAACAAAAGCTGGTGGGAATGCTGATAATTTCGAATTAGCGGCGAATTATAACACCTTACGAGCTAGGATAACAGTGAAAAGAAATATGAAAGTCATCTTTGAAGAAAGAAGTTTTGGAAAGATGTTAGGTTTTACTAGAGTTTTATACTATACCACCGGTGAAGATAAATCTTTGACATTTGATGGAGAACTACCAGTAGATATTACAGAAGTAAATACAATACTCATCAATTGCTCTATCGCATCTGGATCTTATACGTCAAAAGGCAACCGCGGGCAAACGATCTACAGTTTCTCACCAGAAGTCCCACCAGGTTCTCTCATGCAAATCAATCCGCGACAGATTATCTACTATCCAATAACACCTGAGAATCAAATTACAAGCATTACAATGCAACTCACAGACCAATCTGGACGACAAATAGACGTGAACAACGAGATAGTCACGTATTACTTACACCTACGCACTGCCTAGGAATGTGATTTTGTGTACATAATTTTATAAAATGAGACGAAGAAAAGTTTATCGAAGAAAAATCGTAGGTGGATTTTTTGGAAATATATTTACAACAATTGCAGAGAATATTCCAGGAATCGCGCGTAAAGTAGCGCCCATTGCACTTGACGCCGGTAAAGCTTTCGCTACAGGGGCGGCATCTTCAGCAGGCACTGCAGTAGGGCAAAAGATTGCTGATAAGATTAAAGGACCTTCAACAACACCTACGGTGTCTGAAATAAAACGAGTAATATCAGATATTGCGCCAACAGAAGAAACAAAACGAGCTATGATAGCTACAACAAAAAAATTATTGTCGCCGAGTGGTGAAGATATAGTACGTAAACTTGTAAAGAAAACAAAACCGATGACCCCTGCTGCCTTTTAATTTTGTGTAACGATTATAAAATAAATGTCAGCTAAAAACTATCTCGATCTTGCAGAAGAAATTGATACTGACGATGCTGTAACAGAATTAGAGTATGTCGAGTATTTAGATGAAAACTCGAACGAACCGAATAAAACCGGAGTTAGAACTTTTAACACAAGAGACGAGGACGTGTTTCTACTACCCCATAAGGCAATGTTAGAAGTGCGTGGTCAAATATTAACTGTGATAGGTGGTGATATTGCAGCTGATGCAGAAATCGCTCTCGTCAATAATGGTTGGAGCTTGTTTAAGAGTGCACGATACCAACTGGCCAATCAAACCGTAGAAGATATTTCGATGCACTTACCCATAGCGAGTACAATACTAAACATCGTTTCGTTTAGCGATGACTATTCCAGATCAATAGCCACAAATATGATGTGGTTCAAAGATACTGGACTAGGGACAACTGTGTCGAACGAGTTTAAAACTGGAGAGCTAGCTGATGCTGATGTTGCAAACAGACTTATTCTAAACCCAGCTGGAGCTAATGCAGCTGCACAACATACTGTTCCAGCATTAACCGCAGATGCAGCTGGTGGTGTTATAGTAGCGAATGCAATAAGAAACGCAAATAAAAATCTACGACGATTAAATTTTAACGAAGGATTTGCTAAACGAAAAGCACTTGCCGCAGAATCTCGCCAAATAACGATGATGCTTCCGTTAAGTACAAACAATCTTTGGATTTTGCCGTGATTTAACAAAGTCTTTCGAGGAATAAAACATACGCTTATATTAGATCGAGCTGATCAAAACGATTGTATAATACACGCCGGTGGAGTGGCTGAGAGACAGTTTTCTATTACAAGATTAGCACTGTGGATGCCTCGGGTTGGTCCCTTCATTAGCTAAAATGATGAGCTCGAATCTTTACTAGCCACCTTTACAAAAAGATACACTTCCACAGAACAGGATTTATCAAACAACCATCCCCAACGCGACTGATTACACGTGGCGTGTAACGACCACGCCCAGCGAACAACTACCGCGACACTTGTTCGTCGTATTTCAACGACAAGCAAGTCGTAACAATCAGGAAATGAACAACTCCGTATTCGATAACCCAGACGTTAGACGAATATTTGTGAGAGTAAATTCCAAACAGTATCCCGAACGTGCAATCGAATGTAATTTTTTTTGCCGTAGACGCCACCAGAAACATCTCTCGGCCGTACATGTATCTTATGGAAGCAATGCAAAAATATCAGAACGCGGACAGTGGATCTCAAATATCAATAGAAGAGTTTCGAACGCTCTATCCACTCTTTTACTTTGATGTATCAAAACATTTGGAGCGTGTTGTGGGATCGACTGCAGATATTGAGGTCACGTGGACACTGGGCGATGTGCAGGTGAACAGTATAACGTATACGCGCTATTGGTTAGTGATCGATTTCTGACCATCGATTCAATCAAAGGAAGAATGACAGTACAAGTTTAATCTAACAACTTGGATATAACATTATGAAAACCAAATACACAACTCGAGAAATATACCTAACATCTGGTCAAGTTGAAACATTATCAGCAGCTGTTGCTAAACGCAGCTCTGTTTCTTTGATGATCTCTCCGGAAACTTCAACAAATAAAATTGCAGTTAAAAGTCATGCTAACGCAACAACAAATCAATAAACTCGATCGCAACAAACCTTATGTGTTGAAATTATCTGTTTCTCAGGTAACTGCAATGTCAAAAGAGGGTGATTTTTTTTGGACCAGCGTTATCAATAATAGCTAGCAAAGTTTTACCCAGTACTTGGTACACTTGGGACTTGCGGCTGCGTCAGGAGCAGCTCTCTGGCGCAACGAAGAAAGCAGTCGAAGGTCGTGGTATCAAACAAATCTAGTGTTAATTTTATGTACCAGTATAAACTAAAATGCCAACGAAAAAGTCGCCGATAAAACAAAAATCATCGAAAAAAAAGAAAACAACACCACGCACCCAAACAAAACCCGGAGGAATAATTCCTTTCGCTCCACTTTTAGCGGGACTAGCGGGAAGTCTGCTGCCAAACTACTAGGAACGGACGCGGATTAACTCTACCAGGGACCAGACGTGTAATGAGCAATTTTGACATCATTGAAAATTGAAGGACGTTTGTTGGATTTCGAGGAGTATTTTCCAGGATGAACTCGATGACGTACCAACAGGCTGTCTTGTGTTGAAAATATTCAAAACTTCAATGATGGCTCTGGCACCCACTGGGTTGCTGTCCACGATACAATATTTTGATTCATTCGGACTTCCCCAAGGGCCCATTCATAAAAAAAAATTAAATTTTTAAAAAAAATTTTATAAAAAAAATTATTGCTAATTTAATACAAGCCCCCCTTGGAAAAAAACCCCCTTTTGGTTATTATTGTATATTGTTTTCAACCAAAGGCCCCAAAAGTTAAAAAAGCCCCTGGGTTAAAAAACCCTTTTTTTTAAGGTTTAAAAATTTTTCAAAATTGATGAGCATCCTTTATGCGAAGGGTAAAAATTGCAATTCCAAATTTTATCCTTAAAACTCCCCTTGAAAAAAAATAATTCAACATACCCGTTTCAAATGCAAAACCCCCAAAAAAGAAAAACAAAATTAATACGGAAAAAAACCCCCCAAAAAAAAGGAGTTTAAAAAGGAAGGGAACGTGGTAAAAAAAAAAGAAAAAAAACAAGGGAAACCCCCCCCCTTGAAAAACTTGGCCCACCCCCCAAAACCTTAGAAAAAAATAAAAAAAAAAATGCGATTATTGCAAATTCTTTGGGCCCCTAAAACAAGATTTTAAAAATTCGACCCTGCAAAAAAAAAAAAACAAAAAAAGAAAATGGAAAAAAAAAAAAGGGGAAATTCCCAAAACCCCGAAAAGGGGGGACCCTTAAAAAAAACCCAACAGGCCAAATCCGACCAAAAATTTAAAAAAAAACGAAAATCCAAAAGCCAGGTTTAAAAAGGGAAACTGGGAGGGTTTGAACCGGGAACTAAAGGGGGAAGAAAACCGAAAGCGAAAGGAAAAAGTATTGTTAGAAAAGAAATTAAAAAAAAAGGAAGCCAAAACAACTCTACGAGAAAGGGAAAAAAAAAAAGGGGAAAAGGGGAAAGAAAAAAGGAGGGGAAAAAGAAAACATAAAAAGCCGGGGAACCCCAAAAAAAAAAAAAAAGGGCCCGAAGAAACGTTTTAAAGGTTTTGGCCAAAACCCTGAGTTTATAAACGGGCTAGGGGTTTGGTTTTTTATCTCCCCCCGGGTTTTCCCCCCCCCTTAAAATTTTGGGTTTTTTCCGGTTTAGCAAATCCGCTTTTTGGGTTTTCCCCCGTTTCCTCCCCAAAAATCTCCCCGATGCCCCCCCCTTTTTTCCCCCCCTTCCCCCCCCCCCCCCTCCCCCGGCCCCCCCCATCCCCGCCGGGCCCCCTTTTTTTCAAAATTTTGGGGTTTCTCAAATTTCCCCCCCCTTTTCGTTTCGGTTCCCCTTTAAACCCCCTTTTTCCCTTTTCACCCTTTCTCCCCCCTGACCCCCCTTTAAAAACCCATCCCCCTTGCCTGCCTCCCTTTTTTCCCCTTTTAAAAACCCCCCCCCTTTTTTACACCCCCCCCCCCCCCCTTCCCTTTTCCAATTTACCAAAAAAAATTGTCCCCCCTTTTTTCCCTTTTTTTAGTCTCTTTACTAAAAATTTTTTTGGGATTCTCCCCCCCTTTCCGAAATTTTTGTTTTTTTACTCCCCCAACCCCCCAAACCCTTTTAAAGCGCCCCTTTTAAAAATCTTTGGGGCAGGGGAAAAATTTTTCCCCAGGTTTTTGTTTTTTTTCGGCAAGAAATACAAAAACCCCGAACCCTGTTTTCCCTTTCCCCCCCAAAATTAATTAGGAAAAAACAGGGTTGTTTTTGCTGGCCCCGGGGAAAAACAAAAAAAACAGCCCCCCGGAGCCAACCCCCCCGCGTTTTTGGGAAAATGGAAATAAGGGGTATTTTTTTCCCCCTCCCCCCCCCTTTCCCCCCCCTTTTGATTTTTTTTGGGAATTTGGCCCCCCCTTTTTCCCCCCCCGGTTTTACTAATGGATTTAATTTTTTTCTATTGTCCCGCCCCCCCCCCCCAAATCCGTCCCAAAAGGATTTGTTTTCCCCCTAGAAAATTAAAAAAAAAATCCCCTTTTGGTTGGGAAAAAAAAAATTTTTGAAAAATCCGGAAAAAATTTTGGGGGTATTTTTCCCCCGTCCCACACCCTGGGAAACTTTTGGGAAAAGGTTTAAATAAGGTTTCCTTTGAATTTACCTTCTTTTAAACCAAAATTTCCCTTTTGGTTTTTTCCGGGGTTAAATCGGGTAAAAAATCAAATTGGGGTTAAATAAAAAAAATTTTTTTGGAAATGTGGGTAATTGGGGCTTTTAAATTTTTTTTCCAAAAAAATTGGTTTTGGTTTGCCCCTTTTTTAATTTAAAAAAATTAAACTGGTTTAAAACCCGGAAAAAAGGGTTGGGGAAAAAAATTTTTGGGTTTTAAAACCTTTTCTTCCAAAGGAAACCTTTTTGGTTTTTGAAAAAAAAATAAAAAATTTCAAAAACCCCCGCCCCTAAGGGCTTAAAAAACCCAAACCAAGAAAAGGTTTTGGCCCCTTTTTTCCCCCTTTAAAAAAAATTTTTTTGGGAAAAGAAAAATTGTTTTGGAAAAATTTTTCCCCTAGCCAAAAGTTTTTTGGTTTTCCCATCATTAAAAAAAACCCCATATTATTAAAAAAAAAAATAAAAAATTTATTTATCTAAAAAAATTTGGGTTGTTTTTAAAGGGGGTGGAAAAAATGACCCAACCCCCGGTTTTTTTAAAAAAAATCAAAACCCAAAAAAGGGTTTTATAAATTAAAACTTTTACCCACGAACTGACCGAAGCGGTAAGAAAATGCCTGTCAGGTTATAGTTCATATTCCGTTGACGTTATTGTAATGCAAGGTGATCTCATAAAATATTAACTAACAGAAGCAGAAAAAAATAAAATTAATGAAAGTGCAGTAACGACGCTAAAATTTGATTGCGATGATATTATAGCATTTGCTCATCATTGTTTGACTAAAACCGAATTACAAAATATTATTAATCATCATATCTAAAATAATACTAGCATCATATTTGTTTGAAAAAGCTGATTTTGTTGCTCCATCAGCTACAAATTTTACTGCTCTGGGATTTATATTATAATATTTCGCCGCAGCTGTAATTGATTTGAATTTGATCTCCTCATCCGTTTCAAGGTTTAACGAAATAACAGGTTTTATTGGGCATCTAAAATTAATACCACCACCTCGTCCTTTTCTCACATTTTCCTGTTGGGTCACTAGCTCCAGATTTTCCAATCGATTGTCTGTTTTTACATTATTGATATGATTAATAACCAGACCATTGGGTATAGTTCCGTTGAACACCTCGTAAACAAACCTATGACCAGTATAACAAACTCGATCTGTCGATGTTCCTCTAACAGTCACACTGATATATCCCATATTGCTCATATTATTAAGAACTTTTTTCGTTTTTCTGTTTCTTATAATACCGCGATCGTTAGCCTCGTATAAACCAAAGACCGGATGCAGCTGAAACTCGTTTTGTAAGGATAAATTTTCAATATTATCATCAGTGACTTTACTGTTATAATGATATACTCGTTTCCCCTCTGGAATGTCATCGCAAAATAACGTGTAAATAAAATCTTTTCTAAACATCGTAATTCTTTCAGTATTATCTCCCTTTACACTAATCGTATAACCCGCTGGCGTTGCTTTACCAACAGATATTCCAGTAATGATATTAATAACCGAACCAAGTGCATTTCCAGCGTACAGGTTGTACTTCGGATAAACATGATATACCTCTTGCTCACGTGCGCTTGTCAGATTTACTGTCATTATATTATAGGTGATATTTTTATCTCTAATTGTTGTTTAGCGCATGCGCAGTGTGAGGTAAATTATCAATTAGAGATTATATTATAATATAATAATGTTAAAATTGCGTGATATAGCCAAGAAGAGACTTATTGGAGAACCTGATAAAATAGCGACTGCTTTTGCAGGTTTTGATAATAGTTATCAGTTTGATAATCAAAATGTTTTAGTAAATTTTTCTGAAACAAATCTCTTTCATCTGCTACAGACGACTGTAAAACGTGAGCTTGAAAAACACAAGAGTCTAAGATTGTTAGTGCAATATCACGTTATATTTTCAAAACTACTTGTGACGGAAGAATCTACTAACAAGGAAATTGCAGACCCTTACATCAACGCAAAATCTAGACGTGTTTTACTTGGTAGTGATCTTTTGTCACTATCTAATGAAATACACCAAGAAATTTGGAAAAAAATAGAAGAATTTACCGAATTAGGTTCGGGTTGGAAGTTTGAAATGATTAAGGAAATTTTGTTTCACACGATGAAATATGACGCATTACGCGGTAGTTCGTATATCGACCTGCCACCAAAAATAAAAAATAAACAGTGCTGTATAAACATAAAAAACGTCGATAGCAAATGTTTCCAATGGGCTGTTCTTTCCGCGCTATTTCCAGCAGAAAAAAATGCTGATCGTGTTGAGAAGTATATCAGTCACGTGTCAAGATTAAATTGTGCTGGTATTGACTTTCCAGTGGCAGAAAATCAAATACCAAAGTTTGAAAAGCAAAATAATGTTTCGATTAACGTTTTCGGATTAGATGAAAAAGAAAATGTCTATCCGAGGTATATTTCAGAAAAAGCTTCACAATCGACTATCAATTTACTGTTTTATAAAAATCATTACATTTGGATCAAAAACTTTAACAGACTAGTTGGAAGACAGTATAATAAAAATAACAACAAAAAGTTCTTTTGTTATCGCTGCTTGCACGGTTGTAGAGACAATGAAACATTACAAAAGCATTTGCAGTACTGTAGTGACGTACAAAGAATAACAATGCCATCTAAAAAAGATAGCGTGTTACAGTTTGTCCATCATAATCATAAACTAAAAATTCCTTTCGTCATATACGTCGATTTCGAATGCTTACTTCAACCTGTACTTGGCGTAGAAAATGATCCTAACCAATCGAGTACAAGAAAAGTTCAAAATTATGTTCCGTGTGGAGTAGCGTACAAGGTAGTTTGTTGTACTGATTCTAGATTATCTAAACCAATCCAACTCTATCGTGGTAAAAATCCAGCTGTTTGGCTTCTCAAGCAGTTGATTAACGAAGTTGATAATATTACTTATCGTTTGAAAACAGTAACTCCAATGTTAAAATTAACACCTCAACAAGAATCCGCTCACGAGCAAGCAGAAATTTGTCATATTTGTGAAAAAGCTTTTGATACTGACAACAAAAAAGTACGTGACCATTGCCATTTGACCGGACAGTATCGTGGAGCGGCTCATGACCAGTGTAATTTAAAATTTCACGCTCCAGATTTTATTCCAGTTATTCTTCACAATTTTCGAGGATATGATAGTCACATCATCGTAGAAGCTTTTGGTGATCCTGATATAAAATCTCGTCTAAAACTCGATAGCGTCATCAAATGCATCCCAAATAATTTTGAAAAGTACATGTCTGTTACGCTAGGTAAATTGCGTTTTATTGACAGCCTGCAGTTTATGGCAGCATCGTTAGATGAGCTAGTAAAAGGTTGTAGTAAATTTAATAACCTAAGAGACTGTTTTGGAGATAAATTTAATCTACTAGCTAAAAAAGGAGTTTTTCCATACGAATACCTCGACGACTGGAGTAAATTTGATGAAACATCTTTACCTGGCAAAGACAAATTTTACTCGAAACTTAAAAATGAAAATATAACTGATGATGAGTACAGGTATGCACAAGATATCTGGAAAGAGTTTGATTGTGAGACTTTTGGTGATTATCACGATTTGTATTTGAAAACTGACGTGTTATTATTAGCAGATGTTTTTGAAAGTTTTCGAGAAGTGAGTTATAATAATTACGGACTAGATCCTTGCTGGTATTATTCTGCCCCCGGACTGTCATGGGATGCTCTGTTAAAGTTTAGTAAGGTAAGGTTAGAATTACTGACTGATGTTGATATGTTCAATTTTATCGAAAAAGGTATCCGAGGTGGTATTAGCGTGATAACAAAGAAATATGCTGAAGCAAACAACAAATATTTGAAAGAGTATAATCCTGACCTTCCTTCGAAGTATATAGTTTATCTAGATTGCAATAACTTGTACGGGTATTCGATGGCAGAACCAATGCCGTTTGGTGGATTTCATTGGATCACGGCTGATCAATTTCTATCAGAGACAGAAAAAAAGATACCCGACGATGTTTCGTATTTCGTTGAAGTTGATCTCGATTATCCAACTTCGCTACACAAATTGCATAACGATTACCCTTTCTGCGCGGAATCGATGGTTATAGAATACAGTTTGTTATCAGAAGAACAACAAGCGTCAGCATTACCAAGACAACATTCTATGGTAAAGAAACTAGTACCAAATTTGCTTCATAAACGTAATTATGTTTTGCATTACAAAGCTTTAAAACAAGCAGTCGATGCTGGTCTTGTGTTGAGAAAAGTTCATCGCGTACTAAAATTTAATCAGTCACCGTGGATGAGAGGTTATATTAACTCGAACACTACAAGAAGAGCTGCGGCAAAAACTGATTTTGAGAAAAACTTTTTCAAACTGATGAACAATTCTGTTTTTGGTAAGACGATGGAGAATATTAGGAAACGCGTAAATATCGAACTAGTCAATGATGTCAATCGCAGAAACAAACTTGTGTCAGACGATGATTTTGTGAGCATGAAAATATTTAATGAAAATCTTGTTGCGATACAAAGAAGAAAAACAAATCTAAAACTAAACAAGCCGATCTACGTTGGAGCTTCAGTGTTAGATTTATCAAAGTGGCTGATGTACGATTTTCATTATAATTTTGTTAAAAATCAATGGCCGGCTAGTAGATTATTATTTACTGATACTGATTCGCTCGTATATGAAATCGAATGCGAGGACGTCTATCAGGATATGCATGATAATAGATATCTGTTTGATCTTTCTGATTACCCACGTGACAGTAAATTTCATGACGACACAAATAAAAAGGTTATTGGTAAGTTCAAAGATGAAATGAACTCGAGCGCTATCAAATACTTTATCGGATTACGTAGTAAAATGTATGCCGTATTGTTAGACAATAATAAAATAACAAAAAAAGCAAAAGGTCTGCCTCGTGATTTTGTTAAAAAGTTTATAAAATTTGATGACTACAAGTACGCGCTTGATGGCGGTGTTAGTTTTAGAAAAGCTATGTCAATTCGGACAAATCATCATAAGCTCGAAACAGATGTCCTTATCAAACGCGGTTTGAGCAATTTTGATGATAAACGTTATTGCGAAAATGGGGTAGATACATTTGCACTTGGGTATTGTCATGATGATAGAGATATATTTGACATTATCTTTGCAAACTAAAATTTTATCTAAACTTTAAAAATAATGTTTGAAAATTTGACAGTAACAAATAGCTACAGTAGCAAAATCAAATATCTAATGATGGACGACAAACCATTGACAGTTGAAATTAATAATGAAACATCAGGCATATGCTTTAGTGGTACCCGTGACAAGTTAAAACTTTCGCTCATCAGATCTGATGACAGCGAGTATTTTAATTATCTCGAACAATTGTATCAAAAGTTGCTAGCGGAATTTAACAACTTTCACTGTCCGATTAGTCAGCATAAATACACCAAACTTACAATTGATCTTGATCGGTCAAAGGTGTATTTTATCGACCAAAAATAACCTCTTAACAAATCACAAATAAAAGATTTGTTTGAGTCCCGTCGTTATGTGAGCGGTAAAATAAAGTTTAGCCTCTATCACCATGATAATGAAATATTTTTGATATCTACAGTTGAGACATTAACAGTTGGTAATGAGGTATAATACCACTTACCTTACTGGAATTCTAATGCGTAATTTAGTCCACAATCGCCACGTTCTGCTAAATCGTAATGATTTGGAAAATTGAGTCTGACATATCATTCTGCTTATTCTAGCAAATCACGTAATTAAATTTTACCTGTTACCTAGGTATTTTGCAACAGGTGTTCTATTGTATTTGTTTGGAGGTCTAGAGAGGTTGTTGAGCTCGGATTCTTAGCGCAATTATTGATTGCAACAGGTGTTCTATTACGTTACCTAGGTATTTTGTATTTGTTGAGCTCGGATTCTTAACGCAATTATTGATTGCAATAGGTTTTCTATTACGTTACCTAGGTATTTTGTATTTGTTTGGAGGTCTGGAGGGGGTTGTTGAGCTCGGATTCTTACTTTCATCTACTACTGCCGAAGCAAAACTAATACGTAACAAATTATCAAGCATTTCATGGTGGGTAGGTATAATAAAAAGACAGAAAAGAAATAACACTAAAAATGACAATCAAGTTTGTACAAAGCATTAGATTCTTTGGAAAATCTATAAAATGGTAACAACATTAACAATGAAAACATTACACACATACTGCAATAGTATATAAGTATACAATTTAACTATCTGCCCAAAAATTTATCCACATGCACAGTTTTAGAAGGTTTAAGGTACAGTCTAACTCTTCTCTTGTCGACTAAAACATATGACAAAGATATCATGAAACATATATTAGATAATTTTCATGACTATGTGAAGAAAGATACACTGATGCCATGTGAATGTTTTTAAAAAGTAATTTAGGAATGTCTGTATTAAAAAGTCTAAACTACACCCTGCTCACATTCATAATGCTTTAGGATTGTTATGACCCCTCGTTTAAGAAATCGGGCATTGAATTAGATCTTTGAACAAACTATAACATATTCTTGATGATTGAGAGTGGAATAAGAAGTGAAATTAGCATGATACAGCAGAATGAAGTAAATTACAAATAGTACAGTGCTAAGATGTTTTGATTCAGTTGCCAGATATCCCGAACCTAATGCAGCATGCGAGTTTGTGAAACATGCAGATGTAAAAAATATATTAGATGAAATCACTGACATCAGACATTATTGGACAAAATGAGCAGATAAAACCTACTGATGCTTAGTAAGAAAGGTCAAGGTCAAAGTTGTTCATTATTTTTCCAGATGCTGCAGCTCCTATTTGTGGGTCACGCAACTTTTTAGACGGACAATTAATAACCAAATTGATGGGTAGAAAAATTCTGTTAAACATCTGATGAGATACCAAATGATCTTGATATGCAATGCATTATAGCATTTTCTTTTTAGAAGTGGATTTGTAGATTCCATTACACTTGCAATGCCTATTTCAAAGGCAACCCTTTAGTTCCAGAGAAATAAAATAAATTTAAACTAATTTGTCAGCTACTAAAGAAGTCGATTGAAGATTACAACGCTACAAAGCAAAGAATACCCGAGTCACAGGATAAGATCCAGAAATTTTGCTAATGGGGAAGGGGGGCATAAACAAGTAGGTGTTGAATCTGTGGGATGGAACCTAGGGCATAGGTCCAGGAAGAGAAGTACTTGGAAACTTCCTTACTTTAAATGCTTCCATAGTAGGATTTTAACAATATAATTGTAAAGAAAAGCTAACCAAGGAAGCGTTGGGTTATCTCACACTCATCTTTGGAAGGGTGCACGCTAACTCTATTTACCCCCTCGCCCCAATCCATCCCAACTACACTGAAAATAAAAAAGAAATATTTTTTTTTTCACCAAAGAGCTGAACGTTTTACGTACGTGGGTTTTAAACTGAGCAAGACATAGAGTTGTCTTGTTTGAATAACAACTATGGCTTCAATCTTATAACAAACTGAAAATAATTTGAAACAAAAAACGTTGATAATTTGAATAATGTTTTCTTTAAATTGAAAAATTACAGTATATATGGTAACAACTGAAAAATCCCAGAAGAATAAATACGTACTGTAGAAAGGAATATTTATTTTTAAAATGTTCAAAAATTCCATAATTTGCCTGGAAAACTGATTCTGACACTCATTCTTGAGAAGGAAGGTCTTCCTGCATAATCCTAACCTTTGCCATAGCAGAAACGAAACGAACTACACGAAAGTCCACAGGAAAATAATGGATTAGCATAAAGTGTTTAGAAGTCAAGCTGGAATATATAGAAGACACAAATAAAGGATGACATAGAAAAATATATCCACATAACTACAAGACTATAATTCAACTGAAAGAATCACGATGAATGTGCAAGATGGCATACTGCAGAGAGCTCACATATTTGGAGATATATTTCAGAATAAGAAGAGTTGCAGCCAAAGAAGGCTCGTTCCTATAATGTGCTTATAAATAGGGCACACAATAAATATATCTATCAGGAATTCCCTTGGAAAGAAGACATTCAATGGTATTAATAATGAACGCTATTAAATGGGTAGACAAAGATTTTACTAAAATAAAGGGCTAAAGAGAAAGAGAACGATAGGCTATATTTTAAGACCATTGGGAAACAAGCCGATAATCCCGTACGGAGAAATAGATATTGGATGGGAAACATCACTTATAAGATAACCATCACCAATAGCATGGAAACATCGATTTAAAAAAAAGACGAGAGAACCACACCTATCAGACTTGCCGCTAGAAATACCCCTGTAGGCAACAATATAAAAGTTTGAAATTAAGTTCCAATTAAAATAACAAACTCTAGAATGGATACATATTCATATAATCTAATAAAAATAGGGATAAGGATTCTGAAAATCGAGAAAGCAGACCTAATGAATATGAAGCCAGTCTCCTTCTTACGCTGGTTTCCAGTAAAACCTTGATATAATGGATTCATGTACCATCAAAAACTCATGGTTAGAAGAATGACTGGACACGGGAAGAAAAAAATGTCCAATGGCTTTAGAGAAAGAAGAACCAAATTATGTTTCAGAAATGACAATCTTCCGCACCCAAAAGGGTTAAAAAGAACAACAGCAACCAAAACCGTTATCGAACTCAACATATGAACAAGTACAACTACAACAGCAACAACAAAAGCAAAAATAGACTCCAAAAGCCGAAAGGAAATCATTAGATCAAAATGGGAAGCAACAACAACACCATATACAACAAGAGCAACAAGAAAGTCAAGGAAGTGAAGAACAACAAAAGAAAATTTAACAAATTCAAGATCAAGAATTACAACAACAATAACAACAACAGAAGAGAAAAATGGGAGATGGAATATAAAAAAGAAAGAAAAACAAGGCAAACTTAGGGAGAGATCGGAGAATGAAGACAGTGGAGAGAAGAAAAAGAAAGAAATGATAAAGAAGAACAAGAGAAAAACAATTTTATGATGGATTTACAGTGTTACCTTATCAAATGGCTCATATATAAACTTTACTACAAGCTAGAAAACAAGCATGGCGATATATGAAACTATCAATCCCTGATACTCTAAAAAAGTGCATTCATGTTGAAAGAGACAAATTCTACAATGACATAATAGATGCTATCAAGTTCCATGACAGCAGCGAATATTCCAAGGAGAGCAGATCTCGATTATGACCTATAGATACAACAGTTTCTGGACATTTCCAAGATAAGTCGAATGGTGTTCCAATGGATATTCTAATTAGAGTTCTGTAGGTACACGTAAAAACTTCACTTAACTACGATGGACAAAGATGACAAGAAGTTTGTAAAGATAGAAAAGGAATTGTATAAAATAGTACCTGTAAAACACGAGATTTTTTTTGGCTTGAAAACATAAACACATGACCTTACAGACAAGTAATTAGACTGCATTGAAAAAAAAATAATCAAGTCTCACTGAAATTATTTTGTTATCCCATTCTAAAATACATGTAGCTACAATGGTCTCTTTTTGCATATCATTTGTGATTATAGTATATTCAACAAATAGTTTTTACTGCTTTTTGTCCTTGTTGTAAAACAATCCATAAATGTACAATCGTTTGTACTGATAGTTCAAAATGTCTACCACTAAAAGGTATTTTGGATAGGTTTGCTGCTTCTCGTCTTTTTAGGTCTTCAAGAAAGATTGCCACAGTCAGTAATAAAGTATTGGTTCCTTGCTACACATCAGCTATTAGCTTCAACCACAAATTTATCATCAGGGTCTGTAGTAATCCTGTTTTCATCTTTGACTAACCACATTCTATCCCAAGTCTTGTTGAACAGAAAATCAGGACATATGATAATGATGTTTTCAAGCACAATTCAGTCTCTATCGGATCCAGTGCAGTCTTTCCATAGGTAGTGTCCCATCGTACTGTTATGCAGTTCTTTCAGATAAATGTATACTTGCCTGAAACACAATTGCTTATGATTATTGTCTTGAATGATTATTTGTATATATCGAATAAACAAATGTAAATTTCAATTGCATGAATAATTTTTTCTTTATTGATTTACAGGTCAATACCTTGTTTATTTGCAGGTAAACACCTTGCTGATTTGCAGGTAAATACCTCGTTGAAGGTTAGTTATCTTGAGACCATGTAATTTGTGTCCACATATACTTTTTAAATCGTCAGATGACTAAGTGGTTAGAGCATCGGCCTCGGACGCGGGAGGTCGTGGGCTTGATCCCAGGCCGAGTCATACCAACAACTTTTAAAAACGGTACTAACAGCTGCTCGCTTGGAGCTCAGCATTAAGACGTCAGTGTTAGGACTGGTCGGCCTGGTGTCAGGATAATGTGACTTGGTTGGGACATCACGCTACATATCTGCGGCATGATGCTCCAGTGCTAGACAACTATAAACTGCCACACTGCAGACATCGTAGCGATACGACTAAAAATTGTTAGCGATCTGTTAAAAATCAAAATCACACACACACACACACACACGCACGCACACCATATGTACGTTTTAAATCGTCAGATGCCATAGTTATCAGTGTACATAGTTTAACACCTGTCTTACTAACTTTTATTCTTTTCTTCCTCTCCAAAGAAATACATTTGGTTTCCGCTGCTTGAATTGCACTGTAAAGTTAATCTTTATGTCTTAATTTAAGTTGGTTACTAATCCAATGTCGAATATTACACTCCGCTATGATATACAGTCTGATATAAACCTGTGTACAAGACTGATTTTATGACTTGGAAAGCTTATTGTATATTGAGTTTACCATGTATTCAGCAAAATCTGATGAAGTACAGTTAAGTCTACAAGTAACTGCTAATATTTGAGGTGCTATTTCTGACTTAAAACTAGTAACAGAAAAGAGAGAAAACCAAAACGTTTTGTAAAATTCAACAAATAATTTACTTCCATACAATACAAAGTCAAAATTTAAAAAGAACATTCAGAATTGTGAATTAAAACCTAAATAGTCCGAAATTTTATCACAACTCCAAAAGTAGAGAGTATTCTGAATGAATTCCAGTGGTGTTCTGAATTAAAATCTTTAATATACTATTTATCCATGGCCAGGAATATGGATATGTGCAAACACTTGTGATGTATTGCAATGATATAATCAAAAACGTCATTCACTGAATTCATAATAACCACAAAACCCTGATTTAGTACGAAATTATTAATGAGCACCTTGTAATTCCTGTGAATAATATAAATAAATAAATCCTCTTAAATAGTAACTGAAACACAACTTAAATTCTTTCCACTAAGACTGATGTTAAGATATGGAATGAGTAATTCTAATATAATCAACCATAATATAAAAACATAAGACACAATTACAGGTCCTGGATGAGGGTCACCATAAAGGAAATTTCCATAAAAAATGGCTTATAGAAAACTCTTAAGACCAGATTCAAGACAGTTTATAGAACTCAAAACTTGTAAATATATTTACCCTATGGCATTAGACATGGATGCCCAAGTCATATATACTTGTGTAAGTTTTGGCAAAAATTATTAACCAATTATCCATCAGCATATTCTTGGCTTCTTTTCTGTTTGGAATTTAAGCTCAGCATGTAATTTGTTATAAAAGTTGGTGAATATCGTGCAGCTTTTATTTATCTCTGCTAAATCATTTTTCTTCTGCAACTCTGACATACTATTAGTATCAGCAATAATCTTGTTGCGAACAGTTAATTGTTGTGCTAAAACCTTTGATTACCTTGTTAAATTTCTGGGTTATGTCTGGGATTTTATTATTTCAATCTCTCAGTAACTGCTTCAACTGTGACTGCTGTCAGCGTCTTCCCCAGATTTTATGATTTGCTCTGTCTCTTTAGAAATTTACTGTTCATTCTCTACTTGTTTAGCTGTATATATTATTGATTAGAAATTGATCCTTATACATCAACTCTTTCTCTTACAGGTATGTTTCTTGTTTTTCACATCTTTGTAGCTTTTAGATTTTGGTTAGCTCCTTCATAACTGCTCTATTCAAAAGCATTTAATTTATTGCCAACTTGTTTTCTTCTTCTCTTAAAATCTTTAAAATTATCATTCTCCAATATATTAATAGATTAAAGTATCAGGTCTTTTTAGTACCAAATTTATATTCACTGCATAAAATGTGTTCTGCACCTGCTGGATTGGTAATAAGATTTTTTAAAATCATTACTCTGTTCATCATTTGATTGGTGTTGCTTCTGTTTTTGTCTCAATGCAAAAAGAAAAACCAAAATTATTGCATCTCTAAAACAGAAAGAGGACTTCACAGTAATATATCCAGTAGCATGTGAAAAAGGCATTACAACTATACCATGAAACTCAACTTTTCTCATCTTTTTGTCTTCTATGTTGATATTCAATCTGATTAGAATCTCCAACTGCTTGTAATGACCATTAACATCATATGAAACAAAATCTCAGTGAAAAAATTTTCTAAAAAGACTCCAATAAATAATAGACATCAGGGTAATTTCTAGTATTACTGATCTATTCAATAAATATAAACATCTACAGGTTTCACAATCTCACACACTGCATCTGAATAAGTAAATACCTGTATCAATATCTGGCAATTGAATCCTTACAGCTTAGCAACATAGCTGGTGATATGTGAAGTAATTGTCATTTCTCACTATGATTTAAACTGTTGAGTTGTGAATAAAATATTATTATATAATGCTTATTACCAGTGTTGTCTTTTAACTTTGCCTGAGAAATAGAAAGATAGGAGCGTATGAAAATGAAATGGTAGTAAATACTGATTCTACATACTGTCCATGTATGACAGCTATCCCTCAAGGTGTTTGCGACTTTTTGACAAAACAGGCAAACATAAATCGAAAACTTATCCAATATTTTCAACAACCTTGCCCTCGTCTAAAGATCATAGGGTGGGTAGAGATGCATGCATACGGAAGGGCATTTCTAAATAAATCTACTGTCCAAGTACGACAGCTATCACTCCCAGGTTTGTGATCTTTTGAAAATACAGAGAAACTTCAATGGAAAACCCAATATTTTAATGACCTTGTCCTTACCAAAAGATCATATGGTGTGTAGAGATGGACACATATGGAAGGGACGATCTTACTGAATCTACTATCAAAGGATGTCAGATATCTCTTCCAGGGTTTGTGACCCTTTGACAAAACTGAGAAACATAAATCAAAAACTTAGCCAATATTTTCAATGACCTTGCCCTTGTTTAAAGATCGTAAGGGAGTAGAGATGCATGCATATGGAAAGACAGTTCTTAAGCACGATAGCATTCCTTCCAGAGTTGGGTCTTATATCATACATATGTTTTTACACTGACCGTAATCATTGCAAAGAAGATCAGTGTGGAATGTTTCTTTCATCACATGATCTTCATTGACAAGCATAATGCATAACAAATGGCAAAAACACCCTGATTTCCATCATCACTTTCACAATAATCAAGATAAATACAATTGCAAAACATTTACATCCTAAATCCTGCAGAGGTTGAAGTTAGTGTCCCACAAGCTGGATGTCTTGTACTGATCAACCTTGCTAAAAGCACAGAATCTGGTCATTAGAGTCAAAAAAACCCTCATCATGGTATATTTTTAAATTTATTATTTATGAAAGGAAATATTATTTTCTATCTCATTCACTCTGTTGTGGATTTAATTCTTGACCTGTTTACATTGTATCATTGTACATGCTACCTTTTCTGTACCTATTACTGAATATCCAATACTCTGGCAGTCTCCTCAACTGTTCTTTAAGTGCTGATGTGTTTAAATGTGTTGGTGCAAAATATTAAACTGAATTTTTCAGTGTAAATGCATCCTTTTATGATCTATCTAAAGATGAGGAAATTTTCAATGAGTGTTTGCTGATTTAAAATTCAATCAGTATTCATAATATGTCATTTTGTCTTGGACCCTTATTTTTCATTTATCAATGTGAGAAAAAAATTCTTCATTATGTGCAGGTACTGTGAAAAAAATTACGCACCAACTCACTAATAGACAAATATTGTGTATCCCAGGCCTGATGTAAAATCATCACCATCAGGAGCAATTTTTCTATCCTAAAGTTATGCATGTGAACAGGGCAAAAGAAAGCAATCATGGGCCCTGTTGTAAGAAACACTCAGACCTCTCCTAGTTCTTGTTTAAGTAAAATTTTTGTTTTATAAAATTAAAAAGTGTTGTTCAGTCTGGACCCCCTTATGGGCATGGGTTCCTGGGATATATCCTTGGTTGCCCACCCCACTTTTATTGGCCCTGTATGTGAAGGATTCTTTAGGTCTAGTCTAGTCAAAAGCATGTAAGACATAAAGAGAGGAATCAATAGAGTGAGAACACAGACATCTCAGGATGCATAACAAATTTATTTTCACAAGATATACATACTTTCACTACTAACATCCAAATGTTTTACTTACCAACAGTACAAGAGCATTAATTATCCAGAATGCTTTGAAAACACAAAGTATCATTATTATCTCAGAATGTTCTTCAATTGATTGTAAAGAAACAAAATGATTATAAAAAGCAAGAGTCAATCATTGACAAATTTTCCAGCACTTTACAAGTAAAAATTTAGGACAATTTTCTCCTTAAAAATAAATACAGTAAGTATATTTGAGTCTTATGAAAATTTAATTGAACAGCTATTTTGACCTTTGCTGTTATACGTTATTTCATTTCTAATTGGAAGATATCTAAGTATAATCTCATGTCACTGTGATGTTGCAGTTTTGATATAGAACTGGCTCCTACAAATCCTTTTCTTCAAACTGAAGCTTTTTGTGGCTCTTCAGGTGCTGTGGGAGGGGCCTCATCCTCCTTCTCCTTATTCCAACTCTGCAGACCCTTTGGTAGACTTGAATCTTCATCTAGAGAACCTAAAGAGACATAATTGGCCCAAATTATTACTGATACTTGCACTGTAATGGAATATTGGAAAATAAGCTTGGTAGAATCAAGATCCAAAGTTTTTCTCAATCACCCCCCTCCCGACACACACTCAATTTAATACGATTTTAAGCCTGTCACTCAAATATTCAAATTATGTCAATTCTGTCCTGGGGTTTTGAAGTCATTATCTCAATTCCTTCTTTGTCAGGAATTGGGTAACTTAAAAAACACAAGCATGTCCAGACTAGAAAAATTACAATAAATCATTTCTTTCTTCCTTCCTTCCTTTTAGCCTTTTATTGTAAATAAGGATTGAGACGTTAGGAAGTTAGAAAAATTCATACCTCTCCACTTTTTACGAAAAGACAGGGGCCGTAAAGATATTAACAATGAATTTCTGATTATACAAACCACAGATGATATATTTATTAGTTTAATTTTTAAATACATCTGTCCCAATTTATGGTGATAAAATAAATGTCTTGCATGCATGGAAACTTATTAAGCAGTGGATGCATTCTTTGAATATTCAAGTGCTTTCCTTCAAAATGAAATATATAGGAAATTCAGGATTTTCCACAAGCCAGAATTATCATTATTTAAAGCTATTAATATTTGATAACAATCTTGCAGTCATGTGCTGTTATTACGTATTGAAACACTTGGACGTATGAATAATGGAATCTTTTAAAAAGAAAAGTTGAAAATAATAAACTCCTCACTGTATAGTATAAAAATAGGCAAAAATAAAATAGTATATTTATTTTTTTCCTGCATTAGAGGATTGCACAGATAATACAGATCCTGAAATAGGTAATTTTACAAGTGAACAAAACCTAATACTGAGAAACTGAACAATGAATTGAAAACAATCAATGAACAAATGCAAACAGAATGCAGAATGAATGCAAACAAAATGATCAAAATGCATTTTTAAGAAAACTTACGAGTGCAAATATCAAAAAGAGAACGATGAATGATCAAGGAAAACAAAACAAAACAAAACAAATGAATATCACAAGGTCTTTCGAAAATTGATGGCTTTCATGCTTTAACTGAATTTTCAGTAATAGGCCTTTTCATATGAGAACATATATGATTCTTTACACTCAAACATTTGCACTTAGAACAAACTTAGGTAATTCAAGATAAGGCAGATAATACCTCTACCTCGATAACTCATGCACAACAGGGTCAACAAACATAGACTGCACTATAAGCGAGGGCATGGGTTACCAAGGGACTTCTAAAGGTTGAAAAAATTTGCTTAGACATCAAGCAAACACCAGAGGGTGGGGGTAAGGGTTAGGGAACTGCGTCTTTTAATGACTGAATGCTCATTTTACAATCACTTCGATAATTTGTAATAAGTCATTTTTTTTTCTAATAAGTTTTTCGTTATTCTGTTTAAATAACATTTACTTTCAAAATGTTTAACATGTGAAAGATCATCCCAACTGGTTTCAACAACCATCATGTGCGAAAACAGCTGTGCATTACATCACTTCTTTTTGTTTTCTTGAGAAGTCTGGTTCCAGGAGTGATTCCAAAGAGCAGTCAATTAGACTGTTGATACACAACCAAAGATTTTTTTTTTTAAAAAGTAGGCAAAATATATTTTGTGAGACAATCGTCTACATCGAATCTCAAGTTTTGTATTGTTCAATTAGTACAGTAATAATGTAATTATTTCATTGGAAGCAATAATAAAACTTCTTTTCATCCTTGAGGAATCTCTAAGTGCCAGTTCAAGAATTCTCTGAAACTCATTTGTTCACAATGGCCCATATCTGTGAAACCAAGCTCTTTATTTTACGAGGTATTAATTTTGCTTGCTTGCCTTGCCATTTTTGATCAGTTACCAATAAGTCAGTTTAAAGTAGTTTATGTTACATACACAATAACATTTGCAAATGTGATTGACCAAACGAGTTAACCCAACATACAACAGGGGCCACTAGATTTTGAGTCTAGGGTTTTTTCATGCCTTTTAACTTTTATTTTCTTCCAGCTGCCTTACTTGATTCAAATGACATAATTAGCATGATAATACAAAGGAGGCCAGCTTTTAATTCAGTGCAACAATACAACAAATACTTCCTCAAGTCAGTTATCAAAACACAGTCAGTACCTAATTAGGTTCTCAGAGAAATGCTCATGGACAGAGTTGTTGCGGTAGAATGACACATTTTATGTTTAATCACAAGAGGTCACATTGCATTTATGATTATACGTAAAATGAACTAAAAAGACAGAACTAGAACATAAATTTCAATTGATAAAATTTTTAATTTATTTGTATTTATTTTTTGTATTTATTTTTTAAAGTACTGCCTCCATTTGAAGTAATGGCCATTTTCATTGATCAAAATTTCCCTACATATCGTTAATTGCAGTGTTCAACAGTTTGGAAAGAAAATGTAAAAAAAATTTATGACTTATTTTTAAATTTGATATTTCATAACACTGATTAAAATTTCAGGTCCTTTCTACAATGATAAAATGAGCGATATATCAAAGTTTCTGTTACTAATTTTGATGGGAATTTCCTTCAAGTTCAATAAATAGGAATCAATTTTTTTTCTGGTTTAAAAAATGGGATCCCTGCCTGACCCTGCATTATAAGTGGATTTGCAAGTTATCAGGGTGTGAGGTATTGAGGGAGTGGTGTAAAAACAATTATCTTTCATATGACATTATTGGTAGCTGTCTTTGCAAAATAGTTGAGTGAAGAAATAAAGTTTAACTTCCTGACAAATATTCTAAAATGATATTTTTACATTTATTGCAAATGGAGTTATAATTTTATTCAGGATAAATTCAATTACGTCTTTTGCATTGTTTTCATCTACACTTTGATTAAAAAACACTTTAATAAGAGAAGGCATTAAACCAGCAATTATCTCCCTTAAACACTCAAGAAACTGCAACTCTCTCGCAGGTAAATGCATCTACATTTAGTTCCAAAACTATGGAAACAAAAGATTACAATGAAAGGAAGCTAAAATGCAAATCTGAATGGATTTCTGAGACACTGAAATGCAAACAGAGTGCATATATAATGCAAACAAAATGGAAATCGGGTAAAATCACCCATTTCAGGATCTTAAGAGGTTATTTAAATATGCTGTTTCACATTCTTATTCTGCACTGTTGTAGGATTCATCTTGGACCTGTTGTCGTAATAACCTACCTGTTCCTTCAACAAATTCCTCATAAGTTGTTTTCTCTGCAAAAGGTCTCTTTCCTAGAAGTGCTACCATGTCAGCCTTGTCTAATTTCTCCATCTCTAATAATCGAAGTGCAACCTGAAAATACATTTGTATTAATATTATCCTTTCAATTGGAACTATCAAGCCATGGTGATATATTACTATTTCATAAATGCTTACTGTTTAATATATTTTCTACTTATCTTGGTACCTTGAATTTGCAAAATGTATGACTCCATTAATCAATCCCCTCCCAAACAATTTAGACAATTAAAATTTAAAGGATGCAAACATCTTTTGACAATCCAACAGTGAAACATTAATCCCAGCAAATCACTTTATTGCCATCAATGTTTTAAACAATCAGCTTTTAGTCACTTGTTGTTGGCTTCCGTCTGTCTTCGAGAGATGATAGTGTAGCTCCCCTAGTGATGTGATTTTGGCCTACTTGTCGAGAATGTTCCCTAAGCTTCACGCACCCAGTGAAACAGGTAGGCCATGGTGGGATAGCACCTTACTATCTGGGAGCTGCCCAGCTTGAGACAGGCGGTAGCTATCCAATTAGACATGGCAGCTCTCTCACCGTCGGAAGCAACATCTGGCACTAAGCTCTATGCCAATCAAGCAATTGCTTATAACTGGTACACTGCTGCTTCCCGTCTTGTGCTGACACCTTACGGCGATGCTGGAGTGTCCTCTCCAGTTGAGCTACAAAGCCTGGGCATGGCAGTATAGAGAATCAGCTGTTGCCCATGCAGCAGATCCCCCCTCTCCATGCTGCTGGTGTTCCCAAGGGAATGGTTAATGTTGATACAACTTGGTACCAACAGCATTGCAGGAGTTGCCTGAATGGCATTGGAGTCAATTTCAGACTGTTTTAGGGACTCCGTCTCCAGATTTTCTGTAGGGATTTACTTCCTTAGCCTTTCCCATGAGTAGGTATAGCCACAAGGCAGCGGAGGTTTGGAATCAGAGTTTTCCTTCTCCTAGATGAGCAGCCATCCAAGGTTTACGAGCCTCATCTACCCGAAGCGACTGGTTTTAAGGCGCTAGTGAACCACCTTCACCCCTTCTCCTGTTAGTGAAGTCATGGTCTGCAAGACTTATAAGCTAAGCCACTTGTGAAGGCCAGGAGCTGGATTTTAGATGACAGAGGCGATCAGAAACGCAAGCCATATGGGGCATTGCTAGGGGAGTGTGGCACTTACCTCCCATTCCCAACCTGTCAATGTCAACCTACAAATCAGACTTATTAATGAATAAAAATCCAAATGCAAATATACAAGAGGAAGACAAAGAGTTATATATGTATGTATGAATGAATACGTTTAACAGCACATTAGCACAATTCTGTCTACATAGGGCCAATTAAGAGTTCAGTTTTGAAAATATAATATAAACAATTGCAAAAACCTTTAGCAAGATAAACCCTTGTACAAAAATGTTAATAAGCAGTCAAGGTCTTCAAAAGAATGCAAAATTACAAAGGTTAACTCAACCCCTTGGAGGTTTTTGAATAGGAAACTCATTTTGGGAGCTATTTTTGAATACATCCTAATACATTAACCTCCATGACATTTTTGGTTAACCTAATGCCTATTTGTGTGAGAAACATCATTTTGCATTGGCAATTTCCCCTGAGCATGAGCAGAAGGGTAAAAGTTGGACTTTTTTGTGCTTAACAGTTCCATCTATTTTGTGTCAAGACCACTCTTTATTCTAAATGCCTATCTTATCTTATTTTTTGCAAAGGTTCACCTGTGTTTGTGTGCAGTTTAGACCAGTCTGTCTTAGATCTGAGGCCAAAAAAGTCTAAAATCCGGACACAAAACTGGATTCCGACTTCGGGCGCATTTCGGATGAAAAAAACTCAAGTTTAAACACTGACGGCTTTTCCTCTGTATTTTGTAGTGCAACTTGAAAATCCATATTATTTGGTATCATCATCACCTTTCTATAACACCACCCACTTTATTGTGTCATACATGACCTTTGTGCTACAGAGCTCAGAAGTAGGCTACCACCTCCATCCCAGTAAACGTGGTGCCTTGGGTTAATGAGTTAAACATTACTAAAATAATAAACCCATCCAAATAACAGTAAATACTTCTCTTACAAAATAAAAAATAAATGTTAAGTGAAGCACAAGTTCTTCAAAAGCTGAAATATAACCCAACATATTTGTTTTAAAAACCATATTCTTGTTGACGGTTTACAATTTTTTCTGGCCAAAGCATAATTAAAAAGTCGCTTGATCAAGTTGACAATATAAAATATGTATCACAGTTTTGAATTCAATACATATAGTATCCGCTCCACTGTCAGTCAACATTGGTATTGTATGCATTCCAATTAAGGATCACCTTCAAGCATGGGACAGGCAATATGTGTGCAACACAAAACAACAGCATTTCTGATTTCTATCTATGATCCCTGATGTACATCCATATTCTGATAGCTCTCAGAAAGGGCAATTCATACCTTAAGATTAAAATTTCTATCTCATAGCTGCCAAACCTGGGGCACAAAAATACTGACTGCTTATGAAAAAAATACTGATTTTCAGGAACGAATACTGATTTTTAAAATAATAATGCACAAGTAACATTCTACAACATCTACAACTATCCGTAAAGACGGACAGTACCTTCCTTAATTATTAAATGTCAAAGATGCATGTGTTTCATCTGAGTGCTTATTTAGAAGATGCAAGAGGCACAGGCTGTTTATATGTGCTTTTTCTACACCACATTTTATTTTCTTTTCTCAATCATTATTGATTCCAAGGGACCATCTTTCAATGATGTTCTTAATTTCTCAGTGATTTTCTTACTGAACTGTTTTCATTTTTTCACATGAGTGCAAAAAAAAAAAATGGCCAGCAACACCGGTAACTGAAAGATGAAAATTCATTTCTAAAAGAAATTTAACAGACCAAATTTCTATTGAATCACATCAAGACTATCTTTGGGTATTTTTATACGTCTTAAGTTTAGGCTGGGTCGTGTATGATGAAGCAGCAAGCTGATGTTTATTAGCTTTTTTGTACTCATGGATTTCATGGGCACCTCCATGCCCATTTGCAAACTCACATTGCACAATTTGCAAAACTTAACATTTTCTCCTTTACTAGATGGTTTCACAAATCTAAACAAGACGTCACAATTGTCCTTCCAGTTGTTTCCTTGTCTTACCAGGTAAAATTCGGAATATTTTGCCTTCCTATTCAACAGGATTAAAAGTTGAATATTATGAAGATGAGATAAAGTGATACTGTTTGCGAAATCCAATATGACGAATGAAAACAGCCTTGGAGGTCACAATTTCAAATGAACCAATCATATTGTAGAACTGTATTCCTATATACATGCGATACATTTTTATCAGAATGTAACTGAGTTAATGTTGTAAACTAAAAATTGCAAGATGTTTTTAAAAATTAAAAACATTTTTTTGCCAAAAAATATACACCTCTATTCAGATCCAAAAAAAGGGACAAATACAGAAAAATGAGACACTTGGCAGATATATCTTTAAAAAAAATGAGATATAAAAATTGGTAGATGTACCCTTCAAATGTAGTGCCTGGTCACAACAACAACAAATTAGCATGACAAAGGTTAAGATCATAAACTAATGGGATTACACATTTCACCAATTAACTACCAGCATTTACCTTACTGAAGAAGTTACACCAATGAATGACAGTGTAATAATTTTGAAAAAATTACCTTTTCTACTTCATTCTTATGTTGGAGAAGTAGACCTTTGGTCCTTGTGTATGCTGTGCTCACAATTTCCCGAACCTCTGTGTCAATTAGACGGGCTGTTTCTTCACTATAAGGCTTATCAAACACTGGCTGACCATCTTGGGGCATTTCAAATGACAGCTGACCAATCTTTTCACTCATTCCAAAATGTACCACCTATAATAAATAAGATGAAGTCAATCAAGATGTGGAATTTAATAATAAAAAGTGTTCAGCAAAATGCATGTGAATGGCACTAGGATGCAAGAACACCAAGAAGTGATACTTGAACACCTAGCCTTATGATAAAGAACACCCAGCAATGACAAAGAACATGCAGCATTTTAATAATAGAACACCTAGCATTATCATAAAGAACACCCAACATTATGATTCCAGATAAACTTTGCATTTACATACAACCTAAATATAATTGATACTATCAAGATAAACCAGCATAAAAAGATAAAACTTTAAAAAAAAAACACATTAAAAAAAAACAGATACTAGGGTAATATGGTTACTAAGATAGTTCTTATGAAAATGATCGTCAAAGTGCATCAGTGGATGACAACTCTATATTAAAAGCACCTTCCCTGGCTCTCAAGTATGTTTACTGGAGCAGCCCTTACCATTAACATGTGAAAGAATAAAGACTTAATTGACACTATGCAGTGTTCAATTCAAATAAAGGATATCACTGGGCTTTGATTACCCAGGCTGAAATCAGGAGTATCATGGGGATGTTCCTCTTTGTATTAAATAAAACACATTACTTGGTTTTGTTCTAATGTTCTTTAAGCAGTGTCAATCTGTTAAAAGTCTTACACGTTTCAATAACACAGATGTATACTTGTGCACACACACACACACACACACACACACACACACACACACACACACACACACACACACACACACACACACACACAGAATATGACATATGTTCTTAATAAAATCCTAAATACTCTAACAAGGAAATACAAATATCAGCCTCTCAAGAAAACAAGGGGAAACAATAATGACTCATAAACTAAATGGATGCAAAATCTGTTCTATGGTATTGCACAGCTGTTTATAACAAAAGGATGCTTGACATTACTCCAAAACCTGGTAACACAATGGCCAACCTCTCTTTTTCTATGTTTTTTTTTCCAACATGCTCATGCAAAATATAATCAATCAATCAATTTATTTCTTGCAGACTACATTCAATGTAGTAGGAGAGGAAATATAAACACAATCGTATATGGTATCATAGATTAAAAGAAACCTAAAATATTTAAAAACACACCAGTAAAAAAATAATCAAATATAAATAATATTACTTAATATTACAAATATAAATAATAATAAATAATATAAATAATACCTAAAAGGGTGATTCTAAGCAAAATGCATACCTATGAATATGTTCTGAATATAATTCTTTCCAAAAACATTAACAATTAAAGTAATGAATTTAGAATCAACATAGATAACCGACAACACCCCTTGTAAATTTCTAATTAACTATCAACTTTAAGCCTTTGTTGAATGACTGAACTCTAAGAATAAAATTTCAAAGCTAACAAGGCAAACTTATCAGAAAAAGTGTTCATAAAAATACACTAACTATATGATCATTGTAAACATATACCAGACCCACATATTTACATATCATATACCAGATATATATCTGATTGCCCCAAAAAAATCCCACAGAAATTTATCAAATATAAAAAGCACCTCTTTTGATCTGCAATCACAAAAATATAAAACGCTTAAAATTGCATCAGTCAAAAATCCCTACTTTACTGTAGCATGTGTTGACTATCTGATGAATATACTTTAATAAACACCAATGCTTTTAACTATACTTTGTGCTTTGAAAAATTCAGGATGTCAAACATACATTTATTTTTTAAAAACCTGACACCCATCCACATTAAAATAAATTAAAAGAAAATAATTTAATACCTGCCAAAATTTCACATGGATTTCAAAAGTGTAATCACCACACTGATTTCACATTTTACTAGACTGTTTTAGTGACCAATTGGTTAGAGCATCCACCTTGGGTGAGGCAGGCTGCAGGTTTGAACCTCAACTGAGTCATACTAATATACTACTGGTACTAACAGCTGCCTCGCTAGGCAATCAGCATTATGAGTTTAGTGTTCGTACTGGTCAGCCTGGTGGCAAAATAATGTGAATGAGTGGGACATGATACTACAGGCCTGTTGCATGATGCCCCAGTGCTAGACATCACTTTAATCTGCAACACTGCAGACACTGTAGCAATACGACTGAAAAATTATTAAAGCATTAAAATAATTAAATCACACATCACAATTATTTCTCATTTTACCACTAACCCACCTGAGCATAGGCACTTTGTGTGACCTTGCGAAGATCATCCTGGGCACCTGTAGTAATTTTTGAAAAGAAAATCTCTTCTGATACTCTTCCTCCAAGTGCCATGCACATTCTGTCATTTATCTAAAAGGTAAAAAAAAAATTTAAAAAAATTGAACTGTTACAAAATCTATCCCTGAATAAGGCACTGTCTAAATTGACCCAACCATACAGTCAGGGTTAGACTCTCTTTGTTTACCATTATCAAAACCCTGAGCAGCCATGGCTTAGTGTAGAGCATGCTTGACTTGTGTCCAAAAGGATGTGGATCTAAATCCTACCATTGGACCAACCAGGGTCAGCTACCTTGCCTTAGCACTAAAAAAAACAAACAAACCTAAGCTGCTGTGCTATAAAGCACAAAACCAAACCAAGCTAGCTAATCCCATTCAAAAGCAAATAATGTACCAAAATTATAATATGAAGAGTAAAATCTATGTAAAAGTATACCCCATAAAATCCATCCTTTGGTGACCATCTTTTCAAACATTTATCAAAATAGGAAAATCACAAAACAAAGATTGAGCTCATCTGAATGATCCAGACAGTGGAGATAGTGACACCAATGCTGTTGAAAAAGATGTCTGTTATCTTTCACCAGCTGAACAATACAATTTACAATACCAATAATATTGTTTTTAAAACAAATACACTGATACATTGAGTGACTATCAATAAATTCTTCGCCAAGAAGTATGTATAAACTTCTTTGCTCCTTTCCTAACCCTGTACATACAACATTCTGATATCCTCAGTGAAAAGTTTCAAGAAGACTTTTGATTGTATTATTACCGTGCTACATTGGGAACTAATGAAATGGATTAAATAGAAAAGGATTAAAAACAACTTATCTCATCCTAGCTGAGAGGCTTTTGTAAAATACCATTATTCATGCCAAATATATACTTTGACTTCCAAAAAGTTTTACCTACCTGAGAAATCTGATCTCCTGATTTAAATCAATCTCTTGTCAAGGTCTTAGTTGAGGTCAGTTTAGGCAGGTTTTAATGTATTATTTAAATTTCTACAAAATAACTGTTTTTCTCCTTTAAACAAGCTGCATATAATATCAAAAATAACTAATGACTATTACATTTATAAAAGACGATATGAATGAAGATGTAATCCCAGATTTAGTTAATTAATATCAACATAACTGATGACTATTACATTTAAAATGCATAAGGGGAATGTAGAAATAATCCCAGATTTAGTTCAATAATCTTCAACCATTACTTTATACATATAGAAAATGAACTTTTGATTCCATCAGTAGTAACAGGATCTGAACTATTAGGAAACGTTGATCATAAAAAAGATCTATTAAACTATTTCCACCACTCTAAGAAAAGTTGGCTGGATTGTACAACAACTAAAAAGCATCTTGTGAAATACACTTTAAAAATAAGAATATTTCTAATCTACTATAAGACAGAGTAATAAAATCTTTTAACAGGTTGGAATTATTTTTTTTGTAAATAAAGACTGGCAATACCTGTTCCTTTGTGTACAAATACTGCTCCCTTGGAAGATATTGAGCATATCCAAGCCCCTTTCCTCTAGGTATGATTGACACCTGAAAGGAAATTATACAGGTGCATACATACCTGTATACAATATATACAGAAGAAAAACTTTAAACTGAATTAAGTTTATATGGACTTTTACTTCTGAACAATCACATGCAATGCATTTATTAATTATAACCATTAGTGAACACAATTTTGCAAATTAGAAGAGATTAGTAACAAGAGTCCCTTGAAGGAACGGACACTCTACTGGATAATGAGGATTTCCATAGATTACTAGATAAAGACTGTTTTATGTTTTTAACTGATGAGTTATGAAACAATCTTTGATATGCTTTAAAGACATCAACATACCAAATTTTAGCAAAACAAATTTCTGAAATGTCTGAATTAAGAGTTTCTGACATGGATAGTGATCTTGAACATACATCATCAGTGTATCCCCCAGGAGTGTAAAACTGAGGGTAAAAAAAACCCCTTGGTGTCAGAACTTGAGGTCAAATAAAAAATGTGGGGGTCAAAAATATACCGAAAATTTTTCATCAATTCCATACTTTTTCAGATGGAATGATATTGCAATTTGTACATTCTCTCTCTCTCTCTCTCTCTCTCTCTCTCTCTCTCTCTCTCTCTCTCTCTCTCTCTCTCCGTTTAAATAATACTTTTATTAGTTAATTTTTCTTTTAGTTTAAAGTTGTACTTTTAAAAGTCTTTTTATAATTTTTGTAGCAATCTTATAGAACAACACATTACATATAAGCCAAAACAAAACTCCATAAATCTTTTTTAACAAAACGACAGTTAATTTACTGCCTGTCATAAACTATGTACTATCATCGGTTTCATTGTACTTCGTCCTAAAACACATTTATCCAAAAATCAGAGGCTGATGATTCATCTTCTCTTTTAAAAAGTTACACTTGAACTTTTAGATCTTTCTTTCGTTGCAGCAAAGTTAGAAAAGTCTGCAACGACCCCCTGAATTTGTAATCCAAATAATGGATTTGTCTCTGCAAGTTTACTTATTTCTTTGTTCTGAAAGAATGTTTTAGGTAATAATGTGTTCAAAAGATATCTTGTGGTGATCAAGGGCAGATTTTAAAAATTCTCAAACGATGTCACGAAAGGATTATTCACTTGTGTAGTTTTCGCAATCACAAAGTCACACCGGTAATCCCAATGCCTTGGATGTGCCGTATTCAAGTCAAGGGAATATTTTATCCATTTTTTATTAGTCAGATCCACATTTACTCTTTCGTGTTATGCTTCTTTCACTTTCTTTGCTAATGATTCTTAGTGCACGCTGTTTTCATCTCGAGATCACATTTTAGTGCAACAAGAAGAATTGAGGTTAAATATTTGGACATCTTGCTGAATTCAATAGAATCACGTAAGAGCTCACGAGATCAGGGAAAGCTACTCTGTTTTAATATTGCCTAATGGTAGTCTGGTTCTCTGCTTTGTATGCTCAGTATTGCAGTGTGCAACAAAACAAACGAAACAGGAAACCGGAAGAAGCATTCACGATGCCATCCCCAATGATGTATAATCGAAGTATACATGATGCCATCTCTTATGCAACGCGTTGGATATTAAATAAATCCAGATTATATTTTGCAAATATTTTGCGTCAAAAAAACGCACAGCAAAAATTTCTGTGCGACAATTTTCTCCAGTGTGCGTCCCTGACGCACAAATGTGCGTAAAGGGAAACACTGTACATCATGGATTGAAAATTAATATTCTTTTCAAGAAAGCCCCCTCCACAAAAAAGATGTTATAAAAATACATTAATACTTTGTGTTATCATGTACACAAGGCTGTACAGCTAAACACTGGTGTTAAGACATTTGACTTTAAAAGCAGTATCAGACTGCAGACTATCAACTTGTTCAATGGAATACAGCTAAATACAAAATCTAGTCAAATTTCAGAAATATATGTTCAAGTCACTTTCTTTACAAAGCTTTGTGAATTATAACACTGCAGTCATTGACCCTTTACTGGACCCAAATTTGATTAGGTCTGGTTTCCAAACAACTGTAAAAAAAATGCATATAAGTTGATGGTCTGCATCATTTTTATTCAGAACCAACTGAATATAACAAGTGTTTTAGTGAAAAAGCAAAGGTTTTAGTAAATTATGTTTCTCAGAGAATATTTGATCACATCAGTGTTAGAAAAGAAGCTCTGCTACTTCTTGATTACAGCAATCACAGAAAGACTAAAATTATTTTCAGCCTTCCCATCTATATAGCTTATGCAGAAAGATCGATCAAATAAATGATAGAGATGTACTGGGAGGGTATGACATGGACCATCAGATTAGACAAATACACCAAGTACCAAGCACCCAGACTTATAGGTCCAAAAGCAGTGCTTAGATATATGGGGGTATCTATGCCCACTAGGCTGCCTTGATGGAGGACACTTTCCATTAAACTTGAAATCATCTTTGGAGGTTCATGGTCAATACAATAATGGCAAAAATGAAGGAGTCTGGCACTGACAGGCATGTTATTGGTGGAAGGCTGGAGTAGCAATTCAATGAGGAATGGTAGGAGGCTTAGGGAATGAGAAACCTGCAATTAAACTAATGTCAAAACTTCTGTTGATCAGTGTTTGGTTTCCTCTCTATTTTGCCAATGATCATCTTTTATTTGTTGCCAAGACTGATTCAGCCAGAACACTGGAAGGCGAGACAATATATGCTGGAGAAGCAGGTCCTGTGGCACATGTTTCCATATATACTGATTCAAGCCAAGCAGCAATGGTAGAGAATGGACAAGCAAGGAATGATTAAGCTTCACTGATGATGAGCAGAGAGGCATCTTGTTTCATCAGTTTAAAAACTGCTGAAGGCATCAGGGCATCAGCCCCTGAATGGTGCAAAGCCTTGTTAATTATCTTGGCAATTCAAGCATGAACTGACATGCATGATCAACTGCCAGAATTTTGAGCTAGGCAAAAAAAACCCCCAAACTGCTAGTGACATCAGACTGAGTATTTAAGAAGTTGCTATCATATTCCAGATTAACCTAGGGGTGGAATGGAAAACATTCATATCCATCTTATCAGCAGCAGTGTTGCCATATTTAACACTAAAATGCTTTTGTCAGACTGGCATCAGTTTAATATATGAACACTTTAATATTGTTAAAAGTCTTTTGGTGAAAAACTATGTCAATATGACCATTAATTTTGGAACAGTGGCACTAACAAGATTTTCACAATGTCTATCATTGTGGCCACACTGAATGCTAGATTCAGAAGGATTAGCAATAACAATTACAAAATGGCTGCAGAGTGGTGGCCATACTGGATGTCAGATTGGCACCACTTTCACTTAGGACCAACTAAACATCATAAGATGTCATCCAGTGAAAACATAAAATCGATATGACTTTCTGTTTAGAAGAAAAAGCAATAACGAGATCTTCAAGATGGCTGCCAAAATGGACATCAAATCAGCATTGTCATCAAGGACCAATTATTATCAAAAGAAGTTATTAGTTAAAATCCAATACTGATAGGACCATCTGTTCAAGAGTAGCGATACAATGATTTTCAAGATGTGTGCTGTGGTAGTCATTCTGGATGTCTGAGCAGCACGAATTTCATTTAGGACCAACTAGACCTTGAAATGAATGTGTGTGTGTGTGTAAAGTTTCAAGGCAATCCTCCAAGTAATTTAGGAGAAGTGGCAATAACAAAGTTGTACTTATCGACAGATGGACATCAAACAATGGTCAATAGACAATGTACAAATGACAGGCAATCCCATAAGCCCTTCTAGTCTATGACCAGTAAAGCTAAAATACCAAGACTATGAGTTATACTCAAACACTAAATACCCCCAAATTTCTCAATGCTGAACTTATATCCACAATAAATTTGACAGAATGACCATAATAATTTAAATATCAATAACTCAAATTCTTGGCATCATTCAAGCAAACATTCATTCCAGGCATAATAGCTTCATATATCAATAACTAGAGACTGTTAATAATATTTGCATCCAAGTTGAATTCAACCAAATATGAAATTAGTGCTCTGATAGGAAGTCAATACATATTATATATACATTTGATTGTCTCTACCATTTATTTGTTTAATATGCATCAATTGTGAACTTCATCGAAATAGATCTGATTCTGTATACCCCAGCACATAAGGGTCTACACTAGTTGATTCAAATCACAAAAATGAAAGGAGACATAGATGTGCCAGTGCATTTTGTGATGGCAAATATGGGTCAATTGTATGCATCTTCCTGCAAGATATATGGTGCTGCACCTTAAGAAGTGGGTCAGCATGCTCTAGAAACCACCCTGCCACAGCATGACCAGCCTCATGGTAAGCCACTGTCTTTTTCTCCTCTGGCTGTAAAACCTGAGTCTTCTTCTCTAGACCTGCCAAATTGTACAAAAATGGTTGTCTCACATATAATGAAATATATTTTCAACTTTGTAGCTATTATGCAATTTGAAAGTTAGACGGCAATTTAAAAAAAAAGATGGCTGAAAATGAGATCATTGTTTGTCACTCAAGAGGACTATACCTTAATAAACACAGAAAACTTGTGTACTAATTTTCAAATAGTCCTAAGTTTAGTCATTAAATTAAGCATCCTTTACTTTAAATAAAACTGAGGCTTGAATCTGTGGGTTCAATCGATGCCTCTTTCCAGGCTCCACTAGTAACCCCATCCCCAATACTGAAACTGTATTTTTAAAAGATGACAATTTAAAATTGAATCAACAATTAAAAATGACTTTAAACAAAATCAAACGCATGTGGAACTTAAATATTTAACACAGTTGCTCGATTTCTCAATAATTTTATTCAAAATGTGGCATGATTAGCCAGTCTTATAAGTTTGGACAAGAGCTGGATGAAAAGATTCTTTTTATTAGTGCTGTATGCTTTAAAGGACACTGCAAGTTTAGACTGACATCATGGTAGTTTTGCTGTGTTGACATTTATTTTATGCATTTTGTCAAATGTACAGACTTACCTTGATTAGAACACATCCTGCTACCTAAACTGTGTTCTAATGGATAGGATTCATCGTACAGGGACCTAACTTGTGTATAAAAGTAATGTGGCTTCTTAACATCAATTGTATGTGGTATATGTTCCTAAACCTTTAAATCGACTGCACTTAAATTCGAACAGTTGAAAAATATTCAATTTTTAGGTGAGCAATATCAATGACTAACTGCGAATGTTGTTCATTTTTATTACTGCATTCAAAGCATGCAAGGTTCACTTTATTAAAGCACTGGGTATAATGGATTCCACTTAAATATATAAAATAATCTGCATTTTAATGATTTAAAATATTTAACTCCAAAATGCAAGGACTCTAAATAGACAATGATCTTCAGTTATTTAATATATCATCAAGATTATTATATGAACACAGACCGCTTATTATACACTTTAATATATCAACAAGATTATTATATGAACACAGACCGCTTATTTATACACTTTAATATATCACCAAGATTATTATATGAACACAAACCACTATATCCACTGGTAAGTGAACAAGATCCAAAAAGACATCCAACTCAAAGGAAAAAATAATTTGATTTATATTTTGAAACCAAAGTAATGAAAATGAAGTATATCACAGAATAAAGTGTTTAGCTCATGAAAAGCAAGACTATAACTTAGCCTTTCGCTCACTCTAGCAAGACTTGATACATATTGGATTACAAACTTAAGACCTACATACTACCTCTTACAAGTTTCAGCTGAATATAGCAACTGATTAGAAGATACCAGACCTGTTTACCCATAAATTTTCCTGTCAGTATTTTAAGCAATGCCTGTCAGTATTTTCAGACCGCAGTCAGTATTTTCAGCACACAAATAGTAGATACTATCAATATACTATAATTATCATTATGTAGTATTTCACGACATAATGACTATACAATATTGTGTAAATAACTCTTAGTTTGCAAAGACGCTGGTATTCAGTTAATTCTGTGTTTCAAGGCACAAATATGCAGAAATTGAACACCACTGACATAAACATCCTGTTCATATTATAGTGATAAAAACCACAAAAAAATACAACATAACCAAATTTATTGTTGTTTACCTCCGTTACTTTCTCTAGAAATTCTGTTTTCTCAGCTTCACACAAATCCATAACATTTTAATTAAAGCCAATTCTCTATTTTACATGGTTAAGGACGACTTGATATAAAACATTATGACATTGTTACCACCCATCCACTTAGAAAATAATAAGTTTATCTAGATAGGTGAAGGCAATCTTATTTATCTGATAAAATCTAGTATTATCTGTGTCAATATTTACTAGAATGGAAATAAGGTTAATAAATTATTTTTCATTGCTTCCGTTAACTTTGTCAGCTGTACTCAATGACAAATTCATATTTGCGATCAACTCACATAGAATCGCCTCAGCACGTGTTGTTTTTGAAGTATGTTTTGATCACTGACTTCCTTTCCTTTCATCATTGACAAAATGTTTCTATTTCCATTCACTAATGATTTCAATTTTGTATGATTTTCCGATTCCACATGCCGTGAACAGTCATTCCTTCCACCATGTGCACAGGAAAAGTCTAAATGCAAACAGTGCAATGCACAAAATGTTCTCCTTTTGACGATGGTTTAAGGCATAGCCACAGAGTAGAATAAACTGGTAGAAAATGCTGCTTTCTGTTAGACATTCCATTTTCATCATCAGTTTCGTGCTGAAACTTTCTTGTCGGCGGCATTTTCCTTTGTTTAAACAACCGGATGTTGAGAATGTCAAAATAAGTGACGTGGCACAAAATGCGGACGCTGATGCAGACCGAAGAGACGATACAACGAAACGAAACAGAAAAGAAAACGGTTTAAAAAATTAATTTTAAAAAGTAATAAATAAATGCAACCTCAAATCATATTTTCAGTTCAATGACTGTATGACCATACGGATGGGCTTTATTCCATACAAATACGGTCAGGTAAACAGGTCTGAGATACGACTTTTAAAAACATTAGCACAGCACCTTAATACTGTTGACAATACTGATGATGTTGTTGCTGTTGTCACAAAAAATTTAATATCTGTACCTCACCTTTTACAAGCAAGTCAAAAATAAAAAAACTAATGAGGATTTAATCACTGTATGGATAAATAATGTAAATAAAGCTACAATAAGATGTCTGGTGGTATATTATGATGTATCTATAATCTTAATCTGAGTCTCTGATGTAACTGTCAGGCAACTTAAAAGTCCAAATTTTGCAACCACACTGATGTCGTGCCAGCCCATGTTTTGTACCTAGGATTCCATGTTAATGTGTCATGTGCACAAGTCAAATGCTTGATTATTTATCTTTATATCAAGTCATTATTCGTATAGCACCCATTAAATGCTCACTTCCCCAGACTTGGAAGGCACTGGAAAAGAATTGCTGAATAGAGACTAAGTGAATGAATGATGTGCAGTAATGGGGTTGATATAATGATAGACAATGAAGCTATAGACATGTGCATGCTACAGTTTTCTATGGAGCCTTTGTTATAAATAACAAAATCTTAATGCTGCCAATGAAGACATCATTAGTAAATACCAATGGCTACCCATCTGCTGAATGCAGGGTAGAAAAAGCAAACAAAATGAATACATTGTGGGTTTTCATTGTCTTTCTCTTTCCTGTCAAAATAAATACCTGCTATGACTCTTTCAATGGCCCGCTCAAAGTCTGTTATTGTAATATTTTGTTTCAGATCTCTAGCAGCAATAAGTGCAGCTTCATTACACACATTGGCAATGTCAGCACCTGAAATTTCAAAGGATACTGTCTCATGGCATATACTGTATAATGCTCACAACAAAATGCAGTTGGGAAGACCAACAAATGCTGGTGCATATAATACACATCAAATGAATATTTTTTTTTGTATTTTCATTTTAAAAGATTATCTGTTGATTCAACAGTAATTTTTAAATAAGTTTTATTCCTCCAAGCAAACTTACCTCCTCAAATTAACTTTAAGAAATAATCTCTACTAGCTCTTTAATCCAGCCCTCCCATAAAAATGCATATTTTATTGGTCCCATCTGTATATTATCAACTAAGGGAAGAAATTCTTACCATATTACCTCCCCTTACAACTGCAAAAATGGCTATCACTCGGCTGGATTTTCACACCATTTGATACATGGATAATTGCATTTTCAGGAAAGTGTATGTGTGTTTCAAAAGTTAAATAAGTATTCTTGTAGAAACATAATTAACTAAAAGGTTAACTTTCTCTTGCATACATTCCTCAAATTTACATCAGCATAGATAGAAACAGGAGGAAATGCATCAGCATACAGCCTCTATACTGGGTACCCTTTCAGAGATAAAGACTACATGTTTTGACCAAAAGGATGTGTGTGTGTGTGTGTTTTAAGTTATGTTAGGTTAATATACATTTTTGATAATTCTAAAAGCTATATTTCTGTTCTGATATGATGAAACTAAAGCATGGTAAAAAATTTAAGTCCTCTATTTATTTGTAAACCCTGTCATGTTAGCTTGTGACTAGACCCATAAAAGTTTGCTTACTGGCTAAATGAACTACAGATTGTGTCTTGATATCAGAAGATTCGGTAAACTGAGGTCTGTGATTGTGCCTAGATATCAGAACAGTCTGTAGGCAGATGTATGTGATTGTGCCTAGATATCAGAACAGTCTGTAGGCAAATGTCTGTGATTGTGCCTAAATATCAGAACAGTCTGTATGCCGATGACTGTGATTGTGCCTAGATATCAGAACAGTCTGTAGGCAGATGTCTGTGATTGTGCCTAGATATCAGAACAGTCTGAAGGCATATGTCTGATTGTGCCTAGATATCAGTACAGACTATAGGCAGATGTCTCTGATTGTGCCTTGATATCAGAACAGTCTGTAGGCAGATGTCACTGATTGTGCCTTGATGTCAGAACAGTCTGTAGGAAGAGGTCTGCGATTGTGATTAGATATCAGAACAGTCTGTAGGCAGATGTTTGTGATTTTGTGCCTAGATATCTGAACAGTCTGTAGGCAGATGTCTGTTGATTGTGCCTAGATATCAGAACAGTCTGTAGGCAAGTGTCTGTGATTGTGCCTAGATATCAGAAAAGTCTCTAGGCAAATGTCTGTGATTGTGCCTAGATATCTGAACAGTATGTATGCAGATGTCTGTGATTGTGCCTAGATATCAGAACAGTCTGTAGGCAGGTGTCTGTGATTGTGCCTAGATATCAGAACAGTCTGAAGGCATAAGTCTGATTGTGCCTAGATATCAGTACAGACTATAGGCAGATGCCTCTGATTGTGCCTTGATATCAGAACAGTATGTAGGCAGATGTCTGTGATTGTGCCTAGATATCAGAACAGTCTGTAGGCAGATGTCTGTGATTGTGCCTAGATATCAGAACAGTCTATAGGCAGATGTCTGTGATTGTGCCTAGATATCAGAAAAGTCTAAGCAGATGTCTCTGATTGTGCCTAAATATCAAAAATGTTTGTAGGCAGAGGTCCATAATTGTGCCCAGGTATTAGAATAGGTTGTAAGCAGAGGTTAATACTGGTATATTTTAAGGTAAATTTATTTGCACAAATGTCAAATGACCATGACTGTTATGTATATTTATCTCACAGTCCTGTAGCTTGTTAAGAAGAAAGTTATTGAAGTTTGTTTTTATGGACAAAATTTTTTTGGGCAAATCCAGGGTAATAGAAATGTCCTTAATGAAGGTTGTACTGATATTTGCAAGGTCTTGTGGATATCTGGTCTGCAGCAACTAGTCCCAATAGATTCAATACTTGTCTCTGTTAAGTTGAATCGATTGAAATTTTAGAGTATGCTGATGCTGGAGGGGTAATGACTTCTTTCCTGCCCTTGACAAGAAGGAAGAGCCATTTTCTCATTCCCCAAAGTAATGCTGTCGATTTCAGGTAAAGTTTGAAAGTGTGGACAGGATGTTGCAAGAACATCTGTATTGACATATCTAATGAAAAAAAAAAAGAAATGTATGAAGATTCTCTGCATGCCAAATGAAGGCAACCTATTCTTGACAACAAAGGCTGTTGTTTCATCAAGACCAGAGATCCATCCAATCTTAAGATAGTTCAGGTCCACTTAACAGCTTGCTCACTCTGTATGCCGAAGCCAAAGCTATCAGAAAACAAGCTTCATCATGGCTCTAGCAATAGGTTAATATCTGTCATGACCTATGGAAGATTCCATTTCGAAAACAGGTGAGGGTCTTGGGTCTATTAAAGTCACAATTGCCTAGAAGGTTCAATAGATCCTTATCATGACTGATATCTTATCTGCCATGACACCAGAATGTGTTGCATAGCATAGAAAGGTAGCCCTTTATATTAATTAAGATCAACTTTTTCTCCTCATAAATCCTGAGAAAATAATTCAGTCAGTAATAATACTGTGGCACTCAAAGGGATCATATTATTATCTATCTGCCAGTACCTGAATATATGTCACTGTCCCCTGTAGGTCTTTAAAATTAAGAGCTTTCTTGTTTGTGAGATTCTCTCCATGAATGAAGCATTAAATTCTTTTCTTTGCAATTTTTTTTGACAATAGCCAGGCATGACAGAGGACATGGTCCAGACTGGGATGGAATACATGTGAATGCAGCTAGATTTATCGCCAGATCTAGTAGATCTATGACCCTGGAGTCTGAGAGAGGCAATCAGAGTCAGTTTGCGATTTCTCTTAATTATTTTTGGTATTAGCCCAAATACCCTCCGAACTGATTGAAAATGTGTCCATGGCTTAAGTTGCTGGGTCCAGGAATGGGGATACAAATGAGTGCAGTTTATGGCTTTACAATGTCACAAAAAGGTTGATCACTGGTTATCCCTGCAGTGTGCAAATCTGAACAATATAATATTTCTGACTTGAATGTGACAATGGTATGTATTTGAAGGAGAAAATATTATGATTTTAAGAGAGCTGAATACATGGGATTAGGAGGGCATTTAATGAGTAATGCTGCATTTATTTTCATATACTAATTCATATCCTATTTTATAAAAGATTTAGTTTTCAAGCATGAAGCAAAACACATTATGATATCCAAAGGCAATGTGGAGTACTAACATTATTTACAACTTTCATGTGTTTCATGTTTTATTCACAGTGCTCACTTGCAAAATGAATTCTGTACCCTTGATGTTTTAAATCAAATGCTAAATATTAATACATTCATTCCATGAGGTTTAATTTAAGGAAATTGTACTTAAAAAGTCAAGATGGCAGCAAAAGTGAGTGCTGATCTATTCTGGCATAAGCCATTTTATCCTGTGAATGTAACCAACCTGAGAATCCAGGAGTTAATGCTGCCATCTTCCTGGCCAACCCTTCTTTATCAATATCTGTCTTTAATCGCTTAAGATGCACTTTGAATATAGATGCTCTAAGGATAAAAAGAAATCAAAATAATAATGTCATATTTATTGGTAATTTTGGTTTTAATTTCCCAGTGAAATAGGTGTTATAACTACATGGGGTTGAAATTAAAAAAAAAAATTCCAATCACATGTGTCTGTAGCATTAAACATAAATTCTGCAAATTATGTATGGAAAAAAAAATATAGTTTAGTTTTGAGCATGGTTGACTTTGAACATTATTGACAACTGGGTCTCAATGACTTTGACCTAGGCGTTTTAATCCTATAATTATTTGATTCCCGCTATCTGTGAATTACCCCAAGATATGATGTGACCATAATTATACAACCAATTTTTTTAGCACATTTCAATCCCATATTGGTCAAGTTTGGTATCACAATTTAAGTTTTTTTGCAGAAAATGTTTCCTTTATCTATGCCACAGTAACCCTAACAACTGAACATTTAAAACCAAAAACAACAGATTTCTAACTGCACCATATGCAAGCCATTAACAAAGTTTGGTCAAGTTACACAGTTTGGGATTTACTTTGCAAAACCATTTTTATTACCTTGATGATGGCATTGACCTTTGATCTTTTAGGTCCACAAGTCAAAAGGCTTCTTAATCATGATAGAATACAAGTCATCCATAAAGTGTGGTGAAGGAACTTACTCTAAAGCAGAAGTTATTATGCAGAATCCATTTTCTGTGGGCCACAATGACCTTGACTTTTACTTTTTGATCCTAAAATCAACCTTAAGTACAAGCCATCCACAAATTTTGGCCATGATACACATGGACTAGAACTACTGTTATTAAGTGGAATCTATTTTTTTTTCTCTAGTCTAAACTCAATAGGCATCTTTTTGGCACAAAGTAAATGTTATCCACAAAATTTGGTATAGAGGCTAGAAGGAACCGCTCCAGTGTCTTTGTGGTTAGAGTGTCTACCTTGGATGTGGGAGGTCGTGTGCCCAATCCCTGGTTGAATCATACCAAAGACTTACAAAAATGCTACTAACAGCTGCCTTGCTCAGCATTAAGAGGTTAGTGTTAGGACTGGTTGACCTGGTGTCAGGATAATGTGACTGGGTGGGACATCATGCTTCATGTTTGCGGCATGATGCCCCAGTACTATACATCACTATAAACTGCCACATTGCAGACATCGTAGTGATATGACTGAATAATTGTTAAAGCTATGTTAAAAATCATAATCACATCACATCACATAGGTTAGAAGGAAAGCTTTCTACTGAAACCAATTTTCATTTTAGAACCACTTATCTTGATCTTGTGACATTTTGGCTTAATAATCTATATACTCTATTCTTAACCCAAGCAAAAACTATGCACTAACTTTGGTCATGTTAAATGGTCTCAACACCATTTTTAATACTTCAGTTGCAATGACTTTAACCTCTGACCTTTAACCCCAAAATCAATAGGCTTACTGTTCACCCCAAGTGCATGCCATTCACAAAGTTTAGTTGAGGTCTGTGATGTATAACTAACATCACTACTGAAGCTTTCTTTTTTCAATCAGAGTAACCTAGAGTTTGGACCATGTGACACCAAAATAAATAGGCTTCTTCATTAACACAAGAGTAAGCCATCCACAAAGTTTGGTCAAGGTCTGAAATCTTGAGATAAGATTCTAGTGTGGAAACCAAAATGGATGGAAAGATGGATACACAATGTCACAGTATGATATGATCCGCCTTGTGATGGATACAAAAAAGTAGAAGTATTAGAATTATCTGGTTTCTAGGGAATAAAATGAAATAGATAAAGCACCAAACATATTGTATAGTGGTGTCACAATTATTAAGTTGAAATATGTTATGCAAATTTTAAAAAAATAAAGTATTTTTTTTTTGAGATATGGAATACAGCCCAAGAATTTAAAAATGACACCAAGACATAAAATTATGGTCATACTGAAAACAAGACTGAACACATATCTTTACCAGCTCTCTTGTACTTTTATCCATACAAACACAAATGCAGCATTCCTTTTTTGGTGCATGTCTCAGTTTTTATTTTCACTTGTTACTGTATTAAATACTCCAGATTCATTCAGACACATTCATAAGACCATAATTTGTTTACCTTCCTTTAATGTCAGGAGATGGGACATAAATTTGTCTGTCAAATCTACCAGGCCTCAACAAAGCTGGATCTAGAATGTCCACTCTGTTTGTTGCTGCAAGAACAACTACACCACTCTGTGTCTGAAAACCTAAAACAACAAAAATAAACAGATGTATATTTTAACTTTTTAACAAGATGAGTTGAATTAATTAGGAATTAGTTGATGGCTAAGATTTTGACTTAGGTAAAGGAAACTGGAAAATCAACCTTTCTTACCACTTTTTTTGGTTTTGGAATACAAGTACATACAATTGGTTTTATGTCCAAATATAATAGATTTAAGTTTAATCCAACTGTATATTTTAAAGGATCAGCAAGCACTGATGCAGTTTACAAAATTGCTTTGTTTATCTGTTGCAAAGACCACAATTTGCCAGGGTCAATGAAATCATAATTTTTTCCAATTTGAAGTTATTTGCTTTTTCCAGATGAATTCTAAAGCTTATTATAAAGTTCTGTATTCTTTGTTGCTTTATTGTTGTTAATGTTACTGTTTTTAACACCTGCACATGTGACAGTCAGATATCTTGTCATTTGTTCACCTACATGCATTGTGTTACATCCTTTTGTTTACTGAGCTAATCCATTTATTATCTGTGTTTTGGATGACTCAGATTTTGGCTTCTTTGGCTGTAAATAAATTCATCAGGTATGTGTTATCTAAGGTAACTTTACAATTTATTGACAGGATGAGATATGTGATACCTTATAATTTACTTTACAATTTATTGACAGGATATGTTTAGTAATACCTTATAGTTAGCTTTGCAATTTTGGGAAAGGATTAGTTGAGCAATCAGTTAAGTGTTATCTTATAGTTAACTTTGCAATTCAAATGCTTGATTGCAAATAAACAACAGATGAACTTCAAATAAAGTTAAAATGTTCGTCATTGATTTATCTTGAGTGCTATTTAGTGATTTATTTTCTAAATGTAGGAAATACTTAATAAAAACTATTGAATAAAGAAAAAAGTACAGTAATTATAGGTATTTTTCCTTCTAAACCCCAGTTTAATTTTGACCTTGAAAACTAGTAGTATGAAAGTAGAGCTTTTGCCTCATCATAGTGAGATCAAACAAGGATGATGGAATTTGAAAGCATACGTTGTCATGTTCTGGTGAAAATGGAAATGCCAACGCCTCCTGCGCCATTTGTGATCAACATAAGAAAGTCCAGAGGGGTGGCTTGCCATGCTCAGAGTGTGTCCTGATTAGGATACAATCACTTTCAAACAATCACTAAGTAAATGTTCCCTCTGAATGGCATAGGCTTCAGAACAAGGTGAATCCACATCTCATGTGTGCTGAGGCACTAAACCTGGTGGATTGAATGACTTGTAGCACCTTCCATCTTTTGCCTTACCATACATAAGTGACAATGGTGGTGATTTGTTGCAAGTGCATAAAAAGCAAGCAGTGTTACCTTCTGGAAAGATGATTTTCTTCAAAACCTAGTCTAATCATTTAAACTTAAAATGCTTACTAGTGTCAGCCCAAACTTCAAGGTCCCGGTTTCAGGTGCTGCAATCTCAAGATGACACCATCAGTATTCAATACATTGAACTTCCAGTTTCTAAAAAGATGTTGCCCTGAACTTCCATCTGCAAAATCCTAAAAGTTCTATTTAAAATAATGTTAACAGTAAAGTAACTTGGCACAACTTACCATCCATTTCAACTAGAAGTTGATTCAATGTGTTTTCCTGCTCACTGTGACCTCCAAAACTTCGTCCACCTCTCTTCCTTCCAACAGCATCGATTTCATCAATGAACAATATACATGGAGCATTTTTTCGAGCCATGGCAAACATGTCTCTCACCTAGAAATTACAAAGCAAAATTATATATACTTAATTGACAGATCATGTGCATTTAATTTACAGAATGTATCTATTTAACAGATTGAAAACAAATTCAACTCAAAACGTTGCAGAAATGACATATAAAAATATGATTTATAACAGTTTGACTTCTACATTTGGAAAAGAAGAATGTCCTTGAAGTACTTATTCGTTAACTAAATTTGGGTTGATGGATGCTATAAACTTTTTACAAATATTCTAATGCTGCTTTCATCCTATTGCAACTGAGCTTTATAATTCTATTAGACTTCTCCAATGGTCTAATGGTTAGTGTCCACCTTGGATGCAGGAGGTCACGGGTCCGAACCTCTGCAGAGTCATCATACCAAAGACTTATACAAATGGTATTAGCAGCTGTCTCATTTGGTGCTCAGCATTAACATGTTAGAGCTAGGATTGGTCAGCCTGGTGTCAGGATAATGTGACTGGGCATGATGCCCCAGTGCTAGATATCACTATAAACTGTCACATTGCAGACATCATAATATGACTGAAAAATGTTTAAAGTTACGTTAAAAATCCATATCATACACACCCACAAAGAATCCTACTATATTCCACGGTTACTTTTACAGGCTTTTCCCCTTACAATGATTCATGATAAAGATGACCCGCATTAATACAACCTTGATTATATACCCTCATAATACAACCTTGATTATACAACCTCATTATTACAACCTTGATTATATCGGACTTAATTTATTGCAAGTCATTTGAAATATCTATTTAGTAAATTTTTTAATGGAAGCACTCTGGTCAAGTTACTGTACTTGAAACTTTTTCATAATAAAGATTGAAAGATGTATGTATATGTACTGCTCCAAACATTAGACTGTACAATTCAACACACCTTAAATGAAATCTTTCTTTTTGGTTTCTTTGAAAAAAAACTTACCCTAGAAGGACCAACACCAACAAACATTTCCAGAAACTCAGATCCAGATACAGTGATGAAGGGGACATTAGCCTCTCCTGCTGTAGCTTTTGCCAACAGGGTCTTTCCTGTCCCAGGTGGGCCTGTCAGAATTGCTCCTTTGGGAATTTTGGCACCAAGTTCTTCATATTGGGCAGGATTCTTCAAGAAATTAACAAATTCCATGATCTCAATTTTTGCTTCTTCACATCCAGCTACATCCCTGAAGGAAAAAGAATGGTTTGTGAAATATCCCAAAACTTAAAATTATTATTAACGGTTTGAAGCTCATCTGATTACAATGGATTACAATATTAAAGACTCAAATGTAAGAATCTGTCTTCGTAAAACCATTCTGAGCAAGATATCGTATCAAACTTTAGGATTAAACATTTTTATCTTATGCAGATTTATTATAAATAAAGTTAAAAACACAAACCCTGAAAGATTTTCTTAACTATTTGCTGAGGGCCCGTAGTGCTTGAGTGGTCTAATGCACTTAACTTTACCAATCATTGTCATCTCACCTCTGTCCACATGGATTCTAGTCTCAGGTTATGTGGGTATGTGAGAAAGCTTGCCAGCAGCTTCCTGTGGGTCAGAGATTCTTCCCGAGTTCTTCTTCTACCAGTTATACTGGCTGCGATATACAGTCTATCCTGTGCTCAAAAAATGGCATTATGACAGCAGCAAAAGCAATTATGTTTTTTCTCCTTGCGTGTTATATTTAAATTAGGACAAAAATTATCCAACTGTTATTTGTACAATACACAACAGTACTACCAGATCGTTATCAATTAGAGAAGAAAAAATAACAAATGACTACATTAAGTAACAGCAGTACAGAGAAAGTGATCAAAAATGTTGTGTGTACTTGTTTATGTGTGTGGGGGGATGTGTAAACAAAAAGCCAGTCAAATGTTTTGTAACTATTAGTTTATGTATTGTTTTTTCATTGCATGGTACTTATACATTTAATTATGACCAATAATAATATTTTAAAAAGTAAATACAAATAAACCATACTGTAGAATGCCTTTTTTGCAACACGATAGATCAGAGAGTAACATTAAAAACAATGATATAAATACATCGCACTTGCCAGTTATATCCACAGCTGCATTGATTAATAATGTTGTAATCATTTGCTAAAAATGATTAAATTAAGGTGGCTCATGAGGCCAATGTAGCATGATGTTAAGAGGCCCTGAGTGGCCGAGTGGTCTAAAGCGCTTTCCGTTACGGATAGCTGCCATCTCACCTCTGTCTGCGTGGGTTCGAGTCTAGGATTCGGCGAATGTGGATATGTGAGAAAGCTTGCCAGTAGCTTCTCGTGGGTCGGTGGTTCTTTCCGGTTTCTTTCTCCAACATTAATACTGGCCGCCATGAATAGCCTATCGTGTGCTGAAAAATGGCGTTAAGCCCAACAACAACAAAAACAACAACAGCATGATGTTAAAGGCTTCGTCCTGTTTAATCAGGAGCTCACACTCATATATTTAACACTTCTACACCCATTTTGTATTTAATTAAATTAACACCTGTAACAAGTGCACTCAGTAATGACAATTTAAAAAAAAAATGAATCAATAAAAAAATATTGTTTTCAGTTCATAATATCTGATGATTAGAGATTAAAGGATGATACATTATCTGCTGCACACTTTTAGCAATCTTAAAACGCAATGTTTTTCTTACAAACTCAATAATGTCTGAAACTAGTACATTTGTTCACAAAAAGTACTAATCCAAATATAACAAATATGATGTGCATTTCCTACTGGAAGAATTTCATGATTTTAGGTTATTTGAAACCAGATTGTTCCCCTTTTATTTTATTATTTTAGCCTGAGTCTATGCTATTTCTCAGCTGCATAATTTTCAAGTGCTCAATGACCTGGTTTTCTAGCCAAATCAGTCCTTTCTCAAATGCAGATATGGCTTCAGGAACAGCATGGGTTGTTTCCGACGGGTTCTGCTGGTCAATATCAAAAGAAGAGCCTACTTCATGTTAATCAGTATCTATTGTTTTTCGGTACCAAGGAAGAACTGGATGATGTCGGAATCAGTCTCACATTCAACATTGGGGTAGTCCTCATCAATTTGGATCAAAAAAAAGCTCTTCTTTTTCTGACATCTCCATTGTGAAATTAAATGTCTTTATTCTGGTAAGACTAAACTCACTTTTAAATCTGAGTTCAGTGGAAAGTGGAAAGTGACACTTAATTGTTTGAATAGACCTTATTTGTACTGTAGCTACATTATGCAAATGAACATCTATCTCTTCTGGGCTGCACTGCAACAGATTTTACAAAGTAGCAGAAAATTCAAAAGACATGCTGCCACTAATCCTTTCTGTGATCTGTCACCATCCAGGTATCAATAAAAAATGGTCAAAAGTAAACTAGTCTTCTCAATGAACTGTGTTTATAGAGATCAAGTCACGAATCTGCTAGGTGGCTTTAATGTTAAAGGCAAATTCGACAGTCATGTACTTCAGCCAAATACAGTTGCTGATATGTACCAACGACAACAATGGCTTATTAGAGACACAAGTAATTATGAGTGTTCAATAGCCTGTTTGAATACAATATCATACAATGCCTGAAGAAAACACTGGCTAATTAGAGTTAAACTGTGACTGTTGAAATACATTCAGTTAATGTTCAAATCAAGTACAGTATTTTTTATGCAAAGGTTTCAGCTTGTTGTTGTTGTTGTTGTTGTGGGGTTTAACGCCATTTTACAGCACAGGAAAGGCTATACATGGCGGCCAGTATTAATGGTGGAGGAAGAAACCGGGAAATCACCGGAAAGAACCACCGACCCACGAGAAGCTACTGGCAAGCTCTCTCACATATCCACATTCGCTGAATCTTAGACTTGAACCCACGCAGATAGAGGTGAGATGGCAGTGATCCGTAACAGACAGCGCTTTAGACCACTTGGCCACTCGGGGCCCGGCTGGTTTCAGCTTGTATCATATGTATTAAAAATTATTTTAAAATTCTTTCTTAAATCATAATTTTATAATTTTGATTTTGCATCCAATAGCACTACAGTGTTATATTAAGAATCTCATTATAATTGGGAAGAGCTGTAATTAGCATGAAGGTGTACTGAATCTTAATTCCTGATAGTAATTTTTGTTAGAGACCTTATTTCAGAAAAAAATTTCTCCAGGAATGTATGGCAAAATTGATCTTATGAGTAAACAACTCTACACTACCGTGTTGTTAAGTGATTTTTAATAATGCTTGCAAGTGGGAGATTAATAAGAATCTTATATTTCTTTCTGGGGTTTACAACATCAATACGTTATTTCTACAAAGATTAGAGAGTGGATACATGTATCTTTCCTTCTTACATTTGGAATATGTCTACTATTTCTCCAATGATAAGTCAATGATATACATACAAATACTTCTGATAATGTGAAAAGTGATCTTATCTTTGGAAAAAGATTTTCTTAAATAAAATAAATTTTCTAGGTTTTATCAAACTGAGGATTGGGCTTATTGAAAGTACAACAGCTGTATATGATATTGTTATGTTAACATTGTTGTCACATGGGGTGGTAGTCAAGAAGCACTTTAATACGTAAGTATAGGTGATGTTCTTCTGATTTATATCTTCTAGTCAAAATAAAATTAAAATAAAATTGACCATGTTGACGGCTAAAGGAATGGAGCATTCTAACTATTCTAATTTTTAAAAAGAATTTGTTCATGACATGAAAAAATAAACTGCTGAATATCATCACCTACAAGTCGCATCCAACTGTATAGCCCAGATCTGCCATCTCATACTGTGCTGGCAGATCTGGGTCTATGCAATTTGTGAGGAGTAATTAGTAGAACAAGCAAGACAGATCCTGGTCTGCCTGTGCATTATGTGATGTCAGATCATAGTCTATGTTAATATTTTAAAACTGGACCTGACTCGTACACAAACAAGAAGCTAACCATGGCTTAGATGTGGAGCCTGCCCTGCATTCGGTAAATTGGTGTTGTACTTGAAGAGGCATCTGCATACCAAGTAACACGACTCTCCAAATATATTTGAGACTCTGACCACATTACTGAGAAGTCAAAAAATCTCTTGTTTTGTTGTCCTGGGGTTTAATGCCATATCTCAGTGCAAAATAGGATGTACATTGCAGCCTGGGAAGGAAGTTCCCTGGAAAACCCCAGTAAGAACCACTAACACATGGGAAGCTACTGGCAAGCGTTTTCTTATACCCACACTAACCGAGCCCAAGACTCAAACCCATGTGGACAGAGATGAGACCGCAGTGATTGATCAAAAAAATGCTTTAGACCACTCTGCCACCTGCTGCTCCCTAACAAATGGTAAGTTAATACAGACAGTCAAATGGACATGTACCTGGATGCCAGTGACTGTAATGTTGTGCTTCTGTCAAGGAAGATTAGACAAAAATCATACTTGTAACAGAGTGTCAATACAAAGATCACAATCAAATACCAGACCTAAACATAAATGGAAATAAAGTCAATATTTCATACTACATTCCCAATTATAAAACTCCTTACTTATAAAACTTACCCATGTCTCCCATTTACACAAATTAATATTAACATCCGCAGCAAATATACTGATTTGCATGTCATTCCTATATATATGCAAACATGCAGCATAGGTTCCCAAGCAAGAACTGATATTTTTTTAAGTATTCAACCAGGACGAAGATTTGGCTCCCACTGAAGGACGGATTCAAGTCATGTGAAATCGACATTAGCAAGGTTTCTCAAGTACACAAAAAAATTGTAATCATTTTGTTTTATTGTATACCAATGCCTGCAATCTTGCATGTGTCCTGGTCATCGCATTAAACTGGCTTCATTTAGTATTATGAATACTACATAATTTATTCAAATTGATTTTAGTTTTTGCCTGATCAAATCAAATAATAAGTGATTTCACGAACTAACAAAGTAATAATATCTGTGTTTCTTTGTATAATATATGTGGATATAACATAGGCTTGCAAGAAAATACTTTAATACAAAGTGGCCTCACCTACATGTATACTAGTATACTTTATTGGTACCCAATAACCAGGGTGGTGCAAAGAGGGAAAATTATGCTTTTTCCTTAATTCTTTTCTTTTGATATTTTAAAATTAAGATATATAACTTCAGATGAAATCATTAACAACAAACATTAAATAACCAGATAATTTGCTTTTAGATATGCAGTATAAAGGTTAATAAATACACATCAAACTCTTGACAGTAAACATGAGAAAGAGAGAGAGATGTGGGGCTGCAACATTATAATGTGTTTTATCTATTACATACTTGAATTTCACCCCTATATCATTCTTGATTATTTGTGCTGTTGTTTGCCCAAAACCAAATATGCCTCCAGCTCCACCTTGCCTTCCTGGAGTCTTGTTACGGCCCTGAGGTATACAAATTAATAAGTAAGTCAGATAAATAAAAATACAATAGATACACTGTCATGGCAATGAAGGCAACAATAATTGTATAAAAATTATAATAATAGGATGAAATCAATTCATCAGTTTATTTAAAAAGTGCTCATTTTAGTAATGTTCAGCAATATAATGTGTATGGAGTCATGTATAACATGTATAGCAAGTATATATGTGTACAGTATGTCTGCAGATATATCTATATTACGAGTGTATAGATGTATGTGTAGTATGTGTGTATAGATGTATGTATAGCATGAGTATATAGATGTATGTATAGCACATGTTCATAGTAAGTATATGGGAATATCTGTAAATATATGTGTACAGATGTATAGTATGTGTGTATAAATGTATGTATATTATGCATTTATAGATGCATATTATGAGTATATAGATGCATGTATAGGAGTATAGATGTCTGTACAGTACATGTTCATAGTAAGTATATGAGAATATATTTATGCATGTATGTGTGTACTGTACAGATGTATAGTATGTGTGTATAGTAAGTGTATAGATGTCTGTACAGTACATGTTCATAGTAAGTATATGAAAGTATATTTATGTATGTGTGTACAGATGTATAGTATGTGTGTATAGTTTGGATGTATAGCAAGTGTAAGTGTATGGAAATAGATGTATATATATAGTAAGTAATGTGTGCATAGATATATCTATAGCACATGTTCATAGCAAGTATATATTTTCTATCTACATATGGTATGCATAGAGCACATAAGCATAATTCTGGTTATTTAATTCTGAGTAAAGGTTCAGTTCTAAAAATATAGATAAACTCTTTTGGCAAAAGTACATGTCGTACCCATGTTTTGCCATTACTACAATAAAAGTGATATCCATGTCTTGCCATTAACAGGCAGAATTTTCCATCAAGATAAAAGATATTAAAATTCATAAAATATACAAGTATTTGACATTGTGGAAACACAAGATATGAATTATGAAAATTGTGCATTTAGCATCCATGATAGAAAAATAAGTTTAGACTTACCATCAACATTCCTGAGCGTCGAGCAAGGAAGATGATGAGTGCAATAGGAAGCAAAATATTAAGGGCACTAAACAACATACTGTCTCTGAAAATATGAAAAAAGTGGACATCAATAAATGATTTTTCAACATGAAAATAAAAACAACTTTAACTTACCCCAAACATTCCTGAGCGGCGACCAATAAAAGCGAGGAACACTATAGGAAGCAATAGATTAATGGCACTAAACAACATACTGTCTCTGGAAAATACGAAAGAAGTGCATGTTACATTTAAAGGATATTTATATGTAGCCAGATAAATAATTATCTACATTTATTCTAAATCGAACTTAAGTTTGCTTGCTTCATCCAGCAACATTATGTAAAGGACTAGAAAATGAAGTGATAACAACTCAACAATATATCTATTTCTTTGTGTATTTGATGAGTCTTTGATTTTCAACCAGTGCAAATCTGATGAATTTTAAAAGTCTAGTATGGTCAATTAGTGTTAAGGGACTTTTTTGGCATACTTTTCTAGTTAATTAACCTTAACTGAGCAAAGATGTTCAGCTAAGAGTATCAGAAGAAAATACACACCAGCACATCAACTTTTCAGTGATTTCGGATTGCATGGAACCTTTGGTGTGGAAAAATATTAATTTGTAAAAAAAACCAAACCATTGTTGAAACATTTCACAAGAGATCAAATTTAATAGTCATATGCATGGGTAAATGTTAGACCTCCAGGATCAGAGTTTTTCTGTGGATTCTCAAGTAATTTCCATATCCATACAGAAACCATACAACACCAAATTATTTTAAAAACTGAGAAAGTAAAGAGTAGGTCACTGACATTCTTTTGTGGTAATGGTATAATACCACCAGAGACACATATAATCATGTTTAACGATTCTAGCATGAAAAGAACTTAATAAACTTAAAACACAAAATTTTGCAAGTTAGTGAAGCAAAAATATAGGTCACAGTGACCTATATTTATTAAGAAGCATTTCTTCCCAAAGTTTGATGATTCCATGATTCCAGATATACCAGGGGTCATGCTACCAGGTGAAGTAGACAAAAAAGTCGCCTGAGAAATGTAAACTTCACCTTCTGTTAGGAATGTGAAAAAATCTTCGCCCTCTGATTTTTTGGACTTAAAATGGCTGTAGACTATGACTTTTGAAATGCACCCCTCACTGTAGCCAGTAAGTTCTGGTACTGTTGTAACCAAGGTGAAATGTATTTACTTGCTATTGATGCCTATCAACTTACTGCGACAAAGAAATTCTTGCATGTTCACATACCAGTTTTAATAGTTAAATGACCCTTAATCTTTTTCAGGAGCAAGGTATCACTGCTCAATTTAATGAATCTGGGCCAACTTTATGCTACTATGATAAAAATATACCAGCTCCCACTTTTCCCTGTTCTGACCGAAAGAAGAAGTCACTTCTCCCTAAAATTTAAGCCTAGCTTAACCCATGGCATACTTGGTAACAGTATTTATACAGTGTACCAAAAAAAAAAAGGCTTCGATGCTGAATCTTAATCAAGAATATACGACTAAGATACATGTACAAATTTAGCCACCACAGTCCCTTCCCCTAGAGATAGGTGCTAGGAAACCCACTCTAAACTGCTGCTTATGACATAGGAAGGATTGTTGACATTCAGCGAGGGTGTACATATAGTTTTATCTGTGTGCAGGGAGTAATACAATAGCTTACCTTTACTTCACAGGTGAGTTAATCAATAATTAAAATCATCCAATGTTAAGACATTTAAAAAGTCTTTGATTTGTAAAGGAAGTATCACTTTTATGAACGGCAGGAAACTTGTAACAAAATATATTACATCAGTCTTGTTATTAACATAAACCTGGACCAAAAAGTATGTCCGTGCTTTTCCTAACTTATCAAGTCCTATACCAATGTTGGGGATAAACAAAAATAGCTCATTTACAAAATACCTATTGGAAACAATGTAGAACTAGAAGTTACAAACTACCTATTGAAAATAGTGTAGAACTAGATGGATTTGTACAAAATTATTTACCCTAATGCTAACACCTCCACTGGCAGGCCAGATTAAAGAAGTACTTATTCAAAAGTGCAAACACAATCAGCAACTAGGAAGCACTACTTGTAAATTTACATCATTCACATGCCTTTCTTTAAAATTGCTGCACCTGCTTCTGTACAAATGAGGCCATTTTCACAAGTCCAACTTACATGTACAAGGATGTGAAATGATCTCTATGTCAAGTTTCTGTCAAGGCTAGTAAAAAGAAAAATAAGCAACCAGTGTACTAACCAATGATAGTCAAGACTGGTTACTTGATATTTTAAATCTTAAGTAGAACAAAGTACCACCTCATGATCCGCAGGCTGGTTCCACCAAACTGACAGCTGAGTATAAATAATAGATGGGCTAATAAGGTGTTATAGTAATAATTGACTGCACCCAAATATGCAAACTTTCAGATGCAAAATAAAAGTTAATCAAAATATATTTTGAAATTATTCTCATATCTTCTACTTTAAGGGGACAAAGACTCCATTTGCATTTGTCAATATTTTGCACTATCAGTCATTAATAACATCACTAAAAAGATTTTTCATTGTTCATTCTTCAATGTCTTATTTACTCAGTTGGTAGAGCTTTAGAATTGCAATCTGAAGGTGCAGGTTTGATAACCATTTTGGCCAACCCAAGTTGACTACTTTAGTACGTCCCAAGGAAAAGCACTTTTCTTCAATGTCCTTGGCCAAATAAAAACAAACTGAAGATGCTGTCAAAAATTACAACCAAACGACCAACTTACTAAAATGAATTTTAAAAAACATCTGCAGAAAATTTTACGTGATTCATGAACTTACAGCTATGTTTAATTTTGCTTAATTCATTTATAAAGCAGACTGCTATTTCAATTGTCAAAATATGCTGCTACTACAATGTACTTACAATTCAGTCTGTGTTTTGTACACCACATTGACAAAGTTGGCTTGTTCAATGTGCAGCTCCTTCTGTGAATTCTCAAGGTTTCTCTCAAAGGCCTCCACACTTCCAATTGAAAACCAGACTGTACCCTGCAATAATCAAATGTACTGGAATGGTATTTCAGCAGGTATAATATAAACACAGCTATCTCTTGCTGGTTAGCATGCAAGTATGGACTATACCATCACTTAACATAAATATGGCTGTGGATTCCATCTTTTTAGGGGATGAATTTAGTTTCAACAAAGCTACATCATAATTTCATAAACTTAATTTTCCTATATGGTTGGCAATTACTATGCATGGGTATCAGAAACTCATTTACAAGGTGATAAGGAACTTTCAATACATGATATGTACCAGCACTAACACAATTTTTGTTTTGTTCAAGCATGACATCCTGTTGTTGTGTCACCTAACTTTAGCCATTCTACAGTGACATGTTTCATAATTGCTCTTTCCTGTAAATCTGTTGGAATCCAAAGATAGGATCGAAAAGAGACTGAGAACACTAAATGTTTGTCATGAAACACAACAAAAAAAAGACATAAATGGCAGAACTTTTTATTGAATGTTAACTAAAATACAAAGAGCAAAAACATGCTTATTTTCATAGCTGGACCATTAAGTGGTGGCGACAAATATGCAACAAAAACATGTAACTCAATTTAGCTGATTTTGTACACATGAGGAATAAAAAAAAACAGCTGTTTGAAACTAGTCTTGTGGTTTTTGTGAATAAGTTGAAAACTGAAATTGCTGATTGATAGATAATGTATCATACCTTAAAGCCAGCTGAGCTAAACATTACAAGCTGTTAACAAGATGACTGAACTTTACCGAATCTGGAGCATTTGATCCTGCAACAGTCTTCACTCGAACCCATTTCTTATTGACCACTTCTAATGAGTCAACCTAAAAATGAAACAATAATAAATCATTGAGATACATATTTTTACATGTTCTGGCTGGTTTGATATCATGCCTTTTTGAGATGTCAGCAGCATTCAAACATTACAATTTCAAATTTGGATTTATCATTTCTGCCTAGTAAAATATCCTTTATGTAAACAAAAGATATATAATTTGTGCACTCTAATTACTGCATATGCTGGTACACAATATGATTTTGAAAACAAATGATTTCTTTATATACTTTAAGTCTGGGTACATTTCCATTCATTAGTTTTCTTTTCATTGCATGTTTTAGGACACTTGTATCCTCCTGTGAGCTTGTTCCATGAGTTCTTTTTTTAAAATTCAATTTGTTAATTAAATACTGTTACCTCTCAAATTCTGCCGTTATAGCCATATATATATGTGTGTGTGTGATAGACACTTGTAAATTACCTCCCCTGCACAATGCTAATGTGACGGGTTAGTATGGACCTTTTTGATCTCACTTGTGTATTTTATAATTTTTATGATTTTTTTTTATATTAGGTCGATGATTGCACAATATGTCGTAAAAACTGTCCACTGCCCCTTAAGAAAAACATATTTTTATGTATTATACTTATGCTTCTTTGTATATATTTAAATAACCTTTATGCATTAGTATAATTTCCAACATTTTTCGTTTATCACTTAGTTTTGTATGTAATGCTCTTTTGACAGGGAGGTAACTGTCTTTTGTACCTCAATGTGAAAACTTTACATCATGACAAAGGAGCATATTTTGGACTTATCTTACTAAATATGGGAACATAATAGAAACCATAATGTATTTTCTTGCTCTTTCTGTAGTAGTCAAGGTTTGCACCCCTATTGTTATGAATATTATTCATATTTCAGTACAGACACACAAAATAATTGCATAACAATGCCGACATGCATTCTTAAAGGTAATTTAACTCCACGGGAGCAGATAAGACTTCAGAATAATTATAAATAAACATATTGTGAATGTCACCAGTGGAACAGTCTTGAAAACAGTGATGCATATGGCATATTGCTTGCTATATTTTGCTGAGAAGAAGTATTAGCACATGATCCTTCATGACCCCACTGTGAAGCTGACATACAAGATTCAACTCACACTTGGGTGAAAATAGGAAATGTATCAATGTTATATTTTGAAATTTCTAGGTTCAGTTACAGTTTCTCTTCTGAAATTCTTAGTTTTCAATGAATGTTAAAAGTACATCAGTATCACTTGTTTCTTTTCTTTTTGCATATTAGGATTAATTGGTTAGTCATGTTGAAAGGAACAATAGTTTGGATCTCATCCAGATACTCATTCTAATCTTAGTGCACAAGAGAGTTACTTTGACAGACAGATTTATATTCCAAAAGAGTTGTTTTATAATACATGCTTATTAAAAGCCAAGCAGCTAAAATGGTTTTTACCTTGAACTGAATTTTCCACTGTAAATATCTGTTCTATACCTTATCTTACATTTACTAGGATTTCGTAAACTCCAGAAATCACTGAAGTCAGTTGTAAGTGAATTGGTATGTGATAAAAAATGTCTCTATTAAAATGTATTGAGTAATTATATATGTATGGTCGGTTTCAGTTGCTATGTATCAATGAATTTATTTGATATGTCTCTTTGTACGTTTACCATGGTCCCACACATCACTATATCAATATTCCAGCATGATTTAATGTTGATCGATTAAACTTTGATCTCTCCAGATTTGTAAGACTTCTTGTGATTAATAATGAAAAGTTATGAACTGTTTGTTTTATATCAAACTAAAGGTACTTTTAAAGCACATTATTTACCTGAATGTGTGATTTCTTTAAGTTTACTTCAAGAGTTTTTACACTTTTCACTTATGAAAACAGCAGTTCTGTCATTCACTCCTAAACTTTGTAACTTCCAAATCTCTCCATGACCTTCAAGAATTGTTTTAAAGGAATTTTAATTCTGTCCTGATTCTATGGTGGTAAACAAAGACAAAAAACATATGAGGTTGCAAACAATTTGAAAATCTTACAAGAAAAACAGTCATAATTCATGTAAACAATGCATTGCTTTCTTCCACAAAGTAGTCATTTTTCTAAAAGTTTAATACCAATTTTAGTTTTGCATGCTGAAATTTTACTTTATACCAGTGTACAAGACAATGTCTAAATATGTGATATGAACACAACTTTTGGCATAAACTATATTCAGCCTAATTCTTAAGGTGGCAGTTTCATAAAATGGCCCATAACAAATTTCTTAACTTAAGGTTATGATCTGACTTTTTCTGTTATTATTGTTTACTAATTAAAGATATGCATATATTTGTGAACTAGGTGTTTCAAACTTGTGTTGTTCTTGAAATTGATGTGATGCATGTATACCTTCCATAGTTGCTCTGCCGTATGTAGATAGTGAAATACCAACAGTCAGCTAGAAAGAAGAGCTAGCCTCCCATGGCAGTAAACATGTGAATTCTGGGCAAGTATAATATCTCAAAAATGGCTTGGATGTAGATAATTTTTTATTGCATCAGCCTGTTTAGTACATACTGTTTTGCTGAATTATCATCTAGGAAAAGAGCATGTGTTTGCACTGTGAGCATCAAATGGTGTCACAAATGGCCTTTGCAGGTATACATTTCGGAGATGCATAAAATGCTGCTATAAACTGCCATTAACTTCTCTTGTCAAGTGGATAATATCCTCATGCTTTATTTTAATATATAAAAAAAATACCAGGCTAATGATTGAGGCATTACTTTTGTACATAAAACCTGTCCCCTGCCACATAAAGTTACTGCCTGGTTACCATATATACTTGTGTATAAATCCATCTGCGCATACCCCCCCCACTGAATAGGTATAAACACTATGAAGTGCATGAAAAGCATAAAAGGTGGCCAAAACGGCACAACAAGATGCATGTGGTAAGTTCTAAATGCATTTATTTAGGCAAAATTACATTAGCAAAAATTATCCAAAAAATGCTCTAGGGGTTGGCATGTTAGATTATTACATAGAAATTGTATACATTTGTTTGAAAAGTCAAGATGTTTATGTCATTTTGTGTTTTTTTATAGTTTTTGCTGAATTTAGGTTTGTGTATAACTTGACCAAACAATGACAAGAATTGAACATTTGAGGGTTGCTGCGACACTACCTGTTCCTTTTGACTCAATTATTGTTTGTTTATGTGTTATTGCATTTGACTTTTTATATCAGTGCACCAGTAATTATGCTTTTATTCTGCTGTGAAATTGTAAATACCTAACTCATAAAATATTATCCCAGTATGACAACAACGAACAACGATAGGGTTTGATTTGAACCTCACTATTAGGCTTGTTAGTGTATTTACATAATGGCAAAACACATGTACATTGTAGGTTTGAACATCAATTCAATGAAGTATATACATTGGATACAAATCATTCGCACCATTGCACTAAACTTTAATGATAAAAACATTGTATTAAAATGTGAGGCTTAAAAAGATTGCTCAAATCTCATGAGATTAAATTTTTATAAGGCGTATCTGTTCCTTGTAGACTACAGAATATTCATAGCTTATATATTGCTTAAGCCAAAATGCCAAGGTCTGAGTGTTTATGCCTTGCTTCATGGCCTTTGCCAGAAGAATGTTGTGTGTTTTTGGCAGTTCCTGAGTGGATGGACCAGACCTTGGATTGATTTCTCTCTCAACCATTATCAAGCCTTTGGTTGCCTTCAGTCCGTAACAAGTTTTGTCTATGAAGCTGGTCACATCATTATGGACATGAAACCATTTGATCTGAGCTGGAAATGGTTCAAGTCTATCATAAGGGCATGCAACTTTCTTACCCTGCATGTTAAAGCTAAGGATATAAAAAGGTGTTTTGTATGAAAGCAGCCACAGTGGGGGAAAGACAAGAGGTTGAAACTTGTCTGAACTGAGTCATGTGAGAACCAGTGAAAGGATCCACTTGGGAAACTAGGTGTATGAAAACAGTTTCAGGTAAAAATTGGCCAGCAAGTCTGACATGTTCTTGTTGTGGCCTATATCCCTTTCATCATAATGTCTAAATGTACTGGATGAAGCAGTTGCTTCTGATAGTGATAGAAGCCATATTCTTTTACTGAAAAAGCTAGAAAAAAACTGGCCTGAAAAGAAATGATGCTGCTAGCACCTGCTTCAGAAGACATGCAACTTCCCATTACATACCTTTAAAGTGGAGGGCTTTCTAACTTATGAGAGTCTCTCTAAGACTGAAGGGCTGAATTCCTTTTCATGCATGGCTCTCCTGATAAAAAGTCAGGTATGTAGAAGGGGTTTGTCCCAGTATTGAGAAAAGGCATATTCAGACTCCCCCCCCGTGGATCTATCAAAACCAGTTTGCAGTTTTGGCCTGTATGTCATTATCATTCTCAGTATTTGATCTGATGGAGGGAAGTCAAGTCACATCCCAAGCCTTTGGGTCTCACACTGGAGTGACAAATTTTCTTGATGATGTGGCCTTATATAATGAAAAAGAGTTCTTTTGTGAGCATGTGAATGAAACAGCTATTACCAATTAGCTGAAGTGTTATCTGAAAGAATGTGATTTGGTCAGAAAAATTAATAAAGCACTCCCACATGCCTGTCTTTTTTGGGCAGATTAAAAAATTGCTATGGATGCCAATTCAAAAATTGACAACATGGCTACCATATTCTGCAGAAGTGTGGGTAGTTGCATGAAATATATTGTGATCAACCAATTAGATCTGCAGTGTGGTGCTGTGATGTTCTTATCTTTGCTTAAAACATAGGTATTGTACATGTCTGAATGTGTAGAGAACTGATGGAAGAACAAGATGCTAGAAATTTGCTCTCCAAAAATAAATGCTCTGAAACTCCCTGTATCTCATTTTATTTGACAAGAGTGATTAAGATTTCCTTGATCACTGCCAACAGCAGTAGCAGATATTATGAGGGGTATTCAAACTTATGCTCACAAACCTTGATCTTACGGTGGGCATTCAGACAGTGATAAAATATGGTAAGACTTGCACTTTACAGATAACTGACTTATCCCCTCTGTCCAAATGGATTTGAGTCTCAAGCTTGGTGAATGAGGGTATTTGAGAAAGCTTCTCAGTAACTTCTTCCACCAAAACCAAAATTCTTCTGTAACTTTCCTAAGTCGAAATGATCATTAAAATATTTTGAAGATTTTCATACAGTACTGCAAACTAGATTATATTTGTATGCTATTGGTTTTGGAATAGTTTAGTAAATAAATAACCACAAATTTGTTTGCTGTTGGAAAAGGAAATGTCCTATTCCATGAAGACCACAAAAATAATTTTCCTTGAACTTATACTCTATAAGAACTACATCAGAATGAAATAAAGTTTCAAACTGAGAAATGCATAAGACTTGTGTTTGTGATACAAATAGGTATAAGAGGACTACACATTTCCGAAAATTTTTAATAAAAGAAAAAGTATCAAGACCAATCTGTATACATAACTTTTTCATAATTACTCCGAGAAGATTCCTTCAAAATTAAAAGAGTAATACAATGTATTCAAAATTGCAATTTTAAACAATGCCTACAAGTTGAGAATATTTGTAAAGATTAATGGATGGAGAGACAAATGGAAGGGACGTGTGTGTGTGTGTGTGTGTGTGTGTGTGTGTGTGTGTGTGTGTGCATGCATGCATGCATGTGTCTGTGTATTTTTTATTACCATTCCTTTGCCAAGATAATTGGCTATAAAATCCTTCCAAGTTATTTCTTTATAATTGCTCCGGAGTAACATCGTTGTCAGAAGAATAATGCCTGCTCCAATGCCCAGCCAGATATATGGATCTTCAGGGTTAAATGAACCTCCTTTTCCTCCACCCCTGTAACAAAAATGAATGGCAATGATTGGAAGAGTAAATTTGAGCAAATGATTCGAGTAACATGGCACTTCATATCATTTTCATACTGATATCTGAATCATTACTTGCAAAATAACATCGCAAAAGGCATAATTGTACAGCACTACCTCACTATAATGACCTTCATTATAAGACAGTCCCTGTTATACAGTGGGTATACTCATATTCTATCTTTTAAGTGCAGTCAGATTATTACATCATATACTTGATTATAAGGCTGTCTCATTTTAAGCTGTATACTCAATTTATTCCCATAGGCTGTATTATAATGAGGGAGTGCTGTAATTAACTAAGGACCTTAATATGAACCACTTAACACTTATTGAATTTATTTTGTTGTGATAAATACAAGGGTTCAGGAAATAGCATACAAATGAAGATTTCTGCTTACACAGAAATTCTAAGCATATCAGTACAAATTTTAAAGGAAAGTTTCAGCTAAATATGTCATTTTAAAAAAAGAATTGTAATGCTTCAAAGACATGGGGAAATAATAGAAATTGTCTTAATCCAACCATAATCATTATCATATTTGTGTATAATGGTTGGTTGGTTTTAAAAAGCTCTTTCAGCACATCATGCCATGGATATCAGAGCTAACAGCCTTTTTCAGGGAGACAACGAGGCTGCAGACCTTGGATGGCACGAGTATATTTTGAATCCATGACCCTTTAAACCAAGCCTAACACCCCATCAACTAAGTTACCACAGCTTGCCTTGTGTGTACACAGCATCCATCGAACAGCCAGTTAAGGAATAAACCCTTCCCACTTACAGGACATTACACAACCTGACAAATATTTCAGCAATCAGAACATTATGGTTGTGCAAACTCTATTTAAGGTATTGACTGCTTTGTTTACCATGATAACCAAAGTTCAAAATTTTTTAAACAACTGTACTCTAAAAGATGAAATCATCTGAAATTTTCTACTGAAAATGTCAAGTAATATATCTGAAAGGACAAACTTGACATGCCAGAAATCTTAATACATCTATGACAAAATCTAAGCTTACTTTTTGGCAAAACTGCCAAAATGAATAAGGAAGATTTTTTTAAAAAGAAAACTTCATTTAAACTGCAAAATAGTTAAATTACATCAGTGCAGGGTAGAGTAATCTACTGAGGAATCATGCTTTCAACATGTACAACCAGAAACACCTTGTTTCATTATGACCAGTGTCCAATTCATATGAAAAGGCAGCTGGCAACACCACTATTGTTGTGAGGTACTGGCCACTGATAATGTTCTTTCAAAATGTCAATAATTTCCATTGTCCTACTGCATCTAGCTCTAACTCCTAACATACCGTAAGTAGCATATTCAAATCATAGCTCAACTTTAGACCTACCTCAAGGCTAAGTTCTTGTATGTGCCCAAACAAAGTGGTTGGTAAGGACATGGAAGTATGGCGATAATCAAAAAAATTGTCCAGTAATTGGGGCTATTGTTAATCTTAGTTTAACTTTAATCTGGTATGTTTTAGAAGCTAGTGTTCGTCTTGTGCTTTTGCCAACATTCTTCTGGCAAAGACCATGAAGCAAGACATAAACACTCAGACCTTGGCATTTTGGATTAAGCAATATATATGCTACAAATATGCTGCAGGACTTTTGGAAGTTACTGATGGCATTTATAGCACAAGGATATGCTTCAGGATATATGTAGAAATATTCCAAATGGACCAAATATACTGTACTTCTATTCTAATATTTCAATCAAATGTTATCTACAGTTTTGACATTAAAAGGAGACAAAATATGCTTTATCGCTTTTAAGAACTGCTCCGGTGGCCTAGTGGTTAGAGCATCCCTCTCAAATGATGGAGGTCATGGGTTCGAACCCTAGCCAAGTCTACCAAAGTTTTATAAAACTAGAACTAGCTGCTGCCTCACTTGGAACTCAGCATTAAGAGGTTAGTGTAAGGACTGATCGGCCTGATGTAAGGATAATGTGACTATGTAGGACAAGATGCTACATGTCTGCAGCATGGTGCCCCAGTGCTAGACATCACTATATAAACTGCCACACTACAGATATTGTATTGATATGATTTAAAATTTTATAATGCTATATCTAAAATCTGAAACAAATACACACACACAGACACACACACACACACGCTATTAAAAATCTATGATAGAGTATTTTAAGATGAACATACTTTCCATCCTTTTTGCCACCAAAAGTAAACGTGAACTCCTTGATACTAGGATCTTTTTCTTTGCTGTCTGAGGCAGCTTTTGATGGTGGGGCTTCCTTTGGCGGTTCTGGCATTTTCTCACTTGTCCCTAAGGAAAAAAAATTGCATTAATTAAAATTACTTATAAAGGTACAGTGTGACCCAGCTATAACATATTAGTTGGGAGCCATAGAACCCGACCGCATTATAAACTGAACCATGTCATAAGCAACCATGTATGTTACCTACAAATTTGCAGGGTAATGGGGTGGTGGGTTGGGGTGGGGTAATAAAGTCGAGTGCAAAATCATGTGCTTCATTGGCACAGTTACCATTTTAAATCAATGTATATTAAATGCAAGAAACACCTGCAGTGATAACAGATTGCATATATATTAATTTATTCAGAGAACCATGTATTGGTCCATACACGTGTATATTTTATATATACATGTCTAATTAATAGCATGAATAGAGATTATCAGCACCATGTACTCACCCGTGAATCTCATCATATACATTGAATCCACAATACAAATATTTCCATTGAAAATATCTGCATATTTAAAATATTCAGTAATTTTGTCACATCGGTATGATACTGAATACAATGTGAAAAAAAAAGCAAATAGTATGTAACAAATGATTAAACAGTACGTCTGAAGGTTAAATAACGGTGTCTGCATAAATTTCACACTGCTAAATTTTCTCATCTGTGATTTGTAATACTTTATTATTGTTTGAAAAACTGTAATTTTCAGCTGCTTTCTGACAACAGCAATAAACAAGAGGGTGATATTTGTAGGGAATGGATGACATTATTCACTGGTCAACTTATTGCATAAAACAATACACATGCACATGGTGGCGGCTTGCATTTGTTTGACGTTTTATAAATCGTTGACCCATAATTTGAACAAGTTTAGCTCAGCATTTGACTTTTATGAGGAGCAACCTACTTAAATTAATTGATTTATAAATTCAGGTGAGAATCTTTTATTAACTGCTGCATTGTTTATTGCTTAGTTGTGAATGCAGCTTATAGAACATGTTGGATATTGTTTGAGCAATAATTGTATATGGAATGCACTGTAGAAAAACACAAATTAGATTTGATGGCTTCATTGCTCATGAACCAGTAATAAGAACATTAACACTTAAGAGCTGTCATCTTTCAACAATAAACAAAGACCAAAGTTCTCAAAAGGCCAGGTCATGGGTTCAGATACTTGTATTTACGATGTTTATTTTGGCACAAAACTTTAAGAAATTTCTTAAATTTAACAATTTTAGGAGCTACGCCATGATTATTTTATATTAGAATCCATATGTGATTTCTTCCCCATAATGATAAGAAACTTTCTACACATTATTTTTTGCACTTTTAAGAAGAAATGTTTTCTGTGTACCAGAATAATACATGTATGTGATAGTTCAGGTGCCATGACACAAACGTCTTAAATTCAAATTTATAAGCAATATCTTTTCCAAAATGATAACGAAACATTACTTAATTTACTTTTCATACTTAATTTTTGGGGCCCCGAGTGGCCGAGTGGTCTAAAGCGCTGTCCGTTTACAGATCACTGCCATCTCACCTCTGCGTGGGTTCGAGTCTAGGATTCGGCGAATGTGGATATGTGAGAAAGCTTGCCAGTAGCTTCTCGTGGGTCGGTGGTTCTTTCCGGTGATTTCCCGGTTTCTTCCTCCACCATTAATACTGGCCGCCATGAATAGCCTATCGTGTGCTGAAAAATGGCGTTAAGCCCAACAACAACAACAACAACAACATACTTAATTTTAAAATACCAGTAATAATGTAAATGAAATTTTGGGACCCGTGCCACTATCATTTCATATTAAAGTCCATATGTGATTTCCTTCCCAAAATGATAATAAACTTTCTACACATTATTTTTTGCACTTATAATAAGAAATGTTTTCCGTATGCGAGCATAATACATGTACATGTATATATTTCGGGAGCCACATCACAAAAGTCTTATATTCAAATTTATAAGCAATCTCTTTTCCAAGATGATTACAAAATGTTACGTAATTTACTTTCATACTTAATTTTTTTTATGAGAAAAATACTGGTAATAAGGTAAATGACATTTTGGGAGCCACCCCATTATTGTTTTATATTAGAATCCATGTGATTTCCTCTCCAAAATGATAATAAATTTTCTACATGTCATTTTTTGCAATTTTTAAGAAAAAATGTTTTCAGTGTACAAAAATAATACACGTACATGTATATGATATTTCGGGAGCCATTCCACAAACATCTTATATTCAAATTCATAAGATATCTCTTTTCCAAAATGATAACAAAATGTTACATAATTTACTTTTCATACTTAATTTTTTGTGCAAAAAAAATACCGGTAATAAGGTAAATGAAATTTCGGGAGCCACACCACGTTCATTTTATATTAGAATCCATACATGATTTCCTTCCCAAAATGATAATAAACTTTCTACACGTTTTTTTTTGCTCTTTTAAGAAGAAATGGTTTTGTATACAAGAATAATACAGGTACATGTATATATTTCGGGAGTCATGCCACAAATGTCTTATATTCAAATTTATAAGCAATATCTCTTCCAAGATGATTACAAAACATTACCTAATTTACTTTTTGTACTTAATATTTTGTATGAGAAAAATACCGGTAATAAGGTAAATGAAATTTCAGGAGCAACACCATAATTGTTTTATATTAGAATCCATATCTGATTTCCTTCCCATAATGATAATTAACTTTCTACATGTTATTTTTTGTACTTTTAAGACGAAATGTTTTCCATGTACAAAAATAATACATGTACATGTATATGATATTTCGGGAGCCATGCCATAAACATCTTATATACAAATTTATAAGCAATCTCTTTTCCAACATGATAATAAAACTTTACACAATTTAGGTACTTAAATTTTTTCTTTATTTACAAAGAAAATATCGGTAATAAGGTGAATAAAATTTCAGGAGCCATGCCATGACCATGTTATATCCGAATTTGCATTAAAACTAAGTGCGTTATAGTAGGGTCACACTGTATATTACAAATAAACATGAATACGGACTAATCTTGTTCGTCTCACACAAATCATTGCCACTGAAAAAGTCGGAGACAGGTGACTGTTGACTCAAGAGATTCAATGTATGAATGAATCAGTAAAACTCACTCCAACTGGCGACATCATGTAATAGTAACTGCTGTACAAATATGTTAGATAAACAAGACAAGACGACTAAACTAAATAAAACAATGGCAATAAGTTTTTAAATTGCTGGATTTATTCTCTCAAGTGTAATGAAACTGGAATAAAGAAGAATTCAATTTTTCCCAACATTTTCACTAGTTGTACTATCATTTCCCCAATAAATGCAATAATAATATTTGCAGAATTTTAAAATATAAAGAATGCTATCTCTATATTTTCAAATATTCTTATAACTAAAATCTTGGATTGTGGATGAAATATTATAACCCAATGTCATTGTCAAAGTCAAGCAAGTAGAATATTAAGGTCCTAACTTGTCAAGGACTTTGTTTTAAAACAATTCAAGTAAGTACTAATTTGCATTCCTGAATCACTTTATCCACTTTTATCTTAACATTCATGTGCTCCACATGTAATGAATCTCTGAAATCAACCTTTCTTCATTTAATGATACACATTCTGTATATGTGTGTGTGTGTGTGAATGTGATTTGGATTTTGAATGCAGCTTTAAAAAATTTCAGTCATATTACATGATGTGGTGCAGTGTGGCAGTTTATAGTGATATCTTAGCACTAGGGAATCATGCCACAGACATGTAGCATCATGTACCACCCAGCTACATTATCCTGACACTAGGCTGACTAGTTCTAACACTAAACTTCTTAATGCTGAGTGCCTAGTGAGGCAGCATTTAGCACCATTTTTATAAGTCTTTGGTATGACTCAGCTGGAGTTTGAACCTTTGCCCTCCTGCATCTAGGTGGATTTTGATATATTACACTTAAGGTAAGTGATTATTGATAAATGTTGCATAGGCATGAATTGCACTTACTGCATGATTGCACACTGAGCTAAGCCACTGAATTATTAACCAATCAAATCACTTTAAATGAAGCTTGTATAACTAGTAAGCAATAATTTAAACAGCCTTGTTATATTAAGTTTACTCAGCCTGATACTAGCATGCAGATCATTGATTGCAATTTATGAAATTAGAGTAATGAAAATCAGATTACAAACATCAGTATCCATTATGAACTGAATAAACATGATAACAATTCTTTTTTATTTTTAATCAATTATATTGATGATCAACTAACAACATGTGTAATATGATGTTTAAAGTAAAAACAATTGTGCTAATTAATGAGTTGACTGCACTAAATGTGTTATGATCACTTTTAGAAGTACCATATATATTTGCTTATAAGTCGAGTTAAACTGCAAACAAAAAGAGTCGTAACCTGTAATGGAATAAAATGATGTAATGGAATAAAGTGACTGCAGACCAGGGTCTATGCTGTTTGTTCTACTGATTACTCAACTTTCAAATGCTGGCTTAGTTCTGGTCACAGTGGCAAACATGTCAACATTTTTTTAACAATCCAGCATCTAAAGTGCAAAATCTATATCGTCTGTTTCTGAAAATACACCAATCCCTTGATAACTCGCGCCAGATAACTTGCGAACCCGCCTATACCGCGGTGTCTGGCATGGCTCCCGATTTTTTGCAAAGGAAATATATTTTCAAATGTGTTAAACGTGAAAAAAATCGCGATAAGAATTAGTATATTGAACCTTGTTACATAATGTATATTATGTAAATTTTCGTACACAAACAATAATTATAAATCATTCATTTTTGTAAAAAGAAAATGGGAATAAGGTATTTTCGATGTTTTTTGCAAACGTAAATCTTCTTAGTGGAAATTTTATGTCCGATAACTTAACCAATTTTTCAAATACAAATAGATCTATACGAATAATTTTGATACATTTAAATAATTATTATTTTGATAACTGGATTGTGTACGAAAAATTAAAAGGTACGAAAAAATACATGAAATACGGTAGCTCATTATATCATCGGAAATGATGATTATTGCCGTAAAGATAAACTCCATATCATGAAATTTTCAAGTTCTAATTAGATGTCTCATATTATGTTAGGGGATTTTTGAGAGAAAAGTTGTTAATTCTCTGTAAATAATCATTCTGGTGAAACAGGATCAACGAAATATTATGTTAAGAGATGGCAACAGATAATAAAATAAACACCACTTAAATGTTTTGCTATGTGAAATTCATGTTCTAATCCTTTAATTTCGCTTCAATGTAAACACTAGAATTGCAACATGTTCTCTTCTATGAAAACATGAAAATAGTCAATCGTCCATCACATTGAAACCTGTGAGTACTTATGTGAGAACCTAAATAAATGCCGGCTTTGTTTTGATCAACAACTCGGGGAAGTGTTTGTTGCATTAAACAAAAATCAATTAAAAGACACCTGTGTTGTTTAATCACTTTGAATATGTCTTTTGTATCGAATCAAGCAAGGGAAGTACGATAAAAAAAAATCAAAGGCAGCATGCCGATAGCAGCATAAGTTCTTAAGGTCATTACTGTTCTCAAAATTCATTTTATTTGACCAGTCAAAATTGGTTTTACATTTTTATGTGATATTTTAAAAATATTTTTATCACTTTTGGAGATTCCAGCGTTGACATAGAATTAAACAAAATTCATTGTCGGGAGAAATACCCTCAGCAAATCAGGAAGCCGCATGTAATTATCCAAACCAGCTCAGAGAGAAAATCACCCGTGAACAATATACAGAGGCGGCAGAGAAATCAAAGAGTAAAAAAAAATGAGCAGATGTTTTGAAAATGTGATGTGATATTTGTCAAACGTGTCACAAACTGCAAGTATTATCGTGTTCTAATTTACATTATTTTAAATTTGTAGACCCATTAAAGTGATGTTGGTAATGGCTAACCCTTGTTAAAAAAAAATTTCATTTTAATTCTACTGCAATCAAATCAACCTGTCGTTTGATTGACATTGTGTCTTTTTTTAAATGGATGTCGATCTTGTGTATAGAAGAAATCTACTTTGGATCAAACAAGAATTTATCCAATTCAAAACAATCACTTGTGACGTAGTACACAATGTGTGAAATCATACATGTGTTAAGCCAATGGAACACGTGTGGATTATTGTCTTGATGATCTCAATATCCCGTAAGTTATCCTGAAATTAATGTTACTCTGTGATGACAAAAGTAAACAAAGTACACCGCTATGAAGAAATATTTAATCATAGTTAATCATAGCACGATTATTGAGTATTCAACACTAACATGCCAAACCAACCCACTCACCCTTTTTGCATGTGTAATTCGATCCATTTGTTTTGTTGTTTGTTATAGGTCCCTCGATAACTTGCGCCCTCGCTTATAACGCGGTCGATGTTTTTGGACCCCATTGTGCGCGAGTTATTGAGAGGAGTAGTTTATAGACCTTTGAAGACATTAATATCCTGTACATATTTATTTTTCTTCTTTTTATCGATAAAACTTCATACAGCTTACTGAAGTGACTGAAATTTCAAGGCAAATAAAAAGGTAAGTGAGACAAGTGGATGAAAAAGTAGCTTTGTCTTGGCCAATAATTGCATATATATATTCAAAAGTCAATAAACTTTTTGAGCAATCTGTTTGTTCAAAAGATGATCACATGTCTATTTCTCTAACTATTTACTCACCAACCTATTCATCAATATCTGTCAAAATTTGTAAATCCCTGGTTCAAATAATGATGAGTCAGAAAAAAAACTATAACTTTACGGAATGTTCTAACAATGGCAAATCAAAAATCATGATATGTTCCTAAAATGATGAGTAAACAAAATCTATAAAAAAAATTATGGTATGTTTTAATGAGGATTAAAAAAAGCCCTACAAATTATGGTATGCAATGAAGTGAAACCTCATGCTGGTTCTCAGATGACAAGAACTGCAATCAAGTAAAATAAAAAGGTAGTAATAATAAATTAAACTTAAACCCTTTACCTAATATAAGCGCCTTTTGGCAATTTATCCGATGTCACGCTAAGTGCCTTTTGGCAATTTACCTAATGTCATGCTAAGCGCCTTTTGGCAACACTGTAAACAACAGCTATTTTGAGTGGGTTTTCATAGCACCACCTTCGTGGAAAACCCCATCAGATCACATGGTCACTGTTGATGCTCTGGTTGCAATCTGCTTTTTAAAGTAAGTAGGTCGTAACCTGGTCGTATTCTCCATTTGACAAAATGGCAGTCTCTGATATCGTTCAGTACTTGAACCAGTAGAATCACAACTATGAAAGCTTCAATAACTTGGGGAAAGGCTCTGAGACTGAGGTAGGAAGCCTTTAGTTTTTATAAATTATCAAATTACACTGATTTTGTGATGTAGACGCAAAGAACTTGTAAATTTTGAGTATGGAAATTTGTCACTGCCGTTTATCACGCGGCTTGACTGATTTGATAGTGAATGAGTTCTCTCAAGATTTTAAAGTAAATACAAAATTCTTTTGTTAAAAATAATTATACAGCTATAACAACCTTATTTTACTCTTAAATCTTTCCATACATAATATATGTGTATCAAAAGCGTAAAATAATTAAAATTGCTGTTAAACGTAACATACACTTCACTGCTTAACAGGTCTATGTGTAGCGGACTGTACTGTGTAACTTTGCTACATGCGTATTGATGGTATAGAAAGACATACACTCTATGAGAGAAAGGGTTAACCATTTTAATTTGTCAATTATAATACCCATGTCACAAAAAGGGCCGAGATATTCTGAGGAGTTTTATATTGAGGGACAAGTGAAGTTTATTTTCCATCTTTCTACCAACCTTTTGCTGGTGATTTTTTCTTTGCATCTGGAAAGAACTTTTCAAATCCCTTTGGAACATTCTGACTCAGCACAGACCATTCATTCAGTGCAGTTCTGATATTGTAGGAACGGGTGAATCTAGATAGGAACTGTAAACTTGTCTGTAACTGAAAAGGTAAATATTTAACTATTTAACTAAGTTAAATATTTATGAAAATTTACACTCAATGTCAATCAGCAATGATTCAGATCTGCTTATGCAAGTGTGCCGACAGATACAGATCTGCTATTCGATAGAAATTTGTCTGCTAATATCAGTCTGTGCTGTCTGTATTTAGGTATGCATTATATACAACCCAATTTATTGGTAATATCAGTAGTACTGCTTTATTTGAAAATGATTATTAGGTTGTTTGGTCAAAATATCTTAAACTCAAACTTTGCATTCATTTGATCATTTATTGTTATCAAGAAATATATATAAAGAAATTAAAACTAGAATTGTAATGTCTCACAATGGAAAAATCCAACCCCCACCTACTCCAAAAACATAAATGGGTTACAATGTAAATTCTGTCATATATGATATACTGGAAAATGTCAGTGTACAACTCTCACTTTATAAATTGCACACTATAGAATTAGTGAGTGTGCAAGTTACAAAACACTTCTGGAAAATTCAGAAAGCAATGGAGATCAACGGTGAGAGTGGCATGGGGTAAAAGGTAAACTAGATATATATTCATTTTTTAAAATAATGTTGGGGAAAAAATTTGATGTGTAAAATCTAACTAAAACATAACTTTAATTTGTAGAAAAGTGTTGATATGGGATATTCATGAAAATCTGACTCCTAGTTATGTTAGTCGACATCAAAACATGAGCCATTACATAGACAGTATGGCATCAACCCCAACAAATAAATATCAATGTCAAATGTTTTACATTATCCTGATTCAGACTAAGCTTTTACAGATGTCATGATTGAGTATGCAAAATACCCCACAAAGAAACTTGCACGCAATTTGCACTGCCATTTTGAATCCCAAACAAACCTTTGTCAACATTAGTCATAACATATATTTAACATAATAATCTGGTTTAATTGTTGATGAGGATATTTACTTCATCAAAATGGTACATAGATTATACTTGAAATTAAGTGCCCATATAACATGAAAGTAAAAATAAAGCTGAAAGTTGCCTTCCTCATATTGAACGACAGCACAATGACATTGAACCATAATCATGTAGATTATTTTCAAAAAGAAATGTAGTTATTTTTTTTCAAACAGAAAATATTGACATTTTTAAAATATAATTTATATGATATCCATACGCTTGTTATATAAGAATATTTCTGGACAATGATCTTCGAGATACAATATCATTTACAAAATTAAAATTTCATAGCATCTGTATTTTGCCTGAACTTTTATGTGCAAATACTTTTGTGAAAACATGCACTTGTGCCAAAGACAACTGAAAAATGAACTTTAATTAATGCGGTCAAATACTGTATCTGTGGTGGAGATAATGGACGTAGAACAATACTGAAAAAAATCAATAGCCAATTGATGAAGTTTTATCTTCAGTGTATTAAAATGAAACATGACTTTGTGTCAAATGTCAAAACCAAATAATCCTAAAATGCTTTTAAAAAATTTGAATATATTAACAATTACCTATTTAATTTTAATGATAATCAAATGATTGATTTCAACCTATGAAAATTAAAATCAACATATGTTTCTACTAGTTTCATTTGTATATGCATCTGTTTATTGATCAATCTATTTGATTCTGAAAGATTAACATACGTGGTTGAAATTTCAATGTTTAACTTGAAGAAAACTTGGGGGAAAAGTCACACATTAAGTCTCGTGTTGTTGACATTCACAGCAGAATGTGATGTATTATATTCTTATGCACAAAATGAGTTCCTTCATGATTACGCGGGACAAACTATATTATTAGGTACTGGTTTGCATGGATAAGGAATAAAAATGGTGGATATGGAAGTACATTTTGTGATGTCACATGAAAACTAATATTCAGTTCAAACTGAAGTAAGCTTTGCTGGATGCTTAAGATGCATAGCTCTTGTCTTGGGATGGTGTTGCTTTCTATGATGTATTTGCATCATGGTCCAACAGTATAATTTTGGTTTATTAAAAAAAAAAAAAAAAAAAAAGAAAAATTCCTAGTCCGAGTTTCCTCTGACCCTTGACACCCCATTTTTGATATTTGGTTTTTTATGTTGGGGTGTAGGGTCAGAGTCTATTCCCTATCAAAAACTTGGAATTTACCGACACCATTTGGTGTCAGCATAGGGTACTCGCCAACTATCAGGCCTAGCAAACTTAAATGACCTTACATTGACCCATAATTACATTGAATCGATAGGGAAATCATTTATCTTCTCAGAAATTACAAGCATAACACCGATTTTATCTTTAATCCGTTGTCAGACGAGACGTAACTAAAGCGTTGATGAATTTTGACCTCCTTCGCACCATTTTCATTTCTAGTCACATGACTAACCAAATCTTGCAGCCGATATGCACAAACGTCATAGGTCAAATAGTCACGTGATAACACCCCCCCCAAAAAAACGTGTTTTCCCATACCCCTTGTGGAAGACGGCAAATGTGTCACCTTCATTGATAACTGATTTCATTACATCATACTGTAGTTCTTTAATATTAAAATAGTATCCCTTTTCTTAAAGTATCTCATTGGCAAGAGCTTCCGTGTATTCGTCTTTACCTGCCATGTTGCAATATAGTATTATGCACAAAACCTTCCATTCCAGTATTGCAGAAAGAAGACATAAACTCGAAAATATTGAGTGAAAGTCACGTAATGTATACAATAACAAGAAAAAACACGTATTATTCAACATATTAATTGGGATAACAGCAGCCCGAAACATATCGCTGTCGCATCTTCCTGGAAAGAGGCTGACTGATCACGCAGAAACTACATGTCAACGCACTTTGTTGTTATCACATGACTATTTGACCTATGACGTTTATGCACATCTGCTGAGAGATTTATTTAGTCACGTGACTAGCAATTAAAATGGTGCGAACGAGGTCAAAATTCATCAACGCTGTAGTTACGTCTCATCTGACAACGGATTAAAGACAAAATCGGTGTTATGCTTGTAATTTCTGAGAAGATAAATGATTTCCCTATCGACCTAATGTAATTATGGGTCAATGCAAGGTCATTTAAGTTTTCTAGGCCTTATAGTTGGCGAGTACCCTATGCCGACACCAAATGGTGTCAGCAAATTCCAAGTTTTTGATAGGCAATAGACTCTGACCCTACACCCCAACATAAAAACCAGATATCAAAAATGGGGTGTCAAGGGTCATAGGAAACTCGGACTAAAAAATTTCCAGCCCATCCCACCCTTTCATTTTCCAGGCAAGTTGTCATCAACTACAAATCTCTTCTGACAATGAATTGCACTAAAACCATAATGTTTTAAAGTACTTAATGAGATGGATCAAATGAAGAGGGTTCTCGAGTCTTGAGACAAAATGCTACTCAAAATAATTTTTTCATAGAACCTGTCAGATCTTTATTTTCTAAGGAACTATGTGTCGGACATTGTTTTCAAAGATTCTGTCTCATTATGGTTGTTCACCATCACCCGTAATGTAAGATAAATATAACAACAAAGAAAGAAGCGGATAGTAACTCGTTACACAATATTGGTCTGACTTCCCCCCTTGACCGACAACATCAGAGCTCAATAGGAAACTGTTTGGAGACTCACGTCATTGTTTGTTAATCCCCTCGTTATTGCACGCTGGAGAAGCCGTTCCCCCTTCCTCGCCAGAAGCATATAACGATATGCCATGACAGAAACTCGGCTGTAAATAAATTTAAACACTGATAAGTTCTTCGAATGACGAAAGTTGCGATATCACCTTGCAGCTTTGCTCTAATCCACAGATTCGTATAAGAATAACAATTTCATATAAACAGCTAATATAGTTTATTTGCTACCAAAATTATTAAAACATGATAATTAAAATAGCCACAGGATAGTATACAGTAAATTTGTTATTCATGATAGGTGCTAAAATACGAAACATTTTATATGTACCAGCAAAGAAGCAGTTGTAACTGAGAATTTGTCCGGATTAAATTACCCCTCTGCGTATTATTATTATTATTATTATTATTATTATTATTATTATTATTATTATTATTATTATTATTATTATTATTGTTATTATTATTATTATTGAAAAGAGATATCAGCAACATACACTTTAAATGATGTGTTTATAGTATATCATCTCGTTATAATTTACATTACATATTTCTTTTAAATAACAAAAATAGTAACATTTATTCATTCCCAGTCAGCATAAATTAAGAATTACCCTATATTAAAATGTTTGAAATCCCTGAATAAATATATAATACATGATATCAAACATGAAAATGCATTTAATATATGATATCACGGAATAAATAAATGCAATAAAATGCACAAAAATATTCAAGCAAGAAACTTGACACTGCTGCTACATATAAATTTTAATCTTTAAGACTCTAAGACAAGAAATTAATCTTATTATTACTGTACACATGAAATACTAATGTACACATGAAATACTCCTGTAGACATAAAATACCAAGACGGGCTATAAACAATAATAAATGCTTTAATGTAGATCATTGGAAAAAAAAAATAACGGATCAATGTATTCTCTGTGGAACAACATTGGAATGATACTATAATACGAGTCTACTGGGGGTTAAATGGGAATTAACACTAGCAAATAGGTTTACATTAGGAGCCTCTATGGGGCCACATGGGAAATTCTATTTTAAAATTGTTATCTACAATCACACACACACCTTTACAATCCCACATACCACATATACTATCTATCAACCTACCTTATACACACGCAAGCACGCACGCTCGCTCGCGCGAAGACACCCACACACACATACAGAGCATGGGTATGAGTCTTTGTATACATACCCTATACTTACCGCTACGCGTCTATGCTCTTAAAATAAGTAACAGAAAAGAGTGAAAGGCAACAAGCTTTATAAAATTCAACAAATAATTTATCTTCTTAGAATCTAAAGTGAAAATGAGGAAAAAAAAAGAACTTATGGTATTGATAATTAAATCCCAAAATAATCAAAAATTTCATATACATGTTATAAAAATTGAAAGTCCTGTATAAAATTCAGTAGAAGTCTAGAATAAATGCAAACTGAAGGTAGTGATGTTTCTGTGGTGGCTTATAGAGTATTGATTTGTCAGCCGTCCTTTTTGTGAATCACAATAATATAATTCCGGTTTTTTAATTCACTATAAATTCCATTGAATGTCTCTATCTATGAACTTTATCTGGGCACTTTTATATTTCCAGTGAAAATAATCACATGAATTTAATAATTTAAAGAAATCAAAATTTCAGCACAAAAATGCAATACTCGACACAACATATAATACAGTTTGAAAGTGCTATATCTTAAAGAACAGCTGAAACATCCTCTAAGTTACAATATTATATAGATCTCTACTTGACCTCTGGTCACAATTAGCATTTTCTTATAACAAAAAAATAAAAATAAAAAATAAATAAAAAGACAAAACAAAAGGAAAAAGAAAAAGAAAAACAAAAACAAAAAACATTACCTAATGTAAAATAACCTTCTAGAATGATCCTGATGTTTACAAAATAAACCAGAAAAATGATCATGTAAAATATTATAACGAAATTCCAAAACCTAGACCTAGACCCAAAATAAACATATTTACATCTATAAATAATAATATTGATTTCAAACCCATGCACATTAAATATACACAACATTACATAAACAAAAAAAAACTGTTGGAAACCCTACCTCAACTTTGTTGTGGTGGGTTACTTGGTTTTGGTTATCATTATCTATAGGTGATTATCTACAGCGTGAACCTGTAATGGTCAAGGTGATAAATTCGAGATTACCAACCTATAGAGCGATCTACGGTGATGGACTCGGCGATGTTGTTTAGGGTTTATTCAGAAGGATAGCCCTCAAAATGATATCGATTGCAAAGAAATTGGGAATGAATGCCACTGACGTTGTTCGTGAAAATGGTATTGTTGCTGTTGATGTTGCAGGTAAAACATTCTTGGCAATCAAATATAGACTAGCACGATTAGTACGAGGAAAACCGCAGCTAGTAAAATTAACCAGCACTGAAGTGATGCTTAGAAATGTTAGTAAAATAATAAACCAAGCTGCGAATAAAAAATTAACAGAGTCAGTTGGTGAAAAAGAAAAAAAATATAACTGCTAGTCTGATAGCACGAAGTGATTTTTGTATTAAACGATAACAAGTATAATAAGGATGTTCAAACGTGTATCTGATTTGACATGGACGCACCAGTTCTCAAAGATGAATCGGCACTTGATTATCATTATTATTCTTATGACGCATGAGTGTGGAATAATTAAACTACAAGTTCAGGATACAAACAAATATTTCCTGCTGAGGCATTCATCGAAGAAGAAGGTAGACATTTAAAATTAGATATTACAGATTACGGAATTTGTGACTTAGTTAATTTTGTCAATAATGCTATTATGGCGTTATTCAAAAGTGCTGCATATATGATTGATGGACAATAGATTGAGATCTGTCATAAAGACATCAATGTTGTCAAAACCATACTTGGTGTTGCAGTATACAACGATAATTATTCAAGATCAGCTGGTCCATCACTGATGTTTTCCAAAGATACAACTGATCATCCAGGAAACAGAAATGTAACACTAAATGCTGATGGGGACACGGCTGTATTGACGAATTATAAATTCAACTTGGATTTGCATCACGCCGATCAGTGCTGTGCGAAGATGAAAGATTTTCATGTGCGATCCAAATGACACAATTTTGGATTATGAAGAAATATTAGAAAGGTTATTTTAGGAGCGAAATACACAGCTGTACTCGTACGAAAAAATACCGATGATAATGCAATATGCCACGCTGAAAACGCTAACGCTAGTGCAACTGCGGCACTTTTTGGATAAATAATACTGATAAAACTTTCTTTGTGGATGTCCACAATGACTCCATCATTAAGCGAAGAACAACACCTGGTTTCTTTGATGGGTCAAGGTAAAAAGTCATGGTTGACTATGACAATAGACGTTATTTAAAGCAACATTATTGGTTTATTTACATGGCAAATATCATCACAGCAAGGTGTTTCTGCACTGCCACAAATATTTATTGCTTTTCAAGATATTACGCGTGTAAACTCACAAAGAAATGTAATGATGTTTGACAAACACGGCGTTTCTGAGGTTTATTTGAGAATAAATGGACATCAAGAACCATCAGAGGACAACAAAACAGCGTTGCAAGTGTATATCATCTATTGATGTCGTTTATGGGGCGTGATCAAAATGTTGATACTGGTTTACAAATATCTCAGTGGGATTGTACAATGTTGTATCTGATCTATTTATTTTCGGTGGAACACAGATTTATTTAGGCAGTCCGTCATTGATATACACTTCCGAGCTCGTGTTACAAGAGAAGCTATTGCTAACTGCAGAGCAGTAGCCGTTATAATCAGCGACAAAACAATGCTACTCGAAGGTGTTGGTGGACGAATGAGTCATTAATGCTCCAATAGTAAAAAATGTAATTAGATACCTGTTGTAGAAATCAAGATGATATTATAATGTCATATCGTCATGTTAGTGTTACTCTAACTCCTGGTCAGATTAAAAAAACTACGATAGGCATCAAAAGATAACTGTGGAAAAAAAATATAATTTAAGTGAGAACAGTTCGCAGGTGGTCCAAATAAGTTATCATTATCAGAACGTCAGCTCAGGCACTTCAGTACCGTACAAAGACCGGCATACGACTTAATCTTTCTGCGGGTGCCATTAAAGACATCGTTAAAACGGGTGGTATATTTTCACCTCTTGCAGCTATCCCAGCGTCAATACCAGCTGCATCTCCAGATGTTGCAAAAGCAGCTGCGTTAGGTGGAATGGCATTAAAGAAATCAACAGGAAAATGAATTTAAAAAAAGGAAGACTAAACTCGATTGAAACCGGTATCATTAATCTTGATATAAACTCTGGTCCAGGAAATCAATGGGCCGAGTACACGATCTATCCAGGTGGTATTATTTATTTCGATTCGCATGGGTCGGCGCTACCAAAAGAAATTTTAAAATATATCGACTTCAAAATATTCCAATCTGGTATTCAACGCTACCAAAAAAGAAATAATTGAATCGCACCCTTTGATATGTGGCCGTGAAGCACTTGAAGCTGTATCAAGATCAAAAACCCACCCAATAAGGCTCTACACGAATATACGAGTTCTGTTTTAAATAATCTCTAATACAGTAGAACCTGTCTTGAAAGACCACCATTTCTGCCAGACAATTATGGTCTCTCAAGACAGGTAGTCTCTCAATAACAGGTCACAGTGCTATAAAATCATTACGTTTGTACAGTGATGATATGGTCTCTCAAGACAGGTGGTCTCACATAGCAGTGGTCTTTCAAGACAGGGTTCACTGTAATATTATGGTAGGTACTTACGGAAGATCAGCTAAAACTAAAACCCAACAAGCACCAGGTGAAGATTTTCTCAAGCGAGCAATCAGGATAATTGATGAATTATCGGACTGCTCAATCTTGTTAATGTTGATCCAAACGAACTTATTATATTTCAAAACCGTGAAGGAAAATTGAAGATGAGTAATATTTCAATCAACCATATTATTATTGGTAATCGATTATTGAGGGAAAATCATATTGATACATATGCCAAAAAGGGTAAACTTTTTCCTAGTGTTGTAACTCCATCATCGATCCGTGATAGGTTGTTAAAATTCGGAGATAACATGAACGGTGTCATTAACATGAATAAAAATAAAATTATTAATGTATGAGAACCAACAGATGATCTCGACGCTGCATCAAAGAAATATGTTGATACTAAGTTAATTATTCCAGTAACTTCTTCGTTAACCAAATCAATGATATATATATATATATATATATATAGAGAGAGAGAGAGAGAGAGAGAGAGAGAGAGAGAGAGAGAGAGAGAGAGATGCAATAAACTGACGACGAACAGTACGAAACTAGTAACTAACTAGCCTAAGCGCTTTCGACTCTTAATGAGTCTTTTTCAAAGGCAAATACAAAACATATATAGGACAAACAAATAAATACAAAAACGTTGTGTTTGTAAACCTCTACATGGCTGTCTTCACATGTGCTAAAACTATAAATACAACCAGCTTGTATAGACTAGCTGTGGAAACTGAAAACGTTGTATAAATCCCTAAAAGTCTACAAGCCAAAGCGACATCATTTTTTACTTTTTGTACATATGTAACGCAGATTATATCCCGGATATTTGATTCTATACCGGTTATTCTTATAGTAAAAATTGAAGGATAATAAGAAGATTTAGAAAATGTTAAATTCTACTAGTGCATAGTTTTCATTTTCTAGTCTTCTTGGTTTAGACCGCTTGGTTTCAATGTTCTAAGGCGGCGTATCCAGTATGATTCCTTTTCCTTCCTGGTTTCGGAACTCCAGCTGTGGTTGTTAGCAATAGCGATAACTATTATATCACTGAAAGTGTGGCCAGGGGAGGAGAAGTGTTCTGCGACCGGGCTTCTGTACAGCTTTTTTGTCATCCAATCTGATCTATGAAGGTTTATCCTTTTGTGTAGCTTTTCAGTTTCTCCGACGTACTGAAGGCCACAGATCTTACATGTGATGAGATAAATCACATTCTCTGTCTTGCACGTTTTGTTTGGACCATGTATGTTTATTTTTTCTTTAGTTACTGTGCTAGTGAATGTCTTGGTCTCTATCATATGTTGACAGGTTTTGCATCTTTTATCGCCACAGGGTCCAGATTGACTAGGTTCCTAGAAAGGTCTACGACAAAGACCTGATTGCGGAGGAAATCCAAAGGGCCAAACAAACAAACTGTGATGACCTTCTCAGATATGGACAGAAAGAAAAGGTTGATAGGATACCATTTATTCTGACCTATCACCCAGACAATCCCAAAGTAGGTCCAATCATCGCAAACCACTGGCCAACCGTGCAATCGTCAGACATACTAAACCTAATACTTCCGAACAAACCTGTAGTAGCTTACCGGAGACCAAGAAACCTAAATGACATCCTAGTCATGGTCAAGCTAACGCCAATCGCTAGTCAAAACCAACCTAGTCACTCTGGACCCTGTGGCTATAAAATATGCAAAACCTGTCAACATATGATAGAGACCAAGACATTCACTAGCACAGTGACTAAAGATAAACAAAACATACATGGTCCAAACAAAACCTTCAAAACAGAGAATGTGATTTATCTCATCACATGTAAGATCTGTGGCCTTCAGTACGTCGGAGAAACTGAAAAGCTACACAAAAGGATAAACCTTCATAGATCTGATTGGATGACAAAAAAGCTGTACAGAAGCCCGGTCGCAGAACACTTCTCCTCCCCTGGCCACACTTCCAGTGATATAATACTTATCGCTATTGCTAACAACCACAGCTGGAGTTCCGAAACCAGGAAGGAAAAGGAATCATACTGGATACGCCGCCTTAGAACATTGAAACCAAGCGGTCTAAACCAAGAAGACTAGAAAATGAAAACTATGCACTAGTAGAATTTAACATTTTCTAAATCTTCTTATTATCCTTCAATTTTTACTATAAGAATAACCGGTATAGAATCAAATATCCGGGATATAATCTGCGTTACATATGTACAAAAAGTAAAAATAGATGTCGCTTTGGCTTGTAGACTTTTAGGGAATTATACGTTTTCAGTTTCCGCAGCTAGTCTATACAAGCTGGTTGTATTTATAGTTTTAGCACATGTGAAGACAGCCATGTAGAGGTTTACAAACACAACGTTTTTGAATTTATTTGTTTGTCCTATATATGTTTTGTATTTGCCTTTGAAAAAGACTCATTAAGAGTCGAAAGCGCTTAGGCTAGTTAGTTACTAGTTTCATACTGTTCGTCGTCAGTTTATTGCATCTATTTTAATTAATCCCTGACACACGTGATCCCTTGGTGGATCCAGTACGCTTGAAAGGGTTGTTATTCGCCATATGATTTGTATTCTTTATATATATTTATTACCACACTCAAAACTGATTGTACTAAGAATTATAACTGTTTCTGAATTTTCGTAGAAACATAAACAGAACCATTATATCATTATATCTACCAACAGTTGAAATAATACTTGCCGATATAAATACGAGAATCAGTGATATTATCAGTGGAACTGCTAATATCGTTAAAAAATCCTAATCTGATTAAAATTCATCAGTGCCGAGCTAACAATATCGTATATACAGTATGAACAAACTCATCAATATGGACACCTCAAAATAGCACTATCAAACATATCGCGGAAGTCTCTGGTGTGTACAGGCTATCTGTATTTAGTTCTGCAAAGTTCGGGACTTTTATTACATTTCCATAGTGTAGTTCAACTGATAAGTTTTCTAAAGCAGTAATCTATAGTGTTAAATAAAGATACCGAAGAAACATTTATACTTGATCCCTCTGATAAAAAGTAATCAACCTCGATGTCTTGCTGGTGGTGTATTGGAATTTATCGTGGAAACACCTTGAGGTGAATATAACTAGAGATGCTTATAACAATCATTCTCTGAAAAGGGTTCTACAAGTCCTAGACCTTGCTAAGGTTGTAAACTGGGATTACGAGGTAATCAGAAATATATATTTATATTAAAATTTATGTTTTATATATATATATATATATATATATATATATATATATATATATATATATATATATATATATATATATATATATATAATGAACGAAAAAACGAATATAACTAGAGATGCGATAATGACCGGTTATATACCGTCATCCAATCAAGAGTGCGGTAAATCTATTATGCATAATTTTAATTGCGATCATAAATGCGATTTGTTATGCGTGATTTTACCATGTAACTGTCCTTACTCAATAAAATCGGATGAAAAGATCATTTCAGAAGAAATCAATGACGATGATGATTCGCGAACTAATATTACTGCAGATGAATTATCCGAAGAATACAAGGATAGTTTAGATGAGGCTCTACTCCATGATCCTCACGATGAATAAATGAGTTTTTGAAGAACAAAAAAAGAACTCAGCAAGATGAATTAACCGATGTTGCTAAATATGGTTACTCTCATTTGTGTGAGTATTCGCTGTTGTATCTGAATTAGTTGAATGATATTCGGCATTCAACGAAAGAAAACGCAATTAATAATTTTACCGTACTTGGAAGAAAGCACAAAAAATCAAGTCGATGAATAATTATACAGCGCTTTGTTAGTTTTTATTTGTTTGTGTCTGAAGAAGATTGTAGTCAGTTTGCTAATGAATTTATTGGTCACTGAAATCATTCAACAATTCTCCTCGAGATCTCCATTATTCGATCTTAATACAAAATATACCAGTATTCATGAAAAAGTATCACATCGTTATGGCTATAAGGAAGACAAAATAATATAAACAGATAAGCAAATCGACTATATGATATCATTGACTACTTTTCGCAGTTGTGTGATCGTGTATTTGTGTTTGAAACAAATAGTGGATACCAACTCCTGTGTATATCAACTCAGGTAACATTTGATCAGCAGCGGGATTTGACTGAAAAAGCTCTCATAGACAAACATTTTGGATGGTGCATTGACAACATTGACAAACAAGATCGGGTACACAGTATAAATCTGAACAAGACAAGATAAAATAATTTTGGAAAGAAGTTAATATTCCATAATGATAATTTTCCGCATCAGAGTTGCTTGTTTCTCCCGTTTCGATTCAATCTTGGTTTGTACAATTGGATCCTGAATGAACTATAGTAATATCATTACAGCGAGTTGTGAAATTATTTCCATGGAAGATATCAAGCGAATCTCTGAGGTGCTAACAGGAGAGCCTGAGCCTGATCGTAGTTGTAAATGCATGGCAAAATAGATTCATGTTGTCAAGACGACCAGGTCATCATTGCAACATTTGCGAGAGATGTCATGGGTATAATTATGTCAATGATTTCATCGGAAACAAATTCTACAAATGCCTTATATTTGTTAACAGTGATACAATCACTGATTATTATTTTATAGTTTGCCCGCGAAGTAATGGAAAACATTTAACCATTCCTCTCAATAAATCATCTGAAGATGTGCAAATTCAGAAAGTGATTTATGGAGAATCGTTAAACCCAGAAGTAGAGCAAATTATTAAATAATCAATAAATCTCATCAATAGAAATTATTACACTAAGTATGTGATATCGAAGACGCGTAGATGTCACTATTCTTGTATGCCAAAGAAGGAATCTTGATTGTTAGTATACTGCATTACCGGCTCATGAAGAAAGTACTGGCTGTAAAATCATCTACGACGAAGACTACATCGATAGTTCTGCTTGTGGAATGGGAAAAATCAGAAACAGCATGGAAATTATTAAAACCAACCAATTTGTACCTGTCATTAGCTACAGAAAGACATTTACTGAAAAAGTAAAGTCAGATTATGGCGTAGAATCATATTTGGATATCACCGGTGATATTACACTCAAATCAGATGACCAACGACGCGGTGTTGTTCAGTGGGAATCGTTGTACCGGATAAGAGGGGTTCCGGACATGATAATTGTTGATGAAAATGGCACGGTAACATTTTTCATCAGTACGGTTAAATAAAGAACGATGGGATAAATAAACTGGGTTAGTCAATACTTCTAAACGATTGTTTTCGACGCAGGTGCCAACGACGACGATCTAATATTATTCAGAGACAAGATGGGATGATCGTCCATGAAATTTATTATTAATGATTATAAACTCAATCACGATAAACGATTTATCGTTAAATCATCACACAAGTACAATCTGTTAAATTTGCTAGAACGATAAAGCCATAATAGGACTACGGGAAATAAAATAGATGTATTTGTTCACAACAAGCATTAAAACCAGCTATTCTGTTGAAAATATGTCTCCGCAATTACGACATAAAGGATATCGAGTTAGATATTTTCATGCTGACATTGATCCAGCACAAAAGAAGTTAGATTTCAGCAGTAAAAATAATCCATTTGATGATGTTCATGTTGTAATATTCAACCACACTCTTGAAGCTGGTGTCATTTTGATGAACGAATCAACGTCATGTTTCTATTTTCTGAAGAATTAGGACCCGTCGAAGCAACTAAGCTAGCAATCCAAAGATTTCGTTGTGTTAACGAGATTCATTACTCGGCAACGAAAAAAAAAAACAACACAGGAGATTTCCATACAATCGTGAAGAAATAACAAAAATAATTATTGATCGTGAAAGATTGCTTGAAGACAAGACAAAATTATTAAGATGCCCTAGCGCCAGTGAATTATTAATTCCAAACGGATTTGTATATATTAGCGACATCATCGATGGAAATAATTCACAAATGCATTTCACTCCAAGATTAATAGCAATGATGAAAAATACTGGTTATGCCATTATTCAATCATAACCGGATTACGAAACATGGAGACGCAAAAATAGAATATAAAAGCCCGAATAATGATGATATCAATAATAATCATGCAGTCGATGAATTTTTGAAGACCCGTGTCGGTGATCGAATAAAACAAGCTCAAGTTGTAAAAGAAAATCCGAAATATTATGAATACAATGCTGATGAAAGATTAGAATCGTACGAGGCTAGAAAATCATTCTTGAATATTTTTTGTTGTGATACTGGAAAGTTACTAGTAGAATAAGTTGAACAACTATATAATAATTCGTCGCGTTTGAAACGAGCTCAGTGAGCAATTGTCTATAAATTTAATCATGGACAAGCAATTAATTCCAGAACATTTCGATATGATAAAATCAGCCCACTAGAAAAACTAAAAGCAATAAGAAGAGTTCTGGAGAAACTGAATATACCCGATATTGTTCTAGATGATCTGTCAGTGACAACTGTTACGATATCAGGATCGGATTATAGAATGCACATCGAAAATATAATTTTTGATAAAGACTTATTATAGGAATACAACAAATTATTTAAAAATTGGTCTAGCATATTTCCTGAGACGAGACTCCATAATCGAAATTAACTTTCAGCGATATTATCGAGAAAATAAAATACAACAAATTATTGAAATATTGGTCTAGCATATTTCCTGAGACGAGAGTCCATAAATCGAAATTAACTTTTAGAGATATAATCGAGAAAATAAAAATGTTCTATAAGGGATTAGGAGCAACGTTGACAGCAAACAACAAATATACAACTAGATCAGATTATACACTTTGTGATCCTGTATGGCCCTAATCGGACTTTATTGATGATCCCCACTGATGATATACTACAACTATTGTCAAGGATTCTATGGTGGTAATGATATCATTATCAGTGATTTTGATGATTTTACTTACGATGAGGTTGATGATCATTACATCATAATTTCAACGACAATGATGACGATGACCGTGATGATCAACATGATGATAATCATGGTCACATGAAAATGTGGAAATTTCATATATGGGGTATCAAAAATTGGTTTATCATGTTTGATCACGAAACCGCAGAATGACAAAGCAACTGCTCTATCATTGATAAATCAGGGTTGCGGAAAGTGTACACTTTCGCATCGATAGTAGAGGCCTCAGATTGATCAAATAAACCTTCTATGGTCGGTGTGAAAATTGTAGTATCATTATATATTTATTAAAAATAAATATTGAGGCCTATTGATTATTATCGAGTGCAGCGAGTAATTTTGCGTGTATGCATTTATCGCTCGTTCAAACTCATCAGCGAATGGATCAGTTAACCAGTTATCGGAGTGTAATGGGGGTGAGTGGGGTGTATTTAAGAATTAAAACCCTCCTTTATTCAGCGTCGTTAGCTAGGGAATGATCTCTCTCGATGTAATTGCCCAGTGTGGACGGATAGATGGAACTTAACAGATAGCTGAGTAAACTATTGAAATAAATAAAAAAGAGCCCCCTTTCAATACATAAATATATACAATTTTTATCAATTAACATATAATCAAAGAAAAATCAATTCCCATACAACCGATTTACTAAATTACGTATATTCAATTAAAGCATGGCCAAAATTTGCTTTCCAGTCTGACTGATCGTCATCGACAGAATTTAATTACAGTGTACGACTTTCATCATGGTTTTCGAGTGTTGACTTTGAGCACAATTTCCAAGCCTTCACAACATCACCTGTCAACTGTCTTCTCACGACTTGTTTCCCACGTCTAACCACGTGCTTGGTCCTCTTCCAACCTCTGACATCCCGTAGATGTATCTTTCCCTTTAATGTCATCGGATTTCTTCCGTATTCCTCCTTCTCCTTCGCTCGTTCGGAGTAAAAAGTACGAAGCTGTCCCTTTAAATATATCGTATGTCTCACGCTAGACAAATGCAACTACATATTTTCATATAAATTTTAACTGTACTTCTCGTGCTCAGCTTTACACTGCACAATTCTGACCGAAAGAGACCTTAATCAATAACTCCAGACAGATTCTGTGTTTGCGGTATGTTACCGTTATGTTGATACACATGAACTTACCTCAAGTTCATTCCAATTCGCAGGCAAGTCATCAAAAATTCCCACGTGCTTTCTACAGACAATGTGGCTGTATATGCCAGCATACATTACAACACGACTTATTTTACATTTGGCTACTCAATGCAGTTGAATGCTCAATTACTTACGGCATAATATCCATAAAATCTAGCTATCCTAAAGTAACTTGCGTGATCAATTAAATATTGCTAAATCATATATATATATATATATATATATATATATATATATATATATATATATATATATATATATATATATATATATATATATATATATATATATATATATATATATGTGTGTGTGTGTGTGTGTGTGTGTGTGTGTGTGTGTGTGTGTGTGTTTACACTCGTCACTAACTCGCAAGAGCACATATCATCCTAGAGTATTGCAATTCAATTCTTTCTGGCTCATCTCAATATCTTTTTCAGAAACTTCAAAAATTTTAAAACACTACCGTTCGGATCATCCTTTGAGAACCACGATCAGAGCATGCCTCTCCGCTGCTCTGTACCCTACACTGGCTATCCATACGATCCAGAACTAAACACAAAATTTGTTCTCTGTGCTACGTTTCACTGACGGGCTCCAGTCCAACATACTTATCTGACCTCACCCATGTGTATACACCGGCAAGATGCTTACGCTCCTCTTCTGACACTCTCATTCTCAATATTCCCACTATAAAGTTGAAATCATATGGACAATGTTCTTTTGCGTACCATGGCCCAGCAACTTGGAACGAATTGCTCATTGTACTTAGAGCGCCCTTAAAAGCCATCTTTTTCAACTGCAAGAACAGCCATAATGACCTAATAATGTATCCTTTGAATGTATCCTTACCTTAAAAATTTACAGCATGTATTTTCTGTTTCTTATATTTTTGGTGTTTGTTTTTATTTTTGTAATTATTTATTATATATGCTTCTTATTCTTTTTAAGCCTTGTCAAATGTTGTAAAGCGCTTAGAGCTTCTAAAGATTAAGTGCTATATAAAGTCCTCGTTATTATTATTATTATTATTATTATTATTATTATTATTATTATTATTAATATTCCTAAGAAATCTGACACATTCGTATATTAGAGTGAATTCATGAAATCCCTACGCAATTCTACATATCGAATATTTAATTACATGCGGTACGTCAATTTTTGTCAATGAATTGATAATTGAAAAATCAAAGGATTAAATGGCATGAAACTAACATATCAATAGAGTCCTACGAATACACGATACATGAGTGAATTATAACATATCAGCCACATCATCTGCAAACAACCAAAAAGAAATGAAATAGCATATTAAAAATTATAAAATGAAATTGCGTCCGTTACTACCATATTTTTCTCTTTCCAAACAAACAGTTCTAGACTTTAGTTTGTCTTCCTTTCTAAGACAAGTATATGGCCTTTTTTTGTAATTCTTGAAGAACACTACTCAATATCGTCCTCGTAGTCGACTTAATCTTCTCTCAAGAAAAATCTGACTGAAGTGTTTTTGCGAGAGATAGCCCCGAAATTGTTTCTCAAAAGGTACGCCCTTAAGTTTTTCTGGCCAATTAGAAATAACTGCTCATAAATGTTTCCCTCCAAATAACGTGTCTGTCATCGATTTCAATTGCATAAAACATGTTGCAATTAGCTTCCTTTGAAAAATCGATTATTTGATGTGTGCCCCTTTTGAACTGATACAAGTCGAAGTATTATTACGCGTACGTCATGTACCACAAAAAATGACCCGGTCAGATTCTACTGAAGATTAACGTTGTTCCTTTAATGTTCAGAGATGAAATTAAAAAAATAATCATTGAACTGTCTCATGACCTTTATACTTTGATTATTTTAACTCGAAAGAAAAATTCATCTAAAGTTAAGTTTCAAAATTCGACAAGTCGTTGCTATAATCACGACCTTGGACAAATAGATCACAATAAAAATGATCCAAAGAAGTTAATTCAATTATTTTATTGGTCCATTGAAACCAATGATCATCTCAGCGCCGATTTATAATATTTCAAATTTGTCTTAATCGATTAATTCATCACATTCTGATCACCACAATATGATTATCATATTCTGATTATCACAATATGATTATCACATTCCAATCATCCCAACATCACAATCTGATTTTTACAATCTGATATTCACATTTTGATTATCATAATCAGATTATCACAATATGATTATCACATTCCAATCATCCCAACATCACAATCTGATTTTTACAATCTAATATTCACATTTTGATTATCAAAATCAGATTATCACAATATGATTATCACATTCCGATTGTTACAATCTGACTATCACATAAAGAGCACCACAATCTGATTATTACAATCCGATTATCACAATCTGATTATTACATTCATATCATCACAATCTGATAATGAGATGGCTCAAGTGGGATAAGTTATATTTAATAGCACCATTTGTAGATGATCAGAGGTGTTCTGAAGTAGTTAAAGATTTTAGTGAAAATGCAAAGTTGTTATATGAAGAAGACAGTGACAGTGATTATGTCAGCGTTGTCGATTTTATTACCGATTTTGATGAAGCACTATCTTTGGATGACCTGGATCGACGTATTAATAATCTCGTAGTATACGACGATGTGATGCTGAACAAACAATCAATTCCAGCTAGATACTTTCCAGAGGCAGGCTTAAAAATACTGACGTGATTTAAGTTACCCATCGTTATACACAAATACCCAAAGTGATCGAAGACAATTCAAATACTTTGGTTATATTTAACGGAGTTGATAATCATACTTTACAGAATATTTATCATACTTGTTGTTCAAGTTACATGGATATGACCAAATGAAAAAATTTCTTTCCACACGCGCAAGCTATCCCATTTGTATTTATAACAATAAATTTACATGCTCCTAGGTGGAGATATAGGAACTGACTTAATAAAATATTGGCTAATTACAGCAGCATGGAGGGTGGACGACCAACAGTGAGTGACCAGCACGTAAACAAACACGCATAAAAAATAATGAAATACAAACATCATCGATAAAGTAAGAAAATTAACTAACCCAATTAGAGAAATCTCATTGTCAGTTAGAGACTTTGGTTTGGAATTATTGACCTTATATTTTCATTTTCGTATTAAGCTTTATTTTTCGAAAATAAGGTCTCAAGCAAAGTGGTCTGTTCACCGTCCCTGCTACTTCATTCTCCCATGGCCCCATAAAACTCTTGACCTTTTATTAATTTTGACCCTAAACAACTATTGGCATCAAAATAGCATCCCAATGTTAAACCAATAAACAATTTTAACATTGCATTTCCCATTTACTACCAAGGCTTGCTACCAGGGAGTCAATGTGGCTTCAGACAGGATCGGGGCACCGTAGACATGATCTTCGCAGCCTGACAACTCCAAAAGAAGAATGTTAGCCTCTACACCACTTTTGTGGACCTCACTAAGGCTTTTGAAACTGTGAGTCGTGAAGATTTGTATAGGATCATGTCAAAGTTCAGATGACTGAGAGGTTCATCACCCTGGCCAGAATGTTCAACGATGGCATGTTAGCTAGAGTACAGAATTATGGAAAGTTGTCCTTGCCCTTTCCAGAAACAACGGTGTCAAGCAGGGCTGCATTCTTGCCCCGACCCTGTTCAGATTGATGTTCATAGCGATGCTGACCGACGCTTTAAGTGAGTGTGACATTGGCATTGATATCCGGTTCAGGACTGATGGGAACATCTTCAATCAGAGAAGCCTGCAGGATAAGACCAAAGTCCAAAAAGAAACCAACCGCGACCTCCTCTTTGTTGATGAATGCGCTTAAAATAATGGTTATCAGTCTGAATACAAGAAAGTATTGATCGGTTCTCCAAAGCCTGCAGAGACTTCAGACTCACAATAAGTACAATGAAGACCAAAATCATGTACCAGCCTGCACCCTCAATCCCCTACACTGAACCCAGCATTACCGTCGATGGCCAGAAGCTTACTGATGCGGACAAGTTCATCTACCTTGGCAGCACCTTGTCACACACATCGATAAAGAAGTCACTCTCAAGATTGGTCGTGCAAGTGCAGCCATCGGCAGATTTCACAATAATGTGTGGAACAGAAGAGAAATTAGCCTGTAAACCAAGCAAAAGGTGTACCACGCTCAAAGCCTCAATGAAGTCCTGTAGCTTTGATCCAGACAGCTGGGAGCAGCTTGCCGAACACCGCGAAGCCTGGCGTCACCAGATCAACTCTGACCCAGCGTGTTTTGAAGAGCACCGGATCAACGAGGCCAAACATAAACTTCAGCAGAAGAAGAGCAGAGACAGCGCCAACCCTCCGTCCATCCAGCCCTCGGCAATTTCTTGTCCTCATGCCCTAGAATATTCAGAGCGCGGATTGGTTTAACCAGCCATCTATGCATTCACAGATCAACCCAGATCTGAAGTCATGGTCGTCTTCTAGACCGAAGGATTAACAACAACAACAACAACAACAACAATAACAACCATATAGCTCTTAATGTAAACCAATGAGGCAACGTTAATTCCCGCTATACCCATAATACGCTTATATTACTACTGATGAAACCTTTAGATCTCCGTGTAGTGCAAATGAAGACGGTGAGTTGTGCGGACTGTAAAAAATAACACGTTTATATCCCAATGGGCTTATGTCAAAAGGCCATACACTGTGTCAGATACAGAAACAACTTCAAGTCCGAAATTGTGGAAGTTATGAAGTCACACATATGGGGAGTTAAGAAAGTTGCAGTATTAAATAATGGAATATTTGATATAAATAAATGATGATGACAACATAAATTAAAATTTCTTATAAGTGGAATATAATCAGAATTTAGTATTGATCTCTAAACTAAATTTCTTCTTCTTCTTCTTCTTCTTCTTCTTCTTCTTCTTCTTCTTCTTCTTCTTCTTCTTCTTCTTCTTCTTCTTCTAAGCAACAGCAATATTCCGCACCATAACGACTGTGCGATTTGACTATTAGTTTTAGTACACTAGTTTGAATGACGTATTTTTCAATCTGATTTACTGTTTACAGTAAAGAGAAGGACTATATAACTTTGATTTGATCAAACTAAACATAAATATAAAACAGGCTGATCGAAATTATATAAATTTGATTTAGTTTTGTATATTAGTGTTTGCTACATAACTAAGAGCATGTTTAAAATTCTACCAAGAAATGTTAATTCAAGGATTCTGACAAGTTTTCAAGAGCCGGTACGTCAGAAACAAGTCGAAATTGTCCGGCAGACAAATGAGACCAGGTCCCAAGTAAGGGGGATATATCGAACAGGTCAGCGTTTTGGCAACTGGAGCTTTAACATTAACGAAAGAAGTGTGACTGATTCAATTGATTATCCTCGATTATCTCCACAGCAAGTAACATCAATTATCCAACTGCATGGAGCCACTTTTGAGACTAAAAGAGGGGCAGTCAGCCGCGTGGAAACAAACAAGCTTGCATCCAACACACCAATAGAAGATCGGCATGCACAGGCAAAGCTGAATACAGCAACGAATCAGTATCTCTTTGGTATATATGATGGACATGCAGGTTGTGCATGTTCACAGGCACTTAGTGAAAGACTCTTTCACTATATAGCTCTGACAATGTTACCACCCTACATGTTGGAGCAAGTTAAAAATGGTGCAGTAGATCCAAGGAGTGATCTTATTCACAGGTATTGTATTGAAATATTCTTGCCTGGCACAAAAAATAGACCTTTTATGCAAAAGACATCTTGTCAGAATGGACATTTAGAAACAGTATGCATCATCCAGATTAACTCCATCTAGATCCATCGTATAGTGCAAGTCGCACATGTCATGTAGGCATTCAACATTGATTATTTCAGTAATGGCTGTTATTTTATACAATTTGATTTTACATGCCTTTAAATAGTATTCACTTTATTTATATTCATATATATATAGTAGACTCTCGATTATCCGCGGTAATGGTGGGGAGAGCTAGCGCGGATAATCAAAAACAGCGGATAAACCAATGTGCATATATACAATCCAGATATAGTGGCATAAAATTAACTTTGTTAATTTTTTCGCCGTAATATCCTACTTATGTTTATCTTTTGTGATGCAAGCCAATGTTCTTCTTCACTAATATCCTAATGTCGTAACATGAAAATAAATAAATTTAATACAATTATATTGAACATTAAAATAAAGGAAGATGAATAAATGAACAAACAGAAACAACGAATGTTTATGAAAAGTAGTCTTTTATTGATTTCTGTTTTAATGACATGGCTTCTTTCTTCTTTATGGATGTTCTCAATCTGCGTAATACCAATTTATCTGAGAGCAGAAAATCACTTTGTTGCTCTAGATACTCTAGCAAACCCTCAGTCCATTGAAGAGCAGATGAATTGTTTATCCGTGTTTCAGGAATAAGTTCCATGTCTTCATCGTCACTCTCATCAGAATCTGTTGTCTGCCCTTGTGCACTTTTAATGATTTCACTGTCGGACAAAACCTCACACCCTAGATCGTCACAATCAACATTAAACCATTCTAAAATATTTCCACTATCAACTTCCTTACCACCCTCTGTACTCTGTAAAATGGCAGCTAATTCAGAAGTCGAAATCTCTTCTTCATCGAAACTATTGCAGTCGACAGTTTCAACTTCAGGAAATATTTTTTTCCATGATTTGCTAATTGTGGTTGGCTTTATGGAATCCCAGGCATGTGCAACTTCGTAGATAGCATCCAGCAATGATACTGTTTTTGAGAAAGTTTTTAACTCATTGCCTTTTTCAACTAACTTCTGCAGAAGTCGTCCTCTATATAGCCTCTTCATAGCAGAAATCACCCCTTGATCCATTGGCTGGATTAGCGTGGTTACATTAGGTGGCAAATAATGTGTTATTATTTTACCGTCAGCAGACTGCAAAACCGCTTCATTTGGATGGCTTGGAGCATTGTCTAATATAAGAATGGCTTTCTCTGGCAAACCTTTCGATCTCAGATGCTCGCGAACTTGTGGTACAAAGTTTTCATGGAACCATGTTTTAAAAATTGTGGTATCCATCCAGGCTTTCTTCTGATTAAAATATGTCACAGGCATATTGGTCTTTTCAGTTCCCTTGAAATAACGTGGCTTTTTCGCTTTTCCGATTACAGCTAGTTTCACTTTATGAGAACCAGTAGCATTTGCGCAGCATAAAGCAGTGATTCTTTCTTTGCTGGATTTATGCCCCGGTGCTCGACTTTCTGATTTATGTGCTAATGTTTTTGTGGGAAGACATTTCCAATTTAGGCCAGTTTCATCAGCATTATAAATTTGTTCAGGAGTCACCTGTTGCTCTTCTATGAACTTTTGAAAATCATTTTGGAACTCATTTGCAACTGTTTCATTGTTGCTTAATTTTTCCCCATGTATAGAAATCTCACGTATTCCATGCCGCTGTTTGAATCGCGTCAGCCATCCCGAGGATGCATTGAAATCACCTTCCATTCCTAATGCATCAAATTATAGTTTTGCCTGTTTTGCGTAGATAATTCCTGAAAGAGGAATGTTTTGTGCCCTTTGTTGGTTAAACCATTGCAACATCGCTTTATCAAGCTTATCATAAGTTGACAGTTTCATTGTTTTTCTGCTTGATAAGCCACTTGATGAATCAGAATTACTGGCGTAGTAATCAATTTATTTTTATTTTTTCGGAGATCGCGAACTGTTGTTTCACCTATACCATATTGTAAAGCTAAGTTTTTGGTAGACCCGTCTTACTCAAGTTTCTTAATTATGTAGAGTTTTTAAAACTACACGCTTCCTTTTCCACTCCATTATCCTCTTTCCAACACAAAAACTTAAATACAGTATTTTTGGACACAACTGAAGTAGCCTACTGTACTGATAACAACTGAAGAATCGTACTGTTCTTTTAACAGAACTCCTTCCCCCACTACCAAAAAGAAGGCATTTTAACATCCGCAATTTCCTTGGGTTGACTTCCTGTATAAAATTTTTGATTTTGAAATCGTCGCATAACTCCCCATCTTTTTAAGATATGGAGTAAAAAATTCTTTAAAAATACATTGCCGCGGTTAAGCCGCAAAGCGGTTAAACCACGCGTGGATAATCGAGAGTCTACTGTACTTAAAAAAAATTGCTTGTAATTTTATGTACTGGTGCATTTCTGCTATAGTGCATACTTATATCTTGCATATCCTTTTGCACTATAATGACTTAAAGCTTTGAAAAGATTGTTTATAGAACATGCATGAACTGGATTATGAGGCAGGGGTTGGGAATTGTGGTTGCATGTAGTAATTAAGTTCATTAGGTTATGAAAAAAATTGGCAGTGCCACTTTCATTCAGTTTGCTGTAGGTACCTGATATCTGGAATCCTTGTTCATCTCTATGAAAAGGATGGAAACTATTTGCTTGGCATCACAGAGTTTTACTATTATTTTTAAAAATTATGCTGCATAAGAACGGTTGTTAGAATTAGGAAATACCAAGTTTATGACTTAATTACCATGTATTCCGATTGTTAATCAATTTTGGTTTTGATAGTTGCTTTATCATTTCCAAACATTACATCATGAAAGATGCCAAATTCTTTTAATGTACAAAATCCAGAAATTTTACATGAAGCCTATTTACTACCGAGGCTGACTATTCCCAATTAAATGTTCTTAAAGGCTTAAACTGAATATAAAAGTGGCAAACATGAAGGGTTATTCTAAACTTGGCCAGCATTGAGGAGAGTTGCTTCTGACTTTCATTGGCCTGTATGTTCTATCAGTAATGCATGTTATATTCTCCTTACAGATACACATGCTGGGATGATTACGTTAATGAAGAACTGACTGGTACTTTTACCAAAAGCTTGATGAAACTGGCCATTGAAAGTCTGGCTGCTTATTCAGAAGATTCTGCTGTTGAAGACAATCTGCGAAGTGCCTTTCTTTGTCTTGATCAGGATATTTCTATGGATGCTCTTCCAGGCTCAACATGTCAGACAAGTTTAGAGTCCGTTGTTCCATTGGCCTTTGCTGGATCTTGTGCGCTCGTAGCATTTGTTGATGAGACTGATTTGTACATTGCAAATGTAGGAGATAGCCGAGCTATACTGGGAGTTCGTACAGAGCAAGATCAGTGGGAGGCTGTTGACTTGTCTGTACCTCATTGTTTCGGGAACAAGGCAGAGGAAGAAAGAATCATCAAGCAGCATCCAAATGAATCTCCAGATAATCTGCTGGCACATGGCCGTTTACTTGGAGACTTGGCACCACTGAGAGCTTTTGGTGATGTCCGATTTAAATGGTCTAAAAAAGATTTGAAACACATTGTCAACACTGGATACTCTTCATTAGTAAGTATTTATGGAAATAATCTGATTCCCAGACATTTCAAGACCCCGCCATATTTGACTGCTGAACCAGAAGTCATCAAGCATCATTTATCCCCTAAAGATAAGTTTTTGGTTCTAGCTTCAGATGGACTGTGGGAATTCCTTGAACCTCATGAAGTTATCAAATTAGTAGCTGGACACATGGAGGGGCGAGAAGTTTTGTTGAATAATTTTGAACTTCCAAAAGTTGAACCAGGTGGAAAACAAATAACTCTGGGCCATATTAATGAGCTTTTATTGAAACGCAAACTGAAGCTAGCTCTAAGACCTCAAGACAGTAATGCTGCAACTCATCTTTTACGGAATGCTCTTGGCCCAGGACATGGAAAGTTGTCTCAGCTTCTTTCGATTCCGAAGATTTCTTCAAGAAATTATCGTGATGATATTACTGTGACTATAGTTTACTTTGACACAGAATATATTACAAACACTTCCTATGTTTGACATTACACATATTTATTGCATTACTTGTTCTGGTATTGTTGTATTGTTGTTGGAATTGAGTATCCAATATTATATTCATTTCTGGATACTATAGAAGCTAAAACGAACAGCATGGATATTTCACCCAGATATACATCTCCCTGTGATGCAATTGTCCATTATAACATTCTGAGGAACTCGCCATGTTTGCTCCTATATGATGCACATCTAACTGGAGCAGAGTAAATTCATATTTGTGTCATAAAGTTAAACTGAACTCTGTTTTGTAGATTTGTGAGTCCTTTTTTTACAGGGGAGTGTGTATACTCAGATCTGTGCCAGCAGGTCAGACTGAACTGTGTAAACTTATTTGCACCAGTAGTTCAGACTATTCTGTCCATGAGTTCAGTATACTATAATGTAGACCCTCATCTGCTGGCACATTATGCAACACATCTATACTGTTATATATATATATATATATATATATATATATATATATATATATATATATATATATATATATATATATATATATATATATATATATACCCTTATGATTTTTCAGCAAGTTTTATGAAAATGACCTTTAAGATGTGGACTTATGGCATAAAAGAAAAACTATGGCAATATAATTGTTGTGGTAAAATATGGATAATTGGCTTGCCCATGTTTGCTTTGGATCTTGGTTTTATTTTAGATTTAGTGGTGTTGGTTAAGGAAGCAGGCTAACTTTACCTCAGTACCTCAGATGCTTTAAACTGCACATATTTTTGTCATGCAAAGTTTCTGCATGATCAAATTGTTAATTATAGAATTTTTAAACAAATCGTATACAGCAAGCAATACATGTTGAAGATGAAAAGGAAAATAAGCCTCTTACAAAGCTTTAATAATCAGTACAGAATAATAAAATGGAATATTTAGATTCTAATGAATAAAAGCAGAAAGGAACACAATTATGTTTATAAAACATCACACCAATTTGAGTATGTCTCTGTCCAGGAGATATTTTTTCAGGCTACATCAGTTTGAATACCCAAATTTCAAATACATATTTTCTAGATTTAAAATAGAAGTACAAGGTTTTTTTTATACTTGACTGTAAAACTAGTCAAACTTACAGCAAATAATGAACAGCCTTACTAAGTTGATTTTTTTTTATAGTTGGCAGGTCTGCAGCCAGAGTGGGAAAAATACCTGGTTGGTATTGACCTGACGTAATAAAAAACATTTTATGAAATCACTGAAGGTTTTTTCCTGCTTGTTTTGAAAAGAAAACAAATCTTGTCATAACAATGCAAAGGGACATAGTTAAGGTCAATTCGTGGTCTGAATAACTATCAAACCATGTAATGTGTAATAAACAGACAAGTGTAGAAAACATTCTAGCTTTAAATCCAGTTACTGGATATGAAACTTTCTAAAATAAATTTTTGACTTTGAAAGCAGGTATTGGGGGCAAGGAAAATGAAAATTAATTTCAGACTTCATAGGTCAATGGTCAAGGGCACAGGGATTCAAAGAAGGAATAACTTTACTTGTTGACTAGATATCTAGACCTAATTTTGTTGCTTATGGTTGAAATAAGACACCTATGCAAAGGTCAAGGACTCTTAAGAAGATATAGGTTTACACCCAATATTAGAGCTTTTAGCTATACAAGTCCTAGATCAGTAGAGCTTATGTGAAGACCATGATGTCTAAGTTCTTCTAAATAAAAACTGTACCTATCTTACATCCAGGATGGTCATTATGACAGTCATTGGGAAAATGTTGGTGTTGGCCATCTTCAACAATTATTAACAATATTCCTGAGTGGATAATCTGAGGGTTTCCAAAATATATGATGCCTGATTGGTCGTTAATGATAATGTTGCCCTGTAGAATTTAAGTAGGTCCTAGATGAAAATGGTGCTAAAAGTGATCCAAAATGATGGCCATAATTTGATCTTGTTATTGCAGCTTCTCTGGAATTGATAGTCACTGAGACATTTGGGTTTCACTAAAATACTTCTTATAGTACATATTTGGTTCTAAATCATGATGATACCAATCAAGCCTACAATAAGACAACATGTTAGCCATAATAATGAAAATCTTATAGCTACTTCTTCTGTACTGATGGTTTTATAAACATGGGGTTTTCCACTTTGAAACTTTTTACACTTTCCAAATTCTTGTTGGTTCTATATACAAACAGTGCTGATTAATTGTGGCCATCTTGAAAATCGTGTTATCGCTACCCCTTTTTAAGAGATGGTCATATTGACAAGAGGTTTTCATTAAATCACTTGTAACTATATATAGTTGATCTTCAGTAAAAATGATGTCAATATAACAACAACTCCGAAACAGATGTCCATAGAGACATTAAAAAACATTTTTCTTGCACTGTAGTGTTATACTTATATTAATGTTAATTTAACCTACAAAATGGCTGATTGACAGCCATACTGAAAATCTCCATATTGCAACATCTCTAAAATGGATAATCTTATCAACATGGAAACTTTACTAAAACAAAATTGTAGCAGTAGGTACATGGTTCAGCAGACTGCCAAAATGGCACCGTAAGGGATCATCTTTAAATCACCACTTGATGCATGGAGGCATTGACATGAAGATTTCACATAAACACTTCTTGCAATATTTAATTGGTTCCAAATGAAATTTATGCAGCTCTAACCACCAACTACATAATCAATACTTTTGTGGTGGAGTTTTGAAAACCAGATCTGTTTGATGTATAGATTGAGCCAACAGTCATTGCTTACATTTTTGTACATCAGTAAACTTATGAACACATTGACATGTACATGGTAAATCCAATTAAATTCTCAATCTTTCCAATTATTATTGGTACTAGAAAGTTTTGTATCAGATTATAAGATTTATACTATCTGATGAAGAATGCAGTTTTATTGTGTTCAGATAGGTTAAAGAGTCTAGGCACATAGGTAGCACACGTTTAGCTTGTTACCATTTTGAAACTGATTGTCCACTTTTTTGTTAGTGTTCACATCTCTTCTAAGTTGTGGAGGAGTTGGATAAAAGTGCTGATTTTGCACTTCCATACAGATTTATCAGGCTCTTTGTGATTTTGGGATCTGTCAGATTGGTATCCCATAGAGAATCACCTTCATGTCAGATAAATATCGTTAGAAAGTGAAGGCTGAAAGGATGTGGAGGTTACCCTCCCATCTGTTGGGGTGGAATCCCCCATTTTCTATTTAGTTGCATTCCAGTTATGAAGCTGATATTCAGCACTTTGACATGGATGTTAAGGTCAAAAGTCTTGTGAGCATGATAACACTGTTTTTATCAAATTCATTTTGTGGATATATATGATGAAAAGATTTAAATAACTTTGCGTTCTTTCTTCCCACAAAGTAATTTTTATAGAAGTAATTTGTATAGATTTAACCAAACTAAGCATGTGATTATATCTTGTCATTGTGTGAGACAAGTTCAGGATTTTTTGTTGATGATGTCAGGTTCACAATCAAAAGCAGTAACATAGACTTCCTGTACTACAATTATTAATAGCCTGTAAATATGTTGATATATAGGAGAAGGTTGGCGTTTTCTTCTTTTTTTCTCCATGTTAGATCTGGACAAGAATATCAGATATACTTTCAAAACCAAACAGGAGAAACAAAAAAAAAAAGTCATGAGAATGGCATTATTTTGGATTCCATTAAATTATTTTCAACCAGTAAATTGTCATATTGAGGGACTTTTAGTTTATTTTTGGTTAAATTGTGCCATTTTCATCTGGACTACTGCAACAAAATTTGCACCTGTCACTGTAAATCAAGGAAAGTTATTATATTATTATTAGTTATGTTCCCTTTTGTTGTTTTTGTTTTTGTTGAAAGACCAGTATGCAGTTGTATTTAAAAAAAAATGTTGTTTGAATACACATAATGATCATAATTGCCAATTAACTGTACAATTCTGTATACATATTATACCTCAGCAGATCCAGGTCTAGAATGTTTGTTTATGATGGGTGTCAACAGGATAGACCTTGATCTTCTGTCAGATCATGCAGTGGCACACCTGGGTCTATATGATGTGAGGTAAAGAGGATAGACCTTGATCTCCTGTCAGACATGCAGTGGCACATCTTGGTCTAGACTGTTACTCTACTTAATATCTGAAGCAAGCAGCAAAGAAACTGATCTCCTGTTGGATGATGCAGTGACATTTCTGCATCTGTGTTGTTCACTTATGACCTGAAATATGCAGCATAGTCCAGGATCACCTGTCAGATAATGCATCTGCACATTTGGGTCTTTATAGTTTCCTCTACTTATAATCTAAAGTAACCTGCATAGACCTGGATCTCCAGTTTGGATTATATAGTTATACCTGGGTTTATGCTGTTCACATGTTTTTCTTGTACTGTACATATATAATTGTGTATTGTGAGAATTTCCTTTTTTATAGGAGTGTTTGATAATTGAAACTGTTGCTTGAAATTTCAGTTTTTAATGTGTTTATTTTTGTGTATTAGTTCATGTGTTTTTGCAGAAAGTTTGACCTGCATGTGCTAAAAGTCTGACGTGCTAGTAGTAGTAGTCTGATCTACATGTGCTAGTTGTCTGATATACATGTGATAGTAGTCTGATATACATGTGACAGTAGTCTGATCTACATGTGCTAGTTGTCTGATAGTAGTGTGATAAGCATGAGATTAGTCAGATGTACATGTGGTAGTAGTGTGAGCTACATGTTTAAATAGTTGATCTGCATGTTTAAATAGTCTGATATACGTGATAATAGTCTGATATAAATGTGATGGTAGTCTGATATACATTTGCTTGTAAGAAAGGTTCAGTACATTTGATAGATTGATAGTGCAGGCATTGCATATATATACTCACTTTGTAAGTCACAAACTGCAAACAACATTGGCCCTGATCTGCTTTTGCATAATGATCACCAGATCAAGGTCTTTATTCTTTGTTCTGCAGTTATATCCTCCACAGACTTCATAGACCTAGATTTGCCAGTGCATCATGCATCATCTGGGTCTGTGCAGATTGAAGTTTACAGTTGGGCTTGACTTAAGGCAAGTATATACCATAATTATACCTACTCATGGAAGAAAAATTAATGTCAAATTATGTGCCTCTTTATGGGCAGACACTTCCATTGACAGTAGTGGTGAGTAAGACAATGTGTGTTTCGTCTAATTTATTTTAGTCTGACTAGTGGTAGGAGTCAAAAATCAGTGAAATGTATATACTGTTGTACATCTATATATACTATTGTACACCAGTATATACTTTTGTACACCTGTATATACTATTGTACACCTGTATATACTGTTGTACACCTGTATATACTATTGTACCTGTATTTACTATTGTACACCTGTATATGCTATTGTACACCTGTATATTATGTTGTACACCTGTATATACTGTTGTACACCTGTATATATGACATGTACTCAGATACCTCAGTTAAGAATTTGTCAATGGGTTTTACCTCACAAATGAAAAAAGGATCCATTTATGTAGTCTTTCCATTTTAATTTATGACCCAACATATAATATTTATTAAAGTGTCAGTTGTTGTATATATATCGGTCTCATACACATCCAACTAATATGCCAGCAAATTGGGATCTCCACTGTCTGTTACACTCAAAGATAGTGATCTTTCTCCAGGCTTTTGGTGGTTTGATACACATTATGTTCATTTTAGGATGTGCAAATCAGACATGCATAATATTTGTAAGCAGTACCTTTGATACTTTGTTAAATCTATCCAATATTTATAAAATTCCTCTCTTTTTCTTTAAATAGAATAGGAAATTTCTCACCTAAATTATTGGCTCTTGAATATTACTTATGCATGTTTTTACACAGGTAAATGCTGTGTTAATTTCCAAGTAGGTACATGTAGAATAGACATTATTATGTGATTTGAATATGTATGAGTTTTTATGTATATATCATTGAACGGAATATCCAAGCAAATTTTTCAGTGTTTTGTATGTAGTTTTGATATATTAGGAGTGTTCAAGCTGTAGCTTTAATCAGGGAAGTTTCATGTTGAATATAATGTTATGGATTGTTAGACCATTTTGCAGTTATATTTTGCACAGATAAAGTCTAAATTGAAAGGGTACATGAATTATTAGTCCAACAACATAGTCTTTTTTTACATGTGAGATGTGTCTCAGCTACATGTAGTAACAGACAAAAGAATTTTCATATGTGTGTTTGTTTTTAAATTAAAAAACAGGAGATTGATTGGAATAAATAGAAAATAACACAGATTTAAATTGGTATTATGGTGTTCTGGAGAAAGAGTAAATGACTCTTTAAAGGGAGGGGGTCTAAGAGAGCAGAGGAGTAGGGGTGACTGAAGGCAGATAGAGAGCACACATCTATTTGTATTGAGCTTGGTTCATGGTTTACAGTATTTTTACCCATGCTTTAGTGAGGGTTTTTTTTGTAACACCATTCATTCTTTTGTCCTAGTGACATTTAGTCCATTGGTAGAAATGTAACAAACATAGTACATTACTTGCACATGTGGTAACCATTTGCAAGAGGGGTATGATTACTCTGGAAGCTCTGAAAGTGGGTCAGAGGTCAAAAATTAAAAAATTGCAATGACTGTAAATGTTTTAATGGTATTTAACTAGAATGCATTCATTGCAGGATGCATTCAGGTAATGTATATACCAAATTGTTTTTATAACCTCTGAGACACAGGCTGAGGTGAAAGGATTAAGGGTGGAGATCAGGGTGAAGGGGGACATGTAATCAAGAGCATGGGTATTTTTCAATGGTAGCTATGCAGTTAGTGTGAGTGTAAATTTGTCAGCATTTTAAACTGGGTAATGATAATATCAACATAGAAAAGGATACTAACATTTTATGACACATGGGTAACTTATTTTAACTTTTTTGTTTATACTGCATTTTGTATTAAATACATGAACAGTATTATGCAGTTAGTTTGCATATGATAGATAAAAAGTCCACATTTCACAATCGTTTGAAATATTGTTCCCTAAATTTTATAGTTTTCATGTAGTTTTTCTTTGATTTTGCTTTATTTATAATGATGAAATTTTGCTCAAATGTTTAGCAAACACATAAAATATATGTAAGAATTAAATTGTAATATTTTTAATTTTATCAGAAAAAATTACCATAAGATCTTAAGATTTTTTTAACTCTCTTCAACAAATAATGACAGCATCTGATGTTATAGTTATGAATCTGTTTTCTTCTCTCCCATAATGCACCACAAGGTCAGGGGATGTCTTTTGTTCTACTAATTGCTCTTTTTAATAAAAAACTGCATAAAGCCAGATATGCTGGCACATTATGCAACAGCAGAGTTGGATCCATGCAGTTTGAAGTTGGATCCATGCAGTTTGAAGTTGGATCCATGCAGTTTGAAGTTGGATCCAACTTGTACACAAGAATCAACAGCTGTGCTTGTACTTAATTGTCCATGATTTGTATGCTATCCCAGAAATTCATTTGAAGATTCATTTGACCAGATTACATATTTAATCACAATACAGTTATTGCTTCTTAATTACTGTAAATTGGTTCATTTATGATGCTTAATTACTTTACTGTAGTCATTTTATGGTGCATAAAATTACTTTTCATTGGTATATTTCAAGTAGTAAAGTAATAGTTGATAAGCAAAGGTAGCCACATAATGAATCCTTGACCATATGAGGCAACTGACCTAAAAAAAAAAAAAAATGCATATTTTGTATCATGGATCAAAAGTGCTGGCAGAGATGATAGGATAGAAGCAGCCTATCAGTTGAATATGTCACTAATTCTAGAGCATCGATACAAGTTCTTGGGATTTTGAGTCTTTATATTTAAATCTGAATTTTAGTGGACACTGGATGGCATGGTGGTTTAAATCACTGTAAATTTATCGGTCACTGCATCTCACTTCTGTTAGGGCTCGGCCAATATGGGTATGTAAGAAAGCTGCCAGTTGCTTTGCATGGGCTTGTGATTTTTACTGTGGTTTTCTTGGGTTTTTCCTGTACCATTTATACTGACCACCATGTATAGTCTATTTTGTTTAGAGAAATGGAATTAAACATCAAATCAACAACTGATTTTTAGTCTTGGTTTGAAGCTGCTTATTTTCTTTGAGATGCAGGAGACATTTATAAATGAAAGGAGGGCCCCGAGTGGCCAAGTGGTCTAAAGCGATTTTTGTTACGGATCACTGCCATCTTACCTCTGTCTGCATGGGTTCGAGTCTAAGATTCGGCAAATTTGGATATGTGAGAAAGTTTGCCAGTAGCTTCTCGTGGGTCGGTGGTTCTTTCCTCGAATATCCTGGTTTCTTCCTCCACCATTAATACTGGCCACCATGTATAGTTTATCGTGTACTGAAAAATGGTGTTAACCCCAAAACAACAACATAAATGAAATGGGCAACAACTTGTGCTTTTACTAGTAAATGAAAGATGAGTGCCAGAAAATATATCTCCTTCTTTATACATAGCTTATGAGTTGTGCAAGTTAAAATTTAAAAAAAAAATAATCCTATCCCAGAATGCAAGATACCACTGAGGTAAAAAAAAAATAAAAAACTTTTCAGATATCATTGTATACCATTGAACGATATTTCTTGTGCATTTTTTTCTTCAGTGTATAAAAAGTTGTGTATAAATATTTTTTTCTGGAATGAAGATGCTGTAAACTAGTACAAAAATTAAAGAGACTGGGCTTTCCTGAGAACTTGATTGAAATCACCATGACTGTTGAAAGTTTCATGCAGGGAATTAAACAGCTTGCAATACACTAAAGTCTATATATCTGCAAGAATTGGTTGATTCCAATTCAGGAATATTAACACTGCTTTATGAAAAATCATGGTGCTTTAATAGATGACTATTTATCTAGTTACACAGTAAAAGAAATCAGGTATTATGTCACTATATATATGTGATATGTAAAGCTCCAAATTTTATGGGGCTGTAAATTGTATTGCTTTGTCAAGACTAAGACATGCTCACCTGTATTTAATATAGTAATAAAATGTTATAAAGGATAAAGGTAGTCTGTTGTGGTACATATATGTATATATATATATATATATATATATATATATATATATATATATATATATATATATATATATATATATATATATATATGTTTGTGTGTGTGTTTAGTTTTTTCTAAGTGTATATAAAACTGCTCATTACAACTTAATCTGAAAACTTTTTGGCTTGGAGAGAATTTAGTGACATAGTGCACATTCTGTTTTACCAATTACAGTTTGTATCACTAAAATTACCCATCAAGGTTAGGTAGCACTCACCAGTTATTATGTACTTTTGAGAGAGTGATGTATGTAAGGTGATGTTTGCATTTTAAACATGTACAGTGGAGAGAATTTTGGTATACCTATATGCTACTTTAATGTAATGTGGCTGAAATGTCTTTGGATATTGTACTTTTGGAAATTTTAAATGATCTTAGCATACTGCTAACTAAAATGGCTGCTCCCTTGTGCTCCAAAAATCAACCTGAATTTGTCTAAAGTACACTATCCTTGGCAGCTATTAAAATAGGGAAAATGAATTTTGCCAAACTAGACAATACCAGCTTTTAAAAGTTCAATGAATGAATTACCAAATAAATAAAATGTAAATAAAGTTAGAGGCTCTTTTTTTTTTTACAATTTACCTTTGAAGTTTGGGAAGTGAAAATAAGCAAGTAGAGCTAGCACTTTTTTGAAAAGTGCACATCTGGAGCAAGGCCAAGCTGTATACTCTATAACCCATATTATACCCATCAATCATACACCAAAATAAAGGAAATTAAAGGTTCTTTGAACAATACCTAAGATATAGTCTTTTTTAAATATCCAGTATAACTAGTGAGGAAACCCAGGGAAATTCTTTTACTTTAAAATTCCAACCCTATGCTAAATACGAAACTGTAGAGTGCAACATTAGAGCCACTATCCTTTCAGGTTAGTTTCATGTCAAGGGAGGTAACTGAAATTTAATTTACCAATTAAATATTATAGTTATCTCGTTTATTGTTCCGCTGGTACTTGAAACAATCATGGTGGCACTCTACAGTTTCGTATTTAGCATATAGTCATATAATGCCACCAAGGGGCCCCGAGTGGCTGAGGGGTCTAAAGCGATGACTGTTACGGATCACTGCCATCTCACCTCTGCGTGAGTTTGAGTTCAGACTCGCTAACGTGGGTAAGTGAAAAAGCCTGCCAGTAGCTTCTCGTGGGTTGGTGGTTCTTCCCTGGGTTTTCAAGGGTTCTTCCTCCACCATTAATACTGGCGGCCATGTATAGCCTATCTTGTGCTGAAAAATGGTGTTAAACCCTACAACAACAACAACAACATATAATGCCACCATGAATAAAAAGCTGTTAAGCAACATCTCCAAACCAAAGCAAAGCATTTCCTAAAATTTGACAAATTCCTGTAAAATTTGGTACTTTTGATCCAAGGTCACTATCAAATAGCCATCTCTACAAAAAAAAATTAGTTTCAATGACTTCGCAAGAAAACAACCAAACATAATGTGACTAGATTGGCTAGAAAGTGTCTGGCATAAAACTGTAAAACTGGCATAAATATTCAAATGATGCTAATTTAAAATCAAAATATGGCTGCTGTTACCAAATATAATACTTAAAATGTGACAAAATGTCCTCGTTAGAATTTGTTGTACAGTTAGGCAGCACTTATTTCTGCAAAGCATATCTCAGTAAATTCGACATGGGATCCTGACAGACATCAGTACTATTTTTGTATAGGTTTGGTTTTTAAATAGATGTGAGCAATCTCAAGCCCACGTGTGCCTCATGTATCAAACAGTGTAGATTCAGATCTGCAAGCACTCAAGGACAACCGTTTGTGAAATATTGGAGTATTTAGCCTGTTGAAAAATTAAATTTTTAAACAGCTATGGGTCAAAGTAATTCCAAATTGCTAGACAATTATTGTTTGGTGTGCCTTTATTATGCTACTACACGATGAATATATATCTCCATGTAATGGACATTACATAAAAAAGTGCAAGAAGATGTTTGTCAATATCGTCTGCCCATAAAAAAAAGTTTAAAACTTTATAACATTCATAATATTTAAGATCAAGTCTTTGTCAAGTGCACAAAAAAACTCTTTGTTAAGCAAAATTTTTCACTAGGGACCAATTAAGGTTTAAATATTGATTTTCTGCAACAGATAAGACTACACGACTGATTTGCCGAAAGTCACAGATCACCAAAGATTTTGAAATGGCTTGTTATTTTTGGTTGACGTTAGAGTTTTCTTTCTTATGGTTTGAAAGTGTCACTATCTTGCCATTTATTGTAATTGTGTAAACATTTTTCATTATTTAAAAAGAAGTTTCAGACATGTAATTTTAAATCATTCTAGTGTCTCCAGTAGCTAACAGCATTCATTTGGGTAAGAAATGATGACATCTAATTAGTAGATTTTTAACAATTGTAACATATTTAATTCTAGAATCTGAAAAACAATTGGATTGGTTCTACTTTTACTGTTGTTAAACATGTACACAGTTTCAATTTTTTTATCAAAAATTTATTATCCTGGATGAGTGATTATTTGGATGAGTTCTCTGTCCCCTCATGGGTCTGGATATCTAATGTTTTACTGTAAATTTCTTTTCTCATCCAAATGCCAACAATTTTGCTTTTATGCAGGGTCATTTGGGACTGCTGCTTTTTCAAGTTTCATACTGCAATCATCCACAATATTAATATTGTTGATGTAGCAACTAGATAGGACATTACTCAAGTATTCATTTTAAAAAAATGGGTGGGAGGTCTTGGTAACCAAGAGGTCTAAAGTTGCACTGGCTGCCATGCATAGCTTATATATATATATATATATATATATATATATATATATATATATATATATATATATATATATATATATATATATATATATATATATATATAAAGAATACAAATCATATGGCGAATAACAACCCTCTCAAGCGTACTGGATCCACCAAGGGATCACGTTTGTCAGGGATTAATTAAAATAGATGCAATAAACTGACGACGAACAGTACAAAACTAGTAACTAACTAGCCTAAGCGCTTTCGACTCTTAATGAGTCTTTTTCAAAGGCAAATACAAAACATAGTTACGACAAACAAATAAACACAAAAACGTTGCGTTTGTAAACCTCTACATTTCTATCTTCACATGTGCTAAAACTATAAATACAACCAGCTTGTATAGACTAGTTGCGGAAACTGAAAACCGCAACTAGTCTATACAAGCTGGTTGTATTCATAGTTTTAGCACATGTGAAGATAGAAATGTAGAGGTTTACAAACGCAACGTTTTTGTGTTTATTTGTTTGTCGTAACTATGTTTTGTATTTGCCTTTGAAAAAGACTCATTAAGAGTCGAAAGCGCTTAGGCTAGTTAGTTACTAGTTTCGTACTGTTCGTCGTCAGTTTATTGCATCTATATATATATATAATGTACTGAAAATGGTGTTATATCCAAAATATTAATATTAAAACAAAATTTATGAAACAAGTCATATATAATTTTTATCTATTGTAGGCCTTAAACCTGTTATAATAAAAAGTATTGCACTATTTTCAAATATTTGTTTTACCAAATGTAAATCACATATACTGCTACAGCAGGAAAATATATGATATCAAAGCAGTAACATGTGCTCTCAACCCAGTAAGACATGCTTCAGTAGCAATGAGACATGGTGAAATAGCAGAAGACATGCTGCTGTAGGCAATAAAACATTTTGATAGCAAGATTATGTTAATAGTAGTAGGACATGCTATCATAGCAATAAGACATAGCAATAAGATGTGCTAAAGTAGCAGTCAGCAATGAAATCATAGCAGTCAGACATGCCATCATAGCAGGAATACATGCCATCACATCAAGTAGATGTGCTGAAATGGCAGTCAGCTATAAAATCATAGCAGCCAGACATGCCATCATAGCAGGAATAAATAGCAGGTAGATATGCTGAAATGGCAGTCAGCTATACCATCATAGCAGCCAGACATGCCATCATAACAGGAATACATGCAGTCATAGCAGGTAGATGTGCTGAAATAGCAATCAGAGCATTTAAACATGCCATCATAGCAGGTACATGTCCTGAACTAACATGAAATAGCCGATTCAGATATGCTGTCATAATAAGACATGCTGTTACCGCAGCAAAACAGCTGTCATAGCAGCAAGACATTCTGTCATAGTAAGACATAGAGTCATATATTAGGAGGATCTGCAGTTCTAGTAGGAAGACCAGGAAGTGATGCAGATGCAGCAGGAAAAGATGCTGTTACAACAGGAAAACATTCAGTCAGTGTTGGATGAGACTTACTGTCCCAGCTCATACAGACTAGCTGGAGAACATATGCAGTTTTTAGCAAGAAAGTCCCATCAAAGCAGGAAAACAGGTGCATGTTTAACAGGATGTAATGCATGACCTCATATCTAGCAAAGGGTCAGAAATTATTCAATGGGGATTTTTCCCCATCTGGTCTGAAAAATACCATGATTTTGTTTAGTTGTCTGTAGTAAAGAGTAAATATAATACATTTAATGCAGCATTTAACTTTTAAAATTTTGATGGACTTATGATTAGACAAGATTTTTTAAAAAAAAAATATTCCAAAAGTTTAATGATGGATGGGTACATCATCAAGCATGGAAAGTAACTTTATGTTTATATGAAACTACAAGTGCATTCATACAATGCTGTACTTTGTTGTACTTGCATACAATGCAAATAAACATATCCCCTGCAGAAACAATACATATTTTGATCTGATTTACTTTCTTTGAAATATAAAAGAAATTAAAAGAAATTAAGCCAAATTGTGACTAAAATAATTTTTAATGAAGGCTGTTTTTATAACAAACTCAAAAGATCAAGGAAATTCTTCACTAAAACCAAATTTTTAAAGGAAAAACCATTTGAAAAACAAAGCTTAGATAAGGCTTTGTATGTAAATTAGTACTTCATGTGCCTGCATGAACTGTGCAAAATCAAGACTCTGAAATACACATAGCTCCAGCATTTTGTAAAAACTTTATTGTAAAAAAAACTATCATGATGCAGAAAATTCTTTTCTTCTGAAAATGATTATAACTTTTTTCAGTTTCAAAGCTTGTTTATTTATATTTTGTATATGAAGCAATCCATAAAAGCTTAATGTTTTTTGTTGATTGTTTAGACTACTTCAGATTTGCTCCATTTTCTTTTGAATTGTAAGCTTTCACTAGTTTATGGTATGTATGTTGATTATATATAATTTAATAGATGGAACACATGAGGATATGAAGTAATGATTTTTCAAATTGAGCGTTTCTTCAATGTTCTCTGATTAAATTTACTTTCCATAAATATGTATCAGCTATTGTATATTCTTATGTTAAATTTTTCTTTCATTTTCATTTATATTGTATAAGGATTGTTTGTTATGGCTCTGCATCAACCAATACTTGTTATTCAAACTTTAAAAAAAGAACATACAAGACTAACTTTAGTCTGATCTCTAGAGTGATCACCACATTTCATTTCTTCTGCAATAACACAACTACTTTTATCACTGTCCATCTAATGAACTGCTTCAACCCTCTATCCTTAGGAAGAAAACTACTCCACTTTTTAATTTGACATACATTTGAGTTACAGTGTCAATGTAACTAACAATCTTAGGACAAGCTAGACAAGAAATGTCTGTATATCAATTCACACAATATTCCTTTTTCTAAACAATGTCTTCCTCATGAAGCAAACATTCAGCTTGCAGTCAATGTAGATACACTGTAGTGTTTCTTAAGGCAGGGGAGAAACTGATGTTTGGTTATGAAACACCTGGCCAAATTATACAAAAAGGCACCTAACAATTACATACAGAACCTTTATGCAGGAAGTTAACCAAGAAGAGAGAGAATGCTCCTTGTGAACTTGTGACCACTGAGTCAATGTAACCAGGTCAGGTTTGACTATACCATACAATCAATATTTTGTAGTGGGGCATCAATTTATTGATTTTCTTGGGTGTTGCATTTATTCATATGATAAGCCCATGCATGATGATGCAAATATTTACTATAAATAAATGTGACAATAAACAGCTATTTTGAAAAATTCCCCTTTTCACCATTTTATGCTGAAAAATATGGACTACATTTAAAGACCTAGTGAACAATAATCCTTCTGTAGAGAACACTAATTACAGCAAATATCTGCTTTTGCACAAAGGTTGGGTTTCACAGACTACCATCAAGTTACATTGTATGCAATATTTAAGAAACATAAATCAATACATATTAAATTGGAAATACTCTAAACTTTTACTGAGAACCATGCTTGAATATGTAAGAAAATTAGCAAATGAATAATGGAAATATATTACACTAGCACTATTACACAATATGTGTTTAATTATATCAGCTAATCCCTCCACCCCTTGAACTTCCAGAAGGCATCCAATTACAATATATGCACAACTGTAGCCTTAATAATACAGTGAAAAATGAATATCGGTGATTTGAAGGTGGCATTTGCATTTTTCACTATATCTGAGAGAAATACAAAGGATTTAAAACTTATTGGTATATTTATATGAAACAAAAATAATAATGGACTATATTACACTTAACCACAAGACACATTGTGAGAATGTATTTAAATGTATGGAGTCAATTCAGGTGAAATGGTGGTGGCGGTGGGGTTAGAGGTTGGGGGAACATGAATGTAGCAATGACCAAAACAAAACCTCTCACAACAGTCAACAAATCTGCTGGACCTGTACATGATTTTTTTATACAAAGAATATCTCATTCTACTGATTTAGGGATATACACTGCAGATTTTATTGTTTATCAAACAACTGGTTATCAGCAGATATTCAAATGATCAATGATAACTGGCTAACAACATGGCCTAATCATGTGTGCATAATTCATTTCATTGTTAATAAAACACCATCTGATAGCTACACATTTTTGCTGTGAGATACCTTTTGATCTGCAATTACAGTATCTTATTTAGATTGGTAAATTAATTTATAAATTTAGGCAATTATCAACTTTGAAGTGTCATGTACACAAATTCATGTATATTATATGCTGGTTGACTGAACTGGCATGGGTGGTCTATTGTTTGTCCCACAATGTATACAGTATATTTAAGACTAACATCTAGGTTTCACTGGCTTTGACCTTAGAACATTACAGTAATTCAAACATCAGTTATGTGAAAAAATTAATGATATGGTTGTACAAATACTGGTGTCTCCCCAAAACAGCATTATAGCTATTCCAAAGTTGTGTAATAACTAAGCTTGTTAGAGCATGGTTTCTCTATACCAATGAAAATGTTATAAAACTGATGACAATGCCAAAGGTTTAGCAGCATGTTAGCACAACAAATGCTATATAATGCCAATAAAAATGTACCATATTGTAATAAATGAAAAATAAATAAAGTTTCACCAATGTGTAAGAAAACAAGAGTCTCTCCATGAGAATGACACTATTGACCAAAAAGAATTCCCAGAAATTTAAGACCTGACCATTTCTTCTGATTTATGAGTGTTGAAACCATCTCTAACATTCTTGAAAGATAACACTGTATAATTATGCCATTGATGCAGCAATAATGGTTGTAAAGTGAGTACCATTTTCATTCAGGACAAACTCCATGTTGATATTCCCATCCATTCTCAAGAAAACATTGGATATCAGATTGACATCTTTTTTTTTTTTTAGGACCAATTAGATATCATAATTAGTCTCCAGTGAAAACCCCATGCTGATAATATGATCCATGCAGTAGGAGTAGCAATTAAAACTTTTAAAGATGGCTGCTGTGGTGGCCATATTGGAGGTCAGATTTGGCACCATTTTCCTTTAGGACCAACCAGTTGTCATAAAACATCATTAAGTGAAATCCCCATGTTGATATATCTATTCAATTTGGAGGATTAGTAATAATAAGATTTTCAATACCGACACCGTTGTGGCAATACTGCATGTCAGGGTAGTCATGCTGTGCTGTTTTCAGTTAGGACCAACTAGACATATGTAGTTTTCTGGTAAAATCTGATTAAAATGACTTTTTGTCTATGAGAAGTAGAAATATTTTCAAGATAGCTCTCATAGCATCTATTTTGGACATCAGACTGGCTCCATTTTTATTTACTACTAACTAGAAATCAGAGAAAGTCTTTTAATGAAAACCCTATGTTGATGTGGCCATCCTTAATAAGATCTTCATCTTAGCCACTGAATGGCCATATTGGATGTCTGGAGGGCACCATTTTCATTTAGGACCAACTACACATCACAAGTCTTCTTGTAAAATTCCATGCCAATACATGTATGACTTTTCATTCAGAATGAGTAACAATAAAAAGATTTTAGTAGTGGCCACCTGTTTAGCACAATTTTCATTAAGGTTGACAAGACATCATGCAAAGTTGTTCAGTGAAAATCCATGGTGTCTGCTATGAGGAATAGTACCGTAATAAAATTTTAAAGAACCTACTAGACAGAAGTCTTCTATTCAGGAACTTGTGTCAATACAACTTTCTGTTCAGGAGCAGATATAATAAAATTTTCAAGATGGCAGATGTGGTAGCCATGCCGGATTTCAGATCAGATTCAATTTTATTTGGGGCTAACAACTCATCAGTGAAAACCCCATGTCAAGCTGATATGACCATCCACTCAAAGTAGTACTGTAGCTATAATAAGACTTTCAAGATGGATACTGTGACAGTCATTTTGGATGTCTAAGGAGCACAATTTTCATTCAAGACCAATTAGACCCAGATAGGAATGTGTGAAAAATTTCATAGCAACCCTCCACATAGTTAGGAAGGGTTGCTTTGAAAAAAAACCCCCTCATTCGGCCCTCAGATTAATTTGAGTTTCAGAACAATGCAATAATGGATAGATGGGCAATTGTCAAAAGGATCTCACGTACTATGACATGTTCTCTCCCATAAGCTACCTGAACAGCTAACCTGGGTGCAATTTCAAGGTATTGTATAACACTAAGATGCAAAGTAGTGAAAACTCTGGGTACAACATACAGATATGTGCAATTTTATTCACAAGAAATATGGCCATGAGGTCCAAAATATAAAAGAAATAAATAATGGCCATATTTATACATTTTTATTTGCATGAACTACAGAAATGAAGATTCACACAGAAAACCAGAAAAACATAAGACTCTTTCTTTAAAGAAACAAAATAAAGTGTGCTTTTGATGGTAACATCTACACAAATTAAAATCTAATTTCTGGAATTTTCTTTTTCCTGATCACACTCATTTATTGCATTACAATTACCTTTTCAATATCACTTTTGACCTATCAGCACAATAAAAAAAGAACTTAATCTATATTCATCATTTACAATCTTGATTTTATTCAGACAAAAGAAAGCACTTTGTTTATCAAACATATTTTAATGTTTCGTTTACTCTGTATGTGTAACATAATCAAGTTATCATTGATATTTGCCAGCAGCAGGTGCAATTTTTCTTTTCAGCATTTAGCAGCAACCAACCAAGTATTGTTTGTTTTGACTTGTCATCTTTTTAACATATATTGGATGACAATTCTAATGCCCAAATGCCCAGGCAACTAATAATCCTTATGCATGCCTTCAGATAATTAGCCCGATTTTCATAAGGAAATAGCAATACTGTGTGCCAGAAATATTTTGTTGTCTCAATGTGTACTGATGACACAAATTTTAAACATGTCATTATAAATTTGCTTTCACGTATATCAATAATGATATGAAATGATGCCAAGAAATTGTCTAATTAGTATTTATTTGATGATGCTGTAATTTTTTTGAACAAAATTGTCATGCAGTATTTCTAAAGTGATCATGGTAGATAAACCTTACTTCCCAGTCATACAGTATGCATGTACACATATTGGTGTTTTTAGATTTCCATGGTGGTGTTTTTGAGTTCTCTGACAAGTGTAAAACATAAGTACTATGAACAATACATATAATCACTGAGTGTTTAATGGTCCTCTATGTAGTAGGGCATGACTGAGATTAATGAGTGATGCATCTCAATGACCTTGACCTTTGCCAAAACCATTATTGTCTCAGAACACTTACTATGACATTTATCTCTGACCTTAAAACCCTAGAATCTATAGTTTCTTTATCACTTTATGCAAGCCACCCACAATGTTTGGTCAGAGAACTTATAATAGAACAAAAGTTATTGTGCAAAACCCATTTATTATAGCAACAATGACCTCAATCTTTGACTCCAAAAATAATAAGCTTTTTCCATACATTAGTACAAGCCCTCTGCTAACTCTGGTCCATGTTTCTAGTCCATAACTAAGTTAAACCAATAAAATTTTCCCTCTTCTAGTAAGTGACCTTAACCTTTGACATTACCAAGTAGATGCCATCCTTATGGTGACTAACTGAAACTGTCAGAGAACTCGTTATTTTGCAGCAATGAAATTGGTAAAAGATAGATATACAGACTGATAGTTGAACATCATATTACACATTACACTCTGTATTATGCTGGGCACAAAAAGTACAAGTTAGGTTTACAGATTTAGGTACCAGCATTTTTATACATGTTATTTACAAAGGTTTATAAATTCACACACTAATTTATTTCTGATTAACCAAACCAATATCATTTGCTAACTAAAGTCAACATGTGTATTTAAATTCTGTTGTAATTTTTCCAACACCCCCCCCTAAGATCAACCATTTCCAGTGTCATGGGTTTGATCTCTACACTCCTCTGGTTTTCATAAACAGATCACTGTTCACAAAGCATGTGACATGAAAAATATGTAATTCAGTGGAGAACACAGAAAATATAATCATACATTTATGTATGTTCTATTCTGACAAGTCATTAGCATGTGGTAATTTGCAATATTAAGATAATTATAAATTTCAGGGCTCAAATTTAACTAAATATACATATAATTCAGATTTTCATCGACATCAATTTTTATATAATTTCTCAAATTACAATAATTCTATCATTAATTGAAATCCTAGAATAAGGACTTCGCCCTATAGTTTCAACTGACGAAATAAATATTCAAATTTCATTGGCTCCTTACATTAGATTAGTAGAAACCAGGACATTAATGAAAACTGGTAGCCTCCCATTAATGTTATCATATTTAACAATGTTTCTTTATAATTCAGTGAAGACATTGTCACCATGTTTGACAAATCCTGTGCTGGAACCCATGGGCTACCAGAAGGCTTCCTCCAGGCTACCATTTACTAAGCTATATATTCTAAATAGTTTGATATTACTTTATTACATCTATACAAAAATTACAAACAAAAGTAATAACTCTTTATCACATGTAAAAAGATAAAAGGGTAGTCTTGAAGCAAAATACATATTCAAATATCACTTCTGTGCAAATAAACTTCAACTTGTCTCCTTGGTTCTTTTCTTGGAATATATAGGTTTGGATGTCCAGAAATAATTTGATTCATATTTATAGTATGTAACAACTTTCTTTGATACTGACTTGTCCAGAACAAGTTTAAAATATAGAATCAATCAAGTCGAAATGACCATTTTTGAAAATATGTTTAGAGACTTCCATTTTGCTTATGCATGTTTTACTAAGGCAGTTATAGTTACTGATAGATTTATCCTATGACAATAACCTAAAGAAATCAAACTGCAAGTTTAAATGCCATCTGGATGTTCATTTCCGTGACACTATATCGATAAAACAAGGTAAAACGTTCACGTTTAATAGTATTGAAATTATCTTTTTGTTCAATTATCATTCACAGAGTCATCCTGTGACATTTTATTAATCAGAATGTACTCAATGATTATATAAATTGCCTCTACAAAACATTCAATAGCCTCCAATACAGTTTATTATGCAGAACATAAATTCCAACTAAAGCAATCTTGACCAAAGATATGGCCCCTATGGCACAAGACATAAAACACTTAGAAACAATCATTTTTTTAAAATACCAAAATAGTGGTACTTTAGTGACTTTATAAAAACCAAAAATATTTTTTCTTCTTTTTCAATGACTGTTTTCAAATCTACTTCAGAAGATATCCAGTCTTAAAAGCTAGTGACAGCAAGTATAAGCACTATATGAAACATAGTTCATGAATTAGTAATTAACAAAATTTATGCAATCTCTTACTGAAGTTACATGCACAATATAGAATTATTCTGATGAAGGTAACCTATTATAAAATGCATAGTCATTATTATGGAAAGTTTACCTATGAATAAACGATTTATTTCAACTTACAACTGCAATGGTCAGAAAGAGCCATCTGTGAAGGCTGGGATTCATGAAGCATGGAAAAATATATCTGCTTATGAGCTAAGCACAATCACATAACTATATTAGCAAATCATTAAATTCTTGTTGCGGCAACCTTCTTAAGTTGTATGGGAGTATTACTATCTAGTTTCATGACTTTAAAGATAAATAGTAACCAATAAATGGACCAAAACAATTTCAATATTGTCACTGAAGAATGAAATATGGGTCACATAGACCACTTTTACTAATGTGGGTGTATTACTTATCAAGATAGGGCACCGGGAGACCCAGTGGTCAATGGCGCTTGCCTTTACATATCAGTGACGTCTCAACCTTGTACATGTGGGTTTGGGTCTTGGCTTGACAAATGTGAGAAAGCCTGACAGTAGAATCCTGCAGATTGGTGTTTTTTTTTAATGTATAGCCTATTATGTGTTGAGGAATGACATTAAACCCATAAAGTAAAACTTTCCAAGATGCAGCATTCCCTCATCAAGCTTTGATTCTCAACAGCAATCAAATATAGGCCAAACTGAGATTTATTTTGTTCCAAGGTTGTGGTTAACAGTGATGCACTTCTCATCAATTTTATGATCTTTAAATAAACAGTATATAAAAAAAGTAAATATCAATCACAAATTTTAACCCAAGTCAGTGAAGCAAGAGAGATCTGGGTATTGCTCATCAAGTTGCATCCCACACAAAGTTTTATAATTCTAAATTAGATAGTATGTACAAAGGACGAAAAAAAAGAAAAAGCCTTTGAGGTAAAGATCCAAATACAAAAATTTAACAGAAACTACTACAATGACAAATGCAGATCAGTTACCATCTTTTGTTCTCAGATATGGTGTTAACAAATACAAACATCTAGTTGAATAATTCTAGCATGAATTATACTTTTGAAATAAACTTTAACCAAAGGTCAGTGACCTACATTTGCAATTTGTTGGTAGCACTCAGCAAGATGTAGTTATTTGATTCCAAGTATAACAGCATGTATACAGGGTACAAACAAATCTAATGGTCAACAGCAATACCAAAATTCTAACTTAAACCTGCATAATTTTAAATGTACATCTCTGTTTTTTTTTTCTTGCTTGTGTGTGATGCTAACATCTAGTTTTCTAATTTGATGATCCAGGAACAAATAGAACTCATGAAATAGTCTTTAAACATAAACTTTCAGTCAGTGAAGCTTAAAACATGGGGCAGTGACCTACTTTTATGATGAGGATATAATACTTGCCAAATGTATTGCCTAACAAAGTTTCTTAATTCCATGTATGTATGTATGTGTGTGTGTATATATATATATATATATATATATATATATATATATATATATACACACACACACACACATGCACATACACACACAGAAGATGCAGAAAACCTGAGCTAAGTGAAAAAATTAACAAAGCATATGTTACTCAAGTACAAGTACAAAATCACTTCTAAACCACTGGAATTCTAAACCACTGGAATCAGGAGCTATACAATCAGTTAAAACTGTTGCCATGGACCTAGGAAGAAAGATTAGTTGAGATACATTGAGGCTGTAAATGTGCACATGCTTGTCTACTGTTCCAATGCCAAAGCGGGCTACAAATCAATTGCAAGCAAATTGAAAGATCATTACAGCCAAACATATCTGAAACTAACTCTTTATTAAGCATAAAAGAAAATAGAAAACAGCTACAAAGCATTTCATACATCAATAAATAAGGTACAACAGATCAACAACAGTTATAGTGACTACCAATTTATATCAAATACATCAACTTGCAAAATTATCATCATGTTGCATTCACACATTTGTTATGTGCTGGGTCTGTTTATATTTTTTTTTCTTAGCTAAAACAGAGGTTAGTGAAGGAGGGAGGTAATTAACATATCCATTATAAAAAAGGGTTACTTTCTAAATGCATTTAATGTAGAAAAAGACTGGGCTTGAAAATATAATCCACAATTTTCACAGTCTTACTTTTCTTGACATAGTGATTTTTTATATATAAAAAATGCTTCACTATACATATCTAATGGTTTTGAAACTTCAGATTGATCAATTAAGCTCAGTAAAACTACCAACTCAATGTACTATTTAAGTATCTCATAAAATTGTGTAACTGTCTGATGGACTTCTGTACATATCAAATATGCCAACTGAATGTGCAGTGTTGCACCTAAATCAAACTTAGGTGCAAGATTCCCATCATAAACTGAGTGTCCTGCCAAAATTTAGCAAGTCCCTTTACTCTGATCATTACAGAGGGACAAAGGGGGCATAAAATGTCCCCTTGTAAGCGCAACTGAGGTGCAACACTGAACACTAGGCTAATAATATATTAGTGTACTGAGGTTTATAAATCACTTTACAAACAGAAACTCTCAAATGATCAAGATACAACAATACTCAATGAGAATTTTTGCCAGTACTGAAATATACGTACATGAAATATACCACATCATAAGGTAAACAATTCTTGAACAAATACAGCTCACTATAAATAACTTTCAGACATCTAGACTTGTTCCCAAGTGTTCAAGCTAGCATATAACTTTTTTCCAATACCATTCCTAACATCAGTTTGTCAAAATAAAGTGAAACAATACACAATGACGATCAGATGCCCTCACCTGGACAAGAATACTATAACACAGGCTGTAACTTTCAAAATAATAAACGCTAGCTCTTCAAACTTTGTCTTAAAGTACCTACAGATGTTAATGTTAAAGTCTACATACTTGTATATTCTGAGCATTCTAATGCATTATTTTTTCCTTTAACGACCTGTGGTACCAGCAGTACCAGTTGATTGGGCAACTGCTGCTGCTTTCTGTTTCAGCATTGTCCAATCAAAAGTGTAATCATACTGATAGTTCAAGGTGCGGAAAAGGATGCGGAATAGCTGACGAAGATACATATAATCAGGTGCTTCCTCAAAGCGCAAGCCACGGCAGTAGTTAAGATACATCGCAAACTCTGCTGGAAATCCTTTGCACAATACTTCGACTGGGGTTGACATCTTCTTCTCACTGATCTTTTCATATTTCTGCTTCTTTGTGTTGGCTTTCAGACCCTGCCATGGCAATGTTCCTCTGTTGAAATACATCAGGACATATCCAAGAGACTCCATATCATCTCGACGACTTTGTTCAATGCCTAAATGAGCATTGATGCTAGCATATCTGGCAGTACCAGTAAGATTTTTGTCTTCTCTGTAGGCTATATGGGTTCTTGTTCTGCTGTCTCTGTACTTTTTGGCCAGACCAAAGTCAATAAGAAAGACCTTATTGCAGTGGCGTCCAATTCCCATGAGGAAGTTATCAGGTTTAATGTCTCTGTGTATGAAATTTTTGTTGTGTACATACTCGATGCGGCCAATCATTTGATCTGCAAGCATAAGGACTGTTTTCATTGTGAATCGCCTTGAGCAGAAGTTAAACAAATCTTCTAGACTCGGCCCAAGCAGGTCCATTACAAGGACATTATAGTCCTTTTCATTGCCAAAATATCTAATGTGTGGTATACCCACACCTCCCTGAAGAATTTTGTACAGTTTACTTTCGTACAAAAGTTGTGGATGTCTGGCTTTACTTGATTCCAGTTTCACAGCAACTTCTTCCCCATTTGTTATGTTGATTCCGAGATAAATGTCACCAAATGACCCACTCCCAATTTTTCTCACTAAACGATACTTTCCACCAACAAGAAATTCCCCCGCTTTTCCATTTCGGTCGCTTGCACTTTCCATTTTCAAGATGTTTTACTTTCAGTCTATTCAAATACCAGATTGGGTTCAAGTTTTCTTCCTAAACTTGCTACAGTTGCTCAGCCCTATCTGGTTGCCATCTTGGGTGGTTTGCTTCGCAATAATTATCCAGAGTTCAAAGCGCCAACAAACGATCAGACTGGTTGGCAATTTCTATCAGGTTTTGAAAAGAAGATTGAAAATAAATTAAAGGATCGAAATACAGTCTGCTACCTGGATACCTACTGCGCATGACATCCAGGAAACATTGGAGAGAAAAAAAGAACAAACTTCCGTTACCATTTACGGAAACCTGTTTACTGTGTCATTTGTAGTACTTACTACCATCACCATGAAATCACGGATTCCTCGTCAAGCATCACTCATGGGACCTGATATTCAGAACCCATTTTTACACAAATTGCATCTCAGCCCCTTTCATATTGTACAGGTACTGGGCTGCTTGGCTATTCTAAATCGTACAGTACTGTACTATTATAGCAGAGATCTTGTTGGTAGCAGGAAAAAGTCTTTATTTTTTTAATTTAAAATTTGCACATATGTAATGATAGTGCAAAGAAGTATATAAAAGTTTAATTTATGAAAATATGTCCGACATTGTATTTTTAATGATTTTTTTTTAAAAAGAACGTCGACTTAATACTGTTTAAAAACTAATTATGTTTGTGCCAAAAAGTGATACCATAAACAGCATTGCTTTTATTTGTATAAATTTGGCACATTCATAAAGATTTAGCTGATTATAAAATGCTATATGTTTGAAAATTTGGACTAAAAATAGATTTTCATTATTTTTTATATATATATATATATATATATATATATATATATATATATATATATATATATATATATATAAAGAATACAAATCATATGGCGAATAACAACCCTCTCAAGCGTACTGGATCCACCAAGGGATCACGTCTGTCAGGGATTAATTAAAATAGATGCAATAAACTGACGACGAACAGTACGAAACTAGTAACTAACTAGCCTAAGCGCTTTCGACTCTTAATGAGTCTTTTTCAAAGGCAAATACAAAACATAGTTACGACAAACAAATAAACACAAAAACGTTGCGTTTGTAAACCTCTACATTTCTATCTTCACATGTGTTAAAACTATAAATACAACCAGCTTGTGTAGACTAGTTGCGGAAACTGAAAACGTTGTATAATTCCCTAAAAGTCTACAAGCCAAAGCGACATCTATTTTTATTTTGTGTACATATGTAACGCAGATTATATCCCGGATATTTGGTTCTATACCGGTTATTCTTATAGTAAAAATTGAAGGATAAGAAGATTTAGAAAATGTTAAATTCTACTAGTGCATAGTTTTCATTTTCTAGTCTTCTTGGTTTAGACCGCTTAGACTGGTGGAAAACAAATTACACACAGACATCTACTCGAAACCAACCGACAAACACCAGTATCTTCTCCCAACCAGCTGTCATCCAAAACACTGCATTAAGAACATTCCATATAGCCAGGCACTGAGGATACGCAGAATTTGCTCCGACGATGAAAGATTCATAGAAAGGTCTGAAGAGCTGGCTAAACATTTAATTTACCGAGGCTACGACAAAGACCTGATTGCGGAGGCAATCCAAAGGGCCAAACAAACAAACCGTGATGACCTACTCAGATATGGACAGAAAGAAAAGGTTGATAGGATACCATTTATTCTGACCTATCACCCAGACAATCCCAAAGTAGGTAAAATCATCGCAAACCACTGGCCAACCGTGCAATCGTCAGACATACTAAACCTAATACTTCCGAACAAACCTGTAGTAGCTTACCGGAGACCAAAAAACCTAAAGGACATCCTAGTCAGGGCCAAGCTAACAACAATCGCTAGTCAAAACCAACCTAGTCAATCTGGACCCTGTGGCGATAAAAGATGCAAAACCTGTCAACATATGATAGAGACCAAGACATTCACTAGCACAGTGACTAAAGAAAAACTAAACATACATGGTCTAAACAAAACGTGCAAAACAGAGAATGTGATTTATCTCATCACATGTAAGATCTGTGGCCTTCAGTACGTGGGAGAAACTGAAAAGCTACACATAAGGATAAACCTTCATAGATCTGATTGGATGACAAAAAAGCTGTACAGAAGCCCGGTCGCAGAACACTTCTCCTCCCCTGGCCACACTTTCAGTGATATAATACTTATCGCTATTGCCAACAACCACAGCTGGAGTTCCGAAACCAGGAAGGAAAAGGAATCATACTGGATACGCCGCCTTAGAACATTGAAACCAAGCGGTCTAAACCAAGAAGACTAGAAAATGAAAACTATGCACTAGTAGAATTTAACATTTTCTAAATCTTCTTATCCTTCAATTTTTACTATAAGAATAACCGGTATAGAACCAAATATCCGGGATATAATCTGCGTTACATATGTACACAAAATAAAAATAGATGTCGCTTTGGCTTGTAGACTTTTAGGGAATTATACAACGTTTTCAGTTTCCGCAACTAGTCTACACAAGCTGGTTGTATTTATAGTTTTAACACATGTGAAGATAGAAATGTAGAGGTTTACAAACGCAACGTTTTTGTGTTTATTTGTTTGTCGTAACTATGTTTTGTATTTGCCTTTGAAAAAGACTCATTAAGAGTCGAAAGCGCTTAGGCTAGTTAGTTACTAGTTTCGTACTGTTCGTCGTCAGTTTATTGCATCTATTTTAATTAATCCCTGACAGACGTGATCCCTTGGTGGATCCAGTACGCTTGAGAGGGTTGTTATTCGCCATATGATTTGTATTCTTTATATTACCTACCTCATATGGCTCGATCTACCTTTGGTGTGATCTAACACCCTTTTCTGTCTTGTATTTATGTAGTGTTACTGTATCCGTTCCATTGTTTCCTTCTTATATTTAAATTGTTGCCGTATCTCTTAGAATGGAGACGATGTCTCAACAAATACAGAAAACATTCAAAACTTTACGCAATGAAACTAATGCTTTAATTCGCCTAAAGCATCATTGCACTTTCTTGCATCATTTCCTCGAAACAAATACAGTCACTAAAGGTCTTCAAATTCATGTGAAACCACAAATTATTGGCAAGAGTTCAAACAGATTCAACAAAAGATGGAATAAAATAACTCACGACGCTTCCATGAAACTCACAGCCCTACTTAGTAAAAACGTAAATCATCAATATCTAACCAAATCAGCAACCATTGAAGAACTAAAACATCAGCTCAATTCCGTCTCAACAGAAGAACAATTGAAAACGTTTTACTCCAAATTAAATAAAGATGAAAAAAGACTCTCTTCGAAACTATACAAAGTCAGAGAGAGAAAATTTAGAAGTCATGATCTACAACCAATGGACTGTTGTGAAGAAACTTCAATTGACGAAATTTCTTCCAAAAACAACCGTAAGAAGAAAAATCGCCGCAAAAGGAAGAATCGCAAGCACTCTGTAACAAACACTAATGCAACTGTTACTAACACAGTAGTCAACATCTCCAATTTAGAACTTACTGATGCAGAAATAAAACTGTTATCGAAAGGTTTGAGTTTCTGTCCCCGTCCTAAAACATACGACAGAGGGAAGCTTAAGAATGACACCGAAGAATTCATCCGCCGACTAAGACTCAAAGCCCATTTTGCCTTGCAACCACCAAGCAAATCAAAGGAAAATATAAGCTGCGACCAACCCACATTTAGAAAGAAAAGTAACTGGACCCCACCAAAAAGTTCAATTCCGAATCTGGAAGCCTTTATCAACTCGGTTGAAAACGATATTTCCAGACATATCAACCAATCTAACAAATATTCTAATTTGACAAAAGAAGAAACAGATGCCCTGCACTCACTGAAAAGCAGAACAGACATAATAATTAAGCCTGCAGATAAGGGTTCCGCTGTTGTCGTTATGAATAGGGAAGACTACATTAGTGAAGCAAGTAGACAACTAAGTGACGCTAGGTTCTACCAAAAACTGGACCATGATCCAACGCTGGAATATGCAAAAATCATCACTAATGTTATTGACGAGGCGTACCAAAGCGGACACATAGACCAGCAAACCAAAAACTACTTAAGCCCAGAAAACCCAAGAGCAGGTAGATTTTATCTTCTACCCAAAATCCACAAACAAGGAAACCCTGGCAGACCTATAATCTCAGGTAACGGGCACCCCACAGAAAGGATATCAGAATATGTAGATCATTTTATGAGACCACATGTCCACAAATTACCATCATATCTTCAAGACACGACAGATTATCTCATAAAAAGCAAAGCTAGTGAACCATTACTGCCAGATACATTACTTGCTTCCTTAGACGTCACATCTTTGTACACCAACATACCGCACAACGAAGGGTTACAGGCATGCAGCGAAGCATGGGAAACAAGAACTGTAAACAATCCACCCACACACTTCTTAATCCAACTCCTGGAGCTTGTCCTAAAACTCAACAACTTTGAATTTAATGAAGAAAACTACCTACAAATCAATGGAACTGCAATGGGTACTAAAATGGCCCCTTCGTATGCTAACATTTTCATGGGAAAACTTGAGGGAAAGCTCTTAGCATCGGTTGAGCGTACACCATACCAGTGGGTACGCTTTATCGATGATATAGAAATGAAGTGGCAGTATGGAAGAGAAAGTCTGGATGACTTCATTTCAAAGGCAAACAACTTCCATCCTTCAATAAAATTCACGGCAGAAATTTCCAACTCAAACCATGTTTTCCTGGACACAACAACCAGACTGGTGGAAAACAAATTACACACAGACATCTACTCGAAACCAACCGACAAACACCAGTATCTTTTCCCAACCAGCTGTCATCCAAAACACTGCATTAAGAACATTCCATATAGCCAGGCACTGAGGATACGCAGAATTTGCTCCGACGATGAAAGATTCATAGAAAGGTCTGAAGAGCTGGCTAAACATTTAATTTACCGAGGCTACGACAAAGACCTGATTGCGGAGGCAATCCAAAGGGCCAAACAAACAAACCGTGATGACCTACTCAGATATGGACAGAAAGAAAAGGTTGATAGGATACCATTTATTCTGACCTATCACCCAGACAATCCCAAAGTAGGTAAAATCATCGCAAACCACTGGCCAACCGTGCAATCGTCAGACATACTAAACCTAATACTTCCGAACAAACCTGTAGTAGCTTACCGGAGACCAAAAAACCTAAAGGACATCCTAGTCAGGGCCAAGCTAACAACAATCGCTAGTCAAAACCAACCTAGTCAATCTGGACCCTGTGGCGATAAAAGATGCAAAACCTGTCAACATATGATAGAGACCAAGACATTCACTAGCACAGTGACTAAAGAAAAACTAAACATACATGGTCCAAACAAAACGTGCAAAACAGAGAATGTGATTTATCTCATCACATGTAAGATCTGTGGCCTTCAGTACGTGGGAGAAACTGAAAAGCTACACATAAGGATAAACCTTCATAGATCTGATTGGATGACAAAAAAGCTGTACAGAAGCCCGGTCGCAGAACACTTCTCCTCCCCTGGCCACACTTTCAGTGATATAATACTTATCGCTATTGCCAACAACCACAGCTGGAGTTCCGAAACCAGGAAGGAAAAGGAATCATACTGGATACGCCGCCTTAGAACATTGAAACCAAGCGGTCTAAACCAAGAAGACTAGAAAATGAAAACTATGCACTAGTAGAATTTAACATTTTCTAAATCTTCTTATCCTTCAATTTTTACTATAAGAATAACCGGTATAGAACCAAATATCCGGGATATAATCTGCGTTACATATGTACACAAAATAAAAATAGATGTCGCTTTGGCTTGTAGACTTTTAGGGAATTATACAACGTTTTCAGTTTCCGCAACTAGTCTACACAAGCTGGTTGTATTTATAGTTTTAACACATGTGAAGATAGAAATGTAGAGGTTTACAAACGCAACGTTTTTGTGTTTATTTGTTTGTCGTAACTATGTTTTGTATTTGCCTTTGAAAAAGACTCATTAAGAGTCGAAAGCGCTTAGGCTAGTTAGTTACTAGTTTCGTACTGTTCGTCGTCAGTTTATTGCATCTATATATATATATATATATATATATATATATATAAAGAATACAAATCATATGGCGAATAACAACCCTCTCAAGCATACTGGATCCACCAAGGGATCACGTTTGTCAGGGATTAATTAAAATAGATGCAATAAACTGACGACGAACAGTACGAAACTAGTAACTAACTAGCCTAAGCGCTTTCGACTCTTAATGAGTCTTTTTCAAAGGCAAATACAAAACATAGTTACGACAAACAAATAAACACAAAAACGTTGCGTTTGTAAACCTCTACATTTCTATCTTCACATGTGCTAAAACTATAAATACAACCAGCTTGTATAGACTAGTTGCGGAAACTGAAAACGTATAATTCCCTAAAAGTCTACAAGCCAAAGCGACATCTATTTTTACTTTGTGTACATATGTAACGCAGATTATATCCCGGATATTTGATTCTATACCGGTTATTCTTATAGTAAAAATTGAAGGATAATAAGAAGATTTAGAAAATGTTAAATTCTACTAGTGCATAGTTTTCATTTTCTAGTCTTCTTGGTTTAGACTGCTTGGTTTCAATGTTCTAAGGCGGCGTATCCAGTATGATTCCTTTTCCTTCCTGGTTTCGGAACTCCAGCTGTGGTTAGCAATAGCGATAAGTATTATATCACTGAAAGTGTGGCCAGGGGAGGAGAAGTGTTCTGCGACCGGGCTTCTGTACAGCTTTTTTGTCATCCAATCAGATCTATGAAGGTTTATCCTTTTGTGTAGCTTTTCAGTTTCTCCGACGTACTGAAGGCCACAGGTCTTACATGTGATGAGATAAATCACATTCTCTGTTTTGCACGTTTTGTTTGGACCATGTATGTTTAGTTTTTCTTTAGTCACTGTGCTAGTGAATGTTTTGGTCTCTATCATATGTTGACAGGTTTTGCATCTTTTATCGCCACAGGGTCCAGATTGACTAGGTTGGTTTTGACTAGCGATTGGCGTTAGCTTGGCCCTGACTAGGATGTCCTTTAGGTTTTTTGGTCTCCGGTAAGCTACTACAGGTTTGTTCGGAAGTATTAGGTTTAGTATGTCTGACGATTGCACGGTTGGCCAGTGGTTTGCGATGATTGGACCTACTTTGGGATTGTCTGGATGATAGGTCAGAATAAATGGTATCCTATCAACCTTTTCTTTCTGTCCATATCTGAGTAGGTCATCACGGTTTGTTTGTTTGGCCCTTTGGATTGCCTCCACAATCAGGTCTTTGTTGTAGCCTCGGTAAATTAAATGTTTAGCCAGCTCTTCAGACCTTTCTAGGAATCTTTCATCGTTGGAGCAAATTCTGCGTATCCTCAGTGCCTGGCTATATGGAATGTTCTTAATGCAGTGTTTTGGATGACAGCTGGTTGGAAGGAGATACTGGTGTTTGTCGGTTGGTTTCGACTAGATGTCAGTGTGTAATTTGTTTTCCACCAGTCTGGTTGTTGTGTCCAGGAAAACATGGTTTGAGTTGGAAATTTCTGCCGTGAATTTTATTGAAGGATGGAAGTTGTTTGCCTTTGATATGAAGTCATCCAGACTTTCTCTTCCATACTGCCACTTCATTTCTATATCATCGATAAAGCGTACCCACTGGTATGGTGTACACTCAACCGATGCTAAGAGCTTTCCCTCAAGTTTTCCCATGAAAATGTTAGCATATGAAGGGGCTAATTTAGTACCCATTGCAGTTCCATTGATTTGTAGGTAGTTTTCTTCATTAAATTCAAAGTTGTTGAGTTTTAGGACAAGCTCCAGGAGTTGGATTAAGAAGTGTGTGGGTGGATTGTTTACAGTTCTTGTTTCTCATGCTTCGCTACATGCCTGTAACCCTTTGTTGTGCGTTATGTTGGTGTACAAAGATGTGACGTCTAAGGAAGCAAGTAATGTATCTGGCAGTAATGGTTCACTAGCTTTGCTTTTTATGAGATAATCTGTCGTGTCTTGAAGATATGATGGTAATTTGTGGACATGTGGTCTCAAAATGATCTAAATATTCTGATATCCTTTCTGTGGGGTGCCCGTTACCTGAGATTATAGGTCTGCCAGGGTTTCCTTGTTTGTGGATTTTGGGTAGAAGATAAAATCTACCTGCTTTTGGGTTTTCTGGGCTTAAGTAGTTTTTGGTTTGCTGGTCTATGTGGCCGCTTTGGTACGCCTCATCAATAACATTAGTGATGATTTTTGCATATTCCAGCGTTGGATCATGGTCCAGTTTTTGGTAGAACCTAGCGTCACTTAGTTGTCTACTTGCTTCACTAATGTAGTCTTCCCTATTCATAACAACAACAGCGGAACCCTTATCTGCAGGCTTAATTATAATGTCTGTTCTGCTTTTCAGTGAGTGCAGGGCATCTGTTTCTTCTTTTGTCAAATTAGAATATTTGTTAGTATGGTTGATATGTCTGGAAGTATCGTTTTCAACCGAGTTGATAAAGGCTTCCAGATTCGGAATTGAACTTTTTGGTGGGGTCCAGTTACTTTTCTTTCTAAATGTGGGTTGGTCACAGCTTATCTTTTCCTTTGATTTGTTTGGTGGTTGCAAGGCAAAATGGGCTTTGAGTCTTAGTCGGCGGATGAACTCTTCGGTGTCATTCTTAAGCTTCCCTCTGTCGTATGTTTTTGGACGGGGACAGAAACTCAAACCTTTCGATAAAAGTTTTATTTCTGCATCAGTAAGTTCTGAATTGGAGATGTTGACTACTGTGTTAGTAACAGTTGCATTAGTGTTTGTTACAGAGTGCTTGCGATTCTTCCTTTTGCGGCGATTTTTCTTCTTATGGTTGTTTTTAGAAGAAATTTCGTCAATTGAAGTTTCTTCACAACAGTCCTTTGGTTGTAGATCATGGCTTCTAAGTTTTCTATCTCTGACTTTGTATAGTTTCGAAGAGAGTCTTTTTTCATCTTTATTTAATTTGGAGTAAAACGTTTTCAATTGTTCTTCTGTTGAGACGGAATTGAGCTGATATTTTAGTTCTTCAATGGTTGCTGATTTGGCTAGATATTGATGACTTACGTTTTTACTAAGTAGGGCTGTGAGTTTCATGGAAGCGTCGTGAGTTATTTTATTCCATCTTTTGTTGAATCTGTTTGAACTCTTGCCAATAATTTGCGGTTTCACATGAATTTGAAGACCTTTAGTGACTGTATTTGTTTCGAGGAAATGATGCAAGAAAGTGCAATGATGCTTTAGGTGAATTAAGGCATCAGTTTCATTGCGTAAAATTTTGAATGTTTTCTGTATTTGTTGAGACATCGTCTCCATTCTAAGAGATACGGCAACAATTTAATTGTTTCCTTCTGATACTTAAATAATCTTATATATATATATCTTATATATATCAGTAATCTTATCCTCATTGTTACTCTTGACTTTGCATCAACATGTAATGAACATATACCAGGCTGCATAGCTTGAGCTGAGCAGCATAAGCTCCATTCGCAAGTAACTGTCAGTTGATGCCACTAAAACACTTGTGTGTTCCTTAGTACTTTCAAGACTAGACTATTGTAATTCAATTCTGTCTGGCTCATCTCAATATCTACTTCAGAAAGTTCACAAAAAGTTTGAAACACTGCTGCTCGGATCATCCTTAGAGTGCCATGATCAGAGCACACACTGTACCCTACACTGGCTATCCATATGATCTAGAACTAAACACAAAATTTGTTCTCTGTGCTGTGTTTCACTGACGGGCTCCAGTCCAACATACCTATCTAACCTCACCCATGTGTATATACCTGCAAGAAGCTTATGCTCCTCTTCTGACACTCATATTCTCAATATTTCCACTATGAAGTTGAAATCATATGGACAACATTCTTTTGCATACCAGGACCCATCAACGTGGAACGAATTGCCCACTGCATTTAGACACAAAGACACAGTGATCTCATTCAGGAGCACCCTTAAAACCCATCTATTTCAACTGCAAGAAAAGCCATAAAATCCTTTCTTCAGAAACAGGATATCAACCTAAGTTTCTACCACAGAGACAAAATTCATTTAAGCAGAAAAGGAACCTCTCAACTACTGAGAAATATCAACATGTATGCCCCTATTTTCAGACACTATAATGAAGAGTACTGCATCTACTGTGGGGAAACTGGGCATATGGCATCAGTATGCCATCATGGCAAACAGATTGAGTGCTTCAGATGCCATAAATTTGGACACAAACAAAGACTCTGTCAATCAACGTATTATACATACTAGGAAGTTGGCAAAGAGGAGAATGCCAATGCTTCATCCATAACAAATCAAAATTTACCTAGAGAGACTCTTGACTCTAAATATCCAATGGACACTGTTGTAAATGTCAATGGATTTTCAGGGTCTGTATGTGACTTTAAAGATGCTAATATATATGAACATTTAAGTATGGAAATAGAATGTAAGAATGATAAAAGTAGTATGGAGACAATCTACGGGGGTAACCCATTGCATGACATACATATAATTGATATGAAACTAAATGCAAAAGGTTTTAACATAGGTCACTTAAATGTACAGGGTATAGTTGGAAAAATAGACCAAATTAAGTTAATGTTATCTTCCAAGGAAAATAATATAGCTGTGTTAGGACTCACTGAAACCAAACTAAATGCTAACCACAATGATAATCTATTTCATTGTCAAGGCTACAATAAACCATTACACAGGGACAGAGAGACAGCAGGGGGAGGTCTTGTTGTATACATTAGGGAAGAGGTAAATGCAGAAAGGTGACTTGACTTAGAGTCACAAGAAATTGAGAGTATTTGGGTGGAAATTTATCAAAATAATGCAAAATCATTTCTAGTTGGTTTCATTTATAGGCCACCTTCCTCCAAAGCAGTTTGGAATGATAACTTTTTGAAACAAATTGAAAATGTTCTTGCACAGGATAAAGAAACATATATACTTGGTGATATAAATAAGGACCTTCTCAATACTCAAATAAGGAAGAACTGGACAGAATTTATTGAATCATTAGGCCTAGTACAGATGGTAAATGACCCCACTAGGGTAACAGAAACATCAAGCACTCTTATTGATCACATTTATACCAACCTACCAGACAATGTAACTTGTGTTAACATACCAAAAGTTGGTCTTAGTGACCACTATCCTACTTTTTTGACAAGGAAGGTTAAATGCAAGAGAAATAAGAAAAATACACACAAAACTATCACTTACAGATCATTCAAAAATTTTAATGAAAAACAATTTCTCAAAGACCTATATAAAGCTCCATGGAAGATGATCCAAAATTTGGATGACATAGATGAAGCTCTGAGGGTGTGGACTGACTTATTTATGGATGTAGTCTCTAAGCATGCACCACTGAAAGTACATTGCGTAAGGAATGAAATCGAACCTAATTGGCTTACAACTGAAATCCTTGATGCTATGAAAACAAGAGACCAATTTAAGGCTATGGGAAACCATGCACACTATTAAGTATGGAGAAACAAAATAACAAATATGATCAAAAAAGCTAAACAAAATGATTATCAATCATTGCTTGAAAACAAAAAGAGCGACAAAAACTGCATTTGGAAAGTCTTCAATGAACTCACTGGAGGAACACACAAAGATCAGACAAATAAAATCCACTCACTTCTGGTAAATGACACCATAGTCACTGATGACAATGACCTTGCAAATGTTTTCAATGATTTTTTTCACCAACATTACCACAAAGTTAAAAGAACCAGTGATTGAAAACAACTTTATTGAACTGAAAAAGTTCTGCAGCAGCAAAATCTCTAAGGAGGTATGTTTCTCCATCCCACCAGTAACAAAAAACTTTGTTAAGAAATATCTCAGTGAACTTGATACTAAGAAAGCTACAGGACTTGATCAGATTGGTCCATGACTCATTAAATCTTCTGCCTCTGCTATTGTAGATAGCTTAACATTCATAATTAATTTAAGTATTGCATCCTCATCTGTTCCCAAAATATGGAAAACTGCAAAAGTAACTCCTATTCACAAATCTGGCCCTATGGATGATGCTGATAACTACCGGCCAATCTCAATACTACCAAACTTGACAAAATTGATAGAAAAGCATGTCCATGATTCATTCATATCATATATAACCAAACACTTTCTGTTATACTCTAATCAATCAGGCTTTAGACAGAAACACTCATGTGAGACTGCCTTGATCTCCCTAACTGATAAATGGCTTCAAGCACTTGATCAAGGTAGAATAATAGGTTCTGTATTTGTAGATTTCAGGAAAGCTTTTGACATGGTAGATCATGAAATCCTTTTGAAGAAACTGAAAATCTACCAATGTGATGAAAGCACAGTTAGATGGTTTACTTCATACTTAAGTGAGAGAACACAACATGTTTATATTAATAATGTTCTGTCTGAACCTGAAACAATTAGAGGTGGAGTACCACAAGGCTCAATTCTGGGTCCATTACTGTTTATTTTATTTATTAATGACCTACCACTTGTACTAAAGGACTCAGTATCATCTACAGATCTCTATGCAGATGACACAACATTGTCAGACATCCAAAACACAAAACAAGAACTTAAAATTTCTTTACAGAATGCCTTAAACAAACTAGAATACTGGTGAACATGCAATGGAATGGTGGTTAATACTGGTAAAACTAAAAAATTACTTGTCATAACACAGAAAAAAAGAACAAAGCTTGATAGCGATGAACTATGTCTGACATGGAAGGATAAAAGGTTGCAAATGGTCTGTCACGATAGTCTACTTGGTGTTTTGGTAGATAATAACCTATCATGGACAGAACATATCAAACATATCAGTAAAAAAGTCAATTCAAGTTTATGGCTTCTCAGTAGGATAAGACACTTTCTTTTGGAAAAGCACAGAAAACTATTTTATAACAGTTACATACAACCCTATTTAGACTACTGTAATACAGTATGGGGTAATTCAAATGATAAAAACTTAGCAAAGCTGGCACATCTCCAAAAAAGAGCTTTTGAGTTAATATCAATCCAGAAAGAAAGCAAGGAAAATTTAGTTGGTAAGTTAAAAATACTACCTATTAAAGTCCGAATCTGTTTAAGAAAAGCCAAATTAATGTACAGGATAGCCAATAATAATGCTCCTGAATATTTACAATCACTATTCAAGTATAGGCTACCTGGAAATACTCCCCACCTGCGATCAATGTCTACCAAACATTACAAAATTCCCAAACCAAATAAGGAATTATTTAAAAAAGTTTCCAATACTCTGGAACTTTGCTCTGGAATAATATTCCAGTTGAGATTAGAAATGCCCACTCTATTTCCTCTTTCCAGACCCAATATATACAATGGCTTCAGAGATGCAGAAAAAAAATTATAAATTCCTTTGAATGAGGGTCTCAAGGTAGATTAGTTCTTAGCTAATTGAGTTACCCTCTTTAAATAATAATAATAATAATAATAATAATAATAATAATAATAATAATAATGTAACCTTGTAATGTATCCTTACCTTAAAAATTTACAGAATGTTTTTCTGTTTCTAATTTTTGTGGAGTTTGTTTTTATTTTTGTAATCATTTCATTATATGTTTTTATTAATTCTTTTTAAGCATTGTCAAATTTAAAGTGCTTAGAGCTTCTAAAGATTAGGCGCTATATAAAGTCCTTGTTGTTATTATTATTATTATTATTATTATTATTATTATTATTATTATTATTATTATTATTATAATTGTCATATGTTAAATTGAACCATGCTGGATAACTTGGCAGAGTGGAAATAACTCGACAATAGAAAGGTCTGAAAATGTCACTCTTTTGTTGGTAGTGGATAACAAATTTACCAATAAAAATGTTATCTTGTGAAGAGTTCAAAAATTTTAATGCATTCTTAATCAAAGTTTTCACATTTTCAGTTAGCTTTTGAACGCTGTATAGCTTTCCCTTTTCACTCAAATGTAAAACTTTCTTGGCTGCCCAAGGACAACCTACCTGAACTCGAGTTGGGTTTTCAAGGCTTTCCTCTTCTCTGAATCAGACGTAATAGATTTCAGGTACTGTTCAACAGTCTCTGGGAACTGTCACAGTCCATAAAAAAGCATGTTGTTGGTTATTTCTTCTCAATGTAAATGCTCTTTATGAGCTTTTTTTCTCTAATACTTGTCTCTTCTGTCTCAGGAATTCTGTACTAGTTTGCTTCACTTCCTTGATTCTTGCCTTGTACTTTTCTCACAACTGTTGCCCTTTACTTCTGGCAGTAGTATTCAGATACTCAAGTTTTTTTATCTTTGATAATGAACTGCGTCATTCACCTGTTTTATTGAAGGCAAACATAATATGAAATTCATCAAATAAAGCCATTGCAGCTGGATGAAATCGAGTTAAAGCATCCAAAAAAGCAAAGATTCTCTCTGGGAATTTGTCGTGCCTTGGCACTGACTTTGTTTCAGTATGCATACTTTTGTCCACAGAGCTGTACTTTCCTCCCATCAAATGATCACTCTGCTTTCTGTAAGAGTGAAAACTGTGATACACATATTTGCTGAAGAGCAAGCGAAACTGCTTATATCAATTTGTGGAACTTTTTGTCTCTCTGCAACTGTTCTGGGAAAGAGACATCATTTCCACACATGAAATCAATAGAGTCATCTATAACTTTTTATAGAAAAAGAGAATAAACATCAGTACTAGCTTCCTGAAGAGAAAAGTTGCTTTCTAGAGATCTCCAAAATGGAGCAGTGAATAATTTTTAGCAGAGTCCTAAAGCTTTACACAGAAACAGAAAGCATCCTTGTGAAAGTTTTACCACACAATCTAGCAGCATATGTTCAAACATTACTCACATGAAGAACACCAACACCCTTAGAATGTTCATCACATATAACTGTAAATCAGCTGAATAAGTATTGTTTTCTGTGTCAAAGGTAATAATTTCATCACTGTCGCTATCATTTAGCAGTGCCTCTGTGTAAGATAAATCTTTTCTTAATCTCTGGTTTTCCTTAAGCAAGCGATCAATTTCCAAAATGTCACTTTGTCCAAGAACTTTCTCTTTTTCAAGCTGCAGTTGTACTTTTAATTCAGTATTTTCTTTCTCATATATTACCTCCTATCAGATACCACCTTGGAATACACAACATTTAGACAGACCCTTTTTTTGGAAATGAAAATCATTCACCATGATCAATACCTCACAATTTGATTGCAGGTGCTGTATAATAGAAATGAATAAGTTTTGGGTATGTTTTTTAAATAACCAAATCTATCAAAGGAGCAGCCACAAGTGATTTATACCCATTTTTCCCACCACTTTTGCTCATGTTCATAACAATACATGTTATCAGTTCATTCCAGCTAAAACAGATGTCATCTCTTACTAAAAATGACTATTAGTGTTCTCTAAACAATCAAAGCTATACAGCATCTGATAAATATGACACACAGACAGATAGTTTCATGTCACAGTGGCACTCATGCTTTGTAAGAGATGCAGATTGTTTGGTAACTTGGACTGTAGTTTGCTTGCTCCATTATCAACTTCAGTTTCATATCACATCATTGCTATCTTTTATGCAGTTAGTTCTACCGTGTAAGACATTAACCCTGATAGGCATGATGGAAGTTTGATGTCTCGGTACCTGAAGAAGCAGTGCCATGGACCTCTTAACTAGAGGTCATATTTCCAAGAATATTTCACATGGTTGGCAGCCCATTTTGACAGTGTTACACAGATTAGAGTTTGGTTAACATGTGGTACATTTTCTTTAGTGAAATGAATATGTTTGTTACACAAAAATGTTCCATTGTCCAAGGATATTGGAACACTATTATACTGGAACATTCCATTTGCCAAGGATGTGGAAATATATTTCACTAAAACATTCCATTTTTTAACACAGTTACACTGAAACATTCAGTTTTCCAAGGATATGGAACACTATTGCACTGAAATATTCCATTTATTTAGGATATGGGAACACTATTGCACTGAACTATTCTAATTGCCAAGGATGTGGTAACACTTGTACTAACAGATTCCATTTGCCAAGGATATGGGAATGCTATTACAGTGAAACATTTCATTGTTTAGGATATGGAAACAATATTGTACTGAAATATTCCATTGGCCATAATATGGGAATGCTATGACAGTGAAACATCTCATTGGCCAAGGAAATGGGAACACTATTGAACTGAAATATTCCATTTGTCAAGGATATGTGAACACATAAAGCTGCACCATTAGTGGTGCTGCAAAACTATGAATTAGACTCATCAATATACATAGTTTTCTTTATTTTGGTAGTGTGTGATTGATTGATATAGAAAAGTGCTATTATATTGATTGAATATAATTTTTTTATAAGTTATATAATATCAGTCTATACAAGTTTATTAATATACCGATTGAACCCTTAATGATGTCTTTTGTACTTCAGATATTATTGATGTCCATGACATTGGCACCACTTAGACTTGTCATTATTGGACTGCTGCTGTTGTTGTTATGGCCCCTTGCATTTATTGCAACCGCTTTTCAGTCAGAAGAAGACAGGGAAAAACCTTTTATTGGATGGAGAAAGTAAGGAGTCAAGTTATCCATAGTAATGTAGTCCATGTTGTAGATCATAAGATAGACTTCCTTGTTTGAGATATCGCTAGGTGTGCTCAGTAGGTGTTGTACACAGACAGTTTCAGAATTAAAATCAAACCCCATGTACTGGAATTTGGATGATGGGGACACACCTCACACAGTATTGTCTAATTTTTAATACCCATTTTGGTTTCAAATTTGATTATTCCATTTTAAAAATTTGGGGGGGGTTCTTAAAAGTTTGTTGCAGAGAATTGTTGTCTCTTAAATTTATTCAGTTTTATTGTTGTTGAAAAATAATAATTTATTCTTTGGGAATATGTGAGAAAAGTGTGGGTTAATGTTGATTTGCTGCATAGTTTATTTATGGTTCATGTGGGTTTTTTTTTAATTCACCTTGCCAGTCCATTCATATGTGTTATATGTTTTTACATTTTTAAAACAAATTAGACCTTATTTAATGGGAACATCACTTAGGTCATGCCACCACAAACACTTAAGGTGGCCCACCTATCAATGGTGTGACATCTGTAGCAACCAGGTTTTAAAAAAATAAAATTGTTCAACTTCTTAAAAGTGACAAAACTAATTTTGATCAAACTAGATAGGAATATTTATTAGGACATGTTTTGTGAAATTGTGCTTGGGGTGGGTCCAGTTGTAATAGTGAGGTTTCTTTGGTAACCAGTTGGAAAAAAACCCACAATGTTTCAACATCTCTATAACGGCAGAGCCAATTTTTAACTTGATATGAGTGTCTCTTAAGATGTACTTACCAAAATAATATATGGTGTTTTTCCCTTTGCAGTAGTGTGTCATCCGAAGGAACCATATTTAAACATTTATTCAAATCCTAAATCTGCTGATCCAGTTTTGAGCAAACTTGGTTGGAATGTTTGTTAAGATATGCCTGTCAAAATTGTATATATGGTGACTTTCCAAGCAGCAGTGTGATTTCTTTAGCAGATGGCTGGAAAGCTTATTTTCAATTTCTTCTCTGATTTGCTGAATCATTTTTCAGTCAGACTTGGTAGGAATGTTAGTACATGCTCTGTTAAAATTATATCCAGAGTTGCCTCACTAGCATTGATGTGGATTTCTTTTGCAACCATTTAGAAAACCTATTTTCAGCTTTTTCAGAACAGCTGAACTAGATTTGATCAAACTTGGTAAGAGTGTTTCTCAGGATATACTCTATTTAAATTGATATTCCATATTTACATATGATCAAAGTCACCAATTCATACACAGGATGAGTATCATGGTTCAGTGCAGTTGTTTTGCTACTTTTGAAGTGATTCTGAAATTTATGGACATGGAAAAAGTTAACCTATGAACAGGATGAATAATTTATATACATACATGTTCACACATTATCAGTAAATGTTTTATAATAGATAGGTATCTTATTGCTGTACAATATTACTTTTAGATGAAATAATTGCAATAGTTTGACAAGAACTATAGTTTTCCTTCCTGAACCTGCTGCATCTTGACCTTGAAAAATAATAATCTTACATAAATCTGTTTTGATAGACCACCTGTCTTGAGAGACTTTTTTTGTTGGTATAAAGTATGGTCTCACAAAACAGGTTTTGATGTGCTGATATTAAAATGTAGGAATTTTTTTAAGTGTGGTATTGATAGACCACCTGTCTTGAGAATTTTTTGTTGGCATAAAGTATGGTCTCAAAAAGAGGTTTTGATGTGCTGATATTAAAATGAAGGGATTTTTTTAAGGTGTGGTATGGGATAAACTAATTTAATGATGTAATACTTACCTGTTGGTATTGTAAGATTCTGCTGGTCCTGCACCTCAGTATCACTAGTTTGAGGTATGTCCTGTAAAGAAGGAAGGAAAGTGTGCATGGACTAATGGACTAGGTATCTGTGGATTGGGTCATGGCAATCTCACGTTCTAGAGTGGTCTAAAGTGCTCACCAAAATGAATTATTACCATCTCACCTCTGTGTGGGTTTGAGTCTTGGGTTCGGCCAATGTGGGTATGTGAGAAAGCATGCCAGTAGTTTCTCGTGGGTCAGTGGTTCTTTCTTGGCTTTTCTCTAGTTCTTCCTTTATCATTTATACTGGCCATCATTTATAGCCTATTTTGTGCTGAAAAATGGCATTAAACCCTACAGCAACAACATGTTTTAGAAATCTTCATGTTCACCCTAATTGGAGGATACAATCATATTCGAATGGTTGGGATATTTTCTGCCCAGAAAAGCACAGCTACACAATAGCAACATGTAAGTTTGACATCATTAAAATTAGTTTTACCCCCTTCACTACAATGTTTGCAGTGTGGCAGTTTATAGTGATGTCTAGGGCTGAGGCATCATGCCACAGACGTAGCATGATGTCCCACTCAGTCACATTATCCTGGCACCAGGTCAACCAGTTCTAACTCTAACCTAGAATGCTGAGTGCCTAGGGAGGCAGCTGTTAGTACCATTTTTATAAATCTTTGGCATATCTCATACAAGTTTTAAAACCCATGACCTCCCGCATCCGAGGCCAATGCTCTATCCACTTAGGCAACTGAAATGGTCTACATAGTATGTATTACTAGCTGTGCTGATCATAGATAAGAAGAGCTTATGAGATGACCTGCTCTTTATCATACAAGATGAAACTTTATACACACATTCATCCCAAGGTCTGGTATGTCCAAAATGAAAATGGTTATTCTCAGATGTTCAATATGGCTACGATACCATAGTAGCCATCTTCAAAATCTTGTTATCACTACTTATAAATAAATAATCATGTCTGTCCTGAAAGACTTACTATGATGTTTAGTTGGTAGATCTGATCTCCAATATGGCCACTATGGCAGCCATATTGAAAATCTTGTCATTGCTCATTGTCCAGAAAAGATGATCACATTCACTAGAAGTTTTCCTCCAAAATACATGTATTGATGTACAGTTTGTTGTGAATGAAAATGTTTGTCTTACATCCAGAATGGCTGACAAATTGATTACTTTGAAACTTGTTATTACTCAAAAACATTAGATAGTTTTGAGCATTCAGAAAAAAAAATGGTCTTAACTTGAATACCTGAAAATTCTTTTTGGTCAGTCCTTTGCGGGACTCTTTGTTTTAAATAATTGTCCAACCATCACTGAACTAAACTAACTCAGAGGTAGATAATTTCAGACCATTGATTATAACTTCCGGCTTCAAATTGATTAGTGAGTGATAGAAATATCAAGATAATCATTATTTTTAGATAGCTGGTGGGAAGTAGTTGTAGCTTGACAATATTGCAGTTAGTGTTTTGTACACAATTGTACCCAAAAAAATGAAATGCTAATGTTTTGATTTTCCATGTTGCTTTTTGTGCAGTGTCATATAACTTCTCTTTTATTGTTCAGTGTGCAGGTATGTTTTATAATTTTGTATAAAACAATATATATATATATATATATATATATATATATATATATATATATATATATATATATATATATATATATATATATATATAAAGACATCATGTAGAAAGTCCTTCCTAGATATGGCATTGAAAGTAGTGAATAAAAGACTGATATTTGCTTGTAAGGTGCACATCTTGAAAATGTTTATAGAAATGTTATTTTTGAAAATTTTCCAGGTATTTTGAACGTCCTTTTATCTACATTGGACGTGCAATAGTGTTTGTGATAGGTTTTCACAATGTAAAGGTCAGAGGAGAACCTAAACCATCATCAGAGGCCCCTATTATTTGTGGAGCACCACATTCCAGTTTCTTTGATACACTAGCAATATTTTATTGCTCTGGGCTTCCATCTGCAGTATCAAAGAAAGAGAACTCTTCAGTGTTTATGCTTGGAAGTAAGTATTCAATTTTGAAGTGATATTTGTATCCTTCCTGCAATGGTTCTAACAAAAGGTATAAGGATGTGTCAGGTTTTATGTTAAATTTTTTTAAAGAGCATTATCTCCCATTTCTATCAGTGAATCATTATCATCATCATCAGACTTTGTTCACAACTGCATCATGGATAAAATACACTTTATAAGGATCACTGATCAAAGTGGTCAAAAGGTTGTGATCACAAGTGCATTTGATCATCTTTAAGGAAGATTGTAAATGTTTGAAAAGTTTTGGATTGGGCTTTATCTGTTGCTGCCATGGATGAAATTTTTATCAGACAATGCAAAGAAGTTTACTGTGGGATATACAAACCTGCCAGCCTTCATGATTTTGGCATGAATTTTATGACTAAACACTGCATGAAAAAGAAAATCATGAATTTTCCAATTTTTAATTGGCTTAAATCAGGAATACCATGGATAAAATTCTTATCAGACACTGCAAAGAAGTTTACCGTGGGATATACAGTATCTTTTGGAATATTGATGTCATGAAAGTCATCTGGTTTGCTTTACGTTGGACATTGGTATTAACTGTGTTAAATCAGATTAAAACTGCTTTGTAGCCTTGGCAATGACAGTTCTAAGTGTCACAAGTCAAGAATACTGACTGAATTTGGTTTAAAATGTTTTCAGTAAATTATTTATATTTGTTTCTATTTTTTTTTCTTTTTCCATTAAAAAATGTTCAAGATGTGGCACACAAGTCCATCACAATAGAAGCATCACATCAATAGGGTGGTCATAAAAGCATCAATTAGGTGGTCAAAACATCAAAGCCAAAGATCTCAATATTGTGGTGTGTAATAAAGACCACAGTAACATTGTTGCAGACAAGACAATCAATTTGAACTTTGATGAAAGTATAGGTAGAGTATTACCGTCATTATTAAACAGAATTTATAAGAGCATCCTATTAATTTTGTATCTTTGCTGGATTAAAATATTTAAATCTATTAAAACATATTTCGTATCATTGATGGATAAAAATATTGAATATAGATTTTACTCCACTCCCCATTGTGCAGAAATACATTTGTCAGTTTATTTATTCATTAACCTCACACAAATTGTGTTACCATCTCATATCCCTAACAATATTTCACTTGTATTTATGGTGAAAAGTTATATGTGGATGCATCTCAGGTAGAGTACCATATTAGCACATTCAAATGACTTGTATTTGTAGATGTAAATTCATAAAAATCTATCCAATACCAATTTCTTTTCAGCAATATATTAAAGTTCCCTGCCAATTAACAGGTGCCAAACTTTAGTATTTGGGGTAAGGAAAAACCTTATTGATTTTGGGTCCAGGGGTTGAAGGAACAAAAGTCATTTCTGCACAATAGCATTTGTTCTGCATCACATTCATGGATCAAACTTTTTGGGAAAGATTGCGCCAGTGGTAAAGAAGAATTCTATATGTTTTGGAATCAAAATATCAAAGGTCAAGGTCATTGTTGCTTTACAAAAATAAGTTTGCAGAATAATTTTTGGAATTAAGTTTCTTAACTCATTAAACCCCTAGCGCCGCATTTACATGGCAGGAGGTTCTTCTGAGCTCTGAAGCATTATGGCCATGTGTGACACAATAAAGTGGGTGGTATTATAGAAAAGTAGACAGATGTAGCTTTACAATGATACCAAACAATATGGAAGTTCTAGTTGCACTACAAAATACAGAGAGGAAAAACATCACTTTCTGAACCAGAGTTTTTTCCAGCCAAAATTCGTCCGAGCTCGTGATCCTGTTTTGTGTCCAGATTTTATACTTTTTGGCTTCAGATCTAAGACTGACCAGTCTGAATTACACACAGACATGTGAACCTTTGCAAAAATTAGGATAAGATGGGCATTAGAATGAAGAGTGGTCTCTACACGAAAATGATGGGTATGTTTAGCAAAAGAAAAAGTCCAATTTTTACCCATCTGCTCATGATCAGATGAAAAGCCATTGAAAATTGACGTTTCTAACACAAATAGGCACTAAGTTAACCGGAAATGTCTTGTTAGTTGATGTATTAGCATGAATTCAGAAATATCTCCCAAAATTGATTTCCTACTCGCATTTTAGGCGAAAACGACAAAAACCTCCAGGGGTTAATGGGGTAATCAAACTTTGTGGCAAGCATACACTTAGGATAGTGAAAAAAAGTGTAAATTCAGTAGCCTAAAGGTCAGTAGTTGCCATCATTGTATATCCAAAAGGAAAATCATGGATTCTGCATAGTCAGTTTATTTCAGAACCACGTTCATTAACCAGATATCAGAAATACCAATTTAGTCAATAATCTGCAGACAGCCTTCTTAGAAGACAGTTACACTGATTTTGGACGTATAATATGACATTCACAGTACTATCTGTTCATCATAGCCATAACAGAGCTCACCTGCAATTATGAAAATTTCATTGTGGTTGCATATCAAGATGAATTATCCTATCATATCAAAATTAGGTCATTATAACTCATTTTCATCTTTGAGTGACAATTTTGTTTTCAGTTGATCATTTATTAAGCACTCAATAACTGGATCCTATTTCACCCACACTCATAAAACTTGGCATTGGTAAACATCTCAAAGAGAGCAACTCTGCCAAATCAAAAATTAGGCCACTGAAGCCTAATTTTCATAGTCACTTTTATATTTGCAGCTGTATAAGATGTAATATCTTTGATTCAAGAATGGATTTAAGTTGATTAAATTAACTATAAACAAATAGTTCACTGTGACCAATTTTCAGACCTGAAAGTTTATTTTTTCCCAGTTCTGGTCTGTATATTTATAGGATAGTCATGTTTGTGTGTAAGAAAAATATAAAAATACATCTTTATTAGGAATTTATATTTTGTAAAAAAATAATTTTTTCACCATGCAATCATGCAAAAAATCTTTATAATGAGTTGTATTTAAAGAAAAAGCTTTACAAATTAATGGAGCTAAAATCTGTGCACAGGTATAAATTTGAACACTGACTTTTATTAAGATTGTGTATGACATAGTTGCCCAAACATAGGCCGCTTCTTGTTATAGGTTTGATGTCCTATGCCCAACCAGTTTGGGTGAAGCGGGAGGATCCCAATTCACGAACAAGTACCATCAAAGAGATCCAGAGACGAGCTCAAACATGTGGAGAGTGGCCACAAATTATTCTTTTCCCTGAGGGTACATGTACCAACAGGAGCTGTTTGATCACTTTTAAACTAGGTCAGTTCTTTCATGCGGAGAATATAGATGTTGCATTATGTAGTATTGTTGGGGTGTTTAACTTTACACTTCTCAGAAGCACTGTATCCAGTTAAAATTGATTTGCCAGAGCATGTTCGAACAAGAAATAAATAGGTAACAAATTAAGAATAAAAATTATTGTGGAAAGTTTCCCTTAAACTTTAATTTAATAATTACTTAAAACTGGATTTTCCCCTTACACTTTGCTTCAGTAAATCCTAAAGATAATTTGATTTTAAAAAGTAGATGGTGACTAATCCTTTTTTATGATGTACTTTATTTCTTTTTCATTTATGCACATAAATCCAAACAAGATAATTGAATGATTGTCAGTAGGGATGCCATTTGCTTTCACAAAATTTAGCTTGACTAGGCATGGACCAGAAGAGATTATAGAATGGTCTGTTGCTTATCATCCTTCTATCTGTTAGCACAAAGTTTGTTTTATCTACTCTGCATGCCATGAAATTTGACAGGTACAGTCACCCCATGGTCTTGTCAGTCCAAAATGAATATGTTGCCACTCAGACATACAGGATGGTTAGCGCTATGATGACCATAAGGTTTTCACTGAAGGACTTTTTATGATATCAGGTTGATCCTAAATGAAATGGTGCCGATCTGATGTCCAGTATGGTCACTACAGTGACCATTTTCAAAATGTTTTAATCGCACCCCTCCTGAATGGATGGTCATATTATTTATAGTTCTTGCTAAAATATTGTATGCATTTATCTAAAAACAAAAGTATATAACAATAAAGATATATATCAATAATCATGAAATCACATTTACATTTGAAGATCACATATTTTAGCATATTAAATCATTTCTGATTTACACCTTTTCCTTTATAACAACCTAAATTTGTTTTACGAACATTTAAACTGCTTTATTTGCTAGTGATCTGCTATTTTTCACTTCATTCAGTTACAATAATTATTTTCTCCAGTCTTAAAATTTGTCTCTGTTTAGTTGGAGGTTCATCCATTGTTTTAAGGTTCTATGTGTTGATATTGTTAGTGCTCAGTTGTAATGTTGAACATAAAGAGGGTTGTTACTGGGCTTTGGGAAAATATGAAAAATCTAAAATGTGCATTGCATATCTAACAATTAATGAAATAAAAAGAAACTATTATCTCATCCAGAAACAGAACCAAAAGTCAACAGCTTCATTCAAAGAAAAAATACTGGGAACAACTCAGTAAAGAAAGTGTAACTCCATCCCACAGACTTGAATAGACAACAGCTTTGTGATTGGGATATTATCACTTAACTTTGGGGGAAAAACAACAAACATCACAAGTTTTATACACTATCAATTAAATCCTGCAAATGATTCTCTCTTGTTGGTTTAATAGACAATGACCTTATTCAACCCCAGGCAATATGGATTAAGTCTAAAGACAATGATAGCCACATTTCTTTTTTGTGTTTTTTTAAATTCCTTTTATGTTTGTTTTTGATGAGAACAATTGTTAATCAAGCAGTCATTGTAACAATTATGTATAGGTCAGTGGTGTCTGTTTTCACAATGCTGTCATTGATAGGGATGCTGGGTCCTACTCATACATGTGATCTTTGATAAGGCTGGGAAGCATGCTAAGTGTGGGAATAATGAGTCTTGTTCCCTGCTTCATGTGCTCCCTGAGTTGCCCTTCCCTATACATATCAGAGAACAACATAGGGAGTGTACAAAGGAGGGAACCAGACTATGTACTTTGGTCTGGTTTACAATAGAAACTATAAAACAGTATAAGCATACCTTCAAAATTTCAGATATCGGTAGCCAGCCTTTTTTTTCGGAACATTATGAGCAATCGTTGTTACAGGGATTAAATAAGGGTAGGTGGAGTTGATACTCATTTTTGTGATGCAGTTGTTTATAGCATTGTCAAAATGCATATATTGCCAAGACATCATGGTCACTGGTTGCATTCAGCATTTATTTAATAAAATTGACCCATGCATTATGATTGTGGTTGGAAATGACAGGTGGTCAATCATAGTAGAGGTAGCTAATAACAGTTTTTATTGTACAAATGGTTTTACACTACGTGAGATTAATTCTTTGTGCAATTGTAGGCTTTTACACTGAATTCACATAAATATTTGAGTTTCCGAAAATACAGTTCCAAACAATGGAGTGAAATGCCCAGTTTATTTGAATGTTATATTGAACTCTACTGAGGTATTCTTTCCAAAAATAGTGTTTTATGTTCACTAGGTGCATTCCATCCAGGAGTTCCAGTCCAGCCTATGTGTTTACGGTATTCCAACGAACTGGTGAGTGAATGAACACAAAGGTACACTTCTTTCCATGCAGATACCTAAAAAATCTGTTTTCAATGATTTTGTTAATAAATGCTTCCCAATAACATCACTAACAGACAATATTCTGCCAATTTTACTGGTATGGTGGGCAACCTGGCAGTTTCTCCTATATGTAATCACCAAAATGTACCATTTTTAACAACTGAAGCAAAGTCAGTTTATAAATCACAAATATAGATACTAACAGAAAGCTTGATTTGTGTATGTAATTTTCGGAAACGTATCGTGAGATAGGGTTAGAGTTAGGGTTAAATAACTGAAATTATTTCAACTTTCAAACACCATAGTCAGCAGTAAATCTGCCAGCTGACCCCAAATATAGTGGCTTATGATGTCATTCGGGAGCTATCTATATTAATGGCATGCAATTTAAGGAAAAGAATGTTCATGAATAAAAGATCATTGTACATTATGCATTAAAATGTTCTTAAGTGGATCCAAAGAAAATTTGCAGAATTGAAATTGTTATTGAAGTAAAAGATGTCACAATCAGCTAAAACATCTTCAAATTAAATTTATTCCTTGTGAAGTGAGGCATCATGCACAATGCTGATAAATGATTGCAACTCAGTATGGATTTCATACAAACACTTTATTTTAAAATCAGATATCGATGCATCATAGTTTTTGACAATCATTTTATCTTTTTTTGTCTACCTAATCTATATTTGTGTGTCTGTCTGCAAGGAGATAGGTAGATAGTCAATGTTATAATGGTGCAAAAACACTTACTGCCTGGCATTAAATTACATCCAAACTCAGAATGGTGTAGACACTCATTGGCTGGCAGTTATAGCATTACAGCCAAAGTCAGAATGATGCAAAAAGTCATTGCCTGGCAAAGTTATAGCATTGGATTACAGCCAAAATCAGAATGGTGCAAATCTTCTTTGCCTGTCAGAGTCATAACACTTAACTGCATTTTAGAATTGACATTAACTCATAATAGTTTAATTGCAATATTGGCCTTACAATGCAGATATTTGGCAGATCTGTATCAACAGTTCTATTACATAACTGTGTTTCAATATTTTAACTATTAAGCTTTGATTGATTTCACTGTTTGAGCATTAGCTATAAATAAACTGCGGTACTTGGAATGATTGATAGATATAGATGTTTTAGATAGGTATGTATCTCAGTGGTGCTTTGTGGCAAAACAACACACACAGGTTATTTAGTGCCTAGACAACTGGAGTAAAGTGCCTTCGCTATAGGAATACACTGTGATAGCCAGCTCAGGCTGATCCAGTGTATGATTCAGACTCATACCTTTGTGTTCATAAACTGAATATGTTTACCCCAGAGATATGTAGCTTAAATATAAATTTTTATGCTTGTAGGACACAGTCACTTGGACATGGGATGGACCTGGAGCGTAAGTGACCATTGTTTTATTAGCTATGCCGTTCTTATAGGGTGGTCTTTTGTCTGTGATCAGTTGTTTGTCTATTAGCACAAATTATTGTTTGACCTTCTAAACAGTTGGGATGGTTACCTTGCACACACATTCATCTAATTGTCTTGTTGTAAAGAAAATGGTCCTGCATGAATATCGAATATTGCTGCCACAATGCTTACTTGAAAATCTTGTGATAACTGCTTCTCCTGAATGGATGGTCATATCAGCATGGTCATATCGACTTCGACTTTTCATTAGGAATGAAATGATTTATCATTTTTTATTTTGTACTGATACACTTATCAATACAAGTTGTGGAAAATAGATACAAAATGATACTGACTGTATGCAAGTTATTTTAATCATCAGCCGTCATGAATAATTATTCATTAGTCTTGTTATTTTTTTAAATTAATAATTCTTCTGATATTTTTTGCAGGCACGGGCATGCATTTTTGGTAGTAAAAATGAAAATGGCTATCGGGGAAAACTGACTATCCTTCTACAAATAAACACAAAATAACATGGTTTGAATTTCTCACTCCTCACCAGATCCATGCTATTTGTCGTATCCCAACAGCATGTTCAGCATATGGAGACAATTCCAGATGTGTTCTGCATGTGTAATGAAGTTCTTTACTCATTTTGAATAACCACATTTATGTGGTGTCCTGTCAGGGTAAACAAAATCCACCAATCAGAATTTAAGGTTGCCTAATTCCCTGCATGAAAAACAGGAAGTATTATCATAGTAGAGAAACTCCATGATAAAGGTGGTAATTAATTGATCTGTAAAGAACTTAAACAGAGATGCTTCCAGAGTGCATGATATTTTATGGATCATGACATCTCAGTGACTAGTACATCATGACTTTGTAGAAATTGAATTTTATTCCTCATTGCCTCACACAAGTCTTGTAGGTTATATGCCAACTTTTTAATTATTTCCTTTTTAATTTTGTTTTCTGTTAATTGTAAAATATGCAAATAAACTAAAGTTGACTCAGTTCTGCAACTTCAACCCATATGTTGTGATGATTTCATGAAGGAAAATATGAAAAAAGTTGATCCAACATTTCTTGTTTTTGTGAGTCATTAACTGTTTATATTTTGTTTTTCCTCACAGGTTTTGCCAGTTCTGGCTGACTTTATGTCAGTTTCATACAAATCTTGAGATAGAGGTAAGTAAATTGTAACAATTTTATTGAAACTGAAGCCTACTTGGTGATCAGGATTTACATATAGTTTTTGCCTTAAAACCTGATAATTCTAAAAGATTACAATAAATCCAGTCTTTTTTCAAAATGAATCAGAACTTACTATTCTGACTAAATGTCCATGTATAAAAGATTGTTCAAAACGATGTAGAATTTTTTGCGGTTGCTGTTCCCATGGCAACATCTAGATCTGGTTACTAAAGAACGCTTTCAATTTATATTGCTGAAATTACAGTTTTTTTCAAAACTCAACTCAAACCTCCCCACCACTGTAAAACAAATTTCTTCATCCTTTAAGATTCTCAATTCACACTAAAAACCTTTAAGTTTATGAAATTTGAGGACACACAGAGGCCATCTTGAAAATCTTGTTATTCATACTCCTTCTGAATGAAAAAGAATAATCCATGGGGTTTTCACCAGAAGACTTGTTATGATGTCTACTTGGTCCTAAATAAAAATGGCGCTGCTCTGATATTCAATATGGCCATTTGAGCAGCCATCTTGTAGCACATAGAAGGACACCATCAAAGAGCACACAGGACCATGCGCAAAAAATCACATGGAAAGATACTGTACCAAAAGAGGGGCTCCAAATGAGCAGGGCTCCAAGTGGCAGAGTGGTGTAAAGTGCTCACCGTTACATATCACTGACCCCCCCTCTCTCTCTCTCTCTCTCTCTCTCTCTCTCTCTCTCTCTCTCTCTCCATAGCTCTGGGCTAATATCTGTGAAATGACAAACGTAGAGGATTTTCATTTCTGTCATGATATCTAGGTACATATGAATGATGGTAAAATTTAAGTCAAACTGACTAAAGTATGAGTGTGTGTGTGTGTGTCGTGCACATGCGCATGCGTGAGAGAGTTTTACAGTCAACTGACCAGAGAGAAGGGGGAAAGAGTTTATTGTTGGTGGTACTGTTACTAGAGCCAAAAAATGACTTGGATCAACTGTAAATATATTAAAATATTTTAATTACCTAATTGTTGGTTCATCTTTTTGCTTAGTTCATAATAATAATTTATTAAAATTTTAGTTTATGCACAACTTGATAATCTTGAGTTATTCTAGATACATATATTGCTGGTTGTGTGTGGGGTTTACTCTGATATTGACAATGGAAGGAGGAATTGGTGTAATATGACGTAAAGTCAATTATAAGGCTTAGTCTGTGTCTAACCAGGGGATAGGGGTACTGTACATGTACCTTGAAATTGAGAGGCAGACAGGGAATTAGGCTGTGAGACTATTATTAGCCTCATACTGGCTGTCTGCTTGGGGCTTGTAGGGAGAGTACATGGGGTTGTGTGGCAGGAGCAGAAATATTCCTATTGGTTGGAATTGCCAGCCACAGTCAAAGACCCAACCACATTAGAGAATCCTAAATTACCTTGTCTGATCATATAGAGTACATGACCAGTAACACCTCGGAGTTTCAAACATGTGACCAGTCACTTTTCTGGTTTCAAAGGTACATTAAAGGAATGTACAGTTTCAGTTCACTCGATGGCTATTTGAAGCTACAGACAAAAGGTTTAGAGTTGTTGCATCAAACAGTTCTTATAGTTTTAGGCTAAAATCTTTACCTTGGGTGTTTTTCACAGTGCTGTTGTGAAATTTTTTTCTGTGTACAGTAGTAAGCATTTTTTCAGCCTTGTGTGTTGTTCACATTTTTCTGTGTACATTTCTAAACATGGCTGACAGAAATTGGACAAGCTGTCAAAAGAATAGAGTCTCCCCTCTGGCTTGTCCAGTCTCCCCAGCTGTTACAAACTATGATCTGATATTGCCAGAGAACTGGTCACTCTCTAAGCTTAGACAGGAGCTTTCTAACCGAGGCATTAATTTACATCGGGGATCGAAAAAATCGTGCCTTATTTGTTTGTTCAAGGAATATAGCAGCAACAATGATATTGATACCCAACATGTGTTTGGAACAGATAATTTCAGCCATGCACAACCGGAAGTTCCATCAATCCAGCTGAATGTTCTTTCAGTATCAGAATATTGAAGACAGTGTTGTCACTACGAAATGCAGTGGTTACAATGGCAGAAAATGTTCACTCATTTCTTGATTCCAGGAATATTGCCGTGAGGGAAGCATGGACCAGTGCAGTACGTTTTCCTTCTGAACATGCAGAATCCTTATCATTGGAAGTATCATCGGAAGTCCCTGTCAGGGAAAATGGTGCAGCGATAGGGGAAGACAACTCCCATCCTGTTTGGGAAGATTGCAACATAATGTCTGATCCGTTCGAGAGTATGTTTTCTAATTTCATACAAATAAAATATGGATTCGCAGCTGACTTCTTGCCATTCGTCGAGACAGTGTGCATCCGAATATTTGCAATTTCAAGAAGGTAAAGACGTTAACCTGGCCTCCCTCTTAAAACCTTCTTATGTTGGTCCACACTTGGATCACTCTACCATTTTAAAAGAAACACGAGACCGTTGATTGAATAATTCCCTCACTTTGCTGCAATTTATTCAAGCATTTGGTATATTATTGAGATGGCTTCCAGATATATCGGCAAAGGGTTTTATGAATATCATAAGATGTTTTCGGCCTACGATATTACAACTTGAAAGTTGATTGGTCAGTGAGGAACAATACATTTATTTTGTTCCATATTCACAAATTGTATAGTAGTTGCTTGTGCACTCTGTAACAGCACACTGCATTTTTCAGATTTTTGTCCCGATCTGCTACACAAGACCCAACCCTCTGGGTTTCCCAGATTAGCATTTCCTGCCAAGACGTGAAAAACTGATGTCAATGGTAGGACTAGGGTGAAACATAATGGGAAATGCACTGTGACAACCTTCATGTTTGCTTAACTTGTAGGGCCGGGCACTCAGCCAACGCATGCAAAATCTCAAAAACAAACAATGCTCGACCAGAGGAGATAACCTGCACTAGAGGCCCAGTGAACGTATCCCAGTTAGAGTTGGCATCTCACTCTGATAAGCAAGTTGTTAAATCAACCATTTAGCAGGTTCTGTCCATGGTGCTGACACTGGTCAGGGCCAGTCGCATACTGTCTTTTGAATGTAAAAAATTGCAATCAGCTTTGCGGGAGACAGACATTGTTTCAAACCTATTTCAGCATGAACTGAATAATGGTTATGTCATAGGGCCCTTTAAAAAAAAATCCATATCACTTGTATCATATTAGTGCACTGGGTTTTGCAGCAGGCAAATATTCTGGTAAAAAGCAGCTTGTGGTTGATTTATCAGCCCCTCATGACAATTTGGTGCACCCTAGTCTTAATGCTCTGATCGACAAAGATGAATGCTCACTTTCCTATGTAACTATTGACCATGCCATTGCAATTATTAAAAAACTAAGTATTGGCAGCTGGATGTGTAAAGCTGATATAAAAGATGCTTTTAAACTGGTGCCCATTAAGGAGTCACTTTGGCCCTACTGTGGTGTGAAGTGGGACAAGAAATATTATTTTTATACATGGCTGGGTTTTGGCAGTAGGTCTAGCCCAAAGATCTTTAATTCTTTCTCTGACACAATTTACTGGATTTTACACAACGACTATGGGGTTGAGCATGTGTTGCACTTGCTGGATGACCTTCTTACAATTGACCCACCAGATAGTGAACGAGACAGAACTATGGCAATTCTCTCCCTGATCTTCAGCAAACTCAATGTGCCTCTAGCACCTACAAAAACTATGGGACCAACTATGCAGATTGAATATTTGGGTATTATTTTAGATTCAAATAACATGGAGGCCAGGTTACCTGTTGAAAAGATACAATGTATAACCAGTATTGTGCAGTAATTTGCTCATAGAAGATCGCGCACTAAAAGGGAGCTTCTAAGTTTGCTAGGACATTTGAATTTTGAATGTAGAGTGATATACCCTGGTCAAGCTTTTGTATCATACTTGATTTCTCTGGCAGCATCTGTTGAACAGTTGCATCATCATGTACATTTGAGCAGACTTGCAAATGTGGTCACTATTCTTGATACAATGGAATGGTATTTGGAATGGAATGGTATTTCATTCTTTTTAAATGACACAGTGACTCCAGTGGAAAATATGCAATTCTTTACAGATGCTACCCTGACAGGTTTCAGGGACATTTTCCCCCAAAACTAATTCCACAGGAAAATTTTACATTTATGGCTCTATTTGAACTGTATCCAATCATATTATCAATGGTGTTGTGAGGAAATCAGTGGACCAAGAAAAGAATTCTAGTGAACTGTGATCATTCTGCAACTGTGAAGATCATTAACAAAGTTCTATCCAAAATACCTCTCATAATGAAATTTGTTTGAAAGCTGATATGGTGTGCTGCCAAAGGACAATTCGTCATTCAGGCTCACCGTATTCCTAGTAGGGATAACATAATAGCTGTTGCTCTTTCTCAATTTCAGAACGACAAGTTCCGACACTTGGTGCTACACGAAGATCTAACTCCAGCGATGTGCCCCCCGGCTTCAGAGTTGATGCCATTTTGACAAAAAATGTGCAAGACTTGTGGTTTTTATCAGTATCCAACAATACTAGGTTGGTGTACAGAACTGGTTTCCGGTGTTTAATAAAATTTTTGGCCATGTCCGGTGTTAGTGCACATGCTTACTGTTTGCCCTTACTTTCAGAAGATGTGATGATTTATTTTGTCACATACTGTCACACCAGACTGCAGCTGCATTACTCAACAATTAAGCTGTATTTTGCAGGGATTATATTCCATTACCTTCAGGCTGGCCATACTAACCCTTTCCTGAAGTCCGACAGGCTGCATTGTATACTTTGTGGAATAAAAAAGAATATTTCGAACAGTAAGCCCAGATTTCCTATTACATACTGGATGGTGGTGCAGTTATCAGCTATGTTAAGTGAGGGAGTATTTTCACCAGTTGTAGATTTGGTGCTGAAGTGCATGTGTCTGGTGGCATTCTTTGGATTTTTGCAATGTGGTGAATTCACAGTTCAGTCACAGCAGGACATTTCTTCTGTGAGGTTCCTGAGGATGTGGGATGTGACCTTTTCAACAGACAAATCAATGTTTTTACTGACCTTGCCATCTTCAAAACTGGACCCATCAGTAGAACATCCTGCACATTTTGGCTATTGCTTAAACCTCTTTAAATTTGGGAAAACAATATAGATTCATGCCTTGCATTTACATTTTGTATGTTTTAATAAGACTTTGTTTACAACAGAACTATCAATACAAACATAAATCCGTGATATGTTAAGCAAAATCATCAAATCACCAGCTGAAGCAAGTATATACATTTAAATGAACATTGAATACATTCAACAGTTTGTGATTGCTTGCACGTGAAGTCGCAGGTTTTAAGAGAGTAGTAATGAAAAATATATTGCTGTAATTAAATGTTTCATTTTGGGACTGATCGTCTTGATGATAAATGTTTGACGTCTATAAATCTATTTAACTTTGTATATATTTGCTAAAGTTCTGTGCGTGTAACTTCCAAATTCAGTTATTGATAATTCGATCTCACCTTAGCGGGATTTTTCATTTGATTCATACCTTTTCTCTCCTGTTTGAATACTAAGTAGACAGATGATGAAATAGGGGCAGATATAGCTCATTTAATAATAATAAAATAAATTTTGCATATCAAAGATGTCTTTTTAATATCTTTACATGTGTAAAATCTCGCTGTAAACAGGACATTTTAACTTTACAGATGGGTTGGATAATTAGGCATTTTCTGTACAACTCTACAATGAATTCATGCATAGTTCCAATAGCATTTTGATGAACTTCTTTCATACATGTCATAGGTTTTTTTGCCTGTATTGGATGACTATGGTATGAATGTATCGTTAGTTTCCCAACACTATTGTCTCATTTGCATGAAATATTAAAAAAAACTACCAGTAACTGTTATATAGACCAGCTTTTATTATTATAGTTTAGCTATGTAGTTGGTAAATGCCACTTGGATCTAAAGGAAGATACTACATTTTTGCGCTGTGTAATTTGATATCGGAGATTTCTCTATCAGTTTTGCACCATGCTGTTGAGGACATGGTTTCGGGCATGTTCATCTCCAACTTTGGAAGAAAGATACATTCCAAAATGATGAACAAGCACCAAATTTGTAAACGGGGACCTTCCTTCAAATCATGATTTTACATTATTGTAGGGGCCCCAAGTGGCCAAGTGGTCTAAAGCGCTGTCCGTTACGGATCACTGCCATCTCACCTCTGTCTGTGTGTTCAAGTCTAGGATTCGGCGAATGTGGATATGTGAGAAAGCTTGGCAGTAGCTTCTCGTGGGTCGGTGGTTCTTTTCGGTGATTTCCTGGTTTCTTCCTCCACCATTAATACTGGCCGCCAAGAATAGCCTATTGTGTGCTGAAAAATGGCATTAAGCCCAACAACAACAAGAACATTATTGTAGGCTACAATAGTTGGTAGAAGCAAGATTTTACCTTTTTTCCAACCGAGGACGTCTTTGGTTGGAGGTGTGTCCTTGGTACATTGGTGTGTAATCTCATGAATGACCTCGGTTGACACACACACACACACACACACACACACACACACACACACACTCTCTCTCTCTCTCTCTCTTTCTCTCTTTCTCTCTCTCTCTCTCTCTCTCTCTCTCTCTCTCTCTCTCTCTCTCTTACTCATTTCAGGTACATTTTTGTGAATTGCATTGTACTTTTTCTTTCTGTATATTCTGCCTTTTAGGTCCCAACCCTAAATTTTATTAAGTTATGATTAATTTAAAAAGAAATTCTTCCATTTACAGTTTTTGCCAGTGTATGTACCCAGTGAAGAAGAAAAAAAAGATCCCAAACTATTTGCCAGTAATGTTCGCCAGAAGATGGCAGAGTGAGTATTTCTTCTGAAGTTTAAACTAGATTTATTGTACAATAATTGTGAAGTTATAACAATTTGAATAGCAGCCATTTGGTTGCTGATATATTGGTGAATGAGGGTGAAGTTGAAAAAAAAACTCCCAAGTCAACCAATTATTTTTTTTTATATACTGTTTATATACTTTCATTGGCAAAATTATGTAATAGCATCTATCAATCCATGAAGATGTTAATATTTGCTTTTCAGCCCATAACTTTGTAACTGTTGGAGATATTTTCATGTAACATTGCTCTAGTATATATCTTGTATAGATAGTTGTATGTCACAGCAATGCCACATGCTTCAAGATGAAGGTTACAACAAGGAAAAATGTTACAAGGACTTATATTCTTGTCTGTTGAACCACTGAAAATATTTTAATGAAACTTTAACCAGTTATATCCTAACTGGACATATATCCCATTCCATGTCCCCTGCCCAGAATGTCAAGGTCACAGCAGCAAACGATTGCCTTTAAAATTTATCATTTAACATGATAGATATTAATTCTGTTCACAAAGTGTGATTTATTCTAGTTTGTGCTTTTGAAACAAAACTGAACATTTTGCATATTAGTTTTAAAAAGGAGCATCCATGTTTATTTTCACTTTACACCAGAAACATCAAGCTGTTTGTTCTGTAGCCTTTAGCATAACACTGATTGACTTGTCAAAATTCCTGACCTCCAGAGAATATATGATACATTTGCCACAACATAATTAAATATTTCTGGGGAAAGTACTGCTTGGAGAGGTTCAGTTTTCATCAATATAAATTATGTCATTTAAAGGAGTTATGACCTTGATTGTCTCCATAACTTGGGATTTTGCATCACAACTTTGTAAGAATTGTGAAATTGTAAACCAATTATGCATCATCACTTTATGTTGTATATTATAACCCAATTTTGCCTAAAGTTTTATGTTGTCAAGACTTTAAATGATATCCAGTGTTCTACATTATCATTTGTAGTTTGCTGTTATCCCTGAATGCTCATCATTCTCCTTGATTGACTGATTGCATTAACATTGATTATGGTGGCGCTCTACAGTTTCGTATTTAGCATAGGGTTAAAATTTTAAAGAAAAAGAGTTTCCCTGGGTTTCCTCACTAGTTATACTGGTTATTTAAAAGAGACTTTGTATATCTTAGGTATTTTTCAAAGAACCTTTAATTCCCTTTATTTTGATGTATGATTGATGGGTGTAATATGGGTTAGAGAGTCCATAGCTTGGCCTTGCTCCAGATGTGCACCATTCAAAAAAGTGCTAGCTCTACTTGCTCATTTTCACTTCTTGAACTTCAGAGGTAAATTGTAAAAAATAGAGCCGATAACTATTTATACATTTTATGTATTTGGTTATTCAGTCATTGCACTTTTAGAAGCTGGTATTGTCTAGTTTGGCAAAATTCATTTTCCATATTTTAATAGCTGCCAAGAATAGTGTACTTTAGACAAATTTAGGTTGATTTTTGGAGCACAAGAGAGCAGTCATTTTAGTCAGCACTGTCCTAAGATCATTTAAAATTTCCAAAAGTACAATATCCAAAGAAATTTCATCCACATTACATGAAAGTAGTATATAGGTATGCCAACATTCTCTCTACTGTGCATGTTTAAAATGCAAACAACTTCACCTTACATACATCACTCTCTCAAAAGTACATAATTGTTGAGCGCCACCTATATTGATTAACACCAGAATAAGTTTGATTTCCAGCATTGTTACATGTCATCATGCAGTTTCTTGCCCTGATTGCCCTATGCTCAAGGTTTGATTTCAAGCATTGTTACATGTCAGCATGCACACAGTTTCTTGCCCCGATTGCTTATGCTCAAGGTTTGATTTCCAGCATTGTTACATGTCAGCATGCACACAGTTTCTTGCCCCGATTGCCTATGCTCAAGGTTTGATTTCCAGCATTGTTACATGTCAGCATGTACACAGTTTCTTGCCCCGATTGCTTATGCTCAAGGTTTGATTTCCAGCATTGTTACATGTCATCATGCACAGTTTCTTGCTCCAATTGCTCTATGCTCAAGGTTTGATTTGAAGCATCATTACATGGCATCATGCACACAGTTTCTTGCCTGATTGCCCTATACTCAAGATTTGATTTCAAGCATTATTACATCGCATCATGCACAGTTTCTTGCAACGATTGCCCTATGCTCAAGGTTTGATTTCCAGCAATGTTACATGTTACCATTCACATAATTATTTGCCCCAGTTTTCCCCTGTGCTTTAAGTTTAATTTTTAGCATTGTTACTTATCATCATTCAGAATTTATTTCCCCAGTTTGCCTTAACCTCTTAGTTTGATTTCCATAGCATCACATGTACAGAGGATGTTGGATTTGAACTAATTATACACTCATTGTGAGACGTTGAATGAACTCAATATTCCATGGCAAAATTTTTGGGAGTTATTGACTCAAATTGCCCATCCACTTAACTGTCATTTCAGGAGAATAAAGGATACTTAGATTCTGTGTTTGGAATTTGATTCAGTTTTATGATTGATTTCAGTTTCTTCTATTCAATTTATGATTACTCAATAATCTGTTAACATGTCCACATGACATCTTGCCAAAACATTGGCTGTTTTTATTCTTACACTTTCAAAAAGGCATGCCAGGATATTTATACATATATGAGTGTAATGACTTTAAACTCCCACATTATTAGAGATAATGATAGTCCTGTGGTTGTGCAGATTATTTCAACACTTAAAATTTTAATTTTACCACATTGGGTGGGACAAAGAGGTAAGGGTGATTTTACAAAATTTCAGATAACACCAAAAAAATAGTCTTACATATTAGAAAATTTTGCTGGTATATTAAGTGATTCCAGTGTCAGCATATGTTAGACTGCAGAGCATGTCTTGGTCATACCCCAGTGTTTTTTTTTTTTGTACCTTCTGGGACAAAGAAACTATTGATACTCCTACACTACATCTGTATTTGCTTGTATTATGTATTATATTATGTGTTATGTTATGTTATATTATATTATATTATATTATATTATATTATATTATATTATATTATATTATATTATATTATATTATATTATATTATATTATATTATATTATATTATTATATATCATATCCTATCCTCTCCTTTCCTGTGATATATATCATCTCTTTTCATATATAGTATCATATCATATCATAACATATATAATATCATATTATAACATATCATATAACATCATTTCATAGATCATATCATAACATATATCATCTCATATCATATATCTTAGTGAGTGTAACAACCCTCTGTTGTAGATGTGTCCAACTTTATTTTTATTTCCTTTGTTGAGCCTCTTCATACCATCTACTCATACAAGTAGTCATTGATTGCAGCATTTATAAGCTCAAATTCATGACAAATATCACATAATTGTAGATAATTTTCATGTCACCCAAGTTACTGATTATAAACGTTTGCAGTTACAGTGTAGGAGTCTTAAACACATTGACAACAGTTCCTTTTTTGCAATAAATCAGTCACGAGGTATGTCGGCTTTCTTTATCAGCTGAGCTTCTCCCATAATACCTTTCAGTGTCTGGAGCCTTTGTTTCATATCTGTGACATCAGGGGACACAGAGGTTACAGATTGGGGTCAGACAATGTAAAATTCGGGTGGAGGACAGCATTCGAGTCGCATCCCTGCAGTCTGAGTGCTTTAGATGTAGATAGTTTTAGTAAGAGCGTTGAGTAGGATAAACATAGAGAAAGGTAACAACACAAATTATTTCCTTGAATATTTGTTTTAATTGGTTATTGCTACAAACAAAACAAAATATTATTAAGATTTAAAAAAAACTTTGTTAGGTATGTTTCCTCACACTCGTGCGATTTCTCACAAATGGGAAAGAGATTTCTGTAGCAGACAAAAGCTGTTTGCAGTGCTGTGTGCCCATACAATCTTTCTAAAACATTGTTACACTATATACTTTTCATCTGCTTGAAAATTGAGGCTTATAAAAAGTTCTTTCAAAATTTACTGCTTACACCCTCGCTCCTGTTTATTTTCAGCATAAGATAGGTAAGGTCTAAATAAATTCAAAGATTTTAAATATTTGTGATCATTTTCTTTCATCCAGAATTGTAAGATAAATTCTTGTATACTTAGAGATATAATCCAATTTTGCATTGATTTTATTCAGTCACAGTTCTTTTCTTGTTGAAAGTACTGCAGTATAAGTATGTTTGTTAATAGGATTTTATCACTTAGTGTATTATTAAAAATATTCTACAACATCAATGAGCAAAGACAAATTACCATGTATTAATGTAATATACAAATTCTTTTATCAAAAGTTGTCAATGAATTTATTTTTGTGTCATGTTCATTTCAAGATAAATTTCAATATAAGATAGTTTTCAATATAAGTTCTGGCAGCCATGTGTTTGTGTTTTATTTAATAACCCATTCAGGTTAGGAAAGACACATCAGAAACAAACCATTGTTTCAATCAGTAGCATTGTAGTCTAGTAGTTTCTTTTGGTTTATTCATTTTTCTCTCATATTTCTCTTTTCTTCTGTTTCTCTCAACATTTCTATTGTCTCTTTTGTTCAGATGAGAATGGGATACTAGGTACCGTTGCAGAATATCAGAGCACAGTTCATCCTTACTTGTAATAATATACTCCTCTAATATACTTTTCATTCATCTTTAATCTTATCATGCAACTTCTCAGTTCTCACTAGCATGTAGTGATTTTGTAGAGAACTATTGTTCTAGAATGAACAGATAGTAAGCAGTAGTTGCATTAGCTATGTAGCTGTATAGCTCCATCCAAGCCACAATTGTTCTCTCTCTCTCTCTCTCTCTCTCTCTCTCTCTCTCTCTTTTTTTTTGATTGGATTTGTATCTGTATCCAGTGTCCTGCGAGAAATTTCTATCATATCATATATCATATCATATCATATATATCATATCATATGTCATGTTGTAATTCACATACCCATGCATGTAATCATTATTTTTTAGGTGATTATCTTGTGAAGTTTTTGTTGCATTGAACTTGTTTATGAATATAACTGCTTGCATTTTGCATAATTTTATAGTTATAATAATATTTTAAAAAATTGGCAGTGTTTCTCTGATTTCTTTCTGTTTTCAGTTTTGATTGATAAAACTAGATTTTTAGCAGCATTCAGAAAACAAAACTTCTGAGCATTATTTTGATTCAGGACCTGGATAAAACTTGCTTTTAATAAAATAAATCCAAATTTATTTAGTATATCTCAAATGCTATTTTGAAAGGTAAATACATTTTTTGAAAAAGGCAATTTTTCTGTTTATATCATTTTTAAAAATATTTATGCTATAGCTGTTTTAATATTGTGTCAGAATAAGAGTTAAATAAATATGACCATCTTGAGCATGTATATTTTGAGTTGGGGCAAGTGATTTATTTTTATAAGCCACTTGCCCTAGGCCTGTGTGTGAAAAAATATTTCTTTGAGCACTATATTTTAGTTTGATTTTTATCTTCCAGATGTCTTAAAATTCCAGTGACAGATCACACATTTGATGATTGTCGACTTATGCTGCAAGCACAGAAGCTTAAAATGCCAATGCAAGCTGGCATTGTTGAATTTCAGAAGCTCCACAAAAAGTTGGGGTATGTCTCTTGAATCTGGCAGTGTTTAAGCATCATGTTCATTATGCATGGAAGGTATAGTTTGATCCCTCCTAGAGATTTTTTTCTTGAAGTTATTTTTGAACATATGAGAATTTTGTTGGAAATAATAAAAAGCTCCAAGAGATTTTTTTTCTTGAAGTTAGTTTTGAACATATGAGAATTTTGTTGGAAATAATATAAAGCGTGTGCCACTGAAGTTACATCCACAAAAATATTATGCCAAAAATGAGAGATCATTGTAAAAAGTTGAAAACCTGACCCAATGTTTAGAAAAATATATAATAAAACAACTGTTTCAAAATATAACACTTTTATATTTTATTAAGAAACATGAAAACCTAAATGAAATTGACATTGAAATAGACCTGTTGTTATTGATCTTGAGATAATACACTGGTTGTGGTAAAAATAAACCTTCACTAAAAATTGAAATTTTTAATTTGTAATTAGAAACATGAAAATCTAAATGAAATTAACATAGAAAATGGAAATATTATTTACATAAAGATGAATTTGCTATAAAAGGTCATCAGAAGTGTTTAAATAATTTCATGATTGCTACTTTGAAAAAAATATTTTTTTTTTAGTTTATTACAACATGATCTAGACACTGTCCTTGGCATGTTTATGTTCCAGTGTCTGTTATGATAATTGTTGTATCTACTCACCTACCAGTCTGTAAACATTACTAGGACTTTGTGATTATATTGGAGGTATACTTAATGTTTTAATGTAAAATTATTAATTAAACATGGATGGTTATATTTGTTCAAACTCTTATATTATTTGTCAAAATCTTTGTACTAATGTTGATCAGATGAAGGTGTAGAAATATCCATGTTTAATAATATCCGCCATCATTTAAAATGCCAGAAGAACATATGGCAAGATAAGTTCATTATCCATCATCTGCCTTTTATCTTCCAACGTCTGTCCATTAGCACAAGTTTGTTCTTGCTACTCCTTCTTAACTATTTGGATGTCTGTTGTAAAAGCACATTCAACCCATCAACTAGTTGGTAATAGTTGTGTTTCAGCATCCGTTAAGGCTGCTACAGCACTTATCTTGAAAATCTTGCTATCATTATTTTTGTCAGGACAGGTATTCAGCAGAAGACTTCTTAGATATCTACTTAGTTCTAAATTAAAATGGTGCAGCCCAAACATCCAGTATGACCATCAAGGTGGCCATTTTGAAAATCTTGTTATTATTATGGAAAATTATGTTGACTACTTATGGTGTCTAGTTGGTCCTTAATGAATATGGTGCTAATATGATCTTGCAGCCAGTATGGCCACCAATTCAGTAACGTTGAAAATCTTGTTTTTGCTACTTCTCCTAAAGAAAAAGTCATTTCAACATTGGGGTTTCACCAGCAGACTAATTATGATATCTAGTTGGTACTGAATAGAATAGTGCTTATCTGACAATTAAATATGGCACCATAGCAGCCATCTTGAAAATCTTTTTGCTGCTGCTCCTAAATGATAAGTCATATTGATAAGGGATTGTCACCAGAAGACTTCTTATTGTTCTAGTTGATATTGAATGAAAATTATGCCAATGTTTATTTATTATTGCTGCCGTTGTGGCTAATTTGAAGATTTTATCAATGCAGACTATCAGAAATTGTTCTTTGTAGATAAAAAAGAATGGAATTATCTGAATTCCTGAAAATTCTTTTTGGTCAGTAGAGTGCTAACCTCTTTCAAGGACTCGTAAGTTGGGAGAAATGATAATTTTTTTTCCCAACCGTGAAAAGTCCTTGAATTTTGCAAATATTGATGAAAGTAAAAACAATCAGGGAATTTTCCACAAACACTTGACTCCAGAAACAAGTACGTAATTCAGTCATAACTGAACTGATCATGAGTTAAATTTATTGAGTTTTGACTAGAATCTTTGGAGGTTACATTTTGGATCATTTAGTTGCTTGCCATAAACATATTTGTTGAGCTGATCCAAATGCTCAATGATTAGATTTGGCTAATAAACTGGTTTTTTCATAGCTTGATATTGACATAGAAGTTTAAAAACCAGTCTGTAATCACTAGAAGCCAACATGATGGTGGCAAAGCGTAGCCACTCACTAAATGACCTAGCAAACTTAAATGCTGTTACATCGAGTCATAATCTGCTGAAAGACATTATGAAATTATAGCATTGATGAAATGTGACCTGGTAATCGCGATTTGCATTGCTAGTGTTATAAGTACACAAATATCGCAACCTACATATTAATGACATCATAGATCCAGTAGTCACATGATATCAATAATAACCTGTTTCAAATGTAAGAAAAAATAAAAAAATTAAATGAAAGTTGTATACTGTTTGTAATAAAAAGAACTAAACTGAGATAATGCCGAATTTTCTATATATTTATTCCGAGAACAACTACACAGGTTTTATTGTATCATGTGACTAACACACTAACATGAGCTCAGTGCTTGCTGAATCTGATTGTCCAGATTGCTTGCTACATCATTAAGTTTCTGGTCTTTGTTTTCAAAATAAATATTTTGAGATTTATATGCTCTTTCTTCTTTTTACAAACAGTATCTGACTTTCATTTAATATATTTAAATTTTTGTACAAGATTAGGAGTTAGCTGTTAATATCACATGACTGTTGGACTTGTGATGTTGAAGTATATGATTTGTGTAGACATGTGACTAGTAATGCAAATAACAAGTGCCGTGTCAGGTTTCATCTTGCTGTAGTTTCATCTAGTCTTTTGGTAGATAAAAGACATAACGATTATAATTCTAGCCATTTGTGAGAAAATAAATTATGTTCCTATTTTTTAAATCAAGGTATCACTCAATATAACATCATTTAAATTTGCTAGGCCTACTGGTAAGCGACTACCATTTATCACTACTGTATCATGGCTGAAAATTCCAATTTTTTTTATAGGTAATTACTCTGACCCACCTCCCAACCTAAATGCCCAAATGGGAAAAATTTTGTTGGTATATCTGGAGGAAACCCGGATTAGAAAACAAGCTGCCATTCTTTTTAAGTCAAATTTGTAGTTCAAAATGTCAAATCTCTGAGCTGAACTTTGATGCTAACTATTACACTGTGACATGTAGTTTGAAGCATGGATTCAAATCTTATTTAGGTCACAGGAGATATAGGAGATTGTTGTCCTTTGTATTGAATATCACAAAACTATAAGAGCTCCTGTAAGTATCAATACAAGCTTTTAGGTTTGGTTCATCAGATTACTAGCAAACATATGTTGATTTTACAGAAAATTCAATGTTACAGTAGTATATAAATTTTTATGGCTTTTTTGTAAAAAAATTTAAATCAAACATTTTTGTAAATGATTTTTCTAAATCATGGATTTTAACCAAATCATCTTGAGGAGTTTGTTTTTTGTAAAATTCTTGTTTGGGGCTTTATTGGCACAGATTAATTCAGGCTTTAAACTTTTTTCTTTACAAGATAATGTTCTGTTATTTTTTTTATACTGTGACAGAAAATGTTTATTTTGTTTAACATGCATATAGATTGTATATCTTTATTTTCAGCTCATTATTCAGATTTGTTTAGGATTAAATGCTTGAAAGAAAAAAAAAATTATGTTCATTATGTTTCCTTGTACCTACATAATGCAGGTCAGCAAAGTGAAGTTACAATTTTAATTTTATAGATTAAAACTACTTTACATGCCAATTTACAGGAATATACAGTAGTTGAACTTGTTTCAAGTGATACATTTCTTGGTTTAGTGCATGATCAACTTGTCTGACTTAGATGTGTTGGTGGTCTTGAAATATAAAAATCTTTGATTTTAAAAAATGCATATTTTATCATCTTCCAATAACCCATTGTAGATAGGGTTATCTGAACCTTAGCTAGCAAAGATGATGCTTTATAAGTAATGGTTATATGTCATATGTGAACCCTGAAAAATCCTGGAAATGACCTGGAAATTTATCTTTAAAAAGCATGTGAACCACATTTCTAGAAATCTGAGGCCAGACCCTAATGAATTTCTTTCATTCATACTTGAAAGAACTGAAAAAGATTTAATTTGGTCCTACCTACTGGCACAACTTTTTGTCAGACTATTCACAGAGAATCTGGCAAAATTAAATTGCAAGCTAAAACTATGTAGTTTTTGATTACTTTGACAAAGAGGAGTATGGAGACTCAGTGGTTAGTGTGCAAGACTTGGGACCAATAGGGTGTGGGTTAGAATCCTACCACTAGATCTGTCTTTTTAGGACACTGTGGTGTGTTCTTGGGAAACTCAGTTTAATCAAGTTGCCTCAGCACTATATAACATAATTGTGTTTCTGAGCTTAAAAATACCAAATGAAACAAAATTATTATGTATGACAAGGTGGGCATTGTATCGGAAATTACAGTTCCTCTGTACAGTACGTAAGATTAGTAGGGTTTAAATGCATTTTTCAGTACAAGAAAGGCTATACATGGCAGTCAGTATAAGTAGTGGAGGAAGAACCCAGGAAAAATCTGGAAAGAACCACTGACCCATGAGAAGCTACTGGCAAGCTTTCTCACATACCCACATTGGCTGAATCCAAGAATTGAACCCACGCAGACACAGGTGAGATTGCAGTGATCCAAAATGGGGATCACTTTATACCACACAGCCTCTTGGAGCCCCTCGGTATGTAAGATGTATGATGTAAAAAATGTGAATGAATATTTGTTTCCACATAAGAAACTTGGGTAATATAAAGTTGAGAGTTTGATTGCTAACAAATGTAAATAATCTGCATTTAAAGGGTGCATTGTTTTCTTATATATTTCTCTTATCAGTGGGTTAGATTTGTAATTTTTATCTTAATTCAAGTATCATATTTTTGTGAAAGTGCTTCAAAGATACATATTTTTATTGATTTTTTCAGTCTTCTCATCTCTTGTAAAAAAAATACCTTTGAAAACAGTCGCTTGGGTGGATCAAATGGGGGGGTACATATTTATGCACGACATATTGATTTTATTATATTTACTTTATCTTCCAATAAGGTCAGTGTGTGTGATGATGATTTTACTATCATGAAATTAGTTCATACTGTTGCCAGAAAACAACCAGCCATTTTCTAATTGGTTGAGATGTGAATTATGGAGATTCTAGTCATTTTGTGAATGTCTATGATGTAAATTATAAAGATTGATCACTATTTTGATTGTAATAATGCATTATTGAAACAAAGAAGGAGTTAAAATTCATATATTTGTGCATTTTTTGAAAGAATTTCCTTCATTCTTTTGTTTGTAAGTGTGTAAATTATACCATTTTTATTGTAAATTTCACTAAAGTTGGAAATGACAAATTGTTGTTCATATTTAAGCATGATGTAGTTCATTGAGTGTATAGTTTGTACAGCATTTTGTGGCATTTATACTTTATCAGTATTAATGTTTGTTTAGAGCCTTTCCAGAAAATGTATTTCTAGAAAATCATAGGTAACGCATAGCACCATTTTTACAGCAGTAGCTGACATTACTTGTCGCATTGTCATTAACAGTAGCATTCTATTCAGTTCTGTTATGCTACTACTTGTACACTGTTGAAATTTTCTCGTGGGTCGGTGGTTCTTTCTGCAGATTTCCCAGTTTCTTCCTGCACCATTAATACTGGCCGCCATGTATAGCCTATCATGTGCTGAAAAATGGCGTTAAGCACCAGAACAACAACTGTTGAAATTTTGGAAATGAATACATTTTTCTCATGAAGTACTATTTTCCCCACAGTGGTGAAAATTAACATTTAGCACCTGAAATTTGTGCCATTTTTTTTAAAATCCATAAAAAATTCTGAACCATTCAAATAATTGCTAGTCAGGACTTACCATGCAGGTGGCAATCTTGAATACTGTCATTACCTTTTAATACTTTTTTTAAGATTATGTAAGATTTTCATTTTATGAAATATATCATAGATGAAAACTTTATGGACCAATTGAATATCTTTGAGAGATAAGTTGTTTAGTCAACAAAGTTTTTTATAATTATAAACATATTTAATTTTATGTGTAGGTTTTTTGTGTGTTTTTGGATTTTTATTCGAGCTTTAACAATTTGAGTCAAGTAGCTATGGTGTCTGCATTCTAGCAGTTTATAGTGATGTCTAGCATTGGGACATCATACCACAGACATGTAGCATCATGTTCCACCAAGTCACATTATCCTGACACCAGGCTGACCAGTCCAAATACTAACCTTTTAATGCTGAGTGCCAAGCGGGGCAGCTGCTAGTATGGTATGACTCGGCCCAGGCTCAAACCCGTTACATCCATCACCTGAGTATTCAACTTCGATCACTGGATCTTAAAACAACAGTTTGAGTTCAGTCTAGTAGTTTAGGTTACTATCTTGGGGTACATGGTAATGAAATTGTTCTGTATTTTGGATACAATTCTGAAAACTACCATATGTAACAGCATGGAGGATTCTCTTCCAACAGAGTTACCTTAGAACAGATGCAGAAATTGCTTGAGAAATTTGGCAGTATTAACTATAGAGCAGATGGTCTTATTTCCCTTGAGGAATTCTCCACCTACCTCCAGATACCAGTGAATCCAGCACTTGAGGAAGTCTTTGCAATGTATGACAGAGTAAGTGTATATTCAGTTTGCAATCCAGAAACAATAGAGGTCTTAAAAAGAAAATAATCTTGGAAGTTGACAAAATTTATGTAATTGTATATACAGTTATTTTGTACACACCTAATCCTGAAAATCATCAGCATTTTTTCATACTTAAATTTTTCTACTTAGAAGTTTTGTTTTACTAAAGACATTTAAAATTTTTTAATTTGACTTCAATCTAAAATATGGAAACAGAAGTTTTAGAGAATTAAAGCATACATGTAGATATTGTACAAAAGCATAAAAAATAAAGCAGTCTTTTAATTTTTATGTATTTTTATTAAAATAGAGTGTACACTGAAGTTGCTAAAAAATTTTGGCCTTTTTATATGCCTGCCATTATTAAGTTATGATGTCTGTGCATTCATCCATCCATCTGTTACCCTTTCTTTTCTATACAATAATTTGAGTTTTGTACCAGGTACCATTGCTTGACTTATGCTGTATTATGACCTTTGTTTTTACTCTCATTGACAAACTTAGGAATTAATTTGTTTAATGGTGCCTTAAAGTGTAATCAGCCAAACCAAACCAGGGATTGTTTGTGTGTTTCTGATGCTCAGTAATTACCCATCTGGACTCTTTACTTGATGCTCAGTAATTACCCATCTGGACTCTTTACTTGATGCTCAGTAATTACCCAACTGGACTCTTTACTTGATGCTCAGTAATTACCCATCTGGACTTTTTACTTTCATTGCCAAGCTGAAGCTAACAAAGCTTAAAATTGTATTGATGTATTTTAGTGCCTGAAAGACATGTTTGTAATGTTATCATAAGTGTCAGCAATATTTCATGGCATTTGATACATTCAGTGCTATTAGTCACAAATTTTTTTATATTTACCTTTTATATTTATACCTATATAAGACAAACTGAAAAGACTGCTATTTTCCTGAAACACTTTTATATTTAATTACGTTAGCAAAGATACCAATAAGCCTATTAAAAAAATCCAGAGAAATTCGATAGTATATCCCAGCTGATCCAAAGGTTAAAATTGAACCCACACCTTTCTGTTCACAACAGATTCAATGCCTTAACCACTGAGCCACAATACATACCCTAGGTGATGACCTGAGTTGTTTCCTAGTAATGACCAATTTGAAAGTGGGATAAGGACAGACCCAGAAATCTGTGGTGACTGCATAAGTTTATTACCTTCATGGTGCCAAATAAGTTTATATTTACGTAAGAATGTAGCTATGAAACAGTAAAGTATAAACTGTGAGTGTTTCCAGGTTGGTGGGTAGGTACGTGAAAGGAAGCAGGTTGTGATACCAGTTGCATAAATTATGCCCTTTTCATGCATGTTTGGAGAGTGGGTTATCTTTCCTCTAGGATGCCCATAGTAAAGGTAGGATGCTCAACATGCCCTCTTTCGGTTACTGATTCTCCTAATATTAATGTGATCAGGGGAATGTATTTGAACTGTTTTGAGGCATTACACAGTGCCAACAAATTTATGGGTTCAGTGCTGCTTACAATTTGAGTGTACTTTAAGTTAAGCTGGTTTTGTTTATTTGTTTTCGCTTATAAGGGATACATGTACTACACTATAGAAGGTAGGCAGCTTTAGTTGTTTTGTTGCATACATTTGTGAGTGAAATACTGGATTTAGGCATAAGCTAAACTAGCTACAGCTTAGGGCCCCAAAGTCTGAACTCAGTCTGAAGGGGCCCCTCAAATTTATTTTATACCAAATATGGCCTCTATAGCTTTCCATAGCTTAGGGCCTCACTTTGTCTAAATCTGGTACCATGTGAGTGCTACATGTTTATTTATATTACAATTATCTTAATAAGTTTATTAATAGATATGAAGTGCATAAGATTAATATTTGTTTAAGCATAAACAACAGTTGCTATCCCAGTCTACACCCATCCTCACTGTTCATGCAAAATTTGAGTCTGCCTCACAATCTTGTCCATCTATATGGACCTGTTGTTCGTGAAAGGTAGAGGTGCACTTGTGTACATTTGCACAGTAAACCTTCAGAGCACCATTAATACCATGTTTCAGATAATGTTTTAAACATTTTAAAAAATCTTTTTTTTGTTAGCACAAAAAAACAACATGTAAATATTTTTATTTTCAGAAATGCTTATGTTCAGTTAAAAAGGACCCAACATTGTGGACTCAAAGCAGTTACATAATTATAAATACAAAATTTGCACTTCTGTGTAAATATGCTAATAATATCATACTCTTGCAGAATATATTCTTTTTGACTTTTGGTTTTTTTTGCTCAATTCTGGTAAACATGTTTTGTTTTCATTTGCGTGTTTTTATGTAGCATTATAATTTTCTGTATATATTTCAGGATGGTTCTGGTACCATAGACTTTAGGGAGTATGTTATTGGATTGTCCCTAATCTCAAATCCAGTCAACAATGAGGAAACTATACAATTAGCATTTAAGGTAATGATGGATTGGACGCTTTGGATACCAACAGCATATCACAACAGATTTTTTATTTTTTGTCATTTGTTCCCAGCAATGTATGGTTGCTGTATGGTTTTACTGCTTTATATCTTTCTGTCTCTGCATCCATGCATTAGCTTTGATGATGTTACATAATTGCTCCTTCACTATTAAAGAGTCAGATTTCAAATGAGTGAATATTGTTGGAGGTGTTTTGAAGGTGTTGTCGTCACAAGGATAGACCAGCTTAACTTTGGATTAGTGAAGAAACCAAGACCAGTTATGAAAATGACATGTATTTGCTAATGTATATATGGATGGAAATTAATTTGGACCAACTCTAGATGTACAGTGACACTAACAAGCTAAATAATCAAATATTTATCTAGTACACAATTCAGGTCAAACAAAAAAATTTTGTAAATGGTCTGTATGTGTGCCGAATACTCCAGTTTCACAGACATGACACATTTCAAATGTTAAGAAGTTTTTCACACTTTTCCTAGTTAACTGAACACATTACCTGGTGCATATAACAAACATGGATTATATTCTGTTAATGTACCAGATGTGTACTTGTATGGTTCACATTAACAGATATAAAACTGTTCATTTGATGATATTATGAATATGTTATTTGCACAAATGACGTAAGTTGATGGAATTATACTGTTTATGAAAACACATATGTTATTTGCAAATAATTCCTTGAAAGGCATGCAGTTTTCAGCTAAGAAAAATTGGGGTGTAAAGACCCTAAACAATGTGCATGCTTCTTTTCTACTGAGTTGTTGCTTCTTTGGGGTGAAAATAAAAAAGTTGGTTATCATATGGCAAATGCCATATGGCTGGATCTCTAGTTGGGAAGAATTTTCCCATTTAGCAGTCACAGAATAAGGTGATGAAAATAAATATAATTACCCACTGAAACAAATGTGGGCAGAATTCTTGTTGTTTTGTGCAGTTTTATGAAGAGCATTTAATGAAACAGTCCTGCATTTTATATATTAAATAGGATTGCTTGGGTAATCTTTGATCTGAGTACATTGTAAAAGTGTGGACTCTAGCAGTCTTCAAAGAAAATTTTGCATCCTTCCTGGGGACACTTTATTACTAGTAATGTACATTAAATGAATTAATAGTTTGATGATCATAGAGTTAAATTAATTTATTCTTGAACTTGTGTTTGCATTCACAGTGAAAGAAAATGCATGGCACTGCACTGGTTTTGGCTAATGCTGGAAAGTTTGGCCTGGGTGAAAGAGTTACTCCCCTCATATATTCTGGGCAGTAAACACACAAGATCTGTGAGACAATGTTTCCTACCAATGTTTGGCTAAAAAACCCTATTTTCTTGAAATGAAAGTTCTAATGATTTTCTCTAATAAAATAAATAACTCCATAAATCTACAATTGCTAAACATGATTTTCAGTCCAATCCAATCTACCCAACCACCACCACCCCACAACCACCACCACCACTACCTTGGGACACAGTCACTAAATTTTACTGCACTATATGTGGTAATTAATAGTAATTGACAGCTGTCAAATTTGAGTCTGCTTAAAAGTAAATGCTGTCCTTATTGCATATTTAATTGGCTATGAGAAAGTAAGCTTTGGCCATCATTTATCAAATCCAGTCTCATTTGGTTGAAATAATAGGATATAGTCTGATTAATCCATCATAGTATGACAGAAACAATTGATAATATTGATTGTAGTAAATGTACATTGCCAAATTTTTCCATGGCCCATTTTGATGTGTTACGTAATTCAGTATCTGCAGTGATGACATAAATTATTTGATTTATTCACAGTTCACTACATGTTGGGGAAACAGCAGCTCATATTTATTTTTTCTTTATCCTTTTTTTAAAAGCATAAGCTGAATATGTAACTCAGTTTTGAGAAGATTCTACTGGAAATATGGAAATACATCAGTATCTTTGTAGGTAAAAAAGACAAAAGTAAATGTTTTTCTCAACACTGATGGCAGTGCAATGTTTTTCTTGCAGCTGTTTGATTCAGAAGATAAGGGTTACATCACTCAGCCAGAGCTGGCAAAGATGCTGAACAACGCATTTGGCATGGAGGAGTTAGATGTACAAGAACTCTTTGAAGAAGTGGATGCCGATAAAGATGGAGATATCTCATATGGTAATATCTTGAGTAAAGTATCCATGTTAACATTAAATTCAGAGTTATTTATTTTTATAGTGTGGTCAAAATAGATAATTAGTGCTTAGTTGCTTTTTAGATTAAAATGCATCATTTTTACCCACCCACCCAACTCTCCCGGTCTGGGGTTGTAGAATTGGCCCAATGTGTCCCCAACTATGTTTCGTAAGAAGCAGCTAAGTAGAAGTAACCTGTTTGCCGTGGCTTGTGTTCTGTGTCAGGGAAGGAAAGGATCCTGTATTATAAACATCCTGAAAATAGTAAACATTTATTATAAATTATAATTTTTATGTTATCTCCTTGAGAATTTTTATGTACTGTCCTTTATGTTCAGTACCTTTTCATCTAGATCTCCCTTAACATATAGGGGCTCCGAGTGGCCGAGTGGTCTAAAGCGCTGTCCATTATAAATCACTGCCATCTCACCTCTGTCTGCGTGGGTTCGAGTCTAAGATTCAGTGAATGTGGATATGTGAGAAAGCTTGCCAGTAGCTTCTCTTGGGTTGGTGGTTCTTTCCGGTGATTTCCTGGTTTCTTCCTCCACCATTAATATTGGCCGCCATGTATAGCCTATCATGTGCTGAAAAATGGTGTTAAGCCCCACAACAACCACAACAATCCCTTAACATAACACGATTTACATTCTTAGTTGATTGGAAAGCTTTATACAATACCCTTATCATATTATTGTTTTGCATGTAACTGATTTTCTTATTGGTGGTCAATGTGAAACCTTTTATTACTTTTAAATGATCCTACCTTTTGTATGGAGCTAAATAGCCTGACATTGCTGATGAGCCATACAAATACAATCAATCATCTTTTTTGTGCATGTGTGTGTTCTAGTATTTATGTGCATGTACTTGAAGACATACCTTAGATTTCAATAGACCATATTAATGTCAAAAAAATTAAATGTTATTTTGTTTGGAGCTGTAAAAATACAGAAAGATATATAAAGAATATCAACTTTTTTGAGTGATATGATATATCATCATCCTGTATGACAATATCAACTACTCACAGCCAGCTCAGAGATGTAAAATACAGCCAGTGTGCTCACTGGCATGTTGTAAGAGATGACTAAAAGAGATAGAAGTTGTGATTGCTCAGTTGTTGCACACCAGACTCCCGACCAAAAGGGCACAGGTTTGAACTCTTATCATGGTGTGTCCTTCAGAAAGACATTAGACCAAATCATATCACAGATCAGAAGAATAACCTCCACAGAGAATGCAGCATTCCAGGATGACACTATAATACCATTTGATAAGTATGGTTTTTGGTTGAAAACCTGAATGACCATGCTATCCTCATTTGCAGTTGAGAGTGGATAATCAGTGTAGAGAAATTGGGCCTTATCCCTTCTCAACATTTTCTCCAGCTAGATAAAGAATTATTAGCATATATTAACTTGGAATTTTTTTTCCAATATATATTGAAAATCTAACTCGTGCATTAGAAAAAGCACCAAACACGACATTGAAAGGATGTTTCTTACAGCTCTGTGGCCTACTTGCAGTGGTCAATGGCATATTCTTCCAGAGAGAGCTCTTCATAGCAACCTCCATGAAATGAAAGCCATTATCAGTGCCTTTCACAAAAGATGAAATATATCTATGAGACATGGTCTAGATAATATCTAACAATTTGCTTGTGGTGACATACCTCAGCAAAGGGCTGAACAATCACAAGACTTTTGCCTCATAGTATGTAAGATGCATTCAGTGACTGGCATGTTTTATTATTGATTGAGTTTCATAAAATTTATGTCTTATTAATAAGAGTGGATGTCCATTGAAGTCTTTTTTTGTAGAACCACGTACAGTGCCTCCCCCCCCCGCTTGAGATGCCCTTTGATAGAGGCTACACCTTTTTATTAGGCCATCTTGCCTGATGCTAAAATGATATATTTCAGCCCTTTTGTCCCCATCATGTGAGACCACCCCATTTATAAGCCACATTTTAATTGCAGAAAGGGTGATGTTATAATAGATAATAGTAGTTTTAAATAGTACTTTTAAATGTTTGCTTGGCATAATGTCACATAGTGTCTGTGATGTGATGTTATGACACTAAGTGTTAAAATTGTGTGATGACTTGCTTTCAGATGAATTTAGAGATTTTGCTATGCAGAAGCCCGAGTATGCCAATCTATTCCTGACTTACCAACAGATGAAGAATAAGAATGATGGAGAGTTGGAGGTGCTGAAAGAGGAACCTTGCAAAGAAGATTGAAAAATTGAGATTTGTCCATCAGATCTGAATACTTTGTAGTACATTATATTTTATATTTATGTTTATATTTTCCTTCAGATATCTCTATGTCGCAAGTTTATGGTGATTGCATAATGTACTTGCCTGTGTCTTACTGTCCCTCAAGATGCTGCTAATCAAGTCTAATCCGGGTTGGAGTAATGTAGAACACATGAAGGGAACAATTCTGGTTACTGCAACTATGAACTGATAGGGAATTTTATATAAATGTAACCTTCCCAATGCAGTCTTATTAGAATCTCAGTTAGGTATCAGTTTGTAAGCCAAATCTTGTGACAATACTACTCGGTAACTCATTATATCAAATTATTATTATTATTATTATTATTAGTAATAGTAGTAGTAGTAGCAGTAGTATTAAAATTATTAGTATCTCTTTTATGTATCACACCACATAATTTGTATGAGAAATTTTCTTTACATGCATAATTTAGCCAGGAACCAATATCTTCTCTACATATTGTAGCATCTTGTCTTAGCAGTGTTGCATCACATGGTTTCCAAGATTTGTTGTAAGCCAGGAATTAGGTCAAATTGATATGGTTCTCTGTTGCATCAATGACATAATAACAGATATCACAACATCTTTGATTATTTTCTTAATGGTTTTGTTGTTCTGGCAGCAATGCAAAATAGAAATGTACTTGACATATTTTAAGACCATTTTTAAGCAGTTTTTTTATGTTATTTTTGCCATTATTTAACTATTGTAAATAGCTACCCCATTATTTAAACATGTGATTATCCAGGTTTCTTTATCATGGCTTTTGTGTCTAGTGTTTCATTTGTGTTGTTATATCTCCAGATGTAGAGATTGATGGGCTTGACACATTGGGAAATTTGATTGTTTATATGGTTCTTCCTTGATGTTTCATGTAGTTTATAACATTTCGGTAATTTCTAGTTTATGTTAAATTACTTGCACAGGTTTTGATGTTGAAGTTTATTTTTATCCCCCACAAAAAATGTGGTAGGGTTATAGAATGTTTTCTCTCTGTCCAGTTAAATTATGTGTTCAAATCATTTTTGGACTGTAGTTGGCTTGTTCATGTTTCATTAATACTTATCATATTTATCTTTACCTCAATTTGTTAAATGTTGATTGAAGTTGCCATTGTTGTAATAGTGACTGCCAATGTAATGACAGTTGACATTTTCTTGTTTCTTAAATAACTCATCCTATTACATGTATGTCAATATATATTTTCCTAATGATAAAATGATAAGAACTTTTTCCGATTTTTCCAGCCTTTCCTGATACAGCAGAAAACCTTTCAAATGAGTTTTAAAGCCTAGAAAATAATTTGAGATAGATAAATCGATAGACAGACAGACAGACAGATACCATTTGGCCAATAAATTTTGCATTTTCGATGGCAGACAATTTTGTTGAAAATTTATAGTAGTAGTCATTTTTTTAATGTTATCCTTTCAGACAGGCAGACAGTTGATTGTGTGGGCATCCATTTCGTTGACCAAATAATGATTTCTTTTTAGGAGCAGATTTCATTGCAACTTGGTATATGTGTTTTCCTTAGCTGAGGAAAGAACCCAATGGCAGTTACTCTATGATGTATGTCACTGTTGCTAATTATAGTTTTTTTTTCAGGCATTTTAAGATGGCAACTGAAATTCTGGCAAACAGAGTTGATTAAAATTGGGTGTATTTATTCCCCTTGGCCACAGGAATAACCTTAATTTGGGGGTTATTAGCTCCAAAGTCATGGTCACTGTTGCTGAAAATAGATTTTATCTGTTTCATTTTTGGAAGATATCTAAGTTATGAATAACATAATTCAATGAAATTTAGCATCTGGAGTTGTTTTTCTCAGTTCTAGGAAGAACCATATGGATTTGGAGGTCAACAGCGCCAAAGTCAGGTTTGCACTCAGTAAAAATACATTAGTCAATACATTTCATTTTTTGACAAAACTTAAGCACAACGCAATTCATTTTTTTCACATCCCCATCGATATTGATATTTTCCTGGCAGAGTACCATGTCGAAAACACATATCCAACCTCACACTTGACTTGTACTTCCTACTTTTTCATCTGTGATTTCTTTCTTTTGGGCATGCCTTATTCTCTTTAACTTTCTTAGTTGTACATTAACTTTTATGTGTTCATGCTTTTGGAAAATACTCAATGTATTCTACAAAATAAAATAAATTAAAAAAAAGTTGCCTTTCATAGAATTATTCTCTGATTTTTAGGCATTTCTGAGATCACACGGTGTATATTGACACTTTAGGAATGGGCATTTATCTTGTTTCAGACTTGGGAACAATCAGTTGAAAAGTAAGTTCAGATTGTAAAAAAGATATGGAGATGGTTTATATATAAATTTGATCAAAGACACTAAAGAGTTTTTATCATTAACACTGTAAACTTTCTGTACTATAGAAGAATTGGAGGGAGAGACAGCAATAATGTTTGAAAAAAAAACATTGGTTGTATTTATTCTATCTCCAGTTCAATAATTTCGAGGCTGATTTCTCAAGAGTAAATTTGTTGTTTTTCTCGTACAAGTACCATATTTTGGACCAGAATAAGGGAGGTACATTTTTCATGTCCAAATTCCATTTTTGTTTTTTGAAATAAATTTTCTTGAAATTTTCTGTTTAGAATGGATATTGATGATTGTATAGACTTTTTAAAGTACTGTTCGATGTCGGATCCTATATTTTCTTATTTAAACACTACCTAGATGATCATAATTTTATTTAGACATTTTTCATTCTTGAAAACCAAACGCTTGTGTGCAAAAATGTATGAAATATGCTCAAGCAACATTATTGATCTACATTTCGATATTTAAGTGGGATCTCTAAACTTAAGATTCAGATTTTTTTCTCATTATGACACAGAGATCATATCTCAGGAAACATAATGTTTGAATCGAGCTTCTGCAATGTTCTGGCTAAAGGCTTAAATTTATTTGAATTTAACCATGTCCGAAACCAAGGAAGATTCCACTTAGAAACCAATGTAGTGATAGACAAGTCAGAGAAGTTTTTGTTATGACCAAGATTTTTCCTGCCGTGAACGGAAGAACTTAAGAGTAATTTGAGTCAATTTTTTTTTCTCGGTCCTCCCTGTTGAGATGACGGAACATATCATGAGGTTGCTGATAAAGATTCAGCCTGGCTGGGATCTTACTGTGTAGAACTATTTCTAGATTGAGATGATTGTTGAGCCAGGATACAGAATTATTTTATTCTTCTGGCCTCATAATTTCTGTATAATCTTTGGAACTAAGTTCTTTTTAGGGTAGGCAAACACCCACATTTCCTCCCAAATGAGAGAAAAAACATCAACAAACCCTCTGGATACAGTACTTAGTAAAAAAGGTGGGTGGTTTATGGTTTAAACAGGTTGCAATCATTGGACGCCCCATAGCTGGCGGATCATACGAAAGACCGGCGGATGGAGATACCAGTCTATATGGAGAATCTGACCTCTTCTTGACAGAAAAGAGGTCAAGACTTTAAGTCGCCTATGAATATTCTGATTTTGATGTCTCTTGCATTTTGCACACCAGTGGTGAAATTCCCAGACAATAATGCACGGTTGGGATGATCTGGCACCACCCTTTTTGAGGAGATACATCACTACTATTGACTTGTCAGACATGATAACCACGACCTTATTCTGAAGATGGTTGTTTCAAAACGAAAGGTTTTGATGATAGGTTTCATCTCTGTGAGATTGATGTGGAGACGTTATCTCAAATCTCCATTGGTTGCTTGCAGTGTGCAAGTCCTGTGATAGATGGGCCCAGAACTACAGGTGCTTTCATCTGTATACAGTCACTTCCAGTGGTGGCTGTTAGAGAGATATTCCTACCGTAAGTACCATTAGTTGCGCCACTGGTCCAGGAATAATACAATCTTGCAGGTTACACTGATTGTTTTGTTAAGCGGCATTGAAAAAGGGCGCCATTAAGAGAGCAAGGCTATCAGCAGAGGATTCATGTAGAGGCGATCCAGTGTGATAATATGCGCTGTTGCTATGAATAATCCAAGGAGTTGCAGGAATAATAACTCCAGTTATACCTTTGTTTGAAATGGACTCTGTTAGATCGACGATCTGAAACACAGAGGGTGGGTAAGTTGTAGTAGGGTTTAACGAAATTTTCACTACAGGATAGGCTAAACATGGCGGCTAGTATAAATGGAGAAGGCAGAACCCGGGAAAACCCCTGAAATAACCACCGACCAATGAGAAGCTACTGGCAAGCTTTCTCACATACCCACATTGGCCGAGCCCGAGACTGAAACCCATGCATATAGAGATGAGATGGCAGTGATCCGTAACGGTGAGCGGATTAGACCACTCGTGGCCCCAAGACCCTGGGTGGGTAAGATATACCAGGTTGAGGTAGGTAATAAATTCCATACTCACATATCCTAGATGATGTAAAAGAGAAATGAGATGGTTCTTTCCTTTGAATAGAATAGAATTTACCATACGTTTATGGAGGCTGTCGTCTAAATACATTGCCGTGGAAGAATAGGTCGTACGAAAAGGACAATGAAGAAGTTGAGTAGTTTCGTTAAAGTTCAAGGACTTGTGTTTAAGCCGAAAGGAAGAGAAAAACTGAGAACAAGTTCCTCGGTATGTGACCCTCATGAATTTCTGTAACGATAGATGGATGGAAAAGTGAGAATATGCGTCATCCGGGTCAAAATGATCGCAAATTTGTTCGGACTTTGTTTCCTACCGCTGCCAGACTCCGAGACAGATCAGCAAATTATCACCATGTATAGGGTTGGGATCGCGGAAGATTTTTGGGCTGGGTGGCTCTCTACAGTTTCGTATTTTGCATTGGGTTAGAATTTTAAAGAAAAAGAATTCCCCCGGGTTTCCTCACTAATTATTTTGTCAATTTAAAAAAGAAAATATATCTTGGGTATTGTTCAAAGAACCTTTAATTCCCATTATTTTGGTGTATGATTGATGGGTATAATAAGGGTTATTGAGTATACAGCTTGGCCTTACTGCAGATGTGCTTCGTTCAAAAAAAAAGTGCTAGCTCCACTTGGGCATTTGCACTTCTTGAACTTAAGAGGTGGTTGTTGTAGTAGTAGGGTTTAACGCCATTTTTCAGCACAAGATAGGCTATACATGGCAGCCAGTATTATTGGTGTAGAAATAACCCTGGAAAACCCCTGGAAGAACCACCGACCCACGAGAAGCTACTGGCAGGATTTCTCACTTACCCACGTTAGACGAGCCTGGACTCGAACTCACGCAGAGAACTTCAGAGGTAAATTGTAAAAAAAAAGAGAGCCGATAACTTCTTTTACATTTTATATATTTGGCAATTCATTCATTGCACTTTCCGAAGCTGGTATTGTCTACTCTGGCAAAATTCATTTCCCTATTTTAACAGCTGCTAAGGATAGTGTACTTTAGGCAAATTCAGACTGATTTTGGGAGCACAATGGAGCAGTCATTATAGTTGGCAGTACGCTAAGATCATTTACAGTTTACAAAAGTACAATATCCAAAGAAATGTCAGCCAAATTACATCAAAGTAGCATAGAGGTATGCCAGCATTCTCTCTAGTGTGCAGACCGCGCCGGTAACCTAGTGGCTAGAACGTCCGCCTCGGATGCAGAAGGTCGTGTGTTCGAGCTCCGGCTAATTCATACCAAAGATTTGCAAAAATGGTACTGACCGATGCCTCGCTTCGCGCTCAGCATTACGAGGTTAGTGTTATTACTGGCCGGCCTGGTGTCAGGATAATGTGACTGGGTGAGACATCATGCTACATGTCTGCGGCATGATGCCCCAGTGCTATACATCACTATAAACTGCTACACTGCAGACATCATAGCGCTATGACTGACAAAATGTTAAAAGCTACGTTAAAAATCTAAATTACACACTCTACAATGCATGTTTTAAATGCAAACAACTTCACCTTACATACATCACTCTCTCAAAAGTACATAATAACTGGTAAGCGCCCCATTGAGAAGCGAATGATTTTGCATCCCCTCGTTTCCGGTCAAAGCGGCTTTGAAGACGAATCAAAGATGATGGAAGGGCAGTTCCTGGGCATAGCGAAGATGGTGGGAGGGACGGGCAGTTCCTAGGCTGCCTGTATCAACATTACATCTATCTTGCAGCTAAACCAAAGAAGCGATCCGACATGAGGGTTCGCAGAGTCGTGGCGTGATGAGGCTTGAACGAGGTTGTGGTTAAGCATACCATGATGTTGGAGTGAGCTTCGAAGTGGTGAGCAGAATGCCTTTATTCATCTTACAGTAAGTAGTCGAAGCCATGGATTGCGGCTTAGTTATTGCCTAACTCCGAGAGATCTGTGAAGAAAGAGTCGGATTGACTCTTAAAAAAGCAATATGCGAAGGACGCTAGTATCGGGTTCTCAGAAAATGTATTTGGAATCGTCGAGATCTTGACGATTTTTTAAATTTTTTCCCGACTGTGCTTAATGAGGAAAGGATGGACTGAATTAGTTATCGTCTCTATCAACTGAAGACTTGACTGTTTATGCCGATATAGAAGAAGGTAGTTTGGTACATTTTGAGTTCGACAACACTCGTTAAATTTCCAGTATAGGTGCATGAAAGCTATACCTGGTCCTCTCCGTGGTGGGATGTGAGTGTGAAGTCGAAGAAGTTCATCCCAATACTCAGTGTTGGTCGTCCTGGTCAGGATCAAAATCTTCATCCGGATAATGCTTACCGGGAGGCATAGAAGAGGCATGGCCTTCATTTTTAAGGCTGTCACGGTAATGACTAGAAGGGTAAGCTTTGAGTAAATTGCTAGCCATATCCGTAGCACGTGGTTGTTGGATCGGTACAGGAATTGGTGGTACTGCTGGCGAAATGGTAAAGATAAGCGAACGGACGTTTCTATCAATAAAATCTTCGGCAAAGCTAACGGTCCATGACTAAGCTTGACGAGCATAGGAAAATATACAACCAAAGCCATGCGGTTACTGAACGGTATAGGCCGATGGCTTGATCAATCATACTGAGGTGTGAGTAGACAGCACCGCTGAATCATGATATTTATAGTTCCCCATGTGCCCAGGCTTACCGGCCCTACAGCCATGCTCGGACATGCAAGGGGACTAACACCCACTGAGTTTCCTAGAACTGGGTGGAAAATACCCCCCCAGTGTCGAAATTATTGGCTAAGACGGAAGAAAACTTAAGGACGGAGAAAAATTAGCGAGCACTAATAACCTCAGCAGTCGCCTGCTTTACTAAACGACACACTTGTAATTACAGCGACGGTGGACAGGTTGAAGATAAAGCACAGCTTCATCCAGTTCCTCAGAAATAACAGTAGCAGTAGGTAAAGTTCGACGTATCCTTGCCATGGAAGGGGTGGGGTGGGGATGTGGTCAGTGGCTACAGACTACATATGGTGAATACTCAAGACTTCGGTACTTTCAGCCTTTAATTTTCAACGTCGCACCCTTATTTTGGACTTTTACTTGGAACAGTTGACCGTGTAGTCTCTAACCAATTAGTGCACGTGCTGCATGTAAATGACTGTGTACACCTGGTACAGGTGAGACATTATCAGTAACCATGAGACTCGTCGCTGGCTTTGAATTATACTTCGTAGACATAGTCATTTTTAGTTATAAAACGAGAATGGAATATAAGCAATTAAAATTAGTATGGGTATTGGACACCGTGCGCAAACACGAAATACCAACACGTTTTATATTACAATGTAGCCGTGTGAACCATGCGGTTAGAGAACGCAAAGACTAAGTACACGTAAGTGAAACAAAATTACATAAATATGATCGAGATACCACCTATTCTATAAGATGTAATACGTCCGACAGTAACGTAATCCCCGCAAAGAATGGAATGAAAGTAGCAAAAAATTCCACTTGGTTTCGGGAGGCGAAGTGAACAAGCTTGTCAGTTCACCGACAGAAAGCTTGAAACTAGCGCCACTATAAACGGCAAGGAAAGATAATGTTCAAGAGTTAACATTGAATTAATATATTTCTATTAAAATATCACACTCAGCAAGACTAAGACGTCTAGTTTTGCGAATTTCAGTGAGCTGATAGGGCGAACATATTATTCATCCCGATTATTCCACTAGGAGCTTATGATGGCAATCGTACAAGATACCGTTCAAGAGAAACAACTGTTAGAAAGTATTGCTGGATAAGCTGCCTCCGCCTCTTTTGCTGTCCTATTATTTCCTGTTATTAATCAGCAAGAATTTCAATAAAATCGTCTTCTGCCCAAGATTTGCAGTTGCAAGAATAAAAAAAATAATTTCTTCAGTCTCCCACTTCTTTTATCCACATACTTCAAATAAACTGATTAGAACTCCAGTCACACAGATACAAAAAAGGTTTTGTTTTTCACTGTATGCCAGTGACTACCAACAAGTACAAAATCTACCGTACTATAAAAATACCCGAATATCATATCCAAAGTCGAACTCCATTGAATCCAGACGATTGCTAATTATTTATCTCTGTATATTTAATTTTATTTTGCATCTTGAATAAATGCGTATTGTATGCATTTAATAAGGTGTCTTAAATTGTTTACAGTTTATTACAAGTTTTTATAACAGGGCAGTGGAGATCTGATTTTAATCAGATTGAAGATTTTACAAATAAAGTGTCTGTAGTGATTGATGCTTTCGTATTAAACTGTATCAGAGAAACGAAGTTTCGTGGTACTTGACTATGTGTGTATGTTCGTGCGTCCGTGCGCTATTTCGTAAAATGCAAAGACCAACATAATTACTAGAAACTATTAAGATCCTATCAAATGGATTACATGTGAGAGTGTACGCTCATGTTTGGGCACATTCAGTTGAAACATAAATTTTGGACCTTTTAGTGTGTATATAGGGAAATATCAATGTGTCTGGTTTCTAGCAATTTAATTTCTATAGCGGTGCAGTGGGTTTGATACAAATATACGCACCTTGGTGGTGACAAAATCAATATAAATAGTTAACAAACATTATCTTGTAGTAACATAAAAAGCCTAAATTTAGTTGTGAATAATTTTATTAAAGTAAGTTGCAGTTTTAATGTTAACTAAACACGATCATAGTAATGTTAAGTAAGTCACTTCTGGCAAAATTTGCTACTAATAATCAGTACATTATAAGCAGTTGTAGTTTCATATCTCATGTGAGTGGATTGAAATGCTTTTCACAGGCATACATTTTGTCATGTTTCTCTTATTTAGTAGTATCTAAGACGGAGTAAAATATGCTGGATCCAAGATGCATTTGACTGCAGTCGATTTTGATTGCAGGCCATTTGTAAGCCGAGTTTTCAACTTGTATGCCTTGAGAACTATGCATCCATCTTGTATCATCACACCATGCCACTTGTAGTTCCCTGTCTTTTTGTTTACCGCATGCTAATCTTTGACGATCGTCATCAGAAACGGAGGCGTTCGAATTCCTATTTTCCGCAATGTAGCTGTGAGGAATGTTTTGATCTTGCATTCTTGGTGAAGGTTGTCTTATGAAATCCTGTACGGGAATCGAAGGAATGGTCAGATAAAATGGGTATTTAGTGTACCCTCCAGTTGACTGGGAAACCATACCATTTTTATGATTGAGTCCTATCTGCCAAGGGGAATCTCTTGTAAATACAGTCCAGTCTCCGTTGCGTTCATTTGGTCGCAGGCGCCCATCCTGATTTTCCATTGTTGTCATATAGTCCGAAACTATCCAGTCCGTCAGGATAGAAGAAGGACAACAGGTTTTTAAAGTGGAATCAGCGTTACTGTAAAGGGGTTTCGTGCCTTGGAATAATCGACAGTGGTTCCTGTCGTTTGGATCTGCATAGGGAACATTTTGGAAGAAAATGCATCTGGGAGACTCAGAGCTGCAGTGATCCTCAACCCCAAGAAGGGCCTCGATGGTGGCAGGATCCACATTGGGGACTTCAGATGAATCAGTCTGAAGCGATGAAAAATTGGCACTTTTTAAGCATTATTATTGCAGTTATTAGAAGTTTGAGCCTGTTATCAAGGTTAATCAATAAAAATAGGACATAATTCAAATTATTGTACAGTGATAATGTATATTTTGATCATGTAGACGAAGTATGACGTGTTGTGTTTATAAGGCTTTGTCACTAGAGTGTGACTAAAATGAGGCACCTAGAATAAATAGCATGACTAATTTACGCCTTATATTTTCTAAAGACAAAACTGATTTTATGAAAAAATATTTTCTAACGCGCACGAGTCGGATTGAAAAGAATATTATTCATACAGACCTCCAGGATATGACCTGAAGTCTATTGTTATGAAGCAGTTATCTACATGGAAATACCACCAGTGAGTGAAGTCAAAATTATTATGTTGATTTGTGTATCAACGGAGATTGACTCGTATGTACAGATCACTTACTTATGTTTCCTTTATTGGTTGTTTAATACATGTTTGACATTTTAATATAGAATTTTGACTGTAAAAGCTGCATTTCGTAGTATGTATTGTCAGTGTCAGTCATGCATATATCTTGCGAATGTCTGAGAAACGTGCAAAATATTTTACCCCTAGGATTCATATCTCTATGAATTTACTAAATAGTGTGCAACCAACAACGGCCAAAAACAGAGAAATAAATATCAGTGTTGTCACTGCCATGCTATTTTAGCCCATGTGGGATCATCAGCATCGGCAGTAGATGGGAAAGGTCGACTTGGGCCCACAATCATAGATTGTGCAAGCGCATATCTAAGTCGCCTAAAACATTTTAATATTTAATAATTGTCAAAAGGTATCCACTTTTGAAATCAATGCTAGTTGAGAAAAACTGGTAACGAATACTATCCAAGCTGTACATCAGTAACTTTTCATGACTACTATAGAAGCTAAACGTAAAAAGGTTCCACGACTACTACCTTTTTCACTAAGATTGCAGAAATATATTGACGACTATGAAATGCCGACCACAGAAGAATACATTTGGTGACTATTGCCGAAGCTAGTCGAGAAATATTTTTAATAGTTAGCACTAGCCAGAGAGTTAGAGGCACTGATGGTTTATGATAGATGATTAGGGCACAGCAATATGAGCGACGACGAAATATGGCTTGAATACGAGACCGAGGCATTTTTCACAATTGCTCAGTCTGGTTATCAGGAAATGCATAAACTTGGGTATTGATACCGCGTTTGACGTGCGAACATCGTTGCAGGCAGTGTTAGACCCTTATGCAAGTTGCAGTAGATCGCCAGCCAAACTATAGTCAGGTGCCACTAGTCAAAGGCTTGTAGTCTTCACACCCAGGCGTTAAATGTTGGTTCAGAGATCACTAGAAGCTCGCAAGGTGAACGGGGCAAAAGGTCGATCTTCCCCATCTACTGCCGATGCTGATGATCTCACATGGGCTAAAATAGCATGGCAAAACATTACGGTGTCATAATTGTAATTATTTTTAGTCTGTATATTTAATAACTGGGGTTGTTTTAGTATGTAGAATTACCTGGTAGTGTTTAATTTATATGCGTATTTGAAACATGGATTTTAGTTTACGTAGAGAATTATGTAGACTGTCAAAATTAATATTGTGATTCGCTGGTAGATTACTTCGTAGTAACCAGTACATGCGTTATGTTAGAATTTATTCATTTTTGAATTGGAGTTTGGGAGACGATTGAAATATGTAAGATTAATTACAATAAATGTGTGAGTATGTCAGAGCATGGATATTTGAATATTTGTATATTTTGTATGAGTTGTAATGTAAAAGATGCGTCTGATTATTGTGATACTGTCAGTATAATGGTATTATGAGTAAATACTGATGTAAAGCAATTTATTGTTGTATATATAAGAATAATTGATATGTTTTTTATGACGTGTTTATTATGTTGTGTTTTACCATGCTCGAACGTATGCTTATTTCGGTGTGAATAAATGTGAGACCGGCGGAATTTATTATTCATTATCTGATGATAGACTGTGCGAAATGTGAGCGCGGATGAAAATGTTGTAATATCATTCTGTTTTTACCGGAAGCTTTTCGGGGAACAGAACTTTGGTTAAAATTTAGTATCCCCGAGTCTCTAAGAGGGAGACGGAAGTGAGACTGGCATAGCAGTTGGAGTTGGCGAAGGGTAGTCGACTTAGAAAGGAGGGATATACAGTAAAGGAGGAGGAGGAGAAGAGTAGTCTGGAGGAGAAAGAAGCAATCTGGAGTGAGTCAATGAGGTAGAGAAGGAATTAGGAGATAGAGAGGAATACACATATGAGTAGAATAAAAGGACAGGTGGAAATCTCTCACACTACGAATTAAATGATGCGATAGGCTAGTAAAGGGTAGAGCGGAAGAAGAGTATTTTGAAAATTCGAATTATTGACCATTTCATTGCTATTAAATTGTTATTATTCAACTTTCACCCTTTTGTATTTTTAATCATTTAACCGCCGGCATTGCTGACTGGGGGCTCGGAGCTGTAATCTAACTTACACTAAATCAACTTCCAACCAAAATCGACCCTGTGTGGGACTTATACAATCATTTAAGTAAGTATTGGAAGACCCCCTACCTCAATCCTCCACAACCAAAACCGAACATTGGGGGCAACCTTTACAGCATTATTATTGGCACCGAGGAGCACGATGATGAAGACCTTTGTTTTAATTACCTATCTGCACCCACGGTTAACACGTAACCTCACGGGACGGAGGAGGGCAATCCATGGTCTCTGTCACTGGTCGAACGAAGAGCCATCTCATTTGACCCGTTGGGGCTGTTTTCACCTGGACCCCTCCGCTTCTAGCAGGATCAGACGTGAAGGGGTGTAGTAGTTAAGCACGTAAACGGGGATGGTCCGGTTGATATTGCTAGAATCCACATAGTGGCATGGCTTCGCTGGTGATCTGCACGACGTAGGGCTCGTTATGTTAGCTAAGATGAAGGACAAAGGTCAAGAGGTCATCAACACAGGACCGCGACGAGCTGCCTAAATGTTGACATACAGAAGCACAGCTGATTTGCCGCAGCACGTCATAGCATTTCTGGTCGACTTCGTACAGGTAGTACATTTTTCTTCAGATCGCCAGGAGATTCAGAATTATATTCATTTTCGTCTTCCACAGTCCACCCTGCTACTCGGACGTAGTCGAGTGACAAGGCCCAGTCGTACCATGACGTTTTAGATTGTTTTGCAGACGAGAAGGCGATGACGTTCACCGCATTTGACGCCCCAAGAACCCTTCCAAATATGCTCACATACTATCTGCGACGGAATATAGAAACAGTCTAATGCCACGCATGCTTTTTACCCACGGCAACATGTGTTACAAGGGGTTATACGCAACCTGCATAGTATGAATGTATACGATGGGGGGTGGGGTGGGGTGTATTTGAAAAACACAATCAAGCTCAACGGCGACATTTTCATCAGCTTTAGGAATCTTCCATATTGGCTCTGAAGAAAGGACCCCAGTAAGAAGTACCTCCTGCACCGCAACTATTGATATCAGGTCACGAGGAACGATATCCTGCTTGACGGCTTCGGCTACCCAATCCCGATGAGATCCAAATGAACTGCGTAGATGCCGTATCCTATGGATACAAAATGGTGTACGTTTGCAACTAAGACAGCGAGCAGCACAAAGTCGAAGTGAATGGCCTGTGCATGTTGATTGGTGCGGGACGGAGTCTTTGGGCATCTTGTTGCCATCACTTGGACAAGCGCGGCGTGTGTTTAAATGTTCGTGTTGTTAAGGATGACGCTAATGTTGGCTGATGAGACTGTCCCAATTGCCTCCATAATAATGTGCCTTCTGTGGCCGCATTGATTATGGATCACCTCCAGTTCCTGTGTTTACTCCGAGCAGATCTTCAGCGTGAGGCTGTACGCGTTGTGAGTAGCGTCGTGGAACTTGTAATATGGCAGAGGTCTCTCACCCGGTCGTCGATCAAGGGCTTGCTGAAACTTTTCAGCCATTCACCCTTCTCTGTGCATAATATGTTTGTCCTGGTTCTCAAACGCCACACGGACACTACATGTTGATTTTGTCCGGATGGTTGGCGTGCCCTGACACGTTCATACTTCTCGAATTAGTTTTTGATTTGGTTGCGGTTTTGCATGGTACGGTCTTATTGGCCCTAGATGCAAAACAGTGCCGCTTTTTGCAAAAGACGAGCAGCAACAGGTACGCGTCGTTCTGCCTTGCTTCCTCGATAATGTGCAGGTGATAGAGACCATTTTTCTCACACCAAAACGCTGGCCACATTACCCTTGTGTGGCGCTTTAATTTGTTAAGGTTGCTCACGACAAGTGGGAAGTGAAGTCGAGCTCACTCAGGTTCTGGTGGTACTTGTATGGTGGGTCAGAATAGAAGTTTCACGTTACTGACTTTGGTAGAACGCATTTTGGCTTTGCAGTGTTGCTCTCTTCCAGATAATATCTTTACTGAGAAAGATGGGTTGCCGAATTCAATTGGACAACCAGCCGCTGGACCTAATAATTTCGCATGGAAAATCGGGTATATGAAAATGTGAAGTGACCACGATGGCGTTGACATACTGCTGACGCAGGGTGGGTTTTTCAATGTTCCTGCTACCACCGACTCAGGATTTTTAGCATGGTGTAATCATCATTGCTTTCCAACTCCGCGAGGCGTTTACCCAGCAATATGTACTTACGTTAGCTAGCTTGCTAATCACCAAAAATATTCAGCAATTACCGTCGTCAGTATTCGCCAAGTTTTTTTTTGCAGTTGGCATCAATAATAGTCACTAAAGGTACTGTTCGTAAAACTTTATGTTGATTTATTTATGCGGTAGTTGTGAAAAGATATAGACAATTAACTTTAGTAATAGTCGTGAACAGTTTAGACGACTAATTTCGATAGTAGTCGTAAAACGTTTTTGGCGACTATGAAGGGGAGTATGCACAATCTATGAAAGTTGAGCGAAATCTGCATTTTCGCACCTGCTTCAGCTATCATTGACGTGCAGTCATTCTCATTTCGTTTTTGATATTTTCACTCCGTTTTCTCGTCTCACAGTTTGACCTGTGAATAACGTTATAAACTGAAAGGTAAACCTTGTTTACAGAAAAGTAAAATAAAAAAACTACAAGCAATAATTCCAAGACCAATTGACTTTCCTAATTTTTGTGATAGGACTAAATTCTTCAAACAAACGCATCAAAACTAAAGAAAATATATGCGTCAGAGCTTAAAAATACTAGCAAGAGTAGTTTTATCTACTTCCATATTAAATCTAGCTGTTTGGGTATCACTACAATATACCATTACACTGTCTTTAATACAAGGTTACACATAATATCAACAATTATTGATCAAAAAGCAACATGAACATGAAGCCTTTCCAGATTTTATTCGATTTTTAATATGCATACGACCATGTTGCCGAGCGTGAAATACTCAGACCAGAATTCTTCTAATCTGCTCCACGTGAATATTCTCGTATTATCGTGTATCACACGACTTCAAAACCATCGTTATGATTCGTATGTTGCTAATTCTGACTAGTATTATGACGTCATCTTGTCCATTATGTCATTCCTGTCTGTTTATTATTGGTTTAATTTTAGAACTAACGTTTTAATCACATTCAGGATTTCATAGAGAAATCCATATATTTTGGATAAAAACAAATCTAAATATTTTCTACTTAATGATCTTTTTTTCGTTTAGTAGTTCTACCCAATATATGTTTCATATCATGGTAATGATTAGTCTACTAATTAACATTTCTTCTGCGCCAAAGAAAATACATATTGGCACGTAAGGGCTCGAGTTGGTACTCACTATGGCTAGAGTCAGTGCACGCTTTTGGTAGAAAGATGGAAACTCTATGGAACTGCAGCATTACAACATTTAATACACAAATGAATATTCCTGTAGTCGTTTCATTAGTACAAAATACTGGATATAAAAACTAGACCAGAAGTAAACTTGCCCTTCTCTATAAACTAACCTGTTATCTAGATCAGTGGTTGATAGGTACTGATGACAGATAATTAGAATAATTTAAAAGGTGTCAAATAATGTATTTACGTTGATATATTTATAGATGACTGGCTTATTGACAAACGTATAAAACCCACTGTACATATAAAATAAACAAAATAAAAGCAACATTTCGTCGATTCACTCGGTTCTGATTTTTGACTTTGTAGTTTGCAGCTGGAAAACATAGGAAAATTTTCAACATAAAGAACGCTCTTGTTTAAAACTGAAATAATTTTTTAAGTATAAATTATTTTCGATTATTTTTGGCTCTATACCAACAACACAAATTATAGTATCACATACGTCTGTGAAATGGGGGCAGTGGAAGAAAAAATAAACGGTGCGTATTCTTTTGAAAAGTTTTAGCTCGGGGTAGTGGAAGCAAATAAACAGTTCGTAGTATTCTTGTAAAGTGTTACCACCCTTATCTTTGCGACCAGATATCCTATCTGAGTGAAGCATATTGTTTTTTTTTCATTCTTATAAACACCATTTAAATATAAAACGATTATAAACTGAGTTGGGTACCTCCTTTACATTAATTATACTTTTATTTTCTATTTGCTCAAAAAAAAAATGGATTTATTACAAGCTCGGTGAACTTTAATTTATTTCTGTTACAAAGTTGGTATGATTAATAATACGAATGTTAGCAGTTAAAACAATATTGTAAAACGTCTCATCAAAGGCAAACATCCAAAGAATCCTATGAAAATTCCTAAGGAGGGGATCATATTAGGCTAACGTCCATTGTGGCAAAACTATAGTTGATACTAATCAATTCTTATCTTGTATTATTTTGATCAATATCCGAATGTAAAAGTTATCAGCATTCAGACCAGCTTAACTCAGTCTCTATGATACTGGAGACAGCTTTCTGCTGTATCCTCAGATATGCGTTCTTTTTAATGGTTAAGCAGATGTTGTCTTGACTAAGCATCGTTTGAACTAAGCTGAAGTAAGAATTCGTGATTACCCATTTGTACCGCATACAGTGTTGGATACTGCATCCATACAGTAACATGTAAAACAGACAGACATTACATGGCACCATAACCACCACTAAACACAACGTAATTTCACATCAACGTATATATATATATATATATATATATATATATATATATATATATATATATATATATATATATATATATATATATATATATATATGTGTATGTATGTATGTATGTATGTATGTATGTATGTATGTATGTATGTATGTATGTATGTATGTCTCTCTCTCTTTCTCTCTCTCTCTATGTATGTATGTATGTATGTATGTATGTATGTATGTATGTATGTATGTATGTATGTATGTATGTATGTATGTATGTATGTATGTATGTATGTCTCTCTCTCTTTCTCTCTCTCTCTATGTATGTATGTATGTATGTATGTATGTATGTATGTATGTATGTATGTATGTATGTATGTATGTATGTATGTATGTATGTATGTATGTATGTCTCTCTCTCTCTCTCTCTCTCTCTCTCTCTATATATATATATATATATATATATATATATATATATATATATATATATTCTTTTCGTTTAATTTCTGCAGAAAATTTTTTCGTACCTCCAATAAAAATTGGTTGACTAAATCCATGTCTTCTGAAGGATGATTCTCGAAAACGCCATATACTTCTTGGCGTTGAGAAGCGCTTATGCTGTTGTCCCTGTAGTGAGAGAAACATAATTGATTGGTCAGGTTTTCAAAACTTTTTGTTCCGATGGGCTCTCCTGACACGCCGATTTTTCTCGCTGATTCCAAACTCTTTAGGTCATTCAGAACTTCCGTCAGTCTCTCTGATTTTATTCCTCTCACAAATCCTACCTCTTCTCCCGCGATGAGCTTTTTGACGGTACTGTTGAAGTTGTCCAATAAAAGTTTCTTCTGGATGGCCTTTTTCTCTGTAAAGAGATTTATAATTTTTTCTCTCGATTCCAGCATCTTTTCAAACAGGAGTCTTCTGTACTTTGCCTGTCCGTCAACAGTACTATCATATGAATCGGAAGACTTATTTGCTTTCTCCACGTAGGATTTAAATTTAGATTTTTTGTCTTTTAAAGCCTGCTTGAATCTTGTCATCACCGAGGCATATTCATCTGGAGAAACCTCGTGGTAAAAGTGGAGCCATTTTTTAATTTCTGTTAGTTGAACACCTGGTGACATGCCTAAAAATTTTTCCATCATGCGGGAGATGGGTTTTGGAGAATCTTCTTTAACTTTTACCTCTTTTGGTGGATCTAACAATAAAACCAATGTAAATTTTAAACAACATAAAAATATACACGTATATCTGGTGCTTTGATCAGGATTTACCATACAGGTTAATAACTTATAATGAATCTGAAATCGTTGTATTATGATTGATTAAAACTACTCATTGGATGGAACAATCTGTTGCCGATTTTATCTTCGTAGAAATGTTTTTAGCCTTCCGTAACAGATCATAAAATTTTTCACATTTGAGCCGATTTTCTATGTTTACAATACATAATCAGTATTTACCATATACAATAATTACGATAAATTTGTGTATTAAAATCAGTTTGTCTTATTTAGTTCGAGATGTCATTTCGTATTTCGTTTGATACTGTAAGATCCGAAATATATTTTGGTCCCAAACATTTATTGATATTGTAAGGAATCTACCAAAAATTTAAATAATGAAATTTAATATTCAACCATGTGCTTTCTTTCTTTTATATTTTGTGGGCTTATTTTCGTCGCGGAGGGCATGTCTGGTTCTCTCCAGGTAGCGGAGCTTTTCTCTTAAGGATAGCGTATCCCAGTCCTTGCGGAGTAATTGATCGACCTCAGAAGGAGTTGCATCGGGTCGAGTTAATTGATAATGGCGACGGTGTTCACTGAAAAGAAAAAAAATAAATGTAAAATTTCAAACTTCGTCTCGACTAGGTCTAGGTCCCCTAATTAGAAATCTGTCTAAACACACACACACACACACACACACACACACACACACACACACACACACACACACACACAGCTTCCACACACAGAGCAACATAAATCCCATACGTAGAACATTCAATAGTAACTGATTAAAAAATTGTGATTTTTGATCTAACGAAAATCAAAATTGCTGCTTTTGAGCCCAAGCTCAACCAATCGAAAGGATTGTTGATTTTGTGGCCAAAGTTGGCACACCAATAAAGAAAAATCGTAGAAAACTTATTGAAAACTAGGCAATTTTTCAGGTGTCTATATTTACACAAAAGAATCATCTCTATGTTTGTAAGGAAAAGGTCATAGATTAAGGTCATTGTAGTTGAAGGAGTAAATTTTTTATCTTCATACAATATCATTAGATCTACGTCATCAACCTTGCCAAGCATTACGGATGGCTGCACACGTGAGTAAGGAAGACGCATGTGCATTGTTTGATCAAAGTTCTTGAATATGTATCTTCAACAAAGTCGGTGGATGACCTAATTGTTGGGTAAACAGAAGAAAATGCTTTTTGCAAGATAACTTTATTTACAGACCACGTACCTTGATTAAGGTTTGAGAAGGCTGGCATCCAAGGCATGGAAGAGGTCTGTTTATTTGGGGGTCAAATGATAAAAGGTCCAACAGGTGGAACGCTAGACTCTTTCTAAAAGGCACGAATTGTAGTTTTGTATTGTATGGAATTGTAATTTTGTATTGTATGTAATAACAGCGATAATTACACTAAAGGGACGAATATGACTTGGAGCACAGCAATCTTGAACTGAACTGACCTGGCACAGCGGTTTTAGAAGATTGCTGACAAAATTCACATATGTAATATACATGTATTATTTCTCATATATGCAAAGATCCTTTTTTGGGGGGTTATTCTCGAGCACAGACATACACTAGCTAATTGCATGGGATATCCACCACAGATATTGATGAGTCGGGAAGATTTTGATCTATAGTGCCTAAAAACAAAATAAGTGAAACAAATATTAGCTCATTGTTATGTGTGTTACTTTGTATTCAACCATCAACATGCAACACCGCAGGTGGCAAGGGACAGGAACGTAAATTGGCCCATGGCAAATTTCTAAACGTATGGCTATGTTGGGACTTTTGAGCTATTATTGTGTAATATAACTGCAGATATGGATATATTTGTGAATTTGGTCTTTCTGGCTTGTATTGTTCTTGAAACTGATGTGATGCATTTTCACATTATAGAGTTACTGCACAGTACGTAGCCACTGAAATACTAATAGTCGGCTAGGAAGTAGAGCTAGCCACCAATAGCAGTCGACACATGGGTTCAAAGCTAGTAGAATATCTCAAAAACTGCCGGGGTGACAACTAATTTAAATTGAATCTAGCTAATAAGTACACAGTGTTTTTCAGAATTATCACCCAGGGAAAGGGCTTGTGTTTTCACTGTGAGCATCATGTGTTCTCAAAAATGGCCTCTGGGCATGTATAAATCGGGGAGAGGGAGTGAATCAACTTTCATTCTACGAATTCCCATTGCCTTTTCAGGTCATGTGAATGATATTCTTATGTTTGGCTTTATTATACCTATCGAAAATTATGGACCTTTACAACCTCACTCCTGTATTTTTTTAAAGAATTTTTATATTAGGCAGGTGTATGCAACATTAGATTTGTGAATCAAAACAAAACTGTCCTTTGCATCGTAAGTAAGTGTTCGAGCCACCGGTGAATGTACAAATTTGAACATGCTTATTATCAGATAGAATTTGAGGGAATTTTTGCGCTGTGTCTAAGGTCGGGTACGATGCGGTTGGTGAGGGGTGTGTGATCACGAATATGGTGCATACCTCGGCACTCGTAAAAACTATCAGCCCCTCCTTGAGTAGAATCTATATCGCAGTTTTGAGGTGTGGCAAGTAAATTATCAAACACCTGTGTTAGAATGCAATAGTTAATTAAAATATGTCATGGTATTTTGCATTTTGCATAAGCAGTCATTTGCAAGTACATATGATATTATCATAGGCTGTAACTAAATGCTATTTGTTGTTCTCTTAACAAAATAGTACCTTGACCAAAGCACACAGGCATGCTTTTCTAGCATCGAGTTATAAAGAAGATCATCTGCATCCTTCGCCTTCTTTTCATTGCTCTTCCGTCTAGATGCCGAGGTAGGACTGTTAAATAGGTGAACAAAATAGCACGTTATATACAGAATTAAAAGCTAATTTATGTTTTACTTTCTTTCCCCTCTGTCCGTTTTGTATCAACACAGAAAACCTCTGCTAAAGCTGACTGGAATGGTACTGTTAATTTATTTCTATCTATTGATGTCGAAATATTGAATAGTTGTAACCCGTCATTCATGGTATCTCGTCACCCTTAAAACCCTAGTCCGGTTGACATACTGGTTTGGTGCTATAGATCCACCCGTCTGTCACACTTACACATATTAAAATTCATTGAACTTTTAATACAAAATCCTTGTTAGCATAATTAAGCAAAATTTATTTAAGGGGAAAATTACGTTTGTTAAATATATTTATACTCGTCTGTTGATATATTTTGTCAAGTTTATATTCATTATAGCAATTTTTGCATTTTTAATACGTTTTGTTATTAATTTTTAGAATTAGGCTTTTTGACAAAAACTTTGTTAGCACAATTTAGCAAAAAAACTATTTTCAGCCTGACATACAATTTGGAATGCATTTGAAGGCACACGTGATTACTTTTCTCGTGCCATTGAATCATTTATCTGCGTCATTTGTTCACTTGTTTTGTTGGCAGTGTTGTTTTTTTTTCAAATACAAAGACCTATTGATTTGGAGGAGATATGATCTTCCTCACCCCTTATTCAGACAAATATATTTTAAACATATTCCAGTGTTTGCAAAGTTGAGGAGGTCACTATGATGCTTGAATTCATTGATATTTTTTTTTATCTAACAAGAAGAAGGCTTAAGATAGGACCTTACAAATTATGGAATTCATTTCACACCACTAAAATGTTATTTTATTAACCCTGCAAAATTATTCCTTCCCCTTTGTCACGAATCGTTGTCACTTAATGACATACATCATTTATAATGATAGTGGTGGTATGTTTCTGCTTTCGAAAACAATAACATCCAGTTTTCCTTTTTTTGAACAAATCATCAATCCGTAGAGAAAAGCTCATTAGCAGCATACCTTTTACGTTGGACCTTGCATATTCAAATATTTGATCTAACAGGTTCGACAAAGTGAAAGTGTTAAAAAGTAGTCCATATTTGTAGAAGCAATAACAGCGTCAGTTGTAATAGTTGTATGATGATGCACTTTATGTTCTTGCGGCTGCCTTTGAAATCGACTTTGTTATTACCATCCTTTCTGTTTTTGCCGTTGATGTTGTTGTCGTCACATTGCCGTTAATGCTGTGGCAACAGATGCAGCGACTAACGCGAAAAAGTAGTATACTCTACGTGGATTCTGCTCATGCTTCAATATAGTTGAAGCCAAGGCACATAACGGCGATCTTTACCTTTTCATTTTTTAATCATCCAACGTAAGTACTTATGTCTATAACGTTAAAAAATCTTAAAGAATTTACAGATCTGTCTTTCATGTAGGTTTTCGATATGATGAATTTTTATTTTGAAAAAATGCACATCGCAAAGAATTTTCAGTAAGTTGAATGACGGTTAGCGTAAAAAAGACACATTAGAACAAAAGCTACAATTGAAATTTTTAAAAGGTCCATACTTCATCTGAAAAGACGCAACTATCACAAAAGTATGCACGAAACAAAAGTTTTTATAATAAGGTCGACTCCACATAACTATAACATTACTACATTAGAGACACTGTAGAAGAAGATGCTAGAGAAGCAATGATGGAATTAAACCTAAACCATGAAATGCTTTATAACTAAAATATATAGAGGATCTCAAATGGGTAATGATTTCATATTGAATTTATGAAACGGGTTGAATAAGGTCCAGCTTTTGAGAGCCTTGGCGAGCCAAAGCGTACATTATTCAGTGTGTTTCATAAATTTAATATTAAATCGTTGCCCATTTGAGATCATTTTTATAACATAGTTTTTATTTCAGTGAAAATTATTTAGATAGAAAGAAAAATGAATAATTTCGTTCATTATGATAGACTGTTCACCTTTCATTTGTTATGCATAAAATATAGTCCCAAAGCAAAGCTGAACTGGTCAAAGTAGATTATTACTGTTTTACAACCATAAAACAAAGAAAAAGCTTCCATCCGAATAAACAACATATTTTTAACAACATTATTTTTTTTCAAAACAGAATGATCAATGCGATATGATGCTGCCACATTATTTGATTCGGTACACATTACAGTAGGCCTACAGTAGAGTACATGTTTACCCTAAATTGTTACTTTCAAAACTAAAAGTTACATTGTTGCTATTTTCATGTGAAACATGATTACTGGGTGCCAAAATTTCCACATTTACTGTAATGCATTTGTGAGCGCAATATTTACAGTATTTGATTTGGAATAATAAACTGTACAGAAGATGGGAACGAATTTATATCTTTTCTGCTATATCTTTTCGTGTCGGATTTATATCCCATATATGATACGTAAAGGTGCAGTGGTTGGATAAAGTTTTGTCATTTACGAGAACCATTTATGTCCAGATTCTTCTGTGAACAGATCTGAGTTTATTTACTTCTTTAAGTTAACATTTAAACCACGTTTGTATATACGGTGGAATCTATATATATATGCTACATATATACAGCCCCCCTCCCCGCCACCCGCTATCACTTAGTTTTACTCCTTATTGTTATTCTTGTCTTGTAGTTTACTTCCATTTTTCTTATGATGATATTGTTAATCATTACATAACAAACTCCTGTGGGGGTGACATATTCTTATTCCGACAGCTGAGATAATTTTTCCTCAATTTCCTTTTGCGAGTCGAGTTTAAAAATGATCGCCAAAAAATGTTAATTCAAAACAAAACATTCCAGAAGGCGGGGTTAAAAAGTTTCCCCACGATCCCGTGCACACTAATTTCATGGGCTTATACTGACCAATCAGAATCACGTAAAAGTGATATGTTCAAACGTATAATATCAAAAATATGAAACTATGTGCGCCGTAGGCGAAGAGTACTGACTATGTGATAAAATATGATAGTTCATCTTGCATCTCATTACTACTTAGAAAATCTCTTAATGTATAACACTACACCTATTCCTGGAACCCGCGAGTGAGTTTTAGTCTCGGGTTCGGCTGCCATGGGTACGTCAGAAAGCTTGCCAGTAGCTTTCAGTGGGTCGATGGTTGTTACTGGGGCTTTCAGGGTTCTTACCAGACTATTTATACTGGCCGCCATCTATCTTTAGCTCAAAAATGGCGCCAAACTCCATAACAATAAGAACATATGCTCGGACGTGGAGGCAAAACACAGTAATTTCACTGGTGAGATGGTCACCTTTCAAACCATCAAACATCTACGGACACGCGCGCGTGAGTGTGTGTGTGTGTGTGTGTGTGTGTGCGGGGTGTGTGTGTCTGTTTATGTATGTGTGAGTTGGATTTTTAACGTATCTAAGAATTTTTTAGTCATATTGCTACGACTAGATGGAAAAGATTGGAACCGTTCTATAGACTGAAAAGTGACTTGTTTCTATAAACCTTTATCACAAAATTCACAAAATTTAAGTTGTATCGTTTAAAAATGTATCTTTAAATGAACAAATAAAGTACATAATAATGCTAGTTTTTCATGGTGAAAAATTGTGATTCAGGTTAAATAAAAACATACGACTGATTAAAACTGCTATAAACAATGTAAATTTAAGGATTTAATTAGGATATTTTCGTGAATATGGTTTAATTTTTATTTTGTTTTGAAGGTGGTGGATTATATACAGTAGTAGGAGAAAGTAAGAATCCGAGCTCAACAACCCCTCTCCCCACCCCTCCAGACCTCCAAACAAATACAAAATACCTAGGTAACGTAATAGAACACCTGTTGCAATCAATAATTGCGCTAAGAATCCGAGCTCAACAACCCCTCTCCCCACCCCTCCAGACCTCCAAACAAATACAATAGAACACCTGTTGCAAAATACCTAGGTAACAGGTAAAATTTAATTAAGTGATCTTCCAGAATAAGCAAAATGATATGTCAGACTCAATTTTCCAAATCATTACGATTTAGCAGAGCGTGGCGATTGTGGACTAAATTACGCATTAGAATTCCAATAATGTAAGTGGTATTATATAAAATTTTATGTTATATCATACTTCTTTTGATAATCTTTCTCATATTTGCTGATCCTCATGGGTAGAATATCTGTTAACATGTTGTCAATAATACGAAATTCACGTATTAAATCGTCCATACTATATTTTACTCCTCGTAGGTAAGATCTTATTTGATCAAGTAGTTTTTTGTAAGTTATAATTGATGTTAAGCAGCCGTGCTTTTTTATCGAAATTTTAGGTTCAACTTTTTTACAAGCTGCTGTAAGAGAAACACCAACACCGGATATGATTAACAAAAACGGGTTTAATGATATACCACTTGAAATTATGCCAGAACTAGTCATTAACAAGGGTAGATATGATATTACTCGAAGTATCTTGTTATAATATTTGTAGCATTTTTTTACGCACCAAAGTTTTTTGTGATAATATTTGTAGTATTGTATTAGTGCGTCCACATCCTGGCCTGGAATATCTTTTGAAATATGATTGAAATCAACTATACTTTTTTTCATTATAATATTTGTTCACATAATCTCAGGCTTGATTAAGTAACTAGTTGAGGTGTTTCAGCCACAAATTCCAGACAATACCAATATGACGCAGCAGTTAATTTTTTGTCATCTGCTATTAGCATAAAAGTTTCTTCAACATCTTTGTTTAACACAATAGACACGGTTCCAGAGAAATTATCAGTCGAGTGACGCCATGGAAATAAGGTAAATATATTAAACTTTACACTGCTAAACACGGACAATCTATACACACCAGTGACCTCTGCAGTATGTTTGAGAGTGTTATTTTGCGGCGACCAAGTAGACATTCCAGAAGCAACAGTATAGACAATATTTTTAATCTGCTTGTGAGGAATTTTAATCATACTCGTTTTCTCAACAATACTAGGAATTCCACTAATAATATCGTTGAGTTTTGTGTTAATATTATCGAGTGTAATATCAACAGATGGCGGACTTCCAAAAAATTCGTTATTGGTTTTGTTTATGTTTCTGCGAAAATTTAAAAACGTGGTGATGTGATTAGTAAAATCAGTTTTGAACTTGGTGATTTCATTGTTGATATCATCAACATATTTCTTTGTTACAGCATCAAAATCAAACTCTGGTGTTCTAAGGTTAGTAATGCTATTATTGTTCATGTTGAGAAACGCGTACATTATACTACCACGCACCGACACGTACTTTGATTCCTGATCATCAACATATTTCTTAGTAGCAGCGTCATTATCCTCAGTTGGGTTTCCAAGGTATGTGATCTTGTTTTGGTTCATAACAATGTTCCCCGTAAATAAAGCACCTGCTTTTCTAACATAATCGTTAACTGACCTACCGAATCTTCTATCTTACCTTGATTATTAAAAGTAACAATATTATTAGCAACTGCAGTAGGATTTCGTACTAGTACATCTGATAGTTGTACATTACTCGTCTTTAATCGTCCTTGTTTGTCTTGGAAAACTACAACTTCATTTGGATCTACACTTGCAACGTTTAACAAATTGTTGATTTTATTTTTGAGCTTATCAAGAGTTGCATACTTGGATAAGTCACCCTGGTAACCTTCTGCTAATAAATCTACTGCTAATGTTCCAAATTTTGTATAGTAGCTCATTATACATACCGTTCTACACAAAATTGTTGGTTTAATATAACATAAAATTATACGATGGCGAAGATAATAAACTTTGACACCGAGCGATTGGTGAAGCATAAACATAACAATGAACTTCCAGACTGTCATTATCTTATAGTTGGGAGAACTGGATCTGGTAAAACAAATTTGTTATTAAATCTTTTACTCAATAATAACTTTAACTATGATAAGGTGTATATTTACACCATCAACCCCCAACAAGACAAATACAAATTATTAAACGAGTATAATGATAAAATTCGTGATGAACTTGGCATTGGTGATGATATATTTTTGATAAAACAACCAGAAGAACTCGTTCCAGTGAATGATCTCGATTCGTCAGAGCATAAGATAATCGTCTTTGATGATATTCCGCTAAACAATGAGGAAATGAACAAGATTAGATCATTTTTTTCACTATCACGTAATAAAAGATGTAATTCTGTTTATCTTGCCCAAGGTTTTTATAATGTTGATAGGTTTATTAGGCGTAATACGGGTTGTTTCATATTATTTCCCGGACTAGATAATGTGGATGTGAGAAATATTGCAAACGAACAATGTGGTGATGTTACAAAAGATAAATTTATCGAATTATATCATCGAGCAACTAAAGATAGATATAGTTTCTTTTTATTTGACAAGATAGCGCGTGATCCAACCAAGATGTTTCGTTGTTGCCTTGAGACGTTTCTATGATATAATTTTGTAAAGCGTATAAAAATAATGGACAAACATCAACAGAAAATCGAATTACTAAAAAAGTTTCTCGAAACTCAAGCGGCTTTTAAGAAAAAGGTGGAAGAAGCTCGACGTGGACAAGTTCAAGCAGAAGAAGAAAGAACCAAATTTTTCAAACCTGTTACTGAGGCGATGCTTGGCAAGCAGCCAGAAATACCAACATCATCTCCAGAAGAACTAGCAAAAATGAAAGAAAAGGGTTTGTTTGGTTTACTTGGAGAAAGATCAAAAGAAGAAACTGTAAAAATTGTAAACGAACTTGTAAGAAACATTGCTGATCCTGCTGCACGACAAGCTGAGTTTGACAGGCTAATGAACAATCCTCTTGAACTTCAACACGCAATAACAAGATTGACGGTTAATCCAGATGAGATAAGAAGTATGATGGAAAAATTGTCAGAAAAAACTGAAGAATTAACTGAGAAACAAAAATTATTACAAGAAAGTGTGATAAAAATGGTACCTTTTGAAGAATCTATAAAAATTTACAGAAGACAAGCTAGGTTTAAAATAGAAGATGATGAGTATGAAGAGTTTATGGAAAAATATGATATCACTAATATTAATAGTATTCGAGATTGGCCAGAAAAAAACTATAATAATTTGATGGAAAAATTAGAAAGAATTGTAGAAGATGGCTCACGTGCTGATGATGATATTAAAGATGAAAAAGATGAAAGAAATATTCCAACATTACTCAATTATATTAGGGAAGGAATTATTGCTAAGGTTTTTCTTAAAACATCAAAACGATATCGAAATAAACCAGGAGGTTATAGTAAATGGTATTTTAAAACACTATTCAAACAATATGAAAACAAGCGAGATAAAAAATTACCAGAGGAAAAGACTGGATCTGGAGTTAAAGTTTTTACATCAAACGCAGACATAGTCGATCGGCTAATGCTGTTGATATCCTCTAAAGAAGCTGGTAATGAAAGTGTAGAGATTGTTAACGAAATTATTGATATACTTGATCATCTAAGATCGAGTGGATTACTAACATCATCCGAGTACGAAATTTTACACCGCGATCTTATCTAAAATATTAGTATAATGCAAACAACATTATTGCTTGATTCATCACAAATAACAGGAAACAGCGCGAATTTTACAGTAAATTACAACCCACCAATAGAACTAGATCCTGCAAAACAGTATGAGATTGGATTAATTTCTTGTACTTGTTGGAACGCCATGCCGAATATTAAAACTGGGATTAATGATGAAATTTTAATCGTTAATGTTAAACAATCTCCAACATCACAAAAGGAGTTTATTGATATACAATACAAACTACAGATTCCACAAGGAGCTTATAACATTACTGATCTAAACAGAACAATAAAAGAGCTTCTAACAAAAGCTGGTGGGAATGCTGATAATTTCGAATTATCGGCGAATTATAACACCTTACGAGCTAGGATAACAGTGAAAAGAAATATGAAAGTCCTCTTTGAAGAAAGAAGTTTTGGAAAGATGTTAGGTTTTACAAGAGTTTTATACTATACCACCGGTGAAGATAAATCTTTGACATTTGATGGAGAACTACCAGTAGATATCACAGAAGTAAATACAATACTCATCAATTGCTCTATCGCATCTGGATCTTATACGTCAAAAGGCAACCGCGGGTAAACGATCTACAGTTTCTCACCAGAAGTCCCACCAGGTTCTCTCATGCAAATCAATCCGCGACAGATTATCTACTATCCAATAACACCTGAGAATCAAATTACAAGCATTACAATGCAACTCACAGACCAATCTGGACGACAAATAGACGTGAACAATGAGATAGTCACGTATTACTTACACCTACGCACTGCCTAGGTATGTGATTTTGTGTACATAATTTTATAAAATGAGACGAAGAAAAGTTTATCGAAGAAAAATCGTAGGTGGATTTTTTGGAAATATATTTACAACAATTGCAGAGAATATTCCAGGAATCGCGCGTAAAGTAGCGCCCATTGCACTTGACGCTGGTAAAGCTTTCGCTACAGGGGCGGCATCTTCAGCAGGCACTGCAGTAGGGCAAAAGATTGCTGATAAGATTAAAGGACCTTCCCCATCAGAAATAAAACGAGTAATATCAGATATTGCGCCAACAGAAGAAACAAAACGAGCTATGATAGCTACAACAAAAAAATTATTGTCGCCGAGTGGTGAAGAAATAGTACGTAAACTTGTAAAGAAAACAAAACCGATGACCCCTGCTGCCTTTTAATTTTGTGTAACGATTATAAAATAAATGTCAGCTAAAAACTATCTCGACTTTGCAGAAGAAATTGATACTGACGATGCTGTAACAGAATTAGAGTATGTCGAGTATCTCGATGAGAACTCGAACGAACCAAATAAAACCGGAGTTAGAACTTTTAACACAAGAGACGAGGACGTGTTTCTACTACCCCATAAGGCAATGTTAGAAGTGCGTGGTCAAATATTAACTGTGATAGGTGGTGATATTACAGCTGATGCAGAAATCGCTCTCGTCAATAATGGTTGGAGCTTGTTTAAGAGTGCACGATACCAACTGGCCAATCAAACCGTAGAAGATATTTCAATGCATTTACCCATAGCGAGTACAATACTAAACATCGTTTCGTTTAGCGATGACTATTCCAGATCAATAGCCACAAATATGATGTGGTTCAAAGATACCTCATTAGGTACAGCTGTTTCGAGTGAGTTTCGTACTGGTGCTGGTAATCCTGCTGTAAATAACAATAATCTCATCGCCAATCCTGCTGCTAATGATGCCGCTACGATAGGTAATTCGATAAGATTAGCCGTTACAAATATAAGACAACAACAATATAACGAAGGATTTGCTAAACGAAAAGCGTTTGCCGCAGAATCTCGCCAAATAACGATGATGCTTCCGTTAAGTACAATCTTTGGATTTTGCCGTGATTATAACAAAGTGTTTTGAGGAATAAAACATACGCTTATATTAGATCGAGCTGATCAAAACGATTATATAATACACGCCGGTGGAGTGGCTGAGGGACAGTTTTCTATTACAAGATTAGCAATGTGGATGCCTCGGGTTGTCCCTTCATTAGCTAAAATGATGGAGCTCGAATCTTTACTAGCCACCTTTACAAAAAAGATACACTTCCAACAGAACAGGATTTATCAAACAGCCATTCCCAACGCGACTGATTACACGTGGCGTGTAACGACCACGCCCAGCGAACAACTACCGCGACACTTGTTCGTTGTATTTCAACGACAAGCGCGTCGTAACCATCAGGAAATGAACAACTCCGTATTCGATAACCCAGACGTTAGACGAATATTTGTGAGAGTAAATTCCAAACAGTATCCTGAACGTGCAATCGAATGTAATTTTGCCGTAGACGCCACCAGAAACATCTCTCGGCCGTACATGTATCTTATGGAAGCAATGCAAAAATATCAGAACGCGGACAGTGGATCTCAAATATCAATAGAAGAGTTTCGATCGCTCTATCCCATCTTTTACTTTGATGTATCAAAACATTTGGAGCGTGTTGTGGGATCGACTGCAGATATTGAGGTCACGTGGACACTGGGCGATGTGCCAGGTGAACAGTATAACGTATACGCGCTATTGGTTAGTGATCGATTTCTGACCATCGATTCAATCAAAGGAAGAATGACAGTACAAGTTTAATCTAACAACTTGGATATAACATTATGAAAACCAAATACACAACTCGAGAAATATACCTAACATCTGGTCAAGTTGAAAAATTATCAGCAGCTGTTGCTAAACGCAGCTCTGTTTCTTTGATGATCTCTCCGGAAACTTCAAATAAAATTGCAGTAAAAGTCATGCTAACGCAACAACAAATCAATAAACTCGATCGCAACAAACCTTTTTTGCTGAAATTATCTGTTTCTCAGGTAACTGCAATGTCAAAAGAAGGTGGATTTTTTGGACCAGCGTTATCAATAATAGCTAGCAAAGTTTTACCAGTACTTGGTACACTTGGACTTGCGGCTGCGTCAGGAGCAGTCTCTGGCGCAACGAAGAAAGCAGTCGAAGGTCGTGGTATCAAACAAATCTATCGTTAATTTTATGTAACAGTATAAAATAAAATGCCAACGAAAAAGTCGCCGAAAAAAACAAAATCATCGAAAAAAAAGAAAACAACAAAACGCAAACAAACAAAACAAGGAGGAATTATTCCTTTCGCTCCACTTTTAGCGGGACTAGCGGGAAGTCTGCTGCCAAACTTACTAGGAATCGGACGCGGATTAACTCTACCAGGGACCAGACGTTATTGAGCAATTTTGACATCATTGAAAAATTGAAGGACGTTGTTGGATTTCGAGGAGTATTTTCCAAGGATGAACTCGATGACGTACCAACAGGCGGTTCTTGTGTTGTAAATATTGAAAACTTCAATGATGGCTCTGGCACCCACTGGGTTGCTGTCCACGATAACAATTATTTTGATTCGTTCGGACTTCCTCCAAGCGATCTCATAAAAAAATATATTTTTAAAAAATTTGATAAAATAAATTATTCGTCTAATCAACTACAGCCGATTGGAACATCAGCTTGTGGTTATTATTGTATCATGTTTGTCAGACAAATGCACCAGAGTAAAAGCTCTGGGAGTAAAAACTTTTTAAAGTTTATTTTACAATTTGATGAGCATCCTTCTCATGCGAATGATAATATTGCAATCAATTTTATCTAAACTCCTTGATATAATAATGTCAACATACTGTCTCAAATGCAAAACTAAAACAGAGAACAAGGATGAGATGACGGAAAAAACGAAAAATAATAGAACGATGTTAAAAAGTATTTGTGCAATCTGTGGTAGAAAGAAAAGTATGTTTTTGAAAAAACAAGTAGGATCTAGCGTTGATAGAGTTATCTTGATCGACGATTAATCTTATGAAACAAAATAAAATAAAATGAAATGCAATTGTGATTGTGACAAAGATCTTTGCATAGAACAAGATAAAATCATTACGTACTGTCAACGTTGTAACAACAGAGAAATAATAGGGTTAGGTATAGATATACATAAACTAATTGGTAAATTACCAAAACCAAAAGGCGGTTGGACTTTGCCTGGTCATCGGTATACAGGTCCTTACAATCCGCTAGACCAACAACTAGATGAAAACGACAATCCATTGCCAGGACAAGAGCCTTATAATCAAGTGGATGCAATAGCAATGCGTCATGATATCTGTTATCGTGATCATGAAAACTCGAAAGCAGATTGTGATAAAGTAATGTTAGACGAATTACATGATATGGAGCCAACAAATCTACGAGAACGTTTTGATAGAAGATTTGTTCAGGGAATGATAGGAGCAAAATATAAACTCGGACTCGGAAAAGAATTATACGATGATCTTGCAGTCGAACTACACAGACCTAAAAAAAAAAGTTTCCGAGACGTAAAGTTGTTGCAAACGCTGTAGATGATATCTGGGCAATAGATTTGGTAGATGTATCCAATCTGGCTCAGTTTAACGATAATAAGAAATATTTGTTTAATGTCACAGATGTTTTCAGCAAATACGCTTTTAGTGTGCCAGTTTCAGATAAAACAGGAACGTCAATCACTGATGCGTTAAAACAAATAATAACGAGTACCGAAAGAAAACCAAACAAAATCTGGACTGATCATGGAGCCGAGTTTTTTAACAAAAAGTTTGAACAGTTTCTAGAACAAAATAATATTAAAAAATACGTTACAGGAAACGAAGGCAAAAGCATTGTTGTCGAGAGATTTAATCGCACGCTAAACGAAAAATTACACAAATATATGACAGCTAAAAACACCAACAGGTACATCGATGACCTTTCTCAAATCGTAGGCGAATATAATAACACGAAACATCGAACCATCAAAATGTCACCCAATGACGCTATCAAAAATCCAATATTAGCAAACGAAAACATGTACCGCAGACATAAATTTAAGGTCGGTGATAAAGTTAGAATCTCTTTGACTAAAAAGATATTTGAAAAAGGATTTACTCCAAACTGGAGCGAAGAAGTATTTGTTGTTGATAAAGTACTCTTAACAGTACCTGTAACGTACGCGTTAAAAGATCTGGCAGGGGAACCTATCGTAGGTAGTTTTTACGAACAAGAACTACAAAAAACTGAACAAGATGTTTTCGTTATCGAAAAAGTGATTAGGAAAAAAGGAGATAAAAGTTTAGTCAAATGGCGTGGGTATAGTGATAAATTTAACAGCTGGATTCCAACCCGGTCGATTTTATCGACTGCGAAATAATGCTATTATAAATTTTCTCATACTTTCGTTTGACAGATTTGCATTTTACTGGTTTACATAATGATATTAGATATTGTCTGCGATCGTCAGAGATCGTCATAAGATTAAAAATCTTGACAAATATGAAATCGAATTTGATATTTTTCTGTCGGTCTGGAATTTTAATGTTTAGGAAAGGTCTGATTAACTGTAAAAATATCTGCTGTTCGGTAACGGTAAAATTAAATTTTATAATTTTTTTTAGCAATGTGATACTTGACATTATATTTTCCAGTGGTTGGTCTGTTATAATTATATCTGTTAACGACGGTGACTATTTCACCATCATCAGACTCGTTGTTATATAAAATATCATCTTCGTTATAACCAACAGATTTGTCTATTATATCATTAGAGATTGTGGAGACCTTATCGCTGATATCACTAGTATCTTCTTCGTATAGTTGAACGAGTCGTTTCATCATATCCATATTATAATATACTTTTTATCTAATTTGTTGTTATAAGATGACTGACAAGGTAAAATATCACCAAAAAGTTAATATAATAAACTACCACGAACTGACCGAAGCGGTAAGAAAATGCCTGTCAGGTTATAGTTCATATTCCGTTGACGTTATTGTAATGCAAGGTGATTCTCATAAAATATTACTAACAGAAGCAGAAAAAAATAAAATTAATGAAAGTGCAGTAACGACGCTAAAATTTGATTGCGATGATATTATAGCATTTGCTCATCATTGTTTGACTAAAACCGAATTACAAAATATTATTAATCATCATATCTAAAAATAATACTAGCATCATATTTGTTTGAAAAAGCTGATTTTGTTGCTCCATCAGCTACAAATTTTACTGCTCTGGGATTTATATTATAATATTTCGCCGCAGCTGTAATTGATTTGAATTTGATCTCCTCGTCAGTTTTGAGGTTTAACGAAATAACAGGTTTTATTGGGCATCTAAAATTAATACCACCACCTCGTCCTTTTCTCACATTTTCCTGTTGGGTCACTAGCTCCAGATTTTCCAATCGATTGTCTGTTTTTACATTATTGATATGATTAATAACCAGACCATTGGGTATAGATCCGTTGAACACCTCGTAAACAAACCTATGACCAGTATAACAAACTTGATCTGTCGATGTTCCTCTAACAGTTACTATAAGATATCCCATATTGTTCATAGAACTAAGAACTTTTTTAGTTTTTCTGTTTCTAATAATACCGCGATCGTTAGCCTCGTATAAATCAAAGACCAGATGCGGCTGAAACTCATCTTGTAAGGATAAATTTTCAATATTATCATCAGTGACTTTACCGTTATAATGATATACTCGTTTCCCCTCTGGAATGTCATCGCAAAATAACGTGTAAATAAAATCTTTTCTAAACATCGTAATTCTTTCAGTATTATCTCCCTTTACACTAATCGTATAACCCGCTGACGTTGCTTTACCAACAGATATTCCAGTAATGATATTAATAACCGAACCAAGTGCATTTCCATTGTACATATTGTACTTCGGATAAACATGATATACCTCTTGCTCACGTGCGCTTGTCAGATTTACTGTCATTATATTATAGGTGATATTTTTTATCTCTAATTGTTTTTCTAGCGCATGCGCAGTGTGCGGTAAATTATCAATTAGATATTAGACTATAGTATAGCGATGTTGAAATTGCGTGATATAGCCAAGAAGAGACTTATTGGAGAACCTGTTAAAATAGCGACTGCTTTTGCAGGTTTTGATAATAGTTATCAGTTTGATAATCAAAACGTTTTAGTAAATTTTTCTGAAACAAATCTCTTTCATCTGCTACAGATGACTGTAAAACGTGAGCTTGAAAAACACAAGGATCTAAGATTGTTAGTGCAATATCACGTTATATTTTCAAAACTACTTGTGACGGAAGAATCTACTAACAAGGAAATTGCAGACCCTTACGTCAACGCAAAATCTAGACGTGTTTTACTTGGTAGTGATCTTTTGTCACTATCTAATGAAATACACCAAGAAATTTGGAAAAAAATAGAAGAATTTACCGAATTAGGTTCGGGTTGGAAGTTTGAAATGATCAAGGAAATTTTGTTTCACACGATGAAATATGACGCATTACGCATTAGTTCGTATATCGTCCTGCCACCAAAAATAAAAAATAAACAGTGCTGTATAAACATAAAAAACGTCGATAGCAAATGTTTCCAATGGGCTGTTCTTTCCGCGCTATTTCCAGCAGAAAAAAATGCTGATCGTGTTGAGAAATATATCAGTCACGTGTCAAGATTAAATTGTGCTGGTATTGACTTTCCAGTGGCAGAAAATCAAATACCAAAGTTTGAAAAGCAAAATAATATTTCGATTAACGTTTTCGGATTAGATGAAAAAGAAAATGTCTATCCGAGGTATATTTCAGAAAAGGCTTCACAATCGACTTTAAATTTACTGTTTTATAAAAATCATTACGTTTGGATAAAAAACTTTAACAGACTAGTTGGAAGACAGTATAATAAAAATAACAACAAAAAGTTCTTTTGTTATCGCTGCTTGCACGGTTGTAGAGACAATGAAACATTACAAAAGCATTTGCAGTACTGTAGTGACGTACAAAGAATAACAATGCCATCTAAAAAGATAGCGTGTTACAGTTTGTCCATCATAATCATAAACTAAAAATTCCTTTCGTCATATACGTCGATTTCGAATGCTTACTTCAACCTGTACTTGGCGTAGAAAATGATCCTGACCAATCGAGTACAAGAAAAATTCAAAATCATGTTCCATGTGGAGTAGCGTACAAGGTAGTTTGTTGCGCTGATTCGAGATTATCTAAACCAATCCAACTCTATCGTGGTAAAAATCCAGCTGTCTGGCTTCTCAAGCAATTGATCAGCGAAGTTGATCATATAACTTATCGTTTGAAAAGAGTAACTCCAATGTTAAAATTAACACCTCAACAAGAATCTGATCACGAGCCAGCGAAAATTTGTTATATTTGTGAAAAAGCTTTTGACCCTGACAATGTCAGGAAAAAAGTACGTGACCATTGCCATTTGACCGGACAGTATCGTGGAGCGGCTCATGACCAGTGTAATTTAAAATTTCACGCTCCAGATTTTATTCCAGTTATTCTTCACAATTTTCGAGGATATGATAGTCACATCATCGTAGAAGCTTTTGGTGATCCTGAGATAAAAGCTCATCTAAAACTCAATAATGTCATCAAATGCATTCCAAATAATTTTGAAAAGTACATGTCAGTTACGCTAGGTAAATTACGTTTTATTGACAGCCTGCAATTTATGGCAGCATCGTTAGATGAGCTAGTAAAAGGTTGTAGTAAATTTAATAACCTAAGAGACTGTTTTGGAGATAAATTTAATCTATTAGCTAAAAAAAGGAGTTTTTCCATACGAATACCTCGACGACTGGAGTAAATTTGATGAAACATCTTTATCTGGCAAAGACAAATTTTACTCACAACTTAAAAATGAAAATATAACTGATGATGAGTACAGGTATGCACAAGATATCTGGAAAGAGTTTGATTGTGAGACTTTTGGTGATTATCATGATTTGTATTTGAAAACTGACGTGTTATTATTAGCAGATGTTTTTGAAAGTTTTCGAGAAGTGAGTTATAATAATTACGGACTAGATCCTTGCTGGTATTATTCTGCCCCCGGACTGTCATGGGATGCTCTGTTAAAGTTTAGTAAGGTAAGGTTAGAATTACTGACTGATGTTGATATGTTCAATTTTATCGAAAAAGGTATCCGAGGTGGTATTAGCGTGATAACGAAGAAATATGCTGAAGCAAACAATAAATATTTGAAAGAGTATAATCCTGACCTTCCTTCGAAGTATATAGTTTATCTAGATTGCAATAACTTGTACGGGTATTCGATGGCAGAACCAATGCCGTTTGGTGGATTTCATTGGATCACGGCTGATCAATTTCTATCAGAGACAGAAAAAAAGATACCCGACGATGTTTCGTATTTCGTTGATGTTGATCTCGATTATCCAACTTCGCTACACAAATTGCATAACGATTACCCTTTCTGCGCGGAATCGATGGTTATAGAATATAGTTTGTTATCAGAAGAACAACAAGCGTCAGCATTACCAAGACAACATTCTATGGTAAAGAAACTAGTACCAAATTTGCTTCATAAACGTAATTATGTTTTGCATTACAAAGTTTTAAAACAAGCAGTCGATGCTGGTCTTGTGTTGAGAAAAGTTCATCGCGTACTAAAATTTAATCAGTCACCGTGGATGAGAGGTTATATTAACTCGAACACTACAAGAAGAGCTGCGGCAAAAACTGATTTTGAGAAAAACTTTTTCAAACTGATGAACAATTCTGTTTTTGGTAAGACGATGGAGAATATTAGGAAACGCGTAAATATCGAACTAGTCAATGATGTCAATCGCAGAAACAAACTTGTGTCAGACGATGATTTTGTGAGCATGAAAATTTTTAATGAGAATCTTGTTGCGATACAAAGAAGAAAAACAAATCTAAAACTAAACAAGCCGATCTACGTTGGAGCTTCAGTGTTAGATTTATCAAAGTGGCTGATGTATGATTTTCATTATAATTTTGTTAAAAATCAATGGCCGGCTAGTAGATTATTATTTACTGATACTGATTCGCTCGTATATGAAATCGAATGCGAGGACGTCTATCAGGATATGCATGATAATAGATATCTGTTTGATCTTTCCGATTACCCACGTGACAGTAAATTTCATGACGACACAAATAAAAAGGTTATTGGTAAGTTCAAAGATGAAATGAACTCGAGCGCTATCAAATACTTTATCGGATTACGTAGTAAAATGTATGCCGTATTGTTAGACAATAATAAAATAACAAAAAAAGCAAAAGGTCTGCCTCGTGATTTTGTTAAAAAGTTTATAAAATTTGATGACTATAAGTATGCGCTTGATGGCGGTGTTAGTTTTATAGAGCTATGTCAATTCGGACAAATCATCATAAGCTCGAAACAGATGTCCTTATCAAACGCGGTTTGAGCAATTTTGATGATAAACGTTATTGCGAAAATGGGGTAGATACACTTGCACTTGGGTATTGTCATGATGATAGAGATATACTTGACATTATCTTTGCAAACTAAAATTTTATCTAAACTTAAGAAATAATGTTTGAAAATTTGACAGTGACAAATAGCTACAGTAGCAAAATCAAATATCTAATGATGGACGGCAAACCATTGACAGTTGAAATTAATAATGAAACATCAGGCATATGCTTTAGTGGTACCCGTGACAAGTTAAAACTTTCGCTCATCAGATCTGATGACAGCGAGTATTTTAATTATCTCGAACAATTGTATCAAAAGTTGCTAGTAGAATTTAAAAACTTTCACTGTCCGATTAGTCAGCAAAAATACACCAAACTTACAATTGATCTTGATCGGTCAAAGGTGTATTTTATCGACAAAAAATACCCTCTTAACAAATCACAAATAAAAGATTTGTTTGAGTCCCGTCGTTATGTGAGCGGTAAAGTAAAGTTTAGCCTCTATTACCATGATAATGAAATATTTTTGATATCTACAGTTGAGACATTAACAGTTGGTAATGAGGTATAATACCACTTACCTTACTGGAATTCTAATGCGTAATTTAGTCCACAATCGCCACGCTCTGCTAAATCGTAATGATTTGGAAAATTGAGTCTGACATAACATTTTGCTTATTCTGGAAGATCACTTAATTAAATTTTACCTGTTACCTAGGTATTTTGCAACAGGTGTTCTATTGTATTTGTTTGGAGGTCTGGAGGGGTGGGGAGAGGGGTTGTTGAGCTCGGATTCTTAACGCAATTATTGATTGCAACAGGTGTTCTATTAGTTACCTAGGTATTTTGTATTTGTTTGGAGGTCTGGAGGGGTGGGGAGAGGGGATGTTGAGCTCGGAATCTTACTTTCTCCTACTACTTATACAACATTTTATAAGTATCCCCATACGTTTGTTCAAAACATGTTCGTAATTAAATTAGAGATATACAAAAATTCTTAAATGTTTGTCGGTGCATTTAATTGTGTGACTATGTAAATATCATTCATGAATCTCAAGAGAAATCTTAGGCTCATATGATGTAATATTATATGATGTTTAATACATAATGTTATTTCCAATATATCAATGTAGTATGGAGGCATGACAAAAACACATGACCAATTCGGTCACCCAGTACAAAAATCACAAAAACACACAAAACTATTAGTTATGAAAGCAATGCAATATTATTTATAAAATAAGATACAGATGTGCTCAAGATCGCTCACATAGCAGACATCTACCTCAAAATCCAATGCCGGGACATTTTTTGATTAATACGATGCTTTTCATCATTTAAAACATTATTATTATTATTATTATTATTATTATTATTATTATTATTATTATTATTATTATTATTATTATTATTATTATTATTATTATTATTATTATTATTATTATTATTATTATTATTATTATTATTATTATTATTATTATTATTAATAATAATAGCACCAATATTGGATGGAAGATCGACATCACTTTTCGTGGAAATTTTGCTGGACAGCTTCTTTTTACCAGTTTCCTTGAAATAATAATCTGTCTTTCCAGTATTAGTGATAGCAATTAAAATAAAGTAGAGGGTCATTATCATTTTCTATAAACTTAAAGGCTTTTAGGTAAGAATGATCTCAATGAAAATTTGCTCAATTTATGTTTATCTATTTTTAAGAAGTTATTTGAATGTTTTGCTATTTTGAGTAGCAGATGTCATGTTTTTTTGTCGAATCAGCACCATTGGTATAAAAATGAAAGGCTTTCAAGCCAGAACGCCATCTATCAAACTCAGTCAAATTATGTAAATCAATTTGTTAGAGAAGTTGTTTAAAAAAATGTCTTTTGTTTTTGTACCGGCGGCCTTATTTGATACATTGGTGTGAGATCAAAATACTTTAGATGAATTAGGTAATGGATAAATAAATACAAATAAAAGGATAGGAATTCAAAGGCAATAAAGAGACGTGCCGAACTACATTAACTAAATTATGTCGCATCGCGTAGGGTGTTGGTGTTGTAGGGATTGGAGTGTGTGTAGAGTAGAAATTTTTTCTTGGCATTCGTTATTGAAACAATTTTTTAAAGTTCTATGAACATTCCGATTATCTTTGTGTCACAATCAGTTTCAATAACTGCCTCATTTAGAACCAATACAATGGAACTGTATTGCAGTTTAATTCAGTGTTCTTAAAGTTTCGTTTCAGCGATTTCCACACCGTCGATCACTGGACAACAGGATAAAACTTCGAAATTTTTTAAAGGTCAACAATTGCTAAGATGTCAACAAAGAGTGTTATGGCTTAAGCTGCAAAGTTTCAGCCAGGAAAAACAATGCCATAAATCGAAAAGAAATGTATTTCCCACATTTCAAACTTGAATTTACGTATTCATTCAAACATTATGTTTCCACCCTGTAACAAAATACATTATAATAAACGTTTATATGATGAATCTTTGATACCCTACCTTGATTTCTTTGAGTCAGAATTGTGACACCTGTCGTCCTTCCATCCTTTTGAGGTTTTATTAGGAGTTTTGTTACATTTCTTTTTGTCCAAAACACCACTCACTATTTGTCCCTTTGTTTTGGTGGATTCGTTCTGTTCCGTATTTTCCGTGGACCTAGTACTCATTTTGTTTTTGTCATAGGAAATCTCTTGTGCTTTACTATCAGTTTCTTTAAATTTCCTGGATTGTTGTCTGAATGCAAAATTCAGTTTTTCTCTAATCAATGCATTTTTGGACCTGGATTTAAAATGATATTTCATCTTGATTCTTTGTTTTATTTCTGGTGTTTGGTTTCTGTCGGTTTTTTCCACAGAAACGTCATAGCTAGATGCCGAGTAGCTGTGGTCGCTTCGGGACTCTGTGATTGGATATTCACACCTTACATCGCTATCGTAGTCCGACTCGGATGTCGAGCATAGAGAACAAAGATCAACTTTAGGATCAAATACTTTGTTCGATGTAGCGTTCAACTCGCAGTGCTTCTTTGGCGTTTTAGGTCCTTTAGACCTAGTAGATCTTTTACCATCAGATTTATCTAGGTCCTTTACATTGGAGGATGAAGATGGCAACGACTGTGTTGATATTGGTGTTAGCTTCTTGTCCTTGTCTGTATCCACACAATTAATTTTTGGTGCGATCTCTGCGAATAATTCGCAGAAGTTGTTAAATATATTGGGAGTATTGCTACTTGTCAAGGACGGCTCTTCTTCTGAGATTAGAGCCTTTATTGTGCTTCTAGATTCATCAGTTATGGTGCGTGGAGAAGTTACTCGCTGATTAGATTTGCTGCTTCGGAGAGAGGAATCTTGGATAGGGAAGTCACTGTCATTTTTCCCTTTTGCAACAACTGATTCTAAACACCACCCTGCGTCACAAAACTCTTTCCTGTTACTGGTAATTGCATTAGATGAAATTTCTTTCATGCCAGACAATGCGGTCGACGTCACTTTGTTTTCATGATACGAATTATCTGAATATGATGAAATGGATCCATTACATTCAAATTCAGTTCTATTCGGTGCATTTGCATTATGTTCTGCTTTCTCTGAGCAATCTATAATTCTCGTGTTCAATTCTTCACTTTTCTTTTCTTTATCGGTTTCCTTACTCCGTTGATTCCTAGTGGTCATGCTAGATATTTTTGCATTGCTGTCTTGCACCACTGAACACTTTTTCTGCCGAAGAATTCTTTCAAGCAGACCTTTCTGATTTACTTCCATAATTTGGTGTTGAATGTCTTGATCGAATTTTATAGGTTTGTTTAGAAATTTTGCCTTTTCTTTAATTTTTCCTTTATTCTTATTGGAAGGATTTTTATCAGAATATCCGCTTATAACATCGATTTGATTTGAGTTCTTAACTCGAGTCCTCGTCGAGGATCTACCCAATATCGTTTGCCAGTCGTTAGGTTTTAAACTGATTGTATCGCCATCTTCCTTGCTATTTGATTCCTGTGGAAAGTTACATAGTTTAGCTTTTGAATAAGAGTTTTTGTTCTTATCCTCTATGGCTGAATTATTGATCTCTTCTGGTTTTGATACAATATTCTCGGTCTCATTGAATGTTAGCTTCGCTTCACTCGTACTTCTATTCTGTCCCTTTTTGCATAGTATCTTCTGTTTCGATTTCCCCTTTTTCATAACATCTTGTAAAGCTATCACATTGTTTTTGGTATTATCCGAATTAAAACCTTCCTCATTGTATTCGTAACACAATTTAGACTTTGCAATGCGAGTAACACCCTTCATAACCCTATTTTTTGAAAGTGGTTCTATTGCTTCATCGTCCATTTCAATAATAGATGGATGTATTTTTGTTTCTTCAGACGCTGTTTTTACATCGTTTCTGGGTACTTTGGAACTTTCTGTTAAGACGGTTTCTTGTACAGTATAGCTAACGCCATGGAACGGGTCATGATTGTCTCTTTGCATCCTTCCAGCAGATCTTAGGTCCAAATATAATTCCTTTGCCACGGAATCTATCCTAATTTTTGGCCCCCACGTATTTCGGGAAGAATCAGTATTTTTCGTGGAAACTGCTTTAATATTTACAGCCGATGGTACATGGATGTCAACTTCTGAATGTACAGCAGGATCATCCACATGCAACTCCTCAACATTTTTATCCTCAGCCTCTAATTTTGTATTGGAATAGTTTCCGCTTGGAGCAGCTGTTTCTGTTTTAATGGATTGGTCATTAATTTTTATACGCGTATAGAAACAAAATTCATCTTTATAAGGAGTTCTCAATGATTTCTCTTGCAAGCGCGCGCTGCGTTTCGGTGTAATAACACACGCATCCGATTTCTTTCGCTTTCTTGAAGGTGTTCTTCTTGACATGATATCCTGCATTGTATCTTTTTTTGCTGGAAGCACTTTAAGTCCAGATTCTACCATCGATTCTTGAATTAGCTCACTAACAGTAGGTGTTACATGACATTGCTCGTGTTTGTTACCTGACGATTCTTCAATTCTTTCCATGGCAATAATAGTTTGCATATGACAGCCACTTACATCTTCTTCAACCGACTCTTCACATATCTTTGAATATTTCGTGTCATGCGAAATTGTTTCCTCCGATTTATAATCTATATTAACTCCACAGTGTTCAACTTTGTTTAAAATATTTATAACTTCCCCTCCATTCAAAAGATGGGTAGTATTTTCTCTGGAATTATTGCAAGAACAGGTATAGCCTCCTTTACAGTTAAAATTTATTTCTTTCATCCCCTCCTCTGTGGTTAGCATATCATTCTGATTCATATCATTCGGATCGTCCTTTGATTCAGCAGTTGAGTTTTTGATCGAAAGATACGATTCCTTCGCGCCTAAGACGATCTCCAATCCAGCTTTGTCTATACTGCCATTAAGTTTGTATTTAGTGCTTACATAAGTTTTAGCATCTTTGTGCAAATCATTTTTAACACAAGTATCCAACGATTGGGTGTAACATTCCGTCACTGGAAGCGTTGCATCGGTATTTTGGGGTAAATTTGTTAAATCTGGTTGGGTATTTTTTACTGATATATTCATTTTCGCACTATCTTCTCGAAGAAGTTCCATTTCCGTTGCAGAGTCTATTTCACTTACTGCACCAGTTAGAGATTGCAAAAGGTTCGATTTGGAATCGGCTAATAATGTGTCTTCCTCGCTAGCATTCAGATCCGAATCACCATCCAAAATTGTGGTTTTCTTCAAGGATACATTAATTATGACATGACTCTTATGAGATTCATAAACTGGTGCCTCAATCTGAGCAATGTCTGTGTTATGGGATAACTTTTCCATTTTTGCTTCTGTGTCGGAAGATGTACGGTCTTTAGGGGCCATACTAATCCCAGAACGGCTGATGTCAACTGAGGCATTTCCAGATTTATTGGACTCATCGAAAGAAACTTCTTTTGGAGCAGACAGAAGAACCTTAATTTCCATGTTGTCATTGCCACAGATTTCAGTACACTTGATTGATTTCTGTTTTTGTGGCTGACGTTTGAAACATACATTTAGTGGAAAACCATCCCACAGCTCCTCTTTAGTCACCTCACTTCGAAGCTTTTTTCTTCGCTTGTACTGGTAACATTCACTATCATCATTCCATCGGTTAGAACGTTTCACTTTAACTGTTAAATCAGTCTGCTGTTCATCAGAAGTATAGCCTTTTTCAATTATATACATTTCCGGTTCGATTTGATCAATGTCTTTCTTCAGTTTCCTGCCATCACTACTGCTACCATTGTTTTGCTCGCTTGATTCGTAATTGACTGAGGTCTTATCTTGAAGTACGGGCCTGGTCTCCTCATAAGAATCATAGAAATTTATGGTTCGTTTTGTTCTTTGCTTGCCAACTGGAGTTGTATTCATTTCAATCCTTTGTGACTTTCGTTTGTTTGCACTGCCTTCTGTTCTAGATCTAGACGTTCTCCATTCATCTAAAGAAACAGTTTGCATATCGGTTCCTCTCTTAGTTCCGGAATTGGAAGTTTTTAGAGTTTCTATTTGAAAATGACGGAGTCTGGCGCCTGGCATCGATTCAGATGATTCGATAGGTTTATCTCTTTCGGATGAAATCTCATCATTTGTCTCCTTTGCGCGCCATCGCAAATGACGTGGGGTATTTCTGTGTTCTGTACTAAAATCTTTGTTCCAACAATCCTCCAAATTCTTTAGTTCCCTCCTGTAATCTTCGGTCGATTGATGCTTTTGTCTAGGAGTCTTTACCCTTTGTTCAGTCTGTGAACTGTTTGGAAGCTCAATTGAGTCAAATTTACACGTGTCCTTCAGATTATCGATACATTCTCCCTGCCTATCATTAATATTTCTGTCCGCAACTTCCTTCCTGCCTATTCGATATTTATTGCATGGTGAACTTGATGTTTCATGTAACCTTGGAGATTGTCTTAGTTGGTGATGAATTGACTCCCTTTTAAGAGTTTCGACTTTATCGGGAGTTCTTGTAGATTTTGGGCACCCTGGTAGAAATAAATAATAGTTACAAATATAATTATAGGCAAATTGAAGTATTCATCGTAAATTGAGGGATATTAAGCACTGATGCAAGCACCACCGCACACACGTACGCACAGACAGAAGCCTGCACATTTAATCAAAGTCACGAAGCGAAAGCTGTTTACTCAAAAACCAGGCGAGAAGGAACTGTAGGAGAGTTGGGGAAAGCGTCTCGAATTAGAAGACAGCCTGCACCCCATTTCCACTTTAGCTACATTTATACGCCATCAATCATCTCATTAACAGCAAGACATCATGTATTTCCCATCGATCCTCAGCTTTATCTACCGGATACAGCTCATCACTTCACCTTATCTACCAGTAACTGGAAGCTACCTTGCACGACCCAGGGGAGTGAATATGTACGATTGTTTATGTTTTTTCATTGTTTAAAATAGTCTGATAAACCTACTTCAAATTTAAATTAATTTTGAAGGTATTCTGACGATATATAAATACATTAGAACGCGTTGTCGGCTATCTAGCGTTTCCCATAAAGTTCATGACCATATTAAATAATAATTACCTATGCAAATTCCCTGTTGAAGAAAATCTGAGTTTAAAGTCCAAGGTACGGGATTTTAGAATTTTTGTTTAACTAGTTTGAATCTTGACTACATGAATCAGGTTGTTCCTGGTTCTTTCTGAGATGACCATTGTAATACATATAGGAAGAAGCAATTTGCATACGACAAAGCAGAAATAACAATGGCGGAATCTCGTAAGATGGATTTTTGTCTGTGATATTATCAAATTAAACAGTAAATCAGTAATTGTATTTGGCAACTATATCAAACATGATTTTTTAAAAAGGATGAGGTTGTGAACATTTTTAATTGGTGGATACATGTTCTAGAAGACGCAGTTAAGCCGGGTTTCATGTAATGACATATACTTGTAAACTGTTTCAGCATGTGTTGATGTTTATTTACATTTTCAAGATAACGCTCTTGTGATATCAAGATCTGAAATGACTGTAACATTTAACTTGATGACGTCTTTTCCCGCTCAGAAAAACTTGAAGGATATACACTCAACCGTGGTGAAATCTATTCTATCTGAATGGCGACTATTGTACCGATGTGCCTGTAACCTTATAAATTATATACATACATCGCCCTGAGTTTTAATTTATGCTATGAGTGATTATTTATAATATTAGTATCACAGGTACATTATGAATCGAACATGTATTACCTGATGGCGACAATTGCAGCCGATAACAGAATGAACAAGGTTTTCCTAGATTTAATTTGGCAGACATTGCCACCGTTTTAATAGAAGAACGGCCGGGATTGACGACCTCAGGACCCAATTTAATCTAAATTTATTCTGTTCTTTTTTCTCATTCAGATAATATTTTCTGACAGTTTAAATTAACCTAATTGGTGTGTGTGTGTGTGTGTGTGTGTGTGTAAGTGTCTTATTTTTAAGGTAGCTTTAACAAAATTTCAGTCACGATGTAAGCAGTTTGTCTAGTAACGAAGCATCATGCCAGTCATGTAGCATGATGTCCCACCCAGCCACATTATCTTGATACCAAGCCGACCAGTCCTAACACTAACCTCGCAATAACGAGCGCCAAGCGAGGCAGCTGTTAGTACCTTTTTTGTAAGTCTTTGGTGTGACTGGACCGGGTATCGAAACCACGACATCCCGCATATGTGGCGGACGCTCTAACCACTAGGTCATAACCTAACTGAACGTTGGTAAGCCAGAAAAATGGGAACTTTACCCTGTTCAAACTTGTTCGTGTGTTATTTGGATGCTTCAAAGCAAGTTTAACATTTGAAATTTTTTATTAATAATGTGGCTTTTAGCAGACGACGGCCTGCGTAGCTCAGATTCCTATACAAATTGTCCCCATCTTTACAAAGGCAATGTGGTGCATTTTCTTCAAAGAATATTGATATGACCAGTAATTGTTTCTAAATTGCAAAGAACATATTGATATAGGGATGAACTACTGAAAGAATAACATTCTACAACTTTCACCCACAATCCCTTGCAAAAGATTATCCACTAAACTTGCAAGAAATTGCCGATATTGTCTGAAGTTTCTGCGTGTACTGTCGTCAGCATTCAAATTATTTATCTATCTGAAACATAAATTCATTTATCTGGTTGGAGTGACGAATTTTTGACGTCATGGTATGCAGCTTACATTTTTTTATTTGGCGAAGTGTCTTTATCAAAACTAAAATGGTGTATTGGTATATATTCGACCGCGGTGAGATATACTGTAGTTAGCTGAATTGGAAAAGTCAAACATCTTGTCGAAATCCACAAAAGACAAACTCTTCCAATATTTAGTAAATATCAACCATGAGACCAACGTTAAAGGGTAAAATCAGCGACCCCCCAAAAAATGCAAAAAAGTAAAACATAAAAGTTAATATACAAAGTTTAACCTTTTCTGTATAAACATCAATCTTTTCAAAAGTCCAAAGTCTTCTCGCAAGATACATCCCAGAAGTCGTCATTGATTCTTGCGAGCTCACTGACACTAATCCACATTCCCAAAAACACGGGAGAATCACGGCAAGTTAAGAACATGAAATGACAATTAAATTTTGTTCAGAGGGTCTGTATTTTATAAGAAAGTAGTAAAGATCTTGGAATGATTATGAGGAAGCAAATATCGAACCTTATTTACATCACTCACCATGAATTCTTATAGGTTTCATATCCATTTCTAATATTAGATGTCCCTTATCCAATATATACTGTATCTTTACGCCATCTTTAGTTTGTAAAGAACTTGGCGTTGTAAGTTAACCTTTAAAAACGCCTCTTTGTGACGTCATGATTAGACGTCACAAAGCATAGGGCGGCACTAAACTTAAATGCTTACCAGATGGCGTTCTAAAGACACACTGCCTATATGGGCTGTATGACCACGGAACCAGCCTCCTTTTGAGTTGTATGCAGGAGTTTTAGGCTGCATTCTACCACCCTCCCTCCCCCCCAAAAAAATCATTACCAATGATAAGATTAGATTGAATGTTCAATTAGTTAGAAATTGATGCTTTTGGCAACTACCTTTATTTTAAGAATATCACAAAAAGCATCTGTGCAAGGTTCTTGCGCAAACAAATAGCGTTATGAGCAATGTGAAAACACGCCTAATGACAGTGTCGGATTACCCAATAGGCAGCGTAGGCACCGCCCTATGGGCCCAACGTCTTTTAGGGAAAACGGATCAAGAAAATATTGAATTGATTTGATCTTGACGTATTAGGAGATAATTTGCGAATGGGGTGGGTGGGTGGGCGTAATTAAAATCAAGATAAAACAGCCAGATTCACATAATATATACTTTCCGACATTAAAAGCATGTCCTTTGTACAGGAATGGATGCAATTTTGATTTTGCCATTGCATACCAGTAAGTGGAAAGTACTGCATGCAAACACTGAGCTAGAATTTTATCTAATATAGAATACAAAGGAAAAATTGTTTTAAAATGGTTTTGTTTCCGTCCAATTCACTGATTTTTTTTGTATAGTCCACATTGTAGTCAATAGGGCGCTGAATTTCGTTTTGTTTACACACGGGGAAACTAAATTAATGCGCTGTTGCTTCAATACCGCTTGAGTACTACTTGTTTCATGCCTGTCCCTTAAAATTTATATACACAATTAATCAAGAAGACTGAGTGCCAAACCATTTTAAAATTGAGCTTTGTCTGCAAATTTGTTTTTCTTTACTTACCTCATTTAGCCTGAAATATACAGGATTTAGTATAAAATGCGCACGCAATGTAACATCTGCGTTATCAATACCAAATGTGCATTTTGTAAATTGCGATCGTTGTAGCTGGTCTGTAGCAGGGATTTTAAAGCAAAACGTGAACTGCAATTGACACAAAGGCCATTCGTCTTTGTTCCAATACCTAAAAGTTTCATACTAAAATCTGTAAGAATCAAGAAGACGACTCCTCTTGCTTTCATTGCTTTGGCTGCAGGTTAAATAGCGAAATACGATATCGCATATTAATTGTTGCCCCGATGATAGCTTGTTTTGAGCACTCCCAAGCTCAGCATGTTTCAAAATATTGGCTATTTTATTTTATGCTAAATAATTCGCTCTCATTAACAAAATACGCCAACTAAATCAAGTACGTTGTATTCATTTTCTTTTTTTAAATATCAGTTTGTAAATTATCGGGATCTAGATCATGAGAGATCGATAGATCAAGAGAGAGATAGTGTGTGTGTATGTATGTGTGTGTGTGTGTGTGTGTGTGTGTGTGTGTGTGAGAGAGAGAGAGAGAGAGAGAGAGAGAGAGAGAGAGAGAGAGAGAGAGAGAGAGAGAGAGAGAGAGAGAGAGAGAGAGAGAGAGAGAGAGAGAGAGAGAGCACCTTTACAGCGTTACAAATCTTTTCGTTTGTTACTGCGATCATTAGCGATCTACTCACCTGAATGTGTAGTAAGTACGTTACAAACAGCCAGGATACTCTGATTACCATGAACAATTCTTACATGATCGTTACCTCCGATGTGTCAGGCAAGTTTATATATAACTCATTAACATAATTTTTTTCGGGTACAAATCTTTTTATTCAGTTCTTAAGGCAGCCCAGAGACGAAATGCAACAAAAGATGTAAGAATCGTCCAAGGTGTTCTGAGTGGCTACCATAACCACTGCAAGATCTCCCGGCATGCAATCTTCCTAGAAACATCGGAACTAACCCTAATGGCATTTTCCATCGTTCAAAAAATATAAAAACCAAAAACGTTCATGTGATGCACATTGCACTGAGCAGTCTCTGTCAAATAAAGTTATATTCTCTATTTATGGATTCTATCCAGGGCTCGCAATTAATTACTGTGAGAAACTTGTATTCCTTTTCACCATTTTGTTATTGAATTTATTTGGCCATTTGGTAATGGTATTTTTTGGTCATCTTGTAATGGTATTTATTTGGCCATTTTGTAACGATATTCATTTGCATATTCTGTTCACTTTAAAATCGTCCTTCGTTTTATATCCTAGATACAAATACAACGACAATATGTTTTGCACAACTGGGTTACATTTTCTTTTACAATTAAATCATAGAAAACTTCAAAATGACTTTCAAGTTAAATTTTTGGCATGACGATGATGCGCATTTATAAATCTGTTAACTTCACATTTTTAGATCGCATCTATGAAAATAATTTGTATAAAATATATAAAATCATAAACTGTGATACGATTTATTCTTCTTTCCTATTGTCATATCTAAAAAAACCATGACAACAGTTACGAATGAATTTCCTTCTTGCAAGTTGATTGAGTCTGAACGATCAATATGCAAACGGAATATTTTAGCTCAGGAAATCTGAAATGCGAACTCTGGTCAGAAGATAATGGGCGTGGTTGTGGTGTTTCGCCCACGAGGAGCTTGACATTATATCAGATGAAAAGTCACAGAATTTGAAATATATGACCAAAGGTTCGTTAAGAGACAAAACATTCCTGGTGGACACGAACAAAAATGAAGGTAAATAATTATATAAGTTTTTAGTATAGATTTAATTATTAGACACTTGTTACAAATGGAAAGAGTAGACGAGTGCATAATTTAGAAAACTTGTATGTTAAAACGTCAAATTGCAACAAAGATTAATTTGGAAAATTAGCAATTAAAATTATTTGAGATAAAATTTTAAGAACAGTCACTCTTTTTATTATCAATAATTCCCCGATTGGTGAATCATCTGTGGCTTATACCATATATATCATTCAGATTTTAAGAAATATTCTTCAAAAATACATAATTCTAAATTGTCATTCACAACGTGGATTAGACCTGAAACCTTTGTGAGTTAAATTTCAGATGTGAGTTAAATTTCAGACATTTAGTGAACTTAGCAAAATCCATATTGATACACGTTTCGCCTACACGCACAAACGGAAGTATCCTTGTTCAGAGAAACGTCAAATAGTATCTTCACTCTGGTGATTTGAAAATTTGCGCTTTATTTAGTGCTTTATTTTCCTTTAAGTTTAGTCTTTTAAATTGTATAATTATTAATTAGATTGATTTCATGCTTCGATGAAACATAGGGCAAATAATTTCTAATTATTAACATCATCGTCACTATCATCAATCATCATTATCGTTTTCGTCGTCGAAGTCGTCTTCTTGTTCTCTTCCTTCGTCTTCTAAGATGGTTTCTGACGTAATGAGGCATTATATCATCATAATTTAAAACTATGAAAACATTTCGTTGAATCATACACTTTCTTTTAGTTTCATAACCTTTTGTCTTTTCTTAAGAAAAAAAATAACAGATTGAAGGACAAAAATGAGAACATATTGCAAATCGCAAGATGTGAATAGAACTGATAAAATCATATAGTTAGATAATTGTAGAGTTGACAATGAGAATCAAAGATACTAAGGGTATTTAAAAACTTCTGAATATTAGATCTTTGTACAGCAATGTTCTTCATTTGTAAATACGACAGTACATCCTCTTAAAGTTTCACTAAACACATCTTTGGTTTGATTACCTAGTTATTAAATGCCATTTTGTATTCACTTTTGGTGTCGTTCATACACTGGAAGACTGCACTTCCATCCACTTGGCCTCTTCCAATAGTCTGCGTTTCAGTGAATCACTGCTAAGTGGATTGAGCCAAAAATCACCTGATGCTAAATAAGACTAAGGGGGATGTTACAAAGTTTGGACGCTGTGCTCCTTCAGTTTAGTCTATTCTTGATCCGATTTCAGCAACTGAGGGACCCATATTGCAGAAACTTTTATGTGATCAGTTCGGTCTTCAAAAACAGCTGAAGAATAAAGTGTCCGTGATAATAGATACATCTCCCTTAACAGCAGACCGCCACGATGGCCTAAGTCATTAGAGCGTCTACATCGGATGGTGGAGGTCGACTGTTTGATCCCAGGCCAAGTCATACCGAAGACTTAAAAAAGTGGTACTAGCTGCTGCCTAGCTTGGCATTCAGTGTCAATAGATTAGTGTTAGACCTGGTCAGCCTGGTGTCAGGATAATGTGGCCAGGTGTGATATGATGCTACATGTCTGCGGCATGATGCACCAGTGCTAGACATCACTATAAAATGCCACACTGCAGGCATCGTAACGATATGAATGAGATTGTAAAAGCTACGTTCAAAATTCATTACACACAAACACACACACACACACACACACTTACACATTTACAGCAGCCACTTTTCGCTAGTCAATCGCAGACAGCCACTTCAACAGTATTCCAGAACGTGGGTTATATCCCATGGAATTAGTGGCCAACTTTAATATAACGAAACCACTTCAAACTTACTACTCGTAAATGCTCAGTGCTCGTTACCAGAGTTGTTCCCCTTAGGCATTTTTAGATACTATCATTTACCAATGTTTCGTCATAGGTAAATGTATTTCCATCGTCTGGTTTGCTGCACGTGCAGCTGCAGATGTTTTCCAGAGCAAGTTATTTTGTCGACAGACAGGCGTTATATTTATGCACATGGTTAAATAAGCAAACAATATACAAACGCAATATTCAGAACATTTTAAATACTATTCGTATTTATCGTAGCCAAGAGGTTAAGACATTGAACTAGTGCAATCTGCGGAATGAAAACGAGAAAACGAAAAAGCCGATCGACCTCCATCTTAAAGAAACCTTTTGTAGGACAAAACCCAGACCCTAGCTTAGATTTATAAATATTGCCGCGTTTCTTTCTTTCTTTCTTTCTTTCTTTCTTTCTTTCTTTCTTTCTTTCTTTCTTTCTTTCTTTCTTTCTTTCTTTCTTTCTTTCATAAAGACCTTAATGTTAAGAATTCATGAGTCGTCTTACTTAGAAATGCATGTTATTTGGCACCGCGTTTCTGCGCATTTTCAGAAGTGTTGTACACTATGTGGGAAACACGCTTTTGTATTATTTTGATTAGTTTCGCATTATAAAAAACAAAACCCATCACTATAAACAGATTGAAATAAATAGAGGACTTAAAAATTTAAAGGATATTAAAATCTATTATCTTTGTTCTCGTTGATTCTACAGGAAAAATAATTGGTATCTGTTTTTTCCTCATCCTTTCTAATCTGCAGTGATCAGATGATTTTTAGATTGCACTTTTTGTGGTGAAAGATGTCAGTTTAAATGTAACATCGCTCCATTCTCTAAAATTGCCAAGTCTTAATCGTCACAATTTTATTTATCGTAGCAGCAGCAGCGGAAGCAAAACAGTTAGCATAAACCTTGTTGAAATTTTATCGGATTTTATTGTTATTTACGTAGGGGGAATACATTAATATAATATACCGATTGAATAATGTTATAATGTTATGTATATTTAATGTATATGCGGTAGTTTTTGTTTACCTGAGTTTTCTCATGTTTTTGCTAAATATATTTACTAAACATTTCAGTTCAAGGTCTATACTTTGTTTTTTTTTTATAAGCTTAGAGTATTCTGGAAGCGATTTTGTTTACAATTTTATTGAATTTCTGATTAGAAATGACTCACAACTAGGAATTCTAAAAAGTTATATTATGTCTAGGGTCGAGAGAAATATGAATAAATTCATTGATTCCCGTTTATGGCCAGTCTTTAGAATCAGTGACAATTGTGTTAGGATATAAATTGAAAGTAAATATTTATTCAATTATTCACTGGAATTACTCATTAGCATTTTAGCCTGAACTACTAATTTGGAATTATTAATGACTCATTCAAAGATATTCTGGATTATATCACATTCTCATCTATTGGAATTTATTCTGAACAGTCAATAAGATGAAGAATTGCACAACTTGTCGTAATGAGTTTATTTCAAACTGAAAATTGTCACGAGGAAGACGTCGAGACTTCTATTCCACATATCCGTGTGAGTATATGCGCTCGAGCCATTGTGCGTGTGTCCCTTTATGTTGATATCTGCTCTGATCATTCGTATTTTTGCTGACGTTGTATTTTACATAAAGCAGAACTGTTATCCATTGCCGAGATATACGTTACTTATCTGTCGTGCGTGATAATTTGTCGAAGCTTTTAATTGTAATTTTGAAAGTGCTAAAACTAAATAAAGAAGTCTTTTAACGTTCATTTTCATGTCCTCATCTGAGAAGAATGCTAGAACAAAACATGACAAGAGTTGAAGAGGTCATCCAATAACTTTTATGCTTATCATTTGACCTTTATTATATTCTCCGCTTACATAGAGCCTGTGCTCTGTCTGCTTATTAATCTATGCTCCGCTTACTTATTAACATACAAACATCTTCACAAACAACTGATTAAATATATATTGCGAATTCGCATAGATAAAGCGAAAAGGTAAGTTACCTTTTATGTAAATGTATTAATCACATAGTATACATAGTTATACATAGTGTTTGCGGCTAATAATTTTTGACACTTCAACACATTAACATCAAAACATCACGTTTTTTCAGTTTAATTGTTTAAAAGAAACCAATGAAAATATTGCATGCCGTTCTCATTATTGATTGGCTGCAACTGTGGAAGTTTTCCTTGCTCTGAACACATGAACCTTTCTTTCCTTTTACTGCAACAATATGACGTCCGTCTTTCAATTCGGTAGCCCAAAGTACATTGTTAAAGAAAACAGTCGTTAATCACAAAAGAACCCTGCACGGTAGTGTCGGAATATAGCGAATTTACCCTACAAATAATTCTTCAAACGCCAACCTAAAATTACAACAGTAAACTGCACGTATACAAGAGTGTTTTTAATGTCAATTTATCCATGACTAAATATGAAAACATTCTCGACAAATGATGGTTTCCCACAGACTGAAAGTTATAAAACTACATCATCATTCCAAATCAATAATATAAATATTCTTGTCACAAAACCACTAAATCTCGAATCACTATTATACGTAACAAATGTTTATTTTTTGTTTAAATTTATTAAAATTGATTAAACACGGGTCAGAGACTATTTCTTTTTCTTTGAAAGGTGCTAGAATTATATAATAGGCCAATCATCTACTTTTCGTTGCTTCAGAGCTTTTCTCACTAAAGTAAAAACTATATGAGAAACACAATTCTCAAATAAATAATGATTTACTGAAACAATGAATAATGCCGTTTTCATTCGCTAATGTTCTTAATAACTGGATATTATTCAACTCGCATAATAATTTCAATATAAAGTCATTCCCATTAGAGATCCTTTATACATGTCTTTAACGAAAACCCATTAAAGTCTAAAGGTCTCTTTCCTCGGGTTCTAAGAAACAGATATTACCTTGGCAATTACGTAAATATTCATAAGTAGTTTGCAACATTATTTCTCAGCGTTCTGCTGAAATCACAGAAGTTGGCGGACGTTGGTCTATATTCGATATAAGATCAGCAAAGGAAATGAAGTGAATATTAATCAAATTGATTGCGATAACCCTTGTGTGTCTTAAGTTTTTCTTTGGGCATTTAATTTTTTTTTCTACGCTGCTACTTTACTTTCATCATAGACATTGAGCTTACGCTAAGTAGGTTTTCAGCCTTCTCGTTCAATAGAGAAAAAGGAATATTAGACTGGAAACAATTTACTTTAACTGGATTTTGAAAACAAAATTTTAGCACTTGGGAATTTGCATAATTTATAAAAGCAAAACATATATAAGTTTATTTATTCTTTATTTATTATGATGCTGCATCGAAATGATTATGTATATGTTTGGGATTATGCAGCAAACCACCGAGACAACACACATCACAACCATAATGTCGAAAGCCTGTATTGATCTCAGATGAAATTACAACTGTATATGCTCACATAACAACAATATTTACTACAACGTTTAGCTTGTGCAGGGAAAAACTATTTAGTATATAAAATGTGACTACCATTGGGGGTCGGAATTATTTTGACAAAGAGTGGCATAGCACAAAATAAACGAAGCTGGTCAACAGTGAGTGAAACTTTCAAACGAAATGAACGACTTCCAATTTCGAGATTACCAGCAGTTACATATCTTATATACTTTGTACATTACCTTCCACCCACCAGGACTCTCGCCTATGTGTATGCGAGCACGAGGGCACCTACTGTCGTGATGTTAAAACTTTACCACACAAATAAATGCTACAGTTCTGGTATAGCAAATTTACGAACAATAATTCTAGTTTATTCTATCTGACTAATGCTTTGAGAGATATATGTATGTGTGCCAAGTCAGGAACATTTACACTTGACCTGTAATTAGAAATAAAATACAAAAGATAGACTATTATTCTGTACTTATCAAGTCTGCGTTTCCTCAGTGATTGCTGTAAATACAGCACTAAATCTTTATTTTAAACAAGCTTCGTTAAAAATCTCTCTCTTTCTCTCTCAAACACACACACACACACACACACACACACACACACACATACAAAATTCCAGTCACGTAACTACTTTTTTTGACGCCATGACATCTTCCAGCCCAGTTTTTAAATGTGCAATCTGTTAAACGGAAGAAACCTGTTAATCAACGAAGCCACATCATAAATTATAACATCAGATTGATTATTTTAAGCAGCTCTAGCGTTAACACTGATTTTGTTTGCTTCTCGTCCATTTTCAAATCGTTTCAGTCATTTATATTTGACCAGTTATCTATATGTATGTCTATTTTTCTTTTTTTCCTTCAATTTCTGTTTGTGCTTTTCAAATTCTGGCGATTTGTAGAGCTGACAAATCGCGACCCCCCCCCCAAATTGTTCAAACCTTTTCGCGAAGTTGAATCAAATTTATTTTATATAATTGTTTCTTTTTTGTTACTTTCACATTTAAGTAACTAGAAATAGCTGGAAGGAATAAATACTTGGACCGAAAGAACCAGACAATCTAGCATTTAACGATGATGATGATGTGTTAGATACACAAGCCCCCCACCCCTGACATTTTATGTTATTGTAAAACTAGAGTATTCTATTTTATAATAAAATAATTGACTTAAGCAATGAGGATTATTCATATAGACAAGATCATACTTTTACGATAATAGATTACTCCTAATCCAAAGTAAGCATTGATTGTTGGTTCTTCGAGATAGATAAGGTTTCTGTTTCTGTCCTCGTAACTTTTCATTGGTATTTTTACTGTTATTAGTAATTTTGCTCAGAGTTATTATCCACGAAACTAGAGGAGGAGTTAGAGGTTATCAGCATAATTTTTTTAAAAAAAAAAAACAACAACAAACCAATAAACAACATTATGGGATTGAATATCTCTGTCTGTCATAGTGGTATTGATTGTAGGGTTAATACCCCAGTTTGAATTAGTCTGCAATTTTTATTCAGTGATACTACCAAGTTTCGTTATGATGTCCGTTTGTTAAAAAGAGATACCGCTATCACCAACATCATAATTCAGTTTCACTTCTCGAACCTGTTATGTATTCCTGAAGCTTTAAGATCACGTTTTAATCGGTATCATAATTTGTTCTTCTAAATTCAACGGTCCATTAGCTCTTAATCGTGTTCATTGTTGTTAAAAACAGATCGTGTAATAGATGTTCTGTTTTGAACCTCAACGCCTAAAATATGGACTGCATGAAATGTTATCTTTTGATATAATCTTGAAGTGCTTTCATCTATCTTGCAAAAGGTAGTATGCTCACGTATACAGGTTTTTCTAGTATTCAGCATTGCCAAATCAAACGGTTATATTAACTTGTGTAACTTAAAGATTCTTCTTTGTCTGCTCTTTACGTTTGTCAGCAGATGTAGTCTAGACGAAATTTATTGTACAGTTTTATAGTCTTTTAGCCCATTACCGAGCAAGCTTTTTCTTCATCCCTTGCGTTATCCCCAGGCATGTCGTGGTGAAAGTTTGAAATTGTTGCAGATCAAATTAAATTGTTTTTCATATCAATGTTATTGTTGTTTCAGCTGAATGCATTGCATCAGGCACATGAAGTTTAGACGCACACAGCGACTTTCTCATCTGGAAATAAACATGTCATTTGCAAACTAAGTTGGCTGATTTTATTTCACATGAATAAAGTAAATCCCACAACCGGATGCTGCCATCGACGATGTTTCGTTGATTCTGTGAAGATTCGTGTTACATTGTCATCTGTGTTTATATCATTTGTATGTTGTTTAATGTATTTCTTATGTTAACAAAATAATTTTGAACAGTTTAATGCTTTGCACTTACTTGTAAGATAAGAATAAGGAGCTGAACTGGTCAGCATATTAAAACTTTAAGTCCATTTATTTAAATAAGTTATTACTGTGGAATTGGCTTTTCTTGTATGAGTACATTCATCCTTTATTTATTGCTTTTCCACAATAATTTATTTTTTTTTGTTGAATTAGCAGTATTATACATTCAATATCCCCCATTATAACACAAGCTTAATTTCGATTGTTTTGTAAGTAGATCTCCATCTCTTATATTGAATGTTTCCTTTTCACATTTCCTCCACCAGTTCTTCTCTTTGATATTTTTCTTAAGAACTGTTGGTTCCGTTTATTTCAATAGCACAATTTTAACTACTACAGGATGCATGCGCAAATTAGACCAGTAAAATCAGTATATCCGGAAACTAAGAAATGTGTACTGGCTTTTACTTCAGCTAGACGTTGTATTAAAGTGTTAATCTTACTATTCAACGTTTTTTTTTTAAAAAAATATAAATATAGCTTTGATTCGGAACACTGTAAAAATATAGTGCATAAAAACTAAATAGCGAGTAGTGCGAGTCTCTCCCATTCCTTCACTGAAAGAAATTTAGAACAATTTAAAGGCTTTGATGATTATAGTACATTTATGTGATTCTCACTGCTTTTCAACCAGTTCCCAATCTCTAAAATCATATTGTAATCTTTTATTCCATACTTTCTTCCTAGCTCGATTCTTTTGTGGCTTAACTCATCTTCATATTTACGAATGTTGTATCGTTTCATTTGCGACAGTGCCCACCTACCTTATTACCTTTTCATTTGCACCATTTTGATGTTTTTGCTGTATGTCTTTGGACATCGTTTCTATTTCCTCAACTAATATATTCTGATCAATGCAAATTCGTAATGACATGCATGTTTGAACTTTGCGAACAAACAACAACTCACTTGAAGCTACGTGCAAGCTGCCTCAAATACCCACGTAAGTCGAAATAAGACTCAAACCCTCGCGAAGAAAGGTAAGATATCAGTTTATCTGTAAAGGCAAGCGCTTTAGACCACTCGGTCTTTCACCACCAAGGACACACGAATAAGAGTCAAAGCAGTATTCAAAAGTATTATCATATCTTGTTTTCAAAAATATTAGAAATTTAACTAATAAGTAACAGCCATACAAAATCGACACAATTACTTAAAAAATGAAAATTTATAATAATTGCTCACGATAGAAGAATAAAGAAAAAGGTAAAACTGATAAAGGTAAGTCTTATGAATGAGGTTGGAGCCTTTGGCGTAAGATGTATTATTATGTAGTCCTCTTCTTTGTCGCTTTTCCACAGATGATAATGTGTATTCTCTCTGGCGTAGATAATTTAAGCGATTTTGGTACAGGGTGTGAAAAAAGGTCTAGAAGCAAAAAGTGTCAGGTAAGAACTCCATCTGGCTGTGTCTCTGAGGACAGATCACATTTTATTGAAGAACAGGGAACTCACGAATACCATTTGATAAAGACAAATGGTTGAATAGTTGCTTCAAAATATCTGAAATAGTTTGATGAAATTAGCGCGCGAGAGAGAGTTTTCATAATGGTCGACAAAAAAAAATATATAGGATATAGCTGTCACTTTCATCAGCATTAAATTTCTCCAGCCTTAATCCCTATTCTCAGCACAAAACCAGATGATCTAAATCAAACACACCTATCTTATAATAATGAAACGCATAAAACTAAAAATACTCAGGTAATGTAAGACTGATTCCTTTCATGTTATGTTTATGAGGAAGGTCAGGATTAAACGTCTAATCTACAAAATAAATTCTTCCGGACGGTAGCACTTGTCCTTTAGATGGATTAGTTGAACTTTCGGTATGTTTGTCGACTCAGTCGGGCGATTAAAACATAACTTAAGCTGCACAGCGCTTAATTTCACTTCTGCTTTGTTACATAAGGCTTGGCATGCCTATGAGAATAATGAGTGATTGTCCATGTTTAACATAGTTTGTATGTAGGGTCAAAGAGTGGCACACACACACACATACACACACATGTCGTTGGGGCAAACCATTGAATTAGGGCTGATCTCACTCGTCAAACCATCCAATCCATTCGGCCATCTGCATTTACACTTAAGACAAAATGTAAATACCGTTTTACTCGACGACAGGCGCTATGTAGGGTCAGGACACCATTTTTGTGTGTATGTATCCAAAAAATAATGCGAATGGAAAATGTAGTATTTAGCTGAGAGAAGACTGTAGATGTATTATATATCATACGATTATTTGCGTTAGAGAGCCTGTCATCACCCAAATTATCTGTAATCTATGGGACACAATCGGTCAATTAGGGAATAAAGAAGCAAAGATAGCCATTTCAAATGTTTGCTTGTCAATTAGTTACTTAAACTGATTTAATTTTATTTTAAACTATATACCATGCGGCAGCTAAACTGAACCGAATCCTTGCTCTTAGTAACTCATTCTCTTTCAGAATATACCGCTGTGGTAACGTTGTTATGACTCCCAGGTCAACTCTGCTGCGGACTAAAACCCGAGAAATTAGACTGGTTCTTAGTATTGTGTTACAATCCATGCATTGAAATCGCATCAAAATCGACATAATTCAGTAACTGGTGTTTTCTTGCATAATTTGATTACACATACCTTTAAAGATTTATTCATTACTTTATCTACATGCATCCATATTCTTTTGGAAGGTCCTTATTTACACGCTATGAGAGAGTTTTATGGCAAAACTCAGTGTTTGAGTACGTGAACAGTTTGGACGAGGTCAACCTAAACGTGTGATCCAGAGCAAACCAGATTGAATGTGACGCGCTGTGTTACAAATGGCACTACCCTATGCAATAAGATCTGGCGTGCTCTCTTTTTTACATAGTTTAGTATCTGTCTATCATTTTAAAAGTCTATAGTGATCAATAATTTTTGCCAAGAAGTTTCTTGATAACAGTTCGGGTGCAAAAAATCAATAATTCGGATTGAATAGACTTTGGCTAAATTATATTAGCATGAAATTTAAGAACAAAAATTGATATCTAATTTATGATATGTAATTGCGCTTTCAGGACCACATTTACATACATTTTGATTGGGTAAGAATCTGTAAAGGTGCGCAGATCTTTTCGGTGGTACCCAATCGGATTGTCTTCTGCTCTTTCAATCGCATACTCCAAGAAAAATCTGGTATAAATAATGGTCATTTAAAACTACTCTCAACGACAGATGACGTGTCAGCACTAATTGCTACGTTTAAGGCTATAAAAATAATATGATTCCTTAAATTTTTCCTTCGCAGAATTGGATGAATAACATACAAAATTAAAGTAAAGGTATTTATTTTATTGTTGAACGCCATTTAATGTCATTTTAACACCTGTCATTTTAACAGAATATGCTCTTCGCCCGTCCAACTTATGTTCGTGCACAAAAACTATCGAATTTGAGAAGTATCACTATGATACCCTTAGATTTTTTTAGATAGCCAAGGTCATTCGATTCGCATTGGAAACAGACGAGGTCGTTCCAAATGCCAAAATGATATCTTCAATATTCTCTCTGCAGCTACTGCCTAGGAAGATCCATACTGGGGTGACGTCATTTGTATGGCATGACGTCTGCTAAAGTGCTGCCTTATAACATAATCAAAACTAAAAGAAAAGGAACCATGGGAAACTCACACAATACTTTGGCAGAATGGATTAAGAAGAACAAAAGCCTGTAGAAATACAAAGAATGAGATGATAAATGTTTACGTGAAGTATGTGCTTAAATACATAAAATGACCATGTAAATAAACCACCAAAATACTAATTTAGATGCCATGATTGATTTTGATGAATGTTTATGAAGAAATACAGGACATAATTTAAATTGAAAATGAATTTGATCTATCTCTAAATGTGTATGAATTATTTGAATCATTTAACATCAAAGGGGTTAGAACAACTGTAATAGATAAAAGCATATCGAGGTGTTTATTTCTTTTTCAAGTAGGTGGTTTGAATAACTAAGCGCATGAAAATTATCACTTTTGAAATAAAATATTTTCAAGATTAAACTACTGACCATATTGTTGTTAAAAAATTGAGATAATAAATATTCTAATGAAGCAAAGTTATTTTGTACATTGAAACAGAAAAGAAAAATAGCCAGTCAACTGTATGTTCATTCCATACAGTTAGGCTCAAAGCTGAAAAGGACACACAGGGTTGACTTGTTTTGATTAGTAAACTTGACTAAAATCTTACAATAAACTGAAAGCAAATTTGAGACAAACATCAAAAATGAACTGGCAAGAAAGGTCTTAAACATAATTAATAATTTTGTGTTTGGTAAAGAGATGGAAACTCTTAACAAATCCTTAATGGTGTGACACTGGCAACCACCAGAATATATAAAAATGACAATTATAGTGTTTTACAACGCATACATAAATTAAGCACGTCTACTGTACACATTGCTTGCAACACGGTTTTCAAGCTTCGTTATAGCTCTGTTTCTTTTGTTTTGCTTGAATGTATACACAGTGTTTCCTTCAAATTCATCTGGAATAATGTTTTTTTTTGTTTGCTTTTTTCAAATACCGTTTTCGTTGTTTGTTTTTTACCTTCTGTAGAAAACAAATCAAAACATGTTTACTCTCTGAGTTGTACTTTTACACGATCACCCATACAAACATCACTGAATAACTTAGATTAGTCGCCGATATTTTTTTACCCTAACAAAATTCCCACATTTCCCGATTAGAAATAAAGTATTCATACCTTTGTCAACATCGGTTAGTAACTCTAGCTCCCGGCCTAATTTGTGTTCATGATCTAAAATAATTACACCTTTTCACCTCTGAGTAACCACTGTTCTAAAAACAGAACTTGGTGCGAATGATAATGATGTAATGTAAAACCTCCCAATGGGATTCCAGAACTAGTCACTCCAGAAATTATGGTTCTCTAAGGCTGTTTCAAATACAAATACTGTACTAATAGCACGTATTCACAATGATATTATATAGATTTTTGTCTTGAAAGTGTATTTGAGCATGTTACACAAAATCAAAAGACTTTTTCTGAGAATTTACGTTTTGTTAGCTGTTGATCCACAGGTGGTTGCCTTATTGTAGAATAGCCAATATATGATTTCTACCATGCAATTTAAGATTACATTTTCTTCTCAATTTAATCAATTTGAAATACAATGTTAACACTTGAATTACTAATTTCCGTATGAATTTGACGATCATCAAATACATTTTGGCTTCTTTAAGATCTTCTCTATAGCGGATTCAACGAAAACGTTTTCGGATCACGTTCTCCATGTTTTGCACAGCTTAAGATCATGCTTTAAACAAGGGGACCCGAGTGGCCGAGTGGTTTAAAGCGCTCACCGTTACTGATCACTGCCATCTCACATCTGGCTACTTGGGTTCGTATCTCAGGCTCGGCTAACTTGGGTACGTGAGAAAGTCTGCCAGTTGCTTATCATAGGTCAATGGTTTTCCCGTGTTCTTCCTCCACCATTAATACTGGCTGCCATTTATAGCATATCTTGTGCTGAAAAATGGCATTAAACCCTACAACAAAAACAAAAACTACACTTTAAACACATTCTGGGATAATCAAGTGCGAGATTTGTTAAAGCTGTATTGACCGCTATTACCATTAATTTTTTTTTCCGCCGTAGTCCGATAAACAGCGCCCAAACTTGTATTGACATGAAAAATGTTTCAGGTCTGATCTCACCTACTCATTAAACATTGCAATTATTGCATACTGTCTGACAGTAACACCTGAATGCACACATTTACTACAAGTTATGGTTGGATGGACCTTTCAGTGTTCTTTCAATGATCTGTATATCATATTTCTGTATAAGTTCCGATGTTTGAGAACTTTCAAAACCATGCAGAATCACATAACCAATCGCCTTTATAATTACGGGGATATATCGACGGATAATATGTTCCTCCATCAATATCGAGTGACCAATCACGTATTCGTTCATTAAATAATATTTTGGTTGTTTTGTTCAGGTTACTCTAACGTCCATAAATTTCTTATGTGACTGACGCATGATTAATAACTTAACATAAACAATCGAAAACAAACAGTGAAATTATGTGAGTGTTACGAGCAATTTGGTTTACACTGTAAATGTTAATTCATTTATTTATTCATTTGGCGCGTTATTAAAGTTTGATACTTAACCAGATATTCTTACCGGAGAGAAATGTTTTCCAGTTCATATTCAAGGTTAGCACCTTCTGCCACCTCAGAGGCTTTTGCACGCCTTCTGTTAAATCTGAACGCATGAGGAAGAGTATAAAGTAACAGTGGAGATCACTATGTTACCATCTAGAAGTATTCTAAACTTTCTTCGAATACACATGCAAGTTAAATACATTCTTTGCTATTGTCTTTTACGTTATGCACTCCTAAGTAGCAATGAGGTAATTATTATTAGGACACTTTTTGGCCCAAAAATCCACAAATTTTTCAAAAACGTTATTGATCTGATAATACCATGGCAAAATTGTATCACTATTTGAAGAAAAAAAAACTTAAAATGGCAATGTTTTTGAAAACTTGTTTGATTTTAGGTCAAAGGAGAGTGCTCATGACATCACATTTGACTCAAAAATGGCAAATGTTACTAAAATTTGAGCTATTTTTTTAAAACAAATTATTAAGGTGGTCCTCATGCGGCAACCAAATTCATATTCTTACCAAATATAAAGGTTATGTGTGAATTATTTTTACTAGAATACCGCTAGGTTGCTGCCTGTAGACCATTTGAAAAACGATCAAATCTGAGTTCATTGGAACCTTGCATCTCTACAATTTTTAAGTATTAACTATATCTAAACTGATGTCATTGCTAAAATAAACGCATCCAAAAATTTTGACACATAGCAAAATGACTATATGTTCACTGTAACATTATTGCAAGACATGATATGGTGATGATGTAACTATAAAAAAAACCATTTAATTTTGTTTGTATGTTCGTCAAAAACAGAACATTTTGCCATATCTTAATTTAAAACATGCAAATTTAGAACATATTTTCATTTCCGCTCCTGAGTGAAAAAAGAAATTAGATAATGCATGTTCTTTGCTCACCCATTATGTCTCTCGCCATATCGGCGACATAATCCCAGAACAAAGTGTCAAAACGCTCTTTATCCTCTTTTTTATTTTAAAAAAAAGACAAAACAAAATTGACATTCAAATGTCGCCTTTCGTTTGTATAGTTTCCGTGTTCTGATCGTGTTTTGTAACATTTTGGTTCTCTAAAGTTTGGGGTGAGTATAATTTAAGAATTGAAGATGCGCATGATTGAAGTCAATCCACAACAACAACAACAACATGCAGTTAATATATTATTTACCTATGATTTCTAAAAGATAATCATGATTAATAAAAATAATAATACAATGCATCTTTCCAATTCTGTATGTATGTATGTATATATATATATATATATTTTATATATATATATATATATATATATATATATATATATATATATATATATATATATATAAATGCAACATAGAAGTGATTCTTATTCTAGATTGTCGAAGTTAGATTCATGTTATATGCCGTTATTCCGTTTAAAAGCCCCGTAGTGGAGGATAAGAACGTTTTTATAGTGTTATTTTATAACATGCATTACAAATGTTATACGTAAATATTTTAAATAATCAAAACAGGTAGTAAGGATACAGCAATGTCAGGTTCGTTTTAACACTTATTTTGTAGATCGCTCAGGTGGCCTATTGGTTATAGCGTCCGTATCGGATGTGGGAGGTCCTAAGTTAGATCCCCGGCCGAGTCATAACAAAGACTTACAAGAATGGCACTAACAGCTGCCTCGCTTGGCGCTCAGCATTAAGAGGTTTGTATTAGGACATGTCGGCTTGGTGTCAGGATAATGTGACTAGGTGGGACATCTGCAGCAGGATGCCCCAATGCTAGGCATCACTATAAACTGCCACACTGCAGACATCGTAGCGCCGAGTGAATTTTTTTAAAGAACACACAGACTTTATTCCGCCCTGGTGATTAGTACAAGAAGGCCGATTTACCTTTCACGATATATATATATATATATATATATATATATATATATATATATATATATATATATATATATATATATATATATATATATATATATATATATATATATATTCCTATATATTCCTACCGTTATATTTCATGTTCTTTATGTACACCATCTATCCCTGGCCCTTTATGTTTTGTTTTTGGATTATGCTATTTCAGCAAAGGGTTTGTAAAATTGTGGTCTTTAATATCGGTTTCTTTACTCACGGCTGATCTGGAGAATGACTTTTTCTTTGGTGTATCTACTTTGTTTAAAGGATTTATCAAACGAGTTAGCTACATCTTGATGATTATATACTGTGTCACCTTTTAATCTTCGTTCCAAACAGGTTTTAGAGTTTTTGTCCCTATTACATTATTTATTATACAATTTATAGAAATATTTATGTCTGTTGCTTCATCTACATTATTTAACATTCTTTCTTTGTTTGCATTAATAAATTGCTCATGAATTTTCCAAAATTTTACCTTGGTGTTCTTGTATTGTTTATAATTTTGGAGATTGTAGGAGGTATAATTTGTCATTTAAACTGTATCCAACATTGCTAACATTGCTGAGAAAGATGCGAAAATTGGGAATAGAAAAAGGAGAGGGACAAAAATAATATAAAAAATAAATAATAAATAATTATATAAAATAGAACAAAAAGCGAGATTGTTTTTGGCTTAAAAAAGCAAGTAAATAAGAGGTGTTTTGTAATTTGTAATATCTATAAAGTGGTGATTCGAGTGTATTCTTTGTCAATAAAAGTTGATTAAGTGATTAAACATCAATTTGTTCTTAGTTTTGTTCTTATGCCCGTCACACCTGCCGGGGTATAGGCAGCCCACACAAGATCAACATAGACATTTGTTCTGTGTCATACACTCAAGTTGACTCCAGGTGTGATCCAGCTTATGATGTCCGTCTCAAGGTCACGTCGCCTGGTGTTTCTTGGTCGACCCTTAAGGTTCCACCTAAATGATTGTCTGGTAATGTTGGTTGGCGGCTTGTGTAAGGTGTATATTTTTCAACCCCATCTTCACCTCATGATCTTGTCCTCTACCGGAAGCTGAATAGTTGAATTTGATTATTGTCAGGCATGACAAATTTGAGATTTCATTCTACCCCAAGAAAATCCTATTTGAACACAAGTATCGCGAGTATTCGATGTGTTTTGGAATTATCAATGGAGACTAATTGATGAGTCTCAATAAATAATTTGTTCCATTCTCGAATGGTCGAAGGAAGAAACGAGTTGCAATATAGACTTGTTCTCGCTTGCACTAATGAGAATTGTTTAACTTACCTAAGTCATAACGAGTATTATCAGTAATTGCTGGTGAAATCAGATATCTGAGATATTCAGGGCTTCGTTATTTAATTCTTCGATTTGTTTCAGATGTAGTGGAATGGAATCAATTGATTCGTTTAATCTATTGTCATCCATATATTGGCAAGACATAAGCATTCATGTGTCAGCGGGAAACCAAGTAACAGAAGGGGAAGATATATTGCGATGATCTTCATATCTAGGAACTGGGACAGAATTGTATAGTACATCATCTCGACTTTGCAACAGTTGTTATAGTTAAGAAGGAGCAAAGTGTTTGTTTCCGAAATGTTGCAAAAAGTGATTAAAGATCTTTCCAAGATGGATTTTTTTTCCCGCGATATTGTACTCGGAAAGAAATATTCTATTTCTGGACACATTTCAATATTTCTGAAAATGTTCACATCGGTCGAACATACAAAAAAGCCGATATTAAGTATGATTATCGGAGAAATGTCAGAAAAAAAGGATATAATTTTTTTACGTTTTGATATATGTCTGTCAGTCTGGTTTTTTTTAATTCCATTAATTCATCCATTCATCCAACGATGTTTTACTTATCACTTATCTATTTGCGTCATCACATTTATTTAATTATTATTGCAATTTTTTCATTAAGATGTTTAATGGAATCTGTCATTACAAACCCTTGATTGCAGAAGACAATGGCGCCTAACAGACTGATTCGTGGTACATTTGTTATTAATGTGTGCAACATTATATTATTTGAGGCATTACACCTTTCATTAATAGCCAGTTTTCTTGACAATTCAATATTCTAGAACTACAGTTTTAAAAATAATTTTAAGTCAGTTTAATCTAACTATTTTGGGTCACTATTCATTTTCCCAGATCTTTTTAATGTTTAACTTTATTGATAAAACCCGCAAATATCTGTATGCCATATTTGTAGACACAAGAATGCAAATTTTCTTAAGGCACCAGAGTGATGGAAATTGCACGGCAGACATATACGCTTTGTAACTGCAGAAAGATTCAATGGACAAAAAATAAAGTCGGATTTTTGTTGTTTATTCTGATCCAAATTAAGAAAAAGTATAATTCGTATTAAGTTTGCATGAATATATTTTGCAAAAGGTATGGAATCTGCCCAAGATTCTTGTGGCTTATTTTAAAATCGGGAAGACAGTGAGTTTCAAGAAGGAACTATAAGAGGACAGCAAAGAATGGTAATAGAACGGACAAAAATGACTGCTGATTGTTGATTGTATTATGTCAGAATACACATAATAAGGTATGACAATTTCTACAACAATTGGTGTATCAAGCAAACGTACAATAATAGATTTAAGACGAGAAGTTTATGAAGTGAATTAAAAATGAGTCACGATTTCTAACTCGCCCATCAGGTCGTCATACGCTTTTTTTTCGGATTTAAGTTTGATCTTCAATCGTAAGAGCTTTGTTGTCGTGATTCAAATCAAATAACAGAGAACCTCAAAATGTTTTTTCCTTGGGATGCAAAATTGAGCTAAAATATTTATAACTCATATGAAGTAGAGAGACAGTAAGTAGATTTCTTTCGTCAATCATAATCTGCCATAGTATTCACATTACGATCATGAAAATGGTTCTTAAGGCAATAAAGAAAAGCTAGTAAAAGAATTTGGTTGCGTAACAAAAGCTTATATAATAGTCAAGGAAACAGCAAAAATAAGTGGACGCACCAGTATGTTATCTGTGTTTTCAATTTAATCTTACACTCCTGTGAATGGCATACAACAACACCAAGTCAGTCTCCGGAGTGTTGGCTGTCCAGATATTATTATGTATTTTCTATTTTGATCCTCGTTTAAAGAATAGTTTTTCGTATTACAAGGCAATGTATTTTGTCGTGCCAGAGGGGAAAAAAATATTAGGGCTATTAAGTATTGTAAACAATCCTAAATATCAAAATTACTTTGCTAAAGCATTATTTCACATGCACACTTTCGTTTCAATTTATACTCACTTTAGGGTCTGTGCAGGTTAATGACATTGATTTCAGCTAAGTCACGAACGCAAAATAACGTAATCGTCAGATTCATATTTTAAGCAGATATATTGTGATTTTAATGTTACCTGTGGGCCATGTGAAAATATCTTAATGCTCGCTCAATATGCTTATATGTCAGTGCATACTCAGATCTGTCATTGCGTAATGAACTGGCAGGTCTGGGTTTACCCTTTTTGTGCCAGTAATGATTTCTGGTAAACAAATATATGGTCCCCATACCTGCCTGCCCGTTATGAATCAGCAGAACATAATATATTCTGTGCGTTGTACATAGAATCTCACGTAAAGCTGCGTTGACCCTGACAAGTCCGAATATTGATGCACTGGCAGACCAGTCTACTATGCGCTGTCTACTGATAATGTCACGTGAATTGCGTAGACAGTAACCTGTTAGTCATCAAGGATCAGCAGATCAGAGTTTAATATGTGCCTTCTTCACATGTGATCCCAAGCAAACATCGTACACCCTGAGGTATCGGTGAATTATTTGCCTTGAGCGTAGATGATTGGTCAACAATTATATTAAATTGTATTTTATCGAAGTACACAATTCTCGAACAGAGGTATTTGTTCTCTTCAAAGTTCGAGTTGTAAAGATATAAATTACATTATTGAATGGTTCTCCATAAGCGTTTGTCGTCAGATCTTCATGTTGGACGGCAGAGGTCCGGTTTTATTAGGATTGCACATACTTGCTACATATTCAATAAAAACGCACAGAAGCAATACACTATTTATTACGTGGCGTAAATACGGAATAAATATATATGTATATAAACTATCTAAACTGTTTCAACAAGACCATATATATATATATATATATATATATATATATATATATATATATATATATATATATATATATATATATATATATATATATATATTGTATCCAGAATCCTTTGCGAAGACTGCTGATTGGAAGACTTACTTACTTACTTACAAAGGAAACTTTATGTGCTAAAAAATAATCGTCAACTGTACGGGCAGCATTTTCAAAAGTTTGGACGAAATGCTCATGAATATATGTCTTAATTTCACTATAGACACAAATTTTGAACTCTTCAAATAATACGACTTTCTGAGATCAACTTTGGCTAAGCAACATAGTATCAAAATAACTGCTCCTTTTCTCTTGCAAATTTGACATGAGTTTGTCCAGCTTTCATTTATAGTTCATGAAATTTGCTGATAAGCCTCAGGGACTAACTCATAACCCTTTAAGATGCATTCCTTAATCAGATCATAGTCGGCACTTTGCTGTACTGACAGGGATGCATAAATGTATCTGGCTTTGGCAAAACGTGCACTCTGTAATAGTGGAGTCCAATGTTCCCATTGCAATTTTGAATTTTCAGCAATTTTTGTCAAAATGAGGAAAGCATTTGTCTACTTCTTTTTCTCTACAAGGGGAACTAACTTAATATTCTTAGTAACATCAAAACTTGAATTGGCATGTAAAGTGGGGATGTGTTTTCACTTGCAGGCACTAGTCTCTTAATTTAAATTGATATTCCCTTTCTTCCTTTTTTCTTTGCATTTCCATTTGCATCTCTGTCTGTCTCTGTCTCTGTCTGTCTGTCTGTCTCTCTCTCCAATTGCAACTGCATTTGTTTCTCTCTCCTCTTTCTCCAACAGTTTTTTTTCTTTATGTAACTGCATCTCTCTCTCACTCTTTCTCTGTCTGTCTCTCTCTCTGTCTCTCTCCAACTGCATTACCCTCTCTCTCTTTCCCTTTATCTAATTGCATTTGCGTCTCCTCTTTCTATAATTCAAACTTCCTTAACTCTAATTCCATCTTGTATTTTAAGGTGAACTCCTTTACTTTTATGCCAGAGTCTGACACAGACTTAATAATCTAAACCAAAGCACTTTTTCCATAACATACTTTTCCACCAAATATTGGACCAAACTATTTTTATTTCTTGCTTCGTTAAAGAAGCTTTTGGCTCAGAAAGATCATATTTTCTGGCAAGATGAAGCAGTTCATCTTTTTCAAACAGTGTAATTGCTCATGAGTAGGATTTGAAATAAAGATCTCCACTTTTGATGATATTAGAAAATGCTTGCTAATTTCACAAAAGATTTCTAAAATGTGAAATAAAGCTTAGTTTTTAAAACATTTCTTTCGAAACAAGGTAATTTAAATGTAAAAAACAAAGTTTTCTGAAATCTTTTAGCAAAATTCATATCCCATGGACGAGCACCCAATTTTTCTGTTACAAGTATATGCTTTTAAAATAAGTATCATAAAAGAGTGAAGACAACAATCGTTCTAGAATGTAGAAAAATTAAAAAAAATTATCCATGAATACAAAGTGAAACATAAAAAGAACACACGGTTTTGCGAATAAGATCAACAAACAATCCAAGAATTAAAGACACATGTCCTAGTAATAAAAAGTCCTGAATAAAACTCAGTTCAAGTCCTAATGAGATTTAAATTGAATGCGATGACGTGTTTATTATGGCCTGCGTCGTAATGGTATGTCAACAGTCTCTTGTTGAATCACAGAAATATTATTCCAGGTTTGAATTCAGTATAAATTCCAATTGATGTCTTTATCCAAGAATTTTGTCAGAGCAGTTTTGCATTTTCAGAGAAAATAATTACTTGAATTCAATAATTTGAAGAAAATAAAATTCAACCCAAACTGGTTAAAACATAATACAATTTAAAGTGAAAAATTCGGACAGTCACAAGATAGTATAGTTCTCTGTTTGACCTCAGGTCAGAATTAACATTTTCTAAAACCAACCGTTTTCAGAAGCAGATTGAGAACAAAAACGAGAAAAAGAAAAATAAGAAAGAAAAGAAGAATCTGTTCAAGCAAAGACATTAATATCAAAACAAGCAGAACAAAAATCTGTAGAAGACCCCATTCCAGTGAAGAAATTCAATCTTAAAGAAAGGTTAAAGAAGAAATAATGCACTGTTGTGATCTATTTTTAAATTTCATTGTGTTTTTTCATTCTCGAGAAAATTATTTACAGCAAAAAAAACCCCCTAAATTTCTCTGCCTTGATTTTAGAAAAAAAGGTTTTGGATAAAATATTCACATCCACACCCACCCACCCCTCTCCCTCCCCCTCTCTCTCTCTCTCTCTCTCTCTCTCTCTCTCTCTCTCTCTCTCTCTCTCTCTCTCTCTCTCTCTCTCTCTCTCTCTCTCTCTCTCTCTCTCTGTGCAAGCTTATTAGAAATCGTTGCTTTGCATCATAGTGACGTTTTGGTGTAATACGAAGAACTTCCAACCAGTAAAAAGCTGTAACTGAAAAAAGTGTACAATATAAATAATCAATTGAATTGTATCTACTTAAAACTGTATGAGAAAATATACTCATATTAACTTACATCGATAACAAATTAAATATTCAGCTTGCATTAAGTAGAAAGAACTACAACATTGTATTTTTGTTGCTTTGGATGTTGAATAAAGTTTTTCCAAAAAAAACCTGTTCCTCTTTTTCGTATTAGTCACATTTATTGAGATACAGACTTCAGTGATATATGTATTTGTTTATCTCATTCATTCATTGACTCATACGATATATGACCGATGAACACAATAGCCGTTTCTATGGATATAAAAACGGTCGCAGAACAAATCACATAAAACACGAGAAAAATTTTTGCAGTCCTAAAATTAGAACGTTGGTTGTTGAATTTATATTGTCTATGCTCCTGTTCAATAGGTACCCAAGTTAGTGCAGGGTTCATCCAGATCTGCAGTCTTGTGGATTATGCTCTGTTCTACAAATGACTTCAAGTGATCTAACGGCGCGTCATTCGACGGCAGATTATGGTTGACAGTGTTTGCTGGTTATTGCTTGTCATACACGCACAAATATGGTGCATATTTCAGCACACTGGCTGATTTATGCAGTTTAAATTCTCTCTTTACCAATCAGTGCGTCGAGACATTGCAAGGATTTATTCTTCCTAATTAGCTGATGATCTGAAGCAGTTATACTCTCAAAATGCGTGTAACCTACAATTGTGTTCTTACACGTACTACCACTTTAAGACAGGTTTTATGACACCAAAAAAAAAAAACAAACAACAATTGATACAATTCTTTATGACTTGTAAACTGTTGACATAAATAAAGGCAAACATTCGATTTATTGTTTACTTCTAATCATTCTTATAGACAAAGAAAACAATACATTGAATGTTTAAATTAATTAAAAGTGATTTAAAGTTAATCCAATTTACAACATACCATATACTGGTATAATGTGAAATTGACTTCCAGAATAAATTATCATAGTCACAAAAAATTATGTCTCTGATAGTATTCAGATTCAGTCAAGATTTAAATTTTATTGCTAAACTTGTATATATATATATATATATATATATATATATATATATATATATATATATATATATATATATATATATATATATATATATATATATATATATATATATATATATATATATATATGAGAAATGACTATTTCGATCACTTACGTGTGTACTTGGCAACAAAATGAAGACAATATTCAGCTTGCATCTCAATATTTGTGTTACTTTTAGTAGGCCTTTATATATATTTTGCTTAAAATTGGTTGTTTGGTTTTCTGGTTTGTTAGCTCTCTGGTTGGTTGTATGGTTGGTTGGTTGGTTGGTTCTTAAATACGCTTCCAACAAACGATTGTATCTTTCATGCACAGGTGTGACGTATCCTATGGATAAAATCGAGACAGCCGACCATGGTTGTTGTTATAAGTTTGTTTCGAGTACGAATGCATATTAGAGTATGACTGCCAATTAATTCTATTTTGTTTTTGTTTTTTAAAGTTGCTAATATTTAGGACATTTCCGTAAAGTATCTTAGAAATCTGGGTGTAATAAATAAAAAGTCTGATATTTTATTTTGACGTTTTTACTACAAGCATAAATAATTTTTCTTCAAAATGAAAACTACTGATTGCATGTAAATAATTTTAGTCGTCTTCTAGCTTAATTTAGACTTTGTGAAACAATACAGCTACATTGGGCCAAATAGATATGTTTTACATAATGACTTGAATTGTACTGAAATCAAATGGTACATTCAATGTTTATTAGTTACTTATCAAGCTTGATGCCGTGGTACATTTTTACAAGCGCTGTCAGTTTACGTCATTTGTTACTTAGGACAAAAGTAGTTGATAAATAAAGATATTAAGCCCTGAAGATAATGATGGAACTGAAGTCCTTTATTCACAAATAAATAGGTCATTTATGCAGGAAAGATAGGTCAAGGTCAACATGCACTAAAGAAGCCATTGATGTAAGACAATATTCGTTACGTAAGTCATTGATGCAGATATGTTATGCAAAAACGTGTTAGTCAATATGCATTACACAAGTCTTTAACCGCTTCGGTGGTCTAGTGGTAGAGATTCCGCCTAGGATGCAGGAGGTCGCGCGATTGAACACAGGCATAGTCATACAAGAGACATTTAAAAATGGTACTAATAGCTGCCTCGCTTGGCGCTCAGCGTTAAGAGGTTTGTGTTAGGACTGGTCGGTCTGGTGTCAGGATGATACATTTATTCGGCATGATAGTGCTAGACATCACTATAGGGCTAGACATCACTATAAACTCTCACGCTGCAAACATCATAGCGATATGACTGGGAAAAAAAATGTTAAAGTTACGTTAAAAATCTAAATCGCACACGCACACAGACGGACAAGCACAAGTCTTTATTCATAACAAATATATTAATAGGTATTACAGAAGTAATTTACACAGAAAATATAGTTGAACGTACATCGCGTAGGTCATGGATACATTGATACACGGTAAAATAAGTTAACATAAGTATACAGAAAACATGCATTACTTACTCATTTATACAATAACATAGGTTAATATGCATTGCAAAAGAAATTTTTACAATAAAAAATGTAAAAATGCGTGAACAGAAGTAATTTATACAATAACAGAGATGTCAAAATGCAATACAGAGGTCATTTATACAAAAAAAGTTATCTCCAAATGCCACACAGAAGCCATTTATACAATACAAATATGTCAAAATGGGTTAAGAATTCATTTATACAACAAAAGACATGTCAAAATCCGTTACAGAAGTCACTTATGCAATAAAAGACAGTTCAGCAAGGATAAAAGAAAAAGAAGGATTATTGAATGTGGAATGGAAGCTGCATATATAGATTTTATAGATTTTATAGTTCATATATTCATTTTCCCTAGCTGACATTGCGACATTTGATTATATTCTATAGCCACGGTGATTTGTAGTTTGCTTGCCATCTTTACGACCATTATGGCGCGGGTTCAAATCGTGCCAACAGCAGGCTTCTTCGGCCACCAAGGTGTTTCCTTTGGGAATGGTATTAACTATATTTTCCTTGTCATGATATAACCTGTCATGTGTTGATGTATATTATTTTTTTTTTGCAGGAGTGTCCGAATGGAATTTTCAAGGGTAACATGAAAATCTCAAGAAGCTGTTACTCCAACCTCAGCTGTTGGTCAGTCATCATTTTTGTCCTAGTTTCATTGGTTGAGCCCTGGACATCTCTGGAATGTGGCAACACCAGTTCAACGCGAATTTCAAGCCCCAACACGGACGGAGGCTACATAGTAGATATTCACCACCATTTGTTCGATCCCCAGATCGATTTGATTCCGAGTCAGAACTACACAAGTAAGGATAAAATGGTTCTATTTTGTTTCATAATTGTGACGTTTAATAAAACATTAAAAAATTAGAAACAAAAGTTACAAATGCAGCCTGCCTTATAACTTTACTTTCCCTGTATGTTTTGAAGAATCAACTTTGCATTTCAGATATGAATAGACGGAATAATAACTAGTTATCAAAAAATACATAGATAGAAGCATAGATAAGTGGGTGTTATTGTAGTTGTTTGGACGGCACTTTTAACACATTGCTTTTTATATCATGCCAACGAAATGGGAAATAAGTGCATCTCACGAGGATCGAACCAGACTGGAGAGGCGGGTATCAAACCCGATCCGATCCCCTTAGATTACGAGTCCGACGCTCTACCAACTGAACATCAGAGCTATATATATATATATATATATATATATATATATATATATATATATATATATATATATATATATATATATATATATATATAAAGAATACAAATCATATGGCGAAAAACAACCCTTTCAAGCGTACTGGATCCACCAAGGGATCACGTGTGTCAGGGATTAATTAAAATATATATAAGCTTCTAGACATGTTAGTAGATGGAAATTGGTAGAGTGTCGAACTAAAATGCCAACCCACGGGATGCTTTAGTTTTCTATTGCGGAAACCAAATGTAATAAGTACCTGTTTTTCAAAACCAATCACATACATCTAAAAATAGTGGGATTGAGGAAAACATGCCAGATTTACTGACTTCAGAAACGGAACAGCTTGGATACGCGCAAATTCTATGCACATCTGAAGGTGGCGCGCTACAGAGAGAGAGAGAGAGAGAGAGAGAGAGAGAGAGAGAGAGAGAGAGAGAGAGAGAGAGAGAGAGAGAGAGAGAGAGAGAGAGAGAGAGAGAGAGAGAGAGAGAGAGAGGCAGGTATAAGGTGATTTTTGAGTTGGCAACATATATAATAGAATAAACAATATCAGCTTCTATCTATCTATCTATCTATCTATCTATCTATCTATCTATCTATCTATCTATCTATCTATCTATCTATCTATCTATCTATCTATCTATCTATCCCTCCCTCCCTCTGTATATATATATATATATATATATATATATATATATATATATATATATATATATATATATATATATATATATATATATATATATATATATATATATATATATATATGTATGTATGTATGCGTGTGTGTGTGTGTGCGCGCATATTGATCTAACGCTTCTTCTTCTAAATCTAATGTCTATTACAAACTTTTGTGATTCTATTTAATTTTATATTATTTGCCAAGTTAGAGGATAACATTATAAAGCTCACAGCCCAGTCGAATTACATTACGTTATTCTAATATCAACATAATCGATTGTCAAAAACTTAATTTCTCGATCATTTTTTTGTCAGTCATTATTCTTGAGAAGCGTATGCTTTCATGTCAAAAGAAAATAAAAGCATTTAAATTTGGCATATAAAACCGTTTTTGTACATTTAAAATTCCTTGAAAAAACTATGAAAATAATGCACAATCTAACTTGAACATTCTTTCAATTTTCTCAGGTATAACACCTGACCAGCAATGAAAAAGTGTAACTTTAGACAAGCCGGCCCATTTTATTTTCAGTTTAAAATGTTTCTTATTTCCGGTTCGAAAGTTAAGACGGTTTTGTATATATGACTGTCTTCTTTCCGGCATAAAATAATACGGTTGAGTATGACTGACTGATTAACCAAAGGATATTATTATCTAGTAATCTGTCATTCTAAATTTATGTGTTAATTTATCTATCTAGCTACCTTTTTTCTATTAATCTGCATGTCATTTTATATTCATCTATCCATCTACCGTTTATTGACCTGGAAAGTTTGAAAGTAGACCAAGCCCAAGGTAGCTTGCGTGGCTTAAATCAGCAATCGATGACCGTGGGGCCCCAAGCAAAAAACTGCATTGCAGAGAAGCGAGGAGCCCAAGGTGGTTGCCTCGTTTGTCTTGCCCTAGGGCCGGGCCTGTTAGAAAATAATTTCCAAGAAGGAACGCTTTGCTTATCAGGGCCTTTTACGAAGAGTTAATTAAGAAGCTGTGTTCTGAGCTAATTCTCTCATACCAGTTTATTCCGTAAAAATGCTGAAATAAATGTTCACTACAGTCTCTATGTTGATTATATTTATTAATCGCGACAATATGTATCTTGATTTGCTGTGGCTCTTGTGGCATTGTATATATTTGTAATAAATAAATGAATACTACTACTACTACTACTACTACTACTACTACTACTACTACTACTAATAATAATAATAATAATAATAATAATAATAATAATAATAATAATAATAATAATACACTGTGGTCAATGATTTTCATGATACCGATGATCAGAAATTGTTCACAAAGTGTCTGAAAAAAAATGAACAGTTTACTGGCTCAAAATATAAAGAAATATAAGTACGTAATAATTATCAATGTATAATGTCCTTGTTGATTTAACATATACATAAGGTTAGCTTAAATCACATTTTTTAAAGGATACGTCATAAGAGGTGAATACAATACTATTAGTGTCCCATTTCAGTATCTCTTCACAGTGGAAACGTAGATAGCTCGATTGCAGGCATCATGGTTACTGTTGAAAGCGAGGCTGGCACGGATGCTGGGAGAATAGTTAGTACAGATAATTGTACTTTAAATCTACCATTGACCTTCATCTGGACAGTACCCAATTCAGACTCCAGTTGTCTATATGTACGGTGAGTATTCTGGTAAAATGGAAAATATAACAGACGACTTCAGCGCAACATCTCGATTGTTAAAATCAAGAAATATATGGACGTTCTAAATAATTTTGCCTTCTCGATTCTATTTTTAGTCCTGATCTTTAATACTTTCGTGATGTATATACCCTATCGAAGTAAATTTTGTACAGTACCATTAATGTTAGTGTTGTGTAATCGAAATCCGGTCATGTATTGGATACTAATAATAACCCAATATCAGTTACATACAAAAATACATAATCAGTTTCCAATTGCTTTTCTTTATTTACATCCTGGTGTCATATTGTCCTCCACCAATTATAATTTGCACGTGTCCATTTATCTCCATCAAAATATTGATTGCTGCAACTTAGAGTGAATGTTTTGAATAAGATTTTGTACTGTACATTGTATTATTACGGCAAATCAACACTTTGAAAGTTAGCTCGCCATTGGGTGCCGTGCCCAACAGTGGCCCATCAGGGCTAATCCATTGGAAGGAATCGAACCCGTAAATTTCTGGTCATTAGTACATTGCCTTAACCACCAACCCATACGAAGGGACCAGCAACTTTTAATCTCATAGTTTCACATACCCGTTAGTTTTCATAAAACACAGCCATGACAGGTCATATTATAAACTGGCACTTTCAGTAGGGCTTGAATCACCTATAACTCTTGTATGTTGCTTCAATGGCGTTGACGTACAACGACATTTCTAAACTGTTATTGGTCTTATAAAAACAGGAAATCCGAATGTCCGTATTACATATAAGCATTACAGAGGAATAAAATGAAAATGAATTCCATTATCTAACTTTTCTTTTAGATCAGAAGAAACCCGATATTTTTAATTCAAAATACATACCTTCATTAGTATAGTAATTATAGTTACTCTTTCTTGCTTACAAGTACATGTGTTGTAAGCCTCTGCGTTCCCGACATATGAAACCCTATCGGTAATATGGAACAATTTTAATTAAATGATTATACAAAAACACATACTCACGATAAGGTATAATATACGTTGTTTATGCTTATTAAATGCCTTTTTGTTTAAACGGATCACATATCCCTGTCAGTGCAGCACTTAAATACATGAAGAAAAAGGTGAATGCGGAACAAAGATGAAAAGATCCCTGTATTACATTGTATTATATAATACCACATCTTAATGTATTGGAATTAGAATTCATTTTCACAAAAGGTGTCCATCAAGCTTGTTTCTAACAGCATCCATTGCATGGAACCATGGAAATTATCGAAGAAGCTAGAACATAATTTTTGAGGGAAAAATGATATAAATGAAGAGGAAACAATTTTTGAGGGAAAAATTATGTAAATGATGTAAATGAAGAGGAAACAACTTAATCAAAGGATCTTGAAATAATATGAAGGCTCGTGTTCTAAACAAACATACATATTAATTTGATAAAATGATGGATTTTATTTTTTCATAGAAATTGTCTTTGGATATAAATTTGTGATCATGGAAGCGAATTTCTACTTAGGTTAACTTTACTGAGATATCAGATAATAATGTGTTGTTAAGTCATGCGAACAAACTAGTTTCTCTTCATTATTTAAAAATTTAAAAATTTAAAAATTTTCGAAACATATGATTCACTTTATGAAGTCAACTACACTACATGTGCAAATCTTGGTAAGTTTACCAATATAACTACTTCTGATTTATTTTGTTTGAATACTATGTGAACACTGAACACACACACACACACACACACACACACACACACACAATGACACAAACACACATACATGAGTCTAGGACATATTCCCCCGTACATCCCCCGACATAATTCCCGGACATTTCCACCTGGACTTCCCCCATCTAATAGGACTTTCCCCCCACAGTCATCCCCCCATGATTTTAAAACTTAATTAATTTAATATGACATTTTACCAATATAATATAAAAGCTTATAAGTTATGTTAAAAATGTTTTTTTTGAAATAAAGTTCAGTAAGTGTTCAACAAAGTTAACATTTTCTCATATTAAACAAAAGGTATTTTTTTAAAAAATAGTTAATGTTGTAAGCAAGCAATTGCTTTTAACTATTCTATGGTGTCACTATTGTTGAAGTCGGGGACTATGTTTGCAATTCTCGAAGAACAGTCTTTGTCCTTCTTCTTTGGTTGTTAAAATCCATGAGTGTGCGTGCGAGAGAGAGAGAGAGAGAGAGAGAGAGAGAGAGAGAGAGAGAGAGAGAGAGAGAGAGAGAGAGAGAGAGAGAATGAGAGAGAGAGAGAGAGAGAGAGAGAGAGAGAGAGAGAGAGAGAGAGAGAGAGAGAGAGAGAGAGAGAGAGAGAGAGAGAGAGAGAGAGAGAGAGAGAGAGAGAGAGAGAGAGAGAGCTGTCAGGAAAGTAGAAGTCGGCGACTATGTTTGCAATTCTCGAAGAACAGTCTTTGTACAACTTCTTTGGTTGTTGAGGCAAATGTCCACCGAAGATCTGATTTAGGCTGACATTATTTAAGCTTTGTTTACGTATATTGTTTATCTTCTATATATCAAATATGCACAATAAATAAATGTTAGACTCAAGCATCTTCAATATACTTCAATTAAACCTCCTGTTCTACAGTGAGCAAAAGCACTAGCAATTGATTGACCATTTTTGTTATAACTAACATTGTTTAAAAATGAGTCTGAATTTATGTTCACAGTTCAAATGTGGTGTCAAGCTACCCTTACGATCCATGATTGTGTGTGTGTATGTGTGTGTGTATGTGTGTGTATGTGTGTGTGTGTGTGAGAGAGAGAGAGAGAGAGAGAGAGAGAGAGAGAGAGAGAGAGAGAGAGAGAGAGAGAGAGAGAGAGAGAGAGAGAGAGAGAGAGAGAGAGAGAGAGAGAGAGAGAGAGAGAGAGAGAGAGAGAGAGAGAGTGTTCAGGAAAGTAGATATTTTACATTTAATAATGCTATTTTTCAGGTGACAACAGTCATATCTGTGCACTATCGGTGATGCCGGATGCGGGATGCGTGTATACATCAAAGCTAAATGTTGCTATATATAAATAAAGTTTTATAAAGATAATGCGGGGGTGGAATGACTGGGGTAGAAAGTTCTATCTGATGGGGGTGACGTCCAGGGGAAATGTGTGTGTGTGTGGGGGGGGTAAGGGAATGTCTGGGGTGAGATGTCCTGATACCCACACACATATGTATGTATGTATGTATGTGTGTATGTATGCATGTATGTATGTATGTATGTATGTATGTATGTATGTATGTATGTATGTATGTATGTATGTATGTATGTATGTATGTATGTATGTATGTATGTATGTTTGTATGGATGGATGGATGGATGGATGGATGGATGGATGGATGTGTGTGTGTGTGTGTGTGTGGATGGATGGATGCATGCATGCATGCATGGATGGATGTATACATGCATGCATGTATGTATATACTTCCTTCTTTTCCATTCTCTCTCCATCTACCTACCTACCTACCTACCTATATATCGGTTAATCTGTCATTCTTAATCTATATGCTAATTTATCTATCTACCTACATTTTTTCTATTAATTTGCATGTCATTTTATATTCATCTATCCATCTACCGTGCATACCTTCTGACCTGACCCATTTATTTATCTCAATAAGTCACGTATAAATTTAAATATTCATTCAAAACGATATATCTCTCCGTTTATCTAGGATGCAGGTCTTACTACAACGCATGTGCCCTAGGTGGTATAGGTAGCTCAGATTACCTAGACTTCTACCGTGACGGTCTTAACTGTACATATGTCATATATTCTTTAGGGAAAGCAACTATATTTTTGCAGGTAACTTCTAATTCACCAACAAACACACATTCGAATTTTTGCATATTGCATGTTAAATTGTGCGCTATCAATTCATGGTAATACGCATGCTATCATCAGAGAGAGAGAGAGAGAGAGAGAGAGAGAGAGAGAGAGAGAGAGAGAGAGAGAGAGAGAGAGAGAGAGAGAGAGAGAGAGAGAGAGACAGAGAGAGAGAGAGACAGAGAGAGAGAGAGAGAGAGAGAGAGAGAGAGAGAGAGAGAGAGAGAGAGAGAGACCAATTGAGGTGGAGCCTATTAAAAGCAAATTGTTTCTCTATAAACGTAGAATACTAGGTATTTTCTTCTATAAAAGTTTACTACTAATTATTTGTATGCTCAAGTATGTCTGACCTATTGGCAATAAAGCTCTCTCTCAATCTCTCTCTCTCTCTCTCTCTCTCTCTCTCTCTCTCTCTCTCTCTCTCTCTCTCTCTCTCTCTCTCTCTCTCTCTCTCTCTCTCTCTCTCTCCACTCATTATTTTGTTGCAAAATACCCTTTTTCAGATGGTATTGACTATTCTCTATTCAATTTATTTAAAAATAACGTTTTTTCTCTTGTGATTTTTGATCATCCTTGATTTACGAAACTTACAACTATTTTGGCTTTTAGTGGTGCTGCATTAATCAGTAACATAATATGATTTGAGTTTCAAAGATAATCTACTTATATTCTGAAGGAAAACTAATTTAAATCTAGCACGGTCATTAATTTTATTTTTTTGTAATTTCGATCAAACTTAATACATGCACCTGCTTTTGTCATTTTTAGAATTGATAATTGCGATACGAACGTCACTGTTTCAAAAGTATTCCGGATAACGGCATTGTGAAAATTGGCCTAATATGGGAACGAATTGCAATAAGCTGTAATTATTGTGTAATTTACTTGTCTGGTTCATATAAACACAGATTTTTACTCATTATTATCGTCTAGGGCTTGTTTCATTAGGTCTTTGCCTTGTACAATTTGATTACATTATTTTGTAAGACAGACGTATGCAAGATACTAACTGATATCGGCTTGTGAACCAAAATAAGAGTAGCCATATATGATAAATTGGATGCAGTAAACGAAGTGTTTATCACCAAGACGCTTGTATTTTGGCTTCCTTTGCAATTTCAGACGTTTGATTTAGAAGAGGCATATGGCGGGCGTTGCTACGACCAAGCGACAGTTTTTTTTTTTATGACAATCAAACAAACCCTCTTTTGTGTGGCTTACAATCCACCGAAGATGTCAGAAACCTATATTTTATATCTACCACAGGGGTTATTTATGTTCAATTTTATTCAGACTCCAAACTTCATTCAAGAGGATTTAGGGCTGTATATTATGAAATGCAAAATACGGGTATGTAAGAAAGCACATACATACGTATGTAGGTATACACACACACACACACACACACACACACACACATATATATATATATATATATATATATATATATATATATATATATATATATATATATATATATATATATACATACATTTATATACATACATACATTTATATACATACATACGTACGTACGTACAAGGTTATATGAGTCACTTAGGGATTATTCCAGTTTATATAGGGAGAATAGGGTCAAATGGGAAATGAACATGGGAGAAATCAACATATGAAAGCCTCTACAGGGTCAAAAGTGGTTATAGGATAAAATCGGAACAGTGTTACAAGTGGCTGACGTCAACTGAATGACACAATGACAGTGTTTGAGTGGACCTCAATACGCGCTACTGTAGTTAAGTAAGTGAATCTATGTTAAATGTTTATAGGGTCAAATGGGTGTATAGGGTTAAATGAGTTTATAGAAGCAAATGGGTACATAAGGTTAAATGAGTTTATAGTCACATGGGAATGGTAATGGGTGAGGGCTTTTAAGTTTAAATTGTCCACGAAAAAGCCGCATACCCACAATCCAAAATGGCTGGTATAATACACACACACACACACACACACACACACACACACACACACACACACACACACACACACACACTATATAACCAAAGAGGGAAAGGTCAAAATAACACTACATTTGATCTCACAAAACTACTATTCATTATACCACGTATACCATCCAGCATCACATACACACTCTATTCTAAGTCCTGAGTTTTTCCTTGAAAATCTATGTCAAGTAAGAGGCTCTAAGTTTCGTCTCATTATCCTATAGAAAGAGAGCGTCGATTGCATTGGATGTCAAGTAAGAGGCTCTATGGAAAGAGAGCGTAGATTGCGTTGGATCTCAAGTAAGAGGCTCTATGGAAAGAGAGCGTCGATTGCGTTGGATCTCAAGTAAGCGGCTCTATGGAAAGAGAGCGTCGATTGCGTTGGATCTCAAGTAAGAGGCTCTATGGAAAGAGAGCGTCGATTGCGTTGGATCTCAAGTAAGAGGCTCTATGGAAAGAGAGCGTCGATTGCGTTGGATCTCAAGTAAGAGGCTCTATGGAAAGAGAGCGTCGATTGCGTTGGATCTCCAGAGAGGTCAATTGCAGCTATGGTCACGCAAGCCTTTATGCCAATGATTCAAGACATCCAACTACTCTTCCGCTTTTCTTCTTGGCTCATCATCATATATTTATCGTGTTAAATCTGACTGAGATGATCGTTTTGAGATCCAAAACAATGTACGTTGGTCACCGCTGTAACTGTTTAGCTAGGTGCTTCGAAAAACAGAAGACTGTATATTTTTGTTCTGGCCAACTCGACATCATACCTGTCTCATTGTCTTGTTATTCTGATGCAATTTCTTTTTTTTTTGGCACAAATACATGTTCGTCCCCCATCTCCAAAAAGATCTGTAATCCAAATAGGATTCTAATTCTTCAATAACTTCTAATAGTATAGAATCACTTATATCAAGCTCTCGATTTTAATGTGCTATATGTAAGGTCGCTAGATTTTAATTACCTTTCATATGTTTTCGTTGGCATACATTTTTTGCAATCCCCTTTGATCGGGAAACTTTATTTTTTATCACCGTTACCATTTTTATCTTTTTACCTTTAGCAATTTGGTTTCGTATTGCTGGCCTACATAACCTTTGTACCATTTGTATAAAATGAAGGATATAACATTTTGTATGACGCTAAATGGTCTCTTTGTGCTGGTGCGCCATAAAAATTCAACCAACCAACCAACCAATCAAGCAGTCGGTTTCTTGAGCATTGTCAGATTCGGCATACAAGATGACGGTCACCGTGGTGGCTAGATTTTCTGCAAACTGAAGTTCCACACGAAGTTGGTATGATTATATAGGGTGAATATGTCTCTCGTTGTTGCCTTGATCTGGAGTGAAAGCAAAAGCCCACAAAGCATATACTCCTGTATAATTTTCGTACGAAATACAGTAGCTGGTGCTGATAGCTAAATGTCCCGTGGCTTCATACAGCCACATGTAAGATATCATATAATTCTTCTGCTCGAAATTTGGTTCGGAGGGTCTGGTACGCAAGGTCTGGCCATCTCAACTAACCTCTGTATTAGACATACTCTAGTGTTTAAAATCGAAAGAATTTTGATCGATATTGTCTTCTTTTTTGTAAGTCAAGAGTTTTTATAGGTACGATCGGAAAGTTTAAATTTTGATCGTTGAGGGCTGCATTGGTAACGATGCAAGTGATTAAACGTTTGGGCATTTACTACTTGGAAAAGATGGTCTTCTATCTTGGATCGGAATCCACCGGCAATAGAGAAGGTTTTCACTTCCACTCATCGTATCAAAAACATGGCGTTCGTTCTGCTCAAAATGTGGCTGATGTCGTTTCTCACTTTAGGTAACACTTCTACACAACGCACGTAGAATGTGGATTTTTCGATGATTGTTTAGTACTCGTTAGCATGAGTCATCAAATTGCAAACGGTACTGCTTCGATCCAGTTACAGAAGGAAATCCACTCCGTTTAGTAGATACTTGTCTTGTAAACACATGTCCAAATGCAAAATATCCATCGATTCTAAATTGCGCCCTTGTTTGTCTTTGTTTCAACCGTCGTTGAATCCCACATTGTGACGATTTTCAGCTTCTGTTACGGCTTTGTCATTGAACTTCTCCAAAGTACCAAGTTTCCATACCACGGAGATATCCAGATCAGTGTTCTTGTCTTCTTTTCTGTAAGTCAAGAGTTTTTCTAGGTACGATCGGAAAGTTTAAATATTCATGTTGCTTATGACCAGTTAGAAAAACAAGCCCACTTCGCTAAACAACGAATGCATGAAATTGTTGACGGGAGCTACTCTGGTATAACACCTAGATTTGTATTTTTGGTTTGAGAATTTTGACTTTCAAGTACAAGTGACTCTTATCAAGATAGATGTATTCTTCTCTCGATCCTTTGATTTCAAATTCAATAATAGCTGAGATAGTCAAAGACGAGACGGGATGAAATTCTACCCATTTTGAGATTATTGCATTGTCATAATTGACGGTGGTGTAACAAGATCTGGATCTGCCTTGGAACATTAGCAAGAACCTCGGTATACCATTTTCTTTAGTAATCAAAGACGTCTAATTTTCTGGCTGTTCTCCCTTTCTTAGTCGTTCTTCCAACGTGTTGATGAGCTCTAAAGGAGTGACGGCGTCTCTTTCTGAATTGTCCTTATATGTGGCGTGAAAGACGAATACAAAGCCTTGGTCAACAGTGTGCAACACATTTATCGTGGTATCTCGGTGAGCCAAAAAGTCTTTTCCAGTTTGAAATAACACATTTTCCTGGCATCAAAGGGACATCTTTCAAAGCATGCATATTTGGTTTCACCGTCGATTTTAAGAAGGGATATACCGAAGGAAACGCAGATTTTTGCATATTTCCTAAACCATTTCCTTGTTGCTGAGAGGATCCTCAGTACATAGAATACATGACTTACAAGTCGCAAGAGAATCTTTTCAAAAAATATAGATTAACCGTGACAATTTCTTTTGAGAATGGAATAGTTTGTTTCCGATTACCTTTTATATCAATGCGGACACTGTTGAATACAACGTACGGAGAATGAAGATATACAAATTCACAGTGAACTTGATAGTGTTTCCACTTTCATCGTAAGCAGTCGTGGCAGCTTCCACTTTGAAAGGATTGACTCGTAGTAGCTGCACGGCTGTGTTTCACACCACATTATGCTCCACCATATCGGAGTATACAAACATCAAATTCATTCCTTCGTTTAATTGGCTTGGGTATTTAAAGTACTTGAAAAATTCCTCGTTGCTGTTGATGGCTTTCTTGGGAATCCTGGCAGTGATTCAACCCAAATGAACATACAACCCAGGACAAAAAGACATGTCCACAGTTTTGGTATTGGAAAAAACATGTCCAGACGGTCAGAAATTGTATGGTAGGCAATCTTGACAAGTTTATTATATTTGGTCAAGGCTTTGCTAAACTGTTCATCGAACATAAAAGTAATCATTTATACAAATGTTGAGCGCTAATATAATACCACATAGGAATTCTGATGATATAGATATTCAATCGAAGATTTTTTTGGTGATGGTCTTTTGAATATGTATACCAGAGAATCATATTTATTCAAGTGTTCTTTCGCTTGTTCGTTCAGGATGTCGACTACGAACATGTTTGATTTTCGGAGATACTAAGTATTTGCGTTGGATAAATGATGTCTAACAAAGCGACTTCTCATTGTTCTTTATTACCCAGTTGGAAGGCCTGAGGTAAATGGGCCGTGAGACAACACAATGTATTCTTTGGAAACACATCAATGAAACTGTTACTGTATAAAAGTGAAATAAATTTGGTTACTAATAATTAGAGGGTTTTGCTTTCGGAGGAGTCATTCCGAATAAAGGAAGTTGCCAAAAGAGGGTCGTTGGTTCTGTTTTGGGTTGTGATTCGTATTGCCAGCAAGGCTACTGTAATATTTCAGGAAGGATTGGGAAGAAGGTAACCGATACAATTGCTGAGTGAATTGGTCTAAAGTTGTTTCTTCATGTTGCAAACTCAAATTGGCGATGGCTTCTGTGATGACACAATACACATCAAAGATTTGGCAGAGAAAGGCATTGTGCGTTTTAAGCACAAGTTCTACACGCCATACCCATAGGGATGTCTTTTGTAGATCTTGAAGAGAAGAAATCTGAGAAGTAGAGGTCGCTGCTGCTGAACCACGGCCACTGACATTTTATAGTTGATGACTTACGAAGCGACAATCCATAAACCAAAACTAGGTGAATATTCTTTCTAACTCAATTTCACTCATTTGACTACTTTACGGTTATTCGATCGGGAAGGTTTTCGACGTCGTACACGTCGTGTTCTTTTTTTTTGGTCACTTGTTTTACCTCGTGGATGTAAAAGGTTAATTTTAATAATTCCCCGTTCATGTCTTAAACTTTATAGACGGGAGGATGATAGATGTGCACTTGTCCAGTCATACGAAACAATTCGGTAGGTGCGTTTGGTGTTTCATCTTCAGTCCTTAACAGTCCACATTTCATGGAGGCAGTAGGAGACGTTGCAAAGAAGCTCTCAAACAAGGCAGTTTCTTTGTGATGGGTGACTTCTTCGGAGGAGCATCTGATACTGCGACGGTACGATTGATTGTAAAGCTTTGATCATAGGCGATAACACGTCGATGTACTTGTGTGTTAAAGTGTAAACTATTTCCACACGTGTTATTTTACAGTGCGTTGAAAACGTTCCATGACGCCGGCTTTGGTTTCTGGATTCTCGATGGTGAAGAAAAGGATGTCTCATTTCTTGAATTCTTTTGGAAAGCTTGGTTCATAAATTCAGTGCCCTCGTGAATTTGGAAAACACATCGATGATATAAAACAATTATTTGTAGCAGCGATTGTACGTGACCAAATGACAGACACCGGCAAAATCGGCTTGCTATTGATGATCAATGCGTTCCACTTTGGTTTGAATTCTGAAAAATCTTCGTCTTATGGGTTAATATAACGAGTATGTCTCTTATACTTGTAAACATTGTCGTATCTGGGACAAGCATACACTTTTCAGTTGGATTTGGAAGCACGATTCAATTTTTTAACTCCTCCATAACCCACATGATGGACAGGATTGTAGCAAATGCCTGCTAAAAGATTCTCCGTCAGGACTCTTTTTAATAAATCACCCACTGTTCACTGATGCTACTCTTAGTTTCGTGGGGCTTGGAAACTGCTTGCCGTGTCCGACGTGTCACAGAAAAAGTAACCGAAGATGGTAGTAGTGGTGGCAAAAAGATCACTTTTTCCTATTGTTTGTATTCTAGCTGTCACTTTTTTAAAATGTTTCTGAAGATGGATTTGAAAAAATAATCATTTCAACCTTGGAATTGAGTCCTTCTCTTAGTGGTATGGGGAAGGGGTCAACAAGGAAACTGCAGTCTTACTAGGGAGTGGAGCCGACGAAGTTTGAAAGACAAATCGTGCGTCTTCTTCCTCGGCCATCCATTGGCTGCAGTTACATTGGTCACAGTGTGTGGTGATTGTCTCTCCATCATGGCATTGAAGCCTTCAAGAGGCAGTTAAGCTATTTGGTCGAAAGCTTTCTGGTAAATGATTTGAAGATATTGAGAGATCTGACCGTACCATTGCGATTTTTCCGTTTCTGATATATCAGTGCGATCCATCAACGATCGTAATTCTTGTTGTTACTTTGCCATCTCAGATTACGATTGTAAGATAAATGACGGGTCCATTGCACCTGTCAACGATGGAATTCCATCCATCGTTTGTAGGCAATTAAAGGCAACTTTCGTCCATCCATGAGATTCCAAAGTACACGGATAAAGCCTCTCAAGAAAAGAGAACTATTTTATATTTTTCCTACTATTTATTTCTTGGTTCTTGCTAAAAATGTGTCCAACAGGCCCTCCAAACAATGGAGCAGCCGGTCATTTGAACAAAGGTCATATCAGCGTGGGTAGAATTCCTCCGCTTTGCATCAACCATCTTTTTCATTTGATTGATGGGAATTTTCTTTTTAACCGTTTTGGGAGGAACTTTTTCAATGTTTTAAAAAGCGATCTTTCTGGTGCTTGGACGAAGGTACCGTTATTTCTTTGAAGACATTCCAATGATATTCACACACGGTATGGATAATCTTTTTTTTTTGCCGTTTGAATGAATTCTTGTTACATGAGTGATAGGGATTATGTCGGTAAAGACAACATATCTAAATGTTTGACCAAAAGTGAAGTTAGTTTCTTTCCTTTTCTTTGGCAGGAGATAGATGGCGTGCTCTTCTGGGGTTGACATCTTTTGTCAATCAGGAGCAAAATCACACTGAAGCGAATCGCCTGATACGTCTTTTATACTGGAAATCGTATCCACTAATTGTCAGTACTTCATATCATCGTCATGATAAATATCATGCGACGTTGAGGGTTCTGTTATGGCCAAAATTCTTACTGTTCTTGTTTCGATAAATTCAGTAAACCTTGTAACATTCCCGATTTCTCTTGAAATTTGACCTTTGAGGAGGGTACTTTTAGGAGCCACTAAAAATGAAGACGGTGTGACGAACCTCATTTTCATCAAATTGGGAAAGTCGTTAAATCCGGTTTGGGCTAGATCACGAGCAACGGCAAAGTCGAAGAAGCTGGAGACATAGTCACAGAGAGACGTTGTTTGGGGGAGTAAGGTTGCGTCCGAACAGCGGTGCTTCTTTCTGGTGAACGCTGTTTTCGTCTTCTTTCGATGTCTTTTGGGAGAGAAGTTTTTAAAATTAGGAACTGTTCGGGCATTAGGATCCCATTTTAGGTAGGAAAGAAATGATGGCACATGCAAGAGAGCTATTGCCTCTAGGTTTTAAATGAATTGATTTTTATTTGAGTATCAATTCTAAGATCAGCCTGTTGTGACAAAACCACTTTTTGTTTATCAAAAAAGCATGTGGTTTGATGAGGGATGTGAATAATAATGTTTTGAAGTATTTAACGAGCTGACGACGTAAAACATCGTAAGACTTCTAAGAAACTAACAAATGTTCACGCACTTGTGGATTTATTTTGCCACAGGGCGCGAATCAATTTGGGTGGAAGATAAGATTGAAAGGGCGTCATGTTGACGACTGTGATACAGAAAATTTTTTATGAGTTCTTTTTAGTTTGTTATGCTGATGGGAATGTGTAACTAATTGGGCTTCCCTCTTGACACCTCCCTCTTGGCACCTCCCTCTTTGCACCAGTCGTGAAACAGATGGGTACGAAATCGCAAGTAATCGGGTGTAGTGAGTTTTAAATCGATGAGTAAATAGGCATTTTCATACGCATAAGCCAGCCTTTTACGCTAAAACTTGCACTTGAATTTTATCTCTGGGACTTCTAAACAATGTGTGTTGAGATTTGTAGCAGGATGGGCTTTACCTTGTTGTAACAAATTTTGGGTAATGTAAATGATACTGTCATTTCAATTACTCATGTCAGACACGATCCCTTATTCGCAAAGATGATGAATTCTCCTTGACGTTTTTGAAAGAAGTTGTAAGCTGTTGTATACTTTAATGAGTGGCATCGCTTTCGAATCCGTAAGGTGGTTCACGCACAGAGCAGTGACAACGACGTGTTGCATAGATGAATTCGCAGGTTACGGCAAATGAGATCGCAAGTTAAAGCATCATACTAAAGTTTATCACTGAACTTGAACTTCTATTTTGCCTGCGTATGTGTGCAATGTTTCATTTTTCTAACTCTGCGTTTCTCCTCGTAAATATGTCAAATTTTGAACTCTTTCCCTTTTATATACCGGGCAGTATCGGCGAGTCTATACGGTAAAGTGAAGATGTCTGGAAGTCGTATTCGCTTCTGGTACACTATTTGATACAACTTTATGCGGCTCGTAGGTGGGCACGCTATAATATTGATCCTTTCCAGACTGTAAGCTTCTTTCAACACACCAAAATTGTCACTCGACTCGTTCGATAGTTTGGCCGTTAATCTTTTGACTTTTGCAATTGATATGCAGTTCCTCTTGTGGGTCTCGGTATTCGTAGCTGCAATTTATGCGACAGCCACTAGCAAAACTCGATCTCTGGGCGAGGATGATGAGGGCGATGAACGTAGATTTAAATTCATTTCAAAGTACAGGACACGATCTCCTAACAGGCACAAGACCTTTTAGAATTTTAAGTGTGCAAAAGCTGTCACGTGATGACATTTCAAAATTCGTCGGTAAGTAGAACTTCTAATTCTTCTTTGTAATTCACCAGGATAAAATCTTTAGAAACGACGTCTACATGTATCATAAATTGTCTTTGTAACAAATCATGTCATTGTACCGGCATGGATCTGCCAAGTACTCCTTCTTGGGTAAACATGGTCGCTGTGCCATTTCTTTCGACAAGCAAGTCAGGATGACTTTGCCAAACGAACGTTTACATCGGTCTTTTTTTCCATCGTGTTCTACAACGATGCCTTCGTCGGAACGGAATTCCTCTTTGAATTTATTTTGGTCTTGTCTTCGGGAGTCTGGTACCATGAAGGGTATAAGCTGGTTTCTTGTTTGAGTTTTTCACGTCAATGTGTTCTGTCAACATTTGAGGGTGTCCTGTTGGAAAGTGACAATATCTGCACACTTAAGGATCCAGCGGTCTTCTTCTTCTTCTTCTTCTTCTTCTTCTTCTTCTTCTTCTTCTTCTTCTTCTTCTTCTTCTTCTTCTTCTTCTTCTTCTTCTTCTTCGTCAGATTTGTTTGCTTTGTACATCAAGCATGTGACATTCGTACATCCTCCAAATAAACTGTTGCGTGGGTCTAGAGGATCCACCATATCGTAACCTTCCACGATGCTCTTAAACTCAGGATCGGTTTTCAAACGTCGATCGTAGTTGTGCTCCCACATTTCAACCACTTGGTATCATTCTTGCTCTAACTGTATGTGACGTTGATAAATACTCTCGTACAATTAGCCAATGGTGCGCTGCAAGAAATCCTATTTCACGTGACGTCGTGGACAATATGTGATAAAATAAGCATCGCACACGATCTTGGGAGTCCTCTAGGTCCCATGTATCCACCGAATATTTTCCAGTTTTTCTTTCGTCTCCTCCGTTTCTGGTATGTTAATTCCATTTGCCTTCCTTGACAGACAAGTAATGTAACCAACGCAGAACTTTGAGTATGTCGATACTTGATGAACTTAGACATTTCAGGCCGTTTGATGGTTGCGGTACACTGAAAATCACACTCTGGCAATTGAAGAGGCTTCTATCAAAGCCTTTGTCCTCCATAAACAGTTGTCGAAATTCCCCACAACAATGCCGTAATATATATATATATATATATATATATATATATATATATATATATATATATATATATATATATATATATATATATATACATACATACATACATACATACATACATACATACATACATACATACATACATACATACATACATACATACATACATACATACATACATACATACATACATACATACATACATACATACATACATACATACATACATACATACATACATACATACATACATACTTGAACATTTCTTTCTAAAAGTTGACGGGGCTGCAATGTGAATATGGTACCAAGCGTAGAAAGCTTCTTGTTGTTCAGGGCTCATATTGTCCGGGCCGTAATAATTTGCATTTGGCAAATGAGGCAGGACTGCGTGTTAAATGGCTTGGGTATTGAAGCAATACGGTAAATACCCTTTGGCCATTTATGTCGTTCCAAATGTTTTAGGCATTCGACTCAAAGGCATGGTCTACAAATTCAAGGTATCGTTAAATTATTCTTGTCCCAATTTCTTGCAAGCGTGTTGGTTCTTGGCGGATTGAAGGCATTCTGTGTCTGATCCTGTATAGTATTTCAGAAGAAATTGTCCATTCTATCCAGAGAAATTGTGAGTCATCACCATAGCATAGCGAAGGCAGTCTTCATAACGTTCAATGTCCTCCTGGCTCCACGTGTCGTCGATGGGTCTAAAATCCATTGGGCAAATTCAGGAAGCGTGTTGGGTACTCGAAATATTTTTTTCATTTCCTATTTGAATCTTGCTAAGTTGGGGCAATGCATAAAATAGATTCTTGGATGCAACTCTCGCAAGCTCATTGAATGAGTCTGTAATATGAATGCCGGTCTCTTGTATACACTAGAAATAAAAAAGATTAAATTCCTTCCATTTTTTCCTTTCCTCTTTAGATTTGTATTTTGGATGTAGCAACCATGTTCCAAGTGCACGATTTAGTGACAAATATGATATCGTTTCTTCCTGGACAAACGTACGCTCTGGGATTGTTTACGCGTGTGAGATCTCCACAAGTGGATCACGATCACAGCAGCTGGCAAGCATTTTCCTTTTGTCACCCTTGTGCTGAATTGTTGTTGGTAACACGTCAGGTCTGACAAATTATCACTGAAATACCGAAAAATGAATTCGTTCCTTTCTTCCATGAAGGTAGAGTTTAGAGGCTAAACTACCCCGATATCTCTCTCCGCAATGAATACGTTGGTCTTTACTGCAAATCCCTTGGTCACATTTGTCAAAATAATAATTATATCTGTGGAAATCCCGTGATAATGGTGATGATATCGAAATGTTCTCCGTGAGGATAGACGAGAACGTATTTTCCATCTGGGAAATAGGGAAATCGAAACACTGGATGGTCCACGCACCACTAGAGGGTGCACGTTCAACATATAATGTGGAGCCAAGATGTTTTACATATATTGCATTTCAGGAATGCGACAGGCCGTGTCTTTCGATATGTCTGCCTGCTGTGATAGGAGTTATGCTTGTCTTAATGGTTTGGCTCGGTCCAGTTGTCGAATGCTCTCGCATACTCTTTTCCATTCTGCAGTGTCGCTTTTGACAGGATACGTTCGTCCAACGACAATGGTACAGGCAAAACACATTTTGTCTTGGGAGTTGTTAATTTGGACGATACACATGTCATGTAAAATATAGCTTTGCTGTCTATGATGTGAAATTAGTCGTTGAATATTAAATGTGTTGAATCTTGTCGATAACTTTGGAAGGTGTCAATATGCCGGGATGTTACACTCGGTCCAGACCGGTTAATAAGGAATCCCACAAATCGGAAATTAAATCATCTGCTTCATCGACCGGCACTTTTGACCCGAAATCTTTAAGCTTCTCCGTGCAATTGTAAGACGTAGTATAACATTTTCTGGATGAGCGTTTTTGCGTCTCTCGAAGTGATGATCTTTTCTGGAGCTACTGGCTAACTTTTGATGGAGGTATGGTCTCATGGTCTTGGGGTGGAGGTGGAGGGTGTTCTTTCATGCTCTCTCGTGTCATCATTGAAATCACTCATGGACTTGAGCTAATGCTTCATCTATTGTGTTGCCTCTTCCTTTCTTATTTCTCGTTGAAATCGTGCGATCGTTTCATCTTGATTGCAAAATTTAATTTGACTAGATTTTATTCATAGGGCTTCCTATATACATGGATGTTGTCTTAGAGTCAATGCATTCATTCAACTCTCAATCAGTAAAGATGGAAGAGCTAACACAGAGCTTCTGTTAAGAGCTGTTTGGAGCGTCATACGAAAGCAAACTTCAGAAAAAACGACTCTACTCATCCTCACGAAATAAACGTCAATATACTAGCTCTGTCTGTCAGGAGAACGAGAGCACATGTAGTTTGTTTTTAACCCTTCAATATTTGTTCTGATAGTGTTTGTGTATGTGTGTGTGTCTGTGTGTGTATGTGTGTGTGTAGACTGCATCAGGTGCTTTGGATTATGCGTACATGTTTATTTATGTGGACAACTGCAACTTAAAAGCCCCTACCCAGTATCATTCACGTGTGACTTCGTTAGACCCTACAAAACCTTTTGACCATGTAAACCGATTCTGATCCCATAAAACATTTTTAACCTATTAAACCATTTGACTACATAAATATCAAATATAGAGTTCGAAAACTTACCTAGAGTATATCATATTGTTACTATCATTATGACACCTAGTTGATGTCAGCCTCTGGTAACACTGTTCCCACCTTATCATATAAACAATTTTGATCCTATAAAGGCTCTCACGTGTTAATTTCTCGTTTGACCCTATATATTTTCAGGGTATTTTACCTATATAAATTCTTATGATCCCAAGTGGCTCAAATAACTCCATCCATACATACATAGATACATACATACATATAAACAAACATACATACATACATACATACATACATACATACATACATACATACATACATACATACATACATACATACATACATGCATGCATGCATGCATACATACATACATACATACATACATACATACATACATACATACATACATACATACATGCATACATACATAATACATGCATGCAGGCATACATACATGCATGCATTCATACATACATACATACATGCATGCATACATACATAGATACATACATACATACATACATACATACATACATACATACATACATACATACATACATACATACATACATACATACATACATACATACATACATACATACATACATACATACATACATACATACATACATACATACATGCATACATACATTTAACAAAACAATCTGAGATATATGAAGAATATTTACTGGTTTTCGAAATGAAGTGACTGGCTGAAAATTCCATTGCTAATTTTTGGAAGATAATTGAGTAATGAAAAATTCGTATAGTTATTCTGTTTATTATTATTATTATTATTATTATTATTATTATTATTATTATTATTATTATTATTATTATTATTATTATTATTATTATTATTATTATTATTATTATTATTATCATTATATAAATTCTCGCATATCATTTAACTGTGTGCAAGCAATAACTTAAATTAAAAACACAAATAGAAACATTTTCAGCTTTTCGATGATATATTTTATATTTGGTACATTTTTTACAGAATGCAACAGAACTTTTACGAGTTTTTATGGGGTCATTGGAAATTTCAACTCTTCTAAAACACACAGATTTCATACTGTGAATATGATATTCGTTTACCCAGTTTATACAATATCGAAATTACTTTAGACTATTTATATCTTCCGAAAAATGACGATAAACAATGTACAGATACTTCCATTGAACTAATACATACGGACGATTCTGAAAAGATTACATTGTGTGGGTATAAGACGGATCTTCCAAGTTCTCAATTATTTTACAAGCATCATAACAACACATTGCGCATGCGATATTATACCGGTGATAATATGGATGATCACGTGGGCTTTCAAATTAGATACCGGGGGGTACCCGCATGCGTCAACGAAACTTCCTCTAACAAGTCTGGAACCTTTTCAAGTTTCAGTCATCCGGATAATTATATCGACGATCAAGAGTGTTATTTTGTTATCGAGGTTATTGATTCGTTTGGTATAGAGTTATACTTTGACATGTTGTACACTGAATCAGTAAATAACATGAGCTTGCCAGGCAACCTTTGTAAATTTGATTATAGTGAACTTTACGTGAACGATGACACATACAGGATATGTGGAAACTGGGAAGGGAAGGAACATCTACTTTGATTTGTGTTCAACGGCAGCCAAATTGTGATAAAATTTTCGTCGAATAAAAACAGCACAAAGCCTGGATATAAAGTAATATGGTACACATTTGGACCGGAACAACATAATGGTACGTGCTTATCACCTTTGTTGGACACTTGGAGATATTGTTACGAAATTGTGCACGCCAAAGTTTCGTGGTGGGAGGGCTTCGATGAATGCAGACAAAGGGGCGCAATGTTGGCGACTATAGACGACATACCAACTATTGGGATGTTAAGTAAAACATTAGCACAAAGGTATGAGCATTTCAATCTTTCATATCTTTAAAAATTCACTTGCATTTTACAAAATCACAGCGGTGAATTCGAACCCTAGAAATTCATCGTAGACGACTGCTTCGGTCATCTTTCAAACTCTTTGCAATGTTGACATTGTTTATGTTTAAGATTTCCATGAAGTCAACACATTTTACTGTGCCTGGATATGTACTATAATTGTGTATGAAGTTAATGTGCAGAATTCGCCATTAAAAACGGAAGTACTAAAAATGTTAATATTGGTGTTTTACTGTCAATTCACTTGTAGAAGAAATAAACACAATCCAGTGGAATAAACACAATCCAGTGGAATAAACACTTCATTATAATAAACACTATGCAGTAGAACAAACACTATCTAGTAGAAAAAACACTGTCCAGCAGAAAAAACGCTGTCCATGAGAATAAACACTATTCCGTACAATAAATAATATTCCGTACAATAAACACTATTCCGTACAATAAATAATATTCCGTACAATAAATAATTTTCAGTAGAATAAACACTTTTCCATAGAATAAACACTATTCAGTAGAACATATACTAGTAGATTAAACATTATCCAGCAGAAAAAACAGAGAATGAGCAGATTCCACGTTTAAATACAGTACGAAACACTTTCAAAGTAAAAATAAACAACAGGATTAAAGGAACAAAGCCTACACTTGAGCGATTTCTTTGTATAATTTTTAGGTGTTGAAATATTTTCTAGCGTTGGCTGTTTGCATATTTTATGTCAGTAAAAATTGTATGAAAGCATGTATTTTTGATACTAGTTTCAAATGTTTTCAGGTCTTCTCGTCATGTATTAAGAATCGAGTAAACAATACTGACAAAAGCCAAGTAAATTGGCTTTGTCTCAAATCAGGTTTTGACAATATTAAGAGATAGCTTACTTGCAGTACATAAACGAGATATAAAATTAAGATCTGTTTTCTTGATGGTATATATTATATACAGTGCAACAGTGCGAAGTAGTTTCTAACTACCCTAAGCGCTTTCGACTCTGAATGACTCATTGTCAAAGGCAAATACAAAACCAGAGATGCGACAAACAAGAGCACAAATAGAGTTGAGGTAAAATTTTTTTTATAAAACTCGTTAATACAGGAATAAAGTGTTGAAATTTTGATGTTTTGGCTAGTTTCTTTCTGCTTGATGTTGATGCTGAATACTAATTTCTATTGACCAAGAAATTGATGAGCCATGTCGCCATCAGTTTTTTTCCTCAGTAAATCTGCGTAACTGAAATTTATATCACGGATATTTGATTGCTTCAGTACTAATTATAGGTGAATGGGTGACTAATACGCAAATTAACCATCATAACCAACCTATATAGTAGGTACATTACTATATTTAAAACATTTTAGACAAATGTGGATTTTTTTCACTCACTGAATCGACATTACTTGTCACAATCCCACGGCAGTTATAGAAATACTTAAATAGCTGGATGATATTAATCAGCCATTTGACTTGTATCTGAATGCTTTATTTAGAAAGGAGATATTTGAAATCGAAAAAAAAAATATATTTTCTTTATAAATATTGGTTTAGATGGTTGGCTTTTAAAACTTATTTTTTCATGACATTTTCGGGAAGGGGGCTTTAATGAATTTGTTGTATTAATGAATTTGTTATGACAATATAGTTGACATACAAAACTGTATTCGATGGGATATTCTTTAAAATGATAGCAAATATTACTCAAATATATATATATATATATATATATATATATATATATATATATATATATATATATATATATATATATATATATATATATATATATATCATGCTATGTAACATGAGTTACTAATCAAAATAATTTCATTTGCGAAGTAGAAATCTTCAATGATATTATATCAAAATAAAAAAACATACCGCCGAACTCGCAACCTCTTATCTGGCTGTCGAGACATACAGATCAATGTTATTATTTATATATAAATATTCAAGAAAATTAATTTCCTACAGTATCCTACGTACAAATATGCTGAGTATAGTGGAAATGATTTATCCTGTAGTTACGCTTAGGTGTGTATTTGCATAAACTGTGGAGCTATTCTCGTGATTTGTCTTGCTTGGATACTTGGCTTATTTTTCTTGTACGTGTAAAGGATTATCCCTCTATAAATTTATTTCACTATTCCTTTTTAAGCATGAAAACTGGAATTCTTGGTCCTGTCTTTCCATCTACCCCAGTCATGCCAATTTAAAGTTTTAATTCACTAAAATTAATCACAACGAAGAAGAAAGTATATATATATATATATATATATATATATATATATATATATATATATATATATATATATATATATATATATATATTAATTTCGTTCATGAAATAAAAATGTTAATTGAAACTGTTAGCAAAAACGTACCTGGTCGTTTTTGCACCCGGTATGTTCTTTCCGAGAAAAGGACCGGTCATTTTTTCGAAAAGGAGTCCTTCTCGCACTTAAAAAAACCCCATGAAAATACATTGATTTGCTTGTGTTAGAATTTGAATTTATCAGAAAAGGCATCAGAGTAAATTAATTCTGACAAAAGCAATATGACTTTCATTTGTAGACAAGCGTTGAAATGGGCTGCCAATGTGTGCGATATTCTTGAAAATTTGACTTTCGGTTCCGACATTATAGTCGACCTCGTAAGATGCTAAACAGCGCCGTTATTTAGGCAATAACAAGGCGACCACAAAAAAACACAAGTATCAGGGGAGGCATCTTACATTGTAGGACTACTCGTGAATAAGAAATAGCGTGGTCATAAGTTTGTCTTCTACAGTGTTTTTCGTTCTTTATTTTATTGAAGAAGTTTTGAAAGTGTCTGGATTAGGGCCAATGACATCGAAGCTGAAGTTTAACATAATAATATGTACTCGTAATGTCAGTAACTCCTTTTGCATGTTTTTCATCTGAACTGACCAAACTTTCTCACGACAGATGTTTCGTTCGTGGCTGCATTCCATTGATACATTAATACTCTTTCAAATTCCATTTTAACATAGTTGTAATGATTTCAGGCCAAGTATCATGGCAATATCTGTAACCCTTGGTTTGGTTTATGCGGCTATGCATTTGTTTAAAACCGCTATCGTTCATGCAGTTCTGTGTCAACATACGATTGCTTTGGATGGTACTTATCCTCTATTTATTAAATAAGGAATTATAAAACCTGTAATATAATACGCTCTTATCTTGTAATGACCTGCTTTCATGGCATGTGATAGTGCTAGTCTGTCTGTTTCTGGTGCGATTTCCACCACTATGTAACATACTATTTGTCCCTTGGTAGTGAGTGTTTTTTCGTAATTGATTATGCCTAAAATGTATAGAAAATGGCTATTATTCCCCACAAACTTTACTTTTGTGACCAGGACAGTGATATTTTGATATTTACCTATTTCCAGTGAAAAAAATGGCGAATTCGTCTTTTCGTTCAGATAAAGTCTGAAAAAACATATGAATCAAAATAACCATGTACTTACACTAAAGTAATGCAAAAATGACCAAAAAAAGATTTAGAAGCGAGTAGTTGTTTCGAGATTTACGATTGTACTCTAAATCACTTTCTAGTCTTCCATCATATTCTCGTTATACTGGTCTTGGTAGCGGCGTTCAAAGTCCAGTATATCCTGGTGAAAGTGCTCGCCTTGCTCTTGTGAGTACACTCTCATGTTCTCCTTGAATTTATCAAGTATTGCATCAAGGATATGGACTTAGAGGGACATCATGCAGCCCATTGTGCCGTAGTTCTTCTCCAAAGTCTCAACCAGCTCCACATAACCACTGCGACGAAGCTGTCACAAGCCGATTTTTCCTTACTAGTAAGATTCTTGGCGAAGTCATTGCACCCCAAGATTTTTATATGTGGTCCGATGAAGACACGACGTTGACCTTTGCCTTAGACAGTTTAGGGAAGAAGTCTTGAAGATACTTGAAGGCTGCCGACTCCTTATTTAGAGCTGTGACAAATAGTTTCATAAGGCCTAATTTGGTGTGCAATGGTGGCATGAGCACCTTCCGGAGGTCCACCAGTGGCTCCCACTTGACGTTGTTCCTCCCCACAGATAACTCAATCTGCTGTGGCCAGCCCAGCTTGTTATAATACGCATTGATGTCCCTGCTGTCCCAAATAAAAAGATATAGGGAAACTTGGTAAAACTTCATTGAAGGTCAATTAGAACTTCCACTATTTTGAAGTCTCGAATAACATTACAGCCTTACACATCATACTTCAAGGCGTTCAGCAAGGTATTGATGTTGTTGTAGTCCTCTTTGAGGTGCAGCGAGTGAGCCAGGGTAAGAGACGGTTCTTGTTCTCATTATGGAGCATTGCGGCTTTGAGGCTTCTGGATAAGCTGTCATTGAAGAGGTGCCACTCATTCTGGTTACGGGCGATTTCGATTACCTCTAACAGACTGGTCACATTGTGGCAGAAGCAGAGTCCATCATGATGGGTGAAGGAGCTGAAAAAATGCTTAGTGGAGCCTCCACTGATCTGCGACTTGCACACTTTGATCCAAACAGTTTCACTGTATAAGCCTAGACGTCAAAAGCGCGGCATTCGACTTGGTGATACCAAGATATCTGATCAAGTCGTTGATGGCCGTTTTTTAGGGTTGTATGTATGTCTGTCTCTCTGACTTGCTACTATGTTCTAAAAACGGCTGATCTCTCTCACCGGAGGAATGGGCACGGGGAGTTCAGGGCAGTGTGGCATAGGGGCGATAGATGGAGGAATGTCTGGATACGTGATAGCAAGTGCATTCTTGCCAGTCCAACGTTTGGAAGGGTCAGCTGCTTGAGTGGTCAGTGGGTTCCCGCTAAATTCTTATGATAGTGAACTTCATAGTTCTCTTTCCTCCAAAGTGCCATCCTACAAAATACATTTATTTCACCCATGACTAATGTGTAAGAGATTATAGTAATATTTTTCATATATGATATACGGAAAATTGTAATATATTAAAAAATTAAAACTTTTACAATTTTTATAAATTTCAACAAATTTTATAACATAAATTTCCGAGCAACAATCGTCCATCTTCCAGGGTTTTGCAGTACTTGCATGTGAAATGAGGTGCCCAGGGTTTGTCTTGATCCCCGACAGGCATGGCGAAATATGCCTTGTAAACCTCACACATCTGGGCTCGTGTCTTGATAAATTGTCTTCTGACATATCAAAATGCGTTTGCCAGATGCTTGCAGCCTTTTCCTTTTGATGCCATCTCAGAAAAATACAGATATGTATCTACTTAAGCATCTGGAACTAAATTGAACTGGTGGGTTTAAGGCTTCTGTATTTATAATACTATTTATATTATTGAAAAGTTCTCGACAGTTTCAAAGTTACTCCAAGTTTAGTCAGCACTGAAGCTATCTGGAATTTTCTGGCAAATAGGCAAATTTCAAAATATCACTGTGCTGGTCACAATAGCACAGTTTGTGGGGAATAATAGCCATATTTGATACTTTTGAGGCATAAGCAATTAGGAAATATAACATACTATTGAGGAACAAAGTTTTTACATGGTATAGTAGTTCGCTATTTTATCATATATTTGTGAAAAGTATAGTGGTGCAGTCTCATGTGCTTGTATATATCCGTGTTTGCGCATGTTTTAATGATATTCGGATGCAGTCTGCTATATATGTATGTGCTAGTTATTATTTGAATGACATGGGGACATGTTAAAAGTTTACTGAAGAAAGAGAAATGAAAAATGATTTACGTTGACATGCTATACTAGACATGAAAATTGAGAAATGTGACCAAACTTCAAAAGAAATGGTGTGTTTGGGGAATTAAATTGACCATTAATGTGCATGAATTTATAAAACAAAGGAAATACTCGATAGTTGCATATATGACTGTATTTATTCAAGCTATCTGTTATTTTTAATAAAAGGAATGTTTTTTGTCAGTGTGGTTTCGGAGCTGGTCTGAGTTCCACTCGAACAAACAGGCCAGCGACGATGGCCTGTCGAAAGAGAACTGTGTTGAGCTCAGAAAACAATTTTCCCATCCATCCGAAGAAGGAAATACGGGGAAATACTTATGGAATAATAAACAGTGCGATTCAAAGAATTCTTATATATGCAAATATTTGAAACCGGACGGTAAGTGATCAAAGTTGACACAAGCAACATTACCCATCTGACTTTTTTAATTGTCAATGCTTACATAACCAAAGTATGACGCGATTGCAATTTGAACTAAGTAAATGTTTTCATAAAAGTAGCGTGTTAAGACCTGATGCTTATTTGAATACTTTCGTTTTCAATGCTTCACTTTCAGATGCGCATAGCTTTTGAACGTTGTCAAGCTCTTCCGTTTATGAGGTAAGTATATTTGATGCGTATTCTGCAATCCTATAATGGCTGAATTGAAGTGATCAGTTTTGAAAAAAAAACACCGCAACGTATGAAGTTTGGGTCTACAGCTATTAAAATCTACCGTTTGACAATTTCAGCAGCGAATAAATCAATTTAAATTTCCATTTGGATGCAATCGGTGACAACCTTTACTTTCTGGACAATAAGTCTATTTCAAGCTTAGTTTGCCAATAAAACTTCAAAACGTATTTAAATGATAAGCAGTTTATTGTTCGGAAATCCTCTTCTGGTATCCTGCCTAATGACGTCTCATCACTCTGATTAGAAGAATTAGTCAAATAGAGGGTGAATTGCCTTGGAAGACCGTGCTTTTAAACCTGACATATAGTATATCGACCTAAAATAAGCTACATTCTAAGAGATAGTATATCTTGCGCTGTATGTTTCTGGTTACAAAGCCATATTCCGGATATTCCAGTATTCACTATTAGGAGTATTGTGTAGAAGACCTTTTCGTAGTCAATCAGTACCCATCCAATGGCTCTTTCTGCGTTCTCTGCAAGCTCAGAACGCTATCTTATCAAATAGCAGCTCGTCCTTTGTTCCTAGTCAACAGCCCTTCTGTTCCTGAGACAGTATGATTTTTCTATTTAAGTAATCATCGATCACACCAGCAATTATTCAAGTAACTTTCATACCGCTTATGATTCAGTGAATGGCCTGTAGTTTCTCTCCGTTGGACCTTTCTCCAACCTTCATCACCAAGACAATGCGGCTTTTTACATATATTCTTACATCCTACACTTTGAAAATATAGTCTTGCACCTGTGCTGCTAATCTGTCATTGACACTCGTTAATTCTTCAGGGTTTGGTAGCCTTTTATTATATGTTCTTGCTGATCAGAATCTGAGATCCTCTGGGACGGTTTCAAGCCACTCTGCATCGTTCTCGTGCTTGGGTGATTTGCTCTATATATTGCTTCAGACTTGTGTGGTCTTTTGATTGTTGGTCGTATCATTTTAGGCAGTGGCTCTTCTCTTCCCTGTTTTTTTATCATCATTTATCATCGCGATCAGTCATCAATATTATCATCAAATGACATTCTAAGAAACATTTAATCATTTAAACTTAGACAATTAGAACATGTTCTATGTCCCAAAATTAGCATTATCCAGCGTAGACAGCCCAAGTTCTAATGTAATGACATATTGTTTATCCTTATAGTATGGACCAAATTGCTAATGAGCATCAGAAGAAAGTGTGATTAATATCAAATCCAACAGAACAGAGTTAATTAGCTATGTGGGTTGTAAAAATAAGTCACATGCTGTAAAAGTATTTCATTGCTTTGGCAATGAAGCTCACTTCCTGTTTGATGTAGAAGTCTACAGAAATTCAAATTAATCTAGGTACTCATATCAAAAACCGTTTTAGATCTAACCTCTTATATGGATGATAAAAGTGTCTGAAAATATTCAAATGTCGCTCTGATTTTAAACTTAAACTTAAAGCTAATTTTAAAAATCACACACACACACACACACACACACACACACACACACACATATATATATATATATATATATATATATATATATATATATATATATATATATATATATATATATATATATATATATATATATATATATATATATATATGTGCGTGTGTGTGATTTTTAAAATTAGCTTTAACAATTTCTCAATCATATAGCTACTTTGTCTACAGTGTGGCAGTTTATAGTGGTGTCTAGCACTGGGGCATCATATAGCAGACATGTAGCATGATGTCCCACCCAGTCATCTTATCCTGACACTAGGCCGACCAGTCCTAACACTAACCTCTTAATGCTGAGCCTAAAGCGAGGCAGCTGTGTAAATATATATATATATATATGTATATATATATATATATATATATATATATATATATATATATATATATATATATATATATATATATATATATATATATATATTGACGAATATACAGTCTCAGGACTGGTTTGTTTACCTGTTAGTGGAAGGTTTGTGCATAAGTCTAGCTCTTAATTCAGTCCTCTTCAGTCTAGATTACTTTACGTAAAATCAATTTCTGTTACCACTAGTAATACATTTAGCAAAATCACGTGATGCGCATAATTCTTTATAATTTATTTTCTATGATGGTTTGTAGGTATGTTGACCGACAGTTCTAATTACTCACTGTGTTGATGACAATATAACTTGATTTATCGCAAAAACACACGCAAAAATAAAATCAAATAAAAAGGCTAGCAATATAATAGGATGAAAAAGCCTAGACTCAAGTCAAATCTTTGTCGCCAATGTCAGAAATAACACAAAATGGAGAACGTGGATGTATATTGTATGATTTTTCTTTTACGTTACTCGCTGGCAGAATAATCGCACAATATGTCTCTAAATCAAAAATCATATTATTTTCTTTTCTGTATTTTATCAGAGCATTGATTTATTTCTTTTCCCATTAATCAATGTGATTCAAATCTCATCTATACAAAATGTTAAGACGAAATAAAAAGTTTCATGTTATTTTTTCCTTACTTATACTGAATAACAAAAAACCTATGTATACATGTGTATATATGCATACATGTATGTATGTATGTATGTATGTATGTATGTATGTATGTATGTATGTATGTATGTATGTATGTATGTATGTATGTATGTATGTATGTATGTATGTATGTATGTATGTATGGATGGATGGATGGATGGATGGATGGATGGATGGATGGATGGATGGATGGGTGCGTGCGTGCGTACGTACGTACGTACGTAAGTATGTATGTATGTATGTATGTATGTATGTATGTATGTATGTATGTATGTATGTATGTATGTATGTATGTATGTATGTATGCATGCATGCATGTATGCATGTATGCATGTATGTATGTATGTATGTATGCATGGATGGGTGCGTGCGTGCGTATGTATGTATGTATGCATGCATGTATGCATGTATGCATGTTTGTATGTATGTGTGATATAAACCATATAACAGAAATGAATGATCATCCGAGTGATCGATATTTAAACAATATTCTAATTATGTCAAATATACATATTTCATTTTCAGACACTGAAGCTTCTTCAAACCTGAAAGAAGACTGTGATTTGGATATTTTATTGACGAACGAAAATCCAGTCGCTACACTTAAGAGTCCATTTTTCCCTACGGACTATCTAAATGATTTGGACTGTAGCATTATTGTTAAGGCACCAATAGGAAGCCACCCAACATTACAATTTCATCATTTTGATATCGAGGATAGCGACAAGTGTGTACCATAATATTGTACTCTAATATTTAATATTTACTGCTTAAATGTCTCTCTCTATTTCTCTCTCTCTATTTCTCTCTCTCTCTATCTATCTATCTATGTATGTATGTATCTGTCTATATATATATATATATATATATATATATATATATATATATATATATATATATATATATATATATATATACGATTTCACTAGAATGCAAAGCGTACAAACAAAAACTTACAGTATTGCGATTTTAATTTTAAAAAAATAATCAAAAAATTACAGACACAAGTCCTAACAATAAAAGTTCTGCATACACTGTAGTGCAAATATAAATTAAATCCAATGCTGAAAGTGTTGATAAATATGTGGTGGCCTGAAAAGTGTTGTTGTACCAGCAGTATTTTGCTGAAACACAGCAAAATAATTCCAGGTTTGAATTCATTATAAGTCTCTGTCCAAGAATCTTATGATTTGTGAGCACTCTGTATTTTGAGAGAAAACAAAATCACTTGATTTCAGTAACTTGAAGAATTAAATTCCAACCTAAATGAATTACAGAACACAGCAATATTACATTTCATTCTGTAAGATCTTAAAGCACGAATAAATAATTTTTAGTCACATGATTATGCAGGAATCTACTTGACCTCAGGTCACAATTAGCATTTTCTAATAAAAAGTATTACCTAATGGATAATTTTAATCTAGTAGGTTCTAAGTTTTTACAAGATAAAATGTTAGTTATAATTAATCAGAATTTCTGTTACTAAACTTATAATATAGAACCTGGAATACGTCAAGCACGCCAGGGGATTTCCGTAACATTTTTCTTCTGTTAAGAAAGATCCTAATATTATACTTTTTCACACAGAGAATATTTTTGTTAGAAAACATAGAAATAGAAAAAAAAATTTATTTTTCACAAGGCAATTGCTTATAATGAAATTAAAAATAAAAAACTAACAAATAATGCAAATTATATATATATATATATATATATATATATATATATATATATATATATATATATATATATATTTATATATATATATATATATATATATATATATATATATATACAAAACACTTTCCTTTTTAAAGTAAAGACAAGATTCATGCAATGAAACTTTCATTTTACCATTAGTAAAATATACAAGTGATAAAAGTTTGCGTAAGTTTAAATGTTTTGAATGACACAAAGTATATATGAAACAATAAAATATTTATATACACGCAAAAGTGCATCTGAAATCAAATTGTTTTTTCCATTTACGCGAATGATGTAAATATATTGTTCCTACAACATCAAGTTCCACCTAAATAATCTCTGAGTTTTCCTTTTTATCTTGCCAAAGAAAGTCAATGGGTTGTATCATTAAACAATAATCGGTGAAGGAGGTGAACTATCTAGACTTCAAAGTGTTGCAATGCCAATATCAAAGCCAAATATTCCTTCTCGATTATGGAATAATTTCTCTGGTGCTTATTTAATTTCTTAGAACAAATAACTCTCGATGATATACACCACTTTTGTCTTCTTGAATCATACTGCACCGACCCAGGCATCACCTGACATTTTAAATGATTGACTAAAATTTTAGATGAAGGAACAGGTGACTGAAATTTAGAGATGAAGGAACTGCTGTACTCTTAAATATGACTTTTAACTTATCAAAAGCCTCTCGGATATTTTTCAGACCAACAAAACATGGTTTTCTTGCTCATCAAATTTGTCATGAACCTCGCAAATATTAAATAAATTGGGAAAAAATTCCGATAATATCCAGCCATGCCCAAAATCACATCAGTCGCTTTACTGATAGGCACAGGGGATTTAGACACAGCCTTAACCTTACCATTGATAGGTTTAACTTGTCCATGTATCACGATATGTTCTAGAAATGTAACATAAGCACGAAAAAACACTTTTGGATAAATTGTCAAAATTGTAGAAGTTAGCTTATCAAAGAATTTCAGATTTTTCTCTAAGTGATCTCTGCAGGTGTCGTTGTAGATGATCACATCATTGATGTAAAAACGACCAGACAGGAGTTTCATGGTCTAAACTAAGATTTTCCTGTTAGCGCGGTTCCTGGAACGACAATTTGATAGTTCACCGATCATTCGTCATCTGCAGGTACCTCGGGTGGGCTTCATTTTCTATAATGATGGGGTTTTTAATATAATAACAAACATGTACTTCTGTTTCACACTAATGGCTTTCTGAAACAAACACGATCTTTTTCCTGTTCGAATATCAGTGATAAAAAAGGAACTTTTTAATGATTGATGGCTAATTAGTACCTCTTAATTGATCCAAACGAGGATCTCATCAAACGCCTGACCAATACAAATTGTTAGCTACACTTTTCTGATCAACATTGTTCTCGTTCTCGAGACCTGTATTTGTCATAGCTATAGCAACTGTACAAGCTGAATTTAGATCAGGGATTTCTTTTTCAATGAAATCGAATTTCTGATCAAAACAATGCATGTAAGTTACAGGTGGATTAACAACAAACTTATTTCTAGTTAGGTCATTGCCTGGTAATAAATGAATACCCTCGTTGGGTAAACACAAGGCTATTAAAGCTGTCACGGATCCTGAGACTAAGTCTGATGACAAATTTACACGATGGAGAGGAACATTAACAAAGATGCAATCTACATCCTAAATAAGGACACTCTTCTTAGAAGAAGGCGTCTCAGAAAAAGTAAAGTAGCTGATAATAAAAGACTTAGGAGTTACTTTATCCTTTAAAATTTTAATAGGGATAAGATTGGCCTATTCACACATGAGTAATATAAAAACTTTGACATGAATGGTTCATAAATAATATCAGATTGGGGTTTGATTGAACAAGCAAATTTATTGCATTCAGTACGTGACTGTGACCTTAAAGTCATAGAATTAAAAGCATTAGGAGTACTTCTGTCTCTATTATGTTGCTTATTTTTTTAAAATTTGTAGCAATCAGAGATAACCTGTCCTTTTTTGCAATAGGTACACGGCGGAAGATGTAAGGAGTTCTGATCAGTCTTATCAGAAACTCCATTTCTAAAAGTGGTGCCAGCTTAAAATCTGGAAGTGATCGTATTAGGCTGATATAGTTTTGTCTTCCAGAAGACTGCTGAGTGAAAGACTTACTGACAAAATAACCTTAATGAGCGAAGGAATCCTCGTCAGTTGTACGATTAGCATTTTCTAAAGCTTCGACCTTATTGATCATCTAGGCACGTCTCAGCGTCACTATGGATGCAGTCCTTTAAGCCTTCAACTAATAAGAGCCGTCTGAGATTTTCGCAGTCTTGGCCAGTTTTCTTGGCTAGGCACTACCTATCAAATAACTGCTTCCCTTTCTCTTGCAATTTCAGCATGGGTTTGTCCACTTTATCTTTTTATAGTTTCTAAACGTTTGTCGATAAACCTTAGGTACCAATTCATAACCTTTTAATATACATTCCTTAGCCAGGTCATACTCAGCATTTTTCTGTACTAACAGGGAAGTGTAGATGTCAAGAATTTTACTTAAAAGTGCGCTGTGTAATAACAAATCCAATCTCTTTCTCTCCTCTTTCTGCAAATGTTTTCCTTTAAGATTAAGCTCTCCTAACTTAGTTTCATTGCTGTATTTAAATTTCATTTCGATAACTCGCAAGATAGAACGAGAGAGAGAGAGAGAGAGAGAGAGAGAGAGAGAGAGAGAGAGAGAGAGAGAGAGAGAGAGAGAGAGAGAGAGAGAGAGAGAGAGATTTACTAATCAAATCCATAGCACTTGTATCCAAAATCTTATTTTCTATCAAATGCTGCCATTCACGTACCGGCGCATGGAACTTAATGTGGAATAGAAACTAAGCGAAACTACAAACTAACAAGATATAATTTTAATATATTTACATTTGATCAAAGTCATTATTCTACTCTAAGTAACATTAAACTCTCAGGTCCGTTTGTCTTTAAAACTCTCTCTCTCTTTCTCTCTCTCTCTCTCTCTCTCTCTCTCTCTCTCTCTCACACACACATACACACAAACACACATTCTTTGTTTGGTTTGACTTTACGTTTATCATCATTCATAAGTCCAGATATATCGTAGGATGACACAAACTAAAGTCTTTTACGTTTGTCATTTCATAGATTTAAGCCCGTATCTTGCAATGATATTCCAGAGAGAGAGAGAGAGAGAGAGAGAGAGAGAGAGAGAGAGAGAGAGAGAGAGAGAGAGAGAGAGGGGGGGACTTTGGATATTTTGATATTTAATTAATAATAATAATCTATTTTTATAACATTATAGTATGTTTAAGAAACAACAAAACATTACACACATCACGAAGGAATTTACTGCATAATGTAAACTTGGTTTGCATTTTTGTATCATTGATAAACACTGTAGATAAATCCCAAGGAAAGTGCACACGTATCGTTACGACGAACCATATTCTTGAAGGTTACTTGGTGTAATTTCTATTTCAAAGTTATAATCCAGCCTACATTCCTTTTCTCTCTTACTCCACTTTTCTGTGTAGTTTGTCCGTTATGCATGAGAACAAAAGGGGAACAGAAAGCAAAAAGGATTATGACGAAACTATTTACCATATTAAATTCATTTAGAAAACGTAGATTATAAATACTTTTCATCGTTATTTTCATACATCACTAATAATCAATGTGTGGAGAATCATCATTGATCTAGGATCACCTGCAGACAACGGTCTGTAGAATGTTTTTATTAGTATTATAGCGCCTTGGGCGGATCACAATTTGATGTACCAATAGTATCAGTATATCAAATTGCATTACACTAACACTTTAAATGCCATGTTTTTTTTAAATGTATGAGGAATAAATTTAAAATATTTGTACATTAGCAACCAATAAAATAGATAATATTTGCCACAACTTTTCCGGCGGGTTTTGGAGAGCAGAGCGCGTGACCTTAATAAGCAACGTCGTACATTTGAAATACATTATTGACTCATATAAGCCTGCATTAGATTACTGGAATTACAATATATTTTTATTGGAGTATATCATAAACTTCTAAATAAAAATATGGCAGGTACATTTAGATTTGTCATATATCATCAAACATATAAACACGTGCACAAGTTTGCATAATCAATACCATGCAGACATTCAACAAATATAAAATGCACAAAATTAAAATCCAGTTGATAGTGGAATACGGTATCAACTTTGCTTTTCACACTAGTTCAGTGCAAGGTTGAAACGTGATGCATATGTCATTGGTGTTCGTCTCTGTATTCATCAGAGACTGGATGGCATTGCTGTTCAAACTTCTCTGAAGATCTTGTTAATTTTTTTTCTGTGCACTGGAATGATATTTCTGCATCTGTCCTGATATAGAATAGTGTTGTTATGTCGACGGATATCGAATAGTACAGAACAGCTTTTGTCGATATGTGTGAAATTATGTGCAAATGATAAAAAAATTCCAACTTGCCGCTGAGCTTTTTAAAGTCAAACTCCGTCAACCAGATATAATGAAATTTATGTTTACTTGGATTTGTTATCTTTACCAGCTGTGTTTCGACGTTTTACCAGAAGAGAATTACAATCCCACAATGACACTGATCCTAACTTCGTTTCATACTGTGCAAATATTCATGTTTTATCCGAGTAATATCCGAGAAACGTGGCCACTGATCCGTGACAACCTAAATAAAGCTTTTGAAAATATGACGGTAATTTCTCCATTCTAGGCACCGAAGTGTAATAACTTTTGTTTCTTTAAATCATCTCAGATTTACCTAATTTAAAAAAGAATTGTACTGTTCCAACCGTTTACTTTACCTATGCAAATTAAACTGATGGGCTGTCCAACAACAATGCCTAGACAAAATTGCCTTAGCAATTTTCAGTCGTCTGTAGCAAGGTGACTGTTTGACCACCGTTATGTAGACAATGAACTATATAATAAACTGCCAACTGGTAAGACTGAAACTTTGCAAATCAAGTCTGTGTACTGTTGTATAGATTGCAAGCATATATTACAATGTATAGAACGATATCTTTCTGCCTCTGTTATAAATATGACAGCGTCGGAGAGGAAGGTAGAAGTCGTAAGAAATCGTGTTTCTCGTATAAAAAATACTCTGATGCTAGATTTGTTTTCGCAAAGACAACCCTACAGTCTGATTCCGGAAACATTGGTTCAAACGTCAATTCTATAACATGGTCTTACCTAAACTGTTACGTTTCTTTCTTGACTGTGCAAATTCTGGATTTATTTTAATAATCGTCATATCTGTATTCTTCTTCGTACTGGAAACTGTACTAGATACATATTGACCAATTAATTTATATTTAAGATGAGTGATCTAGATCAAATTATTGAAAATGGAGAGTTTATAAATTTTTAAACCTTTAACTAGTTTATGTCAGTTTATCTTTATCTTTCTATTATATAACTTGAAAACATACTTTAATAGAACATATTCTCTTTTTCCTTATAGCTGTATATTTGACAATGTGACCATAACTGATTCCATAGAAACAAGCCCTTCCGTTTTTTTGCGGTAATTGGACCGATAGACTCAAGCTGCTTCAAAGAATTTCAACCACCAATCTCATACTATTTCGTTTTCAAACGGACCCTTCCCGTACAGTTGCTGGGTTTTCGGCGACTGTAGAATTTGTTATATGTAAGAATTCAAAACTTATTCGAAACGATATTAATTTACTATTGAATTTCACAGAACTTCAATGTTATTAGTTTCATAAATAGTCATGGGTTTGAGTGGCATATTTACAAAAGTCGTTTCCCTTAGAAATTTCATACAATGACAAAAAAACATAATTTCACATTTCTGTGATAATTAATACTTGTAATAAAGGTTAAAATAGCTTGATAGATATTATGTTAAACAAGAATAGCTGTTAAAGCACTTCATCTACGCAATATTATGGTCTACATTTTATCCCACTACGCAATATTATAGTTTACATTTTATCCCATAAAGCATTTCATCTCCGCAATATTATGGTCTACATTTCGTCCCATTAAACACGTTATTTACACTATAATATTGTATCCTATAAAGCATTTCATCTGCTCAATATTATTGATATTATGGTGTACATTTTATCCCATAAAGCACTTTATATACGCAATATCATGGTTTACATTGTATCCCACCACGGAATAGTATGGTCTACCCTCTAGCCCACTACGCAATATTATAGCTACATTGCATCCCATAAAGCACGTCATTTACGCAATAATATAGTCTACATTGTATCCCATAAAGCACGTCATTCACGCAATATTATAGTCTACATTGTATCCCATAAAGCACGTCATTTACGCAATATTATGGTCTACCTTTTATTCCATAAAGTAAGTCATTTACGCAATATTATGGTCTACCTTTTATCCCATAAAGCAGGTCATTTACGCAATATTATGGTCTACCTTTTATCCCATAAATAATTAGGTGTAAGTTGAATAAAAGGAAGATAGCAGTTTTCAACCAAGAGCACAACAAAGCAAAATGATACACTAAATGAATGAACAACAAAATAAAGAAATAAAAATAACACACGAAAGCTTGACTATATACCATTACTACAAACTTTTAAACGGGCATCCTATAAAATATTCATCTGCTACATTTGTAATTACTGACTTACTTAGTTGTGTATTTGTGTTAAACCAGCAATTTGTATACTTTATTTGATAACTAAGAAATATCAGAATAATTATGGTACCTACAAGAAGTTATTTGTAAAGCATACAGGAAAGGTCTATATAAACGTTTGTACAATCATCCCTGACATATGGAATATTCTATATAAACCATGGTTTTCTAACCTTTTTGAAAGTTAAAAGAGAATAACCTGCTCTAAAATCATGTTAGAATATTCTTTAATACGGGATCATATTGAAATTGTACTGAACTTTCTGAGATGTTAACGAACACATCATGTAAACGTTTGACCGTTTAATAAAGAATATATCACGAAAAAGTTTGGTTTCTGAATTATGAAGTCCCAGCATCATATTCTAATTCAAAACATGAAATGTCAGGAAGGAAAGTGTGCAAGATGAACAACAGGTGGATAGCAATTTGTTTCAAAAGCACAACAAAGCATATTGAAAATTTCATTCTCCGTAAATGCTTTTTGTAATGTTTTTTTTCCACAAGATAAATTAGTGTAAAACATCGTTTCCTAGTCCATATAATAATATCTAATGAAAACAACATCTTCAATACTAAAACTATTTTGCTTCATGAAGTCTAACGAATGATTGATGATGATAACAATTTTTGGATGACAAATATTCACTATATCAGTTCATCATCAAAAACACTTTTCCATAGATGTCCTGGTTTACATTATCTAATAAATAAATATTGCTAATTTAGTTATTTTATTTAATTTTTAAGCAAAATTATGTCCAACAGAAGACGTGGGTCCAAAGTGGTTCGCAGGACCAAACTCATGTTTTCATCTGCCAACAAAGCAATATCAAACATACCTGGATGCTTCCAGAATTTGTGAAAGAGCAAGTGGAGATATTCTAAACGAATTGACTCCATCCAGCGTTTTCTTCCTCGGAAACTTAATGGATGACTTTAGTAAGCATATGTGTAAAGATATAAAGACGCTCTAGTGTCCTTTAAAACTATAGATTCGTGTTCATTATTCATGTGCATTGTTTGCATTCGATTTATGGTCGTTTCAATAATATGAGCGAGGACACCAACTTTACATAATACAGGAGTGACTGCATGCAGTAATGGCATTGAGATGCTAAACATGCTACTATCATCTTCCTACTTTGTACATGGATAAGAATTACCCGTAAGATGTGCAAGTTGTATTATTTGCATACGCAATGGGTTTATTTTACATTCAACCGCATATGATTAAATGCATTGCTATCAGTTTTGATTGGCCGTTGAATAATAAGGAATCACTTTTTACCCATTATGATGTTTTCTTTGATGGAATCGCAGCATGAAAATTTATTGCATACTGAAAAAAAGCTTTAATTAAATGACGAATAAAGGAAAAGATAAGAATCAATTCATAGACGGGTTTTTATCAGACCTTAATGCATGCTTTAATAATTTTGCAGAAATTGAAAATGGGTCTAACTTCTGGATTCAAGGAAACACCAGTATAACAAACAACGAATCAAGCGAGAATTCACAATCGGAAGGTAATTTTTCTCCTAAAATACCGATCTTGGAGACAAATGCATTTTCATATATTACATTATTTTCATTCATTTTAATTCTAATAAATTAATAAAATAAAATAATAATTCTTTATCTTTATTAACAAAAGTAATATCCTGTCATTAAAATTACACACGTAATATATATATATATATATATATATATATATATATATATATATATATATATATATATATATATATATATATATATATATATATACACGCTGTATCACTGATATACCACGAGATGTATACATTTTTCATTCAACGGAAACAAGTTTTGCTTACCAACATTTAGTGCAATAAAGGGGAAAGTGACTTTCTGACATTTTAATATTTAAAGTAATCTGTTTTTAAAACGTTAAAACGTTAGGTTTTACAGTGAGCGTGCGTAATCGCTACAGGCTATTGAAATTTTGTATATTTAATATTATGTATACCATAGATAAATCCACTGGAATGTGTACACATACTGTTACGACAACTTAGGTTTTTCTAGTTTATTTGGTATAAGTTCAATTTAAAAGTTTTCAGCAAACCCAAATTTTTTTGTCTCTCTTACTCCACTTATTTCCATGTAGTTTGACTCCTAGTCTAATATATATATATATATATATATATATGTATATATATATATGTATATATATATATATATATATATATATATATATATATATATATATATGTATATATATATATATATATATATATATATATATATATATATATATATATATATATAACACCTCTTTTAATAAAGCAAAAAACTATGTATAATAAAGCTTTCTTTTATGTATTAATCGAATATACATGATACATAAATGATTAGATAATAATTAAATTGATGTATGAAGATGTCTTATGAATGACACAAAATAAAACAGTAGATTACTTCCATACACGCGAGAAAGCTGATGCAACCATACCATCTTTTCCTCTGCAGCATCAAACTCTCTGTTAACAATCTATAAGTTTTGTTTTTTCAGTTTGTAAATGAAAGTAATGGAGTTATGACCACTGAATACAATAACTGTGGAAGCAGGTGGACTAATATATACTTAAAAATGTTGCGAAGCCAAGATCATAACCAGTCATTCCTTCTTGTTTGTGGAATAATTTTTCTGATGTTTGTTTTCTGTTGCTGTTGTTTTATATAGAAAAATAACAACTTGGATGATTCAGACCATTTTATCTTCTTGAACCGATAATCCACCGATCCCCAATATCACTTACATAAACATATATTTTAAATAACTCATTGAATTTTGGAGCTGAAAGCTTCGGTGCACTTTTTGAAAATGGTCTTAAATTAATTAAATGTACTTCTCTTACCATTGAAATTTGAATTTCTTGCTCTGCAAAATTTGCTGGAGAGTTGGCAATTATGGAGAAATATGAACAAAATTTCCAATAATATCGAGCCATACCCAAAAATTGCATCAATTGCTTTTTACTAATAGGTACTGGCGATTCAGATATAGTCACGACCATAACTTCTACAGGTTTAACCTGACCGTATCTAACACTATCTATTAAAGATGTGACAAAAGCACGGCAAAATTCACTTTTACTTAAATTAACCATTAAATATGCATCAATAAGACTCTCCAGGTATCGTTGTTGTTGATGACATCATCGAGGAATCCGTCACAATTATCTTTACCAAACCTTATGTTCATTAAATGCTTGAATGTTGACGGGGAATTTTTCGCACCAAACGGCATCACTTTATAATGATAAAAATTATCTGGAGTTTCTTTTGAACTTTCTTTTGCTCTTTACGTGAGTGAAGTTGCCAGAATCCTTTCAAAATGTCAAACTTAGTGACACATTTTGCATTTCCAATGTTACTAACTCAGTCATCCATTCTTGGTATTGGAAGTGGATCCAATTTGGCGATACAAATGACTTTTCTATAGTCAATAAACATGCGTAATGTATTATCTGGCTTAGGCACTGGAAAAATTATGAACACAAGTTGTTTATACTTGGATCTATAAAACCAGATTCCAGTAAAGATTCGTGTAATTGTAGATTTTAAAGTTTCTGGACAAGGTTGTTTAATATTTCTGAATTCTGAAGATTGGTTAAACCAAAGTCACTGTCGACGGTTACACCTAAATTGATTGAATGTAAATGTAACATCTGTGTTATCTCTAACGAAATTTATCCGTAAACAAATTTATATAACAAATTTGTTTTTGTTTCCGCCTCCTAGGACCTTTTAGTGATGCAATTTAACATGTTTGCTTTCTTTTCAATTGTATAAGGAAATTAAGCCTGAATAGGACTTTTTGGTACGGGTAAGAGAGCTAGAACTCTATCACCAGGCTGAATACTTCTTTAATTTTGTATTTTTGACTGAGTAGACTGAAGCTTAGTTCCTGGTACTTCACATGCCTTGGACAATTATGTTGAAGTCAGATACAAAGTCAAAAAGATTAAATTTCGAATCCTCATTTGAACGAAGTTTATCTTGTAGTAACTTCATTGGTCCACGGACAGTCTGTCCAATGTAAGTCAAAAGTACTAAAACCCAATGATTCCTCAACTGGTTCCCTAACAACAAGCAGCAGCAAATCAAAACCTTCATTTTAATAATTTCCTGTGTCAAAGCAATATGGTCTAATAACTTTCTTCAAAGTTTGGTGAAATCTTTCTAAAGCCCATTGATTGTCAATGCGATATTCTGTAGATTTAAACAGATTGTGCAGCACACATACCATACTAAAGTAGCAATTTTTTCTCAGCGCTTCTTCTTGCTTGAATAGTTCAATACATTGTTTTAATTGACTGGGATTTAAAATCACTGATTTTGATTTAGGATCAATTCTCATTTTACAGAAAAGTAGATACATTTAATGTTCCAGAAAAGTTTTCTCAAATATTTCTTTAAGTGACTAGGTTTGAGAAGACTATCTATGTTTAACATGCTTTCTGAAGTAAATTTTATTTATCACATATACCGTCGTTATTGAGTTACTTTAACCCATTTCAGATTTTGATACTTAAATTCAAATGTTAGGTCATCGAATTACAGATAAAACCATAGCGTCATTTGTTACGATTCATAATTCATAAGGCAATCGACATTTTCGGTCATTACATTAAAACAAATAACAGTTCTACTAGCAGAATAAAGTCAGCAATTTTTCCACTTGATAACATTTAATCTTACATTTGAGTTCACATTAAATGAAACTAATTGAATAATTTAACTCTGTAAATCTCCAAGACTTTTAAAATACATGTATATCAATTCTAAAGTTTCTTTCATAAGTTTCACCACGATAGAATATTTATCAAGATCCCAAAAATGTAAAACCTAAACGAAATGCTTTGGCAATGTTAAAGTTACAAGTATAACCTATTTGAAGGCTGTTTTCAACAAGCAAGACCTTAAGTTTGTCCGATATCTGTCTTTTCTGATTCTTTTAAAAATATCACTCATTTTAACTGTTAATTATATTCCCCTCAATTGTTCAATAAGTGTTTTTTTTATATAAGAAACGACGATGAGTAAGTGCTATGGTTGGTACTACATTTATTTTGTTATGCCCGATTTGTTTTTAAAGGCTAAATATACACAGTTCTTCAATATCTTGAAACATTTGTGTTTTTACAACATATGGCAAGCATCCAATCATTATCAGAGTACTGCACGCCACGAGCTATGAAATATTCAGTCTGGATTGTGTAAACAGTCTTACTTTTTCGATGAAAGTATGACAGAATACTTCACACTTTCAGATATAAGATTCTGAGTTTACACATAGTTCTTGCAAGCAAATTAATGAGAGCAATTTGATGTGTTCTACACGCGCGCTGTCTACGTTGCATCACCCCATATATTGCCTATTAATTGGCCTATTCGCTATTTTGATTGAAAAACATAATTCCAAAGAATCCCCTCACTCAACATCATTTCATATGTGAAATAATTGAAATAGAACCATACTTTTATGACTATTCCACTACATCTTTGTTTCAGATCATCTCCCATGCTCTTTTGTAAGGTTTTATAAAAGGCAAAATGGCAGAAACTGGTACACTATCAGCACCAACACCCTTCTTGAGACGGACCATGTTATTGAGCCCGTTCCTTGTTCGACTGAATTAAGTGTCATCTGTACAAAGCCACTTACCGGTAATTTTGAGTAGAAAAACCAAAGTCTAAACCAGCGTCAACTAGGATGAAGCACAGAGGTAGACGGAACAAAATGTTCTTCTATTTTAAAAAAGGTTAAGGTCATAAACTGCAAGACCCTTATACTGGTCATCAGCTTTTGTTGAGTATTGGATAGATGAAGGCCGTTGACTTATTGTCGTTAAGATCATTAACAATTTCTTATAAATTATTTTAATGGTAGACAAAATAGATCATAATTCATTTATTGTATTATAAACATAATCTGGAGAGAAAATAAGAGTATCAAGAACAAAAATAGTAACTGCTGATTTTCAATAGATATTAATAACACAACCACTATAAAATATTGTTAAAAGTCTGCTACTTGCACTACTGTTATTAATACCGCACTAATACTACTGATTGTGTTACTATAACTACTGCTACTTTTATTAACGCCGGCTAGTACTACTACTACCACTATCGCTGCCAAAACGACTCTTATTGCTGTTGTTGTTGTTGCTGCTGCTGCTATTACTACTGCACTACTACTAGTAATACTAATACTACTGCTAACGTACGACCAACTGTGTTGACAATGCTAACATGTCAAACTGTTAGCGTACTATCATTATTGTATGTTGGTTTTTTAGCATGACTTGTTATATTATGCTGTTCAGAAGCACGAATGATAGTTGTGCACACAGACACAGGATAACAGCTGATACTGGCTGATCCCATTAGTAGGAATCGAACCCGCTCCCTTTTGGTAACGAGTTCAACGCCTTAGCCACCGAACTACTGTATTTTATGTTGTAAGTAAACCAGGCAAAAAAGTATACGGCAATATACACCCCCCATTCCAGGAAAAGGAAGGCTTCAGAATAAAAACAGAATCTTGAAAATGAACGTTACTTTTTAAGGTCATATAACAAATTATACCATCTCAGAATAGCAACGTTTATCAGTCGATATTAATGCACGAATTAGATTTCCAAGCATTGCTCAGCATTAAACTAGACGGCAGCAGCATGATCAGCATTGAACTTGACGGCAGCAGCATTGTCAGCATCGAACTGGACGGCAACAGGATGGTCAGCATCGAACTGGACGAAAGCAGCAACAACGGCAGTATCAGTAGAAGTGGAAGGGTTTGAGATTGAATAAAGAAGTGAACAGTAGTAGCAGTTTTTAATCCTTGTTCTTATTTACATTGATAAATTATGCAGCATTTTCTGATCCCTATTAGAATGTACTACCAAGGGTCAATTTCATATTCGAAAAGTGAAATGTCTTGATGCTTGTATTAATGTATGCGTAACAACATTTCGATAAAATAAAACAGCAGTAGGTGATAATAATAATAATAATAATAATAATAATAATAATAATAATAATAATAATAATAATAATAATAATAATAATAATAATAATAAAGTAAAATGCGGATAATTTTGCAAGATATGTAAGTTATTTTGAACATAATTTATTTTCCTTGCAGCAGTGAACGAGATAAATCTAAGCACCATTTTGTTGAATTCAGCGACTGGAACTATTTGGAGTCCTGGTTACCCTTATCAAAATTACTCCAATAATATCATCATTACATATCACATCATCGCACCAGAAGGTTACCTTATTTAGCTTAATATCAATACTCTTTTCCTGGAAGATAACGAAAACTGCCTATATGACTCATTAGAAACTAAGGGATTTCAAGTTGATTCTGTCTACTGTGGGCGCTAAGCAGCTCCAGTGAATATTGTGTCATTCAATAAGAGTGCAACATTAATGTTTAAGACCGACAAAAGTATATCAGCAAAAGGGCTTCTTATTAACATGGCAGTCTTTTCATCCAGTTTTCTGCCTTGAAAATAATGAAACTACGTATGGAAGCCACATCCTCAGTTTATACTTTCTATATTCCTTTCCATTTGCGATACAGTGTTGTAGAACAATATCATTATCGTCTGAACCGCGTCTCCTTCTCAGCAATAAAAACTTTAATTTAACGGAAGTAACGTGCAGTGAAAACGCAATTGAACTACAATTAAGTGCCAAGAATGGAAGCATTAGAACATTTTGCAGCAGTAAAGCTGTTAATAATACAACAGACCTGTCCTTTATACTTTTGCAAAATGAAAACTTGACGGTGTGTATGAAAACGCCTTTTAATAATGATGGTCAAGGATTCCTGGTGTCATTCTCATATGGTAAGTAGGAAAATAATCTACACTTCGAATTTGAGTCGTGTAAACTTATTTTCAAAATAAACCATCCAGTTCCTATAAAGATTCGCTTTGTATTATTTCTACATCAAACAGTATTATTCTAACTGCTTGGATCATATTTTATGGAGCAATTATTTTACTTTATATTTGAGAAATTTGTTGAATTTTAAAATTACAATCAACCCGTTTAGTTTTAAGCAGAAAGCTCTGTAAGAAATGGGACATAAGAAACTACGGTATATATTGTACCTTGTATACACATCTGTACATACTTTACGGAAGGTATGACGTACACACAAGAAGTACAACTACTTTACCGGAAGTAACACTTTTACACTTATATATTACAGGTGTATCATTTAGATAAAAACAAAGGAGCTCAATTCAATGATAATTTTTTAGCCGTGACCCAAACAAACTTGAAATTTTATCAAAAAGTGATTTGTTTATTTGGTCAAATATGAACAGTGTAATTTAAAATTGTCTCTTAGTATCTGTTATCAAAACAAAAGTGTACCTTTTCAGCAGTTTACGATAGATTCAGTGTGGAAAAGCTACTTCAGATATCTCCAGCTGAAATGATTCGGCGTTGTTGTCTACCCATGATAATAATTTAATCATTGTATATAATTTTGTGTTATTTCTGACCCTACAAACGAAAACAGGGTTTCACGTATATCTTGTAATTTGGGACCTTTTCATTTTCTTCTGCAGAATGCGGCAATTTATCCTTCGCAATCTTAGATCGATCTCTTGACCAGCACGAAAAGATTTTTTCACGATTCAATTGTGAGACATTTTTCAACGTTACTGCAAGAATATTCACGGTTCGTCTCAACAGGATTGTGATATGGGTATATTCTAGATTGACTAACGGTCCCTCTCAAAACCTACAGTTTGTTATATCTGCTATAACATTGCAAGGTAGGTGCATCGTATTTTTATTCTCTTTAGTAAAATTGAAAACTGTCATCAGGATCAAAGTTCACCAAGAACTGTGCTATATTTCCTAAAATTGAGTTCAAATCTAGGAGCATAAATGACATACCAATAACGAACAAAAGCTGAAATATTTATTTTTGTATCAATGGCCGTGTAACATTTTATGGAATCATGTATATTTTCTTCAAGAATCACGATAATTTGAGGTTTAAATAATCATAGCACATTGTTCTGTAGTAATAAACGTACGAATAATTATTGTTGCGTGACAAGGGCTCTTACTCAGTAACAAAGAAAATAGTGAAAGCCAACAAGCTTTGTATATTTTAACAAAACAATTTATTTCCCTAGACAACAATGTAAAAATTGGTAAATAGGACTTACATTTTGTGAATACAATCCAAAATTTGATCCTAAGAATGAAAACACAAGTTCCATCACTAAATGGTTATATTAGAATCCAGGTTCCAGTCCCGACGACGTACAAATATGAAAGGCAATGACGTCAGAAGTGGTCCAGTGTACGAATATCAACAATTCTTAATTTGAATCACAGTCCTTATTTTCGAATAATTCCAAAATAAATTTCCATGAATATCTTTCAGAATTATTTGATGAAAAATGAACTTGTTGAGTTTCCAGGGGAATAAATTATTAAATCAAAAAATCAGATGATAAATAAACAATCTGGCAACAAATTAAAAAATGCATATCTTGTTCCTTCAAGATGTTAGAATGATTTTGCCTGAAGAATATTAAAAATGCATAATTCTAAAACATCATTTGAAGTCTCGCGAAATTGGTCATGTGGTCTATTACTACACTAACTTTTTGCACGTACACCAAATTGTCCCTACTTAAGAACAAATCATAAAAAGCGTTGTTTGCACATATAGATCATGCAAAGAAAGTATTCCCCCGATACTGACCAATCATTTTAACTTCTTGTTGACACTGATGTCAGCCCAAGACGAACTAGACAAACTAAAATTAATTATCACGTAATTCGTCTCAAATAAATAGTATTTGTTAAAAGAAAATATCTCATTACTGAAAAAGAATCCCGAATCTGCCAAAAATATTTATTGCATTAAAATACAACGAAACAAAAATGAAATAAAAAGGATTGTAAAACTTACACACAAGCAATTTAATCACATATACGTAACATCATTCCCACTTATTATTTCAAGATTAATCACCCCACATTAACCATAACACATTATAATGTAGTAGTGAACGTAAGAATAATTATACCACATTAGTATGTAGTATTGAAAGTAAGAGTAATTATACCACATTAGTATGTAGTAATGAAAAAAAGAGTAATTATACCACATTATTATGTAGTAATGCAAGTAAGAGTAATTATACCACATTATTATTTAGTAATGAACTTAATAATATAGCACATTATTATGTAGTAATGAAAGAAAGAGCAATTATAAAACTTTAATATGGAACAATAAACATAAAAATAAAAAATACCATATTTCTATGTAGTAATGACCGTACGAAAAAAATGCCACATCATTTTGTAAGATTAATCACCCAACATTAATCTTCCACATTTTCTGTAGTAATGAACGTAATAATGATAATACCACATTATTATGTAGTAATGAAAAACAAGAATAATCATACCACATTATTCTGTAGTAATGAACGTAATAATAATCATACCACATTCTGTAGTAATGAACGTAATAATAATCATACCACATTCTGTAGTAATGAACGTAATAATAATCATACCACATTATTCTGTAGTAATGAACGTAATAATAATCATACCACATTCTGTAGTAATGAACGTAATAATAATCATACCACATTCTGTAGTAATAAACGTAATAATAATCATACCACATTATTATGTAAGATTAATAACACCACATTAATCTTGCCACATGTGAGGTTATGCACGCCACATTAATCACATCACATTATCATGTATTAATGAACTAAAAATATTGTCATAATGAATGTAATATTGAGGAGATAATTTTGGGGAGGGGGGCTAGGGTTTCACAGTCAAGATTACTCTTCATGCAAAACATATTCATCAGAAAAGGAGTTTTCAAAAAATGTTTGTGAAGAGTCAACATATATTTATAATAAAAATGATCTCCGAATTTATGTTTAGTTTCGATGTCGTTTTGAAGTTCTGATGTCAATCAGATGTGCTTGCTTTCACGTCATACTAAAAGATAGCAAACAGATGTGTGCATGATAGTGATATATTTATGTAATCTATTTATCAATGCTAGAAATTACCTGACAAGACAAGAGGCATAAGGAAGAGCATTTTTCTTACAGGTCTTTTTTGTCAAGTGACTTTGTGTGACAGCAACCCTTGTAAAAATGGTCAATGCTCCTTAACACCTCGTGGCTTTGTGTGCATATGCAACTCGGGATTTTGGGGTGTCTTCTGTGAGAAGGATGAACAGGTTTGTCGACACACTGTATGCAGAGGACATGGTAATTGCATCGGAAAAAATATTTGCCACCCATCATGCCATTGTACGTCTGGTTGGACAGGTATCTATATCGTACTGAACTGTGAACTATACACTTGAAATTTCATGTAATTTTGACATTATTGAATTATCATACAGGGCAACAAAGTTTGAAGCAATGTGAAAACACTTACTCATTTATAAGTAGGGTCCAATTGCAAATAACATTTACCCAAATCTGCTGTAGCATAATGCGCTGCAGATCAGGGTTCATGTTTGTTCTACTAATTATTCCTAACAACTGGAAATACCCAAATTTTCAGAAACATTATGGGAAAGTAGATTTGGGTCTATGAAGTGTGCAGTTGGATCCCACTTATAGGCAACTATAAACGTCATGAATACAAATTCAACTTCTCATAAAATGTTATTCAGTGATACTACTTCTTCTGGCTTGCATTTAGAAATTCTTCCTTTGAATGCAGTTTAATCTATTGTCTTGTTTCATCCAGTTTTGAAAAACAAACGAAGGCAAATATTAAAGATGTAATATCACGAAGCTCAGTTATGATTAATGTTGATGAACTTTGTAAGAGATGCGGATGTAAATTTAGTCTTCAAGATTATATTTAATGTCGGTGTGAAAGTGGATTTGCTGTGTGCATCAAGATTGCCGTATTCGGTCTATTTAACGTGGTTGTGAATGTGGGTTTACAGTGAGTATTTGAATTGAAGTATTTGGTTGTATAGGATTATATATATATATATATATATATATATATATATATATATATATATATATATATATATATATATATATATATATATATATATATATATATATATATATATATATAAGGTCTTTATTTTGCTTTAAGATGTGCTGCCCCTTTTAAGATAGTGACTGGAAACAAGAAACCAACGTCATCTTTTGCATGCATGCTGAAATGGAGATCGCAGCAAAAGCGTGAATTTTGACATCTTATTTTTGTATTGGATTAGCATATTTCATCCTTCTTCGCAATTATTTATATACTATCAAATGTCCTTAATTTCCCTCAAAATACGAAGAAATCCAATGTGTAAGTCAGAATTCGCAATTCGAAAAGACCATGATGTACTATCAAATATTCTTAATTTCCCTCACAACACAAACAAATCCGAATTGTATGTCAGATGAAACAATTCGATAAGTCAGTTACACACTATCAACTGTCCTTAATTTCCCTCGCTATACGAAGAAATCCAACGTGTATGTTAAATGTCACAATTTGAAAAGACCATAATATGCTATCAAATGTCCTTAAGTTCCATCACTATACGAAGAAATCCAACGTGTATGTTAGATGTCACAATTTGAAAAGACCATAATATGCTATCAACTGTCCTTAAGTTCCATCACTATACGAAGAAATCCAACGTGTATGTTAGATGTCACAATTTGAAAAGACCATAATATACTATCAAATGTCCTTAAGTTCCATCACTATACGAAGAAATCTAACGTGTATGTTAGATGTCCAAATTTGAAAAGACCATAATATGCTATCAACTGTCCGTACGTTCCATCACTATACGAAGAAATCCAACGTGTATGTTAGATGTCACAATTTGAAAAGACCATAATATGCTATCAACTGTCCTTAAGTTCCATCACTATACGAAGAAATCCAACGTGTATGTTAGATGTCACAATTTGAAAAGACCATAATATACTATCAAATGTCCTTAAGTTACCTCGCTATACAAAGAAATCCAAGGTGTCAGCTGTCGCAATTTCATACCACAGTTACATACTATCAACTGTCCTTAATTTCCTTCGCTCTACGAAGAAATCCAACGTGAATGTCATATACTATCAAATGCCATTACGTTCCCTCATCATATGAAAAAAAGACCTGTTAGATGTCGCAGTTCGAGAACACAGCAGTTGTCTTCAATTGTTTTGTTTCAGTTTTTTACACGAAGAAAGAATGTATGTGTTGCTTAATGTTCATATCTGTTTCACCATGTTTTCTGATTTTGGAACTTTTTGGTTGCCCTATTTGTTAAATAGATTTTTGCGCAATTTCATCCTCGTCACAGAAAATTTGTCCTAATTACAGATTATGATGTGAAGATCATCAGATATTTTGTTGTAAAGATCAGAATATAACATCTTAGTTTATGTTGTCACTTATTAGACAATACACAGAAACTTTTTATGTTGCTTTTATTTTTAAGGTGTTAAATGTGACGTTCCCCTCCGCACACTTTACCAAGAACTCAGCATAGGTGCGAAGCTCATGAAAGAGCCGATGTGGATTGGAATAATCTTGCTTACGAATCTTTCAGTACTCTTCTGTCTTTCATATGCCATCAGAAGAAAGTGTGGAGACAGAATCATACAGATGTTACCAAAACGAGAACCACGATCAGTCGAAAGAAAGAGCAGCCAAGGTGAGAACCTATGTAAGATGTTTTGTATTATAATTCAGCATTTGTTGGCGTGTTCAGCATATTTACCATATATCTTCTAAACAAATACCTAAGAACGTATAAAAATAATTGATACTGATACTGTATATAAATTCATATACAATGTGCTCTGACGTCCAACTGGAACTCGACTGGAAATGTAATATGGAAGGTTTTACAATTTGATCAATAATCTCTCTTAGTCTTACATCGTGGCTATCAAATACGGAATTGTTTCTTTCTTGATCATTACGACGTACCTGTCACTGAAATACAACAAACAAGTGTCGAGGTAGTTGTTCGCTAGCTGTAATTTTCACGCGCCACTTGTGCTGACAGATCAGGGACTATGTTGCTTGCAATTTAATCTGACTTATAGGCGAAATCATCTTGCTTTAGGACATTTCTGTTTGTATGTTGAAGATTCAAGAATATATTACCTTATCAAGATGACTAGGAAAAATACGACGCATATTGACAAATATTCACTGAGAGGAACAAAACTTTTAATAAAGTAAATCTTGGGGCACATAAGAATACCACAACTGTCAGAGTTTCATGAAGTGACACCAAAAACCTTTGTTTAAACGCATGAGACTTTTCATCAACGTTTTCAATCAGACAATCAGAGCAGGAGTATTATAAAAGGAGAAACAAACAGCAACATTTGGATATACAATGATAAAATGTTTAATGCAAAATATATAATGATACACGAAAGTAATGGATAAAACAATTTTCCTGTTGTGTATAAAATTAACAAAATGGAAGAAATAGATGATAAAATTTCAATTTAATGAATAGCACCAAACAGCTTAAAAGAATTGTACCGGTTATTAAAGAGTAATATATTTGATATATTTGGCAAGATTTTTGGAGAATTTTGCATTGATTATGACAAGAATGTTTTGCAATTTTGCGATACTTGGTTTTGCAGTAATAGGGCTGTTTTAGAAATATAATTTTATTGCGAAAATTGGTACAAATGAAAAAATACTTTATTTAATCGACAGGTTTTGTAGAAAAAAATTAAAAGGTCGCAGTCATTTATGTTGCCTTAATGTCAGATTTTGCTTTGCTGGAATTGTTGCATTATGTTTTTTAATTGAATTGTATTAAAATAGCACTATTATTTTTATTATTATTATTATTATTATTATTATTATTATTATTATTATTATTATTATTATTATTATTATTATTATTAGCTTCAGATGAGACCAGTCCGAAAAAATGTGTTCTCTTTAGTGATTGATATTCCTAGAATAGAAACAGAATCCACAACTAACGTCAGTTTGCCTACTTCACCAACAGTTTCATCAAATATGCAGGTACCTAGTTTCTTCGTTAAATGCCGTTGAAATGATATATAACTTTTAGAATTATTCAGATTGAATTTATTACCTTTTAATTTGTCACAAGAGTTAAGAAACAACATACCTGTTTTTTTCCGACTTTTCAGTATCTGTGAGTGTCCATGTGTTCAGTGAGGTGGAAATATATGTACTTAAGTTTGAGCGTATTTGTTCACAACTATACATCATGATTTCAGTAGTCATCAGAGAAATAAAACTTTGAAATATAAACGATACTGTGGCTGCTTGTGCCTTAGCTGAGGGTCTAATACCAGATTCTAATTGATTTCATAAGCAATGTTGAAAAGCCTACTTTTAATATAATATTCTTTCCAGGCTCAGACAAGGAAGTACATTGATTCAAACTACCATGAGCGGCACAAGTCTCCAGACATAAATAAAAGTAATCGCGAGGCTGCAGCCCGAATTTTTGCCTCTTATAAATCCTCTGAGACACACTTACCATCTGATGAGAAAATTCTGCAGCACAGTGGCAGCATAAGAGATGATGATAGTTTAGGGAACGAAAGCCCCGCGTTAGGAATAATTGGTGGGCAGCTGAAATTCTTTTTTTTATTCTCCGCCTGCACGATCAGATGCTACCAGCTGGATCAGATCTAGGTCTTTCGATTTGCAACTTGATTCCCCAACAACTGGAACACTGAACAAAGAAGATGTAATGTTCAGGCAAGTGAAAAGAACAGTTACGCTTGGTTTGCAATCTGGTGCTGAAACCCAAGGAATTGATCCTGACAGAAAAGAGATAGTTCCAAGGGCAGCACTAATTAACTCTGAGCATTTTTATCCGAATATAATAATTCTCAACGAAGATAGTAATAAAATGGACACAAGCGAATATAGCAATTCTTGGTCCAATAGCAAGGACAAGCAGTCGTGGAATTCTGGCACATTTACAGAAAGTTTCTCACCATATAAACACCTCGATGAGTGGAGCGATGACAGTGGCTGCTCATCTATGTCCAATGCTGAGAATACACAGTGTGATTGGCCACATGTCTGTAATGCAGTTTATTTTGATGCTGAGCAGCCAAAACATTTGTTGGCAGCAGAAAGACGAAGACGGTATGCATCAAAGAATAAAAGCACGTCAGTTTATGATGAGATAATAGACTGTAACGCTCTGAGGAGACGCATTGTTGTAAAATTGTCATATAAAGATGTCAGTAAAAACAAACGAAACACTCAACAAAGCCATAAAGTCTCGCGGAAATTTGAATACAACTGGCAGAAATACTCAAGACGTAAAATAAAACGTCGAACTATATTCCTTTATTCGTCGTTAGATGATTTATCTTCAGAACCCCGTCACCATACATATTATGAATGCAAACGTTATCAGGGTACTAATGAGAGGACTGGCAAACGAGAGCAACACAACCGGATGTATGTGCATGAGTATATAAGTGGTATATGTGTAGACAGATGCTTACGACATGCATACTGTTTACCAGACAGATGTGTAAGATGCCATTTACGATCTAGGGAGAAATTATGTTCTTACAGCCCTATTGCCAAAAGACTGAGCAAACGATCACTCCAGTTATACAAGTCTTCTTCGAGTTTTGAAAATGATTATGAACCGTACAACAGTGCTTCAATGAAAAGGAGGAGTTATCAGAAAATCGCGCAGCACTCTGGTGAATTCCTAGACGTCAGAAGGAGACGGATAGATATTTGGAAAGTCAGACACCCTGCTAGTTTATATATACCAATATCAAGACACCATGGGAACAAGAAAAAGGATTTCAAAGCTGAAACTGTTTATTCTCACTTGAAGAGTAAACGTAACTCGTTTTCAAATAGAGCCCATAAATGCAAATCAGCAGATCATTGGGAATCAACCACAGTGGATTCTTTTTATAACCTGCGAATAAGTCCATGTCATGGTCTTTATAAAACTTATCCAAGCCTGCAAAACATGATCTTATAGAGATGAAAGGCCGACTTTCCCCACAATTTAATGGCAGCGGTGATTCAAGTTCGTCTCCAAGCATTAGATCCTTGCCTAGTTGCTCAACAGTTTTGTCAGTGCAATATTCATTCAATCAGATGCCTGGTCTCACAGATTGTGGTCCTAAAGACTTTGCATATCAGACGAAACATCTCTCTCTCTTGATAATCGACCGTCAGCTGACAGTAACTGTACGGAATTCAGTGGTGTTAGGAGTGAACCAAGGTATGTCAGATATGCAATGCAGTTTTATGTCTTTCCATGACATATTATCATATAAAGATAAATCCAAATTGAATTTTCCGATTTAAAAATGATCCTGATTGATAGCATAACATCAAAGGTGCGAATAAATGTGCTATATCACGAAGGTCCAGTTGTAAAAATTCTGTTACCTGTGCTCTCTGTTTGAAATTCATTCGACAGAGTTAACATCTGGTTGCGTGATAAATTAAATAGTATCTTTCTTCTCTTATTATGTTTAAAATTCACAACACCCGCCGAAGATGGTTCTCTTGCAAAGAATCATAAAAAGATTATATTGTACAATACTTACACTATATTATACTTATACTATACTTATAATACTCATGCTATAACAACTGCCTTTCATATCAAATTCGTGCATTTTCCTTTTACTTTCTAAGTTTATCACAGTTGAAATTCTGTTTATAAAATAATAGTTTTCTTTACATTTATAATTGATATCATTCCCGATTCACTTAAACCTTTATATTGAACCTGTACCTCCATCTTGTACCTAAAATAACTAGAAACAATTATTATGCCTTCTGATTGATGTGACTGAAATATCTTTACTATAAAATATTCTGTTAATAATGATGGTGGCAAAATCTACGATTATAATGTTGAAAGCGAACACTTATTGTGCCTTTATCTCAGGTGTCCTGAATCAACAATGCAGAAACAGTTTCAGAGGACATCCATAAAATTAAAGATGTTGAAAAGACAGCAAGCGTACAACAAAACATCCAAGGACAGTGACATCCACATATCCGAAGATGAACATAAGAGTGAAGAAATTGATCCGTCGCTATCAAGGTAGATTTTCTATGCAGAAAAAAATAGGAAAATCATTCTAAATATTTTCCATGCTTTAAAAAAGATGAACTATAGTGAAGCTAAGATTGGTGCTAAATGTTCAGCATTTCAAATTAAATATTGCTGCTTTAGTTTCTTACTTAATAAAATGAGCACTAAAGTGAAAAATGAACCCAGTTTAATAACTAACAAACATTACTTGCTGAAAACAAACGACTAGTCCTCAAAAAGTTATAAAAAAAGTCAACTGTAGTTTTAAAGCATTTTTTTAAATATTCAAATAAATATTTTCCTGAAACATGTTTTGACATTTGAATTATGCTAAGAATGTGTTACCCATGGTTTTAGTTTTAAAACATTGTTTTGTAATTTGAAATATATTGTTATGTATATTTTAATTTGCATTGTTTTATTAGTTTTTAATTCTTTTTAATTTTATTTTATGATATTGTACTGTAACATTTTATATTGGACGTAACCTTGTCCATAGTCAAGTTTTTTTTTCTACTTGACCTGAATTGTTGATTTTTCTAAAGAATTATGTCAACAACTAATATATAGCTAAAATATTATCTATGTGTATAATTGTAGTATAAGGGTTACTATTAATAGAGCTAAACATTTTTTTTGGCTGGGTGTTGGTTATTGGAATTTCCTTAAATTTTACCTGTCGTACCTGACATAGTCCAAGTTATATATTGTAATTTTAGTAACAGACTATCCTATTATACCTAATTTGGATTAACACTAAAATTTATTCAAAACCTCAAATTATTAAGACTAGTTTCTGTAATTTTAGGATTATTTTGGGATTTAATTCGCAATACCTTAAGTTTTTTTTTCATTTTAACTTTGTATTCTAGGGAAATAAATTATTTATTTAATTTTATAAAGCATGTTCCTTTTCGCTATTTCTGTTACTTAATTCAAGTGCATAGACCCGTAATACGTATCCACATACTTAAATAGTTTTACGTGAAATTATACGACTGGGAAAAATGTAAACTGTGCATCTTTTGGTCTAAAATAGAAAGGTCTGCAACTTATCAACCTCAGTGTAAGACACATCTTACCAAATATCGATGAACTAAGACTTACAATACAAAATGAACCCAACCTTGCAGTAATTGGATAATGCGAAACTTTTCTAGATTTAAATGTACTTGACATTGCTATCTCTGTTAGAAACTTTACTTTGGAAAGACGAGATCGACCCCAAGGCATAGGAGGAGGGATAGTCATATACGTTTCGTGTAACTTAACATACAAGAGAAGAACATAAACTTGACAAACTTGACAAACAAATCAGCTGGTCTAGATGGAATTAACCTCAAAACTCTGAAAATATCGGCTTTATCAATTTCAGAGTCGTTGAAAGAAAGAATTATAGTAGTAACATTTGCTGTAAATTCCCGTAGTCATTGAAGTTAGCAAACGTATTCGCAATTTATAAGGAAAATGAAAAAGAATGACCCATCCAACTATCGACCCATATCTGTTCTATCTGTATTTTCAAAAATTATTGAAAAACATGTCAGCAAGCATATTTTCAGATATCTTGATAAATACTAACTCCTCCATAAATCACAATCAGCTTTTTGACAAAATCTTTCATGTCAATCTGCACTGACAAAACTTATAGACAAATGGCTACTTGCAGAAGAATCAAGAGAACTTAATGGCGCAATCTTCACTGATTGTAAAAAAAAAAACCCACTCGATTTAGTTGACGATTCAGTGTTCCTTAACAAGCTTTCCAGCCTACAAGTTTTCTTCAAACTCAGTTGCTTGGTTCACGTCGTATCTCACTAACAGACACGAGGTTGTTAGCACGTGTAAATTTACTTCCGAACCACGTTACATCTTAAGTGGCGTTCCTCAAGGATCTATATTAGAGCCTCTTTCTTTCTACCATTTTTCAATGATAGCCTTATACCCAGCTCACTCTTACAAGCTAACACATATATTTTCGCTGACGACTCTACATTGCATTTATCTGGTAAATCTCTAGACTCAATTAAAAATTTACCTCGACAATATATCAGTTTGGTGTCAACAAAACAAAATGCATATTAATATCTCTAAAAAGAAATGTATGACATCGGAACAAGGCAGCATCTATCTACTAACATGGATTTACTTCTGACTCAAAGTGGCTTAGACATATATATTATCAAAAATCAAAAATGTATTGGTATCTACGTTGATAAACATCTAAGCTGGAATGCACATATCGATCACCAATGTGCAATGGCTGTCAAAAGATTACCTTTGTTAAAATTGCTTTCGAAATTTCTACCTTCCCTATCAATTGAATTTTACTGTTTGGGTTACATACTATTACTGATAGATTTCGGCTGTACCATATGGGAAATCCAATTGTAATCTGTCCAGAGCTGATAGAAAAGGACAACCCGAATAATACTGAAACTTCTTGTTATGACTCCCTCGAATGTTTTGATTTCATGTGTACATTGGCTACCTATACAAAAACGTATTATTTATTTTAAAATAATCACGACATATAAGTCTTTAAACGGTCTTTCTCTAGGTTATATCTCTAACGTACTTGAACTAATATCATCAAATACCAAGCGTAATCTCCGATCGACGAAAAACAACTATCTCCAGATTCCGTGGTCGTAAACCAATCATTGCAAAAGTTCATTTACTGTATTAGCACCTACTGTATCTAATTCATTACCAAGGATACGCAATTAAAATTCCCTTGCGTTTTTAAAATATCATTAAAGAAATTATTTCTTGACGAGCTGGAATGACATATTAAAGGTTCTGATTAGAAAACGTTATCATTATATCCGTAAATAATGTCCAGATCTTATTTGATAAACATAATATATACAACTTATGCTGAAATGTATGTACAAGTGTATAGAATATTGTTTATATGTGTATGTTTCCCAGTATTGTCACACAGTCATTCACATTAAATCTGTATGAATGAATGTGCGACAATACCTGATTATGAGGTGGTTTTCTTTTACATAACCTTTAAAATAAACTGAGGACCACGTGGCAGATGGGTCAGTCATGACAAACGTGTTATCCTCGTTAAAGAAAGTTTATTATTATTATTATTATTATTATTATTATTATTATTATTATTATTATTATTATTATTATTGTTGTTGTTGTTGTTGTTGCACAGAACGCATGCATGTACACTGTCATAGACGGTGTTTGCATGTTGATGAACAAGAGACAAAGATTCCGAATAATATGTTTGCAAAAATTCAATCTTAATTATTTGACTTAATCCGAATCTTTTCATTAAGAGACATTCAGATTTACCTGTACAACATTTTAGACAAGGGGCCACATGTGGGCTAGCGGTCTTAAGTGCCAACCGTTAATGATCATTGCCATCTCACCTGTCTGCGTGGGTTCGAGTCTCTGGTTCGGCCAATGTGGGTAATTGAGAAAGCTTACCATAGCGTCTCGTGTGTCGGTAGTTCTTTCCGGGGTTTTCCCGGGTTCTTCCTCCACCATTAATACTGGACGCATTGTATAGCCTACCTTGTGCTGAGAATGGCGTTAAACCATTCAACAACAAAGACATTTCAGGCAAAATATAATTCCATGGAATAATGTTCTTAACTGATGAATTAGTAAAGCTTTCAATTTAAAATGACGGAAATCCTATAGTTGCCAACATTGTAACCTTTAGTAATTGCATAAGACACAAGAAACTGCCTCCATACAAGCACGGTTATATTAATGGTCAACAACTTTCAATATAAACCGCAGTGCTTTAAGATGTCCAAGACTTTCTCAGATGGGGAACACATTCGATGACAAAACGTTCCTCAAGTGGTTGCCACATATATAACGCACAATGTTGCAGATGGACGAATTGCACAAAGTGTACACGTTACCCCACTATTAATGTTTCGTACCTTTAAGATATTAATATGATGGTAGTGCAATGATAGAGGCAAATAAGTAAAGTAGGCAAAAAAACTGAAATAAAACGACATTATTCTGCAGATAATCGCAAAATACGACAACAAAGAAATTTATCAAATGCACATTCTTTTTTAGTGCAATGGATTGAGCATGAGATAACATTTGTCAGGGATTGATTACTATATTTGTGATATAAATGACAACAAACAGAGTGCAAAATTATTATTCTTTTCAACCAGTCTTGGCGCTTTTGACACTCGTTGAACCTTTATCACATATAGGTAGATGGCAATTATTTGGTTGTGTAAAGTTTCGACAGCATAAAGAAAAATAAAGCCCTACAATACGTTTACAAAATAAATACAAAATAATCTTCATCGTCATTGAAAGGAAAATTACACAAAATCTACAACAGCAATAATAATAATAATAATAATAATAATAATAATAATAATAATAATAATAATAATAATAATAATAATAATAATAATAATAATAATAATAATAATAATAATAATAAAATTAGCAATCAACAGCTGGTCATTTGGCTGAAATTGTTGTATCATGGCCGTTATTTTTCAGAGAGAGATCCATCACAATAAAACCCGATTTGGAATATTTCAAAAAAAAGAATGAAATTTTTTCTGAAGTAGAGGAAGAAAAATTTAGACACATAGTAGAGACATCTTTGGAGGGGAAAGTTCAAAAGTACATCAACAGAGAAAATAGACCCATCAATATTTTTCTGCCTAACTCAAAGGAACAGGAATATTGTGCAAACATAGAGGAAATAGAACTGAAAGAAACCAATGTTTAGTTTATGAATGTTTTCTTATTCCTTTTTTAAATAATTTTTTCTTGATATTTTAATGTTTAAAAACATCTAGCGTATGTATTACTCACATGAAAAATAATTCGTATAACAAAATGTTTTGTAATTGTTCACATTTTTGTAATATTTTAATTTCAATTTTGCTTTCCTGTGAATCTATCAGGTCAAGTATATTTCTCCTTCATATTTCTATTCATAGGTCAAGTTAAAGCAGTGTTACAAGTAATTAAAATAATTTTATTTCATGATCCATGTTTCTACAAATATAACCTTTACAGCCTGAAGAAACAAATTCATTATCAGTGTTGCCTGGTAAAATTTTGCTACAGACTGCAATTCCGTTGACTACTTCGTTACATGAAATCTGGATGTCAAATAAATTGTATTAGGTTATCAGTTCAAGAACTTAATGATTACATCATATTGAATTTAACAGCGGAAGAACATTGGACCAATTGAAAATTAATTATGCATCGGATGTCACAATGATTCAGATCAGGCCCGGAAAAGTTACCCTACAATGAATTTTGTAATTATGAGTTTATGAGTTTATAATACATGAGTTTTGGGCAAACACACAGTTTTGCTTGACACCAATGATCAAACAATGTTATGTGTTGGCTCTAAAACTCTTCAGTGTATTCTGCCATGTTTACTGATACCCTTCGAGACTATGACATTAGAATCAACATCAGATACTAAGCGGAAGGTAAGTTCTTAAATCTGTGGAGACTATAGATGAAGACGAAATTACAGTGAGTGACTGTTCGTATTCTTCTATTGACTGACGACTATTCCTTGAATGTAAAATGTTAGTATGGCATGCAACAGATCCTCTTTCTTCAGTTTGTGACAATTTCGGTCACAAAATCAGTATCAAGAAGACAGTGGTAATGCACCAACCTACGCAAGAAAAGCCTTGCGTAGAACCTACCATCGCAGTAAATGGCCAAACCCTGATGTCAGAGGACAAGTTTACCTATCTCAGCAGCACACTGTCATATACAGTTCCCATTGATGATGAAACCAACGCCACAATTGCTAAAGCTAGTGTCACCTTTGACATATTCCTTGCACACGTATGGAAGCAGAGAGGCATGAGTTGACAGAGAAGACTTAAGGTCTACAAAAAGTAGTGTGTTACCAATCCCGCAGTATGCCAGCGAAACCTGGACGGTGTAAAGACATTATGCCAATAAACTGAATCATTTTCACGTAGACTATATGAGGGATTAATGAGGATAAGATGGCATGATAGTGCCTAGGACACTCAGGTTCTCACACCGGGGAGGTATTCCAAACATCCACACTCTACTGATGAAGTTACAGTTGAGATGGTCACGTCACCAGAATGTCACAAGAAGAAACTGAAGAAAGGAAAGGAGGAGGATCTCAGGGTGGTCAGAAGAAGCGCTTTAAAGATTCCATCAAGTCATCATTGAAATAGAACAACATAAATCCCGAGTCTTGGAAACATCTCTCACAGGATTACTCCACCCGGCAGTCTCATCGATACTGGAGCTATAGACTCGGACAGAGGAGAATTGCAGAGGCAGTGCAGAAGCGCGAGTAACGTAAATCTCGGAACTTCAGCAATTCCTGTTCATCATACAAACCCAAGCGACATCTCCAGTTTTTTATGTTGTTGTTATGGTGGTTTTTTATTTTTTAAAATGTTTTTACTTTGATTCAATGCACCGACTTGCATCGTATATTGTTCAGTAGTCCCTTCGGGTGACCATTTTTAGGCGACATTCCTGACAACAATTAATTTATAATGTACATTTCTTATATACTGTACTTGAATTTTTGTCTGTGATTGAAATTAAAGTTTTTGCCTACGTGATTTTAGGCATGTTTTTAAAAAGAGATTTTGTAAAATTTTGAGATTTTAAAGAGAACTTGTTGATAATTTGGTATCAAATCAGCAAATTTAAGACTATTGTTACATCACTATATTCAAGACCATATAATTTATTCGGATCATTCTATGCTTTAGTGATAGGACATTTTATGATAATTTCAGGGATGTAATCCACAATATTGTAAGCGTTTTTCAAATTTTCACTTTGAACTCAGAGACATAAATTATATGTTGGTTTTACCAATTTGTCTCCTTTTGCTTCTTTCTCTTACATCGCTTAAGAAGTGGAAATCATATCAGAGTCTAAATCTGTACTATAAGCAAGATTTCGGATAAGCCTTGGAGCAAGGAGTCTGTATAATGTAGTGTATAATGATGGAGGTATACTAATTACTATTAATATTTGGTTTGCATTTACTTTGGATAGGGGTGGACAGGTAGATGCTCAATTGCATCTTTCAATCTTGTGTTAAACCCTTACAAATACTTATATGTTCGTTGCTTTCTTTGAATATAGGACAGTGAATAAGTTTGATTCATCACTACTTCTCTCTGAGAGTATTTAATGATGTTACTTGTGTTCACAGTATGCTTTGTAGCACACACACACAAATACATATATAGATACATACATACATACATACATATATATATATATATATATATAGATACATACATACATACATACATATATATATATATATATATATATATATATATATATTCACACACTCTTAAGGGGGTTTCCTCACAACTATCTTTAACAGGATTTTGCATTAAAACCTAATCCTTACAAAACTATTCATGAATTTGTAAAATATGGAGATTGACCTTAACTGTGTCACTTTTGTTTAAAAAGAGCCGGAATATCAATTTGCAGCATATACTTTTTAGTTATTATTTCAACAAAGAAAATGGATATTGTTTATCGACGATATGCCAAATAAATGGTTAAGCATCATGAATTATCTGTGTCGTACTAAAGTGAAATGCCTGGCTCATTCACATCATGAGAAACTATATTCAGCCTCACGTTGTGCAATCTGATTGGTCTGTTTGAAAGCAATTGCGATTCGAATTTTGCGACCTATGAAAGGATACTGAAGTCTCACTGGTGTAAAAGGAATAATCAAAAAATGAAATATTTTTCCTTCTTAATCTTATACTCACTCTCCACATGAAAAACAGAGAAACAACAAAACAAAAACAAAAGATAAGTATGTTGTGTTATAATATCCTTTAATTTTCGTGAACATCATCTTCATTTAATTCACTGACACTTTGAAACTAAATATATATTTCCTTCAATATTTTTCAATAGAATATTCAGTTAGCTTCGCAAAATTTTGGACGACAAAATAAATTTATTTCAGTGATATTTACAAGAGCATATATATTTCTTTCAGGGATATGTTGCAGGAGAATATACCGTCTCAACGTCAAATATTTTATATGTCTCCATATTAGGACTGCGTCACATATAGTGTAATCGAGGTAGCAAGAATTTAATTGTATATCTCATTGATTGGATCAGTAATGGCTATTACATACATTCTAATGAATACCTTGAATTGCTACAAATGTTAAAAATTAAAACAAAAACAACAAACAAAAAATATGTCTATTTTAATCAAAACAGTTAAGCATTTTCCTGAAACATCAACTTAATAACGACTTTTTTTTTACACATCCTAATTGCAGGACAGAGACAAGGTAGTCCTTAAATAAAGCCACCTTATATCGAAAAATATAATGTTGCACTGAGAAATCCATTTCACATAAATACTTTCTCAAGCTTTAAAGATCATTTTAAACTCTGAAGAAAACAAATCGTGTGTACGAAAATCACGAGAACTGAGTGTCATGAAATAACTCAAAAGAAATATCAAGTTTAGATATATCTGAACTGTAAATATTTCTAAACGAAGAGAGATTTCATGTCACTGATTGCATATTCTTCTAGCAATCTTTAATTTTAAGATAACATTAGTGTCGGTTGTGAATTCATCAGATTAATAGGTACTTGTCAGTTGTACTCGAGGAGAATTACGCTGCTGTTGACAAACATGCAAACAAGACCAACTGTAAATACGTTACGATGAGGCTACATTGTACACTTATACTGCTGAAGGACAACAAAAAATATGACAATCTTGGCTTTGAGGCTTCAGCAACATTAAATAAACACACAAACTGTGGAATGTAATTACTACAAGAAAAAAATCAGCATTAATAAATGCTGACTTTCCTAAAGCTTTGTATCGCCATCCCTTCCCCAGCTCCTAAAACGTCTATTCGTATTGCAAAGAATCTCAATCTATAAGGAGATTGTGACCATAAAAAGCAGCGCCAGTTGAGCACACTGGTAAAAAGAGTAATTATGCAATTCATCAGATTGTTATAAAATAAGGTCCTGGCATGGATTGGATGCATATTGGGGTAGAGGGGCTTTTTGGCTATTTGATGTGTAACCGCACAACTCGAGCACAGCATGATATTAACCTTTTGATTCCTTCGTACATCATCGAACCAAACGGACATCTCGACATGATCGCTACTCCATCGAATGACTACATGAAATGCGCACACGCTGAAAAGATACGGACAGCATTGTTCGTCATTATTTTGTTAGAATGTGCAATAGTTTGGAAATAGCTCGTGCTTGAAATACAAATGCCACTAGCATAGTCAAACGCGTGTTGGTCGAGGTTCTTCCGTTATGTCTCTGTATTCAAAAAAGCAAACGAGGAATGCGATGAAAGTCACAAGAGAGGCAACCATAGCAACAATCATGGACCATCCAATTTCATACAGACCCGACAAGACAACGCCTTTCAGAAAATAACGAAATATTAATTCTGTATCAGACTTCATACTGTAAATATAGTCCTTGCCCTTGACACCCATTATTACCACAGTCATTGACACTAGGCAAGCTGAAAAGAGAAAATAATTTTACAATCAGTTGTGACATAAAAGAATATAAAGTCTAATTAATACGGTTGAGAATCGAATCTAGTTCGTCAGTTTCGCAGTCAAGCGCAAATACCTCCAGGCTAAAAGATCCTCCCCAGCTAGGATAAGATAAGATAAGATAAGAAGATAAGAATTCTTTATTTCAGACTGCATAGTATATACATCTAATTAGGATGGTTAATTAGTAGCATTGTGCATCTTCAACACTACACTCTTCCCAAATTTATTTGATATTCATCATATATCACCCATATTGACCTCTCAGAGCAGTGGAAACTGAATCCTCTGCCGAGCCTTCAGGACTCACGGTATTAATGGTATGGAAAAATATGAACCAATCTCGAGAATGGTGAACATAAAAGAGAATATTTCCGGGTTTGGCTGGGATTGATACTGACAGTTAGATTTTTGGAAATAGAACCTTCAGTAAGCATATCCTAATTGTAACGGGAAAAAATAGTGACATTTTTTGGATGGAATTTCAGCCTTTTAAGATACTTGAGTTTGCAATAATCAATACTGAAAGTAGCACCTGACTGATGCGGAAATGAAAGCACGTGTTTCAAATGCAAGTAGATCCAGAGAATGCAGCGGTTCAAATGGTTTTCTCTCCACAGCAGCTGTCATCATAGATGTGTCTATACTTACAAATAAAAGTTTGATCACTCAGAGGGCTCAGAAATTTATTGTTACTGAATTTTGTTATTCATGGCGTCTGCATAGGTGAAATAGTAGTAAGACTTTCAGCTCAAAAACAAACCTCCAGTGACAAGACTCCAAATGTAACGGGAGAGGGAACAACTCTCGCGTTCCTGAATCGAACCTGGTTCGTCTGATTCATAATCAGGCGAACGTGCAATTCAACTAAAATGGTTCGGACCAACTAGACTGACTTGTAAATGGCCTTATAAACTTAGATTGCTTCACTCCTCACCACTACACCCCACTAACCCCTTACTTAGATATTTGGTCAGTCAAGACAGATTGAATTTTTGCCCCTTTCGTTACTTGTCAGAGAATGATGAGGAATAATACAGTTCTTCGGGTATTGACTTCATGAGGTCAAACGCAATATGAAAGAACAATAATAATTATATAAATGAATATGTACGATAAAGATTGAATGTTTGTAGGTGATTTTTCCAAATACATAAGTATGACTGCATGCTGTGGAACAAAGTTTGAAATTTTTGCATAATTAAATCCTTTTATCACTCATAGATTACCATCTTTAATGAAAGCGAAATCATGAAAAGCTGTCATTGCTTCTGTCGTGATGATATTATTATGGTATTGATGGTAATTTGGTCTAACTCTTAAGGTCAATGATCTCCATCAATTACAAGTACCCTAAGCATTAAGCGCTTTAGTGACATTGATAACACTTTGATCGGCAGATCAATTAAATGGCCTTGAACACATTTTTTAAACTTCGATATTCACTAAAAACAAATCTTTGTTGTTGCTTAGGTAAAAAAACTCAGTAGTACCAATAATTTTATTTTATGTTTTCTGGAACGGTAAAAAAAAAACTTTTTTACTCGAAACATGACAAAGTTACCTCCTCCTTTTACAGTATCACTGTTATGCAATTACCTTGCAACTTCCTTGGTTTTGTTAAAAGCCATTGGATCATGCAAGTGACAGTGGCATGCAACACTTTTGATATCACTTTTAAAAAAAATTAAAAGCCAGGAAAAAAGGTTAATATTTAAAATTACCTTTAATTCAGATTTCGTATGTGTGTGTGTGTGTGTGTGTGTTGTGTTGTGTTGTGTGTTGTGTGTGTGTGTGTGTGTGTGTGTGTGTGTGTGTGTTGGATTTTTTAACGTAGCTTTAACAGGTTTTTCAGTCATATCTACAAGATGAGCAGTGTGACAGTTTATAGTGATGTCTAGCACCGGTGCATCATGCCGCAGACATGTAGCACCATGTTCCATCCAGTCACATTATCTTAACACCTGGGCGACCAGTCCTAATGCTAACCTCTTCATGCTGAGCGCCAAGCGAGCCAGCTGCTAGTACCATTTTTTTAAAATATGTCTTTGGTATGACTTGGCCCGTGTACGAACCCGCGACCTACAACATCAGAGGCGGGCGCTCTAACCAGATTTCTAGTTGTTTCTAATATGGATATAGCGGATGATGCTTCTAGATTTAGAATGTAACCTCCACATGGCTAAAAACATGCCTTTGTCTTCAATGGAGAGGTTTTATGTTATTGACTAGGGAAACCGCCCATCCAGCAATGACGTCGAATAAACATCGTACCCTCTACACGAGTGAGATTGTGCAAGCAATTATAGTGTACCAGTGCGCAAGAAATATGTGATCGTAATTTTTTGTGTAATTGTCTCGGAGATATATACTGAAAAATCCAACTGTATTCTCACCTGTGTTTATTATTGATGTATAAATTACAAGCCAAAATATTATATACGATAGCGCTCTCAAGTATACACTACTGCTGCTATCCACTAAAGAATCTGTATTTTCACATAAAGCTATGACTGTTATGATAGTATCAATGTGCATTCAAAATATGCACCTATAAATCCGTAAGTTTAGATTTTGTATGATCAATAGCATGGTTCATACATAAATTTCAAACTGAAATGAAATTTAAGTACTGTTAGGGACATTTTGGGGACATTACCACCCATTATAAGGCACCATTAATTCAGTTTATCTTACCTTTCCTAATAGGTTTTTGCATGTTTTCCACACTGCACACGTGCAAGTCTCCATTTTAATTACATGTAATTCTCTATTTCATACTTTCTCTATGTATTTTATGCACATTAACTTATTTACAATGTAGGTGGCCACTGTCACAACCAATAAAAGTAAAATATTCTCTCTCACCTTATGTCAACTGTCCAAATTCAACAATATTACACAATAAAGATTCAACTGTCCTTCAAACTTTTTAAATTTTCCTCTAGTTTCATGCTGAACAAACCCGAAGTTTTCTTTACTTTTTGCCTAAATACATGTTATAGTTTTCCTCCTTTTCTACCTTCAGAAAATATTCGTCAGCAACCGTGTTTAGTTTCATCATGAACTTTGGAGTTTACACTATTTCTTTAATTCTTTAATTTCCTGGGCTAAGTAGACTTCGTATCTACTTTCGGCCTGCAGATTAACTCATGGGTTACAGAATCATTAAAAAAAACACCCACCCCCATGTAAATCATCATGCATCATTCTATGTGTAGCTACTGTTCTATTCATTCTTTTCAATTTCTATTTCTTTGTTTACATACAGAAAATCCTCTCTCTACTGAAGCCTGACCATGTGAAAGAACAAACAACTTCTTGACGACAGCAAACATTTTATTGCATGATTCACCTGTACCTGTACCTGCAGTTAAAATTATCTAGTCTATCTTGACAGGGATTGAACATTCTGAATTCTCTTAACCAATTGATGGGATATTTTCTGTGAAATCAGTGCACTTCTTGATACACTCATTACAGTCTCTCTCACACTCCCAATTGTTTGTGACCAAAATGCAGAATTCGCTTGAATTTCACTTGACATTTGTCTTTGTTTAACGCCACTACTTTGGATTTGTTTTTCGCTAATTTTGGTACTTTTCTAAGAGCCTTATCAATAGCTTCAGCATTAAGATCCTGTATTCCACTTTGAATTCCAACACTTGTTTCTTACTCAGATAACTCTCCTTAACTGCATCTTTTAGTGCCTTTAATGTAGAACAAGGTCAATATGTGAGTGTAGAATCATGGGAATCATGGTCTATTATTGACAAGATTGATGCTGAGTAGTTTTTCTTCTGTTCGTGGTAACTACATCTGGCTTTAATACTTTTTGTATTCACACCTTAACAATGTTACTCAAGTTTGTAAGCAAAATTGTTACCATTGGTCTATTTGTCTGTTTGGAAGTTACCAATGTATTGTTGCAAATACATATATCGCTTTCATCACGTTGTCTCTGACTGCCGCAGATATAACTCCATAAGTCATTTTTCTGGTTTTATGATTTCCATAACTTCAACTTTATTTACATACTCTAAAATGTGTACCCTCAAAAGAAGGCCTCTCTCTCTCTCTCTCTCTCTCTCTCTCTCTCTCTCTCTCTCTCTCTCTCTCTCTCTCTCTCTCTCTCTCTCTCTCTCTCTCTCTCTCTCTCTCTCTCACACACATTTATGTAAAACATGCAGACCGCATGTCCAGATAAGGATTAAAGTGACAGTATGATTCTCTTGAATTTCCATTTCACGTTTGGGCCATCAGAGATTTGTAACATCTGCTTAGTTTTAGTCTGCAAATCTGTGATGCCACTCCAAAAATGGTCAACCATATTAACTGCTGTTGCATGATCCAGTAATATTTATCAATATAAACACACACATACACACGAGCATGTGCGAGCGCTGACAGTCATGCATTCCTAAAGATAAAAGGTGAAAAATTCAAAATTATCGAATCACAGATTCCCTCAACATGGGAACCGCGGTAACTTAGTTTCGAGAGCGTTGGACTCTTATGTTGCGGATTCGATACTCATCAAGGCCATCTCATGTCAGCTGTCTCGGTTTTTCCTTCAGAAAGGTACCATTTCCTTGTCAGGATTAAAACCAATAAATCGTTCAAAGAGCTTTTAGAAGAAAAACAAACAAAATATTAAAAAATAAAGAGAACCCGATTTAATCGAAATATTAATTCTGAAGATGCATTCACCATGACAACGGCGGCATAAATTGTGGTTTGCATGCTTTACGATTCTGGAATACAAAACCTACTCTCGCCTGTTAAAATAGATTTACTTGGAGCACGTACGTTACCAATCGATATGGGTCTTCCAGGAACATGCTGGACACTTGTAGTGGCGGAAATGAAGGAAATGGACAATGCTAATCAAACTTTCTGCAGTGCTGATTTCAAAATAAAGGCAGAAATTGGAAGTAAATTAAAACTTACCTGCAGAGAATGTGAGGAGAGAGAGGACGATAAGTACGACTTTGGAACGCTGAAGTGCCCGGACAAAGAACGAAAAGAGCAGGAGTACCGCGGACACTATGTAACACAGCTGACCGATGATGCAGAAAGCTTGGGCTGACCGGATAAAGTCTGAAATGGACATAGCAACTTAGACACGAATAAAAAAAATTTTTCATCAACTTTTTAAAAAAAAATATTAAAATGACAGAAACCTTAAGTCTAAAAGTTAATATGCAAAATTTCGATCAGAGTATCCAAATCAGTCGTATAACTTCATTCAGTCGGGCGATTTCATTTTATTAGATTTGTTTTATATATTTATATAAATTTTCTTAAGGAAAATGAATAGAAATAAAAATCTTCCATTTGCAAATGTACGAATATCAAAACTCAAGTGCTTGAGTGTTTGGGTGTGCCTCTGTGTGTACACTCAATATTATTCATAGAAATGCTAACGAACTTATTTGAAAATCTCAATTGATTGAAGCTAAATCATTATAAGTGGTAGGTCATCAATAAACAGAGACAAGATGAAAATGCTAAACGTATTCGATAGATTTATAATTAAAAATGAAGGTAATACTTCTTATTTTGCAAGCAAGATTTAAAATACAAGGTTATACTTTTAGAATAATATTTATACTTTTCATTAAAAGGAATATATCTAAAGTAATTTGTAAATTATGAAATATTTTGTTTCTTCTGTCTGCATTCTAAGCCTCTCTCCTATCCCTGTGTGTGACATTTAAATCCTGAAGTGAAACGAAAATTTTTGTTAAAACAAAATTCATCGTGTTCAATGTACGCTAACTAGCCATGTTTCTTAAAATTGCAGGTCTGAGAATGCTATGACCTGGAAAAGTCAATTATTCCACTTTCTTTGTCCAAAACACGCTTGAAAAACGGTACATGGAGACTCCATTACGGCAACTCATTGCTTTAATTACTTGTTTTCCTTACCGAAAGTGAAGGAAAAAAAATCAATGTCATATTGGCATTAATTTACGATATAAAAGGATTAATTTATGTTGTAGTTTTCTACTCATGACCTTTAGCCTGTTTTAATTTACTTCAGTGTTGCTGTTAGTTTAAGTGCAAATGTTGAAAAATGCTAGGTATTATGTATAGTAATTTTTAACTGACAAATGTACTGAAAGTTTGCCTTGTGAAAGGAGAGTACAATAGTTGGTTAAATTCTGAACGTAAAGACATACAATAAATTGGAAACACGCTTAAGATTTTCACGTTTGTCGAAGGAACTGCAATGTAATTAAGACTTTGCAGTTGTTTCTTGTACAGAGTGTCATGACTGGGGGAAGGAATGAAAAATTATCAAATGGTCTTTTTAAAAAATCCGTAATTATTTATTAGCTATCAATTATTTTCCTTGCTTTAATCCAGGCAATACTCGTATCACTATAGGTAATAAGTATTTCTACAAAGGTAGATGTTAAACAGGATGATTTGTTGGTATAATCTTTCACCTGAATAATCATATGGGGACAAGTAGACAGCATATGTAGACTGCATATGTACAAATGTTTTGCACGCATCGTATGGCATATTTATTTTCCCTTCGTAGAGCAGGCAAACTACATTCAAGGCACAGTAGCTATTTAACCGGTGTGGTCAGTCATAATAAATATTCTCTTGAATGTCAACTATACATATGAAACAGAAAATCTATGTAACCATGTAAAAATTTTCAAACACAACGGCTTTTCTGTTTTATTTGTCTTGTCTATGTTTTGTATCTGCCTTTGAAAAAGACTCAGTAAGAGTCGAAAGCGCACAGGCAATTTAGATGCTAGTTTTGCACTGTTCGTTGTCAGTTTATTGCATATATCTTAATACCTGACACACGTGATTCCTTGCTGTATCCAGTGCACTTGAAAGGACTCTGTAATCATTTATTATTGTGATTAGATATAATTTGAAAATAATCCTTTTTAAAATTATTCATTGAAATTACAAAGTTCTCATTGACGTTTTGGGTTAAAACATTATATTTTAGGGTTATTGTAAATTAATTCAAATAAATTTTGAATTGTGAGACATGAAGACTGTTGGTAAATCAACCTATTAAAGACTATTGATACATCAGCACATTCGATATCGGAATCACAATAGTGTAACTTCCTTCTAAATGTTCCCTTTGTAACGTAAATAAATTATATATATATATATATATATATATATATATATATATATATATATATATATATATATATATATATATAGAGAGAGAGAGAGAGAGAGAGAGAGAGAGAGAGAGAGAGAGAGAGAGAGAGAGAGAGAGAGAGGGGGAAGAGAGAGAGAATTATAAATATACCCCAGGCAGAATCGAAAGTGCTATCCCTGGATTTCTATAGAAGAATGCTTGATAACAGGCAGAATTAAAATTTAATACAAATAATACTAAACACAAGTGCATATAACACCGATTAAGTAGCATCATTGTTTTTGTGATATGTGCTTAGTCGTGATGGAATATGGGCTCGTGTGTGCAGGCAAGACGAGGGGTGCCGTTTACCCGCGGACCTGGGTTCGAATTTCTATAGAGTACGAATTAAAAATTACCTAAAGTGTATAGATAGAGTTATTTTACACACACGAAGAAAGATAAGTCTCGCTGATTGAGGAAGGAAGCCATCATACAATTGTTTTTAAATTTTACTAATTTCCCTAGTATAAAATCTAGCTCACAACATAGGTCTAATTTTTTTTAAAAAAAAATCATACTTGTATGCAACATGCGTTTCTCTCCATAAAATATGGCAATTGAATGTCTTTTATATTTCAAAGAAAAAAATTTAGAAAAGACTTCTCGTAAGATATCAATCTATCCACGTTTCATTAGAGAATTATCACAAATACGTCAGATCTAATATCCATATCACAATATGGCAAAAGAGTCTTATCAAAACTTTCCAATACGAAATCAAATTGCAAAGACAAAATTCTTTTTCTTCTATTAAGAACAGATTAGAATTTCACAATACAATCAGTCATTCACTTCTTTCGAAGAATAAAATGAACCATTGGGTTTGAAAAGTAACCCAAAATGTGAAAACCAAATCCACTCCAACTGAATGTCACTACAAAATTCAAGTGTAAAGGAGAAATAGTATCTAGAACACTGTCTTGCACGTGAGTTTTGTTAGCAAAAGAGAATTAGTAATTGAAATTCTTGTTTGAAGGAGTTTGCTTTGGAGGGGCTGATTATACACGCATGTTTAAGTTGCTTTATAGTAGGAATCGAATCCACACCCTTTCCGTCGTTAGTCCGTCACACCAGCAACCCAGCTACTGCGACTTGAAAATGTTTAAGGAAATATTTCACAATTATCGTTAGTTAATATATGAGTTGGTTGTTTCATGCTTTGTTCATTTCTTCCATAATGTGATTGAAATTATCTCAAGAATGTGTGCATGTATCACATGTGATAGTTTAATAGGCGTGTATTTTTGGGGTAGATCTTATTATAGTTAAGCTCTTCAGTCACTATGCCCAAATATATATTTATCCTTCTTTAATCTATTCCATTTTCTGAATGACGCTGAGAATTGACGTTTCTTACCTTGAAATGGGGGTTGGTGGAGAGGATGGATAACTTTTTTCAGAGAAGCAAATCTGAGAGACAGAAATTACCTGGCAATACCTCCCACGCTGCGCATGTCCACTGCTTGATCGCATGGATCTGAAAGCATACGTTCCAGAGACCAAAATTAATGCCATCCTCAATCCCTTGCCAAGAATTTGATCCGGTAGCAATCAAATTAAGTATAATTCCCAATAAAAGTGTAGAGAAACTAGCAAACCGGTGATACTGGAAATCTGACATCTTCGTTTTTGCGACGGTCCATGTAAGGAAATCTGTGAAGGAAAACATACATTTTATAAAGAAAAAGAGTTACTACACAATAAAAGACGTATTTATATGAAATCAATATTTTTTACCAGTTTTATGCTAAATCAGTATTTTGTTCCCAGTATTTTGTCCAGAGTGAGAGAGTTTGCTTTAATGGGCTCTAATAAAATAAATTTGCACCCTTAATGTCCCAAAATTAAAATTTCATAAGACACACGTCTGTCAACTAACACGTTTCACAACGATTTCATTTTAAGGTATTAATTTACAATATCCTAGAGCCATTTGGATTTCCCTTGGATTTTACATTAAAAAATTTATATCTTTCAGTTCCTTTACATCTCACACACAACAACGAAGTAAAGAGACATAAAAAAAATTCTTATAAGAGGGTAGGTGTATTCAACTTTTGAACTTTATTTTCAACATATTTTGGAGCCGAAGTATCTCAAATCGGTTATTGATACTCTTATATCCCATAATATTCAGTTTAGACTACGCTCTGCGGCTATTATCTACTTCTTATAGAAGGATCGATACATGGTAAAGTTGTTTGCAATGCCAATATGCATAATAGAGAATGTTGGCATTCAGTTATGGCACTTTCAAGCACTGTCACTAAATTTCATTACATGTGGTAATAATGGAAACTATATTCTATTTAAAGCAGACGGGGCCCCGGATGGCTGAGAAGTCTACGGATCTCGCCTTTAGAGATCAATGACATCTCACCTCTGTCTGCATAGGTTCGAGTCTTGGACTCGGCCAACGTGGATATGTCATAAAGCTTGATAAAGCTTCCCTTAGGACGGTGATTGTTCTCTGAATGTTCCCGGGTTCTTCCTATACCACTTATAATGTCTAACATGTATAGCCTATCGTGTGCTGAAAATGGCATTAAACACATTACAGTCAACCAAAATCTAAAACAGATAGCTATCAAAATAGTTGACTGCTTCCGTGTACTCGAAAACTGAACACGAACTGTTCCAAGGTACACAATCTCTATCAATCATTAAAACTGGGAAAATGAATTTAGCCAGAGCAGAAAATAACAGTTAGTGAAAGTGCAATAAATGAATTATAAATATATAAGTAAACAACAAACAGTTATTGCCTCGTTTTTTTTTTCAATTTACCTTGAAATCCAAGAAGTAAAAATAAACAAGATGAGTTATCGGTCTTTCGAGAGGTGCAAATCAAAACTGTATACTATATAACTCAAATTACACCCATCAATCAAACATCAATATAAAGGGGAACGTTATTTAGCAATACTTAAGATAAGCAAGGAATTTTATAAATGATCAGAATAACCTCGGAATTTTATAAATGATCAGAAAAACCTCGGAAATTTTATAAATGATCAGAAGTACCTCGGAAATTTTATAAATGATCAGAATAACCTCGGAAATTTTATAAATGATCAGAATAACTTCAGAAATTTTGTGTCAAACCTTATGCAAAATGCGTAACTGATCCTTTGTTAATATTATGAAATTATGTCACATAAAAAATTGGAAAAACTATGACGCAACATTTGAGTAACGTCACATAGCAGCGTCAGCTAATAGTAATATAACGCCAACAACGCTATGTGATTAACAAAGTCATAAATCCATTTCGTTTACCATGACATTTCTAAAACTCCTTGAATAATATAAGTTACACTTAGATCGTGGTATATAATAATATTCAACTCGTTTCAGAAGTTTAATATCCGATGAACGCTTATATACGGTCCTCTATAAACCCCGTGGCATCAGAAAGTACTCAGTGTCTGGTGTATCCGATTATGTTCTGCGTATAATGGAATTTAAGACTGAATAAATACGAAAAGAAGATTGCAAAATCAAGAATAATCCTGTCTGTCAAAGTTGATATATGAAATGGACATATAGTGGTAGAAATTCGTCTATTTTTGTAGTAAATTCGACAAAGTAGAAATCAATAGCAGTCTTCATTTTTCATCTCGGTTTCCTCCTGGTATTAATTCCTAGGGGCATGCCATGGGACATCTAATTACTCCAATTGAAGGATGAGTGGTAGCAATTGATGAAACAAATGCTCAGGCATACCGTAACGTGATTCTGTAAGTCGTCTTAAATTTAACACCATAAGCTATTCTAGTCCTCGATACACATGGCTATTGTTTCTGAACTTTTAATTTAATAAATAATGCTGACATTCCTATGACTTTCACGACTGTCTCGTTTTTTTTCGTCTTCTTAAATGCCTCTTTGATCCGTTAGTTTTGTATAAATTTATAATAAAGTTAATATTATGTCAAACATATTATTAACTCTCGTATATATGACGACACTATTTACCAGAATGAAAAGAAAAATATAGCTTCAATCTTTTCCAATTTACCAGGCAAACTAATCAAGTTTAAAGAAGGATGGCAACAAATTTGTCACAATATCCTTATGTTTGCTTGAAAAGAAAACGTTAAATTGCCAAACACCAACCAGTCCGTCCGTTCTTAGCAAAAATATATTTATCTAATAATTTCAGACCATCCCTTATAATGCATGTATATGGTGTCCTGCTAGATAATCTGTGGGAACTGTACAATCAGCACCGGATTTAGGCATAAACTAAACAAGCTACAGCTTAGGGCCTCAAAGTCTGAACTCAGTCTGAAGGGCCTCCTCAATTTTTTTTTATACCAAATATGGCCTCTATAGCTTCCCATAGCTTAGGGCCTCACTTTGTCTAAATCCGGCACTGTGTACAATGCAGAGTATGGCGAGGTGCTAGATAATCAGCAGTACTTTAATAATGCACGTGTACAGTGTGCTGCTAGATAATCTATATTAATTTTTATAATGCACGTGTACGGTGTGCTGCTAGATAATCTATATTAATTTTGATAATGCACGTATATGGTGTGCTGTTTGATAATCTATAGTAATTTTATAATGCACGTGTACGGTGTGCTGCTTGATAATCTATAGTAATTTTATAATGCACGTGTACGGTGTGCTGCTTGATAATCTATAGTAATTTTATAATGCACGTGTACGGTGTGCTGCTAGATAATCTATATTAATTTTTATAATGCACGTGTACGGTGTGCTGCTAAATAATCTATATTAATTTTTATAATGCACGTGTACGATGTGCTGCTAGATAATCTATATTAATTTTTATAATGCACGTATATGGTGTGCTGTTTGATAATCTATAGTAATTTTATAATGCACGTGTACGGTGTGCTGCTTGATAATCTATAATAATTTTATAATGTATTTTTATGGTGTGTTGCTAGATAATCTATATTAATTTTTATAATACACGTATATGGTGTGCTGTTTGATAATCTATAGTAATTTTATAATGCACGTGTACGGTGTGCTGCTAGATAATCTATAGTAATTTTATAATGTATTTTTATGGTATGTTGCTAGATAATCTCTATTAATTTTATTATGCAAATGTATGGTGAGCTGCTAGATAATTTATAGTCATTTTATAATGCATGTGTTCTGCTGATAGATCCTCAATATCAGTTTTATGATGCATGTGTATATTGAAATATATTGTTAACTTTAGAAATACAATATTATTTCAATCCATACATATTATAAATAACCCTACACGCCCACCGATAAGATTATATTACCAGAATATAGAATATTCGTCAATATGGCAGAAGACTGACGAGTCATTTATCTGTACAAAGGTTTATGTGAGTTAAATTCAATTCCATTCGATTTACTTTTAATCAAACATTCATGTGTCATTACATTAGTCAAACGGTAGTTCGGTGTTAGAAAACTATTAAATATATCTAATTTCTTTCCTCAAAACATTGACTAGACTGCACTGGATATGCGTCACATTTTTTGATGGAAAGTAATCCTGATCCTTCAGATGTTTTTCTAAAATTCTACTGCTGTCTCAGTCACGTGATCAACCGAGTGGCTAATTTTATGCTCCAGCACATTACGTGACAAAATCATCAGAAATTATCCTAAGTTTGACCAATCACATAGATCAACGAGCCGATAATTGGGCCACAAGGTGATCCAGGTCTGAGATCTCAGACTGTTATGAAACTGCAGCATATTTAAGAATAAACGTTATTTAATTATTTGTATCAACAAGGATTCATAATTGTTGATGGCATTCCAAAGAAACGATAGGAAGCACACCATTGGAACTGAATGCAACTCTTATAAATATTGCAGATTACATCTTATCACGATATTGGTGTTTCCTGTCGCATTATTGTTGAAGAAGGTCTCCTGGTAGAAAAAAAACATGGAGAAACTAATTTTAGATACGAGGTCAATAGAGTCAAAATACAATCAACTATTATATGCACGTACTTGTTTATAATCAAAGTAGCATGGTTACAAAAAACCCACAAAAGAAATCAAAGTGAGATAAAATCTTATTTTAGAGACAATAAGGTCTTCTACTTTAAAACTGTCTCTGGAAAAGATGTTACATTTTCATTTCAACTCAGTGTCGCCCAATTAGATACGTTCACTATTTTAATTTACAACACAATGCAGCACTCTGTATAATATCTACCTAATTTATTATTCCATGCCAATTCTCTCTCTCTCTCTCTCTCTCTCTCTCTCTCTCTCTCTCTCTCTCTCTCTCTCTCTCTCTCTCTCTCTCTCTCTCTCTCTCTCTCTCTCTCTCTCTCTCTCTCTCTCTTGATCACCTAAGTTTTTCCCAAGATCCCAGCTTCATTTTGTATTAAATGACAAATTGTCTATCGGGAAATAGTTTACTAAATAATTTCAACTGCTCATGTGATCATACTACGTTTTCTTTCAAATTTGTCATTAACATCTCATTCGCATCTCATTCATAAATGTATTTTGGTCAGTATTGTTATGCTGCTTGAACAAGACCATTCTACGTCATTTCGCCGCACATTGTAGAACATGTTTAATGTAACAGGGCGGGTACTGAAGATATAATCTAGGAATATATTTAAGAATCTTATAAATTTTAAAATTTTATTTTTTTTTCTTAAAGACAGACCGCTGCCGAAAGAACAAAAAATGCCATTATTTTTATTTGCTGATGGAAAATTGTATGTACCAAACGTTCTAACAATCCAAGCTAACTCTCCGCAAAAATATTACATTGCTTTATTTTTCAAAAGATATTCACATCGTGTCAGCATGATTTTTGCTGCAAATGTACTTGCAAAATATTGCCAAAGTATGTCAGGCTGAACTGACGGACGAAAATACTATGGTATATTTCTGGATTTAATTCGTGGTACATTGGATAAAATGGTGAATGTGAATTTCGTCTTCTTCTCTTTGTATCATGTTTGTCTATTCTGAATGTGTTCATTTACATGATAGAACAATAAATACAACCAGAGCTTGATGTCCATCATTTTATATATTCGTGTGTGTGTGTGTGTGTGTGTGTGTGTGTGTGTGTGTGTGTGTGTGTGTGTGTGTGTGTTAATTGCTAAATTATTCATTTTTCCATTATTCTCTCTCATGTTGTCATGGTGACCTCTTTGACCGGAGACGAGAGACAGCGTCTCACGACATAGACCTGCATTCCACTAAATAACGCTCATCCGTGAAATACCAGTTAAACACAAACGGATCTGACCAGAAAGCCGCCGTCATACAATAAAATATACTTTTTATCGTATCTGTCTATATCGACATTGATCTAGTATTTTAGTTATATAAAATAGTTTCATGATGTTTTTTGTTGTTTTCCAAAAGCACTTTAATGTTTGTATCAATCCAATGAAATGGAAATTAAACGACTTTCCCAATGATACACCGAGGAAGCCGACCCGGGTTGGCCTCGACAATTATTGAACTCGCGACCCTTGGATTAAGTGTCTGTCGCTCTACCAGCTGAGTTTCTATATATCGTAATACTATAGACGCCTTTTACTATTAAGAATAAAGAGAAAGTTGACTTCGTTTGGTGATTCACAACAGCATGTTCTTCAAAAATAATTAGCATGGCGTTAACCATACCAAGTAATACAAACTGACAAAGATTCTTATCATCGGTTACTTCAGTCTCAGCGAAAAATACCAATGGAGACGTTGGAAAGCATTGTCAAACTCAAAGAATACTTAATGTACCAAAACTTCGTTTGTTTCTATTGAGTTGGCAGCATAAATATAGTACACAAATAAATATCATTGAGTGTTTGATGATGGGTAATGTCGTATGTCAGTTAACAAAAAGATGAACGGAAATGTAATGTTATTGATGGAAAAAAATCGACTCGAGATATCGTTGGGACTTGTCATTAGAGTGAGAAAAAAAGCTCTGTTGAATAGTTGGGATGAAAACAAATATCCGGGACACTTCTGATGGTATCTCCTAAAAGCTAATTGACAATTTGCTAGACAGGTGATAGTGTCGGTTTGCACGCGACCTGATCTGCCATAGCAAGATAGAGAACTACTGTTTATTTATCTTCGTGTACGAACATTCTAGAAATCGAATTGGTTTTGCCTTGTTCGTTTTTATGACTATATTAGCATGATTCTGACTTGTTCGGGGCAAACAAATTAGCATTATGAAGCCGTTGGATCATACAAGAAAAATGTGTCAAAAGCAAACATCTCATTGTCCAATTCCTTTTTGGGACAGGTTCTAATCCTTAAATTTGGCAACATGAATACAGTTTTCAGCCTTCAAGCAAAAAGTACTGGTTAAATCATTCAACATTTTTCATGCAAATAAATGAGATTATAATCATAATATCTTCGAGTTTATATTTGTTTCGGTGCGTGGACTGCAGTTGTGGAATATATCTTTGTAGGCACATGAAATTTTTTCTTCCATTTTGCGCTAACAGGTTTAATTTTGTATGTCATCAGTTGCCTAAATTTTAAAATGAATGAAAGATGAAAATAAAGAAAAGATAAGTACGAAAGGAAGTAAAGAATGAGCTGGCACGTGATTGATCAAAACTGTTGACCATCATCTGTGATTGCCATCACTGGAAAGTGCTTTCCCTGGATTCTACAGGAATATTATTGATAGCACCAACATATCTGTATTGTATAAATACCAATAAACAATATTATCATACAGGTTAGACAATTTTAATTCGTGTTCTGCAGCGATTTGAACCAGTGTCATGTAGTAAATGTGCTTAAATTTACTTAAGAATTGTCAAATATTGTGTACTTTTCTTGTTTTAAAAAATGTTAAATATTGATTATATAATAGTAATGTATTACTTCTTTTTTTAATTTGGGCTAAAATTCGTTTCTGCTACTTTGAACGATGTTGTTCATCTGACAACTATTTGATCTTCGCTGTGTGCATCTGCTTTTATAGGGTCTCTTTAGTATCACATGATCCCAGCTAGCCAATCGACGCTTGTCCGGCTGAATTATAGTGATCAAGTCAACTGTTTAAGATTCTTTAAAAAAATGTTCAAGAACACAAATTTAGACAAATTTAGGTTGTCCTTTCGTTTTGTTTTTTTTTTTGTTGGTGATGTATTACGTGTGGTATGGAATATGACAAAACGGACAAGTCAGACAATTTCGATGTGAATATAGCCAGCATGCAGGCCAATTCATGATAAAATGAGTTGTAATGCTATTCAAATTCGTCCCTATTAATGTTACACTATTTAGCACAATAAAATTTAATTCACGAGTTAGGTAAAGTTAAGACTTTATAATAATGAAGAGTAACATCAGTTCCAGCATAGTGTCTGAGCAATCAACAGACAAAATGTAATCCTTCGACCAGGCACAAGAAGTATTATACTATCCCAGGCCATACAGCTTCTAAAACAACACAAGAACAAAATGGCCGAAATCGCTAGATTACGGACAAGTAACTTACTTTTGATTTACTATACCATATTTAAGAAAGGTAAGGCAGTTTCCAAACATGTCGACTTATTGCCCTTGTATCCCTGCCAGGGTCTTATATAATTTATGTCGTAGAATGAAATATTTGATACTTATTATGGTTTAATATGGTGCGTTGTGGCACAGCAACAAGATGAGATTATTTAGTGCCGAGACAATTGACCAAGGACACGCCACGGTAGCTGACCCATGCTTGTCGGATGGTAGGTATGTTGTTGTTGTTGTTGTTGTTGTTGTTGTTGTTGTTGTTGTTGTTGTAGGGGTTAACGCCATTTTTCAACACAAGAAAGGCTTTTCATGGCGGCCAGTATTATTGGTGGAGAAAGAACCCGCAAAAAAAAACCAGAAAGAACCACCGACACCTCGAGAAGCTACTGGCAAGCTTTCTCAAAAACTCACATTGGCCGAACCCGAGACTCGAACCCACGCCGGATGGCATGTAAATGAATATGGAGGATCCAGAGCATGTTTGAAACTCATGTTCATTAAATACAGATATAAAATTCATCCAAAGAGAGTATAGACGCTAATCTAAGCAGTGGTGGGTGGGAGCAGATTAAGTTTAACAGGTTTGGCAAACGCACTCCTCAGATGGTATGCGTTATCAGTGATGACAAATGAGATAATCGATAATACAGATTCCTAGCTCCGGCAATATTTCACACCCAAAAACTTTAATATGGAATAATGTAGGCACTCTCAGTGCATAAACTGTAATACAGTAACGCATGAGAAAGGGGTATTATATGAGAGAGAGAGAGAGAGAGAGAGAGAGAGAGAGAGAGAGAGAGAGAGAGAGAGAGAGAGAGAGAGAGAGAGAGAGAGAGAGAGAGAGAGAGAGAGAACAGGCCATTTTGTGTATACAACAATAAACCTATTACCTAGTATGAATGCTACGCTCATGCGTTGGGATCGTCAAGGTACTGTATTTTCCCATACAGAACAGAAATTCCGGTGATATGTTCATGTAGCTATCTAGAAATTGGTCACCCATTTTTTATTTTAGGATAGCGCTTAAGCTAGGCGATAAGGACATAAACTGGCCCATCGAATTAAATCTCTCTCTCTCTCTCTCTCTCTCTCTCTCTCTCTCTCTCTCTCTCTCTCTCTCTCTCTCTCTCTCTCTCTCTCTCTCTCTCTCTCTCTCTCATGCACACACATACTGACACACACATTAAATGAACTGAATGCAATTATTTTGAACTTGAACTTGAATTGAATGGGCATGTGCTTTAATCCTTAAGCATATTTAAACTGAAGATGCCTATATTAGATATGTTAATTGTTTTCTTCATCTGTACAGTTGATTGATTGAGTTAGTAATTACCATTACCACGAGTGCTTAATCCACTGTACTTCAAATGCGACAGCTATAAGATAAGGAGGAAATAAATCTCATAAAGAAGGTATATTTGTTTCCAACGGCAAATATATTTAAAAAATAAATTACAAGCCAAAGCAGGAAAAGGAAAAGCATTTATTTTGTTTCGAAACGAGTAGTCAGACATTTTACTCCTACTTGGAGACCACAATTTTAAATGAATAATGGCATTGATATCTTGTTTAAGCAATATATATATATATATATATATATATATATATATATATATATATATATATATATATATATATATATATATATATATATATATATATACACACACACACACACATACACTTACCGCTGATTTTGTTCATGCCAGAGGTTCTGAATACCACTTTTAAATTAAATCAATAATTTACTCAAAACTTCCTAAATTTGAATTGATTCAAAATGATATTTCAAACCGTACTTATCACATTGTTGAAAAAAAAACATTACCCCAGTAAAACAAATATAAAACTTTCATATCTTTTTATCAACTAAAGGTGTTTCTTGACCGACCTATGTCAAACCCTGACACGAATCCCGCTAGAAGTCATAAGTTTCGCCTCGGTTCCAAAGACAACTATTGTTGTAACCTGGAAAGTCCAACGTATCTAAACCTTAAATAATTTTACTCTAAATATTACAATACCACAAATTTTACAACATCCCAATTATATGTCATCTGCACAACTGCTTGACCAAGCTGAGCTAGTAGTTAATCGTATGATACACAGCTGAAATTAGGCCAAATTGTATACTCTATAACCCAATTTACACCGATCAATCATAAACCAAAACAAAGATAATAAAACGTTTTTTTTTAGCTATGCGTAAGATATGCAAGGTCTTTTGAAATAGCTAGGATAACCAGTGAAGAAAACATAGAAAATTCTTTCTCTTTAAAAATTAAATTCCTTATAATGTACGAAACTGTAAGGCGCAACCTTACGAGGACGATTCCATCACGTGAGGAAACAGTGCGTCACTGATTATATTAAAACTGAAGTATTGACTCGTTATAAAGAAAAGATCAAATGCTCGTTTCAGAGGCGTTTTAAGAACTTTGGGGGCCCTATGCACAAACTCTAACTTTAAAAGTAAGCAGAATTGCGCTTCAATCTCGCAGTCTCAGATATAGAGTATTGCATTGCATTTCCATGTCCACATGTGTCATTTTGTTAAATTTGTTAATATAGTACTAAACTGCTAACACAATCAACGCCGAAATTTCGTTTTGGGCCGTCTTTGCCCCTTCCGCCCGCTGCACGGGGCCATAGACACGTGCCTCGTGTGCCTGTGCCTTAAAACGATACTGCTCGTTTTAGTATACAATAGACTACATTTCTTTAGTTCAAATTAGCTTAGTCCATGTGAATCCGAAAATATCTTAATTTGTGTACTAAATTTTTCGCTTTCTTATTTTGATTTTTTTGTTTCCCTAAACATAATTAAATCAAGACGCTTTATACATATGCGGTTATTTATGAGTTTGACGATATAATCTGGACTATTGAAAATAAAAATATTCTTGTTTAAGTAAAATAAAATAATACTAATGACGTCTTGCAAACGTTTATAAAATGATTATTCCGCATAACCAATCACTTGTACACATCTCTGATGACGGCACAATAATCATGTTGGTGTAAGAAGAAAATTCTAAGAATAGCTCGTGGCAAACTCGCTTTGCATGGGAAATTGGTAGCCACATACCTGTAAATATCGAACACGTGATCATGCACAATGAAATTTCTAGCCCAATTCTTTTCGTCGACCATACTTAAGCCTCCAGGTAGAAATCCTCCCACTTTAATCCAAGTCTCACAGTGTAAATGCAAAATGTATGAAAATATATAATTAATTTTTATTGCGTTCATTCATCCTTCCTGCAGTTTGCACGAAAGCAAAATCGGGGAGCTGCTGTCGGGATCGAATGATATTATTGATATTTAATGGTGTCGAATATATCGCGTTCGCAAATTTTTCTCGAGATTTATTTTACCCTAAATTATAGGTGTGCATGAATAATAATAATAATAATAATAATAATAATAATAATAATAATAATAATAATAATAATAATATAATAATAATAATAATAATAATAATAATAATAATAATAATAATAATAATAATAATAATAATAATAATAATAATAGCAGTAGTAGTAGTAGTAGTAGTAGTAGTAGTAGTAGTAGTAGTAGTAGTAGTAGTAGTAGTAGTAGCAGCATTTATACTTATATATTATATGTCCCAAAAAGTTTTAATTATATGAAAAGCTGATGGAAGTTTATTACCTTGAACTTGTACTGTACATACAAGATATCATATATAATTTTGAGATTCTATTACAGCTCTAAAATCAGTTTGAATTTGTATTTTTAAAAAACCCTAACATTTAAATTGCATATGCATCAACTTTTTAAATAAATAAAAAGGTATCAGAAAACAAAACAAATAATAATAGAAATGTCTGTCGGTTACACACATGGTGTGACATATGAGATGGGGGTTGCTTTTTATTGTGTCCCTAAAGTTACTACAGCAGACATTTAATTGCAATAATTTGAAATAAAATAGCAGAGGAGAGAGAGAATGAAAGTTGGCACTCACATTATTTAATTATCATCCAACCTAAATGCATACGAGTTAGAACTGAGAGGAGAAAGAGGGCCGATATTTAATTGGTCATCTAAGCCTTAACATATATATTACATCCATTTTATATTAGGCAGATTTGTCCGCTTTTTTTCATTTTATTCTCATTTTATATGAAAAAAACGGATGAAACTTTTCTTAAACTCTTTGGAAAGCTATTAGGACGTTCATTTTACATATAATGATTGATTCTGAACTTGTTGTCAAGGTCTGTATCCAGCAATTTGGTTGAAATAAATCTTTGATGAACATGTTACTAATAAAAATTCTAGTAATAGAGTAAAATTAAGGGACATGCATTTGAAATCTGGGAGATGGATTTTTGTTTCATTACTGGACATTAGAAGTCTCTCAGTGAAGTTGTTTTTCGGTATAATTATGGGATGATATAACGGTTTGATGCCTCGTTGACTGTTGGATTTTGTTTCTTACAAAAGTCAATGAATCCTTTTTTGTTTGTTTGTTGGTGAAATTTGTTTTAAATCTATACCGGTAATAGTCCCGTAAATTTGATGTCCTGTCTCTACATAGCGTTTCGAAATTAAAACGTTATCAAACGTAGACGAACAAAAGTATACTAATTATTCTCGAAGCGCCATCCATCCGTTTTAAAATAACAGGTACAGCATAATGCAAGTAAGAAGGAAGTTACATATAACTCGTTCTTACACACAACTAACTCGTATTCACACATAACTAACTCGTCTTTACACACAGCTAACTCGTATATACACAAAACAAACTCGTACATTTAAAGGTTTCAGATTTATTGCCTCTTTGTGTTTCTGTTATTTTGGCTGTGTTTGGTTGATGTGATAGTTTCTGATGTTACTAAAAATACGTCGTTGAGCCAACGTACTACCCTGGCTCAGTTCCAAATCTGTGACATGTTTTGATGCGTAACGGTATGCTCCATTTCAAACAAAGGTCAACGTCATCTCGAGTACTTGTTTGTTCAAGTCTCTGATGAAATGCAATATCGTGCAACTCCCGATGCACTTTAACATTCAGTGAAAATGACTGAATGCTTGCTTGTGTTTTATCCAACTGATGTGAGAAGATGAGAGGCTGAACTGGAGTTCATAAATCGCAACATCATTGCGTAATGTTACTTGACGATGAACAAGAGAGAGAGAGAGAGAGAGAGAGAGAGAGAGAGAGAGAGAGAGAGAGAGAGAGAGAGAGAGAGAGAGAGAGAGAGAGAGAGAGAGAGAGAGAGAGAGAGGTGTGCAATAGCTCAAACAAGCGACCGATCCGGAGTGTATGGAAAACAAATTGGACTATCATTAATTGTTGTTGTCGTTGTTGTTGGGCGTAACGCCATTTTTCAGCACACGATAGGCTATTCATGGCGGCCAGTATTAATTGATTTCTGTTTCCGATAAAACTGCATCAAAAGCACAGGCGTAGCTGATTATTGCACAAAACAACACCTCCTTCAATATATTCTTGAGAAACGAAGAATAGAACACCACAAACTATTACAAAAGCATATTCATTTCAATGTAAACATGTAAGAATTTAGACAAATATGCGACCCTTGATACATTTTCTACTTACCTTTACAGCTTGCTTTTCAGTCACATCAATGATAAGAAAAGCTTATGATGCACGCAATTTTAACACAAAGACAGTCTCTTTCTCCGACAACCGCACGCCATCATACCAATTTTATCTCCAATAATGTTCGATTTTCTCTATCGACCAATGGATCGTCTGCAGAAGTAGCTTTGCGGTAATAGTAGCACACGCATTGGGATCGATCTGGGCAGGAAGGTCGGCACATTAAAAAAGTCCTGTGCCACAAAAAAAAAAAAAAAAAAAAAAAAAAAAAAAAAAACAAAACCCACACACAAAACAAAATTTGTTCTCTGAAGTTACGTCATAATAAAACAAATATTGTTCCCGAAGTACGCGTGATGTATTTAAAAGTTTATCACTGTTAAATTAAATTCCAAAAACCCTTGTCATTATATGTTTGCGGTAGATGGTCGCAAAATGACCTATATAGCAATGGAGATGAATCACCGAATTAATTTTATGCATATCTTCTATAAGCTGTATGCTATATTTTTATTTTCTGTTTATGTTGTAAGAATATTCTGCATCTTCACGACAACCAGTGTCTCTTTCTAAATTTGAAAGGTGCGAGACTTTTAATATAAAATACGTTACCATTCTAAATTTGTTTAAAGTTGCACCTCCAAATTTCCTCTCGGCTCCTGAGATTTTCTTAGACGAAATAATGCTTAGTATCTTAATGGTAAAAGGTTAACTTGCTGGAGGTTGCATGTCATACAACTTCCTGAAGGTCGCATGTCGCATAACTTCCTGGATGTTACATGTGGTACAACGAGAGATGCAGGCAAGCTCTGATCCAAAGGCAAGTTGTCATAAAATGATGTCGCATGATTAATGGTTTTTGCCGTGACACAAACTGAAAACAGTTACGCTCTGTCAAGTGTATTACAGATTCTGATTATGAAGTATTTCAACCCTGAGCACGGTAGGTCTTCTTTCCCTCGCCAACGATATAACACCATATAAAAACAAGAAGATAATTTACCTTTTCAACGAGAAAAATAACAATGCTTTTTTTCTTCCGGAATGTCAAAACATATTTTAATGAAGACTTAAAAGGGAATTATAGTTGTATGTCAAGCCTTACCATACTGATTTCTTTCCGTCCTTCTTTTTAATTGATGTTAAGAAAAGTTAGCTACAAGGGCAATTGACAATAAAAAAAACTTTTTTTTTTTTTACCAACATTTAACCGGGGCCCCGAGTGGCCGAGTGGTCTAAAGCGCTCTCCGTTACGGATCACTGCCATCTCACCTCTATCTGCATGGGTTCGAGTCTAAAATTCGGCGAATATGGATATGTGAGAAAGCTTGCCAGTAGCTTCTCGTGGGTCGGTGGTTCTATCCGCGGATTTTCCGGTTTCTTCCTCCACCATAAATACTGGCCGCTATGTATAGCCTATCGTGTGCTGAAAAATGGCGTTAAGCCCAACAACAACAACGAACATTCAACCACCAACTGCACTAACCACAACCCATATTGATATGATTATTATATGCCACTGAGGTTATCAAAGACTACTCCCGTCCCTATTACGGAGGAATAAATAAATAAATAAAATGATTCAGAGACAGCTATTTTGTCAATATAATTAGATTAAAATCACCAGAGCAACAAATCAAGTAATTTTATTCTGAGGCGAGGCACGGTAATGAAACCGTTGCTTGTGAGTGAATTGGGAATCGTGGATGTGGAATAACATAGACTCAATGGTTACAGTTATTCTTTCCATTGTGATGTGTAACCACGCCATCTGTTGTTATTATGACAAAAGATGGTACTGATTATATTATTCCATTCATATAGACTATTTCAATAATTGTTGATACCTCCCTTAAAGATTTACTTCAATTGATTTTACCCAAGATGCAATTTTCAGAAAGCAAAATTCTATAATGTAAGTGTATGGAGGTGGGGAACAACTGTCCCTGCGGCCCCTGAAATACGTGTCAATGGTGGGTCGGTGATGAGCATTCATTAACAGTATCCAAAATCCAATTGTTATTACATGTATGGGTTCATTTCTGAATTTAAGGTTACGCCACTCTTTATTACACAAAATCAATACAGGCACAGCATATAGAATCGTAACACACGCCAGCATTGACAAGAACTACTGTATGTGTAACAATTTCAGTCACTGGTCTATTAAAAAAAAACTAAGATGTTGTCGAATTGTACAAATTTTTATATTTTACAGTAAACTGAATAAATATTCATCATTATCATTAGAAGTAATAATAATAATAATAATAATAATAATAATAATAATAATAATAATAATAATAATAATAATAATAATAATAATAATAATAATATATTATTACATGCTGGTGATTAACACTATATTAAAATAATTATATTGTTATATTTTATTATTAATATTTCATTTGATATATCCGTTCATCATTATTTGACTTGAAATTTGTACTGTTTTATAATACTTATTATAAAATGAAAATGAATAAGAATAATAGACGATCATTGTTATTATCATCATTATAATTCTTTATTATTATTATTATTATTATTATTATTATTATTATTATTATTATTATTATTATTATTATTATTATTATTATTATTATTATTATAAAAAATAGATGATAATCATTATTATAATCATTATAGTATTATTACTATTATTTACTTTATAACGACCCGGCCGAGTCGCACCAAAGACAAAAATAGTATTGACAACTGCCTAGCTCGGCGCTCAGCGTTATGAGGTTAGTGTTAGGACTGGTAGAACTTGTGTCAGGATAAAGTTACTAGGTGGGACATGATGCTACATATCTGCGGAATGATGTCCCATTGCTAGACATCACTGTCAACTGCCACACTGCAGACATCGCAGCGATATAACTGAAAAAGAAGCAAAGATTCCGAACAGGAGAAACATTATTTCCACTTCACTCGTGAAAAATTCCTTACATCTACTAAAAATGTGTATATATCCCCTTTCGATTGGAAAGTGTGTGCGCGTGTGTGTGTGTCTGTGTGTGATTTGGATTTTTAATGTACCTTTAACAATTGTTCGGCCATATCGCTACCATGTCTGCAGTGTGGCAGTTTATAGTGATGTTTATCATTAGCATTGGTACATCATGCAGCAGACATGTATCATGCCCCACCCAGTCACATGATCCTGACACCATGCTGACCAGTCCTAATACTAACATCTTAATGCTGCGCGCCAAGCGAGGCAGCTGCTAGTGCCATTTTTATAAGTCTCTTGTATGACTCGGCAGAGGTTTGAACCGGCGACCTTCCACACCCGAGGCGGATGTTCTAACCATTTAGGCTATTGGAGTGGTGTTGCTATGTTGTTATTGGAAGGTAACAACGCTTTTTAAATGTTTTATAGGGATAATGAAATAGTTTTTTAATTGTCACAGCTGAAGCGATATCTTGCATGACGAAAATCATGACATTTACTCAGCAGGGATAGAAACACTGGTCGATATCTTAACTATAGAGTATAACATCTTTGATCCACTTTACTGATCATCGTGGGAACTAATGGTGGTGACAATATAATTTAAAAATATTAGAGAGACTGAAAGATAATTAAAGACTCCCGATGTTTCAATTTCCTTTAATTGGCTTTAGTAATTCCCTTCTATTGTTCATTTACCAAGCAGCTCTACCTATTTGCCTTTCGACCTATTCTATTATTCTCTCTCACATCAAATTACTAGTTTAAATATAAATATTTGTGCGTTGCAATAAACTCCATAACTTGAAATACCATGTTTTTCTTTCTTTTTTTTTTTTTGGTACCACTTCTCTTTGGAAATCTTGATAATGAATATTACTTTAAGAGTCTACGAAAGAATTCCGGTATGGTTTGCATCCGATCTATAATGACCACGGTCAATTGAAGCCGAATGCCAATGTATTTTGTTTTAAAAGAACAAGTACATGCGTTGTTGGTTTCTTTTTGTGGTTGACTAGCTGACTGGAAATATATGTATCTTTTTAACAATATACATATCCAGTTAGAAATCGTCTTCATATTTCCAAACCATACCCTAGTTCGGAACTTACTATAAGTATTTTCCGAGGCTCAATTAATCGTTCCGCGAAATACCAGCAATGAACTCAGTTTTAGATGTGTTTGTATTGCGCCCAACACTTATTAGATCTTGACGACATTCGCTTTTAGCTACTAAACTTGAATCGAAATTGCAATGCTTTGGCTTTGAATAAGGACTTCAAGCAGGCTTCAAGCAATTTACCGATAAACTAATTTAGTGTTAAGTCGTTGCCCTTCACAATTATAAGAAATATAATGATGAACTAATTCTGTGAAATAATGGAAACGTATTGAAAGACGCAAGAGATTCGCTTAGATTAGGCAAGAAACTCTTCCCAGTCTTCGTATTTGGCAAATAAAGATGTTGATTAACTTGTTACATGACAGCTTTTGTTTGCGTAAGAATACTTTCTATTCAAATGCGAAAGTGATATGAAAATAGAAGAAAAAATTAAGACTTTTCATTTTACATCAATACCCGTATAAGCATGTTATTTGATTTGGCTGGCATATTTCAGTTCCTAGAGCTGACGCTTTAAAGGCTCGGATCATAGCCTGGTCCAAGGCAAGTATTTTTACGAGATGTTGGGCCCCGGGTGGCCGAGTGGTCAAAACACTCGCCTTTACCGCCATCTCACTTCTGTCCGCGTGGGTTCGAGTCTCGAGCTCGGCCGATGTGTGTATGTAATAAATCTGGTAGTTCTTACCGGGGTTTACCCCTGGTTCTTCCTCAAAGTTTTACTGGCTGCCAATGAATGGCGTTAAACCCAAAAATAAAAACTTACGTGATATGACGTCGTTCAGACGGTTTTACGTGTGCCATTCTGACATCAGTCGAATTTATGCTCAAACATTCATAAGACACGTTTTATTCGAGTACCGTGTTTGAATAATTACAAATTCCTTGCTGCAGGTACATCATCCTTTTAAAACTGCATACTTGATTTATAGTTGGTATGAAGAGTCGCTGAAGAGGAAAGTGCTGACGAATATAAGTAGTTTATCGTGTTTCTGCGATTTATCCTTAAGTTACAATCTGGGACATTGGTATCGCAAAGAGAGAAGCAGTTTTTGAGCGACAACAGAGATCGGTTAAGTCTGGATTGTGTGACAAAGGAGAAAAGTCGTTATGTATGTATGTATGTATGTATGTATGTATGTATGTATGTATGTATGTATGTATGTATGTATGTATGTATGTATGTATGTATGTATGTATGTATGTATGTATGTATGTATGTATGTATGTATGTATGTATGTATGTATGTAGAGACCTAGACAAGTAATTTTTTAAAAATAAATGTTGAATATTCTCCTTTACGAAGACAATGGCATTAAATTGAAAGGTTGAAAGTCATTCGACCATCTCTACCTGTGTAAAATCTGGGGGAAAAAATCATTAAAATTACTATTCCACTCAGGCTATTACCAAATGGTACATTATGTACCAAACACAACATGAACTTAAATTTCTAAGCACAATAAACAGTGTTTCTGATAGATAAAAACGTTTTATTTAATTGTAGCCCGTGAATAAGTATATTTTACAACATAAATAATTTTGATAATTCACTATAGTGAAATACGAAAACACTGTGCATATTAGACATCAAAACATTATGACTAACAATAAGGACCCGCCATTTTCTCCGTTGCTTGAACAGGTGATAAATATGGGAAAATCTCTGACAAGAATACATTAAAATCTCGCAACATGCTTATATTTTTTTTTTCGTTTTCGTAGCTTTATAGCTACGTGTCCCTTTTTTAAAAACTTGAGCCTGGGATTTGTATTATGATAAACAGAAAGATGATCTTTGGGTTTATTTGGCCGGGATGATGATTGGTCAAGCTCTCATTAGCCTTGAAATGACCAGCTCAAGCTTTAAAAAATACAAGGCCATGTCAATGCAACAATATATAAAATCAACTGGGAAACAGCATCAAAATCAGTGGCGCCAAGGACGACTGTTGAACGGAGCAGCTGCCCCGTCCCGAGTACAACATAGCCAATGGTAAGCTGATAATCAATAGGCTGTAGGAAAAATGGATGAGTTTGACCAGCACTGTAAACACGTTTTTTAGTTTCATCATGGCAAAGAAGTGAAAGCTATTCAACTTTCCCAATCACTCACTATGGCACTCAAACTGACCAGGGTGGCTAGTTAGATTTATCTTGTATACTTAAGTCTTTTTATTTAGATTGAGTGGACCTAGACCAACAAGTTGGTCTCCGCTTTTTTCTGACAGCTGTCAGAGATAAAAAAGCGGAGACCTGCTTGTTGGTCTAGAGTGGGCCCTTCTGATTGTAGCCATGTCCCTCATACAACATGGGCAGTGTAATGTATAAAGTAATTGGTTGTAGCCATGTCCTCATATACATGGGCAAGGTCATATTTAGTCATTGATTGTAGTCCAGTCCCTCATACTATATTGGGCAGGGTAATTTATAAAGTAACTGAATCTAGCCAACATAGGCAGAATCATATATAAAGTTATTGTCTGTAGCCCAGTCCCTCATGCAACAAGAACCAGCCTGATTCTATTATTGAGAAATAAGAACCATTCATTTTGATGTTTCTAAGGGATATGGGAGCTTCTCATTATTTTGTTGTTTGGTACTTTGGCTTTAATTTTTACTATTCTTTCTCTTAATTCTAATCAGTGTAACAAAAGACAATTGCTCATTGTCAAACAGGAAGAAGATCCAGAGGCTTCTGCTTCTTTCAGCAAACATAAAACCACAAATGGGGTCCCTATGAGAAAATGTAAATCACCCAATGTACCTGATGGTGACGAGTGTTCAGTGATTTATAAAATGTTTGTTCCAAAGTCATATCAATAGGAAATTCTTAGTCTAGTCCATGAAACTCACTTGGCTGGTCATCCAGAAGTCAATAAGACTGATCATAAGATCTTGAAACTTTGTTATTTTCTGAAAAATTAAAAGTGATGCTTCTAAATAATGTAGCTCTTGTCGCACTTGTAAAATGTTAGGAAAACCCAATTAGAAGATATTCAAGGAAAATCTGCAAGCCACAACTGTACTGCATTTGAAGAACCATTTAGCAGAATATTGGTAGACTGTGTCAGTCCATTACCCAAGACTAAACCAAGCAACCAATATTTGTTGACTATATTTAGTGCATTCACAAGATTTCTAGTCAATTATTTTCAAAAATATTAAAACTAAAATTATAAAAGCCTTGATAATATTTTTACACCTTTTTCCATATCAAGTCTGATCAACTGTTAAATTTCATGTTTAGACCTTTCTAATACATCATGCATGAGTTAGGCATCATATAGCTCAACTCTTCTGTATATGTTGGTCCAGGGCTTTTGGAAAGATTTTATTACAAGTTTGATTATTTGGCCAAATTTCTTTGATACAGGAAAATATTGGGGTAAGGGTGTTAATTTGCTGTCAGAGAATCAGTTCAAGAACATTAAGTTTGTCTTCTTTTGAACCGCTTATTTTTACCTTCTGTCCGGGGACCACTTAAGTTATTAAAAGGAATTCTTCTTCTAAATTTAAATTCCAAACTTTATCTGCTTGACCATATATCTGATTTCAAATATATATTATCAAAAACATGTGAAGTAGCAAGATTTAATCTTCAATCTTTTTTAGTCAAAACTGAAATGAAGTTATGATTTCATCTCTCCCATTTCAAGATCGTGATCAGTACCAAATTAAACTGCCACACTGCAGACATCGCAGCAATGACTGAAAAATTGTTAAAGCTATGTTAAAAATTCAAATCGCACACAAAAACTCTTTGTCTACACAGGCATTCTGCCTGATTGCTGGATGAATTGTGCATGGCTTGGAACGTTATGTGAAGAGCCATCTTTTGACGAGTCCAATTATTGTAAATTCCAGTAGAAAGTGTGCTCCCCAACCAGACAGACTGTCTTGACACTGGAGGATAAGTTGGAGGGTTTTTTTTTATGTGGGTCAATATTCTAATATTCTGATCAAGATATCCTGTGAAAGGTCGTCATTGGGAGGGAAGGGCCGTTTAAAATAGGAGCATGTAAAGGCAGCAAATGTGTAACAAAGCTGCTGCTGCACTTAACAGGTCAAGTATTGGAAACTTCATCATTTATATAAACAGTTTGTTTGAAATCCTATCCGATGGATAAACAATATATTCAATGCGTTCATGAGGGACACTAGGAGATGGAAGTGTGTAAGGAATTCTATATCAAGATGGATAAATTGTTAAGATCAAATAAGATCTTCTGAAACTGGATTATAGTTTAGTTGTTTTGTAAGGCCCCATGGCTTAGGTTTATGTAAAAAAAGGAAGAATTGATTTACAGTGATCCAATAGGCAAAGTAACAATATTTATGTGACTTCATATGTATTGGAATGTGAAAATATGCATTGAACAGGTGCCGTTGTCGACAATCTTGACAATATAAACATAATTATTAAAGATTCTGTTTGTGAAAATGTTTATCAGACTAAGCACATCCAGAATGTCAAGTGAGAACAAAAAACATTGTTAAAGAAAATTTCAATCTGTCAAGAGCTACTAACAATGTACATTTTTGGCAGCATGAAATGCAGGCTTACACAAGGCTTCTCCATCTCATGTGCTCACCCCATATAACTGATACGAGCTACTAACATATAAATCTTTTTGTACAAAATAATGATAGCTTTTGGAAAAAATGTTAGAAAACATAACTGATGACATTCATAGAGGCAAATGCTATGGTCAAAATTGATAAATTTGTATAGCTTGGCAAAAATTAAGAGGCAGTAATTCTGCTGCTAGTATTGCTGATGATTTGTTGGTTTATTTGGTTTGGCTTGGGTTTTTCGGGGGGTGGGGGAAGGAATTTAATGTAAGCCCCTTGAACCACTGGCATATGAGGCCCCACCTGATTTAGTGTTAGGCATCTTCAACACCCAATTTCATTTACAGACAAGACTTCAGGTTGTTGGTTTGATCATTATGGGTCTCACATCAATTTCAGCTCAAGAAAATTAATAAATGGCAGCCAGTTTTAATGTTGAGGAAAACTTAAAGCACTTTTCAGGCACCAATAATCACCTTGGTAAAATCACTGACCTTCCACTAGTAACTGGCAACATTCTCAAATTTGAGTGGGATTTGAACATGTGTGATGACAGGCAAGTGATTGCAATACAAGTATCTTATACTACTCTGCCATGGAAGTCCCTCAGACCTTGGGTATCAGTCTTGTACAAAAGACTAGAAGTAGGAGATGGAATCTGCAATTCCTGGCCTGGACTCAAATTCCAGAATGTTATGTTTTCGACGATAGACAGTTAAATGCAATGATGTTGATTTAAAGAGTACACTGGAGAATAAATTTATTCCTAGATTTTTATCAATTTTTAAAATCTAATTTATAATGAAACATCATTTGTCATGCTATATTTCTTTTTTAAGTTTAAATTTTAAAAAAATAAAAATAAGACAAATCACTCTGACACTGAAAATATATTTTTCTTACAAGAAATAATGTAATGTAATAATAGGCAGAAATAATGTGACATCACCTCCACAGGCATTAATATTAATTATTCTACGGAAAATAATGTAACATCTATTTACCAAAACATTTAAAAATAAAGAATCACAGCACCTCACCATACATTAAAATTAATACAATTTAACTATCATTCAAATCCAAAGCAACATTCCTGCCAATAAAGAATATTTAGCAAAACAGAAATCACTGTAATAAACACATAGTCCTAAGAGACGACAATTTAGCAAGAATATTTATTTGTGATTTGTATTATAATAGGTATCCCTATTGTAAAATCTATATACATGACCATTAAATTACAACAACTACAGATAAGTCACCAAGATATTTCTTGATTTACAATATCAGAAACATAATGGCTGACAGACAAATAAAAAAAAAAAGAACAAAATATGATGGAAGATAAAGAATGAACACAAATATAAAAATGCAGTGGACTGTATGAACTACAAGGATTCAGTATAGGTTACCTTCAATCAGGTGTCATTAAAATTGCTTCTGTCTGCAACCCAATATTAAAATCACTTCTACTGCCCACTAACCTTTAGCCAGAAATTACATAAAATAATGCTTCTTTTTGTATGAGATTTTTTTCAATTAAAATACATCTGACACTGGATTAATTTTAAAAAAATGATTCAGTTGTGGGTTGACACTGGATTAATTTTCAAAAAATGATTCAGTTGTGGGTTGGCTGAATTTGAAAGTGCCTCTCCCCTCCCCCGGTGGTAAATGTTTTACTGGAGGCAGTTCTCAGAACCATCCCAATGTTCTTTTCTTTTCTCAGCTGTATCAAATTAAAAAAAAATCATTTTCCTGTGAAAAATAAGTTGGCCATTTGGTTTAGGAAAAATTGGAAACTTTCAATACTGAAACCAAAACATAATCATTAACATGTAGATAAAATGGGTAGAACAAGAGCCTTCTCCCCTATTATATCAGGCCTGGTTTTTATTTAGTTAAAAAAGGTATGTATAAAAGTAAGGTAAAAAAAATCCTTGAACATTAAATTTACTCTAGGATGAGGACAGATATATGGACAAATGGAGACAAATATGTGATCACCATATCAAATTGTCATCATGGAAGACTAGACAAAAATCTACATCAGTTAATTTGTTTTACCATGCGACCAATACTAAATATAATATCAAATATGATTCAGTAGTTCAAACATAAATGGAGAATCAGTTTGACTAAAGTTAAATTGGGATCAAACTTTAACAGCTATATTGATAATATGCTTTCAGCGTCCCCCTTCAAGTGCCGATCATTTGACATAATCCTCAATAGTACGAGTAAAAGACTCTTGACACCTAGAACTTGGTAGTCGTCATTTTCAAACAATCCATTCTGCAATATACTGAGTTCCCCGGTTTACTATTGATTTCTTATAAATTTGTCTTAAAATTTTATTTTTAGATTTTATATCAATTGGTAATAGAAAGACACATTAGTGGGTAGTGGTACCATTAGGTATCCAAGATGAATGAATTTTCTCTCTCACACACACACACACACACACTTGATATTTTAAAGATTTAAAAGACAACATTATATTTATTAGTTACAAGTGTGAACAAAAAATTTTATAACTTTTTTAAAAAATAAACACAAATCTCACCATTATAAATAGCTCTCTTGCAAGTGTTAAAATCCTAATTTGAATTTTTTTCACCAATTCCTATAAAGAAACTGAAGAAATGATTAATTTCCCTAACTAAGACAGACACACGGTACAGTTAGAATGAAACTTCAAAAGTGGGTTGAAGTTGAAATGATCAGTATTACTTTTGTATGCATTTCCTTAAAAAACTAGCATTAAAGCACCACTATAATCTAAAATGTCTGCTTTATTGAAATCACACAATAGCATCACTTGGTTAAAACAGTAACAATACGAAGAACTGTTGCAAATCACAACATTTTTTTCAGCCAGTGAGAAAGCATCTTTCACATGAATTATGAAATAATATACAATTATTTACCTGGCACCTATGTTTTGGTGAATGCAACTGACAAAAGATCATTTAAACAAAGGTTTACAATTCATTTTTATGTGATATTAGTTGCAAAATGCCACTTAACTGCAAAAGGTAATAAAAATAATCAGTGATATCATGACAGTGCAATACCATGAAAACGTCTCCTAATGGATTAATGCAATAAATAAAACCTAACAACAATATTTCAATTATAAGTTAACACATGTATGTAACTGAATGTAAATGTACGAGTTCAGTAATTTTTTAACACAGACTTGACACCCTGCACATTTAACATGTAGGAAATAAGTAACTTATGCCTTTAAAGTAGTTGGTATTGATTGGCAAAAAGTAAATTCTTTCATAATTCTTTTAACATGTGTATTCAATATTATTTATTATAAAATGATGTTTCATTTTGCATGAAATCTCACATATCATAACTGCACCATACTTTCTATACAACAATAATATCACCAGACAAGGTATCAACCGGCTCATTTTGGTAAGCTGGTTGAATTGTTTGTTTATTCTAGACTAATACTACATTAAATTTGCAAATACAATTATTAAAATTGGACATGTCATGAGGAACTTGATACATTTCATGGGGACACGCATATAAAAAGCAGCATACATTCTTTGATAATTTTACATATTTAGCAATGGATTTCAGGTCCTTGAAAACATACTTTCATTGTAAAAGTCTGATTCCAGGAAATCCTGTTAATTCTGATTACAAAAAATTCCTGCTTAAACAAGCTAGGCAAAGCAGATTCATTATGGTCTGCCACAAAACATAACTGTGTTGAAACAGTTAAATAATGCTGGCAGGTGGTTGACATTTAAAGACTGATTTGTCTTTATTGTTGATATTTCTCTATATTTAATGGAAAATTTCTTTTTCATACACCTAAAAATATTGCTTTGTGTCCCTTAATTCACACAATTAAAATTTAAACGTGTAACAACAAAATTTTCTGATAATGCTAACTTGAATTATTTAAAATCCATTATATAAAATTTTTTATCAGTCATCTCTTACTTGCATTAATCATCACAGCCTAAAAAAATTAAAACATTTCATTTTTCATATGCTTGTCTTTTGCACCAAAATATCAATGTCCTGGCTGGCAGAAGTCAGATAAAAAACAGCAAGCAGTAAGTGAATTCCAAAGTTCATTTGCTTTTATGTTTGGAATCAAGTTCTCCCTTATCAGTAAGGACAAAATGATTCTTGGCTAGGGACGTGATCCTAGTTAAGTGTGGAGGGAGAGGCAATTTGGCCATGCCACATCTGCCAAGATTACGAATTCCCTCTATTACCGATGGTCCTTCAAATTTCACCTCACATGTGAATGGAACATCAGGGTCTGCAATACCGAAATTCTTAGCATCTTTATACCTGACTCGAACCTGCAAAATATGAAATATTATAGAATGTCATTTACTTCAGAATACACATGCTTAACTTCTTTTGTAGACTCTTCTTGAACAATCAAGCCTTTTTATTTTATTTTATACAGTAGGGTAAAAAAAAGAAGATTTTGTTATATTCTCAAATGTCACTACTCATGAAATGCCATCCAGATTGCTAAGTGCCACTAAGCTTAAATGTCATTAAATGTTAAAATCGTACATAAATTTGATGTCCTATTAAAGATTTGTTTATAATTCTGGAAATGTGCTGCAAGATTTTTTCTTCTTAATCACTGCTTTTCCATTTCTTTTTTGTTGTTTCTTACAAAAATAAAATAAACATGCTTCATTGACAGGCTCCAGTCCAACATACCTATTCTACCTAACCCATGTGTACACACCAGCAAGATGCTTACGCTCCTCTTCTGACACTGGTATTCTTGTTATTCCCACTATGAAAATGAAATCATATGAACATTCTTTTGCATACCAGGGCCCAGCAATGTGGAACGAATTGCCCACTGAACTTAGACACTGTGATCTCATTCAAGAGCACCCTTAAAACCCATCATTTTCAACTACAAGAACACACTTAAAGACCTAATGTTTTCTTACCTTAAATATTTTCAAAATGTTTTCTGTTGTCTAATTTTCGTGGTGTATGTTTTTATTTTTGTAATCATATCATTATATGCTTTTAGTGTTGTCAAATGTTGCAAAGCACTTAGAGCTTCTAAAGATTAGGCGCTATACAAAGTCTTCATCTGTATTATTATTATTACCTAGAAGATGATTTTACTTTAGATCTAAAAGAAATCAGTCTTATTAGTTATTCTGTTCGTGAAAAATATTTATCAGACTATGCACATCCAGATAGGTCAATTGAGAATAACAGACATTGTTAGAGAAAATTTAATTGCTTATATGAATGTTTACATTGTTATTGTGGGTTTAATGCCATTTTTCATTGCACAATAGGCTATACATGGCAGCCAGTTTAAATTTTAGAGGAAGAAGCAGAGAAAACATCAGGCCATGTGTAGATTCCAACCATTCCTCAGTTTCTTGGACATGATCATTCAAATTATGGTAATGTTTAGTGCATGTATTTTCCTACTGAATGTGAAAATTCCATTTCCTTCTACTGTGGTTTTCTTTGCTGGATATGTACCCTTCTCTTTAGTGATTGATCAGTATTCTTTTTTAAGTTTTCTGTTCTTCCTATTGACTATTGGAATAATTTATATTTTGTGTATTATGCATTAGTGGTGTCTGTCCATGTTTTCCATGATGTTTTACTTCATTAGTCCGATCTGCCTCACATTGTTCAAATAATCTACATGTATTTACTATTTCCAAAATAGGACCTTTCTCAGGAATATTTTTGTTTCATTTAGACCACTTTATTGGCAATATCTGCATAATTACTTTCTAACCACTATATATCTGTACAGGCTGACTGGATTCTGGTTTACACCCACAAATACTATATTCAGGTCATAATCTCAGAACAGACACATCATGTGCAGATTGCTTGATTCCGGCAATGAGACTCCTCTTTGTCTACAGTACCAGATCTGCTTATTCAATGGATTCAGGATTCTCTAACTAATAATAGGATTCTGGATTTCAGGATCTAGTATACCCCTAATAGTGAACGAAGACACCTTCATTTACTTTGTAGTTCATTCTGCACAAATGCTGCAAATGACATATCAGCCCATAACACTTTAAATAGCCTTTTTATGTTTCTTTGTGCAGAAACTCCATTAATTGTTTACATTGACTACAGAATATATTGAAAGGAGTCATGATGGCGCAATATAAATCAAGTCAGCATCCTCCTCCTATTACAAATGATGTCTTATGTTTAAAATTGGGGGCCTTCATTACAGTGATATTGTTCCAGTCACTATGGTTCCTTTTCTTCATTTGGGCCACTGCCACATTTCATGCTTTCACATCTTCACTTTTGACACTAATTTTGTCAGTAATTACAAGTATTCAGCTATTATACTATGTTGTACCTGATTCTTACAGCACATATCTGGAGTATTGGCTGCTGTTTTATCATATCAATGATTAAGATTGCATAAAACCCTTGTGGCTCCACACACATACTGGACACTCATTACTACTGTACAAACTTTCCCCCAAGTTTCTGTTCCTGATTTATTTGTATGAACTATTTCAGATCTGAGTTGGTGCAGCATGCTGTGACAAGATTGCCCTGATTATGCTGTGGATAATTTGTACACGTACAATAAAGTTTTGATTGTACATATGACTTGTATTTTTTAAAATGTACTTTGAGCAGTAAACAGTGCATCCTTTTCTGGCTTGCTGATGGGCCACTGCATCTCAACCGAGGCATTGATGCAACTGTTGGCATGTACAAGTTAAACAAATTGTAAATGGTTTTAGAGCTCCAACACACAAGGAAGTTTTGCATCCACCCTAGTCCTCCTTGGTGTATTGCCAGGGGTTCCAGTTTCAATAGTGCCTCTTTGTTTCTTGTATATTGTGCCATTTAAAATAATGTCAATGTTGTGTGCTGCAGTGATACTAGTGTTCAATGTGTTTCAACATGTCCATGCCATTTCTTTCATAGCTATATGTGTGTTCAATATACAACCTCCTTGTCCAGTGGCCACCCAATTCTTACAGCCAGAATCCATTTGCACCAATGTGTGTTCAAAAGTATCCCTCAAGAAAGGCCATTCCTCTAACGTGACCAGCAGCCAGCATATTAGTACAAAAATGTTCTACTCATAAACGGCCACATTTTATTTCAAATGTATCCAAAACCAATAATTATTCATATCATGATGTAAGGTAAGTAATCAGATTGTCTCTATCGTCGATACACGTCTCCCAATATCAAGTTTCCGTTACTGAAATAAGTGCGGACTATAGTACATGTAACATGATTAATATTATATCATTGTCTATAAAAGCCGACGTTTATAAGAAATGGGCTCAACAATGTTATGACCGTGTTTTGGGATTCACACGTCTGTCTAGTTCTTCCCTCTGATGATTACAACTGGATGTAATTTTCAAGATCAAAACAGGGTCAGTATAGGCTAAAAATAGATTTTGTGCATTAACACATGCAGAGAGAAATTAACCTTGTAAAAAAAAGGGTACAAGACAATGACCGAAAAATCATGTAACAACACATATTAACATGTCATTACGTAAATGGAGATGTATTATTTTAAAAGTCAGTTACTCTACTCAACAACATAGGGTGAGGTGGGGAGGGAGACTTGCTGAACAATTTTAGGTAGAAAAGACTTGAATAAAGCAATTTTATGTTGAAAAACTTTAATGAAAAACGTCGTAACTATAAGGAGGATATTCAGCAGTAGTGGGAAAATGGAGCAAATTTAATGAGAATTATGTATGTACCAAGATTTAAATGACGTTTTTGAATGGTTTTGCAATGTGCGGGACAATAATACCCGCTCACATGTTACGCTTATGCAAAGAATAAGAACTATTAATGTATATTCAGTTGAAATAGTCTTTTTGTTATAAAAATAACGTTTTAATAATTAATGTTACATTTAAATGAAGATATTAAATAAAGATATCAAATGCATTGAAGTATGTAGCTTACTTAATACACCACTCCCTCAATAACTCGCACCATAACTCACGAACCTGTTTTTAACCATATGTCCGGCATGAATCCCAATTTTTTTCCAAGGAAAATATATTTAAAAAGTACTGAATGTTAAAAAAAATCATAAGAATTTGTAAATTCAACCTCTAATACATAGCTCATTTTATCATCAAAAATGGTGATTAATGTTTGTGAAGATAGAAATCATTGTGAAATTTGCATGTTATAATAAGATATCACATGTTAGGTTTTTTTTTGTTGAGAGAATAAACCGTCTGGTGAAAAAACTTCTGGTAAATGCTAATAGGTGGCAACAGAGAATGAAATAAACATCAATTTTATGTCTTGATATACAAAATTCTCATTCTAATCCTTTAATTTTGCTATAATGCAATCACTATAATCTGAACATATTCTCTTCTATGAAATCATGAAAAGAGTCAATCGACTGTTACATTGAAATCCTTGAGTACTTCTGAGAGAAGTATTTGTTGCATTAAAAAAATTAAATAAAAGAGACCTGTCCTGTTTTATCACTTTGAATATGTCTTCTGTATCCAATCAAGCAAGGGAGGTACAATAAAGAAATTTCAAAGGCATGTCGATAGGAGCATAACTTCTTGTGGTCACTACAGTTTTCAAAATTAATTTTATTTGACCCAATGTTGACGAAGTAAAGATCATGCTGTTGTGAAATCTTAATGATTTTGCTCAGCAGCAAATAAATCAAAGAGTAACACCAAAAATATTAACATATTTTCAAAATTTTACAATTGTCAAATGTGTCACAAACTGCAAGTATTATTGTGTTCTATTTTATGTTGTTTCAAATTTTTCAACCCATTAAATTCATGTTGATAATGATTTACTCTTGTGAATTTTTGTTTTCATTTACTTCTACAGCAGTCAAATTTATCTACTTATCCTTCGATACAATGGTACATGTGTTAAGCAAATGGAAACTGTGGAATAATGATTTTGACGATCTCAATATATGGTAAGTTATCCTGAAATTAATGTTACTCTATGAGGGAAAAATAAACAAAGTACACCGTTATTAAGAGAGAGATTTATTCACAGTTAATCTCAGTATGATTATTGAGTATTCAACATTGTAACCTGCCAACCCCCCTTTTGCCTCTACATTGATCCCTTTATTAGTTATGGTGTTTTGTTATTAGTCTCTCAATAACTTGTGCCCTCACTTATAGTGCAGTCGATGTTTTAGGACCTCTTTATGCACAAGTTATCGTGAGAGTGGTGTACGTATATTACATATACTTCTCACAAAATACTTAGACCTCCTACCTTCATGCATTGAATATATTTCAATTTGATTGTCTCCATTCTTAATTCGCTATGATGTCAACATTTGTAAGCATCCAAAACATATCACTTAAATGAAATGCCAGCAGCATTCTACTTCAATTCATATGGAGATATTTCCCTGTTGTTAATTTGTTCTTGGTTTCTTTGCAATTTCTAGAATATGAACTTCACACCAAATCCAAGTTGGCTATCAAATTTACAGTGTGGTAAAACTTGCATTATCTGTACTGGTTTGCATGGATTCATGATGTATAATCTATTCATATATGATCTTAGGACTGTGCATGTATGTATGTGTGTGTGTCTGTGTTTTACAGCTGGCGGTACTTGCATCCACTCATTTATACTTTGCACTCTAAATATGAGATATCTTGACACTGCTATTTGTTCATCAATCATTTCTGTCTTAGGTGTACTGGCTTAAAATCTATCCCTGATATCCAGCCCTGTGTAAAGTCCAATGTACAGAATGCATATCATTGGTGAGAAAAATGTTTTATAGGAATTGCATAAGAGATTGTGAATTTTGAATTCTTATTTTTTTTATCAGATACAGAAAACAAATGGGGGAGGTAAAGATCAACACTGAGTGGGTTTTCAATCAACTTTCCCTAAGACTTTAAGTTCATGTCCTTCCTCCATCCTAAACACATATAGGGATTTTTCTGCATGTGGATCTTCATCACATTTGTAGGTATACAGATGGAGAATGCAACATTGTTGATTATTTTCATGCTAATACTTTCATTGTTAACGTTTTTAATCCTCCCATTTACTGCCTTATTTCCTTTTTTTGAAAACAAAACATTACAAGATGGAGGATAGCATACTATAACAGCTTGAAAATGATGACACCTAACTTTATTGTGCTTCATTGATTAATTCATCTTCTTAACCACTGAGGATTAATTTTTAAAACTGTGCAGTTTGTCTACTTCAAGATTCTTTTCATCTTTCTCAATTATTTCTTTACCCTATTAAAAAATATAGCTTTAAGACACATCTCCAACATGAAAAACAGGTACATATATTTAGAAGGACAGCAAGATTGCATATTTAGAAGGACTGCAACATTTAGTAACAATTAGGAATGTGATAATATATCAATATATCGCTATGCATTGGTATAATACCATTTTTCAGTTTATGTTGACATAAATCTTTAATATTGGTATTTTACTCCTATATGTACCAGTGATCAATCTACAATTTCATCCCAAAGAGTCCCAGGACTTGCGTATGCTCAAACAATGAGTCCCATTCAAATTTAATGAGTACAACAATTGTGCTAATAAATGGCATATACATTGAGATACATTTTATTTATTTATAATATTCAATTATTACAACAAATTCATTATTAACCACAAGATCAACTCCTTCACTTTACTTTAGTTCATAAATTCGCCTCTCTTTCTTAGATCTTCAGGCTTGTAGTACTGACTTGTAGTCAAATGGCACAATAAGCAGTTTTATAGTTGGTGCTGAATCTCAATATTCAGCCTGTTTCTAGCTTTAACCAGGATTCTCTTCTGGGCAGAAAATTCATACTCACATCCAACAGTATGTACTGCTGAAGTTAGTGCAAAAGTGCTGCTAACTTGAGCAAGTTTGGAAAATTCTATCTGTGGCAGCGGTAAAATAAAAGCCACAGTTTAAACATCACATCTAGTTGGTACTTCTCTGACAGAAAGAACTATTTTCTTAAGGAAAGTCCACTCTAGTTTTGCCGTAACAGAGTCAATAACAGGTTCTGATGTTTTTCCTCCATACTTCTGTTAGTTTCCCATTGCACAGTTTTTGCTTCTCCATAATATGTACAAAGTCTATGTACAAAGTCTGTCAATCTCCACTTCTGTTTTTGACATCATTGATCAGTCGCATAGCAAGAATACCAAAGCTTGTAAGTAGGTCATCTGCTGGAAATCTAGATTGAATGTTTTCAACTAATGAGTTTAGTGATTTTCTCCAGGCTGGAGTTGTTCTTTGTGACCTGATGATGCTCATTAAATTTATTGTCCTTCAGGTCTTCCTGGAGCTTTTTCATGTATGGAGTTTCAAGCTATATACCTTCTGTAGCTCAGCAATACATTGATCAGTTTTCACCTTCACAAGGACCATGTTCCATCATCATGTATGTTGTAGAAATAAAATTTTCAGTAAATATCTTTTTCTTAATCCCTCCAGCTTTGTGAGCCTTGTAACTGGCTTAAGCCAGGTAAGTAAGCATGCTATTAAGAGTTCTCCATGCAGCAGTCAGGGCACTAAAGTAAGACAACCACCTCACTGAATGGAGCTCTTTATATATAAGATATAAATCATCTAAAGCTTCCTGTTTAGGATGTAGTCAAGCCTCTCGTTGACTGCTTCCCTTAAAATATTAGAAAAGATCAGCCAACATTTGCTGATGCTTTTTTAACGGTTCAATTTTTTTCTGCAGCCTGGGAGGTACACAGTGCCAACCTGTGGGCAACACTGAACATTATGCATCTGAGAATTTTCCCTTCTCAACATTGCAGCTGCTCCTTTTTCTTTGCCCATCATAGCAGATTGTCCATCTGACCCCAAACACATTTTTGCTATTGGAACATCCTTTTCTGACATTTCATTCATTATGGATGCCTCAATTCCTTTCCCACTGGTATCTAAGCATTCAACATAATGACATTCTGGAATAAAGTCTTCATTCAATGACTGAGCATACATGACCAGCCTTTTTCTGTTGGAAATGTCAGTGCTATCATCTGCAAGTAATGTTCCCACAGGAGATTTCTTAATTTTAATGGCTACAGAATTGTTAGCAAACTCTGCTAATGACTCCAGGAGCTCACTGGCAGTCAATGAAGATTCATAACTGATATTACTTTTTTTTGAGAACTTTCAAAATATTGAATTCCAATTCATATAAAAGATTCACAAAAGACTTAAATTTTTTCAATGGGATGTTTTCATCTGCCATCCATTTAATAACTTTAAGCAAGGTAGTTATAGCTTTATCTTGATCTGACATGAGCTTTGAACTAAATTTTTCAAGGTTGTTTAGTAACTCTGGGGCTTTTAGACAATTTGTGGTCAGCAAGATCGGCATGTCTGGTTAATGTAGAAATCTGAATATTTCTGTTCCTAGCAATCTTGTTCATACCAGTTACCTTTTATTGTCTGCATATCTCAATACATAAAGTCCTCATTTTTTTTGCACTGCCATTGTCATATCGTAGGCACACATATGTTTTTTAGCCACTTCAGCTGAAACTGTCACACTTTTTGGTAATTTATGCATTGCACTGGAGGCTGAGCATACGTTTGCATCCTGATGAAGAAACCAAATGCAGCTGATCAGTAGAATTTGAATCATGAAACAAATAATCCAATGTCCTTTGCTTAGAGTCAATTTTCATCATCATCTTAGGTGGCATTGGAACCAGAAACATGAGGGAACTAATAACATGCCATAATCGTATAAGGAGTAGTACCACATGACCGGTGCAAAGATAATATTTGTCTAGTGAAAAGAAAGTCCAGTTAAACTAAAAATCAGTAAACACTTTGTTACTTTAAAATTTATTGCATCCAAAGGAATGCACATATGAACAACTAATGAGTCAGTTTTTGTGCGTGCTGGACACTGGATGCTGGGTTAGATTAATCACTATTTACATGTGTTAGATTGGTAATGGAACTAATTTTATGTATTCAAAAATATAATACAGATGTAAGAAGTTTTGTTGTAACCAGTGAAGGATGTTCTTAGTATGACTGACAATAAATAACAAGTTAACCTCGATCTTGTGACTAGTAGTAAGTGAGCAGAATCACTGTGTTATGAAATGCAACCAGTTTTTATGTGTGGTGAAATTGATTGATCACTGGCAGTAAGTACTTTGCAAGTGTATTCTGGACGGATTAACTCACAAGCATCCCCCAAATGTGAATATCAGCAAGGTCCAGTTCTGTTGACCACTCTGGTGGCCTAGTGGTTAGAGTGTCTGCCTTGGATGTGGGAGGTCGCAGGTTCAAACCCTGGCTGAAAGACTTATAAAATTGGTACTAGCAGCCGCCTTGCTAAGTGCTCAGCATTAAGAGGTTAGTGTTAGGACTGATCAGCCTGGTTGTTGTTGTTATAGGGTTTAGTGCCATTTTTCAAAACAAGATAGGCTATACATGGTAGTCAGTAAAATGGTGTAGGAAGAACCCAGGAAAACCCCGAAAAAAACCACCAACCCATGAGAAGCTACTGGCAAACATTTTCACATAAACACACTGGCTGAGCCCAAGACTCAAACCCATGCAGACAGAGGTGAGATTTCAGTGATCCTTAACAGTGAGCACTTTATAGACCACTCTGCCACTTAGGGCTCCAGTCGGCTTGATCTTAAGATAATGTGACTGGGTGGAAAATGATGCTACATTTCTGTGGCATGATTAAACAGCAATATAAACTGCCACACTGCAGACATTTTAGTGATATGGTTGAAAATTATTAAAGATACATTAAAAATCTAAATCACAAGGACAGTATGAGCCACTTTCAAAAATCTCTTTTCCACCCTGACTATAAGCATAATCCTATTTCTTTTTTCAAAAGTAAGGAGAAACACAGTTGGTAGAACACTGTTTAATATAATAAAACTAACAGCAAATTAGATTGCTATCAAATTGTTCCAATACATAATTGTTGCAATACATAATGCCATACTATTATCTCTATTGCGAGATATTGCAATGACTATAGCTGGTTATAATGAATTCTGGTAGCAACACTGGCAACAATTAGGCACAGCATAAGTGAGTAACTGCCCAAGGGCATATATTGGTGACATTTAGCATAGAAAAGATCTTTGTTATATTATTCACCATACCAATAAAAAATGTGACTTCTTTATAAAATAGAACGGACCTGACCATCATATAACTACTAATGGAAAAATGGCACCTGGGCAATTACATCTTACTCCATTAGAATTTCATTTTTATCCGATACGTTACTTTTCTGACAAAATGACTCGTATGAAAATTAAGTACATCAATCTAATGGAATACTGTATGTTATGACTCACGACTGAAATTTTAATTTTTTCTAATTATTGTCTAAGTCTTATCTGCCAGATGTGTCATGAAATAATATCCTAATTAAATAGTAGAAAGCTGGCTTTCAGGTAGATCACATTCTGATCAAATACATGTCGATCTCCATGATCTTATAGATCTGTTTTACTGTCCATCATTCCATGTTCATTTGGTAACTGTATAGATGTTTCAGAACCAGGTCATCAAATCAGGAGATTTCGAAATTCTGATCAGTATATTGGCTTCTAAGTCAAAAGATATTTTTTAATTCTCATATTGTACATGTTTAAAAGGGGACTGAAAACAAATAAAGTGTATCTTTGCCATACAAATATATGCATTCTCTTCATATTATAATGAAACAGTTTTGGAACATGAGCCAGATTCTGATAGCAAATATTATCATAATTAATACAAGTCTCTCCCAGTGGTGGTCTAGGGTGAGTGACAATGTGTTGTTTGTATGGTGGCATAATAAATTTCCTTCAAACTCTTAAGTCTAGGAAACATAAATTTAACCACTGAATGGTTATCAACAACAACAAAAATATTGAAACATGCGATGCAGAATAAAAATGGATTAATTGTTCAGTCAGCCAATGCAACCTTTACCAACTGGCCTACAAAAGCCTGATATCCTATCTCACTTTTTATCAGTGTATTGAAATCACTGCTTGGGACAAGTACACTTGGCTATTTTCATGTGCATGCAGACCATTTGACAATAATCACCTTAAATTACTTGATACAAGGAATAACACCTGTCCATTTCCACCAATGGCTTTTTTATACCTCATCAAGTGCAAGATGTTGGCAGGTATTCAATCAAAATATTAAACAGATCAAACAATCAAGGGAATGGCGTCTCACATTTTATTTTATACATCAGATACTAGACCGCTTGTTAACTGCTATGACAAAGACCAGCAGAAACTTTCACTGCTCCAAGGAATTGGTGAATGTTGGGGTTTCATTGATGTGTTAGCAATAGCAATGACCTTAAGTGAGAAGATTAGCATTGTTTTTGAGACATAGGTGAAAATGTACACAATACTGCAGTTTGTGATCCAACAATTATGATGTATATATTCATGGATCAATTGTGCTTAAAAAGGTACCAACACTGACATTAAATTTCATGGCAGATGATAAACAACAAATTGAACAGTTACCATATATATATATATATATATATATATATATATATATATATATATATATATATATATATATATATATACATACATATACTAGTTCATTAGTTAACTCATACTGCGAACAACACTGACCCTTCTTATCTGCACCAGTAATCAAGTTCTATGCCATTTATTGCACATAATGTAACAACTGAAACTGGTCTGTATAGTTTGCAGTTGGACTCAACATATAAATAAGTATACATGATATATGTATAAGATAAGTTAACTGATGAGTCAGACATCTTCTGGTACTTTTGTGTTCTGTAGTTAAAATAAATGTTTAAACATGAATGTTCATTATTATTTTCCTGCTTTAATGTACATCTTGTGCAACAGATAGTTCTGAAAATTCAAACCAGAACAGCAGTGCAGCCCAAAGTTAATCAAAGACATTTCACTATGTTGAACTTGTACCACTCTTTGTTCAAACTACTCCCAAACACATTTTCAAATTGCTTCATTCAGTTTCACAACAGTTGGCAGAAAAAGCTAAAATGTTAAAATAGGAGTCAGCATAAATATGTGTTGTTGAATGAGGAACAAGAAGGAAATGCAAATGAATGAGTTATGCAATTACATGGTGAGTGGTCAACTTAGCATGGGCTGAATTGTCCAATACCTAGCATTCATGCAAATTTAATTGTCAGATATTGTTCTAAGATTGAAAGGTAATTATAATATAAATGTAAGTATCAGACTTTGTTTAAAGTCGTATTATCCAGACCTGTTATGTATGTATGTATGTATGTATGTATGTATGTATGTATGTATGTATGTATGTATGTATGTATGTATGTATGTATGTATGTATGTATGTATGCATGCATGCATGCATGTTGCATGTATGTATGATCAGTGTCCCCATTATCCTAGTAGCAAATGTAGCATATACTACAGGCCCCACACTTTCAAGGGCCCCATGTTAATGCTTTCAAGCTATCAATTACCTACATGTAAATAATACTATTACTGAAATGTAAGACATATTTGTCATATTATCTGGCTGTATAGCAAATGAAATCATACAATTACTTTACGGAACAAGTTAAAAATTTATGTGTTTTTAAATGTTTTTTTAGGGCCTCTTTATAACATATGCTACAGGTCCTGCACTAGCTTAATCAGGCACTGCATGCATGCATGCATGTATGTATGTATGTATGTATGTATGTATGTATGTATGTATGTATGTATGTATGTATGTATGTATGTATGTATGTATGTATGTATGTATGTATTCTTACTTTGAAATCTAGTTTCTCAAGCACTGGTTGTGTATTGGTCCCAAACACTTTATCTAACATCTCCTTCCTCCGTTTTTTCATTCCCTCATTCTCACATGTGATGTTTGGATCCAATTCTTCTTCACTTTCATCAACTGCTGTAACATATGTTACTATGATAGTTCATGTACACAACCATATATTGGAAAAGTTGTTCTTTTTTTCTTTTTCTGATTCAAGACCTAGTTGCATAAAATCACCAAAACATTAGTCTATTCCAATTTTTCCTTTGTTACAAAAAAATGCACTGAAACGCTTTAGTAAGTACATTTTCTTGATCTGAGCAAGCAGACTATGGCATAGATGGACCTAAAATCCTAATAAAGTACTGTGGGATAGACATGAACATAGAAATTAGGAAAATTTATGTTATAATTTATAAAATGCAGGGCTGATTTAGAAAATAATTTTTTTTTCATAAAGGTGCACACTGTACAGTAGCACTATCCTTTTTCTAAACAATTTTATTTATATTTAATATTTTTTAATACCTTGATAATTTTAGAATTTTAATGATTTCTGTAATTTTTAGCATATTTACTAAGTTGCCTCCCCAAAAATAAACTAAGTTGCTTTTCAATTTCCAGTGTTTCTGCAAATGTATGTATCTACTTACATAGGAAAAAAAAGTTTCAAAAAGTTAACTGGCAAAAATATCAGTGGCAGCAGATTCCTTTGACAAGGTGCTACTTAGTAGGAAGGCCATTATCTTAAGTCGGCCTTTTAAATAACTAAAAAAAAAACAAACAACTTTAACACTGAGGTTAATAAAGATTTCAACAATAAGGATGAAGGGATTAAATTAGCCTAGTTTAGTCATCCAAAAATTATGTCAACATTTTTGCAACAAATAATATTTTCAGAAATATATTTTTGCCAAAATGTCACATTATATTTAAACATTAATTCATTTTTACCTTACTTACATGATACATTAACTGTATTGTGAAAAATAAATGATGCTAAAATATTATGATTTACTGTAATTGTGTCTTAATACTCACTGTGATCAGTTTCTACTGTTAAGCAGCTGAAAGCAAATTGTAGCATGGGAGAAAGTTCTTTTACCAGAAACACAGTTGGAATATTGTTGACCTTACAAAGGCTGCTATGATAATCTTATTGATCAAATTGCCTAATTAGAACTATTTAACACTGGAGTTACAGGAATGACACTATCATCAAAATGCAATGTAAACTGATCCACAAAACAATTACAAGAGCAAAAATTTGCCTCTGCTACATTTTCTCCATCCCAATTAATCATATTTGCTAGATAACTGCAAATTAATCCAATAACATCTGCCCACATAATGAAATTAAAATGAATCAATATTGTCTTTACCCTTCAAGAGTCTCTATCATGTCATACAAATTCAGTTAAAAAGCTATATAACACCTTTGCAATGCTAATGTAGGTCAAAATATGTGATGTAATTTGATAAAAACATTGTGAAATTCCAGCTCATTTAACAGTAAGCTTGAGACATTAAACAGAACTATTCTACTGGTTTCATAAATGTCATATGGAAGTCAGGTCCAGCTGCAAACAAAAAGACCATGATGAGCAGTTGAATAACGCACTGGCAGACCAGGGTCTATGCTGTTTGTTTTAGTGACTACTCCTAACAAACTGCATAGACCCAGATCTGCCTTGACATTATGCAACTGCAGATCTGGGTCTGTGCAGTTTGCATTTGGACTCAACTTATAAGTGAGTATATACCAGAGGTGCACAATATGTCGATTGCGACGGCAGTGTGAGTAAAAAAAATAGACATCAGCCTATATATGTTTTGCATTTTTTGTGGCTTGGTTATTTTATAAGTAGCTCGCATGCTACGAACCCACGACCTCCCACATCCGAGGAGGATGCTCTACCACTAGGCAACCAGAAAGGTTTAATAAGTGAAGCCAAAATATCTGTCACAGTTCAGATTTGTATTACTTTTTGAGATTTGTATGAGCTGACATTCATTACCTTTTCTTTTCCTTGGTAGGATCTCTGACAAAGGTCTCCTCTGTACTTGTTCATACCTGAATTTGCTGAAGTCACCCTACAGTTGAAAATAAGTAAATCTCAATTGCTTATGCTTTTTCTATGATGAATAATACACTACACAAATCTGTAAATTAGTGCTGTTAAGGTATAGTTTACATCTACATATCAAAATATTTACCACTTGGAAGTTGGATATATGTTATGTTATGTTATGGCAGTTATTAAACACTTTCTTTAATTTATGACAAAGAGGGTTAGCTTAGAAAAAATTATTTCCCAGTCAAGTTTATGAAATGAACTTGTATTAATGAGATGATGGCTATGAAACCTGACATCATATGCATTTCCATAAATAATACACCTGCTCATTAAGGAAAAAATTAAGTTTCCTTCTCTTATATATAAGATCATAGTGACCTCTAACAGTCTACCTTTGGCATGGCTAGCAAAAATTGTCAAACCAATTGTTTACAAGTCCAGCTACTTCTTGCAACAGTAGGCTTTCCAAAGATTTTCATTAACAAGCCAAAAACTTATTAAATTCCACTCTTTCTGAAAGCTATTCATAATGCATAACTTATCAAAATCAATGGCATTCATTTCTGTCACTAAAGTGGGAATAAATACTGATAACATCCATGCCACTTTTATCAATTAACACATGTTGACTGAGAGAAGGGGAGTGGGTGTTACCAATAGTTTTTTGCTTTTTACTGAAAGAAATCAGTACTTTTGATAAAAATCCTCTCTGACAAGTTAGTTGACCTTAATTTATATTATAAAAACTGATGACAAGTCAGAAATTAGAATTTTTAAATTTTTCATCATTTGACCTTTTATTTACACTATAAAAACTAAAGACAGAGTCAAAGATTAAAATTTGTTAAATTTCATGATGTGCTGATGTTATAAATTAATTCAAAGAGGAATGTTTAAGAATGTTATCCAGGTGTCATTTAATAATATATGTGATTAGTTTTTAATGTAGCCAATTTTTGGTATATTCCAAACTTAACTTTTTGTGCAATACATTCCTTTTTCCTTGGTGGTGAAGACATTTTTAATATCAAGGCTGAACAGCAATTCAAATCAGTGCAAGTGGCGCTTGCACTGAGCAAAATTCCGGTTAGGCTCCAGTTTCTCTCAAAAGCATTTGTAAAAGTACTCTTTTACATATAGATTAAAATATGCTAAATTGCTTGCTTTCAGGCCAACTGTATCAATCGGCTATAGTTCTACTAATATCGCAACCAGCAATACTGGACCATTTCGGCAATTGCCAATATCATGACTAGCGCTTAACGGGAAATCATTTATTTTATTAAAGATTTAATATAATTGAGAAAAAGAAAATTCATGATTTTCTTTTGCATGCAGCGTGAATCGCTGAAAAAGTCGTAAAATTCATGCCAAAAACGTGAGGGTTGACAGCTATGAATGAGGCAGCTAATTAGTACCATATTTATAACTCTTTGGTATGACTTGGCTGGGGTTCAAACCCTCGACATCCTGCATCTAAGTTGGATGTTCTAATCACTAGAGCTGTCATTTCATAATATTGCTGAAATGAATTTTTGATTTGAATTTATTTGAACATTTGCAGCCTGTATTGGGTTCAACTTCATATATTTGATGTGTTGTCAACATGAAATATTTAAGACCGTATAAGCAATATTTATTTATCAAAACCTTGAGAGGTAACAGGTTAAGAGATAAATATAATTAGCTCAAGTATTAAACAATAGTCAGCATTTTCCAGAAAAACTCCACCAAAATGGACAGCCACACTATTTTTGTCATGCCAAAGATTGTCTGTTGTAAAAACTGAAGGACTCTCACAAAATTTTAGGCAGAAGGTTTCGTTTTCAAAGATTTTCAAAGTCTTGAAAAAGTCATTCACATACTTTCAAGTCTTCAATGACCTGTGTGAACTCTGGAGGATGAAACAAACTATGCCATTTCTTTGTAGGAGACTTTTCTTCATGGCTTAAAGAAGCATAGGCAACAATCTAAATATTTATGTAGTTAATTTGTTACATGTTTAATTGCAACTTTTAAACCTTGCCAACCCTGACAAGTCCGTCTTAGTAAGGCAGTTGAATTTTTTCTGTAAGATTGACTAATTTTCATGTAACAAAACATCAATAACTGCTGCTGTAAAGCTGGAAAACATAATTAAAAGTTTGATGCAGTGATGACAAACATTATGGTCAACTAAAAAGTTTGTAAAGTATGCATAGACTTTATTTACCACTAATACAGTTGCACAAACTTTAGTTCCGAACCTTATGCAACTCAATGGCTTGTTGACATCTCTCATCTTGATGTAATTCTTGGAATTTCTTTTTCCATTTCACATGATTACAGCAATAATTATCTCCTGCCACAAGACACTCAAATTGGCATGTGATGCCCAATAAACTTAATTGTGTAATTTCCAGCTTTTATTCACAAGAAACTGAATATTCTATTTTATTCTTCTCTGTCGATTATTAACACCTTTTTAGAGGTATATTTTCCTGGTCATCTTAAACGTGCATTGCTTTCTGGACAACATTTTTAAAAAAATTCTATAATCAACAGTTTGATCATGCAGATGCTTGGCATGAACAAATTGGTGCAGTTTAAAGCATCAGGCGTGCTGCTGTAAAGTTAGGTTACCTGACTAATTTCATTAGTTCTAATATGAAACTAGGATCTAAATCAAACATGGATGAACCTATTATCCAGATTTTTTGGAAAACTTTTTTTTTCTGTAGTTTTTGCTAGCATGTCATAAATCCATATTTTATGGTAATTTTCATAAGACTTATGCCAAAATCGTAAGGGTTGGCAGGTCTGTAATAGTTCTAACACTGTATTATTGCTTTCCCTGAGAGGCCTATTTCTCTTTAATGCCCAAAGTATGTATATACCCACTTTTAAGTTAAGTCCAAATGCAAACTGCAATTTACGCAAATCTGCCACTGCATAATGTGCCAGCAGATCTGGGTCTATGCAGTTTGTCGGGAATATTCATTAGAACAAACACCAATGACCCTGATCTGACAGCAAACTATACAACACAATATCAGGGTCTATATTGTTTGCAGTTGGACTTAACTTATAAGCCACTGCATAATGTGCCAGCAGATCTGGGTCTATGCAGTTTGTCAGGAATATTCAGTGGAACAAACACCATGGACCCAGATCTGACAGCAAACTATACGACACAATATCACGGTCTATATATTGTCTGCAGTTGGACTCAACTTACAAGGAAGTATATATAGTACATTACAGTTGGTTGGGCATGGTGAAGGTGTACAATATGGTGCTGAAAAGGAGTCCTAACAATTGCCATGTATAGGATCGCAGAGATGATGCAAATGCTTTTTCTGTAAAAATAAATCCCAGGAGTCAGATATTCAGAATTCAAGAATCTATCTTGTGATGTACAAATTTAATTAATTCATTAAAAGACACAGTCCAATCTAAATGAGAACACCTACCTGACACCATCTATTTAGAGCCAGCTCCTTCAAGGAATCCACTTGACGTCCTGTCAACTTCATTTCTAACAGTTTCTTACAGTTGAAGCAATTCAGCAGGGCCTACAACATACATGCATATCATGTAAAGCAAATAAATTTTTTAAAAAATGCTAGGTAGGCAAAAATTTAAAAATGGACTTACTTGACAATATTACCTAACTATAGGCATACCTTCAAAATTTGAAAGTAAGCCATTCGTGACAACCTACCACATAAAAAGGCCAACCAGTTCCAACAACCTTTCCCTAAAAGTAAGCAATCTTGAAATATGCCACCTAGTTTGATGCACATCTTCAGTGCTCTGTGTACCGATCAAACTTCAGTTACCAGAAGGTGACTTAAAAATATATTTTATTGACCATTTTAAATTTTAGTTTGCCAAGTACTAACATTTTAATGATCTTATATGTTTATGTCAGAAATCTACCTTAATGGTAAAGAGTAATTGTAAATTGCAAAATAATAGTACACCTAGATCTGTCAGACTGAAATATTAACAGAAACTAATCTCTAGCCTGTCTTTTAAACTTCTTATTTGGTCTTCTCTATACCAACTCTCTATATGCTGCCTGACTGCAAATTCAGTATACTAATACAAACCTTAGCCATATCTGCATTAACTACTGTCCTCATTTTTCTGGTTCTATACCATTAGGTGAGGATGACTGAAGAGGTCAAACGTTAGAAATGTAAACAAACTGCCGGTTGTGACTAATCCTAGCAACCATCGGTACTGGTTGTAGGCTTGATACTTAAGTCAACATAAATAAATATTAAGTGCAGAGCGAAGATAACCTGCTTAACACCTTTCTGATATGTAGCTTTAACAATGTTTCAGTCATATCGCTATATGTCTGCAGTGTGACAGTTTATAGTGATATCTAGCACTGGGGCATCATGCTTCAGATATATGGCATGATGTCCCACCCAGTCACATTATCCTGACACTAGGACGACCAGTCCTAATGATAAGTACCAAGCAAGGCAGATGTTAGTACCATTTTTTAAAGTCTTTGATATGACTGAGCTGGGGTCAAACCCACGACCTCTCGCATCGGAGGCAAATGCTCTAACTACTAGGCCACCAGAGCAGTCCATCTGCCATATGTAGTATATACTTGTAATAATATAATTTAAGTTATTTTTTATTTTGCTGCATTTATGAATCTAAAGGTTGTCAAAGGAAAATTAGTTGACCATTTTCACTCAGCAATTCTGAATTATACAAACTGATGAAACTGAACACATTAGACTTGTCACTTATTAGCTGTGAGTCAGACATCAAGATACCATAATGTAGGAATCAGCAGTCTTGCATTAGAAATAGCATTGTCTAAATTAAATTTCACATTCACCTTCCACCAACTTTTAGGGCAAAAAATGAGATTTACACGTCATTAAATGAGATTTACACGTCATTAAAAACTGTTATATCATTTTCTAGCTACCACATTACAATTTTTTAGGCTGCTTGAGGGGAACAATTTGACAATTTCACTTGGCAAGTCTTAATATTTAGCTGCAAATCTCACCACTTTACATCAAGCTTGGAATGCTGTGCTACACTTTCTTTCTAGGAAAAAATTAAAAACATATTGAATGTGTAAAGTTCTAAATATCAAAATGAATCTCTATGTTACTTATCTAACATGTCTCCCTAGTTTGGTTGGGACAACTTGAATGATTTAAATTATGGTCCAGAAACAAAAAAAAGTGTACAGATGATTTAAGGGTTAACATAGTGATAGCTACCTATAATATCCCTCTATATTACTTATGATCGAGGTGGAATACAAAAATGTCATTTAGGGAAAACATTATTTCAATTCAAGTTTTATAGCAAATATGAATCCTGTGAAAAATGGTACCACAAAAGGAAATATGAATTCACTAGTATTGACAAAGCTCTCCCTTTCAGTGAAGAATAATCCAGAGAGATCTGCCAAAGTAGGCAGTCGTGCTATAAGATGTGTGCTAAAGATTGTTCACCCTGGAAGAAATGTAAACTTCCCACATGAGCTAGGGATAATGGAAAACAATCTTTCAAAGTAATTCTAAGGAAATCTGAATCTGAATGACATCCATATTACAAAGTAGGTCTCCTGTCTAGAGAAAATTGTTTGGTGTTGGCAATTTCATCCTGACTTGCACAAATGTGTCAAAATTAGGCTTCTTTTTTTCAGTCCAATATTTCAACCCGATTTGGACAAATGTCAAAGTTATCCTAATCACACAGATTAAGTGATGCTGTTTTTACAAACTGATATCAATCTTGCAAGAAAAAATACAAAACATGACCTAGGATCTGACCATGTATATGGCATTTTTTGGACTATGAAGAAACTGGTTACAAAATTAAGCCTTCTTTTAGAACACTGTTAAGTACATAGAAAATCGGAATCATTTGAAAGCTTAGTCTGTTTCTTATGCCAATGCATACTGGTCTAAGATAAACTGGTGTTACTGGTAATGGAAAATGGCCATTACCCTATGATGCATTTTACCATGCGAGTTAAATATGTTGAAATGAAAATTAAAGTGTCCAAAATTTCATATTTTGTACTCCTCATGCATATTTCATGTACAAATGGTAAATTAATAAAGAAATTTACTGATTTAATCACAACAAAAGAAAATAATCAATCTTTGTTTACCTTACTTTTCTTGGAATTCTTGATTCTTATCCTAAATGGCAAATTGAAGAGAGTAAGGAAAATGATGCTTAATTTCTTTCTAAATATATCTAAGAAAATCTGATTGGAAATGATTTGTTTTACTATGTGGTTACATGTCTACAGGAAGTTGCTTCAGATTAGCTATTTAATCTTGATATGTGTAGAGGACAAAAATTTCACTTTTTCTCTATTGTATTTTAATTAAACATTACAGCCTCTTTGCTGGATTTTTGGTTAAATTTCAGACTAATTCAAATTATTGTGAATCTTAATTCTGCTTTTGTAATACTTTGAATACATTTGATCTTACAAAAGGAAATCCAAACTATGAACCCGAAATCTATTATCAATTATTTTGCTTTATTCTGACAACCCAAGTTCCCCCCACCAAACAAAAAAAACCCAACAAGTCTCAAAATTTCTGGGTTGTTTTCAGTTGAACTTAAAATACACTGAAAAAGGATATTACTTAACTTTGCTGAAAAGTTTAGTCTTTGTTTTTTTACATTGCTAATACTTTCATACAAGTCTGATAAACTGGTGGCTTCACTGCCAAAGGAAACAAGGTACTAACCCATTAATTAAGAAGTTATCATGTGGGGTGAATCTATTTAATTGAGTATAGGGTATGAAGATAAACTTTTTTTGACTCCAAATTTAATCAGAGAATTGGTAAAAGATACTGATTTGATCACATGGAAAATCTACAAAAGCAATTATTCCAAAATTCACATTTATAGCAATTTGTCAAAGCATGCTTTTCAAATACATTTTATTAATTAAACACATGTATTACAATAATCAAGCACTATAGTAATGTGGAACTTAAAAAAGTTACATTTATCTGATACAACCTGCTAACACATGCAAGGCAAGAAAGATATTTGCAACAAATCCAAAAGACAATAATCCAAAACATCTACTATATAGATAATGCAGGACATGTTGTTCTGCCCATAGAGTTGCTACAATGTACCCCAAATGTAAGTGAAAATAATAAATAAAAACACTGATGTCAATGGCAGAAAATGAGACCTTGGTCTTTTTTATTTATTTATACTGGTAATGTTGTCAAATGTTGGCAGTTTATTATACAAAGATTTCACAAAGCTGATATATTGAACACAGAAGAAAGATGTCAGTCTGAGTGTGCACTATAGTTCAGATGCTTTATGAATGCAGTGCCTGGACCTATGTTCACAAAATTCCAATATACACTCATTCTCAGTTTTCAGCACTCTCTGACCTGTGTTGCGGTACTGTATTTCTGATCTATGCACAAGTATATCTGTTAGTCCTTACCACTAAACAATTCAAGATCATTATATAGTTCAAAATTCACATCCTCTGAAGAAGCTTTTTTGACCTTTTGTCCCTTTCCAGTGATGCAAATGTGTTGCTCTGTTGCCAACTACTTTGCTTTGCAGATGAATATATTGCTCAATTACCAACAATGCTGCCCTCTTGCCAACTATGTTGTTAATTTCCAGCCATGTTAACCAACTATAAAGCTATAATGCCAATTTTGATGCCATTTTGCTAGCAATGCTACCCTACAGCCAGCCCCATGGCTTTAGTAAACTGCCTGTAAGTTAGACACTACAACATTGCAGGATCACTTTGTCTGCACACAGCATATGCATCCTATAATCACTATTTAAAAAACCATATCCATGACTCAATTAAAAGATACATCATGAAATATGTGCATATTGCTGTTAATGACCTACAACGAGATGCATCTATTACTCGATTACTAAAAAAATTAAAACTATATGTAACACAGTATGCATCAACTAAATCAACTGCACATCATCGATCCACTACATAATTTATTTTCTTGCTTTATTCTGTCACCCGGTCTTATGAGTCCAACTAGGTCAAAAAGTCACATCATTTAGAAGCAAAACTGGGGTAGCACATACCCTTACCCATTTCTTGCTTAATCAAAAACATTTAACAGCATCATTATCAAGGCATTTGCATTGTGGATTACTTAATTTCTGCAACATGTAGTAAATTTTCAAGAATATGTGCTGAATCAGCTATTGTATAGTGAGACTACAGCAGTTTTCTACAATTTCCCTGTCCACTAAAATAGCCACTGTACAGGTGAGTTTTTATAGTTGACAAGGAAAATAGCAAACTGCAATATTCTGACTTGATAGCAACTGTTTCAAACTATATAATACTGGAAAAGTGAATATCAACTGAACTGTTGAAACCCATGACCTGGGCACCTGTTTCTTATCATCCCTTCCAGTTGTGAGCTCTGTGCTGTACTTCTGTAATAGGATTCAAATTTTAATTAAAAGAATTATTTACTTTTGAAAACAAGCTTCTAAATACCTAATACCTGAGCTGGGTGATTTTATACCTGAAAAAGGAACTCTTTGATGGATGCTTTGAGACCTGTCATGAGAATAAGGGGTGTGTGCAGATAATGGATGAGGTATACACTTCTGGGCGCCTGGTATTTCTGGTTCCTTTGTTGTGGAATGTACAACTTCATCCATACTGCCCCATTGTGCAATACAGTGGACACACTGGATTTCTGAAATGTTAATTTCTCCAAATCTATATGTGTGTGTATATATATATATATATATATATATATATATATATATATATATATATATATATATATATATATAGACACACACACAAATTAATGATTCATATTGGTACAAATTGATTCATTAGTTAAACTGGTTATGCAACTATCTTTGTTTTTTCAAAACATTAAATGGTATTGAAAAATGACACAGTCATCAAACAAATATGTGGTTTAGTACTACCTAATGATTACCATTATAAAAATACTTGACTAGATTGTTTGCTCCAAAAACATGCAAGGAGCACTGTTTCAAGTCTCTGCTTTCACTTTGGCTTTAAACACAAGGAGGAATGTGAAATGTATCAATTATAAGATGGTCAAATGTATCAATTGTTAGACAGTGAAATGCGATCATCACTGGATGGTGAAATGTATCATCATTAGATGGTTAAACATATCAATCTTTAAATGGTGAAATATGCCTATCATTATCAAGGTGATGTAGCTACTTCAAGAGCATAAGACATTCTGGAGGCTCTAACAATTTCACAATATTCATTTTTCAGTACCACCCATCTGTAAAAGATAATAATTATTTATTGTCTAGCTCCAAACTCTCTTCTCTGATTTGACTTTATATAATAAAATCCTTCTAATGTTTCTTCAAAACTAAAAAGAAACAATGCAGGCAAAAATATACACAAAAGTTCAGCAAATCAAGTGGACATTTAGTATTACATGACTTTTTAAAAGGTGACTTATGTAAGAGTAAGCATCAATACTTCTTGCCATATACTCACATGTATCACAATATATTATAGTACAATTTTAACTGGAAATACTCACCCTTACAAAACATGTTACAGAGCTCTAGATAAGACTGTACCTGGCTTGGACTAATTGTAGATTTTTCTTTATACAGAGGAGTATATTGTGAACAACACACTGTAAGAAAACTTGATATCACCCTGAGTCTTAATCATGCCATTTGCAATGCATCAGATTCCTTAATGATAAGTCCAGTTCTATGCATATTTGATGAAATGGCTCTGAGCAAGTGTTCCAACTGTGATCAAACACTATCATTTCAAACATTCATGAAACATCAGAAGCTTGTCCAGATTGCATTGTTTATATTGATCAAATGCAGCAGCATAAAAATGGAGTCCTTAAGGCAGAAGTAATATGATAAACACTACAGACTATGCAAAAATCAGAATTCATAATTTTAATGCATTACAAATTTTGTGTATGCAGTTTTGGTTCGTTTGTGCATGTATATAGATATGCAAATATTGTTTATCATTGCAATGTGACTCTCAAAACCCTCTAACAAGTTTTTGGTTTTGTTTTTTTTAACAGAATTTTACCTTTAAATTTTTATCTTGTGGGACTACACATATGTTTATTTGGACAGGTTTATCTTTGTAAAGATTTTTTTTAAAAAAGTTGTGTTACATTTTTATAACTTTACACTATACAGCCAGAATTGTCATAATTTGTGATTAATACAAACACAAACACTACATACATCAATATGTACATAAGTACATACATACATAGACAGTGCCATTAGTGCCAGTGTTTACAAAACTATACTATGTCATGTCAAGACATCAAAATTGGTTATGTGGATTTCTTTGCAATGGACATTTTAATGTTTAAATGAGTTCAGTTCCAATTAATAAGACACTAGTGGTTTTAATTTGTTAAAAAATTGCCAATTTTCTGAAATCATAATAAAGATTATTACCAGTATTTGGGTCCCATCTCTGTATTTGAAAATTCCTTGAAAGACAAGTGTATAAAATATCTTAAGGAAGATAATAATGAGATTAATCTACACACAATACAGTCACAATGGAACACTGACAGGACATGACACTCCATCTTCTGAGGATCCTGGAGGAAAAAAAAATCTTCCAAAAACTCATTGTACCTTGAGCATGTAATTATGTGCTTAATAAAGAAAGGCAAGTCCTGCTGACTGGAAGAAGTCATGTATTTTCTGAGGAAATCAAGAACTTTGGAGGAATATGATTAATATTCAGTAGGTAAGAACAATCATATCCTATCACAGTATAAAAGTATCAACCTTACATAAATAGCATACCAAACTTTCCTAAAATAATGCTCCTACTACCCAAGCCAGAGCTGTTCTAACTATCAACGTATGCAATCCAATTTCTACACTTCATTTTGACATCATATTGCTGTTTACAAAGTGTTAAGCAAGAAACACTTGGATTTGGCTCAGAGAGCATTTCAGCAGCTTCAAAAAATATTTGATTTAATTGACTGGACCAACACTAACATAACAGTGTATAAACATTAGACCCCAGTAATATCCTAAAGTTTCGGTTCACTTAGATACAGCAACTAATGTAGAAGAATTGTGACTTTTAAAAACAATGCAAAACTTTTAACACCATTCATGATGATGCTTGAGCAGGTGAGATAAGAACTTCAGGTACAGCAAAAAACATTAAACCTACAGTGATGTTATTAACGAGTTTCACTTGAATGCAGCAAGTGATGTGGAAGATATGCCTTTCATAAACCATGAAAAAGTTCTGATGTTGCCACTTCATCTCACCATTATTTCCAGATGAGACAATAATTACTTTAAGTGAATGTTAATTAAAATTTTATCTAAATGGCTTGACACTTACTGGATCAAAACACAGCCTTAGATGCTTTCCCAGCTTTTGCTTCAACTGGACAGGATCAAATGCTTCATCTTCATCTAAAAACAAGAGAATGAAAAGTGGAAATAATTTCATTTATGGTGATCTCACAGGAACAAAATATGTCGATTTATCTTAGACAAATAGATAACTTAAAGTTGTAAAATTTGATCACCCAACATACCTAGGATATTTTTGAACTACTAGAATGTAATTATGTATTGTATATCAAAGTTGACTGTAGAAAAGATAAAGCAGCTTTTCACATGGTTGCTAGAGGTTAAACTGGTGCTAAGCCACTAAAAATTTAAAAATATAAATAACCGAAAGAACATTGATATACTTATTTTATTCAAAATTAGTTCAGAGTAAGATGTTAATAATAGACATCACACCTGTATGCTATGACAGCCACCCTGATGCTGTGGAAGCAATTCCAGGCACATTTTCAGTTGAGCTTATCCTCACAAGAATTCCTAACAGGGTTCAGTCAAAATAGGCTCATCTGTTGTGGCAAAGAAAATAAATTAAATTTCCATGTGGTTGCTATGAAAAACACCCTGTAAATAATTTTTATGGTGCATGTCCTAAGAAACATTCCTACCAGGTTTGATGAAAACTGGCTCAGCTGTTTCAGATAAGTTGATAAAAAAAATAAAATTAAGGATGACTTAAGTATGCATTACTATACCATAAGCTGAAAAAACCATCAACCAAGTGTGAAATAAAAAAAGCCATATTTCATCAAGTTTCATCAAAGCTCAAGTATGTACAGTCGAACCCACTTATCTCGACCTCGGTTACCTCACCAACCCTATTAAGTCTACTTTTTTGAAGTGGAACCGCCAAAATTCTCTCTTTGTCTTAGCATTTTCTCATCGGTTATGTTGATTCTTTTATGTCGCTGAACCTAATATCTCGAGCGCAAAAGAGGGCCAAATTTGCCAATTAACGTCGGTTATCTCAATCCCCATGACCAATCGCCGGCAATTTTTTTCTTCTTATTGGTGACAAATTCCTTATCAGTTACGATGTTTTTTCGAGTCTTTTCAACATAAAATTGTTTTATTCACGTGTTTTCTACCTAAAATTGTTCAACAAGCCCTTCCCCCTTGTTGTAGACTAAAATAAAACTTAGATATAAATCGTCTCTGTTTACATGATGACATGTTAATGTTTGGTAATGATTTATTCGGATGTTGTTAACTGTATGCTATTTAATTATGCAGATGAAACATTTGTTGAGTAGATGAAATGCTTTCATAAAAAAGCAACACGTGTGTTGTCACCTGATTTTTCGGTCTTTGTCTGGTACCCTGCCTTGTTCTATTTTTAGCCAATGCTGACCTTGTGATCTTGACAATTTTGTCCTGTTATAATCATCATAGTTGCAACTACAAGACTGATATAGACATTTTTTTCTTCTGTATTTAAACAAGATGCCATGTGTTTTTAAAGTCAGCGATTGTCATGTGATTCATGAATCACAGTCTAGTACCCTAATTTTTTACATTTATTGACACTAAGTGAGAGAAGATACATATGCAGATTTGACCTGAACAATAACACCTCGTGGCCATTAGGATTTGTAAACTTGACAATTATTGTTAATAGTAATAGCCACTAATTATGGAAGTGAACAAGCTCAATGTCTTACAAAAGGGAAGCCATAAAGGCTATCAAAATATTTTCCCCCTGACTTCTGTATTGTACATCAATACTGCCACTTCTCCGATGTTACTACTATTAATAAGTGTAATCTTAACGATTATCAGCGGTTAAACCAGACATGATAAAATGCAATAAGGATAATCGGATTACATATACTTACCTTTTTGTATGATTTAAAATTTGAGTCTTTTTCGACTTTATGGAATAAATGTGGCTTCTCGTGAGGTGTAAATGATATAATATTAACCTTAGTGGCACATGTACTTTAGTCAACACTTCTTTCAAGAATGAAAACCTGACATCGGGAAACAGAATTCAGATTACTTAACTTAATCTATGAATAAAATTGGTTCTGAATACATATTACAAAATAAAATGCGGGCACTTGTGAGGGACAAATGATTCACGAATTTAATTTTGACACTGGTTAGCTTATAGTAAAAATGAACTACAGACCTGTTTACCCATAAATTTTCCTGTCAGTATTTTAAGCAATGCCTGTCAGTATTTTCAGTCCGCAGTCAGTATTTTCAGCACACAAATAGTAGATACTATCAATATACTATAATTATCATTATGTAGTATTACACGACATAATGACTATACAATATTGTGTAAATAACTCCTAGTTTGCAAAGACGCTGGTATTCAGTTAATTCTGTGTTTCAAGACACAAATATGCAAAAATTGAACACCACTGACTTAAACATCCTGTTCATATTATAGTGATAAAAACCACAAAAAAATACAACATAACCAAATTTATTCTGTTGTTTACCTCCGTTACTTTCTCTAGAAATTCTGTTTTGTCAGCTTCACACATATCCATAACATTTTAATTAAAGCCAATTCTCTATTTTACTTGGTTAAGGACCACTTGATATAAAACATGACATTGTTACCACCCATCCACTTAGAAAATTATTGTTTTTGTTTTTGGGCTTAACGCCATTTTTCAGCACACGATAGGCTATTCATGGCAGCCAGTATTAATGGTAGAGGAAGAAACCGGGAAATCACCGGAAAGAACCACCCACCCACGAGAAGCTACTGGCAAGCTTTCTCACATGTCCACATTCGCCGAATTCTCGACTCGAACCCACACAGACAGAGGTGAGATGGCAGTGATCCGTAACGGACAGCGCTTTAGACCACTCGGCCACTCGGGGCCCCCCACTTAGAAAATAATAAGTTTATCTAGATAGGTGAAGGCAATCTTATTTATCTGATAAAATCTAGTATCATCTTTGTCAATATTTACTAGAATGGAAATAAGGTTCATAAATTATTTTTCATTGCTTCCGTTAACTTGTCAGCTGTACTCAATGACAAATTCATATTTGCGATCAACTCACATAGAATCGCCTCAGCACGTGTTATTTGCTTTTGAAGTATGTTTTGATCACTGACTTCCTTTCCTTTCATCATTGACAAAATGTTTCTATTTCCATTCACTAATGATTTCAATTTTGTATGATTTTCCGATTCCACATGCCGTGAACAGTCATTCCTTCCACCATGTGCACAGGAAAAGTCTAAGTTGCAAATAGTGCAATGCACAAAATGTTCTCCTTTGGACGATGGTTTAAGGCATAGCCACAGAGTAGAATAAATTGGTAGAAAATGCTGCTTTCTGTGTTAGACTTTCCATTTTCATCATCAGTTTGGTGCTGAAACTTTCTTGTCGGCGGCATTTTCCTTTGTTTAAACAACTGGATGTTGAGAATGTCAAAATAAGTGAAGTGGCACAAAATGCGGACGCGGACCGAAGAGGCGATACAACGAAATGAAACGGAAAAAAACGCTTATAAAATTAATTTTAAAAAAGTAATAAATAAATGCAACCTCAAATCGTATTTTCAGTTCAATGACCGTATGACCGTACGGATGGGCTTTATTCCGAACAAATACGGTCGGGTAAACAGGTCTGGAACTACACCCTGCATGTGTTTTTTGTGATTTTGAGAGAGATCTTTGTATTTGCAACGTTGGAGAATATAATAAAGATTTGTATCGAGAATCGATGGTGGTTTGTATTGTATACTGGTAAATCTCTGCTGTTATTTGGTGCATATATGCCTTTTGTTGTTAACAAACATGTATATTTTATAGCATGCAGATCGCTTCATCAAAAAAATCGCAGCAACGCTGTTGTGTAAAAAAAGCCATCCAAAAATATGTGCATGTACATTCTCATTTATTAACGCACATCATGTACATAATGAAATTTCAAGCACATTTTTATATTGACGCCATATTGGTTTTTGTTTATCTCAATCATCGGTTATCTTGATGCTTTTTGGCAAACCCCTAGGCAGGCAACATAACTGGGTTCGACTGTATTAAGAGTGCATGAATGAGAACATATGTAAAATTGCAGTTTTAAAGTTTTCTTTTTTTGTTATTAATAATGGGGACATTTTCAGACAGAGCAAAAATCAGATATACAGATATATATTAAGTATGAGTCATATAATCTAAGTTCTTTTTTTTCTTCTTTTTTTTTTAAAATTCAAAATTTTATTATCAGGGAACCATCTCAACGTCACCTTACAAACAAAATTTCTTGTTTCCAGATAAACTAGGGATAGTAAATATAATCTATATTAAAAGAAAGAAAAAAAATAAAGGACAACACAAACATGCACACACTCATGCATACATGCATATGGCACAATGTAGGTAACATAAGCTTTAGAAAATAGTGTTTTGTTCCTGTTTACCATCCAAACAGATACAAGTTACCTATTGATCTAATGAGGTCCATTTCTTAAGAAATTAGTTCTCTTTTTTGTTTATCTTAGCAGCATATTTTTCAACGTTCTTATACATTACAACTCTTTGCTTAAAAGCATAGATGGAAGGATTTTGCATATTGAATCTGCAAGTATAAATGTAATATTTTCCCAAAACAAGCAAGAAATTACGCAAACTGTCCAGTTGTTCACTTCCTAAAAGTATTTCTTTTTTTGACAAATGTACAATATTTGGACAAGTTGGTGTGAAATGATCAATAAAACTGTACCAGAACTGTGAAGTAAGATTGCAATCATAGAAGAGATGTTCAATACTTTCATTCTCTCTTTTGCAAAACGTACATTTGTTGTCGTCCAATATGTTTATTCTTTTCGAAAAAATCATAAGTAGTGATTATTCTGTGGATTAATCTAAAGTTAAAAGAGATCAATTTGGTATCCTTGGTACAAAATTTTGCCCTTCTATAAATCTCAGACCACTCCTCACTACTTATATTTGTATTTAATAATTGCATCCAAGTTTCTTGCTTAGCAGTATGTTGCCTTTTAACCCTTTTTAAAAGATCTTTGTAAACAAACTTGAGTGAATTATATTTTTTCAGATCCATTATTTTATCCTCCTGACTGTCAAAATTATTATGTAATAACAGTTTTTTATGGCTTCTTTCCATGCTTTTGGATATTAAGGAGAAATATTTCAAGAAGTTACCTCTTCTAGTTTTTTGTTTTATCATTTGCAAAAGGTAATAAATTGCCATGATCATTTACTAGATCATTCAAAATTTCAAAACGGGCTTCTGTCCAGGATTTGTATTGAGAAAACATTCTAGGGGGGATAAAATTAAAAATGCTCATGGATAAGAACTCATTTGCACTTTGCAGTTCCTCTTTCCAATAAAATACTGCCAAAATGACATCTTTCCAAAAACTGTTTTTAATAAGCTTACTAAATTCTTCTAATTTCCTTCTCCCTAAGTTCCAAATATCCTTTTCATTTCTGAGTATAATTGTATTGACTAAGTTCTGCCAAGCTCCATTTTCATTTTCCAACAATCTTTTTACCCATCTTATCTTAATATACCTAATAAATGAGAATATATGTATCATATTTAGTCCTTCCTTGTTCTCTGGGGCTACTAATATATCGCGTTTAATTCTCTCTACCTTTCCACTCCATACAAATTTAAATAATGTATGATTTAGTTCTGCTTCTTCAACTTTGGCTGATGGATTTGGAATTGCTGAGAAAAGATATATAAATATGGGCAGAACAAGGGTTTTTACAACAATTACCTTACCAACAACTGACAGATGTCTTTGACTCCAGCTTGCCAGTATTCGTTTTGCCTTTGTTAGTTTCTTCGTATAATTAATTTCCATCTTTTGTTGTAGATCTGGCGAAAAATCTATGCCAAGGAGTGTAAAGTTTGAGGAGGATCAAATTAGGCCCATATCGGGATAAATTCTTTCATTAGAAAATTTCTTGTTTCCAATCCAAATGGCTTTTGTTTTTGTTAAGTCCAGACAATAGAAAAAAATTTGCAAGATATTCATAGCTGCTTTAAGAGAAAGTTGAGATCCATCAATAAGAATAAAAGTGTCATCGGCATACTGAACCAATTTATATTCACTGACATCAAAGATCAGTCCCCGTACATCCACATTTTGCTTTAAAGTTATAGCTAAAATCTCAACCCCAATAATAAACAAGTAAGGTGCAAGGGGATCTCCTTGATGACATCCTCTTTCTTGTCAAAAAAAAGATGACATATGCCCATTATTTATAACACAACTATTAGATTCATTACAAAACAGACTAAACCACTTACAAATAGAATCACCAAAATTAAAAGATTGTAAAGCTTCTTCTACAAACGTCCATTCAATTGAGTCAAAGGCTTTTTCAAAGTCTATTAGTAATAATAAACCATATCTATTTTCATTTTCAAATTGATTCATGATATCGTATAGTAGCCTGATATTTTCTCCAATAAATCTTCCCTTCATAAATCCTTTTTGGGTATCACTGATTACTGAGTGAAGAACCTTTTTGATCCTGGCTGCAATGGCTCCCAAAGTGATCTTATAGTCAATATTTAAAAGTGATATAGGTCTCCAATTTTGGAAGAATCTTCTATCTTTTTCTTCCTTTGGTAGACTTGTTATGACTCCTTGAGTCTGAAAATCTGAAAGTTTACCTACAGTGTATCCATAATTTATTGATCTACAAAGGAATCCCCCAAGAAACTTCCAGAAGAATTTATAGAACTCTACAGCGAATCCATCTGAGCCAGGACTTTTTCCGTTTCCCATATTTTTCAGAGACAAATCACATTCATTTAATTTAAGCACACCCTCGCACGAATCTCTTTTCTCTGGACGGAGTTTAATATTGTGATTAAAAAATCTATTTTGGTTAGATAATCTATTTTGAGTTTCTTGAATCCCCTTGTCATCAAGCTGAACAATTCTACTTTTGTACAATTCCATATAAAACTGTTTTTGGGCTTTTAAAATATCTATTTGATCAGATAATTTTGTCCCATCATCTAAAATAATTTCCTTTCTTGTCTTATTGATGTAATTTCTTTTTTCAAGATTTAAAAAGCACCTTACAGCTATAAACTTTTTGACTAAACCAGTATACTCAATGTTCTTCAACAATTGTGCATTAAATTTCCAATATCTTTTTCCCCTTGAACATGTTGAGAAAGCCACACTCAGAGCAATAGCTGAATGATCAGACTTATATCCAGGTAAGATAAACGCATCAACCGTAATCATATGAATATCTTCAGACATGAGAAAGTAATCTAATCTACTTTGTTTCAAGGGAGATTTTTGCCTCCAGGTATACATCCTTAAGTCTTGATTCAAATTTCGCCAGGGATCAATTAGTTCCAATTCACTTTTTAGGCCTTGGATCACTGCTCTAGACTGTTGGTGTTTGTCATATAAAATATTATAAGTATCCAAGTCTAAATCCTGAACAGTATTCCAGTCTCCACACATTATAATTGATGAGTTCTCAAGAAATAAAATCTCCTCCTTTAACTTTCTAAAGAAGCTAGGATTATCTTCATTAAAACCATACAAATTCATGAGGGTTATTCTGTTGCCGTTAATTGTAATATCTAAAATAATAAACCTTCCTTGACTGTCACATCTTTCTCTATGAATTACAAATTCAAAGGTATTTCTAAAAAATATTGTAACCCCAGCACTATTACTAGAGCAGTGGCTAAATATACATTTGTATCCCCATTCAGCTGCCCAATATATTTCATCGTTCTTTGTACTATGAGTTTCTTGCAAGCATACTATCGATACAGTTTTACCCAGTGAAAAATATCCCTTTGTTTAAAAACTGAACCTTGCAGGCCTCTAACATTCATAAATATAATTTTTACGTTATTATCCATGAGATCGGCAGAAATTTTACATATACATGTTCTTGTACAGGAATGTATGAAGTAATTATCACCTTGAATTTATCATATGCATGGTTTTCATATCCACACTCACACATATACTCACACAAAATATTAATATCTATAATAAAGACATCCATGGTGTTGCAATACATGCTGTAGATTTGGCTGCAGTTAAAATTGATACTGTGAACAATAGACAACAAGTGAAACAGCTCCCTTTATGATAACTCTTAATTGCCTTTGACAAATCTCCAATAGGCACAGATTAATAGTAGTATAAATTAAAAAATGAATCAGAGAAGGAAAGGGATGAAGGGAGGGGAAGAAATTATGAAAAAAGAGCAAACATGAATATAGTGAATGACTGAATAACTGAGCAAGAATGATAGAGCTGAAGTATTGAACGAGGATGAGTAGTGTTGAATATGATGAATAAACAACTGAGTAAGTAGATTTGAATATGGGTTAAAGATGATTTATGAATTAGTGGATAAATTGTTTAAGGAGAGATTGATATAGTTGACAAGTATATAATAAATCTATTAACTAAGGACAAAACTGATGAAGGAAGGAAAAAACTTGTATATAATCTGAGTTCACCTAGGATCCAAAGTGCAAGGGGCAATTTACATATACACAGGAGTTGCTGGACACAAAAATTAAGAGAGACTAAGAAAAATACAAGGTAACACTTAATGCACTAAAATAACGAGATAAGTTTTTGCATGGAGTTTGTCACCTTAACTCTGCCATCGGCAATCTCTATCATATTTTCCTTCAGCATTTATGTTATTATGATACATGTTTTATTAAACGTGCCAGTAATCAATGAAAAAAAAAAACATCACATCTAATTCACCCTAAAAGTGCTACACTATGGAATTTTCAGTTCTTGACCTCACTCTATTAAAATTTATGTTTTTTTCTGTTGGTTTTAACAGCACCCTTAGCACATTGCAGGCTATATCATGCTGAGGCAATGGGACCCAGGTATCTTTTCCATGTACACACTGAAGCAGAACAACTTAATTGTTCAATCTCATCTACCTGTGTTTTTTATGACAATAACTATTTTTTGCTGAATTGCTATCAAATGCCAAATGGTGTATTTCTGATGATTTTTACCCCTGAAATTTTATTTTTTCCCCAATTAAAAAGCTTGCCTAAAAAGTACATGGGAATAAGTGTTTTGGATTTTTAATGCAGCTTACAAAAATTTCAGTCATATCATTATGATGTCTGCAGTGTGGAAATTTACAGTTATGAAAAGGACTGGGGTATCATGCTGCAGACATGTAGCATCAAGTCCCACCCAGTCATTATCCTGACACCAGGTCAACCAGTCTTAACACTAACTTCTTAATGCCAAGTGCCATGCAAGGCAGCTGCTAGTACCATCTTCATAAGTCTTTGGAATGACTCGGCATGGGTTCAAACCTGCAACCGTCCACATCTGAGGGACACCATCTAACCACCGGGTTAGTCAAACATTCAAGTAAAATTTTGTTAGACATAGGAACAAAATTTTATGGAAACCCAGGATTCAATAATGAATGTGTAATGTTGTATAACCTATTTCAGCCTAAAGTAAAAGGATATTGATAAAATAAAGCAAATGCAGAGCTTAAAGTCCACCTGAGTACAGTAATGATTCCAAAACACTCCACAAATCCCCACCAACTTGAAGCAGTAATTACTAATTACCAAATTTCTTTATCTGAAGGAAATATCACCTATAGATCAGAATAAGCTTGCTTGGAACAACATACTGCCACATAGGTAAATGGAAAATGAACTATTACCATTGCTTTCTTCCAGCTGGTAGCATGACCATATGCATTTGCTTGGGTTCATTTGAACACCTGTTGAAGAAAAGAAGAGCATAAGTGTGTATACAAGTAAACATGGTATAAAATAAAATGCATTTGTTTCAACACTGCTTGAAAACTTACATGCACAAAAACACTACAATGACTTAGGTTTTCCACTATAAAGAACATTTTTAAAACGCGGTTAATTTCAAATACAGATCCTTGTACTCTTTTTCAATTAATTCAATCACATGGTTTATACCTTGTTACAGAATCTGGAAACATTAGCTAGAATTATTTACAATATACTTTATTACATGTAAGAGTATCTTAAAATATGTTTTTGCACATTTTTTGCACAAATATTCTTATTTAAAATTCTGATCAGTGGGAGAGGACTTCTGTGCTGTGCTGTATTTAATACCCTACATATCTGCATGGCATACCATCATGGGAAATGCATTCTATGCTATGTTACCACATTTACTCGCCCACATAGGATCTTGGTATAATGGGGGCCCTGGATTGGCCTAGTGGTCTAAAGTGCCATCTCACCTATGTCTGCATGGGTTTGAGTCTTGGGTTCAGCCAATGTGGGTATGTGAGAAAGCTTGCCAGTAGCTTCTTGTGTGTTGGTGGTTTCTTCCAGGGTTTTCCCAGGTTCTTCCTTAATTTATACTGGCCGTCATGTATAGTCTATCTTGTGCTGAAAAATGGCATTAAACCCTACAACCTTGGTATACCACTGAGAAAAAAATTCTTTCTGGGTTATGCTACTTCTTATGTATCATTTTACATATGCCATGGCATACAACTGGGAAATACCTTCTGAGCTATCCTACATTTATTCTTGCATATATTGCCATGATATAACACAGCAGGAAATGCTTTCTGGGTTATGCTACTACAGTTACTCTCCTACATATTGCCTTTGTATACCACAGTGGGAAATGCCTTCTGTTCTATTCTATGCTTACTCTACCATGTGTTGCCTTGGTATACCAGTGGGAAATGCTTTCTGTGTCATGCTACTACATTTACTCTTCTACATATTGCCTTGGTATACCACAGTGGGATATACCTTCTGTGCTATTCTACATTTACTCTCCCATGTATTGCCTTGGTATACCAATGGGAAATACTTGTGTGATTCTACTATGTTTAATCACTTACAATCAACACTTATGTAAACAATCATGATGATGAACTTCCAATTGTAGTGCATAGAAGAAAAATTAATAACTACATAATATTTAGCATGATGTGGATGTTGCTTGAAAACAAATGAAAGCAATTAGATTAGGATAAATGAGCGAAAATCTCACTTTAGACATTTTAAATTCATGGATTATGTGAATTTTTCACTTATCCTCTTGGCACTTGGAAATAATTTTTAGTTTGCAATCTTTATAAATAAGCCAACTTATGATGGCTCTTCATATATTTTAGAAATAGCATAGTCTGGTTCAAACTAATAAAAACATTAGGTCCTTAAGCACATTACAGCATTAGATTGCTAGTTTTTCCTTCTCAGACCTTCCATACATTTAAGATATATGTATGTTCCATGTAGCACTTATGCTTTTGTGGAGTATTTACAGATCCAGAAACAAAAGTGAGTGTGTCTGATATCTGCAGCTATAACACTGTTAAATGATGAAACATAATGCTCACATTTGAACTCAGCCACACCCATCAAATATCAAGCTTTCTAAAACTGGTTGAAATCTAAAAATAATCAACAAATAGCCAGAACAGAGATACCTACACCATTACTCATCAGCACAGCAGATTGTATAAAATTGAGGTATTATTTGTTGACATTTATCCCGTGTGGATAAGTGTTCATTTTAGTGCATTCTATAAAAAATTTCATGAAAACGGTAAAAATAATCTTCAAAGTTAGACCAGTGGTTGACATTAGTTCTGAAGATCCAACAAAACTGCCAGTGTGCCTGTAAATAATACAATGCATCTGATAGTACTGGTTGTTGGTAGAGTCAAAAACAAACAAGCAAAATATCTGAATCAGAATATATTTTTGCAAATAGCTGAATTACATATTGGCATTCAATATTCATCTGTTTCCCCAGTGAGTTCCAATACCTAAATCAGTTTAATAGTTATGTGTGCTCATCATAAGCACTTCTTTCTGTCTTTAAAAAGGAAAAGCTTTTCATAACACGGGCTCCTTTTCTCCCATTTAAAACAAAGTCAAATATTTGTGAAATGCTTTTAGAAATCTGAAATTATATAATGACTGACTTTTAAATTTGAATAACAACCAAACAACTGATTTCAGCCAGTGTTTCCACTTGTTTGTGTATCCATTTGTTTATGCATCTGCTTATTGATGTTTATGACGGAAAAACAAAGATGGCCATGATATCAATGTTCAAGAAAAAAAAAATGGGAAAAGTCATTAATTAGGTTTCATGTAGCTGACATGCCTAACAGAACATGATGTATTAGGATATCCTTATGCAGAAAAAGGGATGTGCCTTCATAATTTTTTGGGGAAAACACTTTTGTAAGGAGTAAGTTCCATGGCTAGGGAATCAAAATGGCAGATATGGTAGTACACATTTGATGATGTCACAAGAAAAGAAAGGACAGCTTGTCTGTGACAGTGATAGAATATTTCAATCATACTAACTTTAAAAATAGAGGGAAAAACAGTACCCACATTCATGTTTCTTTAAATCCAAATCCAACAGAAAGTTAACTCAATAGACATTTGCATTCATTAGGGTCTGAGCGACATGTGGTGATACATTAATTACGGGAGATACCATACAGAAACTTAAGTGAGGGGGAGGTCCAACAATAGGGAGCTATAACTGCTAAATGATGACACTGAAAATGCAGATAATGAATGTCATCCAAAGTCACACTGCATATCAAGTGTGGCTAATATTCAATAATTATTATGGGAGTTGTGGTTAAAAAGAGTGATGGACAGGACAGGTCCAATTTAACTCATTAACCCCTGGCAACCCGTAACTCATTGCACTTTTCCTCCCTCATCTCCCGAGTGCCTCGATAGCATGGCAGAGTTTACCTAGCTTGTATCCCGGGCGCAGAGTTTGAGTGGCAGTATTTAGCATGGCTTATTTCCCGCACGATGAGTTAAGTCATCGCAAACCGTTGGCTGATTTCAAGCCATTTACTAATTATGCAGGCTGTTAAACCAATATAATTTTAGCTTACATTGACAGTGACCACTGCCGAACATACGGAAAAAAATTTGATTTTGATCACAGAAAGAATTATACAGATCCAAAAATGATACAAATTGGCGGGAATCATCCAATTGGAGCAGACTTTTACTTGACCAACTCAGAGAATTTTCAGAATTTTTATCAGATGAGATTGATAGTGACATCGAAATAGTCATTGATGATAACAGCAATGAGAATAAGTTCAAATTTTATTAAGTGTTTTATTAGGTTTTAAATTTTCAGTGAGATTTCATTTTGTGTGTGGATTTTATGGATTATTTATGGCAAAAAAAAGAAATTGATAAGTACATCATTTATTTTTTACTTTTATGCACAAATTTTATTTCTGCATGTAGCATGAAAATTATACCATTATGTACATAATTTCATTGAGAAATGTTATGCCAAATTTCAGCCCAATTAAATGAATATAAATAAATAATAAATTTACTGCTAGTAAATCCTGTGGAAAAATATGCAAGCCAAGTGCTGTAAGTCTCAGGGATACAGGCACAGGAAAGACTAGCACTGGTATAGGTGATCTCTGCAAGTTTGCTGGAGAGGACTGCCTCGCTATTTGGCTCAAGGGCTAATGAGTCAATGGGTACTTTTCAATGAAAAGTGGAACACAATAATATTACTGAAGTCTTACATATTAAATCCAGCTCTCCAACCGATTCAATGTTGAAATTGTCTCTCCTCTGAAATTATAAATAAACATTAATTTGCAGTGACAATAACAAATGTATGATACTCTGTAGTCTTAAACGAAAAAATAAAGTAAAAAAACTAGTTTTGCAAAATTCAACAAATAATTTATTTCTTAGAATACAAAGTGAAAAATGTAAAAAGAACATACTATGTTGCGAACTAAATCCCAAATAATCCTAGAATTTCCAATACAAGTCCTAACAATTAAAGTTCTGAATAAACTTTAGTGGTATTCCAAAATAAATCCAACACTGGAAGTGTTGATGTGCCTGTGATGGCCAGTGGCGAAGTGATGTACCAAGTCTTCTGCTGAAGAATAAAGAATATATCCTTATTTGAATTTCACTATAAATTAAAGTCTCTATTTATTTTTTAACACTGTATTGTCAGAGAAGAATCACTTGAATTAAATAATTTGAAAAAGTAAATTCCAGCCAAAATGACAAAAGTCAATCAAAATAAAATTAATTAGGAGCAAGTGGCTTGACAATCTGCCTCAATAACAAAGATGTTCTATACAGTTCTCTCCACTGGACACAACAATAATAAAGCTGATTCAACTAAGATCTTACAGTATAAATTAATAACTTCTAAATAATTAAGATTATAATCCCATACTTGACCTCAGGTCACAATTAACATTTTCTAAAACAAATCTATTACCAAATAGAATTTTTTTTTTCTGGAAAGTTTCAAAAGTTTGCAAGAGAAAATCTTTGTTATAATCAAAAGTCTGTTCCTAAAATGTGGTAAACAAGAGGTACACATTCCATTTCATGGGGAATTTCCAATGTTCTGGACTCGGACTGAGATAAACGTGTTATTTTCAAAACCAAAATCAATGACTCAGAATTAACTAGATTTTCCAAAATACAATTATCCACAGCATATAGTAAATTTAAAAAAAAACTAACAATGCAAAATAAATATACATAACAAAATGTCTGAAGACAGTGTAATAACATGCAGCTTTTTTTTATCTGGGATGCAGAAAAGCACCTGCACTAGCACGTGCAATAGCTAGGCAGCAAATTCAAAGATCTGCTGGTCCTGCTGCAACCACCTGCTGAATGGGAAAATGTGTTGATCAACTGATCATTTTAGCTGCAAGGACATTTACAATGACAGAATTCAGTGGTAAGAGTACATCAAAAGACCATTACACAATAGCTGGGTGGCAAGTTCAAAGACTGACTAGTTGCCAAGTGCTAGGGAAAATGTGATGATATTTACAGTGACTGAATCACAAGGCAGAAAGACCCAGAGATTAATATGTTGTTATAATATGGGTATATCAAATGAACAACTTTAGCTTTCATTTTTGTGTTCTTTTCTGAATGTAGCTGAATAAGTAGTGTATGTGAAATTGAAATCAAAGACAAATTGAGATTTAGATAAAATAATGTTTGCAAATTTGGATAAGGATGTAAAGACTTACAAAGAATTTCAAATAAATAAAACTGACATGGTTTAGTGTTTCTTTATTATAATGGACATTTAGCCACTTTAATTATGTCAAACATGCTTCTGGGCAAGGGGAGGGACTGCAACTTCTGCTGCTGGATTCATATTTTTACCAAATACAGGTCCTTGACTCTACATTTATAATCTAAGTGAGACCTCTAAGCTATGCAATACTGCCTATATGGAATGCAAACATACAAATATTTTTCAAAATTAGGCCCTAATTCTTCGGGCTAAGTGGATAGAACAAATCTACATAATATTGCATTAATATGAGATTGACCATTTGGCCGAAGGAAGGGATTAAATTTGTCAAATAAAAACTTCTCTGGCTTTCAAAAATTTGAATGAAAAAAAATCTTTCTCTGATATCCATTTTATTATTTGGTCAAAGAATAAAAAATATCCCAACTGCCTGAACCTATAGTAAAAAGTCACTTGGGTCATATAAGTGCATTTACTAATTTTAAATTAAATATAAATTGTTCTTTAAAAAGGTAACACTAATTTTCTTTAACCAAAGTCTATTCAATCCTAATTATTGATATGCTCTGCAGCATAATTGTCACCAAGAAACTTCCAGACAAAAATTATCACTATTGACTTTTACAAGGATGAATATGTACTAAACTTGGGTCAAAATAAAAGTGCATCGAGTGGAATCATTACAATCGAGGGAAGTACAAATTTGTTTAGGTGGGCTCCACAATTCACCCAAATCCTGCCCCAATCCACCCAAAATTGTCCAAATCCACCACAAACATGACGTAATTCAAATGTAGTCAGCATCATATACAAACTGAGGATATTTTTCCATGCTTTGCAGTTTAATCAATGGATACAAGGGTATCTCATTGTCTTACAAGAAAGATACATACACAATACCACTATAACTCTTAAAGCCCAAAATTACTAAACAAAAAAAAAATCAACACACCAGGCAAGCAATAAATATGTACAAAAGGACAACTTAGGTAAAAAAAAATCAGAAATAATTCAGTTTGTTCTATGGGTATATAGGTTTAATAATAGAATTTGCTCACAATAATGAATGCATCATGAAAATGTTATTTACAGTATTATATTACTATTAATTTCGCAGTCTGCATTATTAAATTTCCCGAGTATCAAAAGAAAACAGATTCTGCACCCTGTGCGGAATGATTATTAGACCCTAGCACATATTTACTGCAGATATGGAACTAGTAGAAAATCGCTACTTCCTCCAATGGTTCATTTTTCCAGGGTTTGTGACTGTAATGGTTAAATTAATGGTTAATTTACTGGATTGGATTCATATGATGGTTGTCTGAGAATGATGTGAATGTACGTTACTCTTTTTTTTGAACGGATTTGTGTAGTATTTTAGTCTTCGTGTGATCCTGAAGGGATAAAATACGCGTGAGAAAATTCGAATCGAGGGGAGGGTTGTGGTTACCGTTGTATTCCTCGTGTTTTTTTTATATTACCGTTAAGGTGATTGCATGTCAGAAATTTCGTCGTGCTTTATTGATAAAACTGTAGACTCCTTTGCTTGTAGCTAACTAGTTCATTTTAATTTTATTTTGGAAAGCTCCTGCTTGTGAGATACCAAGTCAGGAGTTACTGCAATTATTGATGGTAATTTGCTCCATGTCTCTTGTACATTTGTTCCAATGTACGTGTACTTTAAACAAATCAATGCGTCCTAGCGAAAATTAAATGTCTTACATTCAATAAATGTTAACCATTCCTGCAATATAAACAGAACCTTAGGCAAAGTTGTTGTAAATACCGAACAAATATCTGCTATCAATCCAACAAGATTTCGCTTGGGTCCTTTGATGGTTTCTGCTGATTCAAGATGAGAAATGTCAGCCGACGACAAAAAACTCCATTTTTTCAAAACGGAGAAAATATCTGAAGTTTTACATTTGCCAAAGCAGCGCTTCAGAATGTCCACTTCCATTTTTATGACATGGGGTAAAGAAAATGTTAAACGGACTTAATAGTTCACAGTAATAATGTATGTTCTTTCCACGCATAATACAAATTCGGCGCCTTCCCTGTGTACGCAAAAAATGATGATGTAAACGGCGTTAAAGGTAATTATCCCATATGAATCATATCCCGGAGAAAGTACGGTCAGGTATCATGATCACAGTTGGACAGAGTTTCTACAAATTAAGGCAAGAAAGAAATCTTATCTTGCACGAATTCTCAAATTATTTAGAGACCAATTTCTTTGCATCTCATGAAAAAAAGAACCGAGTCGTATAAAAATTTACAATGTAAAACAACGTGTGTTTATATATATATATATATATATATATATATATATATATATATATATATATATATATATATATATATATATGTATATATATATATATATATATATACACACATACATACATACATACATACATACATACATACATACATACATACATACATACATACATACATACATACATACATACATACATACATACATACATACATACATACATACATATATATAGCACGTTTACTCAATGGATTAAATAAAGTTCCTAAATTACGACTGATTTTCAGATCGAAATATAAATCTATAAAAGAAGGAATATAATGTCGGAAACATAGTTAGATAACTCTATAAGCATCGAAGGCCAAGCGACTTGTTGTTATTAATGCGATTTAAACTTTTAAAATCAATTATTTCTGATTATAAAAAGAAAAGATTGTAACTAATATTTTTTTTTTAATTTGAAGTATAACAATTGTTCCTTCGTTGTGAGTATAAAGAATTTTTTTATCATAACGAAATGATAATGATATAAGAATGACAACAAACTATTTCTGGTATCAATAAAATAGTGATATTATTTTCTAATTTAAAGTTTAAATTTTATCTGCTGTCCCTTTCATTGCAATAATTTTATTCCAGTTGAAGTAAATTAATTAAATTGTAACACTAAGAAAGAAGAAAAGAAATTGCTGAACGATGCATTTTTACGTTGATATTTCAGCTGAGAGCGAAAAGTTATAAAGGACAAGGTTGCGTTTTGTCCCAAAACGGTATGTTTGTAAAAACCAAAATTAACTTTCATGAAGAAAACGTTTCAGTGAGTGTTGTGTAAAGTGAGTATAGAGTAAAGAAAAACGAGTGTTGAGTAAAAAAAAATGCTAATCTTGTGTTAAAAAAGCAAATATCGAGTTGAATAAAGCAAATGCGGGGTAAGCTCATAAATCGAGTGTCGAGTTTAAAATGCAAGTATCGAGTAAAGAAATGCGACTACCCAGGAAGGAAAATCTTGTACAGCGTTTATAAAGGCTAGTATCGACTCTAGTAAAGTCAGTATCAATGTTTAAAATATCTAGTATCAAGTTGTGAATAGAACAAGGTTTGTAACTGTTATAACATTGTTGAAAGTATATCCTCTGAAATTTTATTATTCATTTGTAAGTATCTTACATGAGGTTACCAGAATCCACGCAACAAATCTTCACTTGTGTTTGTTAAAATCACGTGATAAGGTCTCCTCAAATGGTTATGCAATAAACGGTTTGCGAGAGCATATTAGATTGGGACTGAAACATCTTCTTCATTTATATATGTGATCATCAGTCCTTCATTTAGACTATGCATATGCTTCATCTTAGAGGTGAGCTGCAGAAATACAGACCGATACTTCAAGGAGACCATACATTAGCTTTATTTTTAGAGGTTATGTTATCGTTATGTAAAGCTATATTGTGTGATTAACTTTTATTTAGGAGTGTATGTTGTAGTTCAGATAATGGTCATTTGTAAACAAATGTTTAGATAGCTAACTTTTGTCCGTAGTCAGAGTTATCAGTTGTGTTCATTTATAATTTGAGAGGAATTATTTATTTAAATTATTAAATGGAGTTACAAAGTGTTTATTGACATTTTGAACTAAACATTTTTTGGGATTATTGTAAACTCATTCAAGGACGTTCTGGATTGTATCACTGTGGTACATTAATAATGTTGGCACATAAGCTCATTAAATGCCATTGGTACATCACCAAATCCAAGACTTGAAATTCATTCGGAATATTCTTATACTTTGGGCTTGTGATAGAACTTTTATGGTTCTTTGGGATTTAATTCACAATTTTGTAAGTTGCTCGTAAATTTTAATTTTATAACTTAGAGAACTAAATTATTTGTTGATTTACAAAACATGTTGGTCTTACTTTTTATGTAACTTATTTTAAGACCATATATTCGTAATAAAATGTACTTTCAGGAGACCATACATATGCTAATTTTCAGAGGTGAAAGCAGGGCCGTCGCAAAATAATGGCAATAAGGGAGACCGTCTGGGTCCTAAATCGGGAGGAGGCATTTCACAGAGTTTGTGGTTGTTTTCTTTATATCTAAGTGTGGGCGCCGTTTGGTCCAGCGAAAACGTTCGATGTCACTGATGGATGGGTGGGTAGAAAGGCTAAATTTCTTTTATTCATAATGTTTTCGATTCCGTATATTTAAACTTATTTTGATGTTTGAAATTGAAAGCGCAGTTCATTATACCAGTGGTTCCCAAAGTTGGCGGTACTGCCTCCCTAGTAGACGGTGGGATTACCACGGGGGTGGGGGGTGGGCACTAATGCTAAATAATTCTTTCTACTGGCAAAAGCTGAGGACCCTGAAGATAACCAGGCACGTGCATATATAGACTGTCAGTCAGTAACTTTGTACAAACCGGTATGTCGTCTTTAAATGTTTGCAAAATACTTTTGACCGTTAATCTATATGTATGGATGAGTTGATGGATGTATGTTCGAACACATGCACACATAGACTCATTTGGCTGTATGTATGTATGTATGTATGTATGTATGTATGTATGTATGTATGTATGTATGTATGTATGTATGTATGTATGTATGTATGTATGTATGTATGTATGTATGTATGTATGTATGTATGCATGCATGCATGCATGCATGCATGCATGCATGCATGTATGTATGTATGTATGTATGTATGTATGTATGTATGTATGTACATACATATTTTACATTTTGTTTGACCTTGTACAGAAGAAAGGGAAAATAATAATCTAACGATTTTCATGACAACCAGGTTCCTGACCGTTAATAACATATAGCTAGACTTGCAGCAGAATAAGTCAGTATTTATGGTACTATACTTTGCATAATCGCAACGAATCTCTAAACTTGTTAAGTGAAAAATTTCGAGTGTTAATATACCATCTGGGACATCTATAATTTGGAAGAATTTTTTCCTGGACACCTAACAAAGTTACACAACCGGAAGACGTACGTCACATCGCATGGTGACTTACCTAAGAAGTTACTTGCCGTAAGAAACTTCTGGCTATAACCATTAAAAATCAGACTCGATATTTCTATATATTATTATGTGTGCATATTATAATTAACAGAACACTGCTGATTTAGCAGTACGACAAATTTAAGAATGTAGGACGTTGTGCAGTTAGAAAGTGACCTATATAAATTGTTATTTTCGACTAGGTCAAAGCCTTTGTTAAAGTCAAAGGGACTATATTTGAAGCGCACTATGTCTATGAACTACAAGCTTTGTTTCAAATTAATAGCTAATATTTTGTTTTCAGATAGTTCTATGTACGTTGTATTGAACCCACATACACTTGATTTTTATAGTCCGATGCTACATCCCCGTTAGTTTGTACCCGCCTACCGATTTCAATAACTAAAAAGTTCAAGGTGATAAAAAGTGCACAGAACTAAGTCAATTGAATCATTGATTTATAATTTATAACCTGTCACCAGAATGGCACTAGTACTTGCATCCCCATGCACCTTTCATGCTTAACGGACTTTCCATACTAACACAGCGCCATATTCCGTACACTACGGTGTGGTTTATTTCTATCCCACAACATAATGACGTAATTGATCATATTTGGTAACTGCCGGATAATTCCGTAAATTGCCATAACGTTGACTTTGGAATTATATTCCTTTGCGCACGTGAACATATTAATGAAATCGCTTGTTAAATCCATGTGAAAAGCAAATTTTGTGTTCTTTTCCTTTGCTTGATTCGACACTGTAAATATCAGAAGCAGCCGACATATATGTACATATTTAGTCGTGCATGCGCCCCTTTGCTGAAAATGGACTGGGCCAGAAACTGGAAATGGTTCTCAAGCATGTCAGTCTATTACATCGAAAACTTCAGTTAAGCATGAAATGTGCAGGCGATGACGGTGTTATGGCATTTCTTCTCGTATTCAGGTTAGAAAATATAAATCAATGAATGAATTGACTAAGTTCCTTGCACTTTTTATAAAATGAATGGTTTCCGTTATTAAAATCGGTAGGGGGGTACAAACCAACGCATTAGTAGCATAAGACTATAGAAATTGGCTACTTCTGCCAATGGTTCATTTTTCCATGGTTTGTGACCGTAATGGTGAAAATAAAGGTTAATTCGCTGGATTGGATTTATGTGATGGTCGTCCAAGAGAGATGCGAATGTGCGTTACTGTTTTTTGAATGGATTTGTGTAGTTTTTCAGTATTTGTGCGATTCTAAAGGGATAAAAGACGAGTGAGAAAATTTGAATCTAGCGGAGGGTTGTGGTCACCGTTGCATTCTTAAGTTATTTTATAATGCCGTTAAGGTGATTTCATGTTGTCAGAAATTTTGTAGTGCTTTATTGATAAAACTGCAGACTCCTGTGCTGTTATACATTTACTATATAATATCTACAAGTGAGGACACTTATCTCATTTCTTGAGTGTCCTATTTAAGAATAACTGCTGATATTTCAAGCTACATTTCGCGTAGCGTAATACATTTGGTACTGATGTTCAGCTCAGGCATTCGACTTTACTTCTCATGAGTTGGTGGTTCTTTCCAGGATTTTCCCGGGTTTTTCCTCCACCATAAATACTGGCCACCATGTACAGACTATCATGTGCTGAAAAATGGCATTAAGCCCTACAACAACAACATTCAACTTTGTATGTATATCTGAAGTTTCGTTTACTATCATACCTTTAATGAATGCCAGACCATTTTCCCATGCTGTTGATTGACATGGCCATGATCACACCTACTTAATATGCAAGTGAAATTCTGCTGAATGGAATATTGTCCTCCCATTGGTTAAAAGATAATAATTTCCTGCATTTGCTTATAATTTATTTTCAGTTTTAAATGAGAAGGGAGTGTTCTATTCAGCACATTCTTGCATATTAAGCAGGTACAATCATGACCATATCAAGCAGTAGCGTGGGAAAATGGTCTGGCATTCCTTAAAGGTATAATAGTAAGCCAAACTTCAGATATGCATACAAAGTTGAATGCCTGATCTAAACATCTGTACCAAATTTATTATACTACACGAAATGTAGCTTGAAATATCAGCGTTATTATTAAATAGGTCGCACGAGAAGTGAGAGAAGTGTCCTCATACTTATTATATAGTACATGAATGACAGGTAAATTGTAAGCAACAATATGAGACCCTGTTGGGGGAAGGAAACTAATGTGTATCCTCACTAGTTAAAGTACTAATCACACTAGATCAACAAGTAGGTCTCCATTTGTTTCTTTATTTGCTGGAGTAGATAAACACTGTTGGGCTGTATTCCATACTGAAATTTTACCCTATTGTAACTTCTCCATGAGTTCTGCCTATAGGACACTCGCTACTAATTAAGAAATTTATTTCAACTGAATTTGGTATGTGGACAGAAACTAGAATCCCTCTTTTTTTTTTTAATAACCTATTGCATTAAATCCTTTAGAACACTTACTTATTAGTAATAATCCCTATCAGAACGGAACATATGTATAATCTTTTTAATGACCTTATATTTAAATTACTGATGCATGCATGGAAAGCAGCTTCAACTCAAGGCAAATATAACTGCTAGAAACCTTCTATTGAGGAGTATATCACATGTCACTAATTCATGGATCAGAACTGTGGTTGGGTCTAACCATCATGGCAGAATTTTGAGAGACAGAGACAGAGGCATGTGTCAAAAATTTAGATCTAGAGAATGATCAATAAATTCTTTAAGCTAAAAATGGTAATGCTGTTAATAAGAATAATAACATAGTATGTATGTATATATTATTAATATTATTATTGTTATTATTATTTAGCATACCTTCATGGCTCATTACAGTTTTGATATTTATAAAATTTTTTTGTTCTCTCAGTCTCAAATTTCTGACATTTCTGTCCCAGTCAAAATTCTACAAACAAATGGGATGCTGTGTGAATACTATCAGTTTCAGGTGCCTATCAATTATCATTTACAAACAAATTTGAATGGTCATAATTTAGCTGTCGGCCTCAATTCTGCCTATACTCATGTTTTCAGCATTCAGTGGTTGATCCTGTCCATACTTGTGGTTTCTTTATTGTATTAAAGTTATGGTGAATAGGCGGTAGTAAAACATCTGTTTACAGACTAAGTTTTTCCAAAAATCTGATGATTTCATGCCAATAAACAAATGACTTTTCTTGTGTAAATTTGAGATATTCATAAGCCAAAGTTACGAATTGAGAGCACTTTTACTACACGTATTTCATTGATAGAAAATAGTAAACAGCGGTGGAGTTTATATTGATATTTGATGATTGTGAGAGTGAAAACAAAGAATTTCCTTTGTTTGATGAAAAAAGTATTGAGCAAGGGGAGGAAAAATATGTTGGGCAGTTGAATATTTTATGAGATTTAGACATGTACAGCAAAGTCAAAGTGACTAAATCATCCATCTAAAAAAATGATGCACATATATTTGTAAATAGATTATAAATAACTCGTGAAAGACTTGGACAAATAATACATGATTGTAAAAAAATTTGTTCAGAACATAGGGTGAAAATTTCATGGATTTATATTGGATATAGGAGAAATAGGTTAAGAATGAATGCATGTGCGTAATGCTAACATAATTTTTAAATTAGTTCAAAACTTGTTAAGGCTCAGATAGCTTCATACAGCTTAGTGCTGGGGCATACAATAGCAGTAGTAATGCCGATAAAAATGCTTGGGATGAATGAGTTAAGAAATTAAATTTCAGCTTACTCATGCATAGAATTTATTTACTTTACTTTTTTTTTTTTCAGGATGCATTTCACATTGGAGTTGAGAAGTTACATAAGGGGTTTGATTGATTGAGGACTTTTTTGTAGCTATGCATCAAAATCTGGCAGAGCATCTTCACACAGAAGAATGTAATGTCTTGATAAGGGCTCTGATTGCATGTCATAAAAATGTAAGACTTATTACTGACATGCATTATTTTTAATGATGTGTGGGTGTGATTTGGATTTTTAACATAGCTTTAACAATTTTCAGTCATATGCTATCTCTGCAGTGTGACAATTTATAGTGATGTCCTGCACTGGGGTATCATGCCACAGTCATGTAGCATCATGTCTCACTCAGTCACATTATCCTGAGACCAGGCAGACCAGTTCTAACATTAACCTCTTAATGCTGAGCACCTAGTGAGGCAACTGCTTGTAAAAGTTTTGTAAGTCTTTGGGATGACTTGGCCAGGGTTTAAACCTGCAATCTCCTGCATCTGAGGTAGTTGCTGTAACCACTAGGTCACCGGAGTGGGTTTTTTAAAATGATAAAGTGGAAACTGATCTCATGGTCTACATTGCACTAAAATCCTTGGGTATAGTGACTTTTCAATGCATGAGAAATAGGGTGTAGTGAAAGGGGGGGATGAGGGAGATATTAGCAAGGCCCAAATGTCCAAATGGAAATTTTGGCTTGCCAGTATTTGTTGGCCAAGTAATTAAAAAAAAAAATTAAGAGAACAGAAGTAGTACCTGGTCACTGATTATAAATGGATGGTCATATCAGTATGGATTTTCACCAAAAATATTGGTGTTAAATATTAACAGCTGATTAACAAGTTATTGGGATTTGAATGCTCTTAGAGTTGTATTTTATTTACAAATTTATTACTTTTGTTAAGCATTGATTACCCAAGTCTGGGAAAACCAGTTTATATTTCCAAAAGTATAGTATGATTTTCTTATGTATTTTTTATTTTTATTAGTTTTATTATTAGTTATTTTTACCTTGTGAATGCTAAGGTCGAATCTGTTTTTAATTTTGTTTTATGTACAAACGAGAAATTTAACACAAGTGTTTTAGAGTAAATGTATTGATAACAGAAAAACAAAAATAAATCAGTGTCTTTGATATAAAAATTTATAAAGAAATGTTTAAAAGACTCAATCTCTGCTATAGACCATTTCATGGTTATGATCTCCCCTTGAAAACAACAGGGGGTATCTCGGTGCAACTCACTTCCTGATAGTTCAATCAATAAAGATGGCAGATGTACATCAAGAAAATGTGACAGACCTCATATTCTGCAAGCAAGATCGATATATCACTATCTTAAAAAGAAATTCTATCAATATTTGATCAATTTATGTATCATTTTATTTTTTCAGTAACTTGCGCTGTTCCCAGCTTTCAAATAAATGTTCTCTACCCATTTCAAAACTTCATTATCTTTCCATTACTACCTCTTGCTCTAGTTTTTATTATTTGATTGTGTGAAAGTGTATCGCTGCGTAAAATGATTTTTGCTGCAATTTATCTTGCTTGAAGAATAATGAAAATATATTTATTACAGTTTCAATCATTGCATTTGCGGACTTACTTCCCCCTGACTGCTTTCCCGGTCCGCAGTGATGAAAGGGTTAAATGGAGGTTGAATGACGAGGAAAAATTCTAACTTCTCAAAGGAAAACAGAAAAAAAAATTCTTCTTATATATGTAATTTTCTACAAATTTTAATTTGACTGTAATGTTTATAAATTACATATCGTAGGCATTTAGTGATAATACTGCACAGAAAATATGATTCCGTAAATTGCCAACAGTAATATAGCAATAAAAAAAATTAAAAAAATAAAATTGTCACCAATTAGCTTAAATCCCATGAATGTTAACTGTGAATGCTGTGTAATTTTCTCTACAAACAAAATCGCATCTCCATTTCCGCCAAGGAAACTCGGCCAGTTAAAACTTGACATTTCTTTACTGTATATGTAAAGTTTTATTACCATGATTAAATTAAAAGAAGGAATAAAACAATAATACTATGCAGTGTAGAATATATATATATATATATATATATATATATATATATATATATATATATATATATATATATATATATGCATTTCTATTGTTCATTATATTTTTCATGAAATGACTTGAGTTATATCTAGGAAGGATATATTTTTTTCAAAATGCACAAATGTCATCTACGCTTGAACAGACAGGTGCATGTATGAGTATCCTTGATGATTATTTTATTTCTTTGAACGGTTGGAATTTTTAGAGTATACATTTTGGAGAAATATTGATATTAGACACTATGTATGTATATGACATTTGTGGCTCTCACCTATCTGCCTGTCTGTATACATATCAGTCTGTCTGAATGTCTCATTTCATCTGGTGGATGGGTATGTATATGTATAGATATTATTGAATGAACGTGTTTGCATATGTATATTACATAAACATACTTCTGGTAAAAAATGAGCATATAATGGTGCTAAGATAGAAAGAGTGACTGATAGATAAAGACAACACATATGGATATTTGTGACTGACCATTTATTATTGACTTGAAGGGCATGTTCTTAGTCTCTTTTCTAAATCATCCTGTCTACAATTTTACATCCGGTCACAAAGATCAATATTGATTTAAAAGGTGAACCAAAGTGATATGACGGAATCTGTGAAATAATTGGATCTTTTAAACTTGCATATTTGATGCATGGAAAGTCAAATAGAATTAAGCTAAATTTAAGAAAGTTGTTTCAGATGAATTTGTTGGTGGCAATGAGAAATGTTGTCTAAAGACTCCAGCAAATTTGAGAGTTATTACAACATGTCAGCATAGGCAAAGAAAAATCATATTGAAGGTTATTGCATGCACCGTCTGATGCATGATTTTTCAAGTTTTGAGAAAACCAGCGAGAAATCTAAATAATTAAATATTATGTTGAATTAATGCATGGCTTTATTTGACTGGACAAGACAAGACAAAAATAGGTGTATGAAGAAATACTTTTTTGATTGTTTAAATATTTGAAAACCCTCTCCCCACCACCAAAATGAAAATGAAACAATGTCATTGGGCATGTTAAATAATCTTAATATTGTACAATATTTATACCCAAATATGAATAAATACTCCATATTCATTATTTACACTCCTATATCTTTATAATAGCTAATGTAATTATCTCTTTGTTAAGTTCCTCTGAATACATTAATATAGTGTTCCATTTTTAAAAAATCCTAGTCTAAAATTTTCAGCATTACAGATCAGCAGACATATCAAACTCGTGTTATAATTTTCTTATCAAACTCGTGTTATAACTATCTTAACTTGTGTTATAAACGAACTATTAACCTTAAGAAAATAACTGAAAAAGAAGGACATATCAACATATTAATAATTATTGAAATGATTTTCGTTCAAGTTATGCAGCCAAAAATGTGAAATAAATGTTTAAAATTGGAGAGCAAAGTGAAATGTTCCAACAAATGTATCTGTAATTTATATATATATATATATATATATATATATATATATATATATATATATATATATATGTATGTATATGGTATACTATAAATATGGACAGTATATTTAAATTAGTTATTTAAGATCATTTAAGTATGGACAGTAAATATTATTTAATTATCAGATATAATGAAAGTATGGACACTGAATCTAATTATCTGATGTAGTGTCTATAATTATTCTCCTAGTATGAGCAAAAGATGTCGGACAGATATAATTTATTCATTGGTTTAACCATAATGATCTGTAGTACAGCTAAGATTCTGAACTATCCCGAAATTGGAAATTTTTGTGGGCATGCACATTGGAAAACTGAGGGAGGGAATTTTAAGTGCTATGATCAGTAACTCCGTTGCAACCATGAAATGCCCTATATACTAGAATGGGGAAGATGGCTGAGAAATTGTGTCCTTAAGTATAGTGCACATTTGACCTCTGAAAAATGAAAAGGTTATGCTGTCTTGAATATCAGAAATGAGTAGACTGGGTAGGGTAATTTTACATGTGGTATCAGTATCATGCTTGCTACCATGAGTAGACAACCAGTCTGAGCAACTGTTTTTTCCTCCAGGCAACAGATGCCAGTGGAACACCTGGTTCTGCAAAAAGCAGCATACCATAATCCCCATATTTAGCAGCCAATTCTTTGGTGCACATACAAGCAACAGCTGCATAATGACCATCAGGATGCAGAATGGAAGACATAAGTTGCAACATGGCAACTGATCCAGACCTGACCTGCAACTCATTGCACTCAGCACAGATGTGATGTCGTGGAATGTTCTGTTTCTCAAATGGCTTGTGTAGGTTTTGCCATGTAAAGTGCATTACACTTCAAAATAGACCAGAAACTTGGTATAGGCCACTCAGGTGGAATGAATACAACTCACAATTAAAAAGGAGAGACAATCCACTAATGTAATGATAGCAATCCTTTAGGTTAATTTGCAAATTATGTTCATTAAAACAAACAACTTAAAACTCTTGTTGACAAGCAAGATTATTTTCAAGACCTTTATAGCTATCAATGATATCACTTGTCTGTACTTGACAATTAAAAAACTTTACATCTCTGGACATGCAATTAGTTCCAAATGCCATTAAGATGTTCAATATCTTTTATGTGCAATTTTAGTAACAATGCAAATTTTGTTAATGTCGATACAGCTCCATTTGATTTTCATTTCTGACATAATTCCTGCATTAAGCAAGTAATAATACACTCTTTCTGAATCATTATTGCTCTCTTAAAGTTATATACCAACCCCTGCCCCCCATTGGAGCACCTGGCATAATAGCATTGGGCTCTCATGATACACATTCTAACAATTCAGAGGTCTGGCGCTGCTCCACTTTTAAGGCATAATTTTTGACGGATGTGTTCATCATCCTCTTGTAAATTAATATAAAGGTTCTCCTATTTCTATTTTCAGCCATCTACCCGAGTTGATATGTTGAGACTAAAATATTACAAACAACAGTCACGATAAAAACAAAGTCTCCGACTGGCAAGCATTTAATTGATTGCGATCTTGTTTAATGTTAACGTTCAAGACATGATTTGATACACACATAAAAATTCAGGATGATCACAAATGTTATTTTAGATCGCAGCAATATCTACCCGCACTGGAGACCTGACTTTAAATGTTTAAAACAGAATAAACACAAAATTGGACTTAGGAAAATATTAGCCATCTGTTTCCCAAACAGATTAGAGTATATTCTTTAGTATTCTCAAATATTATTTTGGGAAGAAAAATCCAATTCCGAGATCTCTCCAGTTCCATTGGTTAAGATTTGACCCAGGCTATAGGAATGATGCTTACAGTGCCTAATGTACAGAAGATAATAGGTGAAACACGCAAGCAAATTCTGAGGAGAAAAATTGAATTGTATATGCAAACTTGAGGAAATTTCCAATGTGCACTTCTGGAGTTGCGAGAATTGGCAACTTGAGGTGATGGTGATGAGGTGAATGGCGGTTTTAATCAGTTCCTGAAACTTTTAAGATGAAGAGGACAAAAATGCTAGTGAGTGTATGTTAAAAGTCATGTGCAGTATAAAGCACTGAAGTATTTACAGAATAGTTGTCTCTTTTATGAGAAGTTGCACAAGAACTCAGATATTCTAGGTTCTTTGCAATAATGGCAGACATGACTGCTTATATTTCTAACCAGGAACAAGTTCATATCAGTATCAGCTTAGTTCATGTAGCCCTGCATTAGTAATATGTCCTACAACTAAGATAGGAAACCTGTGATGTGTCATATATTTTAGCAAATTTAAGGGCTTTGTTGTGAAAATCGTGAAAAGATTTCCCATTTTTGAAAGAATGTATTGCAAAGTCTTCTTGATTAAAAATTTTAATTCTTCTTATCTTTTCAGCAACCATTTTATAAGAAGATGTTTGGAATATGCAATGATTTAGACAGGGAAGTCAATAAGTGCACCAAAAAAGAGGTAACAGACTTTCAATTACGTCATTTATCCATCAACTTTTACTATTTTTAACATTATTTATAAAACTACCTTCCCAATCATAGGGCTCTCTTGGGTTTTAAGAAATCATTTTAAGGCTACATTTCTTTCAAACCTCGAGTCCAATGCATGATAGAAAAACTGGAGATCTGACTTTAAATGTTTAACCAGAAACTTCATAGGTGATAACCACAGACGATGAGTTAGAAAATGACTTTTCACTCTATGCTCATGTAATGTAGGGAATGTGTAACAAAAAACCCAACAAATTTCTAAATGCCCATGAAAATGAATGTTTTGCCTCAGTTTTTCTTTTGAGTTTTATACTTTGCAAAAGAGTTTTGACCCTTGGAACACCACAATCATTTGTTCAAAGGAAGAGGTAGTTGTAATAGATACATTGTGCTTGTTAAATTTCTTTTATATTTTGTGACTTGGATATGGAGGAATTATAGGTGAATTCCATGTTTTGGATAATTTCTTGATTGACAGATATTAATATGAGATGTTCACATTTTTTTAATGGTAAAACATTTAACGGTTATTTTGAAAGTTGTGTTGCTGTTTGTTATGATCCATTGTTTTTCAAAGTGCTATGGGAAGCGGGTTGGATTAGTTATGTGCAGGTAGCAGCAGAAAAGCAGTTTCTAGGTTCAGTTGTATTTCACACACTTTCCTCTAAATGATGAAATTAAAAAAACTTCATTATACACACTTTTGTTGAGGTAAAATTATGAACTTTGTATACATGAATGTGTTGCATAATTTCCAAAATTTTCTAATTTCTAAGCTGTATCACATACTGTTGGTGTTTTATAGCAGAAGTGGAGGAGTGTCTCAGAAAGAGACTGAAAGAAATGTTATCCTTGGAAAATGTATCTTTTGTCCTTTCTCATGACCATCATTCTCTGTGAAAAATATTTCTACAATTGGTCTAAGAAATTGATTCTATTTTGATAATTTAAAATTAATGTTAGCTCTCTCTTTCCTCTGTTAAGTGCACTAATTTCCGCATAATACACCACTCCTTTAGTATGGATCCCATTTTTCTTACTAGAAAATATCTCCAAAATTGTCCTCTATTTCTTGAACATGAAGAAAATCACAATCCAAATTAGTAAATGAAACCTTGATGTATCACTTGTTTTATTGTTCAGAATGGGCATTAGTATTTGAAGTTTAAATCAAAAAAATAAAATTTCCTCCTTTAAAAAAATTTGATTTATTTTCTTCAATTTTCTTTTCAAACAAGAATTTCAGTACTCTAACAATAACAATATTCCAAAAAATTTTGATCAATGAAAATGTTACTAGTGACTATCGGTCGCAACATGCTGTAAATAAATACCAATTTAGTAAATTCTGTTGGGTGAAATTCATGATTTAATTTTGTCTTTTAAATTGGTTTCAATGTAATCATTAAAAAAACAATATACCTTCTTGTATTCAAGCATGAAAAATGTTTTTCTACTATTACAGCTTTGTCTACTAGCATTTGTGTGAGAACTGAGTTAATTGACACCTATTTTGATTTCTGACTTGAGGAAGGATTTGTTGTATTGTAATTACATCTTTTGTATCAAATCAATAAAATGGTGGATGAAAGAGAAGTTAAAAGACATGCAAATCATACCTCACCTACTAGCAGACATGGTTGTGTCAGGTCAACTAATTTCTTTTGATCATTTGAACATTGTTACATAATTAACTTGAATTGTTATGTAATTAACTTGAATTGTTATGTAATTAACTGAATTAGCCTACTCATTCTCAGCTGTGGTCATATATAGCAAGGCAATCAAGTGAAATGAGAACCTGGTAAAGAAAACAGTTCATTATGAAGCAAATTTGTAGTGAACTTTAAATTCCTGAATTGGCACTCTGAGATTTCCTCAATGATAAGTTCCCCAGTAACTTGCCGAGAATCATGGCATCACTATGTTACTAACAGAAGAAGAATACAAATTTTGAAAAAGTTTTGACAATAACAGTTGCTTCATGAAATAAATGGCCTGTTTTTGGGGAAAAAAGTTTTCTTTTGTTGTGAATGAACAATAAAAGACTGATGTAATATGTTTGAATGGTTGTTCTTGGAAAATGTTAACCGATTAATCAGAGGTTGGGTATCCTGAAACTAAAGGAGGAGCATCATTAGAAAAAGGTTTGTATTGACTATAATTTGTGATGCTTGAATAAAACAAGTATTCTCTCTTTTCCACCATGTTTTTCTCAATGTCCGTTGAAGATGGCATCCCATTTATAATTTGTTTGAGGTCCCTCGATAACTCCCACACTTATAGTGCAGTCTATGTTTGTGACTCCATTTTGCACAAGTATGCTGGTAGGCCATGCCTCTTTTTAGAAATTAGATTTCCAGAATTTTTTGTAGAGGGGACTGCTTGATTGAAGATCAGAATTCAGATCCCACCTTGGAAGGATTGTATCAGGAGAAGCTGTTAATGACCAGAGGCATTGTCCCCAGGTCTATGATTGATACATTTCATGAATAAATATTCATGTTTCTGGCATTCTTTACTTTAAATCAGTAGTTTTTCTTGGGCCAGTATAGTTACAACTTTTATTGTTGATGGCATATGTATTCATATTTTGCTTTTTCAAAAATAATTTCTCATTGCACTGAAGCAGGAGAGGTGTTAGGAGAGGTGTTAGAATCGACAGATCTCTTGGTTTATAAATATGCAGTATTTTCCAATATTTTGTTTATATTTATTTTATTGTTGAAAAGCTTTTCTATATTAGAATATTTTTTTTGCCATTAGACATACTTCATGCTGCCTTGTCTTATTTCTTCCTGTATGTCAAGTTATTTGATTGCCACACCAATTCATTTATTACATACATGTAAATACAGTCATATGATGCTAATGTCATTGACTTGTATCACACAGATAACACACATTAAATAAAACTCATTGCATGTTTTAAGAACTGAAAAGCCATTAACATGCAAGCAACATTTTGTTTTCCAGAGACTTGCAAAACGAGCAGCAAATAAATCACCTCGTCATAGAAATATGGATGAAGATAACAAGCAATATTTTTCTTAGCCTAGGAAGGAAGATTAAATTTATTTGGAACATTACAAAATTCAGTTTACACCTTGAGGAAGTTTTCATTTTAAACCTTAAGAGTAAGGTTGTCATCAAGACTCATTCAAATTTCTCATTAATAAAAATCAAAATAAAGCAAAGATGGCACTACCACAGAAGAAGTACTATCGCCAGCGGGCACATTCCAACCCTATGTCTGATCACAGTTTTGAATATCCTACTTACCCAGATGAAATGGACTGGTCTGAATACTATCCACAGTATTTTGATAAGAGTGACACCAATATGGAGGTTGATGTGGTAAACAAGTTCAAGGTGGAATTTGCCGATATAGGATGTGGCTATGGTGGACTTCTTGTGGAGTTATCTCCCTTATTTCCAGATACTTTGATGTTGGGAATAGAAATTCGTGTCAAAGTATCTGATTATGTCAAAGACAGAATTCAGGCTCTGAGGGCTCAAGACCCAGGGAAGTACCAAAACATAGCATGTATTAGAAGCAATGCCATGAAATATCTTCCTAATTTCTTCAAAAAGGGTCAGCTGTCCAAACTGTTCTTTCTCTTTCCTGACCCCCATTTCAAGAAAACAAAGCATAAATGGAGGATAATAAGCCAGACCCTCTTAGCAGAGTATGCCTATGTACTGAGAGAAGGTGGGCTTGTGTATACAATCACAGATGTTAAAGATCTTCATGAGTGGATGGTGAAACACCTGGAGGCATTCCCACTGTTTCAGCGGGTTCCAGATGATGAATTGGAGAAGGATATTGTTGTTGAAAAGTTGTATGCAAGTACAGAAGAAGGGAAGAAAGTTGCAAGAAATAAGGGAGATACATTTCTAGCTGTCTTTAGAAGAATTGAAGATCCAGCAGTCAATTAGAACTTTTTCCTGTAAATTTTACTGAGATCATGTTGGAGAATTTGCTTTTAAAACTAATGAGTAAATTCTCACAATATTGTATCACAGAAACATTCAGAACATATCATTTTTTGTAATTAAGTGAACCAAAGTCAAAATGTATTGTGTAAGTGTATATTATAGGTATTTGCCAAAGTTTGATGAAGACTGATATTGTTTTTCACTAAATCAGAATACCACTGAATATAAATACACATTACATTTGTTACACTAAAGATGGTCTGTTGTCAACAACTTATTCTTTTTAGGATTGAGCTGGATTAATTTATAAATAAATCAGTGTTGACTGTCGGAAAAATTCTAAAATAATATACATGTAGTTAGGAATGTAGATGTAAAACTTGGTTCTAGGTTTACTCTATTTGTTTTCGGGTATTTTAAGTAGAAATTAAAGAGATGTATTTAAAAATCATTATTTTGTTAATGCTTTGCATATATCCATTAGGAAGAGTAGCAATAACAAATTTTTGTTATTGGACAGACAGATGGATAACAGACAACAGACCATCCCTAAGCATTTCTGGACTATGACCAAAAGAGCTGATGGGATGGACTGTTGTACATTTGGACATTGGGGTTTCATAAGAAAAGTTATGGTCTTTAGTTGGTCATAAATATAAATGACTGACCTGTAATATGGTCACTATATTGAAAACATTGTTATCTCTTATCCTGCCAACTAGATGGCTGTGTTAAAGTAGGTTTTTCAGCAGTAATCTTTTTGTGATAATTAGTTCACACTAAAAGTGGTGCTTATTGTACATCCAATATTGGTGCCATGATGGTTCACTTGAAAATCTTGTTGTTACTACTCCCCCAGAATGGAATACTAATATTGACTTGGGAGTTTTCACCAAAGACTCGAATGAGATCTACTTGTTCACAGATTAAAAATGGTGCCAATCTGTCATCCAATATGCAACATAACATCTAATATGTAATCTTGCTATTGCTGAAGAACATAAGAGAGAGATTTAATACTTGGAAGTTAAAAGGAAGAAACTGTGTTATCGTGACTTCTTTTTCCAAGTAGATTGTGAGTCTTTTTGAAGTACTCTTGTTAATTCGGTCATGATTGCCTGTATAATGGAAGGATTGTTTGAGTAGTTAAGAATATAGTGTATTGCCCATGGACACACCAAGGTAGCTGACCCTAGTTCATCCAATGACATGATTTTAACCCGCATCCTTTTGGTCGCGAGCCAGTCATGGTAACCTCAAATCACTATGGCACACGTCTTATTAGTGACATCTTAATGATAAAACAATACAGTTCTTGTTCATATCAAACTGAAATTGCTTACATAAAAAAGTCTTAGCAAATATAGAGCCTATTTGGTAATTACAAAACCTACATGATATTAACTTGTAAAAACTGAGATTAAATATCACACAATACATTTAATTCTGACATCGCAAACCTTTATCCCTCGTCTTTATTGTTCATATAGTCCTAAAAACTAAACTTTCAGTAAAAGAAATCTCCAATGTCATATAGAAACTTCACCACATAAATTGCATCACTAAATAAAAGTACACATTAAAAAGTTGTACCCTGAGATGAATGATATATTGTAGAATTCTCAACAACCATTAGACTCCTCTCCTCAGACCACCAAGTTTTGATGATGTTTACAACACTGCCATCAACTAAACAAACAGCAATAATACATGGACAACAACATGACTCTTAATCATAAGCTATTGCTTTACTATTGCTTATAGGAAACAAATTATGATGGCAACAGGAATAATGAAGATCACCAAACCCAACAAAAACCAGAGTCAAATTTCTATTATTAGCTTACCCTCCCACTGTAAAATATTAATGTTATACTCATTTAAGCATTGCAGTTATGTTCAGTACATTAAATTGTCAATATTGGGAGAGGGTCGGAATAGGTGTGTGTGTGTGCATGTGTTACAAATTATCTTTGTAGAATTTTAGCCAGATAGTAAAATTTCTGTATGGATAACAATTTCATTCGACACCAGTAGTTTCTCAGATGACAAGATGTCTAGTGTCTTCTTAAAATTTTTATTTCTCGAGTCAGATCGACAGCTCCAGTTGCCTAAGTGGTTAGAGCATCCGTCTTGGAGGTAGCGAGCACGAACCCTGTCTGAGTCAAACCAAAGACATATGAAAATGGTACGTGCAACTGTCTCGTTTGACGCTCAGTATTAGGAGGTTAGTGTTAGGAATGGTCATCCTGGTGTTGGATAATGATGCCCTAGTGCTAGACATTACTATAAACTGCCACACTGCAGACATCATAGCAAAATGGCTGAAAATTTGTTAATGCTGCCTTAACCCAAATCACACACACACACACACACACATCAAATCTTATTTTTACTGATTTGTATACAAAAATATGAAACAACAATGCACTAATCTTTTGCAAATTAACATCGCTGATTGATCAAGCCTTCAAATTGAAAATAAATTCTTTCCAATAGTGTAGCATGCAAAGTAATAGAAATCTCCCACATAATTTTATTTTCTAAATACCCCCATTTTTAACTTTTTTGTTTAAAATAATGTCTCCAAAGTTTTAGCCCTAAAAGTCAACTCAGAATGTACTTAGTTTGACATTTTGCAATAATTTACCATGATAATCAGAATATAACAACAAATCTCGATTACACATTTATAGAAAGCACTTATTTAAAACCACTTACTTGAAGACTTGTGAGGTGTAAATGGTGATACAGGCGGAAAGATGGATTGAAAGATAGACGGATGGATAGTGAGGCTTGATATGTGGATATCTGAAATGTTCAACCGGCTGAAATATTTTTCTCTTGCATTTTCTGCATTCACTAGTAAGTTGTGTTACATCAGAAGTAGATGGGCAAAGCCACTAATGTGTATGCCCTTTAGTGCTTGCAACAAAATTGATGTTGTATATACTTTGCTGGCCATAAAGTCGATTCCTGCTGCACCATTTTGGCTTCTGACGCTCACGATAATATGAATTCTATAGTTGTAAATAAAACAGTATTTTACTTGCATATGCATTATTCGTAATACAATGCGTAAGAGTGATGACTTTCCATTACAAAAGCAAATAACCACCTACTCAAAAGTTTAATCCACACCAGTCGGATAAGGTGCTAATAAAGGAGCGGCCTTCATTTTGTTTATTTTTATGAAAGGGCAAACACATTAGTGGCTTTGTCCATCTACTTCTGATGTAACACAACTTACTAGTGAATTTTGTCATTAGTCATACAGACGATTGGGCGATCGCTACAAATAAATAACCACTTGTGCTGAGGTGCTGTAAAACACTGATACATACCAGATGACCCATAACACAGTAGACCAGAAAAAAACAGATAAGATACATACATTCATGAGGCAACCCTAACAAAGGGTTTGCAAACCGTGTAACTGTACAGATCTTTTATATAAAAAAATGCAAACATCACTACCTGCACATCACATAGGTTCGCATGCGTGTAAATTCCATTACTAAGGCAAATTATCATGTTGCTTAAAGACAACATGGAGTTCCTATTTCGCCCATAGAATCACTCGGACTGGCTACCGTCCATTTAAACCATGGCTGTATGGGTGGATAGAGTGTATCCATGGATAGAGTGGAATGGAAATCACAGCGCATTGAAACTATAGCTAGCATGTTAGTCTAAGCAAATTCACTTAGTCATTTAAACAAGGAGTTTCTTGGTAGATTTCATCCAAATTTTCCACCCTAAATCCTATCCTGCATTATGATTGCTATTTTTGGACAATGTGAAATTGAAAGGAAAAAAGTCATATACCTTTCAAAAACCTGCTTGAATGTGTAGCAAAACCATCTCGTCTGAATGTTATCACAGTAATTTACTGTTTGAAAAAGATATGTTGTAGTGTCGTTTAAGATTTAATCTGTTAAGCTATATCGTGGATTTCACAACGGTGTGTTCTAAGTTGATCACTATGATTTAAAATCAATAGGTTTCTTGCAGTTACTGGAATGTACTCTGACATGTTCAGGGCTATACTGACAGCCCCACATGGTGTCATTTTTTGTTGTTTTGTAAAACCTATGAAAGAATTTATGATCATGAACAAATTCAGAAGGATGAGTCAAAGTCCACCATCACTCAGAAATAATTTTCAATTTTCTTTCCTTACTCTTTCTTAGACTTACCGTGTAAATCTTCACATTGAACAGATTGTCATTCAGGATGAAATGTCGAATGGTTTCAGTTGTACAATACAAATAACATGCATTCAGAGAGTCCAAAAAGCTTCAGTTTATTCGGCAGTCCAGAACATCAGGGTTTATATATGATGGTAGCTGATACATTCATATTTTCAGATTTTACTCTTCTTGGCATAACATTTTGTTAGGTTGCATTGAATTACCAAATTTAAGTACTTTTTGCGGGGTTCAATCGCATTCCTTTTGTCAAATTCTGTTTCTTTTAAATGTTATGCATTTTCATCCTTAACCGCCGACTCAAATGCTGATTAAGACCATTTTGAATATCGGATGACACGCACAAGTCAATATTGTCCAATCCAAGCAGTATTAAAGTATATCTGAGCTGTATCAACGCGCACTTTGATTGCACACTTTCAAAATGACATGAACCGACTGTGTGCATCTTTGGTACTTACCTCTAAAAGATGAAAAGGTTTGCACTGTACTTTGGCAGTGCCCACTGTCTGAACAACACGTTGTCGATGGTATCGACTTTCAAACTGCGAGACTGAAATCGTATTAAGTCAAGATCAAACATAATTTTTCTGCGCAAAAAATCACGACTTTTATAAAAGAATGGTGATTTTATTCAAATATTTTAGGAATTGTACTTTTATGGCATTTAAGTTTTATTTTTTCTTCAAAAATCTTTACAGAATATTGGCATATTTTACCTTTAAGCTTGTATATTGTTAGAGAAAGTAGTTTCACTTTGAGTAAGGGTTTATCTTCATGAAGATTTTAACAATTTGTAATCTTAAAAGGATTACAGTATTTTTAAGATCATTATATTCTATCCCGAAGTACTACATATTTAAATTTATTTGGAAGAGTTTATGTTTCTACAGATTTCTTTCTCTCAATTTTTCTGTTTATAGTTTTTAGAATTATACTTGTACTCCACACTGTATAGCCAGAACGTGTTAATCCTACATACCTACGTACGTACGTACGTACGTACGTACCTACATAAATACCTGATTAATAGTAGAGCAAAATAGCACTTACTTTGAATAGGCCACCCACCAGCCCACACATGGTCGGAGGCCTCCTATCGCAGTCAAACAGGAAATAGTAGATATTGGGGGCAAATGGTAGGTGGCTGGGTGCTGTGTTTGTAATTGTTCCATGTCTTTCTAATCGTTCACACGCATACAGATACATACGAGCACATACATTTCGGCCTTATCATCTGCCTACATGTACGTTTTTGAAAGTCACTAAAGTGGGTTGGTGCTGCTTTTTAATTGCTCCATGGCCTTCTACCTCCCTAATCCTGCACACACACAAACATACATACACACTTAATCCTTATCAGCACTACCTCGGTTTATTTTTGGGAAAGCCATTTGACTCCCATTTATCTCAGCAAGATATAAGCAATAATAAACCTTGAGTAATATCTAGTGGTATACTGGTAATATGACCTCTTTGTTTATAGTGTATGGTTCTATACAACTTGCCGGACGAGATATGTTACTTGTACAATTACAACTTCTTGGAAACCTAAATTTAGAACTTGCACATGAACACCGTTACTGTAGTCCATTGCTTGTGCTCTGGAAGAAACGAGGTACAAACGTACAATATCCGCGTAGAGGTTTGAAATTTAAAATGTACCAGTGAAAGGCTTTGAGGTAAAACAGTCATAATAAATTTTGTGCATGTACTTTAATGCGTTGATTTTAACAATCAAGGGCATTTTGTCGTTGTTGCTATGTAAATGTAAAAAATAACAAGGAAGTAAGTTGATATATAATGGAGTTCGTTCTTCAATCAGAATAGCTAGTCGACATTAAAGAACAAATAAACAAATAATATGGTCATTTCTTCAAACCTAAGACACAATCGATCTTAAGAAGAGAAATATTTTGTTTTCTGGTGTTAAATCGCTATTTTTGGCTATACATGGCGGCCAGTTTATTTAGTAGAGAAAAAACTTGGGAAGACCGACCCACCAATGCCACTGAGAAACCATCTGACATATCCACGTTGGGCTAGTCGGTATAATATTTGATGTGACGAGGAATTTATTTATTTATGTTCTTACATGATTTAACATTGTTTTTACACAGTACCGGATTTAGGCATAAGCTAAACAAGCTACAGTTTAGGGCCCCAAAGTCTGAACTCAGTCTGAAGGGACCCCTCAAATTTATTTTATACCAAATATGGCCTCTATAGCTTCCCATAGCTTACGGCCCCGCTTTGTCTAAACCCGGTACTGCTTTTACAATATACATTATAGATAACTTTCCTTTTACAAAGGATGTGGTAGTGCCGTGACAATAAAGGTCAGTGATTTTCAAATTAAGGATGGAAAATGATACCGAAAGTTAAAAACAATAACAAAATGAACTGTAAAGTAGAATTTATTGCTTAGAGACAGCAAATGACTGCTCTAAGTAATTGGATGATTTAGTGTGGCTTATTTTAGTGTTTTACGGAACTGCAAGACGGGTATGTTATTTAGTGCTGAGGTAAGTGGAGTAAAGTACCTTACACAAAGATGCACCATGGTAACCGACTTAAGCTGATCGGAGGGTAGGATGGTACCCGTACCTATTTGTTCATGATTCTGGCACGTTAATCATTTAGCCACAATGGCTCCTGTAGTCTTCTACCACTTGATGTCTTGCTGAAAGCGAATTTATAAAAATAGTATTATACTTTAAAACATTATGATAAAACACTCTAAAGACTTTTATGATAGTTTCATCACCATTTGATCTTAATTGTTATATTAATAGATCAAGAGACATACAAATAGATAAATACAGACTGATGGAAAAGATGACCACATAATACGACAGGGGTGCACATTCCCAAGCATGACATGATAGCCCACACGCAAGAATCCTCTAGATTGTGGCCATGCGAATCTAACACTGGCCTTATAGACCACTGTGCAATATCCACCGCATATTCGATGGCAATGACAGAACTGAGTGTGGGTTCATGGGCGCGTATATAAATTTTTGAGTCTCCCAATAAACATCGAAATACTTTATCGAATTTTTTTATTGATAGATTCTATGTCACATGCATCCGAGGAAAGTTCTATCGTATGCCAGTTAGCGCCAATGTTTGATGAAAACACAAATGTTTTATTTGGAGGCAGACCACCAAACGGTTGGGATCGGTTATTGGGCCAAATGTAATACATATTCAACGAGGCTAGATGAATTTAAAGTGTGCGCGAGTTCCCAGTTGTCACAGGTGCAGAAGAAAGTCACATTTGTGTAGCAAACGCACCATCACAATCTTTTCAGAACTCGTCATCAGTGTATACATCATAAATATCTTCAAGTTCGTTCATCGCGATATGAGTATCTGTCCAAGTGATCTTTAATAAGCATCCACTGACAAATAGTGGCTTTATCGATATCCTCTTGGGCATTGCACGAACCAATTCCAAGAGTGGTTCGTGAGTGTTGCACAATCTACAGGTTACAAGAAAAATAAGGCCCTCTCCTTTCTTTCATAATGGTTGCTGTGCTAACCTTTTTATCAATGTATCACCAAAACCTGTTTAAACTCAGTAATTTCCCTGTATATCCCTAGGTCCATACCTTTTTATGTTATGGGATGGTTTTTTTTATTACTAAAATTTGCTAGTTGGTAGGTACAGTTTACACTACATGGATGGGGTTTTCAAAGATCCAAATTTTTTATCGGTGTTTCCAGCGATGACTGACAGATGGGTGTTGACTCTTCTTCTACCTCTTATTCATTGTCTTCAGCCACCATCATTGCAGTTTCTTTTGTGGGTTTTTTATATGTCTTTGGTACGTTTGGCTATTTTACGAACTGGACCAGGAGTTGCTTCGGTTCCTTTGAGAGCTACCACTTTTACTGTTATTTCGGTGGCCTCGACAATTTCTTGTGCGGTCTTAATCAGCGGCGCAAATGTTTGTTCAAACCCAGCTGTGAGATCTTCTCTCGCGGTTTGTCCGACTATGAGATATCTTTGATATTTTTGCGACATTCGATTGGCTTCATCTTTTTATGGCATTAACGCTTTTGAACACATCATAACACGGCTGATTATCAGCTGACAGTGCAATCACGTACAACACTTTACAAAAAGCACTTATTTAAAACCACTTACTTGAAGACTTGTGCGGTGTAAATGGTGACAGGCGGAAAGATGGATTGAAAGATAGACGGATGGATACAGTGAGGCTTGATATGTGGGTATCTGAAATGTTCAACCGGTTGAAATATTTTTCTCTTGCATGTTCTTAAATTAGTGCTTGCAACAAAATTGATGTTGTATATACTTTGCTGGCCACAAAGTCGATTCCGATTTCTATTGCACCATCCTGGCTTCTGACACTGCTCCCGATACTATGAATTCTACAGTTGTAAATAAAACAGTATTTTACTTGCATATGCATTATTCGTAATACAATGCGTAAGAATGATGACTTTCCATTACAAAAGCAAATAACCACCTACTCAAAAGTTTAATCCACACCAGTCGGATAAGGTGTTAATAAAGGAGCGGCCTTCATTTTGTTTATTTTTATGAAAGGGCAAACACATTAGTGGCTTTGCCCATCTACTTCTGATGTAACACAACTTACTAGTGAATTTTGTCATTAGTCATACAGACGATTGGGCGATCGCTACATATAAAATAACCACTTGTGCTGAGGTGCCGTAAAACACTGATACATACCAGATGTCCCATAATACAGTAGACCAGAAAAAAAACAGATAATATACGTACATTCATGAGGCAACCTTAACAAAGGGTTTGCAAACCGAGCAACTGTACAGAAGATCTTCTATTAAAAAAATGCAAACATCACTACCTGCACATCGCATAGGTTTGCACGCGTGTAAATTCCTTTCCTAAGGCAAATTATCCTGTTGCTTAAAGACAACGTGGAGTTCATGTTTCGCCCATAGAATCACTCTGACTTGCTACCATCCATTTAAACCATGGCTGTATAGAAGGATAGAGTGGAATGGAAATCACTGAGCATTGAAACTATAGCTAGCATGTTAATCTAAGCAAATTCACTTAGTCATTTAAACAAGGAGTTTCTTGGTAGATATCATCCAAATTTGTCACCCTAAATCCTATCCTGTATTCTGGTTATTTTTGGACAATGTGACATTGAAAGGAAAAAAAGTCATATTCCTTTCAAAAACCTTATTGAAGGTGTAGCAAAACCATCTCGTTTGAATGTTATCGCAGTAATTTACTGTTTGAAAAAGATACGTTGTAGTGTCGTTCAAGATTTAATTTGTTCAGCTACATCGTGGATTTCACAACGGTGTGTTTAAAGTTGATCACTATGATTTAAAAACGATAGGTTTCTTGTAGTTACTGGAATGTACTCTGACATGTTCAGGGCTATACTGACAGCCCACATGGTACCATTTAGGTGTTGTTTTGTAAAAGCTACGAAAGAATTCGTGACCATGAGCAAATTCAGAAGGATGGGTCAAAATCCACCATCCATCAGAAATAATTTTCAATTCCCTTTCCTAACTCTTTCCAAAACTTATCGTGTAAATCTTCACATTGAACAGATTTTCATTCAAGATAAAATGTCTCATCATTTCAGGTGTACAATACGAATAACATACATTCGGAGAGTCCAAAAAAGATCTTCAGTTTATTCGGTAATCCAGAACATCGAGGTTTATATATGATGGTAGCTGATACCGTCATATTTTCATATTTTTCTCTACTTGGCATAACATTTTGTTAGGTTGCGTTGAATTACCAAATTTGAGTACTTTTTGCGGGGTTTAATCTCATTCCTTTTGTCAAATTCTGTTTCCTTTATTTGTTTCCTTTAATGGCTATGCATACATTTTCATCCTAAACCTCCGTCTCAGTTGTTGACTAAGACCATTTTGAACATCGGATGACACGCACAAGTCAACATTGTTCAATCCAAGCAGTATTAAAATATATATGAGCTGTATCAACGCGCACTTTGATTGCACACTTTGTAAATGACGTAAACCGACTGTGTGCATCTTTGGTACTGACCTCTAAAAGATGAAAAGAATCACACTACTTTGGCCGTGTCCACTGTTTGTACAACACGTTGTCGATGGTATCGACTTTAAAACTGCGAGATAGAAATCGTATTAGGTCAAGATCAAGCATCATGTTTCTGCGCACTAAATCACGACTTTTATAAACAAAAAATGGCAATTTTGGTCAAATATTTTAGGAATATTTTTTTGTGGCTTTTAAGTTTTATTTTTTCTTCAAAAATCTTTACAGAATATTGGCATATTTTACCTTTAAGCTTTTATATTGTAAAAGAAACTAGTTTCATTTTGAGTAATGGTTTATCTTCATGAAAATTTTAGCAATTTGTAATCTTAAAATGATTACAGTATTTTTAAGATCTTTATATTTTATCCCGAAGTACTACATATATAAATTTATTTGGGAGAGTTTATATTTTTTGCAGGTTTCTTTCTCTCAGTTTTTCTGTTTATATTTTTAGAATTATACTTGTACTCCACACTGTATAGCCAGAACGTGTTAATCCTACATACCTACGTACGTACGTACGTACCTACCTACATAAATACCTGATTAATAGTGGAACAAAAATAGCACATTACTTTGAATAGGCCACCCACCAGCTCACACAAGGTCGTATGCCTCGTATTGCAGTCAAATAAGAAATAGTAGATATTGGGAGCAAATGGTAGGTGGCTGGGTGCTGCTTTTGAAATTGCTCCAGGGCTTTCTATCTCTTTAATATGGTATCGTTCACACGCAAACACGTACATATACGCAAATACGTTTCAGCCTTATCATCTGCCTATGTGTACGCTTTTGAAAGTTATTTGAGTGGGTTGGTGCTGCTTTTGTAATTGCTCCATGGCCTTATACCTCCCTAATCCGATATGGCACACACACAGACATACATACACGCAATTAATCCTTATCAGCAATACCTGGCTTTATTTTTGGGAAGCCATTTGACTCCCATTTTGCTCAGCAAGATATAAGCAATAAAAAACACGGAGTAATATTTAGTGGTATACAGGTAATATGTCCTCTTTACATTTAGTGTAGGGTTTTATACAAATTGCCAGACGAGATATGTTACTTGTACAATTACAAATTCTTGGAACACTAAATTTAGAACTTGCACATGAACACCATTACTGTAGTCCATTGCTTGTACTCAAGAAGAAACGAGGTACATACGTACAATATCCGTGTAGAGGTTTGAAATTTAAAAGGTACCAGTGAAAGGCTTTGAGGTAAAAGAGTCATAATTTTGTACATGTACTTGAATGCGTTTGGTTTTAACAATCAAGGGCATTTTGTCGTTGTTGCTATGTAAATGTATAAAACAACAAGGAAGTAAGTTGATACATAATGGAGTTCGTTCTTCAAGCAGAATAGCTGGTTGAAATTAAAGAACAAATAAACAAATAATATAGTCATTTCTTCAAACTTAAGACAGTCGAGTTTAAGAAGAGAAATATTTTGTTTTCTGGTGTTAAATCGCTATTTTTGGCTATACATGGCGGCCAGTTTATTTAGTAGAGAGAAAAACTTGGGAAGACCGACCCACCAATGCTACTGAGAAACCATCTGACATACCCACGTTGGGCTAATCGGTATCTTATTTGATGTGACGAGGAAGTTACTTATTTATGTTTTTACATGATTTAACATTGCTTTTACACAGTACCGGATTTAGGCATAAGCTAAACAAGCTACAGCTTAGGGCCCCAAAATCTGAACTCAGTCTGAAGGGACCCCTCAAATTTATTTTATACCAAATATGGCCCCTATAGCTTCCCATAGCTTAGGGCCCCGCTTTGTCTAAACCCTGTACTGCTTTTACAATATACATTATAGATAACTTAACTTTTACAAAGGATGTGGTAGTGCCGTGACAATAAAGGTCAGTGATTTTCAAATTAAGGATGGAAAATGATACCATACCGAAAGTTAAAAACAATAACAAAATGAACTGTAAAGTAGAATTTATTGCTTAGAGACAGCAAATGACTGCTCTAAGTAATTGGATGATTTAGTGTGGCTTATTTTAGTGTTTTACGGAACTGCAAGACGGGTATGTTATTTAGTGCTGAGGTAAGTGGAGTAAAGTACCTTACACAAAGATGCACCATGGTAACCGACTTAAGCTGATCGGATGGTAGGATGGTACCCGTACCTATTTGTTCATGATTCTGGCACGTTAATCATTTAGCCACAATGGCTCCTGTAGTCTTCTACCACTTGACGTCTTGCTGAAAGCGAATTTATAAAAATAGTATTATACTTCAAAACATTATGATAAAACACTCTAAAGACTTTTATAATAACAGTTTCATCACCATTTGATCTTAATTGTTATATTAATAGATCAAGAGACATACAAATAGATAAATACAGACTGATGGAAAAGATGACGACATAATACGACAGGGGTGCACATTCCCAAGCTTGACATGATAGCCCACACGCAAGAATCCTCTAGATTGTGGCCATGCGAATCTAACACTGGCCTTATAGACCACTGTGCAATATCCACCGCATATTCGATGGCAATGAGAGAACTGAGTGTGGGTTCATGGGCGCTTATATAAATTTTGGAGTCTCCCAATGAACATCGAAATACTTTATCGAATTTCTTTATTGATAGATTCTATGTCGCATGCATCCGAGGAAAGTTCTATCGTATGCCAGTTAGCGCCTATGTTTGATGAAAACACAAATGTTTTATTCGAATCAGGCCACCAAATGGTTAGGATCGGTTATTGGGCCAAATGTAATACATACTCAACGAGGCTTGTGGAATTTAAAGTGTGCGCGAGTCCTCAGCTGTCACATGTGCAGAAAAAAGTCACATTTGTGTAGCAAACGCACCATCACAATCTTTTCAGAACTCATTATCAGTGTATACATCATGAATATCTTCAAGTTCGTTCATCGCGATATGAGTATCTGTCCAAGTGATGATTATTAAGCAGCTACTGACAAATCGTTGTGGCTTTATATATAACCTCCTGGGCATTGCACGAACCAATTCCAAGAGCTGTTCGAATCGATCTGCAGGATCGTGAGTGTTGCACAATCCACAGTTTACAAGCAAAATAAGGCCCTCTCCTTTCTTTCATTTGGTTGCTGTGTAAACGTTTTTTTCTGTTGCTCCGTTCTGATTTTTCTTCTAGTGTAGGAGATATAGGTGCAGGTTCATATTTTTGGGTTTTACTGGTGGTATTGACACATGTTTTGGCTGAACCAAATATTCTTCTGTCACAACTTCAGTGATGGGTCAAAATTCATCTGCTTCCACTTGCAGGAAGTTTATAGAACAGTATCTTTTCCTTTGCTTCAAATATTTTTCCTTCATGTTTTGTTTGTGTAGGATTGTTTTGTTAAATTGAAGCACGAAACGCTTCCGCGTTCAAACCAGCATGATACTTGTGTTTCCCACCATTATTCAAATTAATCGTGAGAAAACTAAAAAGGTCCGAGGCAATCAGAGCAAACATGTCGAAAAATTTATCTGATGTATGGATGGCGGCGCTCCAAGTCCAATGACTATTTCCAAGACTATGTGCGTCAATGCCACGAAATATCTTCAGCATGTTACAGTTGCCACCGATTACATTGTGCATATGGGCATAGCATTGAGTCAAATAAATCACGTCCATGCTTTTGTGCACATATGTGTGCGTGATTGACTTGATTCTTGAGCGTCACATCGTCGCACATAACGAGATTGTTTTGTTAGCATGCAAATCGTCAATGACAGGTGAGTCGTTGATGGTGGAAATGAACTCTATGGACTGCTTATTGCTTTTTCTTAACGCTTTTGGACACCTTTGAACACATCATAACACGGCTGATTATCAGCCGACAGTGCAATCACGTGCAACCGATCACAGGTTAACCATCGTGAAACCACGTTTAGCAACAGTTGAGTTTTACCGGATCCAGCAGTGCCAATGATGAATATCTGAACTTAATTTGGAAATACAGTTCCATTGTCATGCTTGGCCGGGTTAGGTGTTGCTTGTGGAGAGACGTTCAAAGCACGATGCTATTGAATAAGTGTCTGTTGTTATAATACAATCATGTCTTCATACTGAGTGAGCTGTAGCGCGAAAACACATTCTCACAACCAACCTATGCCCGGTGAAGCACCTATCAATCACGTGGATGAAGCTTGTTGCCGACATAACCTTGCATACCAAGCATCTAACGATATCCCTGGACGTAAACGTTCCGACGTGGATGTCATCCATGACTTAAATGGGATTAATCCAACACTGGGAAAATGATTCGCACAATGGATCGTCAATGGAGGCATGAAAGAAAACGATTGCCAAGGAAAAATCTCAGTAGAAACAAAAAGTAAACAAGTATGAACAAGGAATTAAAAATCAGCACTTTATGCAAAGTATACTACAGTCCGCGTGGGTTCTGGAGAGGTGAATCCTCCGTGGAACAGTTAGCTAGTACGGTCAAGGTCATTCATGGAATTTCCCCAGCAGGGTTGGTCATACAACTCCTGTAGCATATTTATTTGCCCTTAACAAGAAAGATTTCACTTGGTTGGTTTGATGTCCAAACACCGAATGAAATTCGTCAAGCTGATTTGTTATTTTTCCACACAATTGTGTCCGTGATCGGTAAAATACGCGCTTACTTAAACGATGTCGATATGGCTAGCCGATACAAAGAAGCAGAGCCGCTGACGTCCAAAGATTATGTCAGTATCCCAGATGCACTCGAGCGCATTTTATGCATGCGGCCCACTCACATGGCTACGGTTGTTACAAGTGGATTTTGGCAAGAAATTTCTCATATCTGTGGTTTCGTTGTTAACCACGCACCGTGTGCAAAGCGTCGGGCATGAGAGCGTGAATCTTGACCAAGTTATTGTGGAACTATTTAATCGCAGACTGAGACTGAGGGGAACATTTAATCGGTCGTCATTACGCATAAGAATCGCCGATAAGAACAGAACTGTCAAAGGAATGGATAACCCAACTTCCATTCGTTGTAGCAGCCTTGAAGATTGAAGTCACACGTATGACGGGATTAAAACCAGCTAATGTGATTCGTTACAAGTCAGTAATGGTTAGTCAGTAAATAATTCAACAATACCATTACAATCGGTCGGAGAAAAGTTTGTCCGGTATTAGTATGTGCCATGAAAGATGGAAAATGAACAATAATGTCGTTTTCCTGACCCAGTTTGGTCCATCCAGGTGTTTACCATTGCGGAACGGATTGATAATTCATGACAACCAACCGTTACATAGCGATCATCTCCTGTTGGGCCTCGTCCTCCCAGCCGTGTTTTTATGCGAGAAGAATTGCAAGTCGTTCCAGCAAATATGTAACTGCCACCAGGATTTGTTTTGACACGTCATTAACCAGTGTCAATCGCAATAGCGCGATGACTAAACTGGGTTAGTGGTGATGCCATCGAGGAATATCCATCACTTAGTATCCAGCGGAGACAAACTCGCCTTGGTGCATCAGTATACACTGATTCGATGGTTCTTCGATCGGATCATATTTACCGTGTGTACGAATGCATGACGGTCTCGAGGATATTCCAGGTACAGTTCGTGCTTGAGGTTCTCCTGCACAATAATCTGCAGAACACCTTTTGGCCATTTGATGTTTTTTGGTCCGATCACAATCGAGTACAATTTGGGCCTCTGTCCCACATACTCTTTGATCGGTTTTCCCGAACATTCGTCTTTGAGCATTTGTCTTTGAATTTACCAGTCACCTTTTAGTTTTGGTGGAGTACAACAAATGTTCTTTCGGATACTGGCTAGTATTAAACTCGTTGGCCAAACTGTGCCAGGTCCGCGTACAGATCACGGCGATATGATCACCGGCAATTTATCAGTGTCGGTGTACATCATCTTCACCCGATCCTGGTAAAATGGCGTGATTATACTAAGACTGGTACATGAACAGCTTAGACAAGTCCAGCACGGTTTAACCTACATAGATTGGTTGCGTCTGTGTGAGAGTTGATGTTTTATTGTGAACTGCAACAAGTTCTCCATCAAGTATTTTCTGGACTTAAAGTCAGGATCCCCAATGAGCCTTCAAAGTATGTCCTTCTCGGTAACAAGTCAGGGTCCCCAATGCGCCTTCGAAATATGTCTTTCTCGGTAACAAGATAGCCTCCATGGCGGGCAAGTTGGAGGCTTTACTGGCATCATTTTCGTTTCGGATGGACTAGACTTAATACTAAGCTTTAAAGTGATAAACCCATGCCGATACGAAAACCGTTTCAGGCAAAATCTTGATAATAACATTATCAGTATGGTTGTCATATTGAATGATCGACCTCTTTTTCATTTGGTACGAAAATGATATAATAATTAGCCTTTTAGTGAAAACCCCATGACGCTCCGAGGATCTATTTAGGAGAAAGAGTTTAAATTGGCCGCAGTGGCCACCATTTTAAATATCTGATTGGTACCATTTTCATTTTGGACCATCTTGACGTTGGAGCAACTGTGTGTGATAAAGTTTCATAGATATCCTCCGACTAGTTTATGAGCGATAACAAACTTATACTATTGTATGAACAAACAAGGAAATGCGGACCATAGCAAAAAATTTTCTGACATTGTACTCTCAAAATTTCTTAAGCAAGAAAACTCGAATTCCGAATCAAAGTCTAAAAACTTTGGTAGCCTATATATTTCCTTCAATTCACCGTTGTCTTATTTCTTAACTTCTGTTCCCTGGCTCTAAGCTGATAAATTTCGAGTAACTAGGTGCACACCTAATAAAACATCTGGGTAAGCATGAGATCTAGTTTCAGTCTCGTGAAGCTTCCGGAATACGAGGCAAGACTTTGACGGGTATAGCTAAAAACAATAGAGGATGTAAATGTATGTTTTTATTTATTTTGCAGTTTCTATGTGATTATTATAAGCGAAAATATAAACTCTTTGTCAACAGTATGACATTAATTGTAATCATTAATTAGCTAAAAGAAGTGAATATTTTATATTACGTGTGGTTAACTAAGAAGTAACACATAGACACAGATGTACAATTTTTAATTTTGCTCACAGACATGACATCTGGTATCTGTGACTCACCAGTTGTTGCGGCCATAGACATTGGAACATCTTACTCTGGATATGCTGTTCAGTTCTATGAAGACTTTAAGAAAGATCCGCTTAAGATATTTTCTCCACAGACATGGAATGGCGGAAAAATTAACCTCAGTTCTCTGAAAACACCCACATGTCTTCTTCTCAATGAAAAACAAGAAATTGAAGCATTCGGATTCCAGGCGGAAGACAGATATGCTAATTTATGTATTGACAAGGAAAATGACAAGTACTACTTTTTCAGACGCTTCAAAATGAAGTTAATAGAAGGGGAGGTAAGTGAGTCAGTTTTTCTGTTGTTAATTGAAATATTAACTGTGTCATTCCAAAGTGAAAGTTTCCAAGTCGCTTACATAAACCAAGTTAAGAAATAGAGGTTATAAGTAAAGGTCAAAATATTTTTCAGAAGTTTTAATTAGACACAGAATGGACGATAGGATAAGCAAATTAGTACCTTCTGATATTGTTTTAAGTCTCCATTGTTCTTATTTACTCAAAAAAATTCATCCTAACTTCGAAATAACCTTATTTCCCTAATGTTGATCCTCTATGTCCATATGTGATACTTCCATTAGTATGTTCAATGATGACTAGAAATTAAGGAGGCAAATCAGATTTCAATACAATTGTGCACAAATGCCAACAAACCCAAACTTATTGCAATGTTTGCAGTGTTTGTCTAAAGACTGCATGTTTGTCTGCTTGACATTTTTAATTTATTTATTTTAACAGCACATTAGCGCATGTCGAGACAATTGAAGTAATAATCAGTACCCAGTATTGCCGACCAGGTCCGTTTTAGATAATTGTCAAAACTGCAGCCTTCTGATTGCCAGACACTCGAACTACTGAACTATATTTGAAGACTGTACTAAAAGGTGCAAGATTTTCAGACTTTATAGTTCAGGCACTAAAGCACAGAGGACTAGCGAAGAAATGGACAGAAATACATATACTCCAATTTGTCTACAAAATGAGTAGGGACAATTATTACAAATCAGTCCTGCTATATCGGTTCTTTTGAATTTTCTCCTGCACAGCCTATCTGGAGAATTAACACTTAATGAAATTTGAAACAATCTATTTTATTCTTATCATATTCTTCATGACGTTATCCTCTAATACGTAAGTAGACAGTGACCTGAGGTAATGAGTATTTTCCTGTATTGAAAATTTGGTTGCTACTCTCCCAGGGTCTGAAGCGAACATCAATGATAGAAGATGAAACTGGGAAAAAATGCTTAGCCTTGAACGTCTTTGCTCTATCCATTAAATGTCTGAAGATCCATCTAATGGAGATGTTGAAGAAGCAGGAAACAGGAGTAGAGGAGGAGGATATCTTCTGGGTTCTCACTGTTCCCGCCATTTGGAACGACGCTGCCAAACAGTTCATGAGAGAAGCTGCCAAGAAGGTTAAAAAGTCTTATTAAGCTTAATTTGAATGCACAACATGGTCTCATATTTTTTATTCTTAAATTGTGATCGTGCAGATATTATTTTGCATGATATTAACAGAAACACATAGGATGAGTTAATGAAAACATGTGTCTGAATAATTAACTTTATTTGTTACATTATACCCTCTATAATGTTGTACCTTTTCGCCGAAAATGACTTGATGCTGCCTTACAGTCTTCCACACATTCCCTGTTTTTATGAAAAAATTTTAGAAGTAAGTAACGTTTAGAACAGCCAAACATTGAAACATTTGCTGAGGCGTATTTCTTATCTTAAATTACAAAAATATCTTTATGAACGGTGCCAATTTATTTTCAACATATAATTCATGGCGATCATGTGCTACAGAAAATTAAAATATTCCGCACTATTTTAAAATAGTAGAATATCAGTGTCAATATATTTCATAAGTTATCTCTGGGTTCATGTATATTATTTCGATATGTTGACCGTTTACAAATTTACCAGTTGACATAACAAATGTAACCTGGCCTCTTTAGCACTGACGGGTACGTCATATTCAATTTTAACTTGCGAATCCAAGAATCTTGTACTAACATTTCTCATCTGCTGAAATCATTTTCAATTATAGGCTGACATTGACACCGTAAAGTTGGCCATTGCTCTTGAACCGGAAGCGGCATAAATATACTGTCATCTTCTTCCTGTTGACCGATTTACCAGTCAGGCGGGGAAAGTTCAGTTCGGTGCAGCACCGCCAGGAACAAAATACATGATAGTGGATCTCGGAGGTGTGTCATTCATAACATAAAGAAAATAAATGAGAGTTGTAATTAAGTCGAATGAAGAAATACCATTTTAAGAATGCTTCTAATTCAAAACAAATTTAAGCAATCCAATATATCTTGCTGAATAAATTATGAATGAGTAAAGGTTTAAAAAAATGGTGATCGAAGCCAAAATAAGACAAAAATAAAATACTTGATGTTTATCATAGATTTATTTATTTATTTATTTATTTATTTATTTATTTTTTTTATTTATTTATTTATTTACTTATACCTTGATTTAGGTGGCACGGCAGACATGACTGTACATGAAAAACTTGGAGATGGAAAGCTCAAGGAAATTTGGAAAGCTAGCGGAGGACCTTGGGGTGGGACTGCAGTTGACAGCGCATTCTTTCAAATGCTGATTAGCATCGTCGGTGGACCTGTTATGGGCAGATTTATGAAGGAACACACATACGACTATTTAGATCTGTTTCGGGAATTTGAATCGGCCAAAAGAAACTTCAGTACAAGTTCCAAAGATAAAATTAACATAAAGGTATATCAGTTTATCTCGCATATTGGCTGTCCTCCTCTGCGACAAACTTTCTGTAAACGAACAGAAATACGGGTAGTTTGAAACCAAACACTACAAAGTAGTACGATATATAAAAGTCAACATTATCCGAATTTCACCATTCCAAGTGGGAACAATTTTCCTCAAGCATCAACTCCACACTAGCTGGTTGCAATTTTCTTGGTAACTTTCACTAAGGGATGGAAATGCGAAGCAGGCAACACAGAAGTAATTTTTCTTTGCTCACATACTAGTACCGTACCAATCCAAAATATCATTTGCTCCATTTTCGCCAAATAATTGCAGCTAAATCTTTGCGTCATTTGTTAAATATAATGTCATACTTATATGATGTTTCTACAAACCACATAGTGCCATATTCAGCAAACACTTAATGTGGGAAATAAAAATCTTAAAGCAGTATAAAATTACATAAGTCAAGCGAATTTAATTTTGCATTTAACATCAACCACGTTTTCAACTTGCTTGTTTCCTGACATTGTTCTTTATTAATGGCGTGCAGACACAGGTAAGGCAGTTGGTGGAAACAAAAGAAAAGAAAGAAACAAATATTTGTTGTCCTGATATGCTGGGCCAGATCTACCACTGAGTCCCTACATCTTCTCGTTTCTCTTTTCCAGTTCCCAGTAACCTTGAACGAGCTTTGCGAGGATATGTTGGGAAGCACTTTCAAAACATGCACATCAGAATCCATCCACGGGAATGACATTTCTTTTGTAAGCGACAAGATGAGGCTCACCCCTGGACTGCTCGAAATGCTTTTTCGTAAAGTGACATACAACATTATTGACCACATCAAGGGCATCTTATCAACTGGTCCCGGGAGAAAAGTGTCTCTCATCCTGATGGTTGGGGGTTTCTCCGAGTCTCAGTTTGTTCAAGAAGTCATCCTCAAGGAATTCCATGGCAAAAATGGTATTCAGATCGTCGTTCCCAGGGATGCGGGAAGCACCGTTGTCAACGGAGCTGTCCTTTTTGGTAGAATGCCAAGGTCTATTGAATCTAGAATTCTTCGGTACACTTATGGTAAGAATTCATGTCCAGTCTTCGACAAGAAAGTGCATCCTGAAGAGAAAAAGATCATAATTGACGGAGTAGCTAGATGCAATGATGTTTTCGGTCTGATAATTGATGCTGGAACAGAAATAAAATCAGATTTCAAACTTAGTAAATCCTGCTTCACTGTCAAAAAAAATCAACGAACTATGTGTCTGTCATTCCACTATTCAGTGGGAAAAACCCCAATGTTCACCACTGATCCAGGATGCCATTTACTCGGAACGTTAAGGATTGAAATTCCAAATCCTAGTACAGAAGATCGTTATGTGGATTTAACATATGAATTTGGGTCAACGGAACTCAAAGTTACGGCTGTTGAGCGTACAAGCAACAAACCATGTATCGCAACCTTTATATTGATCGAATAGTCATTTTTTTTACCATATCGGACAAGTATAATTTGTAGTTTTATATATTAATTATGTATGCTTTCACATTGTAATGATTTTTTTTTGCTTCCATTGTCTTTGTTTCTACATAATGTTTATTATTTCCACGCTTGTGATAAAGAAAACGAACTTACATGGTGAGTAGGTATCAAAAATTAAAGATAGATCACCCAAAACTATGAAGCTATCAAAAATATATCATCTGAATCGCACAGGAATACCTGATACGTTCTTTTACTACAGGTTGAAAAGAAATTTGTTAATTGTTAATGGTACGTTCCAGGACAACTTCCCTATCTATTGATGTACATTACTAATTATACATTTGCTTTAAAAAAGTGGAAAAGATAGCCCAAATTATTATATATGGGTAATTCGTCTACACATACTAGGTAAGGTTTTCACATGAATCTTGAGTAAAAGGATAACATAATGGACAGAACAAAACTTTTGTTGTGATGAACATGCAAAGTTAAGGAAAGATACAATACTCTAGATAATATATTTGTTCTACACACAGTCATATGGAAATATCTTTGAACGAGTAAAAGCAGATTCTGTTATACATTCACAGATTTTAAGAAGGCATTTAATATAATAAGCCGATCAATCAGCCCCTCACCAGTAATAATATTTTTTATTTAGGGGCTGATATGGCATATTCATTAAAAGCTGCAAAAATCTGCAGCCCCTTTTGGCAGCACAAATCGGTGTATATTTTATACACTTACCTGAAATTCTAGCTGCTGTAAAGCTATCGTCGGTTAAAGGGTTCTTTTGGTGACCTGCACATTATATTTATGGAGCAAATCCTCTGTTTGGTGACTTGTAAATCCACGTGGAACAGCACAATCATCTGTAATGTAGCCATTTTGAATATCGAGCTAGATATGGCTGTTACCAAGTCTCCGTATCTCTCTAAAGTGAACGCATGTTTGTTAGGGAAATATTTGCATCCAGCAAAATTGAAAGTTTTAATGCGTTTACTGGTGTGGTCCCTCTCAGAATTAACATTATCTGAGGGACCCCTAGTTCTAAAATTCAATGCTTTTTATGTGCATTTGTATTTTAACCAAGTGTATGTGCTTTGTGTTTTATTTTACAAATTTTGATTTAAAAATTTTGGATTAGAGAATAAACGTCACTCAAATTTGATACATTACGATATTTCTGGTTATCGGTTTTATTGATAATATTTTCGTAGTAATGATTAACGTAGTATTTTTATTAAGAAAATAGTAGAGGTTTTAGTTTTAACTCATCTAAATGCAGTAGCATAAGCTGCTCAATTAATTTCGGATCCATTAAGTTCATGGCGCACGTGCACAACCTGTGCTCTCAACAGTGAGCACCATGTGTACGTGCTGCACCATTTCCTCATATTCAAATTGACAAGTACGTTTTTTCGAACTAATTTATACATATGTTTATATTTTTATTGGTTCAATATTAATATTTTTAAGATTAATGTTCGTGTGTATAAAAGTTGCAAATTAATTTTAAGCTACCCAGTTTTATAAAGTTCTAAATTTCGATCTTATTCTGTTTCTAAATATCTATTATCTTATGTTCTGTCCCAGTTTTAGTAAGTTCTAATTTCCTATCTTTTTCTATTTCTAAATATCTATCCATTTTTAATAAGTTTAATATCCATTTTAAGTAAGTTCTAGATATTATGAAGCAAGGATAGTTCAAAGTAAGGTAAGCATAATATTTTTAATGAACAGATGACATCCAACAAACATATTATCTATCAATATCAACACAGACTTGAGGGTTCGATTTATACGCGTGTTAGCTCTGTTGTAAAAATCTTTTTAAACATATGTCGTAATATATATATATATATATATATATATATATATATATATATATATATATATATATATATATATATATATTACTCTTTCTCTCTCTCTCTCTCTCTCTCTCTCTCTCTCTCTATATATATATATATATATATATATATATATATATGTCTGTGTGTGTGTGTGCAAAAAATATGAAAAGATAGGAGAAGTATCGGGTTGGATTCAGATCCTGTAACTCTATGTTCGTAACTTAGGTAAAAGAAAAAGGTAAACACAACAAGTTTTATAGAACATAAGAAATAATTTAATTAACAAAGCTATAAATACAAATTTGAGAGGAATTTAAATTATTATGAGGTGCTTTCAAAATGTTCTGGAAAAATCTTTGAGGTTTTCAAAATGACGTTGTCCAGAAAACCCTTGAATAATTCACAATAGTTCCAAAAAATAATAGAGACCGAGGAACATTTTCTATTTCCACTGAATCGAAGCAAATATTTTACTCTCAAATAATATCTAAATACAATCTAAGATACGTATGCAAACTTCATGTTACAACAGGAACACAAGAAAAAAGAATGACTGCAAAATAGGAATTAATCTGATTGTTACGACTATATGTCGTAATATACCACATCTGAAAGATCTTACGACTCAATCTAATATTTCAAAATACTTATTCATGTGACCTTACTCATCGAATTGGAATTAAAGTAATCCTAATAAGATATCGCGTGACCGATCTGGAAAAAGGCGAATCTCTTAAACAAATTCACTAATGATTCTATCAACAGTAATTGTCAAGAACCTATTTGTAGATTGTTTACAATTTTACGTTGAAGAGCATGTTCTTACAAAAGGTCTCTTTTTTAAAATCTTCCTGTCTACAATTTTACATCCGGTAAAGTAGATGAATATTGATTTAAAAGGCGAACAAAAGTGATAGGACAGAATCTGTGAAATAATTGAATCTTTTAAACTTACATATTTGATGCATGGAAAGTCAATTAGAATTAAGCTAAATTTAAGAAACCTGATTCAGATGAATATGTTGGTGGCAATCAGAAATGTTGTCTAAAGACTCCAGCAAATTTGAGAGTTATTACAAAGTGTCAGCATAGGCAAAGAAAAATCACGCTGAAGGTTATTGCATGCACTGTCCGCTACTTGATTTTTCAAGTTTTGAGAAAACCAGCGAGAAATGTAAATAATTAAATATTAGGTCTAATGAATGCATGACTATATTTCAGTGGACAAGGCAAGAAAAAATACGTGTATGAAGAAATACTTTTTTGATTGTTTAAATATGTGAGAACCCTCCCCCACCACCAAAAAGAAAATGAAACCAAAAAAAATGTCGGGGTGTGTGTGTTAATTAATCTTAATTAATGTTCGATATTTTATACCCAAATATTAGTAAATATTCCATATGCAATAATTACACTCCTATATATTTAAAATAGCTAATGTAATTATCGCTTTGTTAAGTTCCTCTAAATACATTAATATCCTGTGTTCCATTTTTTTAATAAAAAAATCTGGTCTAAAATATTCTGCATTACAGATCAGCCGACGTATCAAACTCGTGTTATAATTTTCTTATCGAACTCCTGTTATAACTTTCTTAACTCATGTTATAAACGAACTATTAGCCTTGATAAATCAACTGTGAAAGAACGACATATCAACGTATGAATAATTATTGAGATGATTTTCGTTAAAGTTATGCAGCCAAAAATGTGCAATAAATGTTTAAAATCGGAGAACAAAATGAAATTATGGATCATTTATATATATATATATATATATATATATATATATATATATATATATATATATATATATATATATATATATATATATATATATATATATATATATATATATATATATAATTTGTTATACTAAGAATACAAATCATATGGCGAATAACAACCCTCTCAAGCGTACTGGATCCACCAAGGGATCACGTCTGTCAGGGATTAATTAAAATAGATGCAATAAACTGACGACGAACAGTACGAAACTAGTAACTAACTAGCCTAAGCGCTTTCGACTCCCAATGAGTCTTTTTCAAAGGCAAATACAAAACATAGTTACGACAAACAAATAAACACAAAAACGTTGCGTTTGTAAACCTCTACATTTCTATCTTCACATGTGCTAAAACTATAAATACAACCAGCTTGTATAGACTAGTTTTCAGTTTCCGCAACTAGTCTATACAAGCTGGTTGTATTTATAGTTTTAGCACATGTGAAGATAGAAATGTAGAGGTTTACAAACGCAACGTTTTTGTGTTTATTTGTTTGTCGTAACTATGTTTTGTATTTGCCTTTGAAAAAGACTCATTGGGAGTCGAAAGCGCTTAGGCTAGTTAGTTACTAGTTTCGTACTGTTCGTCGTCAGTTTATTGCATCTATAATTTGGTATACTATATATGGACAATATTTTTAAGTTATTTGTTTGAGATCATTTAAGTATGGACAGTAAATATTATTTATTTATCGGATATAATGAAAGTATGGACATCGAATCTAATTATCTGATGAATGTCTATAAGTATTCTCCTAGTATGAACAAAAGATGTTAGACAGATATAATTTATTCATTGGTTTAACCATAATGATCTGTAGTACAGCTAAGATTATGAACTATCCCGAAACTGGAAATTTTTGTGGGCATGCGCATTGGAAAACTAAGAGAGGGAATTTTAAGCGCTACGATCAGTAACTCTGTTGTAACCGTGAAATGCTCTATTGCTTCAACTACTACGTTGATGTTACTACTACCAGTATCAATATAGATATGTATTCGTATTTACTCGTCCTAAATTAAATTTTAATCGTTGTTGTAAAAATCAATATTTTTTTTAGTTTAACCAAATTCTAATCAATCTTGATTATTGTATTCTCTGCACCTTAACTGACATCTAGAAATTTTCAGATGAAAATTACTGATGGCTCTACTTTTACGATAGTCAGGTACTAAAGTGGGTCAAGAAAAGAATACATCGGATCTTAACGTTCACCCTGAGCGCAAAATTAATCACACACACACACACACACACACACACACACACACACACATATATATATATATATATATATATATATATATATATATATATATATATATATATATATATATATATATATATATATATATCCTGAATTGACTAAGTGTAATTACTAGCAGAATTCTCGAAAACTTAATAATAGTCTGCCATAAAGGTAACTTCTCAGTCTGTTACGCCATGAAATGACACGTTCTGACAAAAATTATTCATCAAAACAGACGGATCTATGTCACATATTTCAGTCACGAAGTAAACCGATAAAATCGATAAAATTGGTTAAAAGAATCTGGTTAATACTTTGTTTCGCTATATACCACAACTCACTAACTTCTAAACAAGTCTGTCATATTGTAAGTATTTATGAAATATGAAAATTATAAAATTAATCGTGTATAGCTGATGTACCTCCTCTATGTGAGAAAGGGGATTCATTTTCCTTCGCGTCATGGAAGTTTCAAATTTATGGGGTAAATTACAAAAATAAAAGTTACGAAACTGTATCATACAATTTTAATTCAGGTGGCCTAGTTTATGTTATAATAGCAATTTCAATGTCACTGGCCCATTGTTGTTTTATTGTTTGTTTTTTTTTAAATAAAATTTGATTGTTCAGTTTTTTTTTCCATTATTTTTAAGGACCAGAAAGCCTATCTGTTTGGATGAAATTTTGAATGTCACTTGCCCGAGTTTTTCATACAGTTTTAAAGACCAGTTGCATTTGTAGCTCGACTGTTCTTTTTCATTAAATTCTCAGGGGCTGTGGTTTAGCCTTTTCCAGAAGAAACTGGACGATATAAAGACTGTAGCCTACAGTTTTTCATGAATTGCTTTGTGTCAGTGGCCTTTGTGGTAACTGATGGTCACATGTAAGTCAAAAAAGTGAAAAATAGAATTAACGTTGGTAACCTTGGTTAACAGTTTAAACTGATTCAGAGCTTAGGTCTATTTTAGCATCTGCGAAGAAAGAATGCAACATTAAATAAAACGTTGGTGAATGTGCTTACTTGTACTTGCACTACGGAACGGGTGTGTATGAATATTTAAAATTGTAGCATAAGATTAGAGAGATATTTGAAAGTATATTGCATAACATAAAGTCTCATAGACATTGAACCATCTGTGAAGGTAATGTAGTACTGCTTACACAATTCAACTGCGTTTTATTAGATTTTGAATTTCAATTTACTTATAAAATTATTTTCAAAAACACAATTAAAAAAATAAAAGGCGAAATTTTGGATAAAACAAAGATTATTAATATTACACTACAACCAACGCAGCAAAGATAGAAAACTTGCTGCTTGTAATATAGGAGATTTTCTTGCTCTGAAAACAATGGCGAGACGATGGTGTCATGTGTATTGGTGAACTAACTTGTATATCTCTACTCGCATATGCCGAAACCACCGGGTTTAAGTGTGCATAACTATACTCGGATTAGAGTTATGGACTCAAGGTTTGGGTAGGGCAATATCTGATATGAGAGTGAATTTTGCGTTAATATGGACGTGAGTTCATTACTGGATATTGTAGGTTTTGTAGATTGTTTGGTCGTTTGTTTTCGTATGATAACTGGGCTGCAACGTAGTTTTCTAGCTTTTTGCAGAAAAATATTGTCCACCGTACAAAAGTATGGACTAAACTAAAAGAATTCGTGTAGCATGCATGGGTTTTGCAATCTAAAATTGGGGGCCCCGAGTTACGGATCACTGCCATCTCACCTCTGCGTGGGTTCGAGTTTCGGGCTCCAGTTGCAACACTTGTGCTCGCAAATTCTCGGGCGCAAAATAATAACTCACGCGCAAATAAATAAGTACGTGCTGGAATTAGAAACTCGAAGTTCGGATTTTTACAAAAATCAAATATCATCAAACATCTGACCCGGTAAACTAATACAATGCTATCTTTGTTAGTACTGATGCTGCTATTATATTCTATAAAAGCAACTGAAATTTCCATTATCTAATTTGATTCTATGACTTAGTACCACTTTGGTATCAACGGCCTTTTGAAAGTTACTTTTGCATTTTATAATTCCTACGGTATGTTTGATATTGCTATATTTTCTGGCAAAGTTCTATAATTTTAACATACAAATATATTAATTTTCATGGAGGAGTACTCTGAATGAAAATCAAAATATGACTTCAACATATATTCCTCATTGAAATCTCCTTTTCAGATAAATCTATAAAACCCTGCATGACACAAATGTGGTTGGCAACCTTTAAAGCAACATAGGTAATTCATCAATTAGCTACCTTTCATTCGAATGGTCCTTCGCTTTTTCACAATGTTCTTAATTAAATGATTCCAGGAACTGTTGCTCAAACTGCAGACTGTAGATAACCCACGATACAGCTCTAACTTTGAAATGCCTTTCTGTTGTATACAGGCAAGTTATTTTTTACCGTAGAGAAATAATATGGCTATGGAACGATTTACTACAAGATACAAAGATTTCCAAGTCTATTTCTACTTTTAAGAAACAAATATTAATCTAAGCTTAGAAATAACAGATCTGCCCTAAATATATCTTTGTATCAATCATATAAAGGGGAATTTATTGAACGTCTGAAGAGCTGGTTCCATACTTGCGGAGAAAGAAGCACTACAGATGTCCACTTTTTGCAAGCTCTAGGCGTACAGCAAGGGGGACCACCGTCTGATGGAGTTCGATCAAAGTTTGAGGATGATGCTGTACATACAGCCCAACACTTTGAGAACCAAAGCAAAGTCTGAGCTAAATGAAGACTTTTCAGAACTTGTGAACAACTGTCTTTTGAATATGATTATGGAAAACTTAAGGAAGCGCATTCGAGAGGATCTTGATGGACCCAATGTTCAGGAAACCAAATCGAGCAGCCTCATTGCCGTGAACATTCTTTAGCGGGAACCCTTGTTGCTGTGTGCATTAAAAAGACCGTACTAAGGCTTACTTGATCTATTTATACGGGGCAGATTGACCTCGCCCATAGCAAGTATTGTATGATAAAACTTGCTACAATCAGATCAAAAGCTTTCTACCGTGTTAAGGCGCACCTTCTGTATACAGAGATTTACCGTGTGCTGCTGAGCATCGAGACCAGAAATGTCTACTGCAATATGGCTGGAGATACTCATCTATACGACACCAAGAAAGAACACACACTCTACAGTACAACATAAAAGGTATTAGGAACTTCCGTTGTCGAGTTTTTGACTCGAATATGTCCGCTGTACAAACGGCAGGCATCACTAAGACTCCCAAGGCAAAAAGAATATCGAGGATAGATGTAATGGACGACTTCATGAACCAGTTCCCCTCCGATTTCCTCCAATGACCACCATAGGAAGCAAACACCACAAGATGGACGTGTGCCGCAAGCTCTCTCTCTCTCTCTCTCTCTCTCTCTCTCTCTCTCTCTCTCTCTCTCTCTCTCTCTCTCTCTCTCTCAGAATCCTGGGTAGTGGAGTACCTCAGAGAGCTCTTCCGCCTGGGCCTATGCCTGGGTCATAGATCAAACTGCCTTTATGTGGTAGCTGAGAATCACAACCTGAAAGATGGTATGTAGACGGATGGCTTGAAATGTCAAACTTGTCAGCCAGAGTGAACACCTTAAAAGACCAACTATGATTGGTGGCGCGGTGTTGTCCGCCTTTAAGTTCTCCTGGCGCTTATGGGTGTCGCACCAGTTTATTTGAAGGCTGGCGTTCCTCTACCAAACTGAAACTAGATAACGATTGATGTGCGCTTGTCGCTGATGCACAAATGCAGCACAATTGGCATCAATATATATTTTTCATGTGAACCACGTTACCTCGCAGTTTTAAACAGTCACAATGGCCTACAGAAACCAAACCAACTCAGTCCTACTCGCGTTTGTATTCTCTCTCTCTCTCTTGGAAAGCAAAATCTCATATGTGCACTTATACCCAAAGAACCGCTTCACAATTCTCGGCTTGAAACGGTTGTCACCAACATCACCCCAGGTTAAACTCACATTTACACTCTACCTGACCAAGAATTGTGATACTGTCCATAAACTTCAGCCGAGTCAATCTGCAACCGATTGGGCCATATTGTTTCTACAAATAAAGCGTCCACTGCTACCTTTCGAAGCCATCTTTGTGGTTAAAGGCTCGGTCTTCTTTTGAGACTTTAAAGGCTTCAGCCAGCTTCATACTTGAGGTCATGTCCTTCAAGTGACCTCTCGCTTTGTAGTATCCATTATTTTTTATGGCTTGTCATTGGAATGTCGTGTCTTAAACAACAGCTTGCATTTCCAGCTGACACATAACATCATGATAAGAACTCCACAAAAGAAAATAACCTGGAGTACACTCTGTAAGTGATGTTTAAGAACGACTGGCAGTGTATGCTTGACATAGTACAACAAGACCTGGTTTGCAACGAGTTCACAGTTGAAAGGCTACCAACGTAATTTCGTAGTTTTGCTGCGCTAGTGATGATGTAAAATTATAACGTTTTAGCTCAGAGACGTGGACCGTCGCCTGTTTTTCAAACAGTCGCCAAGTAGTACTCGCGTGCAGCGGCGGTCAAGTCATCGTAAGACAGCATGTAAACAGAGTCGTACTGGAACAAACTGACATCAGTGATCAGTCTGTCGTGCCAACGAACGCCTTATACGAAGGTTTTACACCAAGCTTTGCGTCTGTTTGCTGCTGAAGATACTAGTATGCGTAATGGAACTTAGCAACTTTAACTATCTTTGAATTGTGGATTTTGCAATTACAACTCGCGCTGTAATCAGCTTAAAAACGAAAGCAAACAACAGTGATAGGTATAAACTATGAATTATTGGTACAAATTGCCAATCCTGAAATCGATGAGAAAGACAAAATATTGGTATAGATCGTAAAAAGTGCATAATATCGACATTGAATACAACCACTGGTACAATAATATCTACGTCTCCTTGGGTTCGACACGTACTGTTTTAGATTGGGGTGAAACAAAGATGAAGATTATATGTACATCAAGCAGCGTGGATACCCAAAACACCCTAAGCCAACTCTGAGCGGTTAGGGTTAATTACGCTTTCTTCGTCTGAATATATACGTTTTACTTTTTTAACTTTCGTCACATGTAGGCCGGGTAGAAAAAAAGATTAAAGCTTTCATTGATTTCAAAATATTTTAGAATAGTTTCTAAAACATGTGCTGGATTTTATTCTATTGATGCCTTTGTGTTTTTGGTAATGCTAACTTTAGTGGCTTTATTACTATTTCGGTTTGGATTTTATGCGGCAGAGTATGTTAGCAAGCCCGGTGGTTCAACACTTTCTACTGTGGATTTGCAGGTCACAAAGGCGGTATCGTGGGATAACGGGCTGGGACACAATACCCGTTTAACATCTACTCAGATGAATATTGAGAGAGGGTATTTTCATGAATCAGAGTGTTACACTGTTAATTACTCTTGGTGATAGGAAGGCATTTTAATCAAAGAATGTTATTAGACTTTAATGTTAATTTAAAGTTGGGTCTCACTTATAGTTTTCTAGCACGAAGGACAAGTCGCTGGTTTAAATTTTCCGCTGACTGGAGCAAGCTCTATGGCATGGAAAAGTTATAAAGAATCTTGTTTCCCTGTATTCTTTTTCCCCAAATGTATATAAGCAAAGCGCTGCAAAGCTTGAGCTGTATCATAAACAGTCGCTAGAAAGGATCATGATATGACATTGAAAAATAGAAAGTACATTGAGGTGACAGGAAGAAAATTTTGTATTTGCTGTTAACACATGCAGATATTTTGAAAAAAGGTCTGTTAGACTCAATTTAATTATCTTAGCAAGTAGAATATGTTTTTTTTGTCGTCCAGGAGCAAGGAAGATTTTTTCTTAAGCCAAACAGGAATCTTTTCATTCAACGTCTATGTTAATAGGTCAGTAAAACTAGAGTGACCATTTCTTGGTTAAAGATTGGGTATTCGAAAAGGACATTAAAAAGAATAATCATTCTCAAAAGTATATCTTAATAACAACAACGTGTCCCGAGTGTTCAAAGGTGATCACCGTTCCGGATCCACTGTCAGCTCACTTCTGTCTGCGTAGGTTCCATTCTCAGGCTCGGCTAAAGAGAGTACGTGAGAAAGCTTGCCAGTAGCTTCTCGTGACCGCTACAGTAGCGTAGTGGTTAGAGCGTCCTCCTCGGATGCGGGAGATCGTGGGTTCGATCCCGGACCGATCCATACCAAAGAATTAAAAAAATAGTAAAAACAGCTGCCTCGCTTGGCGCTCAGCCTTATGAGGTTAATGTTATAACTGGTCAGCTTGGTATCAGGATAATGTGACTTGGTGGGACATCATGCTATATATCTGGTTCATGATGCCCCAGTGCTAGACATCTCTATAAACTACCACTCTGCAGACATTGTAGCGATATGAGTAAAAAAAAATTAAAGCTACGTTAAAAATCCAAATCACACCACATCACACCACAGCTTCTCGTGGGTCAGTGGTTCTTCCCGGGGTTTTCTCTGGCTCTTTCTCTACCACGAATACTGGCCGCCATGTATAGCCTATCTTGTGCTGAAAAATGGTTTTAAGCCCTAAAACATCATCATCATCATTATCAACAACAACAACAATAATAATAATAATAATAATAATAATAATAATAATAATAATAATAATAATAATAATAATAATAATAATAATAATGATAGCAGGATTTAGAAAAAACATTTTCCTGAAATTCAATATATACAATACTGCTACTACTACTGATAATAAATGTAATGATACTAACAACAATAATATTTATTATTATTATTATTATTATTATTATTATTATTATTATTATTATTATTATTATTATTATTATTATTATTATTACATGGAAATATCAAATACATTTTGTATGCAAGGATCTCACAATAAATGAGGAAAATACACTTTACTGGTTTTGACTGACAACAAGCTTTGAAATCAAATTGCAATTATCACTCGTTACTCATTGTAAGGTGAGGTAGGGTGGTATTTTGTTGAGACAATGGGGTGAGGTGGGGTGGTATTTTGTTGAGACAATGGGGTGAGGTAGGGTGGTATTTTGTTGAGACAATGGGGTGAGGTAGGGTGGTATTTTGTTTAGACAATGGGGTGAGGTAGGGTGATATTTTGTTCAGACAATGAAGGGGTACTTGCAGATTTGATACCGTGCTTCGCAGAAAAATGAGAAATCTATAATACAGCATTATTTAACACCGTGCAGTTACGCAGTGAAGCAATTGAATACGAACCAGTCCATAAACCAATTCACCTTTAAAACACTGTAGCTTGTTTTCTGATAAAGCTGATATTAATTTAGTCCGTCTTTTGTTGTACTCAGCCGATAACGATCTCTATGGCACAACCATCAGTATCTAACTAATGCTAAACCAGTACTCGGAAAGCAGACACTTGTCCGCTTTTGTCTGCTATCAATTGTTGTTCATATGATTGACGTGGTGTTATACACCACGAAAAGCTTTCACGATAAAGTCACATTTCATGCTTTTTTAAAATTTAAAAGTGTAATTTCTACCTAAATGTTTACTTACCTTAAACAAACTGCTTATTAACGATATTTGTTTAGTTAATGTTGTCGAAATATTAAAGAAAGAAAAGATAACCTTTTAAAAATAAATTAGTGACTATAACGTATTTACATGCAAAAATATACTGGAATTTTATAGGAAGAAACTTCTTTTCATGTATAATATTCTTCACAATTTTTTAAAATTTTTTTAAAGAAGATTTTCATTTTTCCATAAAATAAGTAGCTGCGTCGACGATTCCATTGTGATATGTGCATAGAGTCTTCATGAAATTTGCATTTTTTTTCCTACGGCAAGTGATTGCAAATTTTTTTCATGAAAGAAGAAATCTCTTTCTTGAATGTATGCATTAGCATACAAAATGAACGTTTAAGATATATATATATATATATATATATATATATATATATATATATATATATATATATATATATATATATATATATATATATATATATATTTCTTTTATTAAATATTAACATGATTAGTTTTTATTAAAGTGTTCCATGGCACAGCCACACAAATAGGTTATTTTAGTAGCAATTGGAATGCAGTGTTTATGCTGTAAATAGGTTCATCGGGCCTATTTTAAGGTCTTGAATATATGAGAGAGAGAGAGAGAGAGAGAGAGAGAGAGAGAGAGAGAGAGAGAGAGAGAGAGAGAGAGAGAGAGAGAGAGAGAGAGAGAGATCTTTATTTTCTAATGTCAATGTTTTTAACGGTACAATAAATGAATAAATGTGAAAGATTTACAAAAGAAGAAATATAATCGGTTTTTAATTTTAATAAATAGCTATTGTGTTTCTTGTGCGTCTAGTTGTTATTATGTGCAAAATTAAATTACATAATATACAAGACATTTTTACATCTTTTGCTTTTTTGTTTCAACATCTTGTTGTGCCCAGTTACGTAATGTTAAGTAAATGATGATATTTTGTACGTGTAAATATATGCATTCATCAAGATGGTAGAGATCACCAAGCAATCAGATCACGAGAAATTAGTAAGCAATTAACATTCTGAAATAATTCAGAAAGGAAATGTCTGAAACAAATTTTTTTGCGCAAAATTGAGACTACTTCAGTATCGTTTTTTTATTAACTGGTTCTCTATAAACCATAGCAGTAAATAAAATAATTAATTGATTCATCATGCTGTAGTTTGCATGAGCTTGGAAGACAGGCAAAACATCAACGGATATTTTTTTTATATATTTTTTTAGGGAGCCGTATAGAATTACAAACATGTTTAATCAGGAATTTAGAATGTGGTCTAAAAATGAAAGCTTGCTGGCCGTTCCTTTCAAAAGAATTATTACTGTTTTTGGTATGTTTGCAATGTTTCTTGGAAACCAGATATGACCCTTTAGGACAGTCTGGATAACGGATTTTTTGAGGAGGTTTAAAATGGTCTACCCGGCCGAGTATAGTAGAACATGCTCTTATAGGTTCGTTGGGGATGTTTCAAGCGCTATTAATCTACTCTAAACCCCCACGTCTATACTACTGATTAGATTTACACTAGATAGTTTGCTCTGACCTCAACCACACTCAAAGTTCAATTTCTAAGAATAAGAGTGTGTGAAAGTTTTCGCTAGAAAATAACTTCCCTTTGGCCAACGCTATTGGTTTTTCAATACAAACTGAAGAAACACAAAAAGACGGTATTTTATAAGTACAGTGTTTTATTTTCTAACAATTGTAGCAATACAAACTTAGTTTTCCTGGTATCCTGGTGGGTACTGGATGCTATAGCCAGCAGGGCAGTTGGGAGTTGTGCAACATTTTCCTGGCGCTGGTGGACTGAGTGTACAGACTGACGGGAGTTGCCAAGTTACACACCTGTAAAACGCCAAATCAGAAACTATAACAGAAGTGTTCATAGAGTAATACTGCACACGATGTAATATATATATATACATACATACATACATACATACATACATACATACATACATACATACATACATACATACATAAGTGCATAACCTTCTTTTTGGTCAGGACTCACAAACATTATTTAGTGCTGACCTGCATGACTTGATCTCAACAAGACAGGTGGGACATACGTACCTGAGAAAGTCTACGTAGACCTGCATTATTTTAAAGGAACTTATCAACCTGTGCTGAGCATATTAATTACCACTGAACAATGCTGGTAAATTCTGTCTTACGTGTGCGTTATGATGAGCTACCATATTAGGAGAACAGATGAACCTCCAAATGACCGACGATACTAATTGTATGGAAAAATGGAAACCAGTATAGAAATGGGTGAAGATATAATTGACTATATATCGGTCAGCATTAGTTGATAATGACATTTTGAAAACTTAAACTAGTTGCAACTGAAAATGTATAGAAACATTGTTTTATTGATAAAATTTCAGTGTTTTAATTGTCTTTGAGTTTGGAACACTCTTTACTGAATTTAGCACCTGACGCTTTGGTGCAAAATTGAAAGTACATGTTTCAAACACAAGTACGTCATATCCTTTTCTCAACACAGAGGTTGTCATCCAGGATGCGTCTATACTGATGAATACAGGTTTGATCATGAGCACTCAGAAATTTAAAGTCTTTGAGATTTTAATATCATGGTGTTTGCATAAGTTTACTAAATTATCAGCGTGAGTCCTTCTCAGCGAAGTGTATGCTCACAATATGTAAAGGGAGCAAACTCTTCTAGCACGGACGTTGTATCAAGATGTAACAATTATTGTTTTCTTCACCTGATGCAATTTTAACCGATCTTAAGGCTTGTTACAATAGATTGGTACAAATCTGTAATTATATTATAGGGTTTGATCATGGATCAGTAGTCATTGGAATGTAAATTTGACTTAATTAGTCACAAATTAATTAAGTCATTTGGACTTTATGTCAACTTCGTGATCGCTTAGGTAGTAATTTATACTTCCATAAATAACCAACCATGATTACTTTTATTTTAAAAGTTTCACTTTTCTTCCTTTCTGTCCTCAAAACAGCCAATTTTATCAACAAAGCATTCAGTATTAGGTAGCTAGTAGTTTTCTTTCTGAAGCTTCAGTGCCGGATTACCAAATAGGTAGAGTATGCACCGGCCTATTGACCACACAACTTTTAGGTGTCCCGTGACAATGGATCAAAATAATATTGAATTGATTTGATCTTGACGTATAAGGAGATAATTTGCATGGGGGAAAACGAGATTTCGACTGCCTAAGGGCTTCCACATGGTTTAATCTGGCACTGATTGGCTCCTTCACATTGTGCCAGAATATTTAGCGCCATCTTGTCCAGCCAATGGTTTTCAACTAGCACATAGTTTAGAATTGAGGTAGTGTCAGAACATATACTAGCAGCGGTTTGAGACACTTTACCCGGAGTTGCAAATTTTGATTTGAAAAAACCGTCATGGGGTGGGGACTTCTTGCTGTTGTTATTATTATTGTGGTATAAGGAGATGGAATATATAAATCTTCACCTAATGTGCACTGGAAACTGATTGGGGACCGAAAGTAGTCCCCAGAATTTACCGATGTGTGAGGAATTCCAGAGCGGTTTGACATTTAAATGGTTAATTAACAACGTTTGGAATTACAGGCATATAAAATATTTTTTTTATTTAACACTTGTATAATGTTAACTCATAAATCACATAAAACGTCATGATCATGTGTGCCTAAATTTAATTTGAAATTTGTACGGGTATCATGTATACAGATAATTGTAAATTTATTTCATTAAAAAATTAAGTTCTTGGCAAAATCATTTAAATTCCAGTTTTCAATTCTTGGATCACGATATTCTTTTGTGTATATAGAAAACTATTTTAAATTAAAACTGACACGAAATTCGTAACCTAAGACTAATTTTCTTCCCAGAACGTTTCGATAACAAAGATGAATATAATTAGCAATGCTCAAATAAATATAATATTTAAAATTCTATGATAAATTAAATGCAAATTTTACTTTTTTCTAACATCGTACTGTTAACTTCAGAGCATCCTAACGTAAATTGGGTAAGTATTCTAGCTTTAAAATCTATACAAATGTCTGAGCCCGAAATTGTTTTGAATTAGAATTACCGTAACTTTTAAAATTGGGCATAAGTGTCATTGAGAACATAGCACCAACGCGTCACTCGTATGGAAGTAAATGACGAAAGATTTAACGCAAGAATTAAACAGATCTCTATTAATAACTATGTGTGTATTCTATCTTCAATGAAAACATGCATAAGGCAGATTCGCCTTTCAATCACTACATTTTATAATCCGTGGTTTGTATACTTATGTCCGACTGCACACGTCTCGCTCAGGTCACCTGACTAACCGAGGTTGGCGTAACTCCTACCTGAGTTTGTCTTGAGCAGCACCAACCCGAAAGTGCTAAGCTTGCTGACCGGTATCATGAGATACGCTATCTTTATTTGATCATAAGTCTGGCTTACAAAGGGAGACTTTTTTTAATTCATCAAAGAAAACAAAACTAATGTTTCATTTCCCCCACCACAACCACTACTGCACATATAAGTTTGCTTTCAGGATACTTATGCTATTGTATTAATTACGACTTCCGGTTGCTTGATATCACTTCCGGTTTCGTCAGGTAGCTTGTTGATCTGAATGTTGTATACGACTTGTTATATTAACAAACTAGACGGTCGAGTCTTTTGTATGAAATTATACACTAGAATATAAATACCAATAAAGTTGGAGTTAATATACAGTTATACCCCCACTGCCTCCGTCCCGTTTATACAGCACCAACACTACAATTCTTCTAAGCAGTACCGTATTTTTAAAAAAAATTGGGAATCAAAAGGGAATTGTCCCGTTGTAAGACTAGCCCTCTCGTGAAGAAACAGTCCGAGTTCTTGCAATAAGCTACTTGTTTCAAGTCTTAACTGATGGAGGATAGGCTTTCATGAATAAAAAAGAAACATAACAAACTCTGTTATAAATATCCGTACAATGCATTGCATGTGTATTGCCCTGATGAACCATCCGTACACGTGCATTTTAAGGTGCAATCATCATTCCAGCTCTGGCCTTGCTGGTAAGCTACTTGTTTCAAGTCTTAACTGATGGAGGATAGGCTTTCATGAATAAAAAAGAAACATAACAAACTCAGTTATAAATATCCGTACAATGCATTGCATGTGTATTGCCCTGATGAACCATCCGTACACGTGCATTTTAAGGTGCAGTCATCATTCCAGCTCTGGCCTTGCTGGTAAGCCTGTGCCTTGTATGTACATCCTGAAGGAAAAAAGTACAGACATAAAAAATCATTAACCTGGCAAAAGTTTCAATGGCACAAAGAGCATACTGGTACTTGCTTCCTTCTTCTTTTTTGAATCATTAATTCATGCCCACATATTTACCAATCTTGAGTGCACCTTTCTACTCCTTGATTATTTAAGTCAATTTTAAATTTGAGTCAGATTTGCCTAAACCAACATTAATTCATTTTTTTATATTCTCGTCTTAAGTCTATGTACATTCTGTTAATGGCTCATTATATTTCAATGTAGTCGTTTACAAATTACAACAATATTTACTTTCTGGTAAGAGATACACTGTAAAATGGCTTAAATACTTAAGACTTCATCTGACTAGGTGATAAAATTAGCGACTAAATTACTAACATAGGCCTCCAAAACATGACCAGAAAGCGGTTCGCTGTCATATCTTCAGGTAGGACAGTAGAGGTCTAATTTTATCTGACTGGAGTAACTCTCAGGTCTGGAGTGACCGTCGTAAAGAGTGGGCTTAAGGAACTGAAGTAAAAATGGCTCATTATATGTTTGCACCTTTAAGGCTTTGTTATTTTTAGTGAGACATTGTACACATACGGTGGCGGTAGGAGCTAATGGCTTTGCTGGATGGTTACACACTAAATTATGAAATACCAAATAGACGGTAAAGACCAGTAATTTCAGTCACACGGGTAACATTTAATAAATCTAAGTTACCCATAAACAACAATACTCGTAGTAATGAATCTATTCTGACAGGATTTATCACGCACGTACCAGTGTTGTTAAAATCTATTTCATTGGATGGGTTTCAGATCAAAGAGCAACGATCATGCAAAAATTGATACTGTTTGAAGGCCTTTATTATCTTGTAAATTTCGGTCACTCCCATAACTCTATTAAAACAAATAATATCCATAGTTCATTATCGAACACGTATTGTATGTTTTTATTTTTCTATTTTTTAAGGGCCACTGTTTCTCACTAGTTAGCATGTGGACTCGCGACCGGGTAAACTATCTGATCGGCCAGCGTCCGCTTTCATGCTTTTGCCTTGGACAGCACGCTTTACTCCAATATTGCCTTGGTACTAAGCATTCTTATAGTGCTGTGTCGTGTCAGACCAAATATCCCCAGAAAAAAAACAAACAAGAAACGACAAAAAACCACAACCACAAAAACAACCCAACCAATATTTCTATTAATTGAATGCACGTTGAAAAAGTTTGTAAATTATAATGACCTATTTTATCCAACAACAGAAATGTGAACTAACGTTAATCAGATCTCTCTATCGGTGGGTCCAGAGCGCTAATTTAAAGTTGATTTGCATAACACGATCCTTATGTTGTAAAGAATCTGGTTCACAATTAACTTTAATATCGTCATCTGGTCAAAAAGATGTTGAAGCAAAATCTAATACACTAATATAAATGTACCTTTTGTACGCCTTACATTGCCAATTTAAATTAAATAGTCGCAGTTAATTATCAATACATCGCATACTTTTGTAATTTTTACTTCTAATGCTCAAACCCTGTCATAGCTAGAAGTACATTTGACACAACTTTAGCTAACAGAATGCACCCACGATGTAACCTTTTTTTTACTCGTCGTATGACTCACTGTACTCGACATTCAGTATTTTGAATTTTTCTATCCCAAAGTATCTTATATAATTGAAAAATCTATCACCTTCAGTCGAAAACTAATATTTACAAGTTTTAAATTTTAATTTCCGTTTGTGGGATATCAAACAGATCACGAGCGTTTGATGTAATGAGGTGATCAAAATTACCCGCCTTTATATTGTAATTTAATTTTTTATAAAATAAATGAAACACGTTTAATGATTTGTAGGTTATCATATAGACCATCAGCGCTCACACTTTGACTTAGTGAGATAATTTCTTTTTATAGACACAGTTACAAAAAGTGAGATATGTTATATTTTTATTATATTTTTTACCCATGATTTTGAACCTGACATTCGTTTCAAGCAGATACTATTAAGAAATGTCAAGACCTTCAACGATAGAAGAAAAAACTGGCCGTATCAAAATCGAACATACCGGATTGGTGTCCGGTCATTCCGCCTGTCCCAGAGCCAGTTCCACCCGTCATTAGGCCGGTTCCACCCGCTATTTGGCCAGCTGTCGAGAAGCAGAAGACACAGTAAAGCTTCCAAAACAAAGTTGATTGAATGAGACACATTTTCGATCTTTTTAAATTAACTAAGCATGTATTCTTCCTAACATAATTACAGGAACAAAACTGGAGTATAAATATAAATTTATCAACGGAAAATTAACATGATATAAGCAAATACTAATTAAAGAGCGCAGCTAGCGTAAGTCATATGTGGAGCAGTGGTGGCTCATGGTTAGCGTGTCAGACTCCGGCGAGAGGAGTGCCAGCTCCGATCCTGCCCATATCTGACCATTTTAATAGCCTTGGAATGTCTTTCAATTAAAGAGGAAGAAGGAATGGGAGTACGAACCTAGAATCCTAAATGGGATATTTTTTGCACACAAAAAATACCCCTGACCGAAAATATCACAGAAATATAAATTTGAATTATTTTTACAAAGTTCTTTTTTTCTTATTGAAATTACTCGTTACTCAAAAGTGAGGACAAAGTTAAGCAGATATAAAAGCCGTTGGCAATGAAGAATAAGAGCGTGAATATCTCTAATATTCTAATCAGCTCTGTGTGTTGGGACGGGATTACAAGGGTGTCCACAAAAAGCATATCGCAGAAAAATAGTCTTAGCTTCAAAATGATTCCGCCAATGCATGAACAAAATCCATTGAGGATTTAAAAAGTATAAGCAAATTTTTAAAAAAAAATTGATATGATCGTGAGAGTGACCTTGACCCCGCGATGAAAGCGACGGAGGCACGTGTCGCGGACTGAATAATCCTACATTTATAATTATTAATTCCATGTTTAGAGAAAATTCAAACTTCAATCTACACTTGAAAGAAACATTTCTACGATTCTGATCCTGATCCAAGACCATAGCGGCAAGAGATCATGTCTTGGAATGAATTGTCTTAACTTCGTAATGATTAATGCCAAGTACAATTAGCTGACCCAAGACCATAGCGGCAAGAGATCATATCTTGGAATGAATTGTCTTAACTTCGTAATGATTAATGCCAAGTACAATTAGCTGACCCAAGACCATAGCAGCAAGAGATCATGTCTTGGAATGAATTGTCTTAACTTCGTAATGATTAATGCCAAGTACAATTAGCTGACTCAAGACCATAGCGGCAAGAGATCATGTCTTGGACTGAATTGTCTTAACTTCGTAATGATTAATGCCAAGTACAATTAGCTGACCCAAGACCATAGCGGCAAGAGATCATGTCTTGGAATGAATTGTCTTAACTTCGTAATGATTAATGCCAAGTCCGACTAGAATCTAAATTTAAGGAATTTGTGAAATATTTGCAAATGGGAAAGAATGAAAAAGAAAACAAGAAACTAAAAAGAGACTTTTTAAAAACCTGAAGTTTTCTATCACTGTGATCTAAACCTCAAGTCACCGTGAAAAAAAATGCCACAAATTTCTCGTTTCCTCTAATGCTGGTTCTTTAAAATTGATTTTATTCATTTCGTCTTTAAAATTATTTTTTCCATCCATCCATTCCATTCCATTCATCCATCTTATTTACAATAAGACCTATTATCTATGCACGATAGACTTTCCTATATTGCTATCCTGTTAAATATAGTAAGCAACACCCATTCATTCCATCAATCAACACATTCTGTCCGATTAATATGTAGAATTGTAAAGTGTTAAATATTCTTTCATATTAATATTTGATAGATAGATTAGCCCTTAGATAGAGCAATGTTACCCATTAGACTGAAGACTGTTAGCCCCTAGAGTGCCGTTTGCCCTTAGACTGGGGACTGTTAGCCCCTAGACTGAGTACTGTTTGCTCTTTAAATGAATAATGCTCATTGTACATATTCGTCTCTTACAGCCTCGTGACGTAAATATAAACGTATGACAATATAAGAGAGTACCCGAGTCCGAGAGGATGATGATAATATTTGTATTCTTTCTAGATGATGCAAAGCGTGTTGTTGATGCTGTAGTGTACAATAATGACCATTCAAATAACCCAGTGTCATTGTTTGGTGTATTGAAACAACAGGTTCTTATTTTGTTGTTTGTTGGTAGTTTCTGTTTAAATGGAAATCAGGTGAATGAGAAAAAAGAGTAGTTGATATTTTCCTGTCTGTGTATTACAAGGTATATCTATTTTACCCCTGTTTTCCGTGTGTTGCTTTTGTACGAAAACAGGAAGTTGATGAGGTATGATTGCTGTCCCTTTTAGCAGCAGATTTCTTATTCCCGGTAGCGTGCTAACGAGGGGTGGCAGTGGGTGACGGAGCGATTAGCTTGAGGTCCCTGGACGTTAAAGCCCTTTTGGCCATCATCATCGGCCTGAAGGCCATTTACCCGTAGTAGGTCAATGCTTGTTTCTGTAACATTATGGAGGTAAAACTCGATAAGGATTGGAATGTCTAATACTTACAGCATTTGTTGCATGATTTGGCACAGTTGTCTGTCACCCAGCCGGCGTAGGTTGCATCAGTACATACGGTTGATCCATATGCCGCACAGTTCGTGAGTTTGTCAGCACAACCTGTGCCTAAAAGATTAATTGTTATAAGAAAACTTATGATGAACAATGCTTCATGGGACATCTTGAAAACCATCACGTTTTGATTTTATAAAATATTTAATCATTGAAGAGATGCTTTGGATATCAAAATCCAAACGCAACATCAAAGATCGTAGTTATAATTGGCCGTCGCAAGCCTAATGTTAAAATAAATAAATAGCCTGAAGGAAAAAGAAATCATACAGAGTGATAAAAAGATCATTGGACTACTCTTATAACCTTTGCTGATACCGGACCTTGCTCATATGAATGAAAGACAAGGTGAGCAAGTTCGAAACATTAAATTCCACATCTGACTCGAGATCTCCGACTGCAATTACTGTTCATGAAGGTACTCAGCCATTATATCTTACTCCCTTTACTCCTGATATTTTTTTTCTATCAACACAGGTACGATGATTTTTGTGCATTACACTAAATTGAATTTATGGACTCTGAAACGAAAGAAGTGTAAGAATTGTTACTACATTGACAAAGGCACGCTCACCTGTAATTTGCCGGTTTTTAAAGAAAAATGAGATTAAATGACATATTTTTTCATCAATATGAAAACACAGGCAATTGCAGTGTCACATTTTTACTTATCTTTCACTTGAGTCAGCTATATTAATCCCGCTTGATGGATAAATTACACTTTTATCTGCAAACGTCACCACTCTTCGGATTCAACAAACACCGTTATTCTCACATTCCCGACTCAACAGCTCTTGCTCGACAAACAAATCAACCGCGAAAGATAACTGGCTCAACAGTTGCTTACGTATCGTTTTGATATTAAGTATAAACTTCAGCTGGGAGCAACGCAGAAAATTCAACGACATCCTTATAGGCCGTGCTTATGGCTGAGTACTTTCATAAGCTGAAACAGTAGCCAGATTCGAGAGTCAGATGGTCAGATGTGGAACGAAATATTTTAAAGACACAATGACAAAATATACTGATTGCTAGTTGTGCCATACGAAGCAAGAAAATCAGTTAAGCTTGTTTTTGCTGGCAGTTTAAGGGGCAGACATAGAGTAGAAAAGCAGTACATTACAGGGACCTTATACATATTTTGTTGAGACAGTTTGGTACATTAAAGCCAGACTTCAATTCAAAGCGTAATGGTTTAAAACAATAAAAAAATGCAATCCCCAATTATATCGGCACCTTAGAAATCACAGTACATGTATTTTGTCAGTATAGTGTTCCTCAGTCGTGTTTAGACTCATATGAGAGTTGTTTAATGTCTACATTTGATCTTGCCTAACTTATGATTGTTGAGCTAGTGTCACTATGTTACGAGAAAACTACATAAAAATACACGGATCGTTCACCAGAATCATATAGATAATGTCTTGATGTTCAAACATGGAATGTTTTTTAAAAAAATACGGACTTTATCAATTAGGCACATGTACATTGGCTATACGCTCGCATTGTAGTACAGCTCATTTTGTAAAATATAATTTCTTCTGTTAAAACTACTTATCGAGGTTTGGGTCAAACCTAAAGCTAAACTAAACTCTTACTTGGGCAGAGATTGCACGTATGAGCGCAATTAGTTTGCGCGTATATATGGGCGCCGGTATTACTACAGATATGCTGCATTTGGTCCAGCTGGGCACAGTTTGGAGCTTTGTCCATACAACCACCTGAAAGAGAAATGCCGTAATCATAACTGAGAGAACTGCACTTAATTTGTAACACTATGCGACAAGACTAAAAGCCTCTCATGCACTGTATCATTTATAATGTACTGTTATTACGTCATTGGTCAGAATAATAAGCACAAAGCAATTTCGTGTTTTGTTTATTTTAACGGCTATATATATATATATATATATATATATATATATATATATATATATATATATATATATATATGATCCATTTTAAATATTTAACACTGATTAGTTCTTTTTATCACTTTTCATTTGCCTGTTTAATAATAATATTAATAATGATAACAATAACAATAATAACAACTATTACTGTACTAATATTGGGAAATTTGTCATGATTCTTATGATTAATAATATGATGCTAAATACAGTAAATTGGCCTAAAGGATACAGCTCTCAGATTGTGATGGCACATGCACGACATCGCTTTGACAGATTCAGTTTTGATTCAATGACTGAGAAGCAATCTTAATAACACATGTTTTTACAGTCTTTAACACATTTTGTAAGTTTCAGATCATGAAACCTCACATGAAGTAGCCAAGTTCGTTCAACAACTAACCGTTTAGACTTTACTGCGCAAGACGTGTAAATAACTGCCATTTTATTAGCATCGAATAAAACAAGTCTTGAACAGAAGGGTAGGTAGCAAGCTTGACACCCTCTAATGAAACAAACATCAAACAAATATCATATATAGTACTCATAATATATGGTTTATTAAAAGTTCAGACTGTTAAATATTGACTTTTTCATTTTGAGTCAGCTCCAGGTTTCCTAAAATCAGATTAGCAAGAGGCAAGAACGGTCGAAGCACTAGCTTTTCATTATTTGTTATGACTTCATTTTGTTTTTACCAGCGCATAGACCGCTGTAGAAAAATCATACTCTATAGGTCCCAAGTGCCGTAGTTCAACGTGAAAAACGTTTTGAGTTAGCCGCATGAACACCTATTGCTAAAGTGTAAAGATCGTCGTTAATTAAGCTGCAACATTGTTAAGTATTGTCTGAATAATTTATGTTGATCTTCCTCCTTGGCAGCAATAGAATGGAGTTTATCATATCCATGTAAGGAAGGACTGTCAAGCATTTTCAATGTGAGAAAATTATATTTAGTTACACATTTTGTAAATACACTGTGGTAGAGATTTGTCCTCGCGAAAGGCGTTTGAAGGTCAAATCGTTCACGAAGTTGTTCTGGACAGTGGACATAAATAAAGCATCCATGAAACCAGGAGCCGTTCCAGGATGAATATAAATATGTTATCGTTAAGCTTGTCGTTGAGCATTTACCGTTTGTCTCATGCGTAGTTCTGGGATACGAACTGTATGTGGATGCTCAACAAGCAATTGCATCTTCTTTAGCAGGCATTTTCTATATTCATCTCTTTCACATTGGGTCTAGTTTATTACCCCCTTACAATACTTCCAAACGATCCCATAGTGGCTAAATTAGGAATCTCTATTGGTCTTCTATCAAGTTTAAATTTCAAATTTCGTATCTTCTTCGCCTTGATTTTTGACATTACTTCTTTCATATGTATATGCGAAAATAATGTTTCATCAAGTGCAAAACACAGAGGTCTATAAGAAGAGAAGTTCCTAATAAATGAATCATTCTTTACAAGGTGTGGGTGATGCTCCCTGTTAAATTGTCTGAATATGGTCACCGTTTCTTTTTTTAAAAATAATTAAAATTAACAAGTCATTTATCATGACGCAAATTGATTTTGTGTATGTATTCGTTAAAAAAATTAGTTGTCAGATGAAGGTCTTTAACAATTGTTGATGACAGAATAGTCTTATGATAGACTGAATATTAGTAACAATATCGTTTTAAACAGCTAAAATAACAGTCGTCCAAATAGGGTTCCTTATAGTACACCCAGTCCTACATGTTGTTGGTGTGTTGTGGAACCTTCCATAATAACCTTTTGCATCAAATTGGAAAGACAATGTTTAAACCAACAAACTTGTATATCATTCATTCATATATTTATTACTTGAACTAGTCTTTATCGAACGTATTACTAATATAATAGAGCGACTTGTTGAACAATATTTCAATAGCATATGAGTTTCTTCTTTAAGTAGCATATCATGGATCTCATAATGACCTTGTTAAGCTCAAGACTTGAAAGTGCTTCTTCAACATTATTTCTGCTAATGTGAGTGCTATTAAAGGCAACGGTAGAAAGAGGTATAAAAGTCAGACTAGTGATAATACAAAATGTTTTCATTTCCTTCATTAAATAATTCCTTATATCTAGGCAAAGCATATATATTTATTTCGTTATATACGTTTAATGCAAAATCGTTAATTTGCATGGATGTTTGTTTCCAGTTTTATGCCAGTGCGATTAACGGATGTATTACTGAAAATTTTACAACAATTTTAGGACATCATCCGACAGCTCTAAGGGCATAACAGTGATTATGAGTTTATAGAGTTTGGTTATTATGTTTCCTTTTTCATTCATTGTTTGGCCCAGTCTAGTTCGGTAACAGGAGCTGCAATCAAAGCTCGATTGTCACTTAATCAACGCTTATCAATGCCTACTTTTCTCTATCGCTTTCAAACATGACTATGGTTGAGTTGGGAGTTATCGAAATAGACTGATGGCTGCAAGGTCTGGATTAAGATGTGTTATGCTGGAATTGTACAATGTAACCACATCAGGCTAACAGTAATAATATGGACATGTTCAACTCTAGGTTGTCAGTATTGTGGGTATATATATATATATATATATATATATATATATATATATATATATATATATATATATATATATATATATATATATATATATATATATATGCAATAAACTGACGACGAACAGTACGAAACTAGTAACTAACTAGCCTAAGCGCTTTCGACTCTTAATGAGTCTTTTTCAAAGGCAAATACAAAACATAGTTACGACAAACAAATAAACACAAAAACGTTGCGTTTGTAAACCTCTACATTTCTATCTTCACATGTGCTAAAATAATAAATACAACCAGCTTGTATAGACTAGTTGCGGAAACTGAAAACGTTGTATAATTCCCTAAAAGTCTACAAGCCAAAGCGACATCTATTTTTATTTTGTGTACATATGTAACGCAGATTATATCCTAGATATTTGGTTCTATACCGGTTATTCTTATAGTAAAAATTGAAGGATAAGAAGATTTAGAAAATGTTAAATTCTACTAGTGCATAGTTTTCATTTTCTAGTCTTCTTGGTTTAGACCGCTTGGTTTCAATGTTCTAAGGCGGCGTATCCAGTATGATTCCTTTTCCTTCCTGGTTTCGGAACTCCAGCTGTGGTTGTTGGCAATAGCGATAAGTATTATATCACTGAAAGTGTGGCCAGGGGAGGAGAAGTGTTCTGCGACCGGGCTTCTGTACAGCTTTTTTGTCATCCAATCAGATCTATGAAGGTTTATCCTTATGTGTAGCTTTTCAGTTTCTCCCACGTACTGAAGACCAAAGATCTTACATGTGATGAGATAAATCACATTCTCTGTTTTGCACGTTTTGTTTGGACCATGTATGTTTAGTTTTTCTTTAGTCACTGTGCTAGTGAATGTCTTGGTCTCTATCATATGTTGACAGGTTTTGCATCTTTTATCGCCACAGGCTCCAGATTGACTAGGTTGGTTTTGACTAGCGATTGTTGTTAGCTTGGCCCTGACTAGGATGTCCTTTAGGTTTTTTGGTCTCCGGTAAGCTACTACAGGTTTGTTCGGAAGTATTAGGTTTAGTATGTCTGACGATTGCACGGTTGGCCAGTGGTTTGCGATGATTTTACCTACTTTGGGATTGTCTGGGTGATAGGTCAGAATAAATGGTATCCTATCAACCTTTTCTTTCTGTCCATATCTGAGTAGGTCATCACGGTTTGTTTGTTTGGCCCTTTGGATTGCCTCCGCAATCAGGTCTTTTTCGTAGCCTCGGTAAATTAAATGTTTAGCCAGCTCTTCAGACCTAAGGATACGCAGAATTTGCTCCGACGATGAAAGATTCCTAGAAAGGTCTGAAGAGCTGGCTAAACATTTAATTTACCGAGGCTACGAAAAAGACCTGATTGCGGAGGCAATCCAAAGGGCCAAACAAACAAACCGTGATGACCTACTCAGATATGGACAGAAAGAAAAGGTTGATAGGATACCATTTATTCTGACCTATCACCCAGACAATCCCAAAGTAGGTAAAATCATCGCAAACCACTGGCCAACCGTGCAATCGTCAGACATACTAAACCTAATACTTCCGAACAAACCTGTAGTAGCTTACCGGAGACCAAAAAACCTAAAGGACATCCTAGTCAGGGCCAAGCTAACAACAATCGCTAGTCAAAACTAACCTAGTCAATCTGGACCCTGTGGCGATAAAAGATGCAAAACCTGTCAACATATGATAGAGACCAAGACATTCACTAGCACAGTGACTAAAGAAAAACTAAACATACATGGTCCAAACAAAACGTGCAAAACAGAGAATGTGATTTATCTCATCACATGTAAGATCTGTGGTCTTCAGTACGTGGGAGAAACTGAAAAGCTACACATAAGGATAAACCTTCATAGATCTGATTGGATGACAAAAAAGCTGTACAGAAGCCCGGTCGCAGAACACTTCTCCTCCCCTGGCCACACTTTCAGTGATATAATACTTATCGCTATTGCCAACAACCACAGCTGGAGTTCCGAAACCAGGAAGGAAAAGGAATCATACTGGATACGCCGCCTTAGAACATTGAAACCAAGCGGTCTAAACCAAGAAGACTAGAAAATGAAAACTATGCACTAGTAGAATTTAACATTTTCTAAATCTTCTTATCCTTCAATTTTTACTATAAGAATAACCGGTATAGAACCAAATATCCGGGATATAATCTGCGTTACATATGTACACAAAATAAAAATAGATGTCGCTTTGGCTTGTAGACTTTTAGGGAATTATACAACGTTTTCAGTTTCCGCAACTAGTCTATACAAGCTGGTTGTATTTATTATTTTAGCACATGTGAAGATAGAAATGTAGAGGTTTACAAACGCAACGTTTTTGTGTTTATTTGTTTGTCGTAACTATGTTTTGTATTTGCCTTTGAAAAAGACTCATTAAGAGTCGAAAGCGCTTAGGCTAGTTAGTTACTAGTTTCGTACTGTTCGTCGTCAGTTTATTGCATCTATTTTAATTAATCCCTGACAAACGTGATCCCTTGGTGGATCCAGTACGCTTGAGAGGGTTGTTATTCGCCATATGATTTGTATTCTTTATATATATATATATATATATATATATATATATATATATATATATATATATATATATATATATATATATAGTGACGAAGTAGAGGCATTTTTGGAATTACGATCATGCATAGACAAAGATGAAATTTTTGTCATAGAAAAAGACAAACAAGCAAAGTGTGAGAGGTACCTTAAATTTGTTAACTTTGCTCATGTACATAGGAATAGAAGAAATTGTTTATGACAAAAATGATGTATTAGTAAATTGTAAATTAACTGATCGCATATAATAATCTGTTGCTTTTTGGTGTAGTAGCGATTGATTGCTAATTAACACCCAATCATAGTTCCCACCTACTTATTTTTTAGGTAAAGGATGCCAGGAATTTCTTTTATATCAGGTGAGATCAGTGGGGTGACGTTTGCAGGACAAATACAGTTTCAGTGGAGAATCTGTATATCCCCTTTGATCCATACCAAAGTAGCACCACGGATGTGATGACCATCTGTGTCTAAAAGACATTGTGCGGAAACAATTTTATGTTTCCACTTTTCATTTACCACTAATATAGTAAAAACAACAACAACAGCAACTACTACTACAACTACTACTACTACTACTACTTATTATTATTATTATTATTATTATTATTATTATTATTATTATTATTATTATAAACATGTGATTAACGATTTACTGTATTCAGCCCATAGATTGATCATTTCAACGAACACGTGGTCAATTATAAATGTACCTGTCGCTGCTCCAGTTCCACTTCCGCCTGTCATGGTTCCAGTTCCACCATTTAATGTTCCAGGCGCTCCTATTTCATTTTTTATAAATATATCATTATTATAACTGCATTGTGTCTTCCCTATTGTTTATGGATTAAAATTCTAAAAGCAACACATAATACCTTTTTGCTTTCAAGTAATCAATAGTTTGGCATCAATTTATACTGATAATATTTCTGTCATACTAGTATTCTGTTAATAGCTTTCGAGTATTTTGCAACCAAACAGAGCCCGAGATATCGTGCTTATAATTTGTCATACACTGTTAATAATATTACTTAGAAACACAATGATAAAAAGAGCAGACAAGCATCAATAATACTGTAATCTTAAGAATGTTGTCATGTTTTGTGATTGCTGATAGAGATCAGGAGTTTGACTACACTTGCAATAACTTCTGAGAATAAATAATCAGTGTCGTCCTACAATTGAAATGGCGGGATGTCCATTTCTTGATTGGTTGTGGTATGAAATGTACATTCACAGACATATTAAAACCTAAATATTTCTCTTGTTACCGCCATAAATGCCATCAGAAGTAAATGCAATAATCAGTTGATCCTGGTAATGAGGATGTGTTCGCATTACTTATAAACCAATAAATGAATTATGTTTCAGTACTTACGAGTCAGAAGACTCGACAATATTTTATACCCTTTACAGAACCATGAAAAATTGTAATGATTAAAGATTACATCAACCATTACGATGTGAACAAATTTACCAAAACTATTAGTAACTGTAGGTCCTGCTGCGTATTATCATTCCTGAAATATTTTGTTTAAATTTAAAGTGTTTTGCAAAAAAGTCTTAAGTTGTGTTTATTATATACACTTATGTCAGTTCAAGCATAAATACAGTTCAAAATATTTAATGAATATCAAAAATTCTTCAGAACTGAAGAATGTCCAATCTTTGCAACAACAGCTAACTAATTTCATTTGTGTCAAGGCTATCATCATGTTTCCAATATTGATTGTCCTAATAGTTTTAATCTCTTCTAATAATATAAATTTATCCGATATAATTCCTCCATTTTACTTTTAAAGTTTGAAATAGTTTTATTCGTATAGTGACATTTCATTAGACTACAAAATCACTTTTTTGTTTACTCCAATCTTAGATTTTGCATCGTACCTGTAACATTTTTCTCTGATAGCTTTTAATTAGGACCTAATAATTTACAAGTTTTCGAATTTGTAGAAAAAAGTGTCCAAAATATAACCGATCTTCAACTTTATATTTGTATAACTGAATTAATCACTCGAACATTGTACATTACATTCAGTTTATTTTTCCAAAATAATTTTTAAAATCTTTATTAAATATGTTATAATGTAAAAGTCAGTCATTATATTTCTGGACTACAGGATCTCTCTTAAACATGTAAATTAAAATATTTAAATTTTTTGAACACCTTTCGATTGAGACCAGCAAAGTAGCATACTTCTTTACATTATAACAAAGCGCAATTAAAGAGAAGCATCTCTCTCTCTCTCTCTCTCTCTCTCTCTCTCTCTCTCTCTCTCTCTCTCTCTCTCTCTCTCTCTTTGTCATCCATGATTTAATTGTCGATAAAAGAACTGAGCGTTAACAGTTCCTTGTAATTTACGACGGAGAAGGAACGGATTTATATTTAAATTGAAAATTGTGCTATCCATACTTTTTTAAAGTACAAGAGTTGATAAACAATGCATACTCTATTTTCCCCATGCTTATTCTTGTCACGCGCACATGAGAGACAGGATGGCCCATGTCTTCATTCATAAAGACACATTGTCCCTAGCCAATTTGGCGAAGTATACAAGCAAAAGCAAACCATCGTTCAATAACGCAAAGTTTGAAAATAGAAGCATTTTCTTGTAACAGATCATGCTTATTCCATTCTTCTTTTTTTCTGGTCATCTTGTTTGCGTTTTCAGGCTCGTCAAAACGTAATATTGAAGTGAATGATTTCACAATGAAGCACTGATATACAACAATCAGAAAAGCTCAAGTCATTCCCTTCTTATGATTGGATTGCATCATCTTATAATGACATAGCTGAAAAAATGGCTTTTCATGATCTACATTCACAACAATGGTACACTTGTACGATTGATTGCACGTACCTCCTGTTCCTGTTCCCATTCCAGTTCCGAAATTTCCAGGCTGTTGACCTGAGTACATTCCTGTTCCGGTCGATGTGCCGCCTGGCGCAAAAGGACAAAATTATATGTCGCATGCTGGCATATGTATTATACTGAACTGGAACTTCCGAAAAATGCAGTTTTACACCTATTGTTTCTTTCTATACAAAAGACTAAATTTTAAATACTATTTTCCCTCCTATATACAAACCGGGGATTTTGTCATAGATTCAATTTTCGCATGCATCGAAACCAATGTCACGATAAGGAACAAATATAGCCAGGATATTACGTTCTATCAATGGTTCATAATTCAACATTTTCATGTTGGGTCTGTCTTATTCTTAAACCAGATAATATTTGTATTCAGCATACCCTCTCCCTCTCTCTCTCTCTCTCTCTCTCTCTCTCTCTCTCTCTCTCTCTCTCTCTCACACACACACACACACACACACACACACACAGATATAGACACACATCAGACCATATCTTATTAAGTCTTCAGTCGAAGTTTTGATCCGATGTGCATTTGTTGCGCAACACAATACATGCATACTTCTCATTTTCTTTGAAACATATATACTCTTAATTAAGACAACTGAACAAAGCACTATGAATATTAATAAAGCAAAACAAAACGAATATGATATATTATTTTCCGGTTCCAATGGATACTATACTTGAATGTCAATTTTCATCTTAGTATTTCAGTGATTAAAATCATATTGGTCAAGCTATATATATATATATATATATATATATATATATATATATATATATATATATATATATATATATATATATATATATATATATATATATTGCTTTACTGACATGCTTAAATGATAGCTTCTTTAGTTAAGTTTCTACAATAGGATAAAGGATGAAATAGACCACTGAATATGCTAAGCAATCTAAAGGTTTCTGAAATAAAAAAGAAGACTCTGGTATGGAAGGTGTACAAAGTGATTATAATAGGCAGTTTTATAAAGTCGGGTGTGGTATTTTTGCTACAATCAAGTACGAAACAACTGACATTACTATGTTTAGTAATATGTACGCAACTAATAGATAATATATATTACTAAATATGTAGTATCAACGTATACAAGACCATAATTCCAAGAGCTTTGTTTCATTGTCAGATTTTGTAGCTCTATTCTCCTGCTTGAACTTACAATTTGCCTTAGATTTCAAAGGTCATATACTTGTGATTGTACCAACATAGTAATGTTGTTTAAAACTCGCAAACAACCTATTCTGTGAGGTTAATGGTCAAGTTAGTAAAGATTATTCTTTGCTTGAGTATATGGTTTTTCCTGTTATGAGATTCGATAGCAATGTTATTGGAGAGTCCCCCGTTATATAAGCAATGGAAACTTTCAGAAGTCTGGTACTCTAACCACATTCATAAATGTATTTGACATAGTAATGCAACGGCAAATATTCTGCCTAAATGTCATAATCCAAGTCACCTGGAAACTTGCTTTTGGATTCTTTTTAGAAGAAAACGATAGAGTCAGTCATAATAATTCGAAAACATCTTCATCACCTTTATAAACATATGCATATGTTGCTGGAAGAGTGTCGATTATCACATTAATAAAACTTCAAATAATTAAATTAATCTCATTTCTCCTCTTCATGCCGTGGCTGTTTGTGTGTCTGTAACTAAAACTATTTCACTTTGTTCAGTATATTGCACTCAAAGTATTCCTATCATTCAAAACTATCTTGACAAAATTATTGAATTCCTGCTGGTGCCTGTTGTTTGTTTGGCGACTTTTACGACCAGCATACTTTTTGGGGATGTAAAGATCTCAACAAGAGTGAGAAGATTGAATAGTTTGCTTCAAAACACAGTCCTTGTCGCTTTAATCATGAGTCATGTACCTGCCTAAATATCTCCATCCGAAATATGATCCGATGCGTCCATTGGTTTTGTAATATGTAATTCATCTCTTTTTCTTGACTCGCAATGCTAATGGAGACATATGCAGTAGTGACCATGGGACGATATTTTTAAGATGTAATATTCCTAACCTCAAGGGTTTTGGTAAAGATGAAAACAGAACAAGACGGATTTGGGAAACGCTTAAATCATGCATCTGGCCAAATACTAGCTGCTTTGGATCCAATACCAAACACTTCTTCAAATCCGAAAGGTATCAACAAACCGTGGTTTGACGTTCTCTACAAAGTTACCCAGAATAAAACAAAAGGCCATAAACATTTCAATATCACTCTATGAAATTTCAAATGTCCAGTGTTAAAGATTCAAAATATTTTAGATCAATCATTATCTGATTCAAATGATCATCTAATTATTATACAGTGCTTTAAACACTTCCAATTTGGTTTATATGATTCCTGCAGTTTTTAATGTAAGAGAGCGATCTCCTCTAAATTCTGCAAATTTAAATCTGAGCATTACATCACAACGTTCTGACTTCTAAATGTGATAAATATATATCACCTAAACTCTCTTCGTTTACTTACGTGTTATGTTTGTAAGTTTGAACATAATAAATCAATTTTTTAAATTATCAGAGTTTTTAAAAGCACGTGGACTTAGAGATGGAATGAAAGCAGCTCTCCCAAGCAGACCATAAAGTAGCATTAATATAAAATAATATACATAACATATTGAAAAATGCTAAAAGAAAATGTCTTTAAATTTCTTCTGGTAGTAAGTACCATGGAGGAAAACTTTATTCCTTTGTACAGATTAGTAATTTAAATAAACATCTCTCTCCCTCTTTCTCAAAATCAAATCTATCAAGGTATTTGAATAAGAGACATCAATATTCAATATAATTCTGATGGCTAATTTACTCGCCTGTTCCAGTCACAGTACCCGTCCCTGTGCCTGTCATTACTCCAGTACCCACAGAACCTGTCCCAGGGCCCGTCATGGCTCCGGGTCCTGTTCCGCTAAGGCTTCCAGTGGTCGATCCCATCAACGGACCTAGTGTATTATATGGTCAAGTGGAAATTATACAATAGTTTACCTTTTCTTGAGGTTTGAATTAATTCGATTTCTGAGCCTCACTTTCTTTTAAGCAGACTCAAAATATAGAAATCCTACCATACGTTGCACATTTTTTTAATCAAATTTATGACGATGAGAAAACGTTTTGTTTTCCACATTCATACCTTTTTTATTAATAGTGCATTGATTCGAATTTGTCAAAGGTGAGATGATTTCTCTGTTCCACTTACAACGATTAACTAGACTATTCCTACTTACCACTTTTAATATATATATATATATATATATATATATATATATATATATATATATATATATATATATATATATATATATCGTCTCATTTTAAAGAATGTATTACTACTTACCACATTTTCCACAGTACAATTTACAGTTGTCGGTCACCCACTGGGAGTACGCAGGATTTGAGCACACACCCATGCCATAGCTATTGCAGTTTGATATTTTGTCTGTACAGGATCCTATGAAAAGTAAAGAGTATTGAAAGTATATGCATGCATTTGGAAATTACTGGTAATTTTCGTTAGGAATTATCTCACAAGAATATTATGTACAGTATGTTTGCTTCATCAACTTTAGAATCTGTCCACCTTGCACAAGTCTCCATATTTAATTATGATGAGAATACATTGGTTTATTCTTTTGGTAAGTTTGAACCTTTCTTGAATTTTAAAGTACGCTATCGTTTTCTTTTTAAGTTAAACAATTACATTGCTATGCAATTAAAGGAACTAATATATGTTTTCGTCGATTAGATACGTTTTTATTGCTTCCTAATGTATGTACATTATATGCATAGATTAGCCATCAATGCCAGCAGCATTTCTATCGTAGAAACGCTGACTTTAAATTAAGACCTGTGACTGATTTAAGTTACATTTGATATTAAATGGTCACGAAAGCTCGGTCTAGAATCCAGAGAATTTGCTGGTCAGGAATATAAATACATCAGGCAGGCTTTAAAAGAACTGATTTCAGTTTGAAGACGAGACTAAATAGTAGAATGAGACGAGGGTACGGTGAAGGTATAAATATTTTATCACAGTGAACCGCAATTAAACTAATAGTTTCGTGACATTCTTGACCTTTCAGTCACAAAGCCCTTTTATGTCAGTGTAGAGGCTGATGCATTTAACTAATTAAAATATGTTGGGAAAATACCTCGATAATTATTACCGTTGTCCTGGTTAACACTTCTTAGTTCAGTCCATGGAGAATGCTGGATACAGTACTACTGAGTGTTAGTGTGCAAGAATCGCCCCTATGAAAGACTTTTCTAAGTGCCAAATGAACAAGAAATGTATGTTTTTGATGCCGTTCAGGCTGCCGACCATATCGTCTAATCGACCGGCTCTTGAGCTCTACCGTTAAGGGACCGTATCAGTTACATATCGTCCCATGCCTCGTCAAGTAGAGGCACGGAACGTTAATGTTACCGGAGATCCTACTGACAGATCTGTCCTACTGCCTAACATTAACATTACTCCGGAAGTATATCCATCTAAATGTCGGACGAACGCCAGACACCATCTCATCCACTCTTCTAAACTCTCATACAAGGTCTATGCATCAGTTGTCTTTGACGACGAGGAAGTAATCCCATCTTCCCGATTTCCCTCGCTGTAGGGCAAAGTCAAGAAATTGGTGTCAGACTATCAGCTATGATAAGTGATCTAGGGAATTTCACCTGAGTCTTTCTTCTGAGAGTTCAGTGTCGTTTGCATTGTTGCTGATATAAGATCCATTCCAACATCTTCACATATCTTCCAGCTTTAGACAATAACTATGACCTTGCCTGCTTTCATAAGGTAGATAAAGACATTTTGCACACCACTTCAAAGCTCGTTCGCACTACTGTAGCAACGTCTTTGTTATTGGATTTTGTGTCGCTTGCGATTTTTCAGGATTGCAGACAATGACGGCAATATAATCAAGCAATGACACTGAAAAAATATCTTCGGATCGTTTATCGTGTTTGTGACCAAACTTACGTCGGACTCGGTAAGAACACACTTTTTCAGAAAGATAACCGCACGCTTCTCGAAAATCGTAATAACGATCTTTGGAGTTTTCTTCCAAGCTTTTTATGGTCAGGACGGCCAATGCCATTCAAGATAGAGAATGCAAGATCATTTTGCCTCTCCATCAGTTTAAACGATTTTGCCATCTGTCACGATCTTTGAGTCGCGATTCCGTCTTTCCGTCCATGGGAATATCCTGCTGTTTACATAAAGAGAAAATTGTTATCAGTTTTATGATTTCTATCGGCTTAGGTTTTTAATACATTAATCCAATGTGTCGAATCTCTGTTCCTTACGACTTCATCTACTTCAACGGTGGTGTATTTGAACGATGGATTCTAGAAAAATATGATCAGTTCCATTCTAGTTAAAAGACAAAACTTTTTCCCTTTCACATCATCTAGTTTTTTCTTATCAATTTGGAAGTCCGATCTTGGTCCAAACCATCACTTCGTCCATCTCAGTATGGACCTTGTAACCTCAACGTAGGTACGTCTTCCCTTCCGTAACAGAACCAATTTTAAACACAAAATGGATTACATTTCTGCAGTTCCTCAAATTGCTTTGTGCGGTAGTGGATATTATCCAGCTGGGTTGCTCTACATGCACCCTTTGCAGATGACATTGCAATGTCAAAGGCGGCCCTCTTCCTCTCTGCCGCTCGATCACACAATCAGCGTAACTAGCGTGATAGCACCAGTCCTGGACTAGTGGCGCAACTAAGGTTGATTCATTTACAGAAATACCTATAGATGTGACCATGTGTATAGAAGCATGCACATTTGGTTGCAACGCCCATCTCTTACTGGACTTCGACACTCTCTGCGACCATCCATGGGTCTCCACATCAATTTTTTGTTGATGAAAGCTATCGTCAACGCAGTTCGTTTTTGGAGCTACCATCTTCAGAACAAGATCGTACACAACATGTCAGACAACTCGGTGGTAGTGACGTACCTCAGGAGGACAATACCAATGACCACAAATCACTACGTTGGTGCCCACAAAGCAACACTGATATCCAGATCAGATATATTCCAAGCAGATACAATATATTGACATGTTTATCAAGGAGTAGGCTTATTCTCCTTACAGAATGGTACCTTCATCCGTCGATCTTTCATCAGATGTTCCACCTATGGGAGCGTCCAGTGTTTTGCAAACAGCACAACGTCCAGACGGACACTAAACCATTAAATTGTGTACATTTAAGGGATTTGGAATATTAATACTATTAAAATACATTTTCACTGATCCTATTTTGCTATACCTCAATCAAGTAGCATAAAATGCATATGGAAGCAATCAATGTCAGCAGAACCTTTTGTCGCAGTAATGATGCTTCAGCATGACACAAGTGTCAGACTTAGGTTCCATTTGACTTTCGCTTTATCTGCAAGCTAGATCTAGAATCCAGGGATTGTTAAAACAGTTGCATGACATAACTGTCTCTTCATGGGGTGAAAATCGGAAGGACTGATTACTAAACGCCTGCTACATTGCAATATAAGTTTGTGAAGCAACAGGTCAGTACAATCTAGTCCAACCCAAATTTCTGTAAGATGAGACTTATTAATTTCGTGATATTATTCACTTTTCAGTCAAACAACCTCTTTATTTTAGCTGAAATATTGTTTTAAAATCAATTACAACTAATATGTAGAACCTACTTCATTTGACTTATTTTATCATTTGTACCATGATTCTTCCATGGTCTGATGCTAGACCTTCAATTTATTGCAATCAAACATGACAACAAGGTTTTGCATAGGACTAAATATAATTCCCATGCACATTTTGGATCTTAGAATGAATGGGTGATTCGTGTCATATTTCATATTTTTAGCTTTGTTTAATTAAAAAAGTAATGCTGAACACAAGCTATGTATTGTTTTATATTTCTCTGGAGATTTGTGTTCGCTACCATATTCGTAGGGCAAGTGTCAGATATAAAATGCTTAAATTCTTGGAATATATACTTATTAATGTTTTTTGTTTTATTCTTTCCAAAATCATAAGCTAGTATAGTCTTCACAGAAGGATAGAGAGGGACATTGATAATCTAAAGTGTGAATATTCTCCAAACTCTCGAGAGAAGTAGGTTGCAAATGTTACATGAAAAAGTAAAACTGAGAAAGAAAGAATGAAAGCCAATATAAAAATGGGATGAATTAAAGTTTTTTGTGTTGCCATTTTAAACAAAAAATAAGAATTTAAACGTCGTATCGTAAATTGCCTATTTTGACATTTTGTTCCTTCACCTGATGCTAATAATTTACTCTATTATATAATTGTGCATTTCCCTTAACATACAGTTACAAACTGAACATATTACGATTAGTTCTTCATTCTATTCTACTGTATACATTTTTAGAGAAGCAATAGTCGCTGACAAATATCTTGCAATTTGCAGGTGTTGAAAGCAGAACAGTTATTTGTTTTGATCTTTCGAACTTGATGAGGCCTTTGAAAAAATACGAAAACAAAACAAGTGCTAAAGTTTATGCTTTGATCACGATTTATATTTTATAGGTTAAATATCGTTGCTTATGTGATCTCTTCGTCGCAATTCAAAATTGATGAATGTTGTAGTCAATAGGGTACTTCCTATCATACATTATTCGGTCATCGCTAAATGAAATGATATTTAGCAATTATTGTTCTATTTTTATTTTAGATAAGCATCAGCTAAATATTGAGTCGTCTGGGCAATTTCACAACTGCCGAGAAGAAAAGCATTATATACAATGCTAGAAAGCATCAGCTAAATTTTGAGTCGTCTGGGCAATTTCACAACTGCCGAGAAGAAAAGCATTAGATACAATGCTAGAAAGCATCAGCTAAATTTTGAGTCGTCTGGGCAATTTCACAACTGCCGAGAAGAAAAGCATTATATACAATGCTAGAAAGCATCAGTGATTTCGAGATTAACATATAAAATATTTGTCCGTGCTGTTTCTTCTCATTTTTACATGTGAAGCAAACCGATCCAGGAATACAGTGGCGTTTTCTCTGGTTAATGTCGCAAAGCAAAGAAACAAAATAACATTCTATAACGCAATGTTTTATACCACAAATATTTTCTTCGTGTTAGCTTTTTCATGCTTCTTCAATAAAATAACACGAATGAATTGTTTTAGACAGCTTCTAGAATAGGGTAGAAACATTATGAGAAGGTAAGATACATATGAAATAAGGAGGTGACCTAAGCTAGTAAAGAATTAGAAAACACATGAAAAATATCGTTGGAGAAAACGAAATATCAAATATATAGAGTTCTCAATTGTCTAATATCACAAACATCAACTGAACGTTCCCTTAAATTCAACATTTTTTCAATGGGTTTTTTTTTGCGAAGTTCTTTTAGCAATCCTGGTCCGCTCGTAGGCAATCATGATTTGTGAGATGAAAGAATCAGCTATATTATCTAAGGAAGTCAGCCATGTGAGCAGGATTTTTTCTTTAACTTTTCTTGGTGAAGTGTCATCTTTTGTGTATACTGTAAATCATTGTTGAATGTCTTCTCATAATATTAATTTACTAGTTCCCGTTCCCATTCCAGTACCTGAATTTCCAGCCTGAGGAATCGGATACATCACTCCTCCAGTTGATGTGCCGCCTGCAGAATAAATCCAAATAAATATTATTAACTGTATAGTTTATAGACTGTGATATTTTTTAATATAGGGTAAACACTTACTAACATTCGATTAACTAATCCTGTCTACGGTTAAACGAGATTGGTTATGGAAACATGGAATGCTGACCACGTCATACATATGTTGGTCAACAGATCTCGACAAAGACTGAAACCCTTTTGCCCGATATCAGTGTTGGAAAATCAGAAGATCTAGCTCTTATCCAATCTTGCTCACAAATTAAATAACGAAAATCCAAATATATTAAAAGGATTAAATTAGAAAGATTTTTAAGTAAACCGAATTACGAATTTTAAATTATTGAAAATAGACGGATATCCATCGCAAAATGCCGTTCTCTTAAACAGTGCGCTTTTGTCTACTTTTAATAGTATTGTTAAATCATTTACTTCGAATTTAAGGAATCGGATATCCCTTTAAAATATTATCCAGGACCGAAGCCTGGCACCAATTATGACAAACAATTCACTTTCAAATTTACCCTTTACCATGCAAGCAACACTTAGGCAATTACAACGATACTGTATTCGTATTGTGAATTTTCCTGGCTAATCTTTGCATAATGGTATCTTCTATTTTCATATGTGCATTACGTCATTGTTTTCTTCATATCAACATTTCATTGTGTTTCTTCAGATTCATAACATTCAATCATCTTTAACACTCTTTCGTTAAGCATTAAACGAGAATCATACCGTGTATGCACGCTCACCCAGACCAGTAAAATCCACGGTATTCATGATCATGTTTCATTCATTAATTGTAAAAGGTTAAAATGCTCAATGAAACCTTTTATTCTGTCACCTACCTTATTCCTACAACTTATCGGAATGATTAACATGCTTGCTTATAAATATAAAGCAAAAAGTATGAGGCAATATTGGGTTGACCTTCTTATAGCGTAGAATACCTCGTATGTTCTGGCCATTCTATGCCATATGATTTGGGTCCATTTTTTAAATACCCATTTGCAGCACTATACTTTATTGACATATGCAACGTTTCATAGTTGCACACGCTAACATAAAAGATTGCAAGTAGGAATTATAAACATATTGAATCTTTGCAAGCAAAATAAATTTGATTTCATATTTTCCTTTTCTTATATATATATATATATATATATATATATATATATATATATATATATATATATATATATATATATATATATATATATATATATATATATATATATATATATTAAACGAGTATAGTATTACTATAAGGAACGAGTATGGTCGGACAAGTTCTTTATGTCGTGGTTGCATAATAGCGAATTCCAATATTGATTTTGTCTCATTTTCAAAGAGGTAATATTTGTATGTGTTCTCTCTCTCTCTCTCTCTCTCTCTCTCTCTCTCTCTCTCTCTCTCTCTCTCTCTCTCTCTCTCTCTCTCTCTCTCTCTCTCTCTCTCTCAGGAGTGAGGCAATACGTTATTAAAAATGCAATTTGCTCTTTATATCAGAAATATATATACTCCAAAGGCAATTGTACCAACCCTTATGAATATTAAAGAGAAAGATTTTTTTCAACTGAGTATGATTCTTATTTCATTTTTATCTAAATATTTCTGAGAGCTTAAAATCCTAATTGTATCTGCGTGTGACTCAAGTTGCAGTAACAGATAAGGAACTGCTACGGATCAGGAAGTGTACGCTATTAGAATTGCTTTACCGACATGATTTTATAACTGATCAGCTTCCACATGTAAGTTTCTGCTATAGAATAGACTGTGAAACAGGTAAATGAATATGCTAAATATCCTCAACGTTTAATTAAAAGATCTAGAACAAAAAGAAAACATAGGTTGAAGACATGAAATAGAATAAGAATCCAGTGGGCATTTGGAGGTGTTGCACACACATAACCCATAGATGAGAGACATTATTCAAAATGTCAAATCTGTAAATTTGAAGTTTAGCATCAAAGGACAATGGTTTGACTTGTAACTGTGATAAATATGTGTACCGATTAAGTTGACATTATGTAGACATTCTTTATTTTCAAGGAAAGAATCAAATCATTGCGAAAACCATATATATGGATTATGTCCATTCATTTTAATATAATAAATGATAAGTGATTAAAAATAATTGCAGTCTTCAAAAGCGTATTGGCCTGGTAATGGGATAAAGAAATTTCTTCAGAGAAGCCGGATACTGAAGCTAAACTTTAAAATTGATAAATTGATGAATAAATGTCTTTGAATATCTTCCGGTACTAATCAGCAACCTAGATCTCTCTCTCTCTCTCTCTCTCTCTCTCTCTCTCTCTCTCTCTCTCTCTCTCTCTCTCTCTCTCTCTCTCTCTCTCTCTCTCTCTCTCTCTCTCTCTCTCTCTCTCTCTCTCTCTCTCTCTCTCTCTCTCTCTCTCGTAAATGTGTGTAATTTTCTGGTTCAATTAAATTTTCTAACAAATATTAATCCAAATACAAGAAGACATCGCATAACAAATTTATCTAGAAGAAGGTCACATCAATATCCAATATAGACCTAATGACCATTTTACTTGCCTGTTTCAGTGCCAGTGCCTGTCATGGTTCCAGGTCCCGTTCCGAAAGGGGTTCCAGTGGTTGGTCCCATCATAGGACCTGATGCATTATATAATCAACTTGAGATTATACATGTATCCTTAGTAGTAGACGTCGCTTTCTTTTGATCTCATTTGTACTTGGTAACCGAATCTAAGTCTAGGAAATCTAGAAATTTTCATAGTAAACTTTTAACTTTTACAATTTTTACATTTATTATCAGTGTGTGGATTCTATAATAAGTCTTCATGCTGCTCTCGCACGCTATTCATATTGCAATGATTCGAGATTCTTAAAAGATTGTCATTTTCTATGTTCTTTGTTTTGCACAAAAATGAATTAAGCAGACCGCAGAGTTCTTTCTCTACTTACCACCACATTTTCCACAGTATAAAGCACAGTTGTCAGTCACCCATTGGGAGTAAGTAGGATTGGAGCACACACCCTTGCCAAAAGTATTGCAGTTTGGTAATTTATCGGTGCAAGATCCTTTCATAAAAAAATAAATAATTCAGCCATATTCTAACAGAAATGTTCAAAGCCAATCATTCTTCAAAACGGGGTAACATTGCTCTGATGATCTGCACGAAATTTTTATTTCTAATTATGTAGATAATTTTCTTATTGCATTGGTAAAATAATCACATTTGACACATATTTCAAGACGCCAGCTTGAGTATGATAATAATTTCCATGAGATATGTAATTATTGTAACATTGTGGAACTAAATGATCCGCCCATTACTATGATCATTAGATATAAATCTAATAAAGGAGACACTAAGAAATAAATATATTTCAGACGATACCACTTTAATACATATTTATTTAAAAGAAAAAACTTTAACTTTCAGATTGAAAATTAAGAAAATATTCGAACGAAAAAACTAATATAATCAACTTGGTTAAAAAGAAAGTATGCCACTTTGGTACCGACAGGCATCGTCAACACTTTATGTAATTAATACGAGGTTCCAATAGATTCTACCATGCGGTAGCAGATTCTTAGAAGGTAAGCTTCGTATCAGAACTGCGAGGTGAGCTAGGTTAATAAAAAGTTGCATAAAATTGAAAACCGTCTTTGGTAAAATAAAAAAAAATAAAAAATTGTCCTTAAATTACTAATGTAAACTAAATGGTCCCTCCCACAAATCTCAATTCTTTTGAAGCATACCGTGAAATTTTTTAGCAGTTCTGGACCACTCGTTTATAGTCACTACTTGTGGTATAAAATCGACATAAATATTTTTCCCGAATGTAGCTTTGGTATCAAAATTATTGCAAAGCGCGTGACTCCATCATGGACACACACACGGACACACAGAAACACACACACACACACACACACACATATATATATATATATATATATATATATATATATATATATATATATATATATATATATATATATATATATATATATATATATATATAAGGCTATACATAGTATGAACGTATCAGTTCAAAAACTGTCCAAGCGCTTTCATGATCTATTGAGGATCTCTTAAAGTGATGGTCATGGAAAAAATGTGATCTCCATCGAAATTGTTGACGAACATGTTGGTCTGCCAATATAATCTATATTGATTCATCTACATACCTAAAAATGGTTCAGATTAAAGATTTGGTGAGAACTGTAATACTTTTTGGTTTAGTCATCTCTATTAGGTTTAAAAGTCAACTTCTTTTGATACGAAAATAAATCTGAACGAATGTAATGGGGATTTCTCTTAATTTATTACTGTATCTGAAATTTACATTAGCACTAATCGTGAGGACAAGACTGTCTGTCTAGTCTGTTTGCAGTTTAATTAATTCGATGATATTTGAAAAGAACCTTCAAATACTGCGTAATTAGAAATCTAAAGTTCAATATACCACTTCCACTACCAGTCATGGTCCCTGTACCACCAGTAAGTGCTCCAGTCCCTCCTGTCATAGTTCCGGTTCCACCAGTCATAGTTCCGGTTCCACCTGTCATAGTTCCAGTTCCTCCTGTCATAGTTCCGGTTCCACCTGTCATAATTCCGGTTCCACCTGGCATAGTTCCGGTTCCACCTGTCATAGTTCCGGTTCCTCCAGTCATAGTTCCGGTTCCGCCCGTATTACCTTTGACAAAATAAAGACAAAACAACTTGATTTTGTACACAATGAATGAAATATAAACTGAATCATAATACTGTAATATGAAACTTCTTTTTTATCTACACAACCTCACCCATCATAAATTCCCAATGAGTTAATCCCAGTCGTTCTTGTTTCCTTGTGACGTAACTTCATTGCGATGAAGTAAATAGAAATGTTAATTATAATGCATGCTTATGTTCTTTACTCTATACTCTGAATTGTGCTATTTTATTCCTATTGCAACTGAAGCTGAGATGTTCAGTTCAGAGTCATCTACTTATTCTACTCTCCTGGTTGGCAGCTATACCACAGACATCAACATTGCAACTGCGTTGTCAGCTTATTAATCCCAATTGTAATTATCCTTCCATCAGCCCATATTTTCTTTAAATAAATATAGTGTACATAGCATGAAAGGCATGGAAACAATCGCTACTAGCATGGCTATGTCTAAAAAGGTAAGACATACAATTATAACGTTAATGAAAATGTACCGGATTTGATTTAAATTTTATTTTGAGACAATTTTTAAGCTTCAAATCTTTAAACTTTTTCTTCGATTATCTCCTCCTGAATGATTAGAGTTAGTTCTTTAAACTAAAATTATCTTGGTGACATCGTATCCAGATTTATTAATGGTCTCTTTCGGGGTGGGTGGGGTTCGTTGTTTGGTTAAACCTGTCAAAACAAACAAAACAAACAAATATGGAACTAGTGAAATAAATAAACATGTTATATAGATGGCTTTTTCCATGACCATAAAACATGTTTTTAAAAATGAAAAGTGTTGCCTAATTGTGACTTCTGTAAGTTGAACAGCAAGATAAAAGCGAGTTTAAGTTTCTTGTTTTTGAAAAGTGCGTAATACCAGCGGCATACATATTTTATATCGTTATGATATTTTGGCGTTAGTTGAAACTTCATGAGAGCTTTGATTTTCCTCTGACATTTTGGAAAATCTGTAAGTCTTTCGTTTGGATTCATTTGAACCTTTGCAAGGAAATACCACCACAAGGTATTAAATTGAGTTGTGTCACACATATGAAGGTAAGCACTTCAATCTTAAGTATATGAGAAAGTCGTTGGTATTTGAAAATAATATTCAAATTGTACAATTTGCAGGATAGTTTAATTAATTGTTTGTAATTTAATGTCTTACTTATAGAAAGATCTGCTATTTAAAATGTGGAGGTCTATTGCAGTTTTCACAATTTAGAGGCCTACAATTGCAATTCGAATATATCGATCTTTTATGTTGATGAGAATGGTTCTTAGAGTTCGATATGTCTTAATAATTTCTTTGAATAATATCTTACTTCTGCAATATGCACAGCAGTTATTCTCGACCCATACAGCATACGATCGGTCGCTGCAGATACTTGTTCCGTAATCTCTGCAGTTTGGAATCTTATCGCTGCAGGAACCTGGTTTAATCGTAAAGAAATGCGTTAATTGATGAAATGGTTGAATAACATTTTCAATTTCATCAACAATTCAAAAGAATAATTACAAAATGGGCAAGTCGATTAATGTATTATATATATATATATATATATATATATATATATATATATATATATATATATATATATATATATATATATATATATATATATATATATTGAATTTTACATTTAAAACAGGTCTTTGCAAGAATTCGTAAATATGCAAATTAGTGTTAAAGTTTGTACATTGATCACAATTTATATCTTATCATTCGAGCGAATTAACGAATAGGTTCACTATGGTCGCGCACGTAGTCTCGTCGTTTCAATTTTGATTTGATGAAAAACTGTTGATGAAAGATTACTTTCTATAATCCAGGATTCTATATTGCTAAGTGAACTAATAGTTAACCGTTCGTGTTCTTTTTTTTTCATTTTGGACATGCATAAACTGAAGATTTTGTCATCTAGTCAATTCTCAATTATTAGACTGAAAAGAGCTTAGATATTATACTATATTACTTAAAATAATTCGAGATTAACACAAACTATTTTTCTGGTTGCTTTTTCCCCTCATGCTTACAGTTTAAACATTAACAAAATTGAATTCTCTCTGGTTAATGTTGCAAAACATAGAAGCAAAATTATATTTTCATCGCAATGTTTTATGCTGGATACCTAGTTTTTTATTGTCCATATTTTTATGATCATTAGTTTAGCTAATTTAAGTTTCTTCAATACATCGCATAAAATACCTAGACTGTTTAGAAAGCTTCTACAATGGGGTAGCAAAATAAAAACGCAAGATGCTGTTGAGTTTTTAGAAGTTTAACCTTAGCAAAGAATGAAAACAATACTTGAAATATATCTTTGGGGAAAATTGCCAAATATATCGAGCTCGCAATTGTTCACAATCACAAAAATTAAGTAAACATCCCCTTGGATCCAACAGTTTTTCTTCGTATTTCCCTTAGCCTTATTAGCAGTCCTGGACCCCAATTATGCAAATTTGTGGGATAAAAGAATCTTATGTATTATCTTTAAAAGTCATCCATGGAAGTCATCCATGAGAGTCATCTTTGGAAGTCATGCATGGGAGTCATCTTTGGAAGTCATCCATGCGAGCAGAATGACTTCCAAAATAAAGTGAAAAAGCAGGCACCAAAGTAATCTTATTTTCTAGAAAGTTCAACTTTTCAGCAAGACATGAAACCATTAGTATTATTTATATTCCTCTTAGATATTAGATACCTAGTTTCATTAATGCACCATAAGTATTATAGGGTGATAATCAACAAGCAAAGAAAATTAAGTCAATACTTTCTTATAACTAGATCGCATTACAGTATGTTCACAGCTTAAAGACTGGTTACCAGTCGTGTACATTTACAACAATGGTGCACTTGTCCACTTGTATGAGTACAAAACGTGTACCTCCTGTTGGCCCTCCCGCCTGAGAAATTGGATGCGTCCCTGGTCCGGACGATGTGCTTCCCGTCTGAGGAACTGGGTTCGTCCCTTGTCCGGACGATGTGCCTCCTACCCAATAGACAAACAAATAAAATATATTATATACTTCATTATTGCCACTGGTTAATATCATTTACCTTACACTAATGTTGGAAATTCAAGCTGTTTGGCTTTTAAAATATTAGCGTAATGCCATATCTAATATGTATGTATGTATGTATGTATGTATGTATGTATGTATGTATGTATATATATATATATATATATATATATATATATATATATATATATATATATATATATATATATATATATATATATATATATATATATATATATATATATATACACGTTTTTTTGGCTTGGGTTGAAGCTCTATGAGCACAGTAACATCTTATGAGATTTTGAAACCATAATTTTTTAAGGTTTTTTTCAATGCGTACTGGTTACGATAGTGAATTGTCTAACTCCTGCAAACTGTAAATTCACCCAGTTTAATGACACATTAGATGTTTATAAACAACTCTGCAGCACATTGCTGTATATACACATGATATTATAGATGATTGGTTTAAGTCCTATTTCAGTTTAGAAATGACATGTTATCATACTCTGTCATCAGCAAATATATAAAAAAGAAAATCATTTGTGAAGCGTTCGTGTAAACGAAGGCAGCTTATTTTCGAAAAGAAAAAACCCAAATTTATTCATCCTACTGGATTACGAAAATTAACCTTTACTAGAAGGTGGCAATTTTATTAACAGGAAAAACTAATTTCTGAATGGAACTCAGAAAACATGACCATGCCAAACTGTTTATTTTTGCAAGGATAAAACGCCATAATCAGTTTTTATCTTGCCAACAAAATCTCTCTCAAATGGTAGAATAGTTTTATTATTTATATATAATTGCATACATCCCATTTATAGAAAGATCTGCTATTTTAAAATGTGGAGGTCAACAACTGCAGTTCGTATATATCGATATTTTCTGTTGATGAGAATGGTTCTTAGAGTTCGATATGTCTTAATAATTATTTGAATAATATCTTACTTCTGCAATATGCACAGCAGTTATTCTCGACCCATACAGCATACGATTGGTCGCTGCAGATACTTGTTCCGTAATCTCTGCAGTTTGGAATCTTATCGCTACAGGAACCTGGTTTAATCGTAAAGAATCACGTTACTTGATGAAATGGTTGAATAACAATGTTGTCCTCATCAACATTATAAAAGAATAACTATATAATGGCCACATTCATTCTATACTATGAAGCTGTGTTAGATAATGAAATTGATAAATACATCAATGAAATAAAACAAAAAGTCAGTTAATTTTGATCTTGATTATATTAAAATGACATCACTGATCAATATCAATATGTAGTCGACCTGTGATTCAAAATATTAACATTTGATGGTAGATAATTATATTTGTCGTAACCTGTATTACATAACTGATACATTTCTCTTCCTTGACAACGTGAAGAAGCACGTAGTCATTTATCAGCATCAAATGGGCAAATAGACATACAGATAAACCTTTAACGGAACAGGACAAAAGAGCAGTAGGCGCAACATACAGGCAAGAATATAACCCTTTTTAGGAATGAAAGAGATATAGAAAAATAGAAAAACTGGCAGTAAAATAGATTGAGGTTCCGGAAGTGTCTAAAAATAGGGAACTGCATACACTAACATATGTTATGAAAGCAACAAATACACGCATTTTCCATTCTGAAGGTCTCGCATTTATTTGGATGCAAAATGTACTTAACTAGTCTATTTTATGAAGAAGCAAAAAGGAGAGACAATTCAGATTCAAAGCGGAATTATAACTATTATATCACGTATTATAACTAAACAAACCATGACAAACTAATGACCTAGCCTTTTGTTTTAAGCATTCCAATGTTGTCACTGGAAGGTGAGTCTAGATAACCTGATAAGCGCTTACAGGAGCTTCTTCGGCGTCTAAAGTGGAAGGTTTAGTGGGAACGGAAGGAGTAGTCGATCCTACCAAATCTCATAACGTGGAGATAGGGGCAGATCACCTTCTAGATATTAGTCTTACGCATCTTTGATAGATATTGATTGTCGATCCACTTCGTTTCATACTAACACTTGGCATATTAGCCAGGTGAGACTATGTCTACTACTCCAATCAGACCACTTGTTACATTTAAACTGGGAGATAGTTTGAGGCATACATACCCAACGGCATAGGAAGTACTTACTTTTTCCCCAATTTGGCATTTTAAGCAACTTTTAAACCAAAATCAATGTCCGTGGTCATTGTGAAATCACCTTTATAAATTTCAGAAACGACACTTAAATTCACTACCAGGTTAATTAATTGAGAAACCCGGCTTTCCAAATGGGCCAAATCAATTTTGGTGGAAAACCTAATAAAATCCACATTTGGACTACGTCGGGTCATGTGCATGCGCATAAGAAAATGTCAGCACAGATTTTGTAATAGTTTTAAGCATTGTGTCTAAGTGACATTGCAATCTAACTAATTGATGTGGTGTCGGTGAATAAATTTCGCGTCTCACGATCGCATTTAGTATTTCAACAACAAAATGTGCATAAACTGTGTCATCAGTTCAAAATTTCACCACCATGTAATTAGGCAGCAAGTACGACGGAAAATATAAAGGATTTAGAGATGATATCATGTATGCGACCCCCCAAGTTCCAGGTTGTCTTGTCGAATCCAGATTACCGGGAATTATCAAACCTAGTCCATACCACATGAAGATACATCAGAAACGATTGGCTAATTTGGTCAACGACTAGACCACAGCTGAAGACCCTGGTCTTAAAGTATTTTGTGAGTCGTTCCGGTTAGTCAGAGATATTTTATATTTGCGTTCGTCTTCGAGACGTTATACGTCTATTAATAGCTTTCTTCAGAGTCATCTCACATTTGTCATCTAATCTCCAGATACATAGCTTACAACAACGCAGGAACTGTTGCTAGGAATCGAAATAATCCGCCGCTTATTTGCATTTGCTTCACCTCTGAGTTTGAACAACTTTGAATTATAGAGGTGATCTTTTCTTTATCTCCCTTGAGTCAGTTGCATTTGGGTCAGCCACACATGGACACTTCCATTTAACTTTGCCTCGGAAAACCTCGTTGTGAAACCACAACCACTACTTATTCCGCTTTTTATATTTTCAAACTGCTTTTCACAATTTTTAAGCTTAACTTCTTTATATGACATTAGTTTTAATGTGAAATTCCAATAGGGATTGAGAAAAATAATTAAAGTTTTTCATAATTGCGTCAGTAAAGACCAATCTGCTACCCTTACACAACAACAGCTTACCAGATAGAATCACAACAATACATATGTACAGCGGAAGGAGATGCTGAGTTACACATGCATGAAAGTGCATGTCGACCATCGACAGTCTGTACATGTCCTAGTTCTCCAACGAAAAGTAATAACTTGTGATTAACGTAATGAAGTCTTTCTGGGAAATCTGCAGACCGTATCAACGTTTAGATCTTTGCGCATGTACGACCAAAGCTTATGGTATGCTCGTGCGACATCACTATGAAGTCAAGCAAAAGTTATTCGGAGGTTTTCTGGTGACTGTTTAAACGAAAAGTCGCTTCAGATACAACGTACTGGTCAAATATTGTACTAGTGAGCTTTCCTCCATTCTCCCCAGAATCTAAATACGACAACAAACGTGTTTTTACAGCCATTAGAGTGATTTTCACGTGCATTCACTATGTCCATTTCGATAACACAACTTTGCCAACAACACCACCATCATTGCTGTTGCACTTTCGGTATAACGTAACTGTATGTTTGCCTCCAAAACATATCTTTGTGGACATCTCTGCGTAGCCCAAATACGTTACTCGGAGAAATCGCACACGGCAACATTAATGAGGGTTTGTGAAGCTGTCCTCAAGGTTGCAGAAATCCAAGGTTGTAATTTTCATTGGTGTTGATATCCTTTGTATCTATGTATGCGGTATCTTCACAATTTTTATGTTTGCCCACGTACATAATATATACCATCTTCATCATTCATTATGGAACATCAAAGACTGGCCAGCGGATCTTGTGTAATAATCATTGTATCAAACTAGTCCAATAATCGACATGGCGATGTGAAAGTTGCTAAAACATGCCTCAATTTCCTTTTCATTGATAAAATAGCCCATCTTTCAGAAACACAATAATATGGTTGCCGAGAAGATCCAATTCCGGCACCACTAATATAATCAGCATCAGCAAATCGTTTTGTGTAAGTTTTTGATCAACTTCCAAGAATGCCTAACAATAGAGAAAATACCGACACGTGTCATGAATTACGACTGCCATTAAATATTGTATTAAATATCAGGTAGATCTGTCATGTACAGCTGTATTGTCAACATGAAACGAAAGTTCGTCAATTAGGCATTTTGGCATGCATTAATTGACGACAGATCATCAGAGGGAGCTTTTGGTGAGAATCCGAATAATATGTAGTTCAGCAATGATTGATGTAACTGCCACTGTTGGAGTCATAACTAATATTAACTTGTACTGTCAATGCGTTCCTGACAATATGTGTCTGCTGCGTAAGATTCGTCTCTTTGAAAAATTCTCATGATTCATTCGTATAGATTTTAGAGTCTTTTATGGTCACCAAGAAAATGCTCATTAGCTTCTTAATATGAACTAAGGAAATGTCATACACGCCCTTGGAAAGTCCCGTAATATTCCAGACACCTTATCGACTGCCATATGAGTAAGTGAGAGTTATTTGCACTAAGGTTTTCAAACGGTGTTGATTGAATATTTTACCAGCTATTATACATGCGAAACAATGCTAATGCGATCTCGAATATGCGGTGTTTAACCGCGATGATTGGTATAGAGAAAATCTGGAAAAGTCTGGATTCATTTGAAGCTTATACATGTCTCTTGTGAGTGTTCAAACTAACTTTAATACCACGATCTATTGTTTGTCAATCATCATATCGTTGTAGGTGGCAAGATAATTATGTTCCATATCAAGGTCATCAATCTCAGAGACTTCATCGATTGAGATAAAGAGTTCAGTGGCGGACGATGAAGACATCGTCGACGAATCAATCGGTTATGTGAAATCATTATTTCTTCATAACATCGTAAGTGCAATTACGTACAGCCGATCTCATTTTACCGTAATGATGTCCGTGCATGTAAACGTATTGACGTAGTATGATTGAACAGCAGTCAGGATTTCCCGGATCCTGTGGGGAAATAATTATTGCACAAAATGATTTTGGAAACATGTCACCATGCTTCAGCAGCTGTTTTTTTCTGTTCGTTTTGGGATTTAACGCCATTTCTCAGGAAGAACATAGGGAAAACGCCAGGACGAACCACCGACCCACATAAATTTACATGCAGCTTTCTCACATACGAACATTGGGCGAGTTCGAGATTCGAACCCACTCAGACAGAGGTGAGATGGAAGTGATCGGTTAGGTGAACGCTTTAGACTACTCGACCAAGGCTTCTTTGGTGCAGAGAATTCTATGACGTTTAAGTATTTTCTCTTTAATGATGCCGGATTTTGCATTGTGAAGCAAAGAAAATTATGTTCTCGTGACTTCCATTTCTATTAATGGACGTAAACGCGTCTCGCGCTCACGATTTAATAATCTTTACTGCGACATCGTTGCTGCATTCACAAAACTGCACGGGGTATCGTTAATAATATATCTTGGTAAAAAGAAATTACTTTTCATACAAGAAAACAGGACTGCATCATATCCGATCTAAACTATGCATCGTGTTGATGGTACGTGTTACCGACATGATTCCGCATATAAGAATATCAAACAATATCGGTGTGAGTAAACTTTCTGACGTGGATCTTATCCATGGCTTCAAAACAATAGCGAGACCACCTGTCTCAGAAAGAATCGCCAGATGGACCATCAAAAGAGGCATATATGCTAGTATTGCAGTTAAAGGCGGACAAAAACCGCAAAATAATAATCATGGATGAGAAAAGGGCCAATATACATTACATTTCCGGCCGTTAGTAAAGGTTGAAGCAGCCGTTGGTACGTTAAACAGCGGTAAAAGTTTATCCACATGGTCGCTTGAAAGTGGCTGACCAAACAAACGTCGTGGAGGATTTATCTACCCGCCCTAAGACAAATATCCCCTAGATGGTTAAATGTAAGAACACCTAGCGAAGTTCACCATTCTGATCTTTTGTTTCTCTCACATGATCTGGTATGTGCGCGGAGTGGTGCACATCAGCAACGAGTCCGTATCCGTGAACAACATCTTGATGTTGTCAATGCATGAAGTCGAATGAGCTCTCGTACACGATCAGCTGTTTTAGACCCAGCGTGGACGCGACACCGTAAATGGGTTATGTCAGCTTCAGCTTGGCTTTTTTGCTGTGTTCATCACTGATGAAAGCTTGGGGGAAATAAACTTGTGAAATTTTCTCTTCGTCACTGCCCCAGTCAAGAAATCCATTTTCTTAGATTTTTCATGATTTTCCTTTACAGGGCATTGTTCACCTTCTTGAAGAAGTCCTTTTCAAATTCTTTTTTAAAGGTTGTTTTGAGATCCGTATTCATTTGAATATTAGGGCCATCCACGTTCGTCCGCTAGCAAAATCACAACAAGCGATGAATCCGGGACACGCACAGTCCAAAACTTCAGGCACAAATTCAAAACCTGTTCCTTGCAATCAACAAACTTACGCGCAAAACAGTCATTGGCACTCGCTGTTATAGTCACATTCACTTGCGGGGCATAGACAACACTTACTTCCAAGGCCTGTAAATAATAGTTCTTGGTGTGATGAATCTCGTTGACATCGAAGACGTATCCTACGTCACTATTGCTGTCGTATTTGCGCATGTCTGAGAAATGCATAGCGTGCAGATCCATCAAAGGAAACTTATTTATAGGCATCTGTTGCATAATCGCCTACCATACAAGTTACAACATGACGTAATTGTTTCAGAAGTCTTAGTTGAACCCGCAAAAGGTTTAACCTTATGCAATTAAAAGAAATTGACAGCATAATTAAACTGGTTAGAAATGTTTCTCTTAATCCTCAACAGCTTTGCAAATTATTTATTAAAGGCGATTACATCAAATAATTTTAATTGCTAACATAATCTAGCAGTAGCACAAGTGAGAATAGATACCTGAACCAAGGGTCCCTGTCATTGTTCCTGAAACGAGGTTGAGAAAGCTAGAAGTTTCAAGTAACTTTTAGTATACTCAGTTATACACACACACACACACACACACACACACACACACATATATATATATATATATATATATATATATATATATATATATATATATATATATATATATATATATGAATCTTACTTTAGAAAGAAACTCATAAACTGACTATCAGTTTACTGCAGTTTTACAACAGTAGTAAACAATGATGTAATTACATTAATGACCTTTAAGATGACGCAATAAATAATCACATATATAACAAATTACAACATGTTCTTTGTACCTATATCAAAAATGATTTTAAGTTGTCATTTTATGACATGACGTTAAATGTTGTAATCTGCTTCTGACTTTCAATATTCAATGTCATGTTAGCACAGAGATTTCTCTTTGTAATCATACTTTTAAAAAATTGTATATTTGTGTATACACTGTGTCATTAAAAAATGTAAACTGATCGAGTCATTAATACCTTGCGAAATTAGGAAAATACTCCGAACTGCGTCTTGGTATTGGTATTCTTTAAATACAATTTTAATAACATTTTGCATTACAAATAGAAAATCAGGCTGCATTAGTTTCCAAGCCCTATGCATTTTACGTACCATTCAGTATTACCTATGATGCAGATACTGGTAAAACTGACTCAGTAAAATACCGGAGTTTTATAATTTTAATCTGAAAAACTGTAGATTTGACTGATGGATGTACTTACCTGGTACTGAACCTGGCCCTGACCCTGACCCTGTCCCAGTGCCGGTGAAGCTGCCTTGTCCAGCTGGTTGGAAGTTACATTGAGGCTTGGCGCAGCACTCGCCAGATGCCTTTACTAGGAAGCAACTTGGGGGGAGATCGGAATATGTTGGACATCTGTTGAGCAAAATACAAATCAATTTTTACTTTTAAAGCAATAATAAACAAAACAAAGAAAGAAATTGCTATTCTTGCCAATCACGTGACGCATTTTTCCAAGCACCTAAACAAACCTTTCTATAACTACGGTTTTTAAACGTTTTGATACAAGACTTTTTGCTTTCTTCCACGAAAAGTTTTGAATCGGTTTAGAAAGGGTATTTCGACTGACTAACCGTAAAGTGTACTGCATAGATTTCCATTCTAGAATCGAACCAATCACGATGTGGGAAACGTATATATTCTTAACAAATATTACATTACAACTGACTCATAGGTTACACAAACAGATGAGGTTTTAGTCAACAACGGTATATGAAGTTGTGGTGTAAACAATAGATAACAAAATGAAGAAAAAACATTTATGATCCTTGCAAATTTTCTAATCTTGTATTAATGCAATCCAAATTAAGAGTATATATAAAATTCAGTACATAAGATGAGTTAAACAAAAAAAAAACAACAAGCCACCATCTTCCAATTTCTTGTCAAATACACACACACACACACACACACATATATATATATATATATATATATATATATATATATATATATATATATATATATATATATATATATATATATATATATATTGTTATGTATATTTAATTTACGTTTTCGTTAAAAAAATTAAAAAATAATCCTGTACAAGATTTTGTAATATATCATTGTGTACTGGACTTGACCTTATCCAAAATTGAGTTAAATTCTGTTTGACCTGGTTGACTTTTTTAATTTCCTTTATGTCAACAACTAATAATAGCTTCATTATTCTCTATGGGTATGATCTCATTTACCACATTATTATTCAAGTTAACAAGTAAAATTAAACATGTTCATTTGGATCAGGGTTTTGGAAATCCCAAAGTTAATTTAATAGGTTATTGTGTTGTCAGTAAACAGGGCCCATCAGATCATTCTGAAAAGATTTTTTTCCATTGGGTAATAGTTATTATCACACAAAAATCTATATTATCTTGTGATTGTGAAGATTTTACCAGTTGTGCTTTAGCATCAAGCACTTTAAGTTGTATTATGTTGTGTCCAGTTTGGGCTGAACTTATTTCCTTTAAATTATTGAATTCAAGTTATTATTTTCTCTAGAAATACAAAAGTGCTCTGACAAAATTCTTGGATCAAGACATTCACATGAATTTGTGCTGAATTCAAACCTAGAAAATATTTTTGTGATTCAATTAGAAACTGTTCACAATTCAGTACTTCACATGCCATCACAGACACGTCTCCTTCAATTTTAAATCTCGTTGGGAGTTGAACTGAGTTTTATTCAGGACGTTTTACTATTACTAAGACTTTTGTCTTTAATTCTTTAATTATTTTTGGATTTAATTCGCAAAACCATAAGTTCCTTTTTTTAAATTTTTCACTTTGTATTCTAGCGAAATAAATTAGTTCATAAATTTACAAAGCTTATTATCGTCACTCATTTCTATTAATTATTTTAAGAGCATAGACCCGTAACAATACGGAGTTGCTATACAGTTTGCTTTTAACTTGTTTAACTTGTTTTCCTCCGTTCGAATGAAAAAGGAAATAATTAACGTGGTGACCCCTCATTTAACACAGAATGTGTCCTATCTGCCGTTACGTCGCCCGCTGTATGCTTATAGTGTAGACCTATTTAGTTTGTACAAATGATGCCAGTCTAACATAAAATATGGTCGATGTTACTGAAAAAATATTCAAACTTACAACAATTTGCTAACAAATAATTAGTTCCGTGCCTAACATACGTTACAAAGAGCTTCCAAGGTTGTATTTCTTTGAATATAGTAAGTCATGAACTTGATCTCGTTTCTATCTGAGTATTTTGCATTCTGATACATAATGAAATAGACAAGGATAATACAAATTTAATCAGCTTTGCTTTGACCTCGCTTTTGATTCGAGACGAAAATTGATGTAGATTTTTAAACGGCATCGTATGAGGAATGATGAGCTAATGTCGGTGTCAGAGACTCATTTGGAGTTCATTGTAAAATTATAGCTGCGTGTAAAACGGCGGCATAGAGAGCAATCCACGGTGTCTACAGTTGAGTTACAAGATAAAAGTGAAACAAGAATTGGCACCGCAAAGACATTTAATAAATAATTTAGTGATTAATATCCGTGTTCAGATATTGATAAGGCCCTTTATCTAACGGGGAAAGTGTGTTTAAGCAGTAACCATGGATATGTTTTGCTTGGTAAAGCTTAGTGTAGATGACAATTCAAATCCAATTAGGTTTCGGATCACAAGATTGAAATAACAGTATATTACCTTTCAACAATCAACACTTGCTAACTAGGACTATAACCTGAAGCAGGATTGGCCGATAAAGTCAAATACAAACATGATATGCATTGGAAATGCACCAAATCAAGCTAGATAAGTATTCAGCTAGAAATTCAGATGTACAAGGTGAAATACTGGAACAACATGCACCAGACTGATCAGAGTTAAGAAACGAACCAACAGTGGGATTGGCAGTTCAAATATGCTGCATGCATACAAGAGTTTATCTAAGTATATGGGATCTTCAGCATATGTCAATGCGAATAAAAACGTGAAAAATTAAGATAATTATTTTAATACGTCACATAAATTTGTTGGATCTTAATTAGCCAAAAATATTTTTTAACTTCTTTAATGGAGGTTAAACAAACGCCAGAATGAAAACAAAAACTTTTTTGTCACAAGATATAACAAAATATGTAAATGTAGTACATGATTTTAATTTATAATCTTCATGAAATAGATAAATCTTTAAAAACTTTGAAATAAATATTAAGTAACTTTAGTCTTCAATCTGTAGCCCAATGGATATACACGAGTAGTACAGTTTCAAGTAAATACTGACGCTGATAAAGATTTCTAACTACAGTAAAATATGCAGATGAAGATACTGCCTGATCGATTATTCGATAAGTTTCTTAGTTTTACCTGCGAGCGTTTAGGAATTATTATGAGATTAACATGAGTTGTGTGCGTGCGTGCGTGTGTGTGCAATTAGGATCATAAATATTGATTTGTATAATTATAATTATAAATACTTAGGTTCGATGAAGGAATACTATTTTACCTTATATAATATATCAATTGACGGTACGGTTGTGTTCGTATGGTTTTAGCTCCAAATTCTCTTTCGTTTGTTGATATTATTTGGAGTCAATAAGCATGTTACCTTTATGGCTCTACTTTCATTTTTTCGATTAATGGCTATGCAAGTGATACTACATTTTTTCTTCGATCCATGGTAAGCACCACACCAATAAAAACACATGCTACTTTACACACCTTAAGAAACTCAGAGGTTTGTGATGCAAACCGTCCACATGAAAATGAATATATATATATATATATATATATATATATATATATATATATATATATATATATATATATATATATATATATATATACATATATATATATATATATATATATATATATATATATATATATATATATATATATATATATATATATATATATATATATATATATATATATATATATCTGTGTGTGTGTTAAACTGATATAAGAGGAAGCCATCTTGATATAGAACAAAATCTATTTAATTATCATGATTTTTATACATTTTAATTTTTAATAATCTGACTTGAAGAAAAAAACAAGTTATGCGAGTAAAAATTAGCATATAACCATCAAAAGGGGTTTGATTTGAAATTTAATTCTGTTTACAATTTGAGTGATGGTATAGTCTAAAAATAAAGAAACGACAAAAGACAAAGAGAAAAATGTACAATTAGTTACTGACATGCTGTTGCATTGGTATCGGCCGGAACTGGCATCTTGACACACGCAGTTCAGTTCACACGACTTCTGCCAGGTTTCTCCTTGTTGGTAAGCCCTTCCCTCGTATATGCAGCCTTAATAATAATAATAATAATAATAATAATAATAATAATAATAATAATAATAATAATAATAATAATAATAATAATAATAATAATAATAATAATAATAATAATAATAATAATAATTTATATATGAATATTCTAAAATATAATATGACATCTTATTACCTGTGTATATGGCCTACTCTATTTAATCAAAATCTTTATATGTTATAGACCGTTATTTAACGATGTCATTTGCTCTGCAAGACCCGTAAACATGAATACCAAACAGTTCATTCTTCAAAATCTAAGCACCAGAGCCATACGAAAACGGACTACCGCTGGTATAACACCTTTAGATTTAGAACGTATCCTTTCAGAAAAAAATATCAAACAATCGACATTAATTTAAACAGTCTTAACAAAATCCATGTATATAGTTCATCAGCTACTCCAGCTGACCAGACCGAATTATGGGACAAAACAGACGACTACCACAAGAAACGCATAGTAATTCGGTTTGGTCCAATTGTTTCACATACAATTTTCATACTCCCCCACCCCAATGATAAATAAAACATGAGTACGGTTGCATAGTTAAATAGAAAGAGAGTTAAATTTTCAGGTTTTCCGATGTGAACAACCCAAGTCTTTAAAGATAAACAACTACCAGCATATTGTAATGAAGACTGTCACCTTGAGGGTACAGCTACCACGCGGTATATATATTTTACCCCACCCATAAAGTGAGGCTAATAGTCAAATTTTATGCGTAGATAAACTAAACTCTCTTGGGAAGCAAATCTTCTCATTAAATTATGTCTTTCAAATGACAGAACGTTATCAAATATTCTTCCAAATCAAATAATGTAAACATCCGGTGACTCTAATTTTTTGAGAACATGAATTCCCTGAGCCATACACGGATAAACCTCTAAATTTAGTATATATTTCTGCATCCAGAACCACCCCTTCAAACGATATCCAAAAATAGGAATGCTATTTTGTTTCTGTCATATCAAATTAACATTCTTTGTAGTGAAACTGTGCTAAAAGTCTAGTTAAACTTATTTGTCAAGCGCCAAAACTACTACAGCTGAACTGAGCGACTAAATGTTTTACATCATAGAGGAATTTCCATCTGAGATCCAGTGCAGGAAATTATTGTTGTATGTGTCAGATTTTAAGGATATTAGTTTTTTAATATGAATTTGTGAACAAAAACTTACTTCTAAATGCTATTAGCTATCAAACCGTACATTATTTGCTTCAACTCGCGTCTGGGATTATTATTCCATGTGCAATTCTTTAAAGGTAAAGCGTTTTAACCAGAGTTAGGTGAAATACCTAAAATATTTCATTGTTCTATCAAAAACCGTCATCTATACATAAAATCTCCGTGATAAATGTATTCTCGACCATGTGCAATTCTTTAACCAGAGTTAGGTGAAATACCTAAAATATTTCATTGTTCTATCAAAAACCGTCATCTATACATAAAATCTCCGTGATAAATGTATTCTCAACCATGTGCAATTCTTTAACCAGAGTTAGGTGAAGTACCTAAACTATTTCATTGTTCTATCAAAAACCGTCATCTATACATAAAATCTCCGTGATAAATGTATTCTCGACCATGTGCAATTCTTTAACCAGAGTTAGGTGAAGTACCTAAACTATTTCATTGTTCTATCAAAAACCGTCATCTATACATAAAATCTCCGTGATAAATGTATTCTCGACCATGTGCAATTCTTTAACCAGAGTTAGGTGAAGTACCTAAAATATTTCATTGTTCTATCAAAAACCGTCATCTATACATAAAATCTCCGTGATAAATGTATTCTCGACCATGTGCAATTCTTTAACCAGAGTTAGGTGAAGTACCTAAACTATTTCATTGTTCTATCAAAAACCGTCATCTATACATAAAATCTCCGTGATAAATGTATTCTCGACCATGTGCAATTCTTTAACCAGAGTTAGGTGAAGTACCTAAAATATTTCATTGTTCTATCAAAAACCGTCATCTATACATAAAATCTCCGTGATAAATGTATTCTCGACCATGTGCAATTCTTTAACCAGAGTTAGGTGAAGTACCTAAACTATTTCATTGTTCTATCAAAAACCGTCATCTATACATAAAATCTCCGTGATAAATGTATTCTCGACTAGATAATGATTTAATACTGAATTTATGAACTTTGTTGAATTATTTCAATATTAAAAAATAAATTTGATATCCTTATTTATTTATTGCATTCTTTGTCATTGGGCGGTAGATTTTGTGAAAATAATAAATGGATGTTAAGTGCGTTTAATAGCATCAATTGCAGATTAAATAGTATACATTACCTTGAGATTGTCTTTTCACATTTGTAGAATACACCTCTGTTACAATCAATACGAAACAAACCAAGTTCTTCATTTTTCTTATTTTTGTACAAGCCGCTCGAAAATGTACGAAAATATTTGCGGCTTCCTTAAGAATATATATGGTCGGAATCGTCAGCTATATAGTCGACACGAGTTGATAACAAAACGAATCACGTGATCTACACCGCAAAAAATGTTCAATTAAAGATTTCATCATGCTTCTGGTTGCACGTCAATGTAAATTTCGAAATTATACGAATGTAGACTAATAGTATGGCGTGAATGATATATCGGATTTTACCTAAAATATGGTATTTCGACGTTCCTTGTGTTGAAATGCCGAATTCCATTGTGTGTGCACAATGCATGATGAATGAGCCTGGCCCATTCATATAATAAATACATAATGGTTTTCTTTCTATCAAATTGACCATATATTGTGCTTCCGCTGGCCAGAAAACATCCAACACCAACTTGAAAGTAGATATGTCAAATATTTAAACGTGGGTCAGCTGGAATGAATAGTCTTCCTAAGCTTGATTTACTCTTAGCAATAGCGAATAAATGTCTTTTATACAATAGTGTGAATACATTCTCCAAATAGCTAACTGTGTAAAGAAAAGTGCATTGTTTTACGCATTTAAAGCCTATTTGGAAACTTTCGATTACACATAAAGCAAATACATTTTACATTTCTCGAGATCTTTGCATATTTGCATATTTAGATGATCCAGCCATGAACGTAATATTAAGACTTGTAGATATCCATGTGGCAGAGAGCTTTTGGCTAACTTTTCTCCGGAAATAATTTTTCAATAGCAATATTATGCATTTAAAAAAAACAAAAAAAAACCCCCTAAGATGACCATGATATTAGACAAAACAACCTAATAATATAAATGCTTGTCTGCTACCCATCTTTAGAAAAAGTCTGTTCTTAACGTCTGAAAGTTATACTTTGGAACATACATTGCGCTAGAATATATGACCGTCCATATTACGTGACGTTGGCCAAAATGACAGAAATAAACAATATAAATTTACTTCTATTTCGGCTTGTTGGGAAATGACATTGTAACCATCCTTTCAGTTGATCACAGAGTGACTTTCTATTAAACCGTAAGGAAATTGCACTATGGGAACATAATCTTCAGCTAACTCTACAATGTCTGTCCATAAGGTTCAAGACACTGCCCACGTAGGCTATTTTCGGTTTGAGGTACTTGAGCAATGCGGTACATATGCCTTATTCGTACATTCCTTTTTGATAAACTGTGGAAGAGCGAATATTGATAACCTGGGGAAGAGCGAAGACTAACATAAACAGTCTTGTGGGGAAATTCATAAACTACGCTTAGTTCGTTCAAGCAACAAAACATGGCGTAAAACACAAAACGAATGGAATCACAACAACAAATACTTGCTAAGTGGCATTTAACGCATTCAATTTGAAGATCAAGCAAACTAGCACTAAAGCGCCGGTCTAGATGAAAGAAATTATATATATATATATATATATATATATATATATATATATATATATATATATATATATATATATATATATATATATATATATATATATATATATAGATAGATAGATAGATAGATAGATAGATAGATAGATAGATAGATAGATAGATAGATAGATAGATAGATAGATAGACAGATAGGTAGGTAGGTAGGTAGGTAGACAGACAGACAGATAGACAGACAGACAGATAGATAGATAGATAGATAGATAGATAGATAGATAGATAGATAGATAGATAGATAGATAGATAGATAGATAGATAGATAGATAGATATACTGTATGTAAAGCACTTTTTAGAAAACGACATTTGGGCAGGAAGACTGATAACAAGTTTCGTTGTGTTTTCTAAAAAGTTTAGGTTTAATTAGAAGTTTAGTATTTCATTAGTATCAACTCCAATGGTTTTGATTATTTATAAGGCCAGCGTTTTCCTTTCCAGTTTATCATTATTTTGACTAAAAAAGTTTTTGCCCAGCCTGTTTTTAGCACTTGGAAAAATATATAAAGCGCCATGTCCTGTTAGAGCGGCATTTCAACATCTTGAATGACCTATATTTACATATAATGTCAGGTAGTTCACATAGCCGTAAATATTAAAAATGTATGAATAAATCTATTCATGATAAACAAAATTTTATATTTCCTTCACATGTAAGTGATTAAATACTATTAGCACCATATCCAGTTCTAAACCTTTAATTTGTACTTTTCAACTATAAAATAATGTCGAGCGAAATATTTCCAAATGTCTGCTGCACAATGTAAAATATTCAAGCAGATATGACTGAATTTGTTATCTAACGGGGAAGGGGCGTGAGCGTCAGGGGCATTAATGGTGTATTGTCAAATCCATGAGTTTTGTTTTACTGTGGGTTTTTAGATCAGTAGTTCAAGGATAAGTTAATAAACACTGTCCACTTCAAAATCATACAATGTGTTTTTATACATGTAATAGAGAATTACGGGCTTTGCGGTAACTATAAATATGTTATGTAATACAACATAAGAATGTCGTAAATCATAATTATTTCATAAATTTAATACAGTTCTAGAATATAAAGATCTTGATTAAATTTGTGCATTTGATGTTGAAATTTTGTTATCAAATGCCTTGCTTTAACATCATATTTTCTGATTTTTATAAATGATTTTATTACTTTGATACCATACCGCAGATTGTCACATTATTTCTCATTTGCAGAGGTGATATGACGTTACCTTCAGAGCGTTTCCCGTTAAAGGTCGCTTTGGAATAACTAGTACTCGGGCATTCCAGTTGATCGAAAAATTTTGAAATCATGCAGCATGCCAATGCAACATACATATTTATATCTATCATTCGCAATCATCATTGATGAAACTTCTTGACAATGATCTTCCTTGATACTTTATCCTATAAAAATCTCCATACAAATTGTACATTTTTTAAGTTTAATTTTTTCATCATTTTAAGAGAAGGATTTGGTAAGAGGGGGGCATTACTATTGGGATTTAAAATGTTTTAACTAATACTATATTTCCTATTAAATAAATTTCCGTAACTGTCATTTTTAAGGCATATATTAAGGTCATCCAGCAAATGGTCTAGGTTTAATTTATATTGAAGATCTACACTGGTGTGGAATGTAATTCATAAGTTTGAACACTTTCTAAGTCCACTTGAATGGTGTTTTCTATCATTGAATAACGTGAGAAACGTTCTACATCCATTATAAATAAATAAAGGAACAGCTTTCTATACCCTCCTCGAGGAACCCGATAAAGATTTGTCCAAGAGAGGAAATTGACGGAACTGTCCAAGACAGAGCCCTCAATAAGAGTTCGAAATAGAAAGGGTCAGATGAACAACCAAGCAAACACACTAGACGTGGAAGACACAAAGTCAAGAGTGGAACGGATCTGGGTGATGAAAATCGGGCGTGGAAATTGTACTTTTTTCACCACTTGTTATCATGATGAACAAATCCGTATTTTGAAAACTGGTATTAAATTTTATTAATGTAAATCTGCTTAAATTGAAGTGGTTAATTTTGGGTTATGTAATAATTGATTAAATTTATTTTATTTACTTGTTTCAGGAGGCTTGTATTGCTTTTTTTTATTTCTTTCAATTGACTTGCTCCGTTCTCTGTTATGTTCTATCTACTCACACTGCTCAATAACATCGAGGTAGGTTATTCTCTTGATCACGATCGTAAATCAATTAACAATTCCTCTATACCAAGAGGAATCCACCCATTACAGGCATGAATTTGAGTATCATGTCTGTGCGATGATGCGCTGATCGTATGATCGGATCACGAAATACTGCAAAGATTGGCTTTGTTCCCCAGGAAGACTTAATAATTGGGGATGTCTTTTTTCATGTGACTGAAGTAGAACATAAAAATGAAACTGAATCGGTTGCCATGTCTTTAAAGTCGATTTTCTTAATATGTGTTGATCATTTGCCTATCTGAGGTTTTTACCAGTCATTTATTGGCTCATGGTCGAGCTACAATAAATTTTTGGTCTTCTTCTATTGAACAGAATGAATTACTTTGTGGGTGACATTTCGTACTTTCCTTCATTTTTCTTTTATCTTGCCTTGTATGTGTGATTTTTATTCGTTATTTGCTTTTGCGTGTCTGAGTTGCATCTTATTAATATATGTCTGGTATTCATCGTCTGGCTTTTGCGTGTCTGTTTTATCATATTAATACATATCTGGTATTTGTCGTTTGGCTTTTGCGTGTCTGAGTTGCATCTTTTTAATATATGTCTGGTATTCGTCGTTTGGCTTTTGGTGTCTGTGTTGTATCTATGTTCTGTATTAGCATCATGAGCCAGTCCTGGTGTTCTGAATCAATGAGTGGGTCTAAACTAACAGTTACTTTTACGTGCGCTTCTCAGTTCTTCGAAGATGTCCACAGCATTACAGGAGATCACCCAATGCGTAAAGACTGGAGTATAGCATCATATTGTATACGTAATGGCAATCGTCATCAGTCATGTTTAAATCAATGTGTCGCTTCATTAAATCTATAGAAAATATTCGAAGCACTCACATGGATACATACCTATTCTGAGAACATTACTTTTCATTGCACAAAAATGAAGTGTTTCATTGTATTGTGCTTCGTTTAAGCTCGCAGCTAACTAATTAAGAGATTAATATATGAATCGAAAGCTTTCTTCAAGTCAAATCGTTGTCTACATGATTAGTTCTTCACCTTCTTTCATACATCTATGCGATCTTTGCCAAATGACATGTATTTATCTTCGTTATTTGCTAGCATCTTGTCCGCTTCATCTAGATCAATTATTTTAAAATAGTCTTGATAAACAGATCACTGTCAAACCTAGAGAAATTGTGAACGAACAAAGGGTGAACTTTTATATTTGTATTTTACATTATATGCGATGTGAACAGTACCTCCATACATTCCAGTCCAGTGATCTAACTTTAATATCTTCTATTTTTTTTTTTGTTACAGATGTTGCATGTATTTGTTGAGTAAAAATGTTTTTCATCTTCCTTAGCCAAATACATAGTTTTGAATAATTCGGTCATTAATTCGTTGGATACTATCTTTCCTATTTCAGCTCAAATACCTCAAAAAATATAATGCAGTAAATACCTCAATCAATTATTAGCTTGGAAGATTTATGAGTGAACTAAAGGTACCAACGACACCCTGATGTTTAGATGTTTTCATTGTTCAGGATATGTGCATTTGATGCATAGTGCTATTCATCGATTACAGAACGATTTACTTTCAAAATCACAATAAACAGCATATGCAAATTTTAGTTGATGCTGATAATGTTTACATTTAATATCGATCTCTTTCAATGTATTACAGCAATCAAGCTGTCTCCAGTGTAGCATATTCTTTTGTATTCTGAATAATGTGTATTGAATAAAAGTTTTCAAGATATGTTTCTGTCAGATTTATCTTTGTGTCTGTCAGGATACCAATCTGTATATATCTTTAATATCACCGTAAGAGTAGATTTACTCTTTGCGGTTATTACGATGATTTGAAGCGAATATGATCAACTGGTCAACATGTATGTTGTTCCTCACAGGCGGCGATTTTCTCAGTCCGAGTTACTGACTTTCCTTGAGCTGCGGTATCGCCATTATTTAGGAGTGAACCATGTTGAATAGTAACAGCGACTCTTCCTTCCAATATCTCATGCATATTTGTAAAGTTATCAAACATATTCTCTATTTTTCATATAGTCTCTATTTTCCCCTGACCTCTTTCAGACGATTTACTTTCCAAATCACAATAAACATCATATAGAAATTTTAGTTGATGCTGATAATGTTTGCATTTAATATCTATCCACACGGTATTTTGATACGAGGATTCTATGTGGGTTTTGTTTATTACTAACTCAACATAGTATATAAAATATTTGTCGTCTGTATATCTTAAATTGAGAAAATCAGTTTTGCCTTTAATTAATTCAAGTAAACCTATGTATGAATTTCCTTTGAGCGGTTCATATTTCTCTATGTTCAACGTCAAATGTTAATCCCTGATGAACACGTTTTCTAAACGTTTGCTAATATTCTATCCTTAATTGGCACGTGAAATGTACTATAAAAATCCGATAACATTATCATATCAAGTCTGTACAATATACTAAAATGGGTTTTTCTGTGGTCAGATTCTCCGTTCATCAACATTTCTATCTTTTCTTGATACGTCTTTTCATGGGAATCAGGTCGATAAATTTAGCCGTACTTGTGTAGAAACAAATCGTACGATATTTAAAATAATGATTGTTTTATGAATTATTCAACATCACTAAAACATTCATACAAAATATTGACGTGAAATCTGTACATCGTTTAAGTTTATCTTAAAGAAGTTTTTCAGTAATAATTAAGCGGGAAAATATTCAAAATATTCATATAAATAAATGTTTCTTTTTGTAGATACATCAATGGATACTTTAATTTCATTTCTGAATTGTTTTGGAATCGTTAATTCAAATATCGAAGATATATATACACACACACACACACATATATATATATATATATATATATATATATATATATATATATATATATATATATATATATATATATATATGTAAGTGTATATATATATATATATATATATATGTATATATATATATATATATATATATATATATATATATATATATATATATATATATATATATAATTGTTTAGATATGAAAATAAATATTTACTATTTTGCTTCAAGTTAGAAAAGTTAAATATGTATTTGTTTTATGCAAGTTAGAATATTTCACTGTATGATGATGTATATTTCCCTACAATTGTTTTGAGACAGAAAACAAATCAGAACAAATACTATTTTAAGCATTTATATAAACAAACTCGATAAGTTTCGTCAGATTTTGTTTTCAAAATCCCAGCCTTATGATATAGAATCTCCCTTTGCTAAATATTTCAGGTCATCAGCAATCACAGAACATTATCAAATGGCAACCACAACATTCCCACCCCTGTCACCAATGTCAAAGGTTTCGGAAGTGGGTTGGCATGTAACCTTTTCATCCACATGGACATGTCTACATCAGAAGTTAGACTGATACCCCTAAACTCTAGGAAATTTACGCGTACCTGAACCTGGCAATCTAGATGTGATCCACCAGTCGTGACCAGGAGACAGCCTCACAGTTAGTATATCTATAGCATCCATTAATATGTAAGCTATTCCTGTCATGTAGTCTTGGTACTGATGCTATGAATGGATGTAATAAAGAGAACTAACTTTGCGTCACCTTTTTATATACTCATTTTCTAAATGTATTAAATCTTGTATGTCTGCATTTTAAAATCTTATTCATGATTAATAGAGTTATTTGAACATAATGAAGTGTATTTGCAATATGTTAGTAAAACAGTGTCTTTTAGTTGTGAAAAATAGAATAATAATATTGTAGTACTGTTTTGCTGGTACTTTATAATTATATAGCAGTATGCTGAAAACCAGTAAGGACTTTATTTCGTTGGAGTTGCATAACTTTAGAACACATGTAAATCATTTCACATTGGTGCTATATAGTATATTCTTATCTGTAGAAATTTGCATAATTTTTAAAGTATGTTAATGTTCTTTCCTTGCAACCAGAAATTTTCAACTTCATATTGGGGTATTAGAAGAATTAAACTTGTTTAACCTGGTTGAGTAGTTCAGAGCATTATTGTTCGAGAACGTTTCAACCATCAGCTGTTTAATACACTCTGTTTTGCAGAATTCCATACAAAGTACAAGATAAGGACTTGTAAAAATAGAGTACGACTGTTACGCCTTTAAAGACATAAGACCGTAAATGCTAGACTTATAACAGCATTAAAGTAAATGCAAAATGAAAACAGCCTATTACATAAGACTAACGTACCGTAGCCGAAAAAGCGTGGTGCTGGCTTTTATGTTTAAGACAGTTAAATCATCAATTGTTGTTGTTGTTGTTGTTGTTGTTGTTGTTGTTGTTGGGCTTAACGCCATTTTTCAGCACACGATAGGCTATTCATGGCGGCCAGTATTATTGGTGGAGGAAGAAACCGGGAAATCACCGGAAAGAACCACCGACCCACGAGAAGCTACTGGCCAGCTTTCTCACATATCTACATTCGCCAAATCCTAGACTCGAACCCACGCAGACAGAGGTGAGATGGCAGTGATCCGTAACGGACAGTGCTTTAGACCACTCGGCCACTCGGGGCCCCTATCAAATCTTGTGTTTGAGCGTTCGACTAAAATAGGTCGATCCACGGATGTCGCGGGTTAAAAAAAGATTAATTCATACGCATGTAAAAAATTTATGGGTTTCTTAGTTCACGGGAGAAATTTTGATGGTTCATAATGTGATGAAACTTCAATATTATCTAGTTTTAATGCAACACAGCGAGGTTCTGGACCAATGGACCAATATCTTTTACACACACACATACACACACACACACACACACACACACATATATATATATATATATATATATATATATATATATATATATATATATATATATATATATATATATATATATGTTTCATAGTTTCAGAGACTAATTGCAGATGCCTGTGTACGGATAGTGGGAATGTGACATATTTTATAAGATTTCTTAAGAATCAATGATCATTCGTGTACAATAACGTAAATGGCTTCAGGTCCTATACCTGATTGGTTGTCTTTGGAATACGAAGGTATATTCATCGACACTTTCTACATTCTACATTTCTTTTTGTACTGAAATGAAGTCGCCAGAAACAAGGGCAATAATAAGATGATGTTGTGCATTGGCTATAATCACATGAATGAATTATGTAATATTTTTAGCACTTAAATACGTAAGACTTGACAATTTTGCAATATCTACAGAACCATGAATTCTTTCAGTGGTCAAAAATAGCGTACATCTGCCCATTGCGAACAAACATAAACTGAAAATATTCGCCATTATACGACATGCTGTGTAATTAATTCAAGTAGACAGGTTAACTTATATTTCTTGTCTTAAAAGTAATATCTGTCATACACAATTTGTCAGCTTACGCGTAAATTTATAGAGAACCAAATATATATCTATTACTGCTGTTATATATATTTAATTTGTTTTGTCTGTTTGCTTTTGTCCATGATTGTATATCATTTATATTTTATTTGTATTGTGTAACTGGCCTATGTCTTTAATGGATGGTAGACCTACGTTCCTAAAGTCTTGTTATGTTATAAAAAAGACATTATATACCAACGTGTATATGATGTTTGATTAAATACCAAGATCAGCATAAACTGAAGGTAAACATGCTTACAGATGTTGTATTCAAGGTGTCGTTTTGTTTTAGAAATTAAGAATGTTCTAGACGCAAGTTGTGTACGAATTTTTTGGCAAATTACCCACATACTGACTCTTTCATTGTGTGTTTAGTTTTTATATAAATGTTGTTTACGTCAGAATTACTCATTTCATATCTTAATATTAATCTAATTTAAGTTGTGTTTCAGGTAATTGTTGAGAAAATGTATTTATTTAAACTGTTTTTTCGAATTACATTGCATTAATTATTTCGAATAAATCATTATTGATTAATTCATTCAAGGACATTTTAGCATATCTCCACATTGCAGGCTATTGAAACATCAGCATTTTCAAGATTGGAACTCTTTCGAAACACTACAGGAATTTATTCAGAATACTCTCTAATTTTGAACTTGTGATAAACCTTTCAGAACCATTTTGGATTTATTGCAAAATGTTGTACGTTCTTTTGAAATTTTCACTTTATATTCTATGGAAATAAATAATTTGGTGAATTATATAAAATTTGCTGGTTTATACTCTTTTCTATCACCAAGTTTAAGACCATGCTGTCGCAGCACTGTCTTGTCCAATCTTTGAAACAGCAAATAGACAAGGGCATTGTTGTAGCATTTCGTCATCTAGCCATTGCATGTTATAATAGCATCGTTCCTCTTCGATCCACTTACTATTTAATCGCACAATGATAGTTCTAAATTTTGTATTTGTTAGATCAAATTTAGACCTAAAATATTCAAAAATATTTATGCAGTGCACTTTGTGGTTGGACTATGTGTCATTTCAGGTTTATTTCTTTATGTAAATAGCGCCTTTTAACGATCTGAAGAATGTATCAATGCACGTTGTCGAATTTCTGCTAACATAGTCTGAAAAGACAACTGATCGTCAATTTTATATTTACTAACACCTGCATATTTGGAAAGATCACATTAAACCTTACAATATTATACATTGCTTTTAATTTTTCACCTTCATGTTTAACTTTCCTTCATATGTTTTATAATATAAAAGAGAGCTATTAAATTTCCAAATGCCAAGAAGTCTCCCAAAAATCAGCTAATTGGAAAGGAAGCAATATATAGCAATAATTTGACCAGCAGCTGAGATATCTGCATTAACTGATTTAATGTATCCTAAATAGCCTTCGTTTACAAGTCATTGCTCTCGTTCCAGTTCCATTCCATTTATATTTCCAGTGGTTGGTTCCATCAATGTATCCGGTGCATTTTAGAGTGAAACAGAAATTAACAGTTTTATGCCCCTTCTGGGTTATTCGATTTAACTCATTTTCCTTTGACCCTATTTTCAATGGAATCAAAGTTTAGGAAACCATTGTGAAAAGTATTTTCATAAAATTCGTAAAGACAAACAATATTCAATAGAGTTATCTTTTATTGATAGTGCATGCATATAGTCTCTCACATAGAATCGAGACTGAGAAAAGCTCGATACTTTATCTGTTCTTCACTTTTAAACAATTAGGCAGATTCCATAATATATTCCATCCTATCACATTTTCCACAGTATAATCCACAGTTATCGGTCACCCATTTGGAGTACGTAGGATCGGAGCACACACCCTTGCCATAGACATTGCAGTCTGGTATAATAGTCATATTGTACTATGCAAGCATAAATATTCAAAAACAGTCATTCATAAAACGTATTGCTATGACAATTTACTGTAATGACTTGCAGGAGAAACTATGTAAAGACACATTGGTTTTAAAGAACTATTTGATTCTCACCTAATTTGATTCAGTTTTAGAACGGCATTCGCTGCAAAAGTCAAATTTACATTCAATTTGCCTCTTAAGTGGCATCAAGAAGACTTTCGTTTATTTTATGGATACAGTTTAAACGTTCCACATGTTTTAAAAAAGTGCACCTTTTTTAAATGTGTTACCATAAAGTAAAAGAGTGACGAGAAAAGGCTCTGTATCATTTAACAGATAGTTTGATTCCGTAGAATACAAAGAGAAAAATGAGAAGAAAAACAAAGAACTTACGGTATTGTAAAATAAATCCAAAAATTATAAAAGAAATAAAGACAAAAGTCCTTGTCTACAATCCAGCGATTACCGGAATTGAAACAAGTTATTAAATCTCCAAATTTGTTACTGGGACAATTAGTATATCAAAGCGAATATAAACTATTCCTTTCGTAAAATTAACAAAGACAAGGCTGCTTATGAATTTATCTTTCTCAGGTGACAATCGTATAGGATTGATTGAATCATACATGATGACACTCTATATAAGGCAATCGGTCACAACAATCCAATTTAATACTGAATTCCTGGAAGGTGCGCCTTGATAATTTCGTAATATGCTTCACCTTTCAATAAAAGAAATCTTTACTTTCACGGAAATCGATCATGTGTTGGCATGTTTTGCATCTTTTATCTCCACATAGTTAGGATGATCCATTTGTAGTTGCTTTTGTTTTGTTTTTTTTTAATTTGTGAAGGATTTTAGTTTTGCTCTGATGAGAATATTTGTCAGATGTATTGGTCTACTTGCAAAATACTTCCGTAAACCTAGATTTGTCTGACTCGCTTCACAGTGCTTTTATCATGATTATTCCCTATATAAGTCTCTTTCATAATATGTAACTCCCAAAAGATGCAGCACATTTGTAAAGATTCTTATTTGCTATATAATATGAAACATGCATATGCAAGCAAGAGCACACCCTTATTAGTTGCAGATAAGAATCTGGTGAAAACATCGGGCTTATTAAGGAAGTCATTTAATTAAGATTTAACGTAAACATTTCTTGATATAAAAAGAATAACGGTCTGAAATGTTCCTTAAAAATCATCGGATTCAGGTCTGTATTACGTTATTTTTCTACAATTCTGATAGTACATGTCAGTAAAACGAATGTTTAAACACTCAGTAATAAGACTTCTAAACTTAAACAAATGCTGATGCCAGTCATGGTTCCTTTACCGCCAGTTATTGTTCCGGTTTCTCCTGTTATAGATCTAGATCCTCTTCCTAATCTTCCTCCGGCATCTTTAAAATAGGTGAAGAATATAAAACTTTATAATGAACACATTTTTAAAAATTAACAATCGTATCATAATCTTTTAATAGTAAGTTTTTATTGTTTTATCTCTATTACCTCACCAATCATAAATTAATCACGAATAAAGCCCTTTGAGACTTATTTATTTCTGACATCATATCACATAGATTAAAGTAAAAAAAGTTGAGTTGTTTGCTGGTACCGTTTTCATGGTAAGCACTATTTCTCGTTTGTCAGTGAAGTGTCTGCATTGCTTTTTATGCCTGAAATATCCCAAGTTTAATTACCCTGACACCAGCGCATGTTTTCTGTAAATAAAAGTAATCCTACGTTTCATAATTGGCAAAGTCACATGCAGCTAGTCGGCTAATGATAAAAAAGATAGACTTTGAAGTTTATTTTTAAATAACTTAAAATTTTAGAATCTTTGGACATGGCTTAAGGTAATCTTCTCTAACCTGCTTTAAGTCAGTTCCTTAAAATCTGATTATCTTGCTCACTCAGCAGCCACAGAAGTGAACATTCTATTAGAGGTCTTGTTCTTATACCTTTTGCTTGAGTTTCGTCCAAACAAACAAATACAAAAGAAGTGTTAAATAACTGAGGCTTTAAAATGTGAATATGCCTCTTAGGTTTAATGAGTCGATCTCCGTAAATATGAAACCCAATATTGGAAACGAGATATTTTGCTTGAGTTTGGCCCACGTGAATTAGCAAAGGAGCGGTCAGTGAGTTGCTTGGTTTTGAAGAAAACGTTAATGCCCAGTAATATACATGTATTTATATAGGTATGACCTGTAGTCGTCGGTTGAAACTCCATGAGCAAAGCGAGTTTTCTCAGAGATTATAGAAAACCGGCAATTCCTTCCTTTGGTTTCAATGCTTGTCGATTAAGTGTATTGTCCATCTCGTGTAAATTGTAGTTTCAATATTTTTTCGAGGTAACTATTAATCAACTCTAATGAGATCTTGACAAGGTGCCACAAAAAAGCTGAGTTGAAAAATCTAATTTTAATTCCACAAGTGTATCTCGAAACAAGAAAGTGTTGATATAAATTACTAATGGTTCATTGTGGATGACCGTATATCGTGATTCCTTCGCAAATAGTCAGGACACATTGATTGCATGCAAACAACAGCAAGATTTTGCAACACGAAGTTTATGCTGACAAATGTTATATCTGTATGAAAAAATAAGATCGATTTAAGTTTGTACTTTTTTATTTTGAGTGATATCCTTTAGAAATTAGACGTCATTATAATGAGACATCGGCAAATAAAAAAGTCAGGAATTTTGTGAAGCCTTCATGTAAAGCAATGGCAGCGCACCCAATAATAGTCATCCTAATAAATTGTACAAATTAGTAGTGGCGTTTACATCAGCAGATATATACTTACAAGAAACTTAAATTAATATCTGAAAGGAAAATCACAATACACGACTAGAGTATATAGATAACTGTTTGCATGGAAACACACTAATACATGTTATAATGGAGATATGAATTGTGTTGAACACATCTGGAAATTATCTCTCTCAAAGAACACGTAAGAATATGTATTGCAAAATAATCACACTCATATATCCAAAATAGTTGTTATAAATTGTAATCAAGTCGATCAGTCTTATTTTAGAATGATCAACTTTACTTAAAATATATATTTGCTGCAGATGCAGATGGCTTTAAGATATCTTACATGAGCAGTATTCACGGCAGATTGTTTCGACCCACATATCATCTGAGCAACTAAATGTTCGTAATCTTTGCAGCTTGAAACATAATCTGCGTTACATATGTACACAAAGTAAAAATAGATGTCGCTTTGGCTTGTAGACTTTTAGGGAATTATACAACGTTTTCAGTTTCCGCAACTAGTCTATACAAGCTGGTTGTATTTATAGTTTTAGCACATGTGAAGATAGAAATGTAGAGGTTTACAAACACAACGTTTTTGTGTTTATTTGTTTGTCGTAACTATCTTTTGTATTTGCCTTTGAAAAAGACTCATTAAGAGTCGAAAGCGCTTAGGCTAGTTAGTTACTAGTTTCGTACTGTTCGTCGTCAGTTTATTGCATCTATTTTAATTAATCCCTGACAAACGTGATCCCTTGGTGGATCCAGTACGCTTGAGAGGGTTGTTATTCGCCATATGATTTGTATTCTTTATATATATATATATATATATATATATATATATATATATATATATATATATATATATATATATATATATATATATATAGAGCTTCTTATATAAATCACCTTTTGTTGTACTTGACTAACATGCAAAGTAGTATCAAACTACTGATTTTGCCTTTTAATCATGTTTATAACCCTTCCACCTCATCGCTTATACACCCCCATAACAATTTAACCCGTAAGTGACCGTCGCTTGTTCATCACTTTTAATTTCGTCCACTTGTACACGTCAGCCAATCATGCGGGTATAATCTCGTACGGATTGAAATACCCCAAAGTATTTCCAAAAAGGCAAAAAACGACAACCTTTGATACCACTCTGTCATTGTAGAAAGAAATTCCGCGGAGTGTACCTATTAAGACAAGCGTATGGCGCCATCATTATATACACTGCGAACTCAATGAATGAATGCATGTACTAAATGTAATTATAATATATCAACGAAAGTCTTGTATTAATTTTTCTCCCCATCAATGACTATACAGTCTCCAGAACATGATTTTGTGCTGCAACAGAGTGAAAAATATAATCGAGTTATGAATATTTTCGTATTCAATAAATGCTTGAGGTGATTTATATACAAACGTTAAGCAGTAGCAAAACCATTTAATACTGTATCGTTTGAATGTATCATTCTGATTTATTACAGTAGCACAAAAATACTGTACGCATTCTCCAAAACAAAGTCGGAGGAATTCAAAAGTTTATTAATCTGGGAATCACCGTAGAATAACGAAATAAACTTTGATTTTTGAGGGAAATAAACTAAAATGATTCTGTAGAATATTGTGCATGAATGAGTACACCCTCAAAATAAAATATAACTCGCCCACTACGTCTGATGAGGTGATTGACGAGGATATTCAAGAGCAGGCTAATTTAAAAAATGCTTTTGGACCATATATATAATGTTGGCATCCGAACTTACAACTCCTCAGTATATATACGAAAGGTATTATGAGAACGTAGAAGAGGAGAGACTCAAGCTCCTTAAATAATTTTCAGAAGCTATTGCCAAACCAAATGAAGCAAAAACAGTTGTAGGAGTTTACAAACTTTCTAAGATATCTGATTTCATTGGATACAATCAAGCTCACAAAGTTTGGGCGCACTCGAGTTAGTGCAGTACTTGGCCGTGATGGGTCATTTTAGCTAATTTTGGTTGATGCTGACTTGAAATTTTTCTTATACGCGTTTTTCATTGAATTTCAATCTACGTTTTTCACTTTTGCTGTCAATACCAAAAGGAACGCGCAATTATTTCTGAGAACGTCTTATTTAAAATTTCAAGTTACCATAGAGTGGCGTATTAAACTCATTATCAGCCTAGTCTCAATATCATCGTATCATTTGATGCCGAGGAAGAGTTAAAATAGACGAGTGGTAAACATGCTCATCGAGATTTTACTAAGAAGGAGAGCAATCTAGTTTGAACAACAGACTAACCACTAGCCTACACCAAACTGAAAACAGCATTAACAGGTACAGAGGTTTACCCACAAGATTCTGGAATATTATATTCGATACGTATGCATCAGATGAAGGGATGGGCGCCATTTTGTCACAAATACAAAATGGCAAATTAAAGTCGTTTCTATGTGATGTGTCGAATTTTGAAAACTCTTAGAAGCTTTGGTTAAAGGAATTGTATCAAAGTCAACTTAATTAAAGTAGAAAGGGCTAGAGATAGTTAGATGATTATTTCCATTTCATATATGAACGTCAAAAGGGAATTCGTTCTAGCCGACGTAACATGACCGAGTCAGATGCTATGGTACAAGAGAATGACATAAGACCTTTCCCCAAAATCGGCAGTGTAAAGGCGGCAGCTGGCTATAGATGATAGTTCAAAGTAATGATTAATTACGGCATGATTAGTTGTTTAGTTTTCTTGTCAATCCAAACATTCTACGAACATGTTTAGGAAACAGTCTATTCCGATTGGTTAATATGGATTTATGGGCGTAACTCTGTAAGAAATTAAAGGTTTTACTTTAGGAAAATTCAGCAATCTTTAATCTTTCGCAAGAGAAGTTAAATGGTTCCGGGATCGTGTGAGACGTTATCTCGTGATTTGGCAGTGAAGCGAGAGTTTTGTCTCAGCAAGTAGGCAAACTCTACATTTTGAATTCGTAAAACGTACGTCTTCATTATTGAGTAAGGGGCCAGACAGTTGTCTCTGTTAGGAGACAGACTATACGTGAGATTCGTGGAAACGAATAAAAGAAACGGCAAAAGGAAACAGCTTTCCTGGATTCACGTGAGAAATCCCTGAACAATCACAGGACGAGAACAAATTCTACGCAGAAATCTAAGTCCAGAGACGATTGTTAAGTCAGAGTTCGACGGACAAGAGTCCAAGACGAAAAAACTAGACAAAGATCGACAGAGCAGGAACGAACGGAAGTCTTGATGTCTGCATAAATTAGGTGATGAAGTCTCTCATCGTTACACTCAAAGGTCACATCTCATTGGCAATGAGGATAGCAATTTAACATTGAAAGTAATTTTACATTTAAAGAAATTTGTATTGTCTTTTTATTTGAGTACATGTTAGTACCATTTTTCCTTCTTTTGTAACTAAGTCATTGATTTCTTTTCATTTTAAATTCTGTTGATAACTGATTAAATTTTATATTTGTTCATTGAAAGGGGGCTCGTCGTGTTTATTTCTTCAATATGCTTGTTCAGTGATCTGCATTCTTCTTTCTATCTATCCACGCTGGGTAAATTACACCGCGGAGATCATTCCCTAGCAACGAACCGTAGTGAAAGAGGTTGGTGTGGTTTTTTTTGCACGCCGCCAATCTGTCACACGTTTCGATTGTTTATTTTCTCTCAATAAAATAGGAAAGACTTATTATATCACGGATAATGAAATATTGGCAGTTAGATATTTCACAATTTTATCTTTTGGGCAAAAATTTCAAGGTTTTATCAGACCATCAGGTTTTGTGATGGCTGTTTAGATTGAAGAAAACAAAATGTCGCATTGCTCGTTGGATTTAATTATTTTCAGCGCACAACTTCGAAATTAAAATATAGACCCGGAAACAGACATGGAAACGTAAAAGCACTATCAAGGTGTTATAGATTATAATGCGCTGAAAAGAGGCATAAAAAATTTAGCTATATGACACTGTGTTATGTGTTTCTTCATGATCTGTGTTCCTTGATATTATAAAGAAGAACAAAAAAATCTGAGTCAGTTGTATTATGGTTTATTGATACACGTGTAATGAATTTATTCTGAATAAATCAATGCAACAAAGAAAATTGACTTTTTAGACAACAAAAGTAAATGAGTGTGTAGGGTTCCAAGTATTGGCATTGAATCTTTGATTAGAAACCATATTATTTGGTAAAACGGCATTCCGCTAAACCTTGGTCGTTATAGTATTATACTAAGTTTATGTATCAATAGTATTATTTCTTACCTTATACGTGTCTACACATTATCATACTCTATCTTAGTAGTATTTGTTACTTAGCTTTTATGTTTCTATTTTGCATCATACCGCATATTTGTTGTACTTTTATTTAAATGTGTGTGTGCTTCTCTTGTACCATGATAATTAACTTTTTAATCATGTGTGTTTGTGTGGTATTAACCTAAATATATTTCAAGGTTGTATTCGTTATTTACTTTTGTGTATCTATGTGGCATCATACTAACTGTATGACCAAGTAGTGTCCGTCATTTGCTATTGCGCATCTGTGTTGTATCATGTTAATTCCACCACGAATTTCACTATTAATTATAAGGTACATGTCAGAGTATGTGAAATTTCTAATTCAACATTGGATATCTTTAAACTAGCATCATTACCTAGTCCTGGTATACCAAAACAGTGAATGGGCCTAATCTAACAGTTTCTAATACGTACGTTCCTCAATTCTTCGAAGATTTCTACAACATTTAAGTAGTACACCTAATGCTTAAAGTATAGCACCACATACATAATAGCAATCGTCATCAGATACATTTGAATCATTACGTATCAGTAAAATATTTATATTGGAGGTAACGTTGTTTCATAAAAATATAGATCGGTACTTATTCTTTCTCAGACAATGGGGTTTCACTGCATCTAAATGTTTCATTGTCTTTGTATGTTTAAATTCTTAGGTTGCTACTTTAGAAATTACCATAAAACTCGAAAGCTATCTTCAAGTCAAACAATTCTTTACACGGTATGTTCTTCGCCTCTTTTTATGAACCTTTCGAATATGAAATTCTTGCCAAGTAACATATATTTATCATCGTTATTTGCCAGTATATTTTCTTCTTCATATAGTCAATTTTTAAACATCTTCTTGATAAATAGATTACTGCAAAATCAAGACAAATTGTGAATGAACAAAGGATGAATTTTTAAACAAAAGTCGTTATATCTCAATGCATTCAAGCGAAATTTAGCATCTTTTTTGTCACACATGTCACATGTCTTTGTTGAGTTAAAATGTTTTTCATCGCCATTTACGAACACCACAAGTTTTAAAGTGTTCGGTCTTAATTCGTTAATATTATTTTTGCGATCTTTACTCAACAGCATGAAACAAAACAACGCAATCAGTGTCTCTATAAACGACTAGTTCTGTAAAGTTTATGAGTGTGCTTAAAGACACACGGTACTAGTTGAATGAAAAAATATGAACCAGTCTGTAAATGGGTGAAAATAAAGTAGAATATATTTGGGTTTGGCTGGTCAGGATTATATGATAATGAAAGTTATCGTGTAAGAAAATGAATCTTTTAGGAGTATACCCTTATTGTAACTGCAACAAAAATAAAGACATTGTCTGATTGATGTAATTTAAGTCCTTTAACAGTATTGAGTTTGGAATACTCATTACTGAAATGAGTACCTTACTCTTTGGAAACACATTTTAAACACAGAAAAATGACGCTGCTCATATCCTTGTCTCCACGCATAAGTTGTCATCAGGTTTCTTCTATACTGATAAATATAGGTTTGATCTTGAGCACTTCGAAAGTTAAAGTTATCGAATTTTTAATATCATGGTGTTTGCATAGGTTTACTATGGGAACTTAATTATTACCATGAGCTCATAAGGTACAAACAAAACCGTGATGGAATATGTTTATATGTTTTCATTGTCCAGGAATGTATATTTCATGCATCTCGCTATTTCAGTTTATCAAAGCAGTTAAATTCTGAAAAGCACAATAAACCATATAAGGAAATTTGAGTTAATTGATGATCATCTTTTAATTTGCTACGATGTCTTTCAGAGCATTATATCTATTACATATACCATTGTGGCATAATCTTTTGTGTTCTGATAATTTTAATGCGTATTGAATATAAGATATATTTATGTTATTTCTTTTATCTGGCACAACATTCTGTACAGATCTTGGATATCAATGTAACGGTTGCTTTCATCTTTGCAGTTTCTTAGGATTGCTTGAATCAAATATGATCAGCATGCAATGTGTATGTTGTTTCTCTTCAACAAATTGTCACAGGCTTTAATTTTCTCAGCCTCAATCTAACAGGTTTAGTATAGTTTCTCTGAGCTGCTCTATCGTCATTATTTCTCAAGGAGTCTTGTTGTGTAGCATCACCATCTCTTCCTTCCAATATCTCATGCACATTTACAGACATACCAAACTCACTCTCACTTTTCCACATATACTATATTCACATTGGCGTCTGTCAAATTAATTATTTAATTTGTCCAAATTGTATTTTGATGGTGTATGAGGATTATGGGTGGGTAAATTTATTAATGAATCGATCGCATACATGAATTGTCAGTCATCTATATTTTTAATTGGCGACAAACATGTTTGTCTTTAATTCATTCAGGTAAATCTATGTATCAATTTTTATACCTGTACAACGTTAAATATTCAGTCCTGTAAAACGTAAAATTGTCATTTTTGCTTATTATGTTAGATATATTCAGCCGAACGTTTGTAAACCCTATTTATATGATACTTTAAATAATGATAGGTTTATAGAATGCTTCGATGTAAATGAAACAAAAAACAAAATCTGTACTCGTATATTGTAACGACTAAATTCTTTCTTGTTATAGACACTTCAGTGGATCCAATAATTTGTATATCTGAATTAATTTAAAATCGTTAATTCAAATATCAGTTTTGCCAATCAGTTATTTAGCTATCAGTTTTTTGAATTTCTGGAATTATTATTTGTTTTTGGCATTAAAACACATTTTAATTTATATGTTTACTATCTTGTCTTAAGTCTGAAAATTTTAGTTTATATTTCCCTACTTATTTTCAGCAATGTTAAATAAATGAGAAAAAGAATACAATTTTAAAACCTTCATGTCAAATGTATCGGAAGTGAGTTCACCTGTAATCTTTTCAAACACAGGAAGTTAGACTGTAACCATTAATCGCGAGCAAATAGTTACATATCTGATTCTGACAATCCAGATTTGACCTACCAGTTCAGAACAGGAGACATCGCCACAGCTAATATACATATATCATCCACTGACATATAAACTATTATGGTGATACGGTGACAAATAAGCAAATATTGTACTGATTCTATATATAGACGTAATAAAGAAATCCAGTTTTGAATCACCTTTTGTTATTGATTCTTTGTCTGCATCATAGTATTCCTGCACTTCAAAACCGAAGTTTATTACCAGCAGAGTTATTTAAAAATAAGGTAGTTTATTTGATATATATTGGTTACATTATTGTGCAACATTCTGATTATTTTGCATTAATGATTTGTTGGTACTTTTTATTATATAACAGTAAAATGAAATCAATAATGACTTCATTTTGCTGGAGTTGCATGACCATCGAGCAAATGCAAAATATTTTGTTAGGTGCTGTATATATTAATCTGCTTTCAGAACACTAAATGGTTATTCAGGAGATCGGAATGTGACCCAAGAACTAGAGTGTATTCTTGCCATATTTTGTATCATAGTTTTAGGCACATTCGCCTTATTCCCTTGTAATGAGTGATTTTTCTTTGCAACTATTTCATATTCTGGTATCCCTGGTTTAACCCGGTTGATTACTTCAGAATATCCTAGCATCGGGCTTCGAGGACGTTTAAACCAATTTTAGCCTGTTTCATAACTATACTACTAATGGGATTTACGTAATACCGTTTGCTTTAACGTCAGACTCTCTATCTCAAGTTTCAAATTCATATTGCGTAAAAATATATCGTGAATAAGGGTTTGTGACATTGCTGGAAGTTTTTAATATGAAAATTATTTCCCGTTCGGTAACGCTATTGATAATTGAACATCTATCCATCAAACAAAAGAAATACTGTATTTTGAAGTACAAATAATTTATTTCTAACAGCTGCAGCAATACCAACTTAGTTTGACTGGTATCCTGGTGGGTACTGGATGTTAAAGCCAGCAGGACAGTTGGGAGTTGTGCAGCATTTTCCTGGGGCTGGTGGATTGAGAGTACATGATGGCGGGAGTTGCCAAGTTACACACCTGTAAAAGAATAAATCAGAAATAAAAGAAATAATAGTAGGTTAATACCGTACATAATGTAATATATATATATATATATATATATATATATATATATATATATATCTATATATATATATATATATATATATATATATATATATATATATATATATATATATATATATATATATGATATAATAAGTACCCGCTCATGTTTTTCGTCAGTGTTATTCATGCAAGTCTCGATCTCTACGTAAATTGTGTGAGGAAACTGCACGCGCAAATCTGCCTCAAACCGCATTATTTGAATGGAACTTACCACCATCTAAAATTAGGGTCTCTGTTACCAATGAACTTTGCTGGCCAAATATGTCCGTATATTTACATATGCTTTACGCTGCACGACCATATTGGGAGAGCAAATGGTCCTCCTTTGTGAAATACACTTTATAATCATGTTGTTTTGTTTGTTTTTTACTATGTGGGTGTGTGCTTAATATATTGAACTTTACGGTCATCTATTTTATGGAAATAATAATTTTTAACAGTGAGATCGGGTATTGCTTCCAATGTGTTTTATTATGTATTTTATCTTTGCCGTTATGTTAACTGACAACCTTCTTTATACACAGTCTAATAGCTGTTAACGAATTTTTCAAGTGTTCTTAGGGTTACAAATAATATTGCAATACAGTAATTTGGTACCTTCACTTTGACTAGTTCATCTTAAGACGTGTGATTCGAAGCAGCGTAAATAGACGACTGATGTCATAGGACTTTTGGGGAACGTTATTGATTCAACTACTACCTAGGTCAGATCTTTTTTATCATACCTACTTTGCAGTATTTTAATCAGGGTTTGAGAAGAATGTCCTTGTCTAACAAACGTTCTGTGGTATAGATTTTGTATTTTATAATTTTTATAATTGTGGTCATCGGTAGTCATTGATCACCTTTCATGAAAGTAAAACAAATAGAATGAATTTGTCGTGGTCTCTTCGAATTAAACCTACGATATAGTAATTTGGTAATATAGTAATTTGGTCTTAAGGACATGTCTCAATCTTGCAAGGTACATTTACAATTTCACTTTTACATGATCAACTTAAGCGCAGTCATTGACAAGAAATTTTCATAACATATGATTTCAAATGCTTTCCACAAATTTTTAAAACTCGTGCTCTGATTGCCTGCCTAATTACTGTGGTACTGGTGTTGAACCTTCAGATACAAAGGCACTAACTACAGATAATGTCTGAGAATTGACAGTGCTTGCTGCATTAATAATTTATCACCTGGACAGTTTGGATTTCAAGACGGCATCTTACACTGATCATCACATTATAACATAAATATAGGCACTAATTATATTAAAAAGGAAACAAGTAACATGTTTGTTCATAAGAAAGAACAGATTCAGTCTGTAACTCATTACTTAGGTTTGCAGTGCATGCAGTCATTAGGTTCGCCAAATGAGAAATTCTATCATTCTAGAAACTTTACATTAAACATTCTTTACATTGAGCTCATTCTTCTCACCCCAAGTTAATATATATTTAATTAGTCTGAATAATACTATATATAATTAAATTCATCATTCCTCACTTATCTGGAGTTTAGAAAATAAAATGGCAAGACAACATTTTATATTTTACTGTGAATGATTCATATTTTATTCAGTGAATTGCTGATCAGGTGTATGTATAGGAAGAAATAGAGAAATCGATTATTTTTTAAATAGACTGAAATTTCTTTGCTCCATTCTTGTTCAAGTCAAATTGGGACAATCGATGTGCCCGCTTACAAAGGCTATTATATTATTTTTATAATGAGAAAAAATGCAGCTGTTGCAACTAATTCTACTTGTGCCAATACTACTACTACTACGAGTACAGCAGCTACTGTTGTAACTATATTTTCCTATTACTACTATTACAACTACTGCCTTCAGTGACTTTTCCTTCTTTTCATCATCTAATAATATAATAATTTATATAGATAGATATTATCACCACGGTCATACTGACCAACATCATAAACAAAATTAATAGTAGCGGTAGCACTAGTTGACTTCGTTTAAATTTTTTCAAAATCTCTTAAAATTTTAAAATCTGCTGATTGTACTTACACTTGTGTATTAACAATATACTCAATCCTGTTGTTTTGTACCATTTCCGGTACCATTAGGGCGCGACTTGCATCTGTATTGTTGTGTACCGGTTGGTACAATAAAAACTAGACAGTTCAGTATTTAATTTACCAAAACATGTCCTTGAATATATATATATATATATATATATATATATATATATATATATATATATATATATATATATATATATATATAAACATCAGAGAAGTTCTATTGGAATGATACATACCCTGATACAACAATAACACTATCTCAACAGTATTCTCTAATCAATACCGTATTTCTAACAAATATACCGTGATTTAAAACCATCCGCTATAAGGTTTAGCAGTGTTCCACCGTTATTTAATATACTTTTAAGCAAGACAAACAGGACCAAGGTTACGAAACAGTCTGAAGACAATCTGAACTCAGATTAACCCCGTTGTAGCGAAAGGTTCCCGTTTAAACCAAAACTGTCTGAAACCTGTAATGGACAATTGGTCCCAAATCTTAACTGACAACTGCTGAGATTTCCTAAATCGCAACGAAATATAATAAACTTCAACAATTATAAATTTACTTACATTGCATTGCACGCGTATTGCCCTGCTGCAGCATCGCTGCATGTACATTTGAAGTCGCAGCCATCATTCCAGCTTTGGCCTTGTTGATAAACTTGACTCTTGTATACACATCCTATGGGAAAAATAAGATTAGAATTAACATAAGATTAGAATTAACCAGGCAAAAAGTTATATAACACGAATGACATATTGTCATGCCAATTTGTCGCCGAATCTTAAATCGACCATCTAAGTGCATCACGTAAGTCAAAATTAATCTGGAGTCAAAGACTTCCGTAACACGAGACTATTGTTCCTTTTCTCTCGCCTCTTCTTCTTCAATAATCTCTTGAATCAGAATCACATATGTTATTCTCAACCTTACCTCTGAGTTTAAACCGAGCAAAAGTTCATGTACTGCATACATCATCAGCTCCTCGTATATATAATATTGTACACATATAGATATTACAAATTAATCCTTTTGGAAACACTAATGTGGCGGATGTAGAAATATGGAGGAGGTTGTGTAAACAATGAGGCAAGGAGTCTGTGAACCATAACACATACTCATAAAATGGGAAATTAAGTGTATTTTATTACCTATTGAAATCAATGAAAGCTTAGGCGCCCACAAGTTTGGCGTAGTAAGGTGACCAAATAATCCTTTTTTTAACCATAATTTAATTTTTATCAAACGTTTTAAAAGATTAAGAGATGTCATAATGTTTCAAAAGATTGTCATAGAGACCTACTTCGCACACACATTTTACGTTTTCAAACATGGGAGACATTTTGTGTTTTCAAACCATGTAACCATAACTGTGTAACCAACCATTTGTTTCAATCATATAGTATAAAAAATGTCACGTTGAAAACGTCATCAGAACAAATGTCATAAAAAATATATCCCACCGGATGAGTGTCCAGTCATTCCGCCTGTCCCAGTACCCGACAAAGTGCCAGTTCCACCTGTCATTGTACCGGTTCCGCCCGTCATTGTGCCGGTTCCACCCGTCATTGTGCCGGTTCCACCAGTCATTGTGCCGGTTCCACCAGTCATTGTGCCGGTTCCACCAGTCATTGTGCCGGTTCCACCAGTCATTGTGCCGGTTCCACCAGTCATTGTACCAGTTCCACCACTCATTGTGCCGGTTCCACCAGTCATTCCGGCTGTTATTTAATGTAAACACATTTTCAATTAGTTAACAGATCTAAATAATTATCCTAATATGCATACAGGAACAAATCTGGAATTTCTGAAGAAATTATTTTAAAAAAAAAACATTAAATAGGCAAAGCAAAAACAAAAGGCGCGCAACTGGCGTAAGCCTCGTGTAGAGCAGTATTGGATCCGTGATTGGAATGCCAGACTCGCCGTCAGAAAGAGCGGGTTCAAATCCTTCCGAGACCTGGCCTGGTGGACACTTGTGGTTTGTCCCCACCAAAGACACCGTTCTCCAATGGACCTTATCTGAAAATCGAGGAGCATCATAGTAAAGGTTCTTTCGAAGACAATAGGACGCCAATTTTGTTTATTCTCAATATGAGCAAAAGTTCCTTGCTAATGTTCTCGATTATTACGCCAATTTTTGAATTAATATTGGAGCAAGTTAACATGTCAGCCTAATTTCTTCCTATCTGTTGTTTGTGGCTCCTATGCAAAAACAAGTTGCTACGGTCAGGCCTCTGTCCAATGTTTTAAAATGATTTATCTTTTCTGAACGTTATGAAGGTAATACTTAATACGAATTGGTATGACGAATACTTACAGCATTTGTTGCATGTTTTTGCACAGTTGTCTGTCACCCAGCCGGTGTATGTTGCATCAGTACATACGGATGATCCATATGACGCACAGTTTGTGATTTTGTCAGCACAAATTCCGCCTAAAAGATGAACAGTTTAAACATTTTTTGATGAGCAATGCTCGACGTGACATGTTGACAATCACCACTACATGCTGTGTTTGTATAAAATATTTTATCACTGAAATCAATATATAATGTATAGCGAACTCCAAACGCGGCATCAAAGGTAGTTATGATAATACCCAAAGGGAAACTCATGTTCATTCCCCACAATTTCTAAAAGAGAAATCCAAGGCAAATAACTTTTATGCAGGGTTTAAGGTATATTACAGAATTCTCGAATCAGATGCCAGACTACCCACCTCTAAGACAATGTACCCTTGAAACGACGGCATGTTATCTCCACTAACTTCTCTTTACCGATTAAACGACCTTTAAGACCATTGTTGACAAAAATGATCAATACAATGTAATGCTTTCTCTGTAGACGATAAAGTGACCTGTAACGTTCTGAGTTCTGGAAGCTGAGTTTGGCGTTTAACGTTGGGACACAAAGGCGCCCTTTTGATCTATATAGAACACTAATTCCAATTCAGTGTTTTGAATTCATATTTCTAGTCACTCAAACATACACACACAGGGAAGCCCCGAGTGGCCGAGTGGTCTAAAGCGCTCACCGCAACGGATCACTGCCATCTCACCTCTGTTTGCGTGAGTTGGAGTCCAGGCTCGGCTAACTTGGATAAGTGAGAAAGCCTGCCAGTAGCTTCTCGTGGGTTGGTGGTTCTTCCAGGATTCTTCCTCCACCAATAATACTGGCCGCCATGTATAGCCTACCTTGTGCTGAAAAAAAACCTATAACAACAACACAGACACCGAACAATTTCCTCATCATATCCAAATATTCCAATTCTTCCTAGGCTATGAACTTACATTTCTGTAAGGAAATATGTACCAAATTTATATAACGATTTACCAATAACAATGTTTTCATAATTATTAATAAATATAAATTGTAATGTGATTTGTTTGCATGCGTAATTCATCATACTTACCTGACATTGTGTTGATGATCGGAGGTCCGGATGATACACCTGCAGTGGGATAGGCAGATTGATTGAAATTGGAACAAATAAATGATAAACTAAAACATTACAACTTGTGCTTATTATGTTGTGCTAAATAACACAAAATATGGCTTGGTCTAACTACTTCAATGGTACAACTAACTAGAGAAAACACATGCAAACCAGTTTATTACGCTAATGTTATCATAAGACATGTAGGGTTACAACTGAGCGTGGAGCCTGGAGCTGACCTTAAGCGACCTGTAACTGTCAGAACATTTGTTGCAACAAAATGTTAATACCGTATATTACCACAACTCTCTCTCTCTCTCTCTCTCTCTCTCTCTCTCTCTCTCTCTCTCTCTCTCTCTCTCTCTCTCTCTCTCTCTCTCTCTCTCTCTCTCTCTCTCTCTCTTTTTTTTAAAAATGAGCTTTGTGCTTTTCTTTAATTTTCACATATTCATCTCTCCTTTTATTTTTAATAAATTTGTAAACATATTACTTGACAAAATTCTATTTTTCACATGAATATATATTTCAAATAGTTTCTAGTGAGTTGTAAAAGTTGTACTAATTGTAGTTAAAATTAAGTTCTAGCCCTATGACACTCACAATAATTATTATACTCATGAAAACATATACATGGTGATATACTGGCATTGACCACTAGAATCTATAGTCCTAATATTTTGTTCTTCAGTCCATAATTCAATCACTGCATATAAACCGATGTGATTTAACAGATGTTTTACTATGCCCTTGACCACTTCCAATTCCTAATATTCACAAGACGCAATATCAAGTTCACATACAATCTCTGTATCTTGCAGGCTTATTTATCAGACTCCACTCCTTGTTCGAATCTCTCCTGTCTTGTTTGGCTCGTTGATGACTAATGCACCTTGTCATCCAGTTTAGTGACTTCCTTGTAAATATCTTTGTAAATATCTTTGTATGTATGATATATCTATGGTACTGTCTCCTGTTTGTAACAGATGTCTTCGGTTTCTCCTGTATACAGCACCATTGCGTGTTTTCACTTAATATGAATTAGGAATGCTACTTTTTCTGACGATTACAGCTGGTCCCCAAAGATCTTATCTGATTCTAACTTTGTCTCCACAAGTCAGATTTTGAAGCTCTTTAGCTATTCTGTCATACTGTATTTTCTGATGATTTTTCTTTTCACCCAGTTTCCAGTTTCAGATTGTTCTTTTATAACTTGCTGATGCAGATGTATGTTTGTAGTATGTAAAGTCAATCGAAGCCTTCGACTCATCAGCATTTGTCCTGGACATCCTATATCATGAATTGGTGTATTGTGATACTCCAATATCGATAAATATGGATCTTTTCAATCTCTCTTTGCCTTATTGAGAAATCCTTTGATAGTTTGAATTGTTCTTTCTGCGAAAACATCAGACTATGGATACTTGTGACTTGACGAAGGGTGTTTGAATCCACAGGTTTTTGCAAAATGACCATATTCTGTTGAGGAGAACTGTGGTTGGTCCATTGTCACTTCTTAATTTTTGTGTTATTCCGAGTCTTGCAGAAACTATTTTTTTTTGTTTGCAATTACTGTACTTGCTCGTGTATTTCCTAACGTAGCAACTTCAAAATATCTGGCGCAATATTCTATTATCAAAACATAGTTTTAATTATTCCGCATAAATAGATCGGTTCCAACTGTTTCCCATGGTGTAGTAGATTGTGTAGACAACAACGGTCTTTTTTATTTGACTTTCTGTATTTCTGGCAAGTAGAACAATTCGATACTGTGTCAGCAATTTGTGCATTCATGCCAGGCCAATATGTAATATATCTTGCTCTTTGCTGTGTCTTCTCAATGCCCATATTACTTTTGTACAGCTCTTTAGCATTTCTTTCTGAAGAACAGCTGTTATTACAATCTTTTCTCCTCTTAGAACTAATCCGTCGCTTTTCTAAAAGTTCATCACTGTAGTTCCAAATATTTCTAATTTCAAAAGGTGCGAGATAATCATTTGGCCATCAATTCAATTTGAATCATTTCTCGAAATCTGGTAATTTTTATCACGTTTAGTTCCATTCTTTATTGCTTCTACCTGTATATCTGCAATCTATATATTTGACATGATCATGTGCACATAGCACTCAGTCTCACTATCTATGTTCTACTCAGATGTGTTCGTCTGTATATATGCTCTCGACAATGTATCAGCTACAATTAACTCTTTCCCTGGACCATACGTTAAGTCAAAACTGTACTTCTGCAGTCTTAATAGCAGTCACTGAAGTCTAAGCGGTGCGGCAGATAAAGGTTCCTTCAGGATTAATTTTAGAGGATGATGGTGCTTGTCAAATTGTACTTGACGACCATAAGTATACTGATCAAATCTTTCAAGACCAAATAACACAGCAAGCAGTTCTATTCCCATCTGTACTTACCTATTTTCTGCATCTGTCAAAGACCTTGAGGCAAATGATATGAGTTTGCCTGACTGCATTAACACTGGTAGAAGTGCTGATTTTGATCCATCACAACTAACAACGACATGCGTAATATTGAAGTATTTCAACATAGGTTATATGCTAAGAAACTGTTTTATCTCTTGAAATACACGTTTTTGTGCAGTTATTAAAACCAATTCAGTGTCACTTTTCAAAAGTACTCTGATTGGCTCTGTCATTCAACTAAGACGTCAAGATAAAACGTAATGATTTAGTTCGGGACAAATTGCAATGTTATATAGGCATTTTTAAAATTATCATGACGACATTTTTCTGTATTTTGTTCATCAATCGAGTATAATATTTTTGATTTAATTAATAACGTATGCACTTTGTATTGTCTGTCGCAATACTATAAGTAAAGAACGTCAAAAGGTTAAACAGATATTTTGACCAGAATAATGTAAACATGCAGCTGAGGTATATGACATTTTTGGAAATTTTACTGACCTCACCTATTAGGCACAACATATCACTCGGCAATTTTCTCGCATTTTGTGTCAATATTGTTTTGTAATATCGAGACAATATTCCTTCTGTGAACGCTTATCTAGTGTTTGTCAAACCTAAAGTTAAACTAAATTCTTACTTGAGCAGAGATTGCATGTACGAGGGCAATTATTTTGTGCATAGATATGGGCACCGGTATCACTGCAGATATGCTGGGTTTGGTCCAGCTGGGCACAGTTTGGAGATTTGTCCATACAACCACCTGAAAGAGAAATGCCGTTTTCTTATTTCCAAAGAACTGCATCTAATTTGCAACAATATCCCAAAGACAACGAGCCGTTTAATGCGGTGTAAACTTTTTATTAACTTATTATTATGTTCATGTGTCAAAATATCAATAAATAAAACCGTTTCTTTTACCTTAATAATGAAACTGAACTTTCTTAAGATAAATACATATATTTCCCGTCTGAAATCTTTTGAATTTATTAGTCCTTTTCTTTGCCTGTTTGATGATGATGATGAAGAAGATGATGATGATTTCGATCATCACTAACTGAAAACCGCCTTTAATGAAAGTGATACAAACGAGAGGATATTTTTCATGTTTTCTTACGATTATGGCCAGCCTTGTAATTTGACCTAATGAACATAACTCTCAAACATAGAATGTACATGCACGACTTAGCGTTGACTGGATCAGCTTTAGTAGAGTAATTGAAAAATAATCTTGATAACACAAGTTGTCAAAGGTATTCAAGACAGTTTTAAGTTTTACGCCTGGAAACCACTAAAAGAAGCCAAATGTTTTTAACAAAGTTTTGTACTTTTACTGCGCAGGACATTTAAATGATTATCTTTTCCATTGCATCTAATGGAAATAGAAATTGTCAGCACTTGAACAGACAGTGAGGAATCATGACACTTCTTATTATGTATGTATCATTCAAACTTATATAAAATATTGTTCCGAAAACATAATGCTTATTAAACATTCATTTTGAGTCAGCTTCAATTTTCCTAAAATCTGATTGGTACGAGACAACAACCGTCAAAACAATAGCATCTGTTAAGGACACCCCTTCCTTTTTATACCACTACAAACATAGGTCTGAAATGTACTTTCTCTGCTACGTCATTCCTACATAACACTGCCAAACCTAGACTGAAACATTAAAGGCATTTGTATATAAATCACCCATTCCGTCTGGCCTCCATACTGATGACATATACTTTCCATAGGTATTTATCCAGTTAACACCTACACAAAGAAAAGTTTGAGTATATCAGGAACCAGTTTTCGAAATATGCCAATCTCCAGGAGATATCAACACTATTTTCATGCCAGACGGACTTTTCAGTCAGATATTTTGCATGATAATGTAATAGCTAAGTCTACATAGCTTACCACTTTCATATAAAAGAAAGAGTTACATCTATGTGGAAGGCCTTTGATTTTATATTTGGGTAAACTTTTCATGACTTTGGTATTTTCCTCCCGTGTCTTGAAACTCTGGATTTTGATACGATTCCAATAGGATTCTGCTTGAGTTTAAGTCATCAAGCTGCTTCTCTTAAATTAGACAATGCATCAATCAGCTTAGTAACCCGCGTGTGTTCGATTAAATGACTGGTAAATCCTTAGATTTCATCAAGCAATATTATTTTAAAGGTGCATGAATCATTTGGAACTATTCGGATCTCATGGATAGAACGGTTCATAATAAAATATTTACTGCTGCTTACGACAGGAGAAATATTCTAAAAACTTGAAACACATCTTCTTATTTAATGTGCAAAATTGAATTTAACAAATATTCAGAATATATATTGCCTAGATAACAATACTTTTAATAACTGCGTTGTTAATGAACTCAGAATATTGTAATTATTGCTCACCAACAATTAAACAAACATATAACATCTACTTCTTGAACGTTATTTATCAATAATGAATAATATGAATATTTCAATAAGTTAAATGTAACATATTTGTTAATATCAACTGCAAGCTTACAGTTTAACTTTGATGTTGTCAGCTGCATTGCAATAAAACAGCATCGCGTTAGTTTCTCTTGGAAGACATGATAATGAAAATACTCAAGGACCCCCACCCACCCCAAATTAATTTGTTACACAAAGTAATTCATTATACAAAGTAATAACAGTCAGGAAATAAACTTGAGAGAATAAATTATTCCATGATTGATTTTCAGTTTTACGTTTTTAGACTTAGTATTATCTATTTACAAATTATTTACTAATACTAACTTTGTAAGTTTAAGGTTTTGCTCTGTGGAAAATGTGTACGGACTTAAAGTTTTCGATATCGGGATTTAATATAATTTTCGATATTGGTGTTACCTTCACATTAGGTATAGGTCATTTGTGTATATTACCAATTCAATATCCTTGTTACCTTCTAGGTAGGTATAGGGCATTTGTGTATATTAACATTCAGACTACTAAAGTGATATATTGGTCATTGGTTGCCATAATAATTTGCACGTATATAAAATTATGGATATTACAGAATCACAGTCTGCGGCCTATAGCCACACTACAGTGCTTACCTATATTCTGGAACATATAGGTCTAATAAGAATAAATGGCCAGTATCAATGAGCGTGGTATATCGGTTTCAGATTCAATATGGTCAAAGTCATTGATCAGAGACTATGGTGGGAGATTCGGTATTTAGAGAGTCATTGTACATGCTTTTCAGATAAATGTCATGAAGCTGTTAAAGTGATCGAATGTACCACATGATTTTGCTGTCTGATGGAAAAAATACCATTGTTATACATCCGTATATTATTTACTATATAGTAAAGAAACTGACGTATATTCATCGTGGTATTAATCTAGATCATGGACACTTCATTTGACTGGTTCTCAGCGTAAGTTTTACTATTTATTCAATTGCCGCAGAGATAGCGCTGGTTACTGGTATCCATGTTGCATGAATGTCATTTTATTGTGAGTAAGAGAATGCTGGGAACATTTATCCATGTTACTTGAATGTCATTTATTCGTGTGTAAGAGATATTGCTGGGTACTTGTACTCATGTTACATTAATGTAATTTTCTTATAAGCAAGAGAAGCAGTTTTAGAACACTCCTGAGACAAGACTTCTGTCGGCTGGTATGGACCCAAGGAATCAAGTGTCTGGTATGGACCCAAGGAAACAACATTCTGATATGGACCCAAAGAAACAACAGTCTTGTCCCTCTTTTACGAATAAAATTAACATGGATCTAATAAATTACGTCTTTTGGCTTATTCAAAACAAGCGAATAAGAAAAACGGTAATTTACACCTGTGTGTGTTTTACGATTTGGTGTGATCAGCCCAAAGATTTTTCAACTTTCAATAATCACTTATTCAGTCATAAATGTGTATTTTCTACCTGTCATAGTTCCAGTTCCACCAGTCATTGTTCCAGTTCCGCCTGTTCCAGTTCCACCAGTCATTGTTCCGGTTCCGCCTGTTCCAGTTCCACCAGTCATTGTTACAGTTCCGCCTGTCATGGATCCAGCTCCACCAGTTCCGCCTATTTCGTTTGATATCAATGTTATTTATAATAGTGAATTATGTTGTGGGATTCCTTTTAAAGAATGTTCACACTGACTATAGATGGAAATGCTATTCTAAAGAAGAAAATTTCATTTTACATTCAAGTTGGGAATGTGTTTGGTATCAGTTTGTAGTTAAGAGATTTTTCTTCAGTTATACAAATTAGTGTCGTGCTAATTGCTGACGAGTTTTGTAAAATCAAATAGTCCACTGAATCTTACGCGTAATGTACCACATTGTAGTAATAAAATCCACTCTTTAGAAACACAATTACTTACAAGCAAACCAGTAATGCTGCCATTATTATCTTGAGACTGTTTTCATAATAGTTTATGGATATTTCTTTTAGCCTTTTCTGAGTTTCGCTTGCATATACAAATAAGATTTTTTAAGACTGTATAATTTATTACGTTCTACAACCGCACTGGTTGCAAATCCAACCTTCAATTTTGTTTATGAAATAAATCTATATTCAGAAATACTTTCAACACCTTTTATTCTTGTCGCAGAAGCAAGCACAATAACTGGTTGGTGCAGAGCATGATAATGTGCCTGCGTTGTTTGCGCATGCGAATGTGCCTGCAATGTCTGAGGATGAGAAAGCGCATGTATTGTCTGAAGATGAGAATGTTCTTGCGTTGTCGGAGAATGGGAATGTTCTTGCATTATCTTAAAAGCATATGAATGAATTGCACAATGAATTAGTACTTAAAGAACGTATTAATATATGAGAATTTCGTTACATCTGCAAACCCATCAACGCTTGTACTCGTCAAAATTATGTAAATCAATCCGCTGTGAATAAATATACCCAAACTGTTAGTAACTGTAGTATATACAAAACTTTATCATCCTTGAAAAATGCATATTTTTAAGTAAAAGTAGACAGGTGAAAATGTTCTTCATAAGTTTCAAAACTAGTGTCATTTGTAATCATTTGTATCAGTTTATATATGTATACAGTGTAAGAGTGAAGAGTACCAATAATTCTTCTTACCAGTAGTGTCCAGTCTTTGGAAGGACAGCTCATTACTAGTTAAAGACATCAATGTAGTTTATTTGTAACCACCCACTCATCTGTTTATAAGGACATGACTCACTGTAGTATTTATATTACCATCCAGCCAATCGATTGCAAATACGTCGATGTACCTCTAATGTAACCATTCAACCATTGCATTACATTGCAATGACATCAACGTAACATTTTGCTACCATCCAGTCATTGGAATTTAAGACATAAAAGCAACATTTTTATACCATTCCATCCATTGGAATGTAAATACATCAACGTGGCTTGTTTTATAAGCATCAAGCCATTGGATTGCAAAGTAATTATTGTAACATTGTTGTGACCATCCAGTCATTGAATGGCAAAGACATCAGCTTAGCATTGCTGTAACCATCCAGCCATTGCAATGTTATGACATCAATGTAGAACTTTTCTAACCATCCAGCCATTGGAGTTTTAGAGATATCAAAGCAGAATTTTTATAACAGTCTAGGATTTGTAATGTAAAGACATCAATTTAGCATATTAAAAATTATCCAACCAAAGGATTGTGTACGATGCACATAATAGCACAAGTGCTGAAGAGTACTTTGAATACTCCTCATATCCTTGACTTATCTGATTTGAGGAATTACCAACAAGAACGTCTAAACGACGCAAAAATTATATCAGTCTTTGTAAATCTATTCATAAATGTATGCAGATCGATGGACCAGCGACCAAGGCTAACATGTATGTCTTAAGCTTTATGAATTAAGCTTACCACAAAGCCCACAGAATCGGGGACAATTTTCCTGCGCCCAAGCCCGATATTCTTGACAGACAGATGATGCATATGAATCGCACTTGACTTCCGGTTTATCAACGCAGTATGTCACTTATACAAGTAAAGCAATTAATTGTTGAAATTTAAAGAAATATAGCAAAGCAATTCACAATATATACAACATAGAAAGCATAGAGAAAATTAAGTACTTTCTGATTATGTATAACACCAAAACATTCAACCGTTAGATTTAGAGAAATAATGATAAAGTCGTAATAGCTTTATAAACTGGATTTACTGAATAAGTTATATGCGTTCTACTACCTTCGGCATTTGATGGAAATGCCCTAATGCTGATATTCAACTGACAAGACAGGAATTTATTTCGGCATTTATTAAAAGAAGACTCATATGAAAACTTAAGGTAGTTAGGACAGGAATTCAATGAAAGCATGAGATATGATTTAAAGCAACGGATACAAAGCAGCCATGGTTTTTATATACTTTATTTATACACTTAAATCATTAAATTCTCCTTTCTTTATCATTTAAAGATAGTAGACAAATCACAATCTGTTTTGTGTAAAAAATTATGTTTTGTGTAAAAAATATAATCTAATAAAAATTGGAATGTAACTATGTCCATATAATATAATTCACCACATTAAAGTGTTTTCACGATATGTGTTTATGGTTTTTTTGTATTTTGGTCCGGTGAGCAGATTTGAACTCAGTGCCTAATCACGCAAACCTCATAATAGTCACAGCCTGTGATCAAGACCATTCAAGTCATGCTTTACTTCGACTCCCTCTACAACCCCCGCCCCTCCACCCATGCCTGGTCAATATTAGACTAACTGTTTGCAATTATCACTATATTTTTTATATTGTGAACTCACTATAGTCGCCATTAGAAAGCATAGCTTAAAGCAGAAAGCAAAGGTACACAAGCAAGAAATATCACATTCGTGTCATAATTTTTTTTAATGTTTTATGAAAATGGCCCAAAAACTGAATCACATTTCAAGTAAATTACAACTTACCGTAGACAAAACATTTTTCTATACTGTATATGTAATCTATATCTAATCTACCCACATTGTGTATTCAAATTACTCATTTAGAAGTTAGATATTTACACCATGTGGTAAATTTTAACACGATTTCCGTAGATCTACTAACAAGCTCGTCAATATTCGTATCAATGAGGAACGTGTGGGAATAGTCCACGTAAAAATTGGCAAAGATATTTTTTTAACAATAACGCGGAATGAAATAAATTTTAAAAATATATTTTGTATGCTAATATGTCTTTCCAAGCAACACTGTTTTAATACCTGTGCCAATCATTCCTCCAGATGAGCCTGAAATAAAATGTGCACCACTGATTAGCGTAACAGGGTAGAAAATATATCCGATCAGTATAAATGTCATCTGAGGCTTGAGAAGAGTATAAAGTCATACGTGTTTTATAATGCAGGTGTTTGATTTACCTGTTTTAGCATGGAACTTTGAGCTACTTTAATATATAGCAGAAATAAATAGCATGTATAGGAAGAAAAAAAAACATTTTGTGTTGAATATTTCACTGTTTCTCTCAAATAGATTCTTCTTGCTATATTCACAATGTTCCTAAATATTAATATTTGTTAATTAATACAATGTTTTGATAATCTGAGTTTTGATTAAGCATATAAAGGCATGGGTAAGCAAATAATCAAACATAAGATTCGAAAAAGAATATCTTTGCTATTTAATTATTCTCCGATCTCTGATCCATGTGAACCAAATTGGATGAGCAAAAAGGTGAATGTGTATAACTATTTATATGGACAAATATACTTATATGAGAATAATTGTTACTTATTACTTACAATATTATACTGAACTAAAAAATTAGACACCAAGAATTTGAAGACATAAATAACAGTTCATTCATTGCATCCGTGTCAATAATGATCTTCTCTGTGGTATTGAAGTGTTAAGATATTCATTTCTTTGATTGTCATGGTTATTTAATGTCCGTCGACTACAACTCAGCGGAGAGAGATAGAGAGAGCGAGAGAGAGAGAGAGAGACAGACAGACAGACAGACAGACAGACAGACAGAGAGAGAGTTACCGCAAAAGTTGCAATATGATTGGCAGTTCTCACGGGCCCAATGTTCGTATGTGCCTGAACAAGCGCTCGTGCCATAGGCCTGGCAGTTGCCAATCTTATCAGCGCAGCCTCCTGTTTGTGACAAAACAACGGTACACATTAAAAACTTTACAAGTACTTGGAGATCAATGATATTTTTGCATAAGAAAGATTTTTCTGCATGATTACTAATGGCTCATTTGCAATCGAAGACCAGTTTAAAATAATACCAATCGTTATAATCCAGATGGAGAAAAACATCATTGAGAAATTTATTTTGAAGATTGATATATTTTCTCTTTCACTGACATAAAAGTATTTGATATTTATACTGTCAAATAAATTGCTTTAATTGATTTCTTTATGTTTAAGATTCCATTTATGGACTATATAATTTTCATTTGGAATCTATAACTGTGTCTATTGCAGTAAAATCAATTACATATATATCTACACAAAAACTGACACATCTATCGCAAATATTGAAGCATTGAGGATCACACTGTTCTCATCATATACTGTTCTCAATTTGATAAGGACATTACTTTGACCTTCTATGATCAGTCCCCAACCTCACTTACCTTTGGGGTGGAAAGCAAAATTGCAATATTACTTTGACCTTCTTTCATCAGTCCCCCCCCACTTACCTTTGGGGTAGAAAGCAAAATTGCAAAGGTTCTCTTACCGGGAGAAGGATATCCAGTCGTCTGAGGCATAGGATGTCCTGAATCAAGATATATATATATATATATATATATATATATATATATATATATATATATATATATATATATATATATATATATATACATATATATATAGTTATATATATATATACATACATATATATATATAGTTATATATATATATACATACATATATATATAGTTGTATATATATATATATATATATATATATATATATATATATATATATATATATATATACATATATATATATATATATATATATATATATATATATATATATATATATATATATATATATATATATATATATATATATATATATAATGTAGACTTTGATTTGCAGACTCCGTTAAGAGCATAAGGTGAATGGCAGAGAAGCGTGTGAAGCGTTTGCTCATGACTGATTTTTCCGGTGGAAAAAAAACAGACTCTATCAAAGGATGGAACCTGGGGTTGATCATTTTCACCCAGTCGGTATAGCTGAACCAGTATAATGACACATGTTACCTAGTTTCTAGAAAGCATACTGTGAGCTCTCATTAAGATCAGAAATGTTGCAAATGTTGCTATAACATATATAGATTACTTGGGATCTGAACTAAACCCGATACAAAATAGCATACGATTGTTTGCTGACATACATCTTAAAAGCAATACAGACAAATTGTGGACCAATCAAACCGTTCTTTGTCGTCACAGAAAGTAGTATAACAGTTACGTGACGTTGAATAGAACAAATACGAGCGTCTATTCTGCATTGAAAAAAAACAAGTTCCTCACATATAAGACTGTACAAAACAATCTTATTTTGTTTTCGTTTTATGTCATAAAGTAAAATTCATGTCTGGCCGTATGCCAAATTATGTACCTTTTCAATATACTAACATAAAATTTGAGGTAAAACAAAGAGAATACTAACTAGAAACTATAGGTGGAAATGCTATCATTTGAATTCTAAAATGAAAATATTTTGCATCTACATACATCGTTATCTTTCAGGACAGCGTTGTAGTTGCATCATTTCCTGATCATGCAAATATAATATCCTCTCTATTAAAAGATCAACTTGGATTCTGATCAGAGCAGCGTGAGCATATTTATTAGAAATATCTGAAGACTGTTTGAAAATAATTGTATCTTGTATTTACACCTCATCAAAAATCATAATCATTGATTCCAACGTATGTGTCGTAAATCTTTTCAAAGCAGATTCCTTGCTTCTTTATCATTTCTGTATTTCTTTTCTGGTCACTTCTTGAAAAGAAGAATATATCCAGATATTATCCCACCATCGCCCTCCACTCTGAGCTCAGGAATTGAAAATAAACACCTTCCGCATCTTTTAAAACAAAACTAATAGAGGCAGAAGCTTTGTTAGCTATGTGGTTAGCGTGTCGGACTCATAATTATAAAAGTGCGGGTTAGAATCCCTCTAATGGATAATCCCAAATTGACTAAAAGCGTTCCTTTGGACAAGGCATATTGCTACATGATTCTGGACAAGGCACCTCGCTCGAATTGCCTCGTAAATAAATAACTTAGTTGTGTTGATGTACCATAAAACCTCAAATCCAAGCCATATTTTAGTATGAAAGTTTTAGAAATGATATTTTTTTTTAAATTTAAGAAAGCAGGCAGCACAAAAAATCGCATATTGTGTACCATTGCGTAATGTTCAAAAAACTGAATATGTTTAATCCGGATCATAAATTGACCCTGTTTATCATGCTTGATTTTCTGTTCTTAGGTGTTATACGTTCTAATTTGCTTTATATAATATCGCAATCAAGCTCTGTGATTCGCAATAGAAATATCAGAATTTTCTAATCGATACAGTTCCTTTTGTTATCAAACTAGTGTCCAAAATGGAGCATTGAATTACTACAGTAGGAACTCTTAAGTTCAACACCGATTACAATAATAAAAAGCATATCATAAGCAAGCTCAAAGGCAGGCTGCCAGGCATCAAAATTCTTAATAATGTTACGTTTCTGAGGCATATACCTCCAGTGCCCGTTCCAATTCCGGTACCGGTTCCAGGTTGTGGAACTAAGAACCCTGTTCCGGTTCCGGTTCCGGTTCCGGTGCTTGTGCCTGACGTGTAGGATGAAATTAGGTACAAAATACGAAAACATTCATATATTACTTGTTGATCGTCGCAATGTGTTACGCTGTATGTGTATAATTTGTATAAGACTATTACATATACAGTTAACAAAGGAGACAACACAAAACCAATATATTTCATATGATCACACTTAAATAATTGATTATTTAACATAGAAAAACACACGTGACCATCTGGGGCAGAAAACTGAATAGAAATAGTAAATATTAATTAATCTACACATGCATTATAAAAGAAAATATAGCACGTTTTGAGGGACAAATGTGACATTATTTTAGTAGAACAAAATGGTTTTAAGGTTGTCATGGTTCAATTTCTTCACAACCATCCACCTATTTCTTTTCTATAGACATGCGACTGCCTCTTATGTAATATGATTCAGGACTTTTTAATTAATGTCATGCAGAATTAAAATAAAGATTTACAAAGTTTTACATATGATGTGCATGTCCATTGTATATCTCTCTCTTAAAATGGTTGGATGATTCCTGGCATATTTATACTTGGTTGTAATTAAAGAATACTTTGTAAAACCAACGGATGCATCTTTCCAAGCCCAGCTCGTGGCGTTTTTCTCGTGTGTGCAACAAATGTTTGGTGCCTTTCCAAGCGGCATTCAAAAAATTGTTTGGAATAAATTGAGAATGAGACGAACTGGAAATGAAAAAGCGCCTGTGTGCATCGCGCACTTCTCACACGCAACCAGCAAGATCTCTCTCTCTCTCTCTCTCTCTCTCTCTCTCTCTCTCTCTCTCTCTCTCTCTCTCTCTCTCTCTCTCTCTCTCTCAGTCTCTCTCTCTCTCTCTCTCTCTCTGAATATATATATATATATATATATATATATATATATATATATATATATATATATATATATATAAATATAGATATATATATATATATATATATATATATATATATATATATATATTGCTGTTCTTTATGTTATCATATCTGTTGGGCAAGAAGACACTTGTATAATTTAAATACAATCGTCTAGCTTATGATGTATAAGTATTTACACACATTATATTTCAACATCATGATCAAACTCTGAATAATTTTGGTGCCGAAAGTTGTAGTAAAAATGTGAAAGCAAAAGACATAAAGCAACAGTTTTGCGATAAAGAACTGCCTTTTCAGTTCGTATTTCCAAAGTGTGGTAATAAATGAGACATGGAATCAAAGGAATCAAATTTTGAGATCATCTGTTCATATAAAAAGATTAGATACCATTAATTTTGTTCTATCAAATAATTGTTGGTTTCTATAAATATAAAGATAAAAAAAAAATTTAAATTTACTAGGACTTTTTTTTTACCATCGACTATACACGTTACTGGAGACTTAAACAGCAGCTCACAAATATCTTCAATATGTTGGATGCTGAAAAGTGCATGTATTTGATTTTCAACCATAATTACCCCTTTAAAGATTAAGTGTAGAAAAAATTAAAGTTAAAATATCTACTTTGGAGACGATTCATATCAAACTATTAAATCATAAACTCTAACAAGTAACATGAAAACTATGAGATACATGGAATGTTATACACATCGATTCAAAGGCAAAGCCATCTAACATAAATATCGCTGTGTCATCTCTTAGTCTCGTTTGCCTGTCCTTCAAGGCCCATATTGGCAGGAAAAGAACTTATGAATATTGCTAGACAGTATTAACAACTAAATTATATCCAATCAAATACGAATGTAGCAAAGCATAAAAAATTTCGGATGGCAAGGTATAAAGCGCTGTCTTTATTAAAACCCATATTTGCTTCATTCTTTATTGGCAATGATTTTCAGATCGTCGTTTTATTCTTTGCAAACGTCATCAAAGAACAGTTTGGGATGGGCTCTAAAAGGAGCATAATCATTTCAAGGTAAAGCACTTTAATTGTCGACACGCAAGGCACTGTATTAAATTAAATGTAAATGTAAACAACGACATGAGCTAAGCTAAGAAAGACTTTGAAACTAATTGAAAACTGTCTTTTGGAAAAATATAAACGTAATATATTGAAATCCCAATTGTCACAAATTATAAACACCGACTAAACGTTTCCTAGTTTCTTAGTTCTTCAGAAATATTTCGCGAAGAAATCTTCCTCCCAATCATGAATCCCTTCCCGAAAATTGAAATTTAACCTGGGAAGCAGACTTATTTTCAAAAGTCCAAAAACAGACACAAAAGATCTTATTCATTATCAAGTTTTGCATTTTCTCAGCTGCGAATCTTTTCTTATGAACCACACATCAAACATCTTCTCCGTCCTTTGTCTTCTCCAACTTCAATAGATTCTCTAGTTTCGCTAATCTATCATATGCATGAATGGTCGTTTCTTTATGACACCGTCTCCATTAGTTATCGAAGCAAATGTGTTTTCAAAAGAAGCACCGATTTACAAGGAGCCGTCAAGTTCATATCAGTCGTTTGTTTTGCCTGTATCACATCTCAGAATAGGCACACTAAAAGACTGGCTACCACGCATTTACATTTAAAATAATGTTTTAACTGTATGTTTGTAAGCATGTATCTCCAGTTTATGTTCCCATTCCAGTACCGGAATTTCCACCTGGTTATTTTACTGTGAAGGTCATAGAAATGGAAGAAGCGTTATACTAAAAAAATTAAAAAGCAGCCAGCACAAAAATCACCAATTACCTACTTTTTTGCGCACTGTTAGAAGAATTTTAAAATGTTTTTCTGCATTACAAATCAACACTGTTTTTAAAACTTTGTTTCCTTTTCTTTTGTATTGTACATCCTAGTTTCCTCTGTATTAATAACGTAATCAAGATATGTGAATTTTCTAATTGATACAGTTCTCTCTAGTTATCAAACTAGTGTCCAAAATGGAGCATCGAATTACTACAGTAGCAATTCTAAAGTTGAATAACTATCACAAAAAAATAAATTACACCATAAGCAAGCTCAAAGGCCGGTTACCAGGCATCCAAATTTCTAATAACGATAAGCTTCTAAGGTTTATACCTCCAGTGCCCGTTCCCATTCCGGTACCGGTTCCAGGTTGTGGAACTAAGTACACGGTTCCGGTTCCGGTACTCGTGCCTGGCGTGGAGGACGAAATTGGGTATAAAATACGAAAACATTCATATGTTACTTGTTGATAGTCGCAATGGATTACACTTTATGTATATATTTGTATAAGAATATATATATATATATATATATATATATATATATATATACATATATACATATATATATACATATATATATACATATATATATATATATATATATATATATATATATATATATATATATATATATATATATATATATATATATATATATATATATATATATATAACAATTAACAAAGGAGGAAACACGAAACCAACATATTTCAAAAGGTAACATTTAAGTACTTCTTTATTTACCATAGAGAACACACGTGACCTTCAGGGTAAAAAAAAGAATAGAAATAGTAAATATTAATTAATATTTCTATGCATTAGAAAAGAAAATATAGCACGTTTTGAGGGACAAAAAGTTGCATTTTAGTAGGACAGAATGGTTTTAAAATTGTCAGTGTTCAATTTCTTCACAACCATCCACCTATTTCTTATTTTATAGACATGCGGCTGCCTCTTCTGTAATGTGATTCTAGGATTTTAAATTAATGTCAATCAGTATTAAAATAAAGACTTACATAGTGTTGAATATGATGCGCATGTCCATTGTATATCTCTCTTAAAATGGTTGGATGATTCCTGCCATATTTATACTTGAGTGCAATTAAAGTATACTCTTAAAACCAAAGGATGCATCTATATATCCCATGTGACTTGTTGAGTAAGAAAATATTTTTATAGTTTTAGAAACAATCGTCTAGCTTAGGATATATAAGTATTTACAGACATTATATTTCAAAATCATAATCAAACTTTGAAGAAATGTCAGTGCCGAAAGTTGCAAGCGAAACTATGAAAACAAAAGACATAAAGCAACAGTTATGTTATAAATAGCTGTCTTTTCTTTTCATATTTCCATTGTATTGGTAATAAATGAGACTGGGAATCAAAAATTGAGATTTCGATCTTTTGTTAATGCAAAACGCTGATACCATTAATTTTTGTTCTATTTACATTACTGTGCGTTTCTATAAACATAAAGGTACAAAAATTAAAATAGATTAGGACTTGTGTTGCATTCCATTATACACGTTACTGGAGACAGTAACAGTAACTCGCAAATATGTTCAATTATATTGAATACTAAAGAGTGCATGTATTTGATTTTAAACCATAAAGCCTCCTTTAAAAATGTGTAACAAGAAATAAATGTTAAAATATATGCTTTTTACATGATTCATATCCAATTATTCACAAGAATTTATTAATATTGTTAGTCAGCAGCAACAACTTCAAAAGTAATACCCAAGCTATTTTTTTTACCAATCTCTTTATTAAGTTCTCTCCAGTCAAATGTGAATGTATCAAAGATTACAAATTTAAAATCACAAAGTTTAAAGCGTTGTCTTTATATAAGCCCATATTTATTCATTCTTTATTACCCATGCTTTTCAGATCACCATGTTAGTCTGTTCAAGCATCTTTAGCAAACAGCTTAGCATTGTTCTAAAACATGTGGAGCATAATCTTTTAAAAGTATTGCACTTTAATCATTTAAGGTAGATCACTTTAATCATTTAAAGGTAAAGCAGTTTAATTACTTAAAGGTAAAGCAAGTTAATCATTTAAAGGTAAGTAATAAATAATTTCAAGGCCAAGCACTTTAATCATTTAAAGATAAAGCAATTTAAACATATAAAGTTAAAGCACTTACCAAGACAACGAGATAAGCTAAGCTGGTAAAGTCTTTGAAACTAACTCAAAACTGTCTTTTGGAAAAAAGATATAAACTTAATATATTGTAATCCCAATTGTCTCAAATTCTAAGCACCAAATAAACGTTCTCTGGTTTCTTAGTCTCTTGAATACCTCGCGAAGCCTTCGTCCCAGTTATGAATCTCTCCTATGCAATCGGAACTGAGCCAGAGTAGCAAAAATGTTTCCAAACAAAGTGCAAAATAAAAAATAAAAAAATCTTTTTCGTTAGCAAGTTTTACTTTTTCTCGGGTTCGAATATTTGTTTATGAACCATACATCAACCCTCTGCATCGTCTTTTGTCTTCTCCAACTTGTTTAGATTCTCTAGTTTCGCTAATGTATCATATGCATGGTGGGTGGTTTCTTTACTACATTCTGTCATTTATCAAAGTAAATGTGTTTTCAAACCGAAGCACAGGTTGAAAATAAGCTGTCAGGCTCGAGTGAATCGCATGTTTAAACTGTATCGCTTCTCTGAATAGGTACAGCTAAAATGACCGGCTACCAGGCATTTACGTTAGCAACACTGTTAAGCTTTTATGATTGTAAAGCGTGTACCTCCAGTCCCAGTTCCAATTCCAGTTCCAGGTTGTGGAACTGTGTACATCCCTGTTCCGATTGTCATGCCTCCTGCCGTGAAGGACGAAAATAAACATCGCAGACTAATATATGCAGCTGTTTCTAGCCTACTGTACCAGACCCTTTGACAAATGTTGGCTCACCCTAAGAATAAGACTGATAAGAGATATTTGTGGACCTGTCTATCACAGTATGTGTGAATGACACTGTGAAAATCAATACCATCACAACTATGTTGGGGAAACGGAAAGGACACTGAAAGAGAGATTTAATGAACATCGAAGACCAAATTCATGTTTGTCTAAAGTATAATGTCACATCTACATTGTATTCCCTGGCCATACTATAACTTGGTACTCGGTACAAATTCTAGATATGGAACAAGCTTGGTTCGAGATGGGGTTAATAAATATATCAACATCCGTGCTCACAAAACTGACAATGAACATGAACGGGGACAGTTACAACCTGTCGCATATCTCCGACAATCTGTTAACATCGCACACCGTTCCATCGAGCGAGACTAACAGTCAGTATAGATAGATTAAATCAGTTTGCTGACGAAGTCCTTGGCGTGAGGACGAAAGCTTCAGGTTAGCTTTCTCCATTGTTTGTGTATAAAGTTAAAAAGTTGAAAAGATTGTCAAATAGTGTGTGTTTGTGTGTATGTGTGTAATAATCATCCCTCATGTTATTATGTATGTCTCCATTAGAAGTTTTTCATCAAATGCGTATGTTCTACACAAAAATAAATGCATAGCGCACTTTTACTCATAAACCGTCTGTTTTAACTTGAGATATCTAAATCAATCACCATGAGTATTAAGAAAACTCCCCCTCCACATAGCATTAGTCTTAAGCTGTACTGGGTATGATTCTTATATTCCTTTTCCATCTCAGTATTGCAAAGTAATCACATCTATGTTTGTAACTGATTGCTATACTAAGTGCTTCGTGGTGGGCAATGAATTATGTTCTCCTATACCTTAATGATATTTTTTTGTTGTTACCATATATGTAGAGCAAGAAAATATTTAAAACAAAACAGTATAAATAACCTCTATAGTTCAGGACATGTATCCCATAATAATTAATATGCTGACATGTAGTTCAGCTACATATATATCATAATAATTGCTATACCTACAAGCAGTTTAGGTCTCATGTATGCCATTATTATTGCTTTGACCATCATGTAGTTTAGGACATATATTATAATAGAATTGATATATCGACACCTTGAAATAAATCATCAGCTTCTATATTTAAGTTGATACAGTAGAATACTCTGTGACACACGTCATTCAATATGCAAAGTAATGTTCTCGCTTTTAAAATAAATAAAGCAGCTAGTACTAAAAAAGAACCTTGCGAGGACAAGTATCAGCTCTAAAGAATAAAGTGTAAGGTTGGGGTTGGTGGCTGAATGTGTTTACAATAAATAACAAAGAAGTAAATGTGCTATAGAATTGTTAACATGATCAACATTTGTTACAAACATAAAATACTTAAACTTTTAATTTAATATGTTTTACGTATTTTATTTTTCTTGAGAAAAGAGTGCCAAATAAATAATGTATGTTTTTAATATATATATATATAAATATATATATATATATATATATATATATATATATATATATATATATATATATATATGTGTGTGTGTGTGTATGTGTGTGTGTATGTATATATGTGTGTGTGTGTATTTGTCATTCAGTGGCCATATTTTATAAGAACCCTTACAGTTCAACGTGACCAGGAATGCAAGGCTATTTTGTAATATTTCTGAGTTTTACAACAACATATTCACAATCCAAAAATAATAGATATTGCTGTAAGTGTGAATCACTTGTATTACAGGGTATGCCATCACATGATATCATTGCTTGTGTAACTTTTCCAGCTGTTTTGCTTTACAAATAAATATTAAATGCTTAAATATTCACATTGAAATGTAGGTCTTTCCATAAAACTATTTTGAGATACAGGGCCCTGTCAATTGGTATTGTTCACACACACACACACACACACACACACACACACACACACACACACGAACACACACACACACACTTTTACAGTACGTGAAAATCTATTTAAGAAAATATAAAATAGGAAAGAAAACGGCAAGGATTATCTCCTAATGGAATTTATTCCTAGAAAGAAAACATTATGCAAGTTTACAACTTTCTGAACTTTGTTAATCAAAGAAAAAGACAAAAAATCAATGACAAATATAGAATGTACCCTTAAAACATCCTACAGGTAAGTATAAAAGAAAAGAGATTTTAATTTTTTTTTCAGTTTCTTAGTAAGTGACCTTAATAAACTTATGCTAGTAATTAGAAAGGACCAAACCTCGTTCCGTTGTAACGAGAATAGGTAAAGAAAAATATCTCACTCAGTTTTACCCTAAACATCCAACCAACAACAACAAAGCTCACTATAAATTCATTTTAAACGCATAAATATCCATAGTAAAACTGATGACTATTTGATTTGCCTCCTGTTCCTGTCGTTCCATTTTCCGTAGCACCAGTCCCAGTGCCAGGTCTCGTGACTGTTCCTAGCGCATTATAGAGCAGCAGGAATTATTCAGTGAGCTTCCTTCTTGGGGATAAAATTTAGTTCAGTTTCTTTTTACTTAAATTTCTCTTCGATAATAGACTCAAGATTTCGAAAATATACTTTATTTCTTGTCAACAATATTTCATTAAATTCTCTTGCACAAACAAAACGTAGCTCCCAATGTTGTTATTGTGTATTGATAATGCTTGAAATCCCACATTAATATAGAGAACATATTAATGCTTTTTGATCTTTCTTTTCAAACACTTTTTATGATTGGAGAAAATTTTTCCCACTTACCACCACAATTTCCACAGTATGATCCACAGTTATCGATCACCCACTTGGAGTACGTAGGATCGGAGCACACACTCTTGCCATATGCATTGCAGTTTGGTATTTTGTCAGTGCATGATCCTGTGAGAAAAGCAGCATAATCCCGTCATACTTTGGGCATAAAAGTTCAAACACAGTCATTTTTAAAACTTAGTGATGTTCTATGATATACCTCTGATGATCTGCGCTAGACACAATTACACGAGACCAATGGCTTTTATGAAGGGAATGTTAAGCTCCTAAATTTCGACTCCTAACTAGAATTTCATTCGCTACGGGTGTCACCGGATGACCTAATTTTCTAATTAAAACATCATATTAATATGTAGTTAAAGCAATATAAAAATCAATTCATTCACATGTGCTTTCCCAAATTCTGTAATCTATATTTGAATAACAAAAGCATTATATGTATTACAATATCAGATTTTAATATCAGCAAATGTGTTGGGGGTTTTGTTGGTGATAATAGCAGAGGGAAACTTAAAACACCATAAATACATCTATTTACTATGACCATAATCCAGCGATGTCCTTGTCCAGGAACATAATTACAACCAGGCAGATTGTTATATATCCTGTTCTAGCTTAAGGATATCATTAAACAATTTAATGAGAACAAGAGAACAATTAATGTGTTTCAGCGTACCTAATCTATTGTATTGATAAAATTGCAACAAAAGGCACGACTCTCTATAATTTGTCTTGCTATGGTAAAACCTGTAAAGGACTGTTTGCATCACACATTGTGACACTACAAAATAATTTTATGAAACTAGGATGCGGCAGATAACGACAATCGAATTCAACCGAAAAGTTCCGGAAGGTGTAATTTGGTGATTTTGTGATACGATGCACCTTCAGTAAATTGCAAAAAAAAATACTTGTGTAGTAACATTATTAATCTCGAAAGACAAAATAAAATAAGCAAGGCCTGATGCTTTTAACTAACTCAAACCGTATTAAGAAAATATATCAATACAATTATTACTGCTGCCTTGGTTGAGTTACAAGAATTCATTTATTGGACCCAATCAGTTTCTCCAAAATTTGAATGTTAGCGTAAAATGATCGCAACCTGTCGAAAGATGTTTTATAAGTTCAATGCCTGTGTTATGAAATATGTGTTCTAAAGTGAGTTATTTAAGTTTTCTTGAAGAACAACCAAGAAATATGGGATTAATTGATTATGCAAAAATCAATGTCGAATCTTTTCACTTAGGATATATCCACACAATTTGTAGAAATGTATTACAATTCATAATGCACACACACACACACTAATACAGAACAATACAGCATATAAAAAATTGGCTAAACGCATTATAGATCTACATATACCCTTGTGTAATATGTGGTCAACGAAAAAACGTGCTATGCAGCGGAAATGCTGACAATTATTTTAGTTTGCCAAACGAATCATCGTAGATTCATCATCTGATCTGACTTTTGGCATCTCGCTCATACTGGATTGAATAAATTTTACTTGCTATTATTATTATTATTATTATTATTATTATTATTATTATTATTATTATTATTATCATCATTATTATTAGTAGCAGTAGTAGTAGCAGTAGTAGTAGTAGTAGTGGTAGTAGTAGTGCTGTGCTTGAGAAATTTGTTATTTTGATCGGATGATTTGTATGTAATTCGAGTTGAGGGGATTTTGGTTTTGCTGTATCGAGTACGTTTCTCGTAGTTTTGGTTTGGTTGAAAAAGTATCCATACATCTCAACAGCTCATGGCCAGTTTCTCTAACCTGCCGCACCAAGTTTGCCAAGTCTGTTTTCAGTATATCAAACCTAGCACTCCTTTTTGTCGTTGACAAAAATGATCACCGATTGGAAATATTATTATTTGTTATATAAATGTCTATACCAGTGATGGTTCCGGGTCCTCCACTTATGATATCTCCACCACCTGCAAAGCAAATTATAATGTTATAATTTAAAACTTCATTTCTCATTCACGAACTCAGGTGTTAAGTTCTTTGCAGGTAACATTTTTATAGTTCAATAACGCTAATACAATGTTTCATTTGTCTATGAAGTATCTACCTTTATATCAATAATCATATCATTATCTGAAGAAATTCGTCAGCTTTTAGCTACTGAATCTGCGGGTGTGATCACAAATTCAGTTTTAAATTTATCTCAATATGTAATTTGTACTATCAAGCAGGAGTTTTCCGTCTTTCGCGATTTAACATTATTCTCAATTAAAACTGATAGACGGTGACAATCCACTGTCCTTTTCGACTTTATTCGCTGCTATACGCTATACCGCAGATTTCAACATCGCGCTGAAATTGCTTACAAGACCAAATATTAATGCCCATTTTAGCTACCCAACTATCAGCGATTGGTTTCTGTAAGCAAGATTAGATTTGTTATACCTCCTGTTCTAGCTTAAGGATATAATTAGACAATTTAATGAGAATAAGAGAACAATTAATGTGTTTCAGCGTACCTAATCTATTGTATTGATAAAATTGCAAGAAAAGACACGACTGTCTATAATTTGTCTTGCTATGGTAAGAATTGTAAAGGACTGTTTGCATCACACATTCTGACACTACAAAATAATTTTATAAAACTAAGATGCGGCAAATAATGGCAATCGACTTCAACTGAAAAGTTCCGGAAGGTGTAATTTGGTGATTTCGTGATACGATGCACCTTCAGTAAATTGCAAACAAAAACTGCTTGTGTAGTAACATTAATAATCTCGAAAGACAAAATAAAATAATCAAGGCCTGATGCTTTTAACTAACTCAAACCATATTAAGAAAATACATCAATACAATTATTACTGCTGCCTTGGTTGAGTTACAAGAATTCAATTATTGGGCCCAATCAGTTTCTCCAAAATTTGAATGTTAGCGTAAAATGATCGCAACCTGTCGAAAGATGTTTTATAAGTATTCAATGCCTCTGTTATGAAATATGTGTTCTAAAGTGAGATATTTAAGTTTTTAGTGGAACAACCAAGAAAAATGGGATTACTTGATTATGCAAAAATCAATGTCGAATCTTTTCACTGAGGATATATCCACACAATTTGTAGAAATGTATTACAATTCATAACGCACAGACACACACACACACATACTAATACAGAACAATACAGCATATCAGAAATTGGCCAAACGCATTATAGATCTACATATCCCCTTGTGTAATATGTTTTCAACGAAAGAAACATGCTATGCAGCGGAAATGCTGACAATTATTTTAGTTTTCCAAACGAATCATCGTAGATTCATCATCTGATCAGACATTTAGCATCTCGCTCATACTGGATTGAATCAATTATTATTATTATTATTATTATTATTATTATTATTATTATTATTATTATTATTATTATTATTATTGCTGTGCTTGAGAATTTGTTATTTTGATCGGATGATTTGTTTGTAATTCGAGTTGAGGGGATTTTGGTTTTGCTGTATCGAGTATGTTTCTCATAGTTTTGGTCTGATTGAAAAAGTATCCATACATCACAACAGCTCATGGCCAGTTTCTCTAACCTGCCGCACCAAGTTTGCCAAGTCTGTTTCAGTATATCAAACCTAGCACTCCTTGTTGTCGTTGACAAAAATGATCACCGTTTGGAAATATTATTATTTGTTATATAAATGTCTATACCAGTGATGGTTCCGGGTCCTCCACTTATGAATCCTCCACCACCTGCAAAGCAAATGATAATGTTATAATTTAAAACTTCATTTCTCATTCACGAACTCAGGTGTTAAGTTCTTTGCAGGTAACATTTTCATAGTTCAATAACGCTAATACAATTTTTCATTTGTCTAGGAAGTATCTACCTTTATATCAATAATCATATCATTATCTGAAGAAATTCGTCTGCCTTTAGCTACTGAATCTGCGGATGTGATCACAAATTCAGTCTTAAATTTAATTCAATATGTAATTTGTACTATCAAGCAGGAGTTTTTCCGTCTTTCACGATTTAACATTATTCTCAATTAAAACTGATAGACGGTGACAATCCACTGTCCTTTTCGACTTTATTCGCTGCTATACGCTATACCGCAGATATCGAAATCGCACTGAAATTGCTTTCAAGACCTAAAATTAATGCCCGTTTTAGTGATCCAACTATCAGCGATTGGTTTCTGTAAGCAAGATTAGATTTGTTATACCTCCTGTTCTAGCTTAAGGATATCATTAGACAATGTAATGAGAAAAAGAGAACAATTAATGTGTTTCATTGTACTTAAATTATTGTATTGATACAATTGAAACAAAAGGCACGACTCTCTATAATTTGACTTGCTATGATAAGATTGGTAAAGGACTGTTTGCATCACATATTGTGACACCAAAAAAAAATAATTTTATGAAACTAGGATGCGGCAGATAACGACAATCGAATACAACCGAAAAGTTCCGGAAGGTGTAATTTGGTGATTTCGTGATACGATGCACCTTCAGTAAATTGCAAACAAAAACTGCTTGTGTAGTAACATTAATAATCTCGAAAGACAAAATAAAATAATCAAGGCCTGATGCTTTTAACTAACTCAAACCATATTAAGAAAATACATCAATACAGTTATTACTGCTGTCTTGGTTGATTTATTAGAATTCATTTATTGGGCCCAATCAGTTTCTCCAAAATTTGAAGGTTAGCGTAAAATGATCGCAACCTGTCAGAAGATGTTTTATAAGTATTCAATGCCTATGTTATGAAATATGTGTTCTAAAATGAGATATTTAAGTTTTCTTGAAGAACAACCAAGAAAAATGGGATTACTTGATCATGCAAAAATCAAGGTAGAATCTTTTCACTGAGGAGATATCCACACAATTTGTAGAAATGTTTTACAATTCATAACGCATACACACACACACACACACACACTAATACAGAACAATACAGCATATCAGAAATTGGCCAAACGCATGTGGTCAACGAAAGAAACGTGCTATGCAGCGGAAATGCTGACAATTATTTTAGTTTGCCAAACGAATCATCGTAGATTCATCATCTGATCAGACTTTTGGCATCTCGCTCATACTGGATTGAATAAATTTTACATGCTAATAATAATAATAATAATAATAATAATAATAATAATAATAATAATAATAATAATAATAATAATATTATTATTATTATTATTATTATTATTATTATTATTATTATTATTATTATTATTATTGCTATGCTTGAGAAATCTGTAATTTTGATCGGATGTTTCGTTTGTAGTTTGAATTGAGGGGATTTTGGTTTTACTGTATCGAGTATGTTTCTCATAGTTTTGGTCTGGTGGAAAAAATACCCATACATCTCAACAGCTACTGGCCACTTTCTCTGACCTGCCGCACCGAGTTTGCCAATTCTGTTTTCCATATATCCCACACACACACACACACCTTGCTATCTTTGACAAAAATGATCACTGTTTGGAAATAGTATTATTTGTTATATAAATGTCTATACCTGTCATGGTTCCGTGTCCTCCACTTGTCGTTCCTCCACCACCTGCAAAGCAAATCAATGTTATAATTTAGAACTTCATTTCTCATTCACGAACTCAGGTGTTAAGTTATTTGCAGGTAAAGTTTTCATAACCGCAATAATGCTAGTACTCTTTTTCATTTGTCTATAAAGTATCTACCTTTTTATCAATAATCATACCATTATGTGAAGAAATTCTTCTGCCTTTAGCTACTTAATCTGCGGGTTGTGATCACAAATTCAGTCTTAAATTTATCTCAGTACGTAATTTGTACTATCAAACAAGAGTTTTTGCGTCTTTCACGAAAGACAAAATAAAGTATTCAGAGCCTGAGGCTTTTAATTAATTATGCAAAAATCAAGGTCGAATCTTTTCACTGAGGAGATATCCACACAATTTGTAAAATGTATTACAAATTCATAACACATACACACACACACACACACTAAACAGAGCAATACAGCATATCAAAAACTGGCCAAACGCATTCTAGATCTACAGATCCCCTTATGTAATATGTGGTCAACGAAAGAAACATGCTCTGCAGCGGAAGTGCTGACAATTATTTTAGTTTGCCAAACGAATCATCGTAGATTCATTCTCTGATCAGACTTTTGGCATCTCGCTCATACTGGATTGAATAAATTTTGTAGTAGTAGTAGTAGTAGTAGTAGTAGTAGTAGTAGTAGTAGTATTGAAGTGTTGGAGAAATATGCTATTTTGATTGGATGTTTCGTTTGTAATTCGAGTTGAGGAGATTTTGGTTTTGCTGCATCGAGTATGTTTCTCATAGTTTTGGTCTGGTTGAAAAAGTATCCATACATCTCAACAGCTCATGGCCAGTTTCTCTAACCTGCCTCACCGAGCTTACCAAATTTGTTTTCCATATAAAGCACCCACTCACCCACCCCTTGCTCTCGCTGACATAAATGATCACTTTTTGGAAATATTATTATTTGTTATATAAATGTCTATACCTGTCATGGTTCCGGGTCCTCCACTTATGAATCCTCCACCACCTCCAAAGCAAATTATAATTTTATAATTTGAAACTTCATTTCTCATTCACGAACTCAGGTGTTAAGTTCTTTGCAGGTAACGTTTTCATAGCGGCAATAACGCTAGTAAACTTTTTCGTTTGTCTATGAAGTATCTACATTTTTATCAATAATCATACCATTATCTGAAGAAATTCGTCTGTCTTTAGCTACTGAATCTGCGGATGTGGTCACAAATTCAGTTTTAAATTTATTTCAATATGTAATTTGCACTATCAAGCAGAAGTTTTTCCGTCTTTCGCGATTTAACACTATTCTCAATTAAAACTGATAGACGGTGATAATTCACTGTCCTTTTCGACTTTATTTGCTGCTTTAAGCTATACCACAGATATCGAAATCGCACTGAAATTGCTTTCAAGACCAAAACTTAATACCATTTTAGTTACCCAACCATCAACGCATGGTCTATGTAAGCAAAATTAGTCCAACATCGCATGATTGGCAGAGATATATGCAAATTATCGGCACCTGCATTGCCTTATCTAAATCTAACATAGGAAATACCAGATTCTAACTTTCATGCTGAATTAGGTATATTTTAAACCACTTATAAATTGCAAATCTTTAGACTTGCTTTAGTTATTCGTTTGGGAGCCTGATTAAAGTCAGCCCTTTAATATCTGGTTGCCTTGGTCACTCCGTAGGGAGATTTGAGAACTTCCTATTACGTGTTATGTTTAGATAATCGTTGCCTAAATTCTGACGAAGTAATCAAATACATATCTAGTTAATTATACGAAGCTGTCAGACATAAGTGTGTCTGTTAGATTTATATCTGCTTTGAAGCTGACCATCTCCGTAGATACATAACACAATATTGAAAAAAAGGAAGTTGTTGCCTAATTTTGGTCTATGTGAATTAGAAACAGAACAGAGAGTGAATCTAAATTGCCTGATTTTGTATTATTGTTATTTCCCTCAATAAACATATATTTATGGAGGTATGGCATTTCGCATGAGTTAAAGCTTTAAACAAAGACATTTTTCTGTGAGATTTTGTAAAATTTTTAATTCTTAAATTTGCTTTGAAAGTGTAGCTATTAAGACAACTAATTTTCTAACTCTTCAAACTTTAGATTCACTTGCTAGTAAACCACCCTATCGATGTACGTCTTATCATGACACAGCAAGGCCAATGAACACCAGAGTTGGAAATTTATCTCAAACAATTTTCAGTGTAACGGATGTGCTGATATTGTTTACAAACAGTTTTTACGATGCAACCGCATATCGTGCAGATCAATTGTTTTGTAGACATGGGTGTGTACAAATAAGTCTCCAATAGCGACAAGTGCTAAAAGTTTAAATGAAATTATAAACTTTTGGTTTAATTCCGTGACTTTTTGATCTTCTACCATTAACCTTTTCTACATTCAACGTTACTTAACCGAGTCAGCTGCGGATAAATGAAAGGGAAGACAGATTTTGAAGTTTTAATATTAACCAAGGGCAGATAAAAACTTCCCAATAATATTCATCATAGTTGACTGTAAAACTTGGGCTTAACTAACAGGTCGCGTTTATACCTAAAGGTAAAAACTAGTGTCTAAATAGATTTCAAAATATCTGAAGACAGCATCTTGTAAGAAAAGGTCACGATATAATGTTAAATATGTATTCGAATTTATGAATATGAAACAATGCATGTGCTACTTCAAAATATTTGTCAAATTTCAAAATTTAGAGATTATGTTATTAAAGTTATTATGTATATTTAATATGTATTGTGTGCTGGTTGTTGGTTTTGTTAATCATATATATATATATATATATATATATATATATATATATATATATATATATATATATATATATATATATATATATATATATATATATATATATCATAGGATAAACATTTTTACCTAGTTTGAGTTTTGCATAAAGCGTTGATTCTGACATTATAATTTTCTAGATACAAATTCTATGTAGAGCCTAATGGAAGTTTCCATTATGATGACATAGTAATGTGGAGCTATATAAGATTTTTTGCAACTTCAAATGTTCTGGCAATGAACTTTTGACCCTCATTCGGGTCCTCAAATCGTGTCCTGTGTTGTTGTTTTTTTTTGGTCATATTTGATTATGTTAGAATTAGGCACTCCTATCTTAACATACAAAGTGAAATGAGCCTTTTGGGTGGTTTTTTTTTCAGTTTTAGTATTAGAGGATTTTGTTTATTAAAGTTATACATTAGAATTATAAAGTGCAAAATATTTTGAGACTAAACCATTTTTTTGTAATTACTGTCAATTTGTTCAAGGGGATTTTGAATTATATTATTGTAATACATCTAGAATGTTGACACATTAGCACATTTGAGACTAATGGCATATCAGCAAATTATGTATTGGAATTTAAATCGTAATACCACTGAAATTCATTGAGAATACTCTATACCTTTGTACGTCTGAGACAACTTTCATATCTGCTTGTGATTTAATTCACAATACAGTAACTTATATTTAAATCGTCACTTTGTATTCTACAAAACATGTTTTCCCTCTTTTCTGTTGCCTTGTTCAAGACCGTAGAGTCGTACAAGAGTGCTTAAAATAATCACTCTCTCATATCAAGGATGGTTATACTAAGTGTATATAACTGTATCTGTTCAGTTTGTAGAAATATGTGCTATTGCAAAATGTAATGTATTACAATTACAGTGTATATACAGGAATATTTAATGTCGATACAATTGGTTTGCTAGACATTCATTGATATATAAAATCTTACCATGTACATATGTATAGCAATATAAACAGCAATGATCCTCGACCCATTTAGCATAAGATTGGTCGCGGCAAATATCTGTTCCGTAACCTTTGCAGTCTGGAACCTTATCTATGCAGGCACCTGGTTAAATCATTAAAAAAAAACGTGTTACCTGTTGAAATATTTGAATGGCATTTTTAGCTTCGTCTACATTTCGACAGAATATTTATAGAATGCAAAGTTCATTAATATATTCTGGTAGATAAATAAAACCTGGACAGGTGCTTTGATGAACCATCAAATGCAAGCTGAGTAACATGTTAATCAACGAAAAGCAATATTCATTAGTTAATTTTGTGCTTCATTACCTATATAGAAATGACGGAACTGATCTATGGCATGGATATTAAAGCAGCAGACATTTGCTTCAGTAGATTACCATTCAGTGGTAAATGATTCTATTTGTCCTATCCTACATTACATAACTGATCCATTTCTCTTCCTTGAGAATTTGACGTATGCAGTCATGTATCAAAATAAAAAAGCCATGTGTAAATGGTCAGAGTGATAAATCTTCAACAAAACGAAAAAGCAAACGGATAAAAGGAAATACATGTAAACCTTTATGACGATTGGATAGATTAACAAACAGATTACGTTTGCTTCTTACCGGATGTGCCAGAAGTGCCCGAAGTACCGGATGTGCCAGACGTCCCTGTTCCTAAAGAGAAACAACTGCTACATCAACAGTCGAATACATGCGAATATGATCATTTTCTTTTCTGAGTCTCACAGTTATTTGCATTTATTTACAGAAAACAAGATAAATATAATAAATTTCTTTTAGTAGGAACAATTAAGGGAAAGAATCAGAATTCGAAGCGGCCGAGGTTGTCTTTTTCATGATTCGTAATCAAACACATGACACATCTCATTACTCGGCTTAACTATAACGCATCTTCGTTAGTCAATGGTTATCGATCGTCTTCGTTCTACATAAACCCAAGGAATGTCTACCTAACAGAAGCGGTATCCTTTAAAAGACTGGTTGCAGTTGAAAGAAAATATTGCATATAGTTTGCTCCAAGTACACATTTTGAACAAATTTTAATTTCCTAGTGAATATCTGTGAGCGTGGTAGAAATAGCTTTATTGAATGCGTAACATGTCGTTAACGAGTTCGTTTGTTAATTAATTATTTTCTCTTTCATTGACTCTGCACCATCTCATCTAGGTGAACGGCTCTGCTGTGATTATCTCCTCAATGTTCTATATTATCCCCAGGTCGAAAAGCTCGGCGGACACGAGTGTACGGTCAGAGTCTAAGATGATAGTTCCAAATAGTTGAGCTCTTTATTTTGTATTTCATGTGATGACTTGTTAAAAGGGTCAATCCAATTATAACTGTAATTTGAACTAAGTAAAATTCTTCACAGAAGTGTGTTAACATATGTAGTTGTGTTTTATTTTCAAATTTACGTTTGCCCTGATAATTAGAGAGCTTATGTTGTCAAATCTTACATTTTAGAGGTGCGTGTCATTTGCACGTTATCACGATCTTTAATTCTCGAGGCAAGCAAATAATGTATATAGTGTGCAATCCATAACGACTATTAGGAAGGTGTGCATATAAAAAAGCAAAGAAGATTATGAAGTTTACGCTTGCTCATTTGCAACTTCAAGAACAGTCCTATGGAGCATGGTAAATATGACAAAAGCAACGAAACGAACAAGAAGGCCTTTCTCTAGCAAAGATGATTAAAACACTTTTGAACTCAACAGATAAATACATTTAGAATTAGTATAAATCATAAAAAATTTTCGAGTAGAGTTCCTTGGTAGAAAACTAATACAAAGTGTATTTTCGGATGCTTCAAATTTACGTGGACATAATAATTTATAGACGTTTCCAAGAAAAACAATTCCGAAATTTAAGCATTACTCGTACAATTTAAAACACATTCACAAGCTTTTTAAAGTCTCCGTTTATCGCAAAATTTGTTAATGTGTCAATTTATCTGAAGGCATTGGTTGTGAGAGGCGGAGTGATATCGTAATATTGACAAACACACTTTTTATAAATGTCGATGTTTGTTTCTTTCATTCTTTCACAAGTTGTAAGGAAAATAAAGGAACACTAGATACAATTTTGCAATGCAGGCATATTTGCAAATAAAAGGAAGGTTTGATAATCTATATCAATTAATTGGATTTTATGTTTAGTGTGAATCATAGTTTCAATTTTTTTCAGTACTAGTACAAAATTTTCAAAATGCAACAAATTCAATGATTATTAGATTCAAAGGTTGGGTTTGTTGCTTGTTGTTAGTTTTCAATCTGATGTGTACGTCTTTGTAATATCTCACTTATTTCGTTGGAATGAGTAATAACTAAATTATTTTACAGAAATGTATTTCACTTTTCAGCTTACTCAAAACTAAATGAATGATTTCATTGGATAAACGTTGAAGCTTACCCGAGCCACCACCAAACGTCAGCGTGAATGGTTCACCTGATCCTGACCCTGTTCCTGCAATGGACGTAACAGTGTTTTGAACGAGAGAGAGAGAGAGAGAGAGAGAGAGAGAGAGAGAGAGAGAGAGAGAGAGAGAGAGAGAGAGAGAGAGAGAGAGAGAGAGAGAGAGAGAGAGAGAGAGAGAGAGAGAGTGGTCAGTGCCGTCTTAACAACATTGTAGGCTCTGAGCAAAGCATTGCACTTGGACCCCCTACCGGCCCTACAATTCATTAACAATATGGGCAGCATGGTAAATAGAAGCATGCCTGACTTTTAAGTGGATCTGAGAAAATAAAAAGCGTGCATTAGATAAACATAACGCTAGAATAACCACTGAAGCGCGAAATTGGGTTGAAGACAGTCAAAAACAGCCAGATGTTAGCTTCTATGTTGATACTGGCGACGTCATCAAATCTATGTTGCAGACTTTGACTGAAATTGGTTCACCCACGCATATCACGGATCAACATCGTATTAATTTGTGCAGACGCGAAAAAATGACCGTGTTTCTCAGTTCCAGAGAGGAATTACGTGGCTTATGATTTTTTGAAACATTGATATCATTTGGTTTTAATGGAACCCAATGATGTTTAGGACCAATATCTTTCAAGATTCAGCATTTTTAGATGATTTGATATATGCGACATTTTGCACTTACCGGCGGCATTGGTGTTTTAAAACATAGTAGGAACCTTGACCTATCTTCAATGTTTTATGTGAAGATCCGACGTCGACCACTTAGGAGTCATGCTTTGGTGACCTTTGAATTGGCCAATGGAAATGCAGCTTTCACAAATCCAAAAGTGAATCAAATCGTTCGGCAGACATTGATGCGTTTTAGTCTTGCTGCTCATTTTCCCAAAGGTTAAGATATAAGACTTCATTTGATGGCTGATAAAATTAGCAATTTAAAGTATCTTTCACAAGAATGATGTGACGGATTTCTTGACGCAGCATGAACAACTGCAGTAAAAACCCTTTCTGTCCATATCAATGATATCACTATACAATGACTTTTATAATCATGAACCAAATTTTAGTTCTCATCATGCTTTCTTTATATCTCAAAATATAATTTCATTTCCATAATCCACCAAGTTAAAGGTTTTTGCAATTTGTCGCTAATGTTTATTATTAGGGACTTAAATATATGTATATATAAATCATCAGTACTGTAGCTTTAGAACAGTAATTTGTCACTGCTGGGTATTATCGGGAATTTGCAGTTATAGAATTTATGTTGGCGTTTGCACTGAGACAGAAAAATCCTTGTCAAGGGGAGACAAATAATATAACCCGGCTACTGGAATTTCTTTTTCTTGGAAACAAACACCGATATAGATTATTTTCTCACTCAATTTGTCCAGTTTCTCTTTTAAATAGAGTTGAGTTTTTTTTACTCTTTTAAGCAAACATTTAAAGCAAAGTTGCCATACGGCCGGGTCCATGTTACGGGTTCACCCCACCCACCCGCCAGCCATCCATCCTTTGACCGATACCCTTAGTTTTATTTATAACGAGCATAACGTTTGTTCTAAAGCTTTAATAAATAAAGATTTATATATAGATATGTATTAGCGCCACAGTGAAAATTACGGCTCTAAAACCATAGTACTGGGAATTTATATAAATATTTAAAACACAGACGGCAGACTTGACATACAGTGTGTGCAGTTTAATATGTTTCATTTTGCTACATGTTAACATATTGCTTTATTTGATTCTGATTGGTCCGAATAAGCACATTAATTTCTTTTGCAGTTTTTCTTTACTGGCTGGCTGCGATCGTGGGAATTTTCCTTATCCCTGCCTTCTGGAACTTTTTTATTCTTACTATTACGAACTACATTTTGTTGGCCATTTGTTTAATCATATGTAAGGATCATTGAACAAAAAGATGACGTATATCGGAATATGGATAATTTACCCCGCATCGGCTCTTTACGAATAAAACTAAGTGTATTGACGAATGGATAAATGAAATCCACCCAATGACAAACGTGGTTTGATTGTTAATTTATAAGTGACACCATTCATCCAGTAATCATCCCTTCAAAGAAATATCCAACCGAAGATTAGTAGTGAAACTGACACCATTTAGGTGGAAACATATTAAACACTTTTACTGAAATCCAAGTATGCGGATCGTCCCACCTAACCCAAGCCAAAATGTATTGTCTATCTGAAATGTTTTTTTTTTCTTTGAAGGGACAGTTGCTCTTTGAATAAATTAGTAATAAAAAAAATAACTCTACTTTCAAATGTTACAGGGTATAGAACTGCGCATCGTTAATTTATCTAGTATCTGAGACAACTTTTGCGTGCAACAAATGAAAGGGGCAGCATGAACGAAATTATTTCTACTTCTTTCTCTATTTCATTAAAATAAAAACCATGTGTTAAACAGAATCTGAATTGGGTAATGATTTCATATTAAATTTATGAATCTCATTAAATAATGACCAGCTTTGCCGTGTCATAAATTCAGTTTTAAATCAGTACCCATTTGAGAGAGACTATGTATATCGCATCGTCACTCTTCAGGGTCATGGCGTAACTGATTTTTGCGTGATGTACAACATCACGTTTTTTATTTTGCAGTAGAAAATATAATTGCATTTTTGTCTTCACGAAACAACAGAATCTTAAGCATTTGCTTTGATGAAAATGAAGTTTTATGAACCAATATCATCACGTAGAAACTATCTGAGGTTTACTGGTTTATAAAACATCTTACACCCGTCAAGAAAAGTTTATGATTGTATCGCTGGTACTCTCCCCGTGAAATCGTGAAAACACTATTATAACATAAATATTAGGATTTTAATGAGTTTAGAAGAACAAAATACAGAATAGAAGTTCGTCCAAAATAATATGGTTTGATGAAGTAACCAATCTGTTTGTAGGTCTCAAGCGTATTGCAAGAAACCTTAAAAGTGACGCGGCAGCTCGAAATATAATTATGAAACAGTCCGTTCTTAATTAATTAATATGGTTATATTGTATAACCATCTCTTAGTTTCCAATAGGTAGTAAATTTAAAAGTACTTTATTTAATACAAATGCATCTGTTTTCTTTTGACGAATACATGTGGTTTATCGAAATGTTTAATCTATATCATCCAACAAAATTGCTAGCCTTAACAAACTGGTTTGAGTTGTCTCCCTTATTCCAACAAACGCAGAATCGCGTGCTATTTTTTCTTTTTAATAAAGATAATGAAATCAGATCAATTTAAAAGTTATTATTATAAGTTGTAAAATAATAGCTTCAATGAGGATACATACCTGAGCCGGAGGTTCCTGTCATTGTTCCTAAAACGAAATTGAGAAGTTAAGAATTCGAATTTTAGTTAACTTAGGTTCGAGTTTAAAAATAAAAAAAAAAAACATTTAAATATATAAATGAGAACCAAGCATGATAAAATTTTACCCATTTTGAAAAATATATTTTTTCGTTACTAATAATAATTAAAGATGTTCACGCTTAATCAAATGGTTTATTAATTCCTCAATTGATTACTTGATTTTTTTACGGATTCCACAATGTGGGAGGAAATTTACAGAATCTACAGTACTTTACTTGACAATATCCACACAAAAAACTCAGATCTTACCCAGAAATATATTTGTAAATTGAAGACCAGTTTACGGCAGGTTTGATGACATTAGTAAAAGAAAAAAGACGAAATACATTTTAACCTTTAAGTTGCTAACAGACAATAATTAAACAGATAACAAGTTCTATTAAATGTCATTTTTACCTCAGTTAAGATGAATTTAAGGTGACCAGATCTTTTTACGACATATCATAAGTTGCCCGTCGCTTTGAGACTGTCTATCATCAAACCTGCCGTATTGCATTAAACCCAAAAGAACAACAACAACGTATGACAACATCATGCGTATACTTCAACATCAGTAGATGAATTTCTTCCGAAGGAAGAACTTACCTGTCCCTGTTCCAGTTCCTGTCCCTCCTCCGCTGAAAGAGGTTTGTCCACTAGTTTGGAAATTGCATTGAGGCTTAGCGCAGCACTCGCCAGGAGCCTTTACAAGAGAACAGCTTGGAGGAAGGTCGGAATATGTTGGACATCTGTTGAAGAATATTTACTTTAAAAATATATAAATAAGTACAAAAAGATGTATAAAATTGTCATTCATAAATGTCATTATACGCATTTCTCAACGTGTACTTACAAAAGCCGTTCTGTAACTTCGAGATCAAGTTGTTTGATTATTTATTATCTTTCATCTAACCTTTTAATCTGTATATAAAATCAAGAAAATGAGTCAACGATGTAAACAGGAGAGAAAGCCAGTTAATTATGGCACATGACATACAAATACTCTGAATCTCATGTTCTCTTATTTGCACCCCAAACAAATTCTGGTTCGGCCAATGTGCGTATGTGGTAAAAATTGCCAGAAGCTCCTCCCCGTGTATCATTATGTATAGCATAACATGTGCTTTTAAAATGATGATAAACTTAACAAATATTCTCTCTCTCTCTCTCTCTCTCTCTCTCTCTCTCTCTCTCTCTCTCTCTCTCTCTCTCTCTCTCTCTCTCTCTCTCTCTCTCTCTCACACTCACACACACACACACACACACACACACACACACACATTTAATCAAGTGATATCATGAAGAAATGATGTGCGTAATTTAATAAATACTACTCTACACTGACAGATACATTGCTGTGTCGATCTAGTACAATATTCTGTGTGGATTTTTTCGAATATGAGTCGGCATAATTGTACTGTCATAACTAATAGTCTAACACAAAAATGTACAAGTGCATCCCTTTGTGTATTTTTATCTTCATTAGGAACCATTACAACCTGTATTTCAGAAACCATTCACTATATTGACAAACTGTATTTTACACCAAAAGGCAACAACACATTCAACTAAATTTTCCCATACTATTGATGTCACACACTTCCTTATTTCACTGTGTCATCATTGTCTGCATGGTTTGCTGGACAACAACGAAAAAAAGTTAATAATTTTGCCTTAGTCGCTGGAATGGCTGAAATCTCGTTCTTTCTTGTGAAAAACGATCGTAAATTTGCTTCAAATAGTAAATTGTGTCCCGAACGCTGACGTCACTTTGATGAGTGAAGTTCTTTTTGATACAATATTGCTTGCATCGATTCTATTGCATGCATTCAATATTCAAATGTTCATGATTGGAATTTAGTTGTGTTAGGAGCACCAATAAAGCATCTGTAAATGTTTTGGACATAGTAGTCGTTATTGCGTCTGTCATCATTATTGTCGTCATCATTAACAACAACAACAAAGTCAACGACAACAACAATAACAAAAACAGTATTGTTTTGTCTTTTCCAATACTGTTATAATTTGTTCTCGTAATCGTCATTGTTTATTTTATTATTATTATTATTATTATTATTATTATTATTATTATTATTATTATTATTATTATTATTATTATTATTATTATTATTATTATTATTGTGGATCACCTCCTATCAGTAACATAACTCCTTAACTTATAGCTAATTTATCACCTTTGCCAGTGCCGCAGTCGTTCGGTACTTATCGTGCCGGACTCCGAATATTACTTTCTAATCAGCTTAAATCCGCTACTATGGGTTGTCTTTGGACGAAGCAATTTATTAATTATCAATATGCAATAAAACAACACGTCAAGAGAACGACTGCACTAAATTTATTTACAGATTAAATGATCTGTCTGATGGAAAAACTAGGTTCACAAAGTGAACATCCTCTTAAAGTAGGTCATACAATTAATGTGCTAATTAAGATAGGAACAATAACTTTATGCAAAAGCCGTTGTTATTATTTGGCAATTTAAGTTTTCAAAACATTGATATAAAGTTGAAAAATATATAACAATAAAAACGTCCTTAGTAATTTTGTATAACTGAAGATCATTGCATCAATTAGGGTATATCGTAGTTATATCCAGATCAAACATAATAAGAGTTTTCAAAGCGAATTAAGCTTCAATAAAGGAAGCTACGAATATTATATTATGATTCCTTAAATAGCTCGTAATTTATTTAAGTAATTTAGCCAAACGCATGATTGACTGAAAACTGCATCATGTTATTCAAGCAAGTTTTGTGAAGTAAATTTCCGTGAGTATACATTTTCAAAATGATGAAAGTCAAGTGTGTGTTTGCTCCAAGCGTCGCCATATTAAGTCATTGTCTCTATCTAGTCAGTAAAAGATATGCACTTAATACAGGTGTCAAACATTTCATGATGGTTCTAGGCGTTTGGGTTGCAAATAGTGTCACAAACTCAAGCCAAGAGAGAGGTAGGTCGAGAGGTTCGGTAAAGTTAAAGTGTAACAGTTAAACCATGTGACCGTAAATAAAAGCCAAACACTCAAGAAAGAATAAAAGCCTACCGAAGCTAGCTTGCAAGCAAGGCAACTCGAAATATACTAGTATAACAATCAAGAACAGCTTATTTGGATTGTTGCGACTAGCTATCAAAATGTGATTGTCAATATAATCAGATGTCAATCTATCAATCTAGGTGATTTTCACAGTTGATTGTCAGTATAATTAGCTGTCAATCCATCAATCTATGTGTCTTTCAAAGTTGATTGTCACTATAATCAGCTGTCAATCCATCAATCTAGGAGTCTTTCACAGTTGATTGTCAGTATAATTAGCTGTTAATCCATCAATCTAGGTGTCTTTCAAAGTTGATTGTCAATATAATCAGCTGTCAATCCATCAATCTAGACGACTTTCACAGTTGATTGTCAATATAATCAGTTGTCAATCCATCAATCTATGTGTTTTTCACAGCTGAATGTTATTATAATCAGCTGTCAATCCATCAATCTATATGACTTTCACCGTTGACTGTCAGTATAATCAGCTGTCAAATCAATCTTGGTGACAGTCACAGATGATTGTCAATATAATCAGCTAACTATCCATCAATCTAACTAGTCAAACTGAGGTTGTCAATTTTAAGAATTAGTTGTCTATATCACACTATTCCCATTATCTACATGTGCGATTCTTCCCTGGGTTCAAGATTTTCCTTAGGCAAGCAAAGAACAGCAATATGGACAGAACTATATATTAGAGAAATTAAATTCGTACTCTACCGAGTTTCGAACCCAGGTCCGCGAGTAATTGGTCTTCATGCGAGTGTGTCTGCTACGCACGAGCTTATATAATAACGATTCAGTGCCATCATTTTTGTGATGCGTACTTAGTCGTGACGGTATATGGGTTGGTGCGTGCAGGCAAGGCGATGGGTGCCAATTACCCGCGAACCTGGGTTCGGAACTCGGTAGAGTACGAATTTATATATATATATATATATATATACATATATAAAAATATATATATATATATATATATATATATATATATATATATATATATATACATAAAGAGAGAGAGAGAGAGAGAGAGAGAGAGAGAGAGAGAGAGAGAGAGAGAGAGAGAGAGAGAGAGAGAGAGAGAGAGAGAGAGAGAGAGAGAGAGAGAGAGAGTAGTTCCTATAAAGTGATAGGTGTTGGTGTTTTCTTCAGTTTAACGCCATTTATCAGCATACGATTGGCTATACGTGACGGCCATTGTGGAGAACCCGGGAAAAGCCCGGTAAGAACCACCCACTCAAGAGAAGCTACGAGCAAGCTTTCTCACATATCCACATTGGTCGAGCCCAAAACTCAGTCCCACGAGGGCAGAGGTGAGATGGCAGTGACTGGTAATGGTGAACGCTCTAGACCACTCGATAGACCCGATAGGTTTTGATTTTCAAAGAAAAACACTCGTCAGTGTGTCAACCATCAATGAAATACTTGCTCTGTTTTTTTTTATTTTATTCCAGCCCCCTTTTAAGAACAAAAAGAAATCATTAAAAGACCGTATTAGGTTTTAGTAGCTTTAAACTATTGGTCACGTTCATATTAGTGATGCTACTGCATTGAGCCTTTTTGACATCAATGAATTTATTCTGTCATAAATAATCTCAAATGGTAATGATTTAATATTAAATTTATGAAACTCGTTGAAAAAAAATCCAGCTTTTTGAGCCTAGGCGAGCAAAAGCTCGGCATTATTCGACGAGTTTCATAAATTTAATATTAAATCATGACCCATTTCAGATCATTTTTATCACGAAGTTTTTATTTCAATCGAAATTATTCACATACAAAGAAGAATGAATAGTTTCGTTCATTCTGACAGGCGTTGCACCATTCATTGGTTGTGCGTTAAAAATGTCCCAAACAAAGTAGTAGTTTCTTGTAAAAGCAGATTAAACCTTTTTGCAAACTATAAATCAAAGCTCAGGCGTCCATCCGAATAAAGAGAACATTTTTAAAAAAAACAAATTCATTTTTCAACACAGTGTTCCAACGCGTGTTCTATCAGATTGTTTGATACGGTACAAAGTATACGTTATAGAAGGCCCATTTTCTTTTTGAGTCAGATTTGCATCACATATTTACCGCGTAAATAATATGTGGTTGGATAACATTCTATCAGTTGGAACACCGGTTTTTGTTCACATTCTTCAGTGAACAGAGGGTTTTTTTTCCATTCTGTAAGCTAACATTTAAACCACGCGTGTGTAAAGTGTGGATTCCATATTACAGTGATACCGTCTCATTCCACCCCCACCCCACATCCCCGCTATCAAATGAGCAATGCCCTTAGTTTTCACTTCTTGTTGTTGTTTCTGACTTAGGATTTTCCACCATTTTGCATCTGATGATAATGTTATACGTGAATAATAAAATTCAGGTGTTAATTGGCCATATTCGGACAGACAAGACCATTTGTCCCCAATTCAAGTCGAAAAATGGCCACTAAAATGTAAATTGAAAACAACAAATTCCAGAAATCGGATTTTGAAAGGTTTTCCCACGATCGAAACCAATTAGTAAAAAGAATACTGCACAAAACTTAATGATCTTATTTGGACCAATCAGAATCACATAAAGTAACTTGTTGTGATGTCCCTCTAGAACAAGGAGTATCTTCCTATTTTTAAAGCTCTGTGTGTTAGAACTATTTATTTGTCTATGAAACATCTTAATCAGAACAATCTCGTCTCTTTCTGATGAGAGACGAATAAAGTAAACTCTGTGAGAGATTAATTTAAGTGATACTTCCCAGACAGGAAAGTATTGGAGAGACGTCCTGCTAAACGTCTTAAGAATATGTCTGATAGGTGTTGAAAATAAATATTGTTGATTTTGTTTGGTGTTTTACGGCACAACAGAACATGTAGGCCATTTAGTCCTGAGAAAACTAGGATAAAGTGCCTTGATCAAGAAAGTACCCCTATTCTTTCGGTCACGAGTCCGGGACAATAACGATTGAGCCGACGAGGCCCCTAAAACTTGACGTTTCAGAGATCAGTCAAATCAAAGTTTTATATCTAGAAGGTATTCATGTAAATTATTGATAATTAAAACGAATGAAAAATCATTCATTTTTAATAGTCTTAAATATAATAACAACGGACTTTAAGGTAGCACACAAAGGCCACTACTTATATCCGAGATTTTTCTTTCCTAGCATGAAATTTTAAATATAAATGATAACCCGACTGACTGATAAAGAAGTGTACATCATGAATCTTGTACCTAGGATGGAACCAGTCACGATATGGGAAATGTATTTGTTCGTAACAAATATTGCATTACAAATGTCTAGTGCGTTGCACAAACAAGTAGAGGTTTTCGTCACCAATGTGATGTAAAGATGTAAACTAAAGCAGCAAAACTGAGAGAACAATATATATATATATATATATATATATATATATATATATATATATATATATATATATATATATATATATATATATATATATATATATATATATATGATCCTTGTATTACATATAAATTTTCAAAATTGTTAGATCCAAATCCAGTTTGAAAGTATGTGTACATTTCAGAGCAGGCAAAGAGCGTTTACAAGAAATATCAAAACTTCATCTTCCTGCTGTTTGTCCATTACACAGCGACGTACTAATGGCAAAGTTGTTTTTTGGCGCCCCAAGACCTCTGGCACCCGGCGCAACTAATCCGCCTGCCTCCCGCCCCCAACCTCTCTTTAGTACGCTACTGCCCATACATGCCAAACTTCAAGATAACTGCGTTAACTTTCGGTCACTTTCAACGAATGCTTAATTGTTTTTGTTTTCTTTAAAAGGTGCAGGAATAACATCAATAACTGAAAGTGCAATTCTTTCATCGATCGCTAACACACTGATGATTGGTTTATTTTTTGTGTTTTGTTTAAGGGAGGTTGGGAGGTATTAGCAACAACTACGGAGGCCCCGTGTGACCGAGTGGTCACCTCACCTGCCTGTAGGCTTTTCATGTAACCCTACCAGTGACTTCATAGGTATAAGTGGTCCATTATTTGTAATTGTTACTTTTAACTTCTTAATAACGGTGGGGCAAATGTAAATGGAGCGCATTTTTGTAATCTAAGACTTATATATTTATACATATAATACCAATAAACTATTAAATGCTGCTGCTTTTACAAACCAGATCATGTATTGTCGTAAGTCATACAACTGACTGTAGTTCCACTTGGGCCTCTAGTTCTGATGTGTACTTCTTGAGAACTTGCACAGAGATCATAAAGGCAATGCAAATTTTATTAGCTCCTTTTTAACTGTCTTTTGATTCCAAAACTAATATGATGTAGATTTTAAACTGCATTGTATATGGCAATGTGAACCAAATTCAACGTCAGAAACTCTTTTGGAAAATATCGTAGAATTATAACTGCGGTTCAAATGGTGGCTCAGTCCACAGTGTCTACAGTCAAATTTTTAAAAAAAAAACGATAGAAAAATGAAACTGATAATGCATTTAAGTAATTAAAAAAATTAAAAAACTTAATCATTAATTCATCAATTCACATCCGTGTTCAGACATTGATATGGAACAAAGTTTGCTTAAAGAATAAACATGAACATGGTTTGCTTGGTTAAGCTTAGTGCGGATAACAACGCAGAACTATTCTGGTTCCGGATAATAGGTTTGAAATTTACACGACACGCACAACAAAAAAAAAAAAAACGCTTAACTTGGACAAAAACCTCAAGCAGGATTTGCCGATAAAATCCGACGCTAAGGGATACGCACTGGAAATGCACCAAATCAAACTCGATGAATATCTAACAAGAAATTCAAATGTACTAGGTGAATTACTGGAACGATATGTACCACACTGATAAGACTAAGAGACAAACCTGCAGTGGGATTGGCAGTGCAAATGTGTTTCATACACACAAGGGTTTATCAATGTCTATGGGATCTTCAACACCTGTGAGTGAGTACAACAGCATGAAATATTAAAACAATTATTTCAAAATAATAAATATGTTAGATCCTTGCCAAATGTATTTCTTCACTTCTTTAATGAAGGTTAAACAGAGATGCCACAAGTGAAGAGTTTTTCCACAACTTATAATACTTTGTAATTTTTAATGAAGACTAAATACTTTACATCGTATCAAGCTCACTGAATAGTTAGATTTTTAATCAATAAATCTATTAAAACTATTAAATACCTTTAAGCGACAGTGTTTAATCTGTAGTATACACTCATTGGTAATACAGATTTAGTTCAGTTTCTTTTAAGTGACCTATCTCCACTTGTCAAATCATGCTGATCAATTAACTAATCAACGAGCGTAAATTAGACACACCTACAGGCAATGCTTTCGTCCGCAAATTACTTCTGACAAGTTGTTTTGTAGCAATAATGAATACGACAATACATGATATAGTTTGTGAAAGCAGCAGCATTTAATAGTGTATTGGTATTATATGTATAAATATATGTCTTATATATATATATATATATATATATATATATATATATATATATATATATATATATATATATATATATATATTATAAATTTTGCAATGGATTTGTTGATTTTTCGATCGATAAATGTTGAAAGAAGTCAGTGGGAGCCTTGTAATTCTGACAGTCGATATCTAGATCGTCTAAATCAGCGATTCTCAAACATTTGCGGGCCACCGCTCTCCCCCCTTTGGTTATATTCACCGCACACATACCTTACACGTAACAAGCTTTATTCAGTATTGGCTCACACACACACACACACACACACACACACACACACACACACACACACACACACCGGTAATTCCACCGCCCCCAAGGTGGCTTTATCGCGAAATTTTGGGACCACTGGTCTAATTGGATGAATTGGATTTATTCCTTTCCCGAAACATGGACAAATCTTCGATAAATAAAGACTTTTTTGGTGGTCACGTGAACGATTAGCCGAATATGTAAACAATTGATGACAATTACAACATGCATGTTTGCATACAAGTTTGTAGAAATGCATATCTCGTCGATGATTTCAAGAAAAAAATAAATCGAAATTGAAAAATACATGTAAAAATAAATGTTTCTATAATATGGGTGGAGAACCCCTTAATTGTCGGGCTTTATTGTATATTATTTTTTCTTGTGTAGGAAGCACTGAAACACAGACTGCATTGTTTTTAATTTAGACTTTAAAATTGGCTTGTGCCAAAACCAATGATTTATGGCCTAGATCTTTCAGAACCTTGAGTGACTCTACTTTCTCATCGGACTGAGGAAGGGATGGGGTTACAAGAATGTAATAATAAAGAAGTACAAAAACAATCATTTCATACAATTATTGTCCTATGTATCAAGCATGCCTTTACATGTTTAAATCAACATACATCATTGATAAAAAAAATTTCATCAGACGAACACGGAACTTTAAAATTATTATGTACAACAGTATACTTCTAAACAGCAATTATTTACGATTTTGTTATTCGTTTTTATTCATTTACTTCCAGGAAGCATAAACATAAGGCAGATAAAATTAATAAGGATCAGATTATATACCTGAAACACTAACATATTTTGGAACGAATTTCCTTTTACATCAATAAGTTTTCGAGCAGCTTTAAAATTGATTTTTATTATTTATTTAAATAAAACACTTAGGTTATTAACATATGAACTTGAACAACAAAAATACAAACAATGTCTACTGCAAGATAATTTGTGCAACTTTGTAAGTTTACGTTTCAAAGAATAATACAGGTCATTTTTAATTAACATATCGCTTAAACTGAAATCTATTTCTTTGTCGTATAAATATATGTTTGGTTGAGGTTAATAGGTAATGTCACTCGATTTTGTTGGCGGCGCGATCTTTCATCAGGAGCAGGGCCAATTCCTAGACGACCTTGATCAAGATTCCTTACCGTGGTAAATTTACAGATACTACGATAATTATTACGCTTACTCCCACAAATGTAAGAATCATTACTAAATTTAAGTGTGTGGGGGTGGGTTGGGTGGGGGTGGGTGGGGGTGTGAGTGGGTGTAATTAAAATTGTAAAAGTTGACTTGTGTATTGATAATTATAAAGACTTTAAGATGAAAATATACTCGCTTGTATTTAAATTGACGCAAATACTGTTGTTGTATTGGATTGTTATTTGTTCCAAGCTCACTTTTCTTTTGGCGATAGCATTTTGGGGAGATAAATCTGAGGCCTATATAGGGCAGGGGTGGGTGGGTTGTTCCACAATTAAGCAATATTTATAAACCTTACTCTACCAAATACAATTATGTCCCATTACTATTTCAAATTTACAATTCCGCGAATGATTACTCTTCTAAATAACAGTAATGTACACACGTTACAACTTGTTCTTATTTTTGGAAAAGATATTGATATATTTGTGTGGCAACTGTTACCTACTTCTCTAATAATGGAATAGCATGTGACAAATGTCAGCCTACGTTAATCACCACACTAATAAAAAGATCTATATCTTATTATTATTATATATATATATATATATATATATATATATATATATATATATATATATATATATATATATATATATATATATATCATAAGCGTAGAATTTCTGCGCCAGTTATCCTAACGAAATAGTGCTCTGTGTGTGTGTGTGTGTGTGTGTGTGCGCGCGCGCGTGTGTGTGTGTGTGATTGTGGTTATCTATATATCTAACAAAACTGGCAACATGACAGAAAACGCTATATTCCGTCTCGTGCTCTGATTGATAATATGACACACATTAGAACTTTAACGTTAAATAGCATGTGACAAATGTCAGCCTACGTTAATCACCACACTAATAAAAAGACCTACATTCTATATCTTATCATATATATATATATATATATATATATATATATATATATATAGATATATATATATATATATATATATATATATATATATATATATATATATATATATATATATATATATCATAAGCTTAGAATTTCTGCGACAAACAGTTATCCTAACGAAATAGTGTTGTGTGCGCGCGCGCGTGGGGGGTATGATTGTGGTTATCTATTTATCTAACAAAACTGGCAACATTACAGAAAACGCTATATTCCGTCTCGTGCTCTGATTGATAATATGACACACATTAGAACGTTAACTTTATAGGAGAGACAAAGCTATTTCCTAATCCTGATTTTCAATCGCTGTCATCCTTAACAATTAGATTAATAAAGATGCTCAATTTAAGCAAGTATAAGAAAATCAGCAATAAACCACCGCAAGGGATGAATTTCAAATTTAGCATTGAGTACTGCTATTTTTATCAAAAGTAAGTTACTCACATGCTGTTACATTGGTATCGGCCGGAACTTGCATCTTGACACACACAGTTCAGTTCACATGTCTTCTGCCAGGTTTCCCCTTGTTGGTAAGTCCTTCCCTCATATATGCAGCCTTAATAATAATAATAATAATAATAATAATAATAATAATAATAATAATAATAATAATAATAATAATAATAATAATAATAATAATAATAATAAAAATAATAATAATAATAATAATAATAATAATAATAATAATAATAATAATAATAATAATAATAATAATCCATATATGAAGATTCAAAAAAATATATATCATTATTCTTGTTTTAATTCTGTGATTTTGAACTCACATTTAAGATATCATATTACAAACACCTTTCCTATGTTGTAAATGTCCGAATTTTCTTCCGAAAGAGGCATTTTAAAATCCGATTTAAAGTAGTATGAAATGAATGCGAACAATAGGGAGCGACAGTGACCTCAAACGGTCAGCATACCGCTCTAAAGAAAAACAACAACCTGCATTAAGCGATGACTCCTAAAAGAGCGACAACTCTTCAGTTTGCTCTTCCTGCTTGGTTTAATCCAAATCATAATATGACGTAGACGGTATGTTTAGTGTTGAGTGGTTTTTGGAAGAGCAGTCACCATGGATACAAGAAATTTTTTATTGTCTTTTATTTTCTTGTTCGTTGTTTTTTGTTTGGTTTTTTTACATACGTATTTTGGCCGCCTCTCACATAAAAAACCGCTGCTACTGCGTTTTGTCCGAAAAAGTGTTTGAATTTAAAATCCCTATACAGGATTCAGTATGGTTTGTGCAAGATCTCGCGGTATTTGATGACATATAGAGGAGATTCTACCGAAAATTTTAAAAGAAACTCTACATTTGTAATCTCTAACGGCCATGCGTTAAATGCCACGTACGATTCATACAGGTCAGCAAACTGCATTATATGTGAGAAACACTTTGCCAATCTCTTGAATGAATGTTCGAAACGGCGTCTATAGTACAAAGTAAACAATGAAGATCTAGCGATTCCTTTTTGGTCCTACGGTAGTTTTTAATAATGATTTTTAATGGTATCCTAGTGACTTCTTATTTAATTTAATAATTTGTGAGTCAGCAATAGATTTGGTTAAGAAAAACAATACGTTACCATGAATCTGTCTTTTGATGTTTGCAGAAGACACAGTCGTTACTAGTAATACGAAACAAATCAAGTTCTTCATTCTCCCTATGCTACACAAACCGCTCGAAAGATGTTCGAAAATACGAAAATAAACGCGGCTTGCTAAAGAAACATGCTGACGGAATGGTCAATTTTATAGTCGACAAGAGCTGATAACAAATGGGTCACGTGATCTACACTGCGAACGGAAGTTCTATTAAAGATTTCATCACGCTTCAGATTTAACGTCCTGTGAATGGTAAAATTATGCCAAGTCAGATTAAAAATGTGGTGGCAATGATCTATTGAATTTTATCTTAAATCTAGGTCAGCACATTTCGTGTATTAATTTGCTGAATTCCTTTGGGTGTGTTCAATGCATAATGAATGAGCCTGACATTCGAAAAAAAATTCCGTCATTCAAACTTCTCTTTGCCTCCTTTGGCCAGGTAAGATTCCATAACCTGAAAGCTAACTCATCAAATATAATAAAAATGTAAAACAATGGGAAATAGAGTTTGAAAATTTAAAATCTCTGAAAGATTAAGTTAGTCTTCACAATGGCAGATAATTATTTAAAATATTTAAAAACTATCTTCAAATACTTAATTCAGTAAAATATTTCTTTCTTTAAAGCATTTAATATATATTTATAGAGCAAGAAAGATGCGATTACAGAATGTACTATAACTTTATTACAAAAGAAAAACCAACATATTTTAGCTGAAGTTTTTTTTTTAAAGTATTGCAGATTTTTTGCAATTAAATTTTGAAACTTATGGAAAAGAAACTACTAGTTTTTGTTTTAATTTCTATGATCATGTACGTTAAAAGAAATTAATAATACGCATACACATATTACATGATGTCAACATGTAGAGCAAGATTATGTTATCAAGAACGCCGACGCACTATTACAGCGGTCAACCATTGTCGCAGAGGTGTGGCCACATGGAAATCGAGATAAGATAACGGGGTCAAAAATATTCACGTAGGGTCTTGCTGTGGCCGAACCAAGGTGTTCCATGTAGTGCATGTTTGTATATTGGTCACATTGACTGGGTGATCCCTTAATGGACTCAAATCTGCGTTATGACGCTGAAATTTAGACAAATATTGCTAACCATAACTTCGCTCTCACCATTTCACTGTCATGTTATAATAATTTCCATAACATGTCAGCATATCTTTGATTAAAAGAACGCAGTTTGTTTGCTGGTGGATAGATTTGGATGTAAATCATTACTTTTATTATTAATATTAATATGTGCCCCCAAAATATGTAAATCAGAGTATAGTTTAGTACGTGTGTACCTAATTTGAAACGTGAGCAATTTTCGAAGAGTATTAAATATACTGATAACACCCACTCGATGAAATGTATCAGTTATTCATTCGATACAAGCAAATTCTCTCTCTCTCTCTCTCTCTCTCTCTCTCTCTCTCTCTCTCTCTCTCTCTCTCTCTCTCTCTCTCTCTCTCTCTCTCTCTCTCTCTCTCTCTCTTATGTGAAAATATCAAGAAAAATAAAGTTAAAATGCGTGAATGCAGACTCTTTGAAAACAAGAACAAATAATGAACGTGAAATTTGACCACTTTCCTTGTAGGGCGGGGGACTTAAATCAATACACACTCATGCGGCCATTCTGCTAACGATCGGATAAAAAAATCTAAATACTAAGGTGTCTGCCTTTATAAATATATGTACCTTGTTTAGAAAATGACGTCATGGTCACGTCAAACGCTATCACAGTGTTTATTTCACGCCACACAACTAGGATGTGTTATTGTTGGATTCTCACATATTTTTTTTCACGCCTGAACCCACTAAAAAAGATTTTTTTTTTACTGAACGTGTGCAAATAATTTCATAAAAATATCATAAAATGTTTCTAGTATCGTTCCTTTTCGAATAGCAAACATTTTTATTTATTAGTAATTCCAAACACAGAGAAAAACATTTTGTATAAAAAGAGACATACAAACTGTCACAAACAAATGTATAAAAAGAGCAGATATACTGTATTATGTGTAAAGTTGTTAGGAACGGGTAAACCTGTATGACACCGTATATGTGAATTGGTAAATAAACAGTAATCGCGACATATGAGAATTTTTTAAAAATCAAGGCTGAATAAATCAAAATTTTTGCGAAACTTGACATAATTTTAATATCAAATCATTAACCATTTGAAATTATATTCATCACATTTGTTTTATTTTAATTTAAATTGTTTAGAAAGAAAGAAGAAGGAATAATTTAATTCATCCTGACTCGCCTGTTGCACCTTTCATTTGTAGCAAGTAAAAGTTAGTCCCGGACGTAGTTCTACAACAAAGTAATATATAAAGGTTGAACTTTTTACAAGTTATAAATCAAAGAATAAGTATCCTTCAGAAAACAAAAAGAACATTTTAAACAGACAAAATAATTTGTCAAGAGAGAAAGTCCAACGTGTGCGATATCACATACTTTGATATCGGTTAGGGTAGACAGTGTTAGCACCAAAGTGGGTCATTTTCACTACTCGACATTCCATTGTTAGGATAATCAGGTGAAAAGATGATTACTGGAGACAGAGAATACTACGCTAGAATTTCATGGGCTTAATTGGACCAATCAGAATCACATAAAGTTGTAATATAAAAGATATTAAACTACACACGCTATAGGTAAAGTGCACAGATTATTTGATAAATCAGGCATAAATATATGTATACATGTTTGACTATTTGTAAAAATAAAAAATTGTACCGGACTCCTTTATGTTCGATATATAATTCCCCACTTAAAAATATCTACAAAAAGTCAGAATCTTAGCATCAAATTTTAAACCTGATTTCAAAAATTTTGATCTGTAGATGCAATATTCTGATATAAAAGCGAGAAGGTAAATAACAATTTGAAATATCAGTTCCAAATATTATTGTTTTTTAAAATTTCTTAATTATACGAAATTATCGTTCAACCGCTGTTCTGACTTAATCTATTAATGATTAATTTTCCTGCATTCCAATAATTGACTCCTACAATTTAAGAAAACTACATCTATCAGTATGTAGTCTTTGGGTTTTGTGTAAAAAAATAAATTTGTACACAAATTTCAGGAGATATTTTAAACTGATGACGTGAACAAGTAAAGAAAAAAATTATTTATCGAAACTTATAATATCAAGATTTCTATTATATTTTCTGCATAGACTTGTGTTTTTCATGTTTTGTTTTCTTTGTTCTTTTTGTCTCCACTAATGACATCATGCAAAAACGCAGGGGCTTCTCTTATTGGTTAAAATATACCATAAATAAAAATACCACAAATTAAAAAAAATGTTTGAAATTTCATTCTTTAATTCCAGTTAAAAATTTCCAATGTTGAGGAATTCTCCTTAGCAGCTTGATATAATTTTAAAAGCAAACCCCGTAACTGGCCGGAAAGGGAGGGGAGCAAGCCTAGTGACGGACCAATATTCTCATCAAGCATGCGAAAATTTATTGAGAGAGGAACCTAGAATTAAGTTTTTCTTGGAAGGCAGAATTTGTTGCTACGCCAATAAATTTCAATTCATGCATATTTTTAATGATGTATACGAAGATATGGAACTATAACGTGCAACTATACCGATAATAACATGGTGGTAATGAATCCCTATTCCTGTAAATCTTTTATACAATTACTTTTGCAACCCTAATATTTTTAAATTATAGCATGATATAAATCGTATTGTAGGAGAAACTACCATTTCAGTTGTGTCAGATTTCAGCTTCTATGCAAATTCTTGTCATAATTCCAATACATTTTTCCAGAACTTGTTGGTAAGAGTTTCAAGCATCTATCAATGGTTTATATCCACCATCATATTTTCAATGTTGCATTAGTACATTTAACTATCGTTATTCCACCATGTTTGTATTTTTGAGAAATCACAAGTCTTTTAATATAATATGGCCATCATTTCCAAAATAAATTTTAAAAATCAATTGTTGCAGTTTTTCTGTGAAAAATTGCGGTGAATCATCAATGGCTGAGATAGGTGTATACACATAGATAAAACTAAGGATTTAATTATAACAGTTTTCCCATACAGATAAATTTTTCTCCTTTCCCATATATTAAGAGTTGGGTTTTTTTTTCTTTTTCATTGGCTTGGATGAATTTCAATCATAAATATCAGAGACTTAAACGACTACGCCTAAGATTTTTGAGATATTACGCATTGTGCTACAGGTTTACCGTAGAAGACAACAATCCATGATATTGACTAATTAAAATAATTTATAAACAATGTCTTCCTTACGTCAAGAGAAAATGTTGCTAAAATGTATGTTTTAAAGAAATATAATTTTTTTCCACACGCAATGGGTTCTATTTTATGTAATGCAACGTGAGATTTAGTGATTTATAGTTTCTAATTTTCTATATCTTACCGTAATAAAAACAATTAACCCTATTTTGAATCAAGCAAAGCTTGTTGGTTTCGCGTTCTTAATGTTACTTAATTTAAGACCATAAAGCCGAAACACTTTACTTGTTTGCATAATATTTAGTCATTTCTTTCATTGATTTATTAGTTCTAACTTGATTGCCGCCAGAGGACCCCAAACATTGTCAACGTGTTGGCATTTAAAATCAAAAGAGAGTTTTTTTTTTTAGTAACACGGTTGCCATGTTTGCTCGGGTCAATCTATGTTTTGAAGCAACAGATATGATGTAATTCACCTTCTTTGAAAACCTTGATAATTCCGTAAATTTTGGATTTACGTCTCTTAAAAAACATGTATAAAAAATATGAAACCTAGACATGGCAAATATTGGACGCAGACAGCACAGTTTTTACTGAAATAGAACATTCCAGAAAAAAAGAAAAAAAAAAAAGAAACGGGCAGCGAGCAGTCTGCTCCTTGAAATCGAGGGCTTCCACTTGCGTCTAATATTACGTATAATCATGTACAGATGGTGACGAATCATGACGTGCCTGGACAACGCAAAGTTGATTGAATAAATCTGAGGAAAGGTTACTGCCTTTGTGCTTAACGCAACGTGATTATTGTAATAATAATTACATTTTATCTTGTTTAAAATCTCAGATATAGCAGTCTGTTGTCACACTGCGTTTGTTTCTCGTCGGTTTTAGAAGTTATTTGAACCAGCTTCACATTTTTAATGTTTTCTCTTTTCAATTCGATTACCTTTCTGAAATATTGCCTATTTTGCAGTCGCCTTATCATGTTTTTATTGTGTCAGTTTCTTATTTATATTCTATGCTTTTTGGTGCAGATTTTTTCCTTGGTTTTGTAAAGAACGTAAATTCGCATTACATACCTGTGTCATTCTTGAAACTCGTAACCATTCAAGAACTCATCTTTGGTCATATCTAATAGAGATGGGTACTTCTGGCACACCATCTTCAGTCATATCCAGAAGAGATGGGCATTTCTGGTACATCATTTTCATTCATATATAATAAAGTTATGTACTACTGGCACATCATTCTCCAGTTAAATCCAGTAGAAATCGGTCCTTCTAGCACGTCATCTGCAGTCATATCCAGCAGAGATGGATACTTCTGACACATCTTCAGTCATATCCAGTAGAAATGATATTTCTGACACATTATTTTCAGTCATGTCTAAGAGAAATGGATATATTTGGCACTTAATCTTCAGTCTTATCCTGTAGATATAGTTACTTCTGACACATCATTATCAGTCATATCCAATAGAGATTGTTACTTCTGGCACATCATTATCAGTCATATCCAATAGAGATTGTTACTTCTGACACATTATCAGTCATATCCAATAGAGATTGTTACTTCTGGCACATCATCTTCATTCATATCCAATAGAGATTGTTACTTCTGACACATCATTATCAGTCATATCCAATAGAGATTGTTACTTCTGGCACATCATCTTCATTCATATCTAATAGAGATTGTTACTTCTGGCACATCATCTTCATTCATATCCAATAGAGATTGTTACTTCTGGCACATCATCTTCATTCATATCCAATAGAGGTTGTTACTTCTGACACATCATTATCAGTCATATCCAATAGAGATTGTTACTTCTGGCACATCATCTTCATTCATATCTAATACAGTTGATATGGCACATCATTCTACAGTTTAATTCAGTAGAAATGTGAACTTCTAACACACCATCTTTAGTCATATCTAATAGATATGGATACTTTTGGCATATCATCTTTAGTCATATCCAGTAGAGATAGATACTTCTGACATAGCATCTTCATTCATATCCAGCAGAGATGGATACTTCTGATAAATCATCTTCAGTCATATGCAAGAGCAAGGGATACTTTAAAATACTCCAGTTTGTAAGCAACTGTATAGCCAAAATTTACCTGGCTGATTTCAGATCTCGTTAAAGGTAGTAAAGTAGACCTTTGCAAATATTGTTTTATATTTTGAAATTTGAACTGTTTTTAATGTATTTCAAACGAATCATGTCAATTATGTTTACCTGCCACTGATCATATGATTGACATAGTAAACGTTTTTTGTTCGATTTTTCCCCTCCATTGCATATATAACGTGTAAGTAAGTCGTTTAGCTTTTACTAAACTTTTATTCAGTCCAGACCAGCTCTTGTCATACTTTATCCAGTCAAAGCTAAATTTTACCATACCTTATCCAAACCGGTCTTGTGATTAAATACGTCTTGCCACTTAATAGCTACATCGTCGCCTCCATGCCAAGGTCACAAAACGTTTTCCACCACCTGTCTAAAATCCGTTGACTTCAGTACAACGTGGCTTTGTGTTTGTGCCATTATTTTATATTATGTAATACAATTTCTAATTATTTTGCTTTTTCTCCAACGTTGTCATTGAATAGTATCAGCGACATTTATGCAAAGCAAATGAATACAGTGTGTGCGTATTTGTTTTTAGTATTCTCATATCTATTCTACATGCTAAATTGTCAATTTTTTTTTAAAAAAATATTTTGTTGTTACCTTTCCCTGCTGGTTAGTCCAGAAATATGATTAATTGTTACAAGTATTAATATTACCTTTTATTTTAGTGTTGTCGTATGGGGTGTACAAGTGTGTATTCCTGTAAAAATTACACTAAGACTCTCACACCTAAACCACCAACTCATACTACCTATTTCAAAGCTTGTGCTAACTTGTACGAATGTTTCAGCGCAAAACATTTAAAGCTGACGTAAAATCGTAGGATTTCATGACGCAAAACATTTAAAGCTGACGTAAAATCGTAGGATTTCATGACGCAAAACATTAAAAACTTACTCAAAAACGTAGGATTTCATGACGCTAAATATTAATGCTCACACATCGTAGTGCGCCGCTACCCTATCATTGGCCTTTGTTCAGTACTTATGAACAATAAGGGCATAACGTATTACGTCGTCGCAGGCAGGTGTCCAACTCACAGTAAACCCTATCTTAATGGACACTTAATTAAGACACATAACTGCTCATAACGATCATATTTTCATAATCAGCTGCTAGTTTTTAATACCTCATAATTAAATCCTTACTTAACAGAGACGAGTTTATAACCGACGGAATCGGCCAGACCTTTGCATAACCACTAGAATCACGTTTTAATTTATCAACGTTTATTAATGCACGTCTAAGCAATTAGTAAAATATTGTTTCAAGAATGTTTACTAGGAGTGCACTGTACTTAGAGTCACTAATGGACAATAATGGAATTCGTATACAAAAGAAGAAAACATGGAGGCAACGTTAAAATATCTGTTATAATCTGGCTCAAGGAATGCCGACTTTCGCTATCTGATTCAGAATTAACGGTTTACAAATGTACGAAATCATCCACAGACAATATATAACACAAGTATGCAAGTCTCTGCCACAACAAACTAACTCAATGCACAACGGAAATGTGAGCAATGATCTCTCTCTCTCTCTCTCTCTCTCTCTCTCTCTCTCTCTCTCGATCTCTCTCTCGATCTCGATCTCTCTCGATCTCTCTCTCGATCTCTCTCTCGATCTCTCTCGATCTCTCTCGATCTCTCTCTCTCGATCTCTCTCTCTCTCGATCTCTCTCTCACACACACACACGCACAGACACACACAGTAAGCAATGATCTCTCACACACATACACACACAGAGACAGACATACAGACACGCACATACACACAGACTTATTTCTTCAAACACTTAAAAATCGTATCAATTATTTTTATAATCGAAGGTTATAGTACTTATGCGTTTGTCAACCAACGTCTTGGCCCCGGACCCATTTAATCGTTGTTCCAAGTTCTATCAAGAAAACAGTTCGTGATTAAAACAATTTACCGCAGTAGACGTATTCAGGGTTTGCAGTCTTTGACATACTTCACATACGTATTCAACCCTTTATTGTCTTGAATACAAAACAATATATAATAGGTAAATTGGAAACTTACAGTCAAGGTTACATGTATTAAATGGACATATAATTCAAAAAGGAGATGAAATTTAGTCCATGTGCTGTCCTTGATTCGGGTTTTCTTAGCCAGTCCCATTGACTTGGAGGGTAATTAGTTATACGGCGTTTATTTGCTTTGGACTTTGATATTTACTTTTCGAGACATAAACAGTGTCATTACAAAGGAAATGAATACTCTTCAATGCAAAAGAAATATGGTAGAAATAACAGCGTTGTAAAACTTGGATTCCCTCAAAACAGAAGCAGAATCATATGCATACAGACATATAATGCTTAGGGGTGCACAATACAACTTTACCATACATCTCCACATCCATCACATTAAAAATAAATATTACATTTATTGACTCGTCTGAGAAAAATGTTGCTGAAGCTTTAACAATAAATTACGCCTGACCTCGCAAAAATCTGTTCTTTCAACCATCCGATTCTTTGATATGTTCGTTCTCTTGTGGTAAACTTACGAGTAAATTATATGTGCAAATAAATGGTAACAATTCATTATTTGAAACAGAAGAAATAACAATTTTATACAATTTTTGGCTACAGCTAATTTCTCCTGTTGATGTTACTGACTTAGGCTTAACGCCATTTCTTAAAGTAAACTAGACATGGTAGCCAGCATAACGGGGTGGGGATGAATCTGGGGAAAACACCGGTAAGAACTATCGACCAACGACCAACCTACTTGACAGTTTTCTCACATACCGAAATTTGCAGAACCTGAGAATTGAACCTACAAAGATGACAGTGATCCAACTTTAACCTTTGACCTTTAAAGTCATCATCCATACGACCACATTTATACACCGAGGTATGAGATATACTTTGTACGAAACAATTGTATAAATGGAAAAGCTTTTGTTAAAAGCATAGTATCATATGTTTCCTTTGGCAATGGCTAAAATATGTTCTGTTATTTGTTGTTTCTAAATATATTTGCAATTGTAAGAATATAATTCACATTTTACAGCATTCGTGAAGTCCTAAAGATTGAAAATCGATTAAACACTGTACATGATATATATATATATATATATATATATATATATATATATATATATATATATATATATATATATATATATATATATATATATATATATATAGATGCAATAAACTGACGACGAACAGTACGAAACTAGTAACTAACTAGCCTAAGCGCTTTCGACTCTTAATGAGTCTTTTTCAAAGGCAAATACAAAACATATATACGATAAACAAATAAACACAAAAACGTTGTGTTTGCAAACCTCTACATGGCTGTCTTCACATGTGCTAAAACTATAAATACAACCAGCTTGTATAGACTAGATCAGATTCTTGTCTATACAAGCTGGTTGTATTTATAGTTTTAGCACATGTGAAGACAGCCCGGATCTAGTCTATACAAGCTGGTTGTATTTATAGTTTTAGCACATGTGAAGACAGCCATGTAGAGGTTTACAAACACAACGATTTTGGGTTTATTTGTGTATCGTATATATATATATATATATATATATATATATATATATATATATATATATATATGTATATATAGTCATATTCCACATAGATAATATATATCTATCTATCTATGTATTTATCATTTGCCTTTGAAAAAGACTCATTAAGAGTCGAAAGCGCTTAGGCTAGTTAGTTACTAGTTTCGTACTGTTCGTCGTCAGTTTATTTGCATCTATTATAATAAATCCCAGACACACGTGGTCCCTTGGTGGATCCAGTACGCTTGAAAGGGTTGTTATTCGCCATATGATTTGTATTCTTTATATATATATATATATATATATATATATATATATATATATATATATATATATATATATATATATATATATATATATATATATATAATTACGTGATTTATAGTTTTAAATTTTGTGTTTTTATTCTATTCCATTACAAGTTATTGTATTGATAATTTTGTCTACTCGATTTGATTTTGTTTTAGAAATTCAATTCAGTTCTGTTTAACCTGATAAACAGTCAGTAGTTGAAACATTGTATCTTTTGCTGATCTAGATTCAGAACCTATGTCAGTTTTGGAGTAAACAACTTTTTATTATTCATTTCTAGAGTAAAAATCATTGATTTTAGCTAATGTTATGCTGTAATACGTGACTTTAGACATGTGAAAACATTTCCACGATCTTCTAGAATGTGGTCACCTTACCCCATCCGTGAATCTGTTTTGCGTTTTAGTCAGGCTTATAACTCATGTTATCATAAGAATCAGTTTAGCTGTGCTTTAAAGCTTTGAAGCTCAAATGTGTTTTGTTGTGACCAGTTAGAGTTGAATTTTTCTAGTTTTGGAATTAGTAGTTTATTTTCCATGGAAAATACTAGTGCTCATCAGAATTCTTGGACAAAGGACATTTATCAAAATTTATTAAGAAATTCTAAACAGGGATATCATTCTTTGTGATTCAATAATGAACTGCTGACACATCAGGACAAAGCACACCATCGAAGACGTCATTGCCTTACATCTTGGAATTTTATCGGGATTTGAACTATGATGCACTTAAAAACTTTGTATAGAAAGAACCAATATTTTTTAATTCTTTGAATAATTTTTGGATTTGATTCATAATTCATTTTAAAGAAATATTACAACATTAAAAAACAGACATATTGATATGCGTTACTTTGTGCTGGCGACAAATCCAACATATTATTGTCAAATATCGAATGATTAGGTTCTGCATTTCCATTATTAATGTGAAACAGACTAAATTATTTACACTCTTATGTGCGAGATTATTGCTGATTTAGAAACTTATTAAAGGATGAAATGTATCAACACTATCTGAATATTTGTATCAAGAAGAATCATTTTATTGATGAATTTATAAATAATCCTGAAGGAACCGAACACATAATTACAGAACTGTAAAATATTTTTATATTAAGAACTGGAGTGCCTCTTTAATCATATCCACTAGGGGTAAATTGTATTACAGTATTAAACAGAATCTAAATTAAGAAGACAACATGTGTTAATTGACCTAGATACGTGTTTCTGCCACTGATAAAGTTTAGGACTTCTAATCATCCGCCACTGATACAGTTTTGGACTTCTAATCATCTGCTACTGATAAAGTTTAATACTTCTAATCATCTGCCACTGATAAAAGTTAATACCATATAATCATAGACCTTGCATTAAAAACAAAGATCGGGAAAATCATCACTTGAGGAAAGAAAATATAATTACTATAGCAAACATGATATAGTCGACTAGTTCTAGTATTTATTTAATTGGCATCATTTTCCAGTTGAAAGGGTAAGGGTTCTAAAACCCTTCTACAGCTGCAGACCTTTATTTTAAAAATTGCAAAGGTTATTTTTAAGACATAATTTCACAGCTCTTCATTACCTGTAAAAGCTATCACTTTGAAATTGAAACATCATTTAAAATTATAATTCATGCAATTATAAATTTATGTTTCCATTATGCATTATGCATTACAAATGCATTTTTTTAAATTACTTTATTAAATTCCACGACGGTTAATCTTCTACGTTAGTCATATATCTTAAAACTTTTTATATACGGAGGGTATAGTTTACCTTGTAAATATGTGTTATAGCCACTTATCCACACATTGCCACAAATATTATCCATGTTTTCAATTATGACACGTAAATTATTACTTTTATTGTTTATATTTGGATCCATGACACAATTTTATGTAGTAAATCATTGTTTATTTGCAGTGCTTTTATGTGCCACCTTTGTATGGCCAGAGAGATTGGTCACAAATACATATTGGTTCTGTTCTGGTCTGCTTAAGGTGAATCTCGATCGATACAATATAAATAGTTTGTGTGATTATACTCTAATCAATGCCCCTATAATATGTATCCACTGTTACCAGAATTGATTATGGCTAACCCTTCTTGCACACACCTTTGTTGACAGAGCCGTAGTAATAAAACGACACTTTTTGTTGCCACCCGCACATAGGGGTGGATAATTTGTACATATAGTACGTAAGCATGGCTCCTTAATCAATTTGTCAGACCTATTAACCCGTATTGTCAAGTTACTTAAAAACAATTGTGACAATAGTTTGACCCGATTATACGGGTTCTTGACAGAACAGCGTGATGACAGATGAATGAAATATATTGCTCTGTCCTGATTTCTTTTCTACAGCGGTAAACCCATATCCGGCCTTCTGTTAGGAGTATACGTCTGGCTTTTGTTTCAGAGCTGGCGGATACAATGGCTGACAGGCAATCAGATTACACTGATATGAACCCATAGTTTGAATTTCATTTCATCATAACCTTAAAATTGTAACATTGTTAGATACTTTTTGCAAGCCATTACGAATAATCCCCATCATTTAAAGGAACGGTTTTCAAGATGGGAATTTGGATTGAAAATATTCTAGCTTTAAATAGGTCTGATAAGTTACCAATGTCCTGTTAATTACATAAATGTAATTGCATCGCAGCAAATTAACCCTGCAACATTTGTCTCGAGTAGGAAGGTTGTAAACGTTGATACATGCAATCTGTATTTTATCTTCATTATTGTTTAGTAGATGGTATCAATATTTTTACATAAAATATACATGACATCTATATTTTTACAAGATATCTATATTTTTATATGATATCTATATTGTGTTCATGGTATCTATATTTTGTAAGAGACATCTATATTTTTACATGATATTGATATTTGTACATGAAAATTTATACTTTATACACGATATCTATATTTTGTACATTATATATATATATATATATATATATATATATATATATATATATATATTATATATATATATATATATATATATATATATATATATATATATATATATATATATATATTATATATATATATATATATATATATATATATATATATATATATATATATATATATATATATATATATATATATATATATATATATATATATATATATATATATATATATATAAAGTATTATGTTCAAGGTAATAAAATATGATCCTATATTGTTCAGGAAGCCCATTGGGATGCTCTTTTGTCAGTACATAAAATTATGAAAGTCTATCGATCTGCGAAGTCGAATACTTTAAGGATCCATACCCCGAAGGTTAATCGATCATTTGTTCATTAGTTGAAATATATTTTTGATAGATTTATTGGTGAGAAAGTTAAATGCAATGGTTGATTTATTTAAAATTTTGATTGTTTTATCAGTGTTTGCAACCAATTGAAGAGTGCTTCAGTCTTGGGAAAGGCCTAAGAAAAGTTTTGCTGATCAAAGAATGTGCCAAGCTATTCTCCCTTTCTTTTTCGATAAAGTTTGACTGGTCAAATAGACTTTTGAAGCATGCAGATAGACGGTAGATATACATACGGATATATTCAGATGGTAGACATATGGAGACATTTAGATGGTAGATAGATGGTAGACATATGGAGACATTTAGATGGTAGATAGATGGTAGACATATGGAGATATTTAGATGGTAGATAGACGGATGGTAGATATATGGAGATATTTAGATGGTAAATAGATAAATGGTAGACATGGATATATTTTGATGATAAAACATTGTAGATGGTAGATAGATAGATAGGTGGTAGATAGATATATGTTAGACAGGTAGTAGATAGATGGTAGATCGGGGAAATGGTGAATAGATGTTAGATATATTGTAGATTGATAGATTGTAGGTAGATGTTAGATATAACGTTGATGGATGGTGTATGTATTTGTGTGTGTGACTGTATGTGTGTGTTTGTGTGTGTGTTGTAGATTGATAGTTCGTAGATTTATTGTAGATAGACATGTGGAAACTAGATAGATAGTATACAGATAGATGGTAGATAAATATATTGTGGAGAGATATATGGTAGATGAATGGTACATAATTAGATGATCGATGTATAGATGGTAGATATATGGCGGAAAGATAGATGGTAGAGAGATATATGGTAAATAAATGGTATATAGATATATAGTAGATAGATGGTACATAGATGGCAAATAAATAGGTGGATGATATAGGTCGATAAAGAAATATTTAGACTAAAACAGAAGGAAAGATAAATCGCTGAGTAGGTAAGCTGGTAGAAAGGTATTTGTATGGAAGGTAGGTTGATAGATAGATATACATAGACAGACACATACATACACAGATGGTATGTTGATTGTTAAATCGATAGTTAGATAAATAGGTAGATAGAGACAGGTGGGCTGATAGATAGATAGATAGATAGATAGATAGATAGATAGATAGATAGATAGATAGATAGATAGATAGATAGATAGATAGATAGATAGATAGGGCAAGCTAGAAAATATGGAGAATGCTTGAAATGTTTAGTGAGAAACTTATCCATGTTCATTTGCTACAGCTTAATTCACAGCATGCAAAGTACCCTACCGACTAGTAATTTCTGAAACCTGTTATTCTAAAAATTTACAGAGAAACATCCTCATATTTATCTCCCCTTAACAAATCTCTTTTGGGGGGGTGCATGCCAGGCAACGTTTAATGTCCCAGTTCCCTTTTTTGTACTGCCGCTAGATACGTCAGCAATTCATCTATATGTTTCAAATTCTTTCTCTTTAGTAGAGGGGTTATTCCGCTGAGAACACTAGCCGCGATTACCTCGGTGCTCTTCTGTGTGTCCTTGCTTTCTTGAGCAAACTGTTGAATATTAGGATGTGCTTGTTTGACAGATTTATTCAGCTTGTATGGAAAACCTGCAGTGTAGTTTTGGTCTATTGTCACTATTCCTAGACAAAGTCATCCACATGGAAGAAAGAAATAGCCCGTCAAAATAGTTTCCCAGGATGCAGTTTAAAAAATCGTGAAGAGCTAGGTACCTAGATGTAGGACGCGTGATGGTACACGAGTTTTCTAGTTGTTGATAGTTTGACGGAGAACAACAATAGAGAGCCACCAAAGTTAAATCACCGTCAGTGTACATTATATATATTTTTTCAGATTCAAGCTGCTCGTCAAGTTGCTTCCAGAAGATTTAGAACTACCGCTTACATCTATATGGTCAATTTAAAGAGTTCAGGTCCCAATTTCCTGCATAACAAACCCATTGTGGGTTCATTTATAGATATCTTAGAATATTTGATAGAATAGATGACGTGACAGTATCTATCTGAAGATTACGATTGAGACTTTCTGTAACTCACGACAATATGAAATATCTTGTCTGGATTGAATTCATTACATATGCTGAAGTAACAAGCAACACGTTCAACAATCGGACTATGAGTTTGGCATGACGGATGGAAAAGCCACCCTCTATAAGACACATGTTTGACCTCCTTCGAGCAGCGGATGATGCTTAGTTTCTCTGTGGTTTAACTCCAGACTACTAAAAAAGTATCGACAAGATCGACAACGACTAAAATCACATGCGATTATTTCGCGCGATCATGTTGACAGAGAAAATCGATACACCGGAATGGAAGCGATTATGGAAACATATTAGTCGACCTAGAGCGCAAAACAACAGGGAGAAGCAGAGACCCTTTGGAAGATGTAGAGATTTTGAAAGAGACCGTATGTGGAGATCGTGAAATGCAGTGATAGCCCTTTCTATAAATTGAAAGTTTACTTCCATGTCATTCATTGAGATTCGCTCAACGACACCAATTTTTAGACGAATACATTATTCGCGAACATTATGATTCGTTTACATTATATTTGATATGCAAACGATTTATCGTGTACAGTTACTACTGAGACAAATATGAAAAATGTCTCATCTCATCAATCGGAAGCAATATATAGAGACTTCGTGGTTATTTAGCGTCCACGTCAGGGTTTTGCTTGCATACGAATATTAGTAAGTCAAGTGTGTCACCTACGATGTCACATTAAACAATTCCAATAACAAAATGTTTGTGCTTGTTCGTGCCAATTTCAAAGATGCAAGCATCTGTCCAGGAAAGAAACGATGTCGAGTTTAATCATTATTGTCACGTTTTTTAGGTATGACAAAGAACCAGAGGAATTAATGGATCACGGGAACTAACTGTAGAAGGACAATCCCATAGATTTGATCTTTTATTGAATTGTAAATGCTCTTAAGACATTGCGATTCACATTCCTAACTTTTATGTTGCTCGCCGTGCATGTCACGAATTTAGTCAGGAATCGTCTTTATAACTGTGAGAACTATAACGTGCTTCTGGGTGGACGTGAAAAGATATTTTGTGGCCACAGTGATCTTACTGTTTTGTCTCTTGGACCACGCTAACAAAGCCTTTGATGAAGAGGATATTAAATTATTAGGGCAACTGCCATTGATACGTTACAGTGATCGCTCTCAATTACTCAACGTACTACGGTCTGTTTCTTTTGAAACATTTTTCATAACGAACTGAATTTCCAAAGGTCACCATGAATAGAGCCGAGATCTTATACACTAATGTTGGAAACGAACAGTTTAAATATTCCATTAGTTATTTGGCTATGCCTAAAACGTTTGGAATGAAGGAAATGCCCAAAGGATGTTCATCATCCTTATCCTTAGTTTTTCAACACCGAAGAAGGTCAATACGTCGTGCTCCAGCATTTGCCTGAAACACACTTTTACGACATAGACAATATGCCAACAGAACAACTGCAATCTTTTTACTCTTGTTACCAAACTCACTCTTCAAACCCTTTTGATTTTCTAGACAATATGATAAAGCAGTGTCGTTCCGATGCCGATATTGTACGATATTGTCTTGGAAAATTTCGACGGTTTATTTTTGAGCACGAAGATATTGATCAACTGAGCAATTAACAATGCTCGTCGATTAGCTTATCGAAATAAGTTTATAGCCATTATATAACATCTAAATGTATCAATCAGTCAGCAGTCGATATTCTACCAAAGCTTTGCGCTGATTGCATTATTTGTGACAAACTCACAAGTGGATACAATATGAATTTTTTTTCATCGATGGTTGGGATTTGGAAATTGGAAAATACACAATTTGTGTACGATGTAATGAGGCAGAATTTTTTTATAATAATTTTGCAATACATTCTGTCATGGTCATCGTGACACGTAACCATTAAGGTTGATGAATGGGTTTGGTTCGCATTAACTTGGCAGCTTAAAATAGTTAACCTCTCCTTCTTGGAGGCGTGAACTGAATTTTAATTAGGGTCCATTCGATAACTGTCACATAAATGGAAGATGAAAATGTAATGCAATGACAATATTGGGACATGACAATAGTTGATAGAAACCACGGAAAATGTTAGGAAGTCTTGGACTATTTGTAACAGGTGTCATTAAATGATATTTTTTTTATACTAGTTATTATAAAAAAAACGCGGATTGGTTACTCCCAGTGCATGCAATATATGCTCATTGATGTAAGTTTGTAATTATCTGTTGAATTTATTCGTTTTAAATTCTTACATAAATTTTCCTTGAGGTTAGAAGTAATTGTTTGCATGGCTTTTGTCTCAAATGTTATGTGACTCATATATTGTATAAATGAGTTCGGATTTAGTTGTTTGTATTTAATAGAAATAAAAAGTTTCATGCATTTCTCGTGATAGGTACATTATCTGCTTTAAATGATTTGCATCGTGTATGCTGAGAATTTATTTTTTTATGTCTGGCGAGGTATGTCAGTAAATCGAGTATTAGCAAAGTTAAGAGAAGGAGTGAAGTCCATTAATTCGTTGTGTAATTAAGTAGTGAATTCATTTCAACCGAGAATCGAGGAGTGTATGGAGCAGAGCGTGTGTCGACATAGTTCAGCTTGTAATTTATAGCCACAGCGGGACAGTAATGGTTTTCTGAGCGGTCTAAATATGTCATAGTTCCAGTTAAAAAAGCGAGGAACCGCTAGAAAATACACATATTCACGATAACAAGGTTGTGAGTAGGATGAGAACTGACCATAGCTTAGTTATGTTGAATTTTGATAGATGATATTGACGTAAAAATTAGTGGAAAAATTGTTTAATCCCATGAGAGATAGAAAACCTGATAGATATTTCGGCTGGATATTAAATTTTTATTTGAAGAAAAAATAAAGTTTAATAATGTATTACACAGTGGGAAAGATCACAGTCTACAGCCATGACGGTTGCTGACCCAAACAGTGGAGGGGAAGGGGGCGACGCCGACCTATCACCAACAGTAATTTGGAAAAGACCGTGAGCACCAGGTGATGCTAACATGCCAGTAATTCCAGTTCCATCAGTCAGTCGATTATATAACAAAATTTGTTTTATCAATATAACAGAACATCTAATTGAATTTCGCATACATTTTATAACTATATTTCTAAGAGAACGTAAACGATTCAAGAGTCATTTTCAATCTAATTTTGTTTATGTAATTGAATACAATGTTATATTTTACACACGGGGGATCGCGTCATTCCATTCAACATCTCTGCTCAGATCTATGTTTTTCCTACCATTAATTTCAAATTCTATTGCATTATTTATTCAAACTGGCAATAACATCTTCTTGATAACGATAACCAAAATTCTATAAGGAAATGGGGATCTTTCACATTTCACGACATCCTGACATACGAATTATACAAATGATTTTGGTATAGATGTTCCAAGTGTCATCCTCATCGAGAAATGAAAGATCCCTTTTACAGAATTCACCTTCAGATGTTTGTCTGACGGATGACGAATGTTTCCAGCGACGCCAGGAGTTAGGAATTCAATGATACTACGGTGGAAATGTGTGAATACGACTTTAATCGACGTTTCAAAACCGATCCAAAATTTCGACTCATCGTCGAAGACTACGATGTGATTGACGTTGAACTTAATAATTCTCGTGATGCTTTGCTTTGATACATGTACAATGTCACACGCTTGTTGTCAGGGCAGAAGAATCTCAAGGAGAGCAAATAATAATATATCGATTCCCTAACTGACATAAAGTTGGTTACCTATTCCTTTTTTCCGATTTAACAAGGAATACATAGCTAGTTACCGGTTCAATATTGAATAATTAGCTGCTAATTTTCTCACCGAACTGGCTATTTATTCCTTATTCACATCGTGTAGACTATTTATTCCTTATTCACATCGTGTAGGCTATTTATTCCTTATTCACATCGTGTAGACTATTTATTCCTTACTCTCGATTCAATAAGTAATAGGTTACCACTTACTAATTGCCGATTTTTTTAAAATAAAGGATGCATTAATTTTGAAAACTTACTTTTAATGGTATTCACAGTTGTTGTTATTATTACCCAAATAGAGAAATAAGAGCGTTCGTTATGGTACTAGCTATATAAATCTTTATGTAGAGAGATCATTGAATATGTGAAAAGTTTCAATGACGTGAAGCCCTCCTTTCGATATTTTCATCTAAATCCCGTTTTGATACTTTCTAGTTTAGGACCTTGTCCAACAGTAGGACACGTTTACACAAACATCGTTCAGCCGATTTAGAGAAATAGGTGTATCAATACATTGCTATAAGAATGATATAAGACTGCTCACATGGAGATTACCTCTTACGTTCATACATGGAACAACCGCTCCTTAAAGGAATTTGACATGGACCTATCCTTCAGATTTTATCTGTAACGATATGTTCGACCCACAAAAGAAGTCTCGACGAAATTAGTCTACAGGAATCAGGGAAATAGGAGTGTCTGTATGGGTACCGGCTATGTACAGCAGGTGGATGGTGGACCGCTTTCATAAAAAAAAAATTGCACCAACTGAACTCTATTTAGCCATTTGATCTCAAACCGTCTTTGAACGTTTCTTGTTAGGGAGGGACCTGCGAGAAAAGTTTAAAGAAAATTCGCCGAGCCGCTTCTAATATATATTACTATCAGACTAAACCAGTCAAGTGTGGATCGATCAAATCGAAATTTCGCAATGCGTCAGTTTAACACATGCAAATTCGTAACTTGTTCCTACAGTAGCAAAAATTTCTACAATACAAAATTTCTGGCCCATTTTTGAGAAACAGGTGGTTAAATGAAGGGAGGGGGAAAGAGGGGTGTTTCATTATGGGGAGTCAGTAATGGAAAGACATTTATAAAACCGAGTAAAAAGCGACTTTCTGAGAACAGAAGTCATATTGTATAGTATTCCCGAAACTTCGTGATTGCATGGATTAGTTTCACCCTCTTTAATTTCTTAACATAATGAATTATGTTAATATTTTTAGGCATGTGCATTAGTAATGTGAATATTCCTTGTCTCAGGTGTTTGGCTCCTGTCTCTTGGTGCATGACCGGAAGTACCGGTTTTATTATTTGTTTTTGACAGGTTTACTCTAAAGCTCGTTTGAGCAGCAATAATGCATTTACTGCAACTTTGTAGAGATTCAAGTCAAAATAAATTCTTGATTTTAAAGCTATTATATTATTAAAATATAGTAATAAGAAGATTGATTCTCAGGAGAAAGTATAACAAACACAAAACGCGACTTATACCGGTAGAATCAGATAAGTTACCATATTATATTATATTATATTATATTATATTATATTATATTATATTATATATAGATATATATATATTTATGTATATATATATATATATATATATATATATCTGTATTTATTTATGTATATATTTATATATATATATATATATATATATATATATATATATATATATATATATATATATATATATATATATATATATTCGTATGTGCTTTATATATTTTTCCATTACGACTGCACACTTTGTTGTACATTCATGTGGACATATGTTCAGTCAAGGGCGAATATTGTATTGTCCTTATCCGTAGAAACCAGCAAACTTGTGTGTGTTTGATCATTTTCGGTGATACTCTGTTAATCGTCCGAACCATGTGACTCTGACGGTGATATTCATCCTGTTTTACATGAACTAATACTTATGCATATTGACTCATTACGACACTTTATTATTTGTGTGTTCATTTAATCTCTACATGAATACTTTGATAAAGTAAGGTAAGATTCTTTATCATCAGTTCAAGTTCAATTAATTTTCGTTTATTACAAATACGACTGTGAGGAAAATGAACTTGTTAGATATTTTTGTTAATATATATCTGAAGTGGACATCTAAAGTACAGAAATTACTAGTCATAATTCTACATCAAATTGCTTGTCACACGTTCATTGAGAGTTACAACTAATATGATGATTAATTGTATGGAATTATTAAATAGTCAGATTTCAGTGCTAATTAATTGTGTTTTCCTTAGTCTATTTCTAGGAAAGGTTTATTGGGAAATTACAATTTGTTTTATATCTTAAACACTGCAATATCCCCGAGTAAGTGTGCGGCCAGCTCTGGCTGCATTATCCCTAAGTAAGCGTGTGTGTAGCTCTGGCTGCATTATCCCTAAGTAAGCGTGTGAATAGCTCTGGCTGCATTATCCCTAAGTAAGCTTGTGAATAGCTCTAGCTGCAATATCCCTAAGTAAGCGTGTGTGTAGCTCTGGCTGCATTATCCCTATGTAAGCATGTGTGTAGCTCTAGCTGCATTATCCCTAAGTAAGCGTGTGTGTAGCTCTGGCTGCATTATCCCTAAGTAAGCGTGTAAATAGCTCTGGCTGCATTATCCCCAAGTAAGCTTGTGAATAGCTCTAGCTGCAATATCCCTAAGTAAGCGTGTGTGTAGCTCTGGCTGCATTATCCCTATGTAAGCATGTGTGTAGCTCTAGCTGCATTATCCCTAAGTAAGCGTGTGTGTAGCTCTGGCTGCATTATCCCTAAGTAAGCGTGTAAATAGCTCTGGCTGCATTATCCCCAAGTAAGCTTGTGAATAGCTCTAGCTGCAATATCCCTAAGTAAGCGTGTGTGTAGCTCTCGCTGCATTATCCCTAAGTAAGCATGTGAATAGCTCTGGCTGCATTATCCCTAAGTAAGCTTGTGAATAGCTCTAGCTGCAATATCCCTAAGTAAGCGTGTGTGTAGCTCTGGCTGCATTATCCCTAAGTAAGCATGTGTGTAGCTCTGGCTGCATTATCCCTAAATTAGCATGTGTGTAGCTCTGGCTGCATTATCCCTAAGTAAGCGTGTGAATAGCTCTGGCTGCATTATCCCTAAGTAAGCGTGTGAGCAGCTCTTGTTGCAATATCCGTATGTAAGAATGTGAATATTGCTAAATTTTGCGTCAACATGGCAGGAAAAAAGAAAGTTATGAAATTACTTGTATTTTTTTTAAACACTTTTTGTCCGAGTGGTCTAAAGCGCTGTCCGTTACGGATCACTGCCATCTCACTTCTCTCTGCGTGTGTTCGAGTCTAGGATTCGGCGAATGTGGATATGTGAGAAAGCTTGCCAGTAGCTTCTCGTTGGTCGGTGGTTCTTTCCGGTGATTTCCCGGTTTCTTTCTCCACCATAAATACTGGCCGTCATGAAAAATCTTGTGCTGAAAAATGGCGTTAAGCCCATCAGCCAACCAACCTTTTGGTCCGGAATAATTAATAAAAAGGATACATTTACTACGCTTTTGAATAATTTAAGTACTTGGCAACTAAATCCTAGAAGAAAGAAAGAAAGAAACACTTCTGAAGAGCAAAAGCGAAACACCCATGATAGTGACGTTGATTCCATCTTAAAGCAAGACGAAGAGACTAATTCTGCAAACTAAGGACAGAAAGTCGGACTTGATTTACTTTCCGTCCCTTTGTGACCGACGAATGCCAACAGCCCTGATCACCACTTGGCAGAGAAAATGACCCACGCCCATTCGCGCCGATGGTCCTCTTCCACCTCACTCTCTGAACCGGCACTCTACACCAAATGATTGAGATGTATACCGATCGTAGGTATGGAGGTTTCAGACAGGCTCCTTGCAACATTGACTCCAATACATGGAACATATTCAAGCAGACGACATGGCGCATGCATTGTCTGTGGCTTCTTTTGTTGACAGATGCCCCAAAGTTCACTCGGACAACGAACAAGTCCTTTAGAGATACGAAGCGCTCTTTGGTTATCAGTGAACTTATATTAGATTAAAAACCGCATCCGAGTCGACGTTTACGAAACCGTTATGATTGCGAGTCGCAAGCCTAGTCCGTACCAGCCATCGCGTAGTCGGAACGATGTGCACTTGGTGCATTGCAGATATAATCGGCAAGTGTGTCGAAGCAATAAGAATAAAGTAAAATACATGTGAAGCGAAACACTGCTAGAAAAGGTATGACGCCCCTCGAACACTCTTCACGACGTTTATACAGATTGTGATATGCTTCAGATATTACGTAAGATTGTGATATGCTGTAGATATTATGTAAGAAAGTGATATGCTGTAGATATTATGTAAGAGTGTGATATGCTGTAAATACTATGTAAGAGTGTGATATGCTGTAGATATTATGTAAGAAAGTGATATGCTGTAGATATTATGTAAGAGTGTGATATGCTGTAAATACTATGTAAGAGTGTGATATGCTGTAGATATGTAATATTGTGATATGTTGTAGATACTATGTAAGCGTGTGATATGCTGTAAGTATTATGTAAGAAAGTGATATGCTGTAGATATTATGTAAGAGTGTGATATGCTGTAAATACTATGTAAGAGTGTGATATGCTGTAGATATTATGTAAGAAAGTGATATGCTGTAGATATTATGTAAGAGTGTGATATGCTGTAAATACTATGTAAGAGTGTGATATGCTGTAGATATGTAAAAATGTGATATGTTGTAGATACTATGTAAGCGTGTGATATGCTGTAAGTATTATGTAAGAATGTGATATGCTGTAGATATTATGTAAGAGTGTGATATGCTGTAGATACTATATAAGGAGTTTGATATGCAATATATATATATATATATATATATATATATATATATATATATATATATATATATATATATATATATATATATATATATATATATAATGTGAGATTGTGATATGCTGCAAATATTATGCAAGAGTGTGATATGACGTAGATAGTATGCAGAAATGTGATATGCTGTAGAAATTATATAAGATTGAGATCAAATCAATAAGGTAATAGAATATACCTACTGTTTAACAGTCTAATGACGATCCACCTTTGGCCTTTGACTTGTATTTGTACATGAGCCAATTTTCGGCCGTCAAACAGCTGGCTTAAAATGGTACATATAATGTTAAGTCGTGTCTTCCCAATAAATTTGTTAGACATGTTAATGCTTATTACCAAATTACTTAAAACAAGTATACCAGTCTTTGACCCGCTTAGTATTGCTCTTCTTGAAAGATTATAGCTTTGCAATGAGAGTTGAATGAAATTTACTGCTCAGTAGGATTTCGTTTTGACGGTGTTAAATCCATATCCACTTTATATTATGAATATACGTCTGGGTTTTGTTTTAGAGTTAGAGGGAACAATGGCTCGTGTAGAATCAGATTACACTGATATGAACCCAATAGTCTAAATTTCATTTCATCTTCACCTTGAAATTTTATCATTGGTAGGTCATTCTTGCACCGTTAAGAATAATCTCTTTCCTTTATTAAAGAATATTTAAAAGAATTTTAAGATAGTTCGATGCAATACATATCAGTTTTAAAGAGGTGTGATAAAGTTACAAATTCCTGTTTATTACACAAATATTATTTTTTTACTCATTCGGGCCAAGCAAAAAACCCACATTTGTCTCAATTAAGTTGAATATTTTTCTATAAATATTTGTATGTGTATATATGGTATATGTGTATATATGGTATATGTGTATATATGGTATATGTGTATATATATATATATATATATATATATATATATATATATATATATATATATATATATATATATATATATATATATGGTCTTCGCTACTTGTTTTATATATATATATAGTCTTCGCTACTTGTTAAGGGTACGTACATAATACTTATGATTTGTGCACCTGTCATTCAATATCATCTACATCATTCTTTTCAATTTGCTCATGGATCACTTACCACCGGTAAAACCGGCCCGACCACATATGCCCACTATGGCGACCGCCTAGCGAACCTGGTTTTAAGGAACACCATATTAGTCATGAGTGACTCTTTTCGGGGGCGTGTGCAAATTCATAGCTTTTCTAGGTTGCCAAAAACCCTTGGATCGGTCTTGATTACAGGCAAACGCTGATGTTGTGTTATTTTCACCTACAAGTGGTACGTGCTTACTCATTTATTGTTGCATTTCTGTTCGATCAATTCCTACATAACCAAGCAAGTACCAGCATTTAGATTCGACTTAAGTCTGTAGCAATCTACATTAAATTTCTCATTGCTTCGAAATGCTCTTACTCTGCAACACTTGATTTAATAAGTAACTCAAAAGTACTTCGAATTTTTTGGGATAAATTTAAAGGTGTGAGCTTTTCAAACTGTTCTTTTATAATATAGACCTTTTTTTTTTATCCAAATTGAAGAAAATAGGTAAACAGGCCTGTGAACACTGTAACAGAGACGAATAAGTAGTTCTAAGTACGTCATATGATCTGCAAGCTATTTATAAACTGTAAATTAAATAAAATGTTTGGAACCAATTTCCTCACGTTTCAGGCCTGTTCTTTACACATCCTAACACTTGATTTTGGTATCAATTTCTCATACAAGTCTATATAAAAAAATAAATCCTTTTGTATATAAACAAAAACTTTGTCATAACAAAAACCCTGGTTATAAATAAAGCACTGATTGTATAATACGTAGAACATATAAGAGGTTGACAGAAAAGTAAAACTTAAGTAATTGCTATTTTGTCCGTTGAGTAAATTTACTTTTGATGGCACGTATGGTTTTGTACGGCCATGCCATACCATGCAAAGTCTCGTGTTCCAGACGTTAAATAATTACTATCTTACGCAAAGATGCAAAGAAATTGAAGAAAACAAAACAATATTATTATCGTTCCTAAACATACGCTCGTGTTTCTCACAGATATATCGCTTTACAAAAGCAAAGGAAGCGAATCCTCGTGAAAATTTTAAATAACCTACTTCCTGAAGAACAGCTATATAAAGTTTTTCATTTTTAAGAGTGTGGGATATAACTTGTTTGCTCAACACTCGACATTCTTGTGATTTAGTATTTTATTATCTAATAATTCATTTTCTCGCGCATTAAGGAAGTATTTCTAGTTTAAGTGCTCTTACGCTGACATTAGGTAAAATGATCTGGTAGATAACGCATTTTTTTATATTCTGAATATTACAAATAGTTTTCAATAGCATTGGTACAACACAAATATTTTACTGCAAAACTAAGACTTTTTATAAACATGCGCGTACTCTATATTTCTTAAAATTGATTGTATTATATACAGATGAAAGAGAGCTAAATCAACGTAGAACTTGAGTTCATATTGAAAATGATAATAAAGTTTACCATATTTTGAAGATGAGTTGTAACTATACTTCTGTAACGAAAGATTAACGTATATTCTAAACATCATATATAAAATTCAAACAGAAGACACTTTTTATCTTTACAATCATGAAAAAATTCAATGAGTACAATAGAATTCTTGAAATCACTTACAGCAACATTCATCAACTTGCTTAAATCAATAATGACACACTGTTTGATAGTTTACTTTCAAGATACTGGCGCGTTCTTAATCTCAGACTGGTACGTACAGATGCTTATCTATTATCACAACACTACTTATACAATATGTTGGTCTCGTCCCGTTATGTAGTTATCATTGATTACGTCGAACACTTTGATTGGAATGTACTACACGATTCACACGTAGGCTTATATGTTGAATGAGAAAACCTACAATATACGCGTGGTTTTAAATGGATTCTTTCTATGTTTAAGCTTACAAAATAAATTCAAAGTGTCTCTGAAGGGGGATGGGTCTGTGTACAGCATCGTTGGCTTAATCATGGAATATAGGTTAATTAAATTTGTAATTTTTTTTAGTAGAAATCGAGGCAGTTTATCACACCCACTCCACCCCCGTATTTATTGAGCTACAGTATGACGCTTGATCAACGAGTCTTATGGTGTGTGTGTGTGTGTGTGCGTGCGTGCGTGCGCGTGTGCCATTTCGACAATGGTATCTCTACATGTGTTGAGACGGTATGAACACCTATGACCCTATTTTTTTTAAATTAGTCGCCTGACTGTTCCCATAACCTACAGCGACGGATAGGAATTAATGAATATGCAATAGTGTGCATGTTACACCTGCTACTCATTGTTTCCGGACCGTTTGTCAAACTTGAATGAGGTTACTCATTTCAACAAGGATGTACTCCTAGTTTTTATGTCGTTCATATACCTGTGCTGTAAAATGAGGTCATTTTGCTGAAGACTATATCCAAGCTTAAACGTGTACACATTGTCAACATAAAACGGGCGTGTTGCAGACGAAAATTTATGCCGGGGTTTCAAATAAATTTCAGTCGTGTTTTGGAGAAATACTGATGAATTATTATATTAACATACTTTATGGTGAGATATGGTAATGGGCAATTAAAAAATGTCTCTAACACTGACTGACAATAAAGTCATTAACATGTGGCATGCTTAAACAAAGTCTGAAATACTGAAAAGGTTTGGATATAATAATTTAGAGTCTACAAAGTGGCAAATTCACATTCAATTATGGATATACTGTAATGGAAAACGAATTTAATAAGTTTAAACACCACCTATCAATGGGCAACAAAAGAAAAACCACTGAAGTGAACCATGAAATTAAGTACAATTTTAATGTCATTCACCAATTCAAATAGCACCGTTAATCACTTTACATATTTGGCATACAAGCACCAACAAGAAACATTAGTAAAAGTTAAAATTAGCAACTTCAAACTCAGCCCATATTTTGTTTTATTCTCCAATCACATATAAAGCAGCCTTAAATACTCCAATCAGATAGGAAAATTGTCATGATCTGAACATAGATTCATCACAATTTGTTTGCATAGCACATACATAAAAATACAACTGATACTGTATGTGCGAGATACTTCATTATAAACATAGTGATTTCTGAAGTATCAAATATCAATATATAAATTTTGCTTACATTTGGTTAATGTAACCCTTGTATCCACAGCTTGGACAAAGTTATGTATTTCAAGAGTCATTTTGAATTTTCTTTAAAAGAGACTAATTATAAGGGTGTGAAAATATTCATTCTGGTATATTCTTAGAAAAAATAATATATACAGTTTTTAATTAATTAATTAATTAATTAATTTTTTTATTTATTTCCATGGTCCATATATGTATGACCACTTCAAATGAGGCATTTGTTTGGCTCAAAGAAAATTATTAGGCCCATAACAATGTTTTTGATGGTTCCTACAATTTTTGTATCACCCACTGTCTTTTTGTACTTTGAATAACTTCACAAAAACCTGTGGATCGCCAGCCCATTGAAAGGGCCTGGTGGTTTTGTGATTCAGAAAGGTCCCTTACTTATAAAATTATGGTGCATTTCCTAACACAGAAAAATTAAAGATCACCTTAGTATGATGAATTAAAGAAAACAAAGTGTTTTCCAAAACATGGTAACTTGATTTCTTTTACAATTCTGCCATAAAATTGTATGGCAAAACATTTTCAAAAACTTTCACAATTAAGAAAAAAAAAAAAAATTGAAAAAAAAAAAAAAAATTGAAACCCTTGCTTCCAACTCTTGATGATTTACAAAAATAAATCCTAGACTAATGGAAGAGAAAATGTTTCCTTTAAATAAAGATTGGCAATTAACATAATAGAAAATCATTTTTGGTTCAATAATCAACTATTATATTGATAATATTGGTTTTCAAAAAGTCTGCTGAAAAGAAAAAGACGTGCATAATTTCCACTTTAAGAAGTATACAGACCCTTATATGGTTCAGTGCTAAATTAAACACAAAATGGAGCATCCAGTAAATTTGATGCAATGCATGTCTTAGTACATCATACAATTATTGAAAAACATCATAAAATTAAAAGGCAATTTTCTTCAAAACAACTGTGTAGTCTTATCACTCTAAGCTCATTGCAATACATGTGCACTCAGTCTTGTATGCATTTATTTTTTTCTTGCAACACAATAAAGACTATGAATAGTAATAGTAATAGCATATTAATAGTACTACTAGTAATCAGACTTTTAACATATTTGGCTGCAATTTTTATATTTGTCTCCATTCATCAACACAGTTAAAACAGAATCTCAGACATTGTAAAGACCTACATTGTCAAATGGATACATAAAGCTTTTTCCTTATCCAACAATACATTAGGATTGCGTTTTATCTTGAAATATCCATACAGTGTATTGCACTTTTTTAAAATGAATCTGTATGTGTCACACATTATTGCAACACAATTATAATTATTGCCTGTAAAACACAATTATAAACCATTCTTTCATACCAATACTTCTAATTCCAATATTTACTCTGAAGTTAATCACAAAAGGTTATAAAAAATTGCTCATAAGTAACCGTTAAGAATAATGATAAGCATCCATCTCCAATACAATTTTATCAAACATACATGGGCAGTACATTTTGCATAACTAATTTTAACCAAAAATGCATCACATATGAAATGCAATATTCCTTTCCTGGAAAGGTATTTTGTGAGAGCAAATTAAAAAGTAACACCAAATTGTCATGCAATGAACAATATCCTATTATAGTAATCTGTGTGAGATTGGGGTAACTTCCATTTTTCTACCAGATATTTCTGGTAAAATTCCTGGCAATGGGCCCTTCTTTGCTTTTTTTTTGTTGGATGCTGAGTTCTTTGTCTCATTATGGGAGCTGTCTCCAGCTGATCTATCCTGATTATTTCCAAATGAATTATTTTCACTGATAGTAACAGTGGCTGGCATTGCTGCAGTTTTGGAAGAGCGTTTGTTGATTACTTTTGTTGCTGTATGTGTATTGAAGGGTGACAGCTTGGTATTTTCCAGTGAGGATTTATAGGAATTAAGTGTCTTTTCCAACTCTGAGCTCAGGTATGTTTGTGGATAAGGGATACCATCTCCCTGTCCTACATATCTATAACTGCCAACTCTTTCCAATGGGTTCAAGTCCCTATGCCCAACTTTCTTAACACTGAAAATATCCTGAGTGAGGGTTTCTGCTTTGTAAGGAAGTCTAGGTGTATTTTCCTTACTCTCTTTTGCCCTATCTCTATACTGTTTTTGAACAATCTTGCTAATATCTTCCACACCATTCTTGTGTACAACTCTGGAATCATGACGCATTTCCTTTTCTAAGGCATTTATTCTAGAAGAGAAATTTTCGATGAACAAGTCGCTGACTGATTTTATCAACTGACCACCAGCTGGTATTGATGTACTATGTGTATGATTTTCAATCTCATCTTCTGTAATTGTTTGCATTAAGCGATTTGCACCCTCTGATTGTGAGCTTCTTGCTCTACTCTCCTTTTCTTGCTTATAAAACAATTTCTCCATTTCAAATTTGTTCAAGTATTCAGAATTTTCTTGCTCATTTTTTCTGGTACCATTAGGAGTCTTCCTCTGATTTTCCATATCCCTTTTGAGTTGTCTCTTAATTTCTCTTTGAATTCTTTTACAGCTATGATGCCAAGAAGATGATAGCTTCTCTGGAAATTTCTTTCTAATAGTGTACCAATCTTTCCTATCATCGGACATAAATTTCAAAGTCCTATAACTCCCAGAATTGGGAATGTATCTGTATGTTCCTTGTTCAATGTTTAATTTCCATGGGGGCACAGGTAGATTCTCAAAGTCATCATCTACACATCTAACATATTTAGAATCAAAAGACTCAGAAAAAGAGAAGTTAGCAAAATCATTACGTCCATGGCTGGTTGGTTGAAGATCTGTTAATGATCTGTCTATGTCTTTACGTTTTTTAGCTCCATTGACTGTTGTGGATTGGTTAACATAGCAAGGATAAGGAACCACTGGTTTCCATCCTGATACAGCTTCACTCCAGTCGTTTTTCAAAGTGTGCTGAAGATTACTAGTCTGAGAATATTTAGACTGATCACTGAGATTCAACAGACTAACTGTTAAAGTTTTGTCGTGTTTGTTTTGTTGATCATGATTCATTTTACAATACATACAATACTATATCCTGAATAAGAGTTGATATTGAAAGTGTTTTGCCTGTAGTTGCTGTAATACTTTCCCGTTTAATTTATTTCAGCTGTGAAACTGCTATACCGTTAGCTTTTAACCTCATTCCAACCCGTCCCTTAGACATGGCTTGGTTTCCTCATAAATATACAATTAAATCCATCAGGCTATGCGTTTAAGGTGTATCAAGACAGTTAAAAAAGCTCACGGGTACAAAATCAATATCAGTACTTGGAGTGAATATAGATATATATATAACTATGCTTTGGATAATTACCATCGTTCCATTTTGATTATTTTACTGTTTTAAAGTCACTTAGAAAATGAAGAAATCATCTAACAGTACACAATCCGTCCCGCGGCTTCAAAGCGTCACAGAATAAGAAAACATAAGTACCCGGCAGTTAGTCAGTCCTTGGCCATGCGAGAGAAAGCATAGACTTGCTCTATTTGTTGTCAATGTATATCTCAATATCTCAATAAGCGTTGACCCCTCACTAGGGGCAACTTGAGTCGCTTGTATCATGTACATATTTGATCAAACTTGATAAAGAGATAAACTCACATTCATATTTAAGAATAACAGCAGTTATAATGGAACTTGATAAAATATTCTACAATTACTACAACAAAGTAAAAGATGCAACAATAGATATTTCGTTCATTTGTTATTGTTATACGCGGTAACAAGGAAGTGCGTAGCAAAAGTGCGCAGAAAAAAATTACCGCCGAGTGGTAACAACATAGAATAATGTTGAGACATAAGTTATCAAAGTCTCCCGAAGGGCAGTCGGTTTTCATGGTCTATAATCAATGGCAGTATTCTGGAAATGCTTATAGACGTATTGGCCAGGTTTGACTAAATTTTGACTTTTGGAACTAAGCTTTTATCAACACAGCTCAGGTCCAATGTACAGTGTAATAATCTGTACCATCAAAATAAACCATTTTTGAAAGTAAAAGGAACTCGTATCGCATGCGTTTTTCATCTCAAAATTATATCCACAGCATGTTTCCTTATGACTGATTTAATGATATATCGAAATGTGCTATCTTCAGGATTGTTACTCAATAAATTTGTCTAGCACTTAAAATTAATTTTAGAGGTTAATTTACCACAGAAAGGTCAGACCACGAGAGTTTGGACATACAGGATAAAGTAAAATGTGTTGCATACCAGTGCTAATTATTCTTCTGAACTCGTTTGTTGTAAAAATGACGGATTTAATCAAGAAAGGCTTTAAAACCGATATTATAATTCATAATATTGCCTTGTAGAATATAAAGCCAAGGTTTTGTATCAGTTAAGTAATAGCAAAATTACAAAGTCAATATATTTGCATTCTAATGGTTGATTCTTATAGAGCTCATTCAGACCTTTTCAGAACAGTTTTAAGTTTTTAAATATGATGATTAGTTAAAAAGTTATGACTATTTGAATACTGGCAAAAACTGGCTTTTCCGTGAATTTTTGCCTTATATAAATGTATGTTTAATTCTTCTGAGTCCTGGACCTGACACATTTGATAAAATAAGTATTTCTATCATAACTTTTGATCTAAGCAAGATATCTCCATGAAACTTGGCAGTCTTATAGAATTTTGCCTGTAGAATTCAAATATCTGCAGTAAATTAAATAATGTCCACATGATTTCAGTATATAGAAGAATATAAGGTGTTTTTAAAAAAATTCTTCTATCAGACAATTGAGATACTGGACAAGATATTTGTTAACACATCATTTAATTCAGAAGAAAACATTGGCATATATTGTAAACAGTTCATCAAATTTTCTATGCTCTGAGAATGTCTACTGACGTCCAGAATCAGCAAAATTCAGCAAATGTACGATTATTTTTCTTATACAAGTTGAAAATTTATATCACAATTCCATTTGACTGTCTGTGAATACAAGATTTTGATGATATTGTATTAACACTGATGCCTGCATTTTGGCAGTAAGGTCCAGGATAATCTCATATTTCTGCACTGAAAATGAAAAAAAAAATGTTTTAGGAACAGTTAAAAAACTATATATATTTAAAAAGATAAATAGGTCATCCACAGGAGCCTGCAGTTTTATCAATAAAGCATGAAAAAATTTCTGACATGAAATTACCTTTACAGTATTATTAAATATTTATTAAATAACGTAAAGGTGATTTCATGTTGTTAGAAATTTTGTTGTGCTTTATTGATAAAACTGCAGACTCCTGTGGTTCATCATATAAAATTGCTGTGCAGTACTTTATCATGGTACGAAATGTAGATCTGTAAAACACGTTTTCATTCTCTATTCGTTCTACCTATATTTCCAATTAATTTGTTTAAATTTCATTTACAGATATGCAATTTTGTTTTTAAATGTTAAAATATCATTTGCATACAATTTGACATTAATTTGTATTTAGATAAAAGTTTTGAAGAAGAAAAAAAAACGTAAAATAATTCAAGAGTAAACCTGTTAAATCTACATATACGTCAACATCAGGACGATCATTTATGTGATACAATTTACGCTATATTTCACAAAAATATTTAATAAATACAAAATAATTGCTTACCGATACAGAACACTCGAACAGTGTACATATATCACAGCATTTGTCTTGTGATCGCCGATTATTCACATTGAAGTTATGTTTATCCTCGTGGATCCAATATGGCGACCTAGCGCATGTTTTCTTATAGAGGTCAACTTGTAAATTCCGTACTTTCAAAATAAAATGCGGGTACTTGAAAATACGTTCCGAAAAACAAATTTGGTATCAAAAGAAAGCTTAGAATGTGTACTTTCTAATGGTATATCGAAAATGTAAATATAATGTTCGTAAGTTGAAAAAAATTAACAAGACTTTAGGGCTATTTTCTCAGCACTGGGTCATCATATGCAAATTTTCAAAACACCATTGGAAACGTTATTCATTCGCCATTCATAGTTCAAATTCTCATTAATATTCATGAGGATCTAATGACCCGCATTTGCAAAACAAACACACTGGTATCAACTCGCGCGCACAGGAAATGGCACTTAACTGAAAGCCGACAATTTTGTTAACTGATTGATGATTACATGGCCATATGGTTAAATAACAACATGTATATATTAATGAATTTTATATGCATTTGTAGATAATTCAAAGGCCTTTTAAATAAAGTTTATTTCATAAAATTTTTTTTATCAATATTGATTTTAATGCCAATTTAGTGCACACAGTATAAGAAAAAGCTGATTTTCACCCAGTTTACCTGAACGAAATTGGCGCTGACTGGGGTTGCTATAAGTAAACTGCATTGCCCATTGTCATGCAGTAGTCTCCAGTGGTGGGAATTTAACCAAAATACTTAAGGTCAAAAACCAAATGCTAAATCAAAAAACAACCAGTGATTTTTGCAAATTAAGCATGGAAGAGGAAGAGGAGCTTCAGTAATATTAGTCATACAGTCCTCAATGCTGATATTTATGTTTTGGGTGTCTAGGTCTTATTTAGCTATGATGTCGTAGCCTCGACTTTTGTTGTGGTTGAGGCTACGAACTGATCCCATATCATGTAATGGAGCAAAATCCTCACCCAAGTCAGAAACAAATAGTTCAGAAATCTACTAAATAAGTTTAATCATTTTGTCAAAGAAGCTTGGCTTATTTTGAATTTATTAAGCCCTTACATGGTAAAATAAATTGGCGTAGTTACGCTACCCTCACCATGTCCACCATGACAGATAACGCAAGACTGTTGCCGTGACCCCTTTTTCTACATAAGGCTTGCCAGACTATATATGGATATTCTACACTATGGTATTAGTTGTTGAATGACATAACGCAAGATGGAGAATGGCCACTTGCATAAATTGAGGAATATGTTTTTTTGAGAAAATAATTGCTTCTTGGTGGAATTTCAAAGTCACCGGTAAACTGTATTTACTTTTAATCCGACTCAAACTGCGCCATATTTTTTTACTACGATCTGTTTACATTTCCAAATAAGGCATTAAAGTCCTTATAAGGCACACAAATAAAATGAGGCTGAGAACTGAAGTATTATTTGAACTAATATGGCGGATGATCAAAATGAAAATATTGGATAAGAAAAGTAAACAATGATTTGCAATTATTCCATTATTAAATAAGAGGAATACTCAATTTATTTCATAATATAACAAAAAACATGTTCAGAATTTTTAATATTAGGCTGAAAAAGAGCCTGGTGTGAATCACACCCGGCTGCTCCAGTAACACACATAGACTCATGTTAGTACAGTGTCCACAAAAGGACTAAGGTACTAATATTAGTACTAGGTCTTACTGCCTAAATAATGGCACTGTAGTGTGTTTTGGTGTTGAATAACAAATGAAAGTCATTTTATGGAATATCTCGCACAACTGGCAGATTAAACAGGTGGTCTAAGTGGTTAGAGCATCCACTTTGGGGATGCAGGAGGTCATGGATTCAATCCCTGGCCAAGTCATACCAAAGGCTTTAAAACAAACCAGTGCTAACAGCTGCCTCAAGTGGCGCTCAGCGTTAAGAAGATAGTGTTGGGACTAGTCGGCCTGGTGTCAAGATAATGTGACTGGGTGGAACAACGCTTTATGTCTGGGGCATAATGCCTCCAGTGCTAGACATCACTATAAAATGCCACATAGCAGACATTGTAGTTATATGATTAAAAATATTGTTAAAAGCTATGTTAAGTATGATTCGCACAAAATTGCCAGCCAATAACATTTTTCTGCAAAGTAAAGTCGAGACATTTTTATTTAGACTTTACTTACTGCGATGTCTTTTTTTAAAAATTTAATAAATTCAAATTCCCACACAAGCAAATAGACGTGTTTTCAAGTTCCATTGTTAGTAAAAAAATTTATTTTGGAGCAGAAGTATCCATAAAACAGTACTAATAAGCTGTGGGCAATGCACTTCACAATCATAACGAACATGTATATGCCTCTTCAGCATGGTCTACTAATCGCAAAACAATATGCATTATTCAGGTAAGGAACATTAAGCTCAAAAAACAATAATCAACAGTTAGAGGTGACTTGTAAAGATTTTGATTTCTGTAGGACTCTTAACAGTGGAATTGGAAGGAAAATCTATGGGGATATTGAAGAATTAAGTAAGTATTGAACTATGGCTGTAAAAGCACTGGAGTTGCAGCAGGAGAAAGTAATGAAGCTAAAGAGCAGTGGTTAACATTGGGGTCCAGTTAGACATTTTTAAAATATCATTTTTCTTTTATATTACATTTATTTATTTTTATTTTTTTGTGTGATTAAATTAGTAACTGAAGTAAATCATTTGATACTATGAGCAGTCAGTGACAAAAACTGGTCATTGAATTAACCCTTTCATCACTAAGTAACTTTGTAGGCATAGAGTCCTCAACACTAAGTAACTTTGGAGTTGTAAAGCAAAATGACTTGTGGACTTTGAAACAACATAACTTTGCCAATGTTGAAGATATCTGGCTGGAATAGGTGTCAAAATCAAGGTTAAAAATCATATTTTATGACTAATTCAATAAAATGTGCATATGTATTAGAACTGTTAAAATTCAGGTACAAACAGGTAACACAACAGGTAAAATACAAGTAATTATTTTATTACCTCTTAAAAAGCATAGAAAGTTCTCAAAACTTGTTCAATTGACCCTAGATGTACTAGTAAATAATCACAGTAGGAGCATAAGTCTTTCTTTCATGGTGTCTATAATATATAAAATTCTATAAAATGAACCAAAATGATCTTCAAGTTAGATGTCCACACATCTATATTGCCTTTGCCACGTTTGATCGTCACATTGAATATCGTTAAACGGACAATTTTTCCAAAAACTTCATTTGAATAGAATATTTGAAAATATTTTGAAGCTTTCCTGGAGCCATCTAACACTGGTGTGCCCAATTCTGTCAAAAAATTGAAACAAATTTCTTTGGTTTTCCGGCTTCATCCAGACAAAACCACGTGGAGCGTACAATTCCTCTGGTTCAAAACCTTCAAAGTCCTCTTCATCATAATCACTGTCACCTACAAGTGCATTCCATTGTCTCTCCATACGTCTTCTCTCATTTTCATCCCAGTTTACCAAGTCAAAATTATTTAAATCATCCAATAACTCTTAAATATCTTCAAACACCACCATTTTGGATACAAATTTAAGCATTCGGAAAACACATTAAAAGTTCCTACTTTGTTTGATATTTCTAATTGTATACAAGCTAAACTCACGAGATCATCCAAATATAACATCTTTATTACAAGATGGAAGTTATTAGAGGTACCCCAAAAGTTATTTAGCCGGGTACTATAACGTTAATGAAGAACACTGCCCAAGACCGAAAAGTCGGTTCATAGTGTGTACGGACTTACTTCCCCCTGACCGCTTTTCCGGTCCGCAGTGATGAAAGATTTAAGTTCTAATCTGTATATACCCTTTACGGGTAAAATTTGAGTTCTCTGCCTCATTTGATTTTTTTAGATTTGAAATGTGCATTTGTAGCTAATTATTTGTATTTTTTTTTTCAGCTCCCATCTCATATACTTCAAACTTTGGATGAAAAGAATGTACTACAGATTATTAAATCTCTTGATGATGCTAGTGTGGATTATCTTTGTGACAAAAGTAGCTGCTTTGACGTGCTCAAGGTAAATTTCATATGCATGCACCATTGGAATGTATGCTTAGCTAGAATGGTTTTCTTTCTAATTTGTTGTTTATACCAGATGTTTTTCATCAATACTTTTTGAAAATATCTGTTATGGCATTGCATTTGGTTTTATTTCCAGGCATGTCAGATAGGTCAAAATTTTTCCAGATTTTCTTTTATTCCTCTTGATAGATAAAGATATTAAGCAAACAAAAATTGTGATGAGACCATTAAATTTAATAGTTGTAAGTGCAGTTTTTTTCAGTAAAATATATTTCGGTAAGATTATTAAACACTTTCAATGAAATGTTATATTTATCCCTTTAGGGTTTATTGGAATCTCTGATGAATTTTGAGAACCGGAGAGGTCAGGATGATTCTAGTTCTGAAGAGGAGCAGAACAATCTTGCTGAATCATTTTACAAACATGGTGGAGTGGATGTAAGAATCTGTAGTTTCTTTTAGAAATAGGTTACTTTATCAATGGTCATGCTAGGAAGTAATTAGTATGAAATAGTCACCCAAATTCAGTGAAATTTTGCTTCAGTATACTAGTTAACCCATTCTATCCTGATTACACCTCTGGTCGTAGACTCCCATTGTATCTGGAATACCCTTTCAGTCGTAGTTTCACTAGGTGTTTATGTAGTGTCTCTAGAAACACGTGTTATACATCACAAAGACTTGTATACTTCTTCACATCCTGCAATACTGAGCAAACAAAGCAGAGAACCAGACTACCATTAAGCAATATTATGACAGAGTAGCTTCCCCTGATCTCGCGAGCTCCCACGCGATTCTATCGAGTTTAGCAAACTGTCCAGAAACATCTCAAACCTCAATTCTTGTTGCACTAAAATGTGATCTCGTGATGAAAACGACGTGCACTAAGAATCATTAGTGAAAAAAGTGAAAGAAGAACAACACGAAAGAGTAAATGTGGATCTGACTCTAATGAAAAACGGATAAAATATGCCCTTGACTAGAATATGGCAGATCCAAGGCATTGGGATTACCGGTGTGACATCGTGATTACAAAGGCTAAACAATTGAATAATCCTTTTGTGACATCGTTTGAGAATTTTTAAATATCTGCCCTTGATCACCACAAGATATCTTTTGAACATATTACCTAAAACATTCTTTCAGAACAAAGAAATAAGTAAACATACAGAGACAAATTCATTTTTTGGATTAAAAATTCAGGGGGTCGTTGCAGATTGTTCTAACTTTGCTGCAACGAAAGAAAGATCTAAAAGTTGTAACTTGTTAAAGAGAAGATGAATCATTAGCCTCTAATTTTTGGATAAATGTGTTTTTAGAACGAAGTACAATGAGACCGATGATGGTACATGTTTTATGACAGGCAGTAAATTAACTGTCATTTTGTTAAAAAGATTTATATGGAGTTTTGTATTGGCTTATATGTAATGTGTTGGTCTATAATAATGCTATGAAAAATTATAAAGAGACTGTTAAAAGTACGACTTTAAACTAAATGGAAAATTAACTAATAAAAGTATCCTTTGAATGGATAATGCATTTGTGTTAATTGTGCCTATTTTTTTTGTATTTGAGAGAGCAGAGAGAGAGATAGAGTATTGTGTAAATTGCAATATCCTATTCCAGCTGAAAAAGTATGAATTAGATAAAAATTTGTTGGTACATTTTTGACCCCCACATTTTTTATTTGACCCCCAGTTCTGACACCAAGGGGTTTTTTTTTACCCTCAGTTTTACACTCCTGGGGGATACACTGGTTATAAGTCTAAGTTGAACTGAAGATTGTACAGCTGCAGATATGGGTCTATGCAGTTTGTTAGGGGTAGTGAGAAGAATAACATGCATTCTAATCTGCTGTTGCATTGTGTGATGGCAAATCAGGATTTGCATTGGTTCCAATTGGAGCAATTTATGAATGAGTATATGTGTGGTAATATGATTGGCCAAATTGATCTCTGTATTAATAACTTATTTTCAAAATTGGGACTTGTTTTACACTGTTGTCTAATGCTAGCAAAAAGGGGAGCAACAGTTTTTGTCAGATTTATTAAAGCTTTTAAATATTTAAATGTTATAAATAGTATTATTGTGAGGCCATTAAGTTTTTCATATTATTCATCAACAAAAAATTTTTTTTTCAGGTGTTAATAAGACTTATGATGATGACTTCCATGTTCCCACAGTTAACAAAGGGTAGGAAAGGTGAGTTTTTAAAAGTCATCTGCATAGCAACAGTGTACTACATTTGAATCAAGTATACAAAAATATCACTTTTTTATGTTTTGACTGCTCTGATGACCTAAGTGGTTAAAGCACCTGCCTTAGATGTGGGAGGTCATGGGTTCGATTCCCCACTGAGTCAAACCAAAGACTTAACATGGATGGGACATGATGCTACATGTCTGTTATAATGCATACATGCCAACCATTAAACGTTTGGCGTAATCATTATGTTATTTTTCACTAAATTACGCCTTACACGTAAATGTATTTGGATTACACTTTTTCGGTATATCCCCCTCCCAAAAAATTGATAACTTATTTTCTATTTTCTCATTTTTATTAACATCGCACTAATTGCACAGAATGTATTCTAGAAAAGACGACTTGTGTGTAATTATGACATAAAAGTACATTCATCCGTAGACTAGCTGTGACCTTCCAAAGTTTTATTGCAGTTATTTAGTTATTTATTGCAGTATGAGGTACAAAACCATTGTGTAGGAATTGGCTGTAAAAGTCGTCATTTTTATTCTATTTGATGTGTATGTTACAGCATAAATGTTTCTCAAATGATTTCACAGATGGATTCGGGAAGAAAAAAAACAACTTAGAGATGAATACATGAATAAAACAATACAGTGCTATTCTAGGGTAGCTTCATGCCAATTGCAGGCTGTGTGGAAAGGATTTTAATATTGGTCATAGTGTAAAACAAAGATGCCTTGAATTAACTTGTTTTACTAACTCCAATACTAAGGTAACTTCTTATTTTACAGTAGAACTAAGTTGTGGAAACAAATTTTATAAATGCAGAGGCGTTATTTACTGAGCACTTAAAAGAACACTGACTACAACTAGTGGTAGAATACAACTTTGGTCCTTTTTTCAAACGGATGCTTCTTGATGCCAAAATTGCAGAAAATATGCATGTGTTTTGTACATATGCGCATTGAATTTTATTATAAGTGGATTACGGTTTTTCTGTTCAGATTACTCATTTTGTCCACTTAGATTAAACTTTTTCCTCGCATGGGGTTGGCATGTATGATAATGCCTTAGTACTAGACATCACTTTAAACTGCCACACTACAGACATCGTAGCAATATGACAACAGACTTTAAAGCTATAGTAAAATTCAAAATCACAAACATACTATTTCATGTTTTGAATAATACTGCACATGAACTAAAAATGGTAAAGCCAGGGTAACTAAATTAAGCCCAACACAACCTTTCTGTTATAGAGTTTATAATTTATATTCAGACTGCACATTTTAATCTTTACCTCATTTTGCAATAAAATGCATTAAAACTTGTTCTGTAGCCCCCATCTTTGTAGTGCATGTTGTGGCATAGGTTTAGAGTTGCAATGCTGCCATTTTTCATGAAGTTTATACCATTCTTGCCATCTAACTAAAGTTTGGATTGAAGGAAACTTTTTGAAATAATATGTTGGCTTTAAATGGTGTTCAGAAATTCATTGTAGACTCCTCAGTCAGCAAGCCATTCGTGGTACTTTTTCAGATCAGTTTCTTGCACACTATTGCAAGTACCATCATGAAGAATAAAAGGGTACATGCTAAATAGTACTATATTTTTGAACCAAAAATTGGTCACATGGACCTGCAGTTCATGCCTTTTATGATTGCATCAGTTTTTATAACTGTTGCTTGAAACTTTCTAGATGATTTATTCTTCATCCATGTATGTACTGTGTGGGTATATGTATGTGTGTGTATATATGTGTGTGTGTGTGTGTACGCACGCGCACAATACTGTGAAGACAAATGCTTGTTGGTGGCTTAATTTTATTGTATGAAATATAAATCATTGCCCCATAATTTGAGCAAACGTTAGCTATGAGATGGACTTTGATCAATAATTAAATTTATTGATTTATAAATTCAGGCAAGAATAATTTTTTTTCAACTACCACATTGTATAATGCTTTAATGTGTATGCCAGCTGAATGAGCAAACATCTTCAGGCTTATGTTTGACTAAGAATTGTACAAAGAATGCATTCAAGACAAACACAATGAAATCTTAATGACCTAATTGCTCATGCGTAATTGCCCATGGGTCAGTAATAATGAGATTAACATTTAACTAGCTTTTTAATTGAGCTAACATCATTAGAAAATAAAGTGTGATCAAATTATGGTCCTGGACTGTTGATGCAATTGAAATGAACTTATACAATTGTGTAATATCTTAATTCCTATCCAGAATGATGCCATGATATAACTTTTCTTTAAGATACAACACATCTTGCCAGATTATCATATCAAGATGTTGGAAAATTTAAATCTGAAATCTAAAAGGTTCTGAATGTTTACAAGATAAAATATTACTTATAATTAAAAAGTCTATTACTAAATTTATAATATAAAACCTGGACTATTGTAGGTATGGAATCCAAATAACCTAAACCCAGATCCAAATGTTTACGTCAATTAATAATAATCCTAATATTAAACCCATAGACAGAATTCAAAATTAAGTAATTCAGATGAAACTGAAAATAAACTTGATTTTGGACAAAGTTAGGTCCAGCATACAATGTTACATTACAGTAGCATATAATGAAATTAAAATTTTTTTTAAAAAAAATTAATGTACATTCCAAATTAAATATGCATAACAGTATGTGTGTGTGTGTACATATATATATATATATATATATATATATATATATATATATATATATATATATATATATATATATATATATATATATACACACACATACATACTTTATGCTCAGATGAGATTCTGAGGCACTATTGCTTTGTAGCACAATGCATCCTGATGAGTACTAGGGAGTCAAAAGTATGTCATTGTGATCTGCTTTTCACATCTCATTGTTTATGTACACTGATTTTTTTTTTTTTTCATTTTTTTTTTCCTTTCATGGTGAGATTACAGTGTTATTCATTTAATTGGAAGGTAAATGCATTGCTTTCTCATGCTTTCATGGAACAGGCATCTTCTAATACAAAGCATTATAGGAATTATGCATGTAAACAAATGTACCTAATTAAAACTCAACTATGTTTTGGCAAAAACAAAAGAGAGTATAAACTTTATTCATAGCTAAATTTTACATTACAGTTTACAGTGGCAAGTGTTAGGAGGTTAGACAATAATTGGTTTGCAAAAGTTTAAGGAAAATGTATGCATTATTTAAATTATAATTGTTAATAAAATTGTGTAAATAAGGTACAATTTAGATTAGAAATTGTATAAAATCTATAAAAAAAAAACAAACATTAGTGGTGACTGTTTAGAACTCCATCAGTGTAAGGAGTAAATTACTTGTGACAAATATAAAGATATTCAATTTGCTATTCATTGCTGCTCCTGTGTTTTTGTTACATGAATTAAGAAGTTGTGACTTAAGTTAATTAGGTAATAAACAAAGTTAATTAAGCAATAAACTAAGGGCCAATTATTCTGTTAAGTGTTTGCACCACATATTTCAGAAATTTTGCACCACATATTTCAGAAATTTTGGGTTTTTTTCCTTTGACATTTATAAAGAGGGCAGTAGGTTTTAGAAAAATCAGGTCAAATTTTGTCAATTGCCAGCTTTTCACAAGAGTATTTTTATTTTATTTGAATTTTTTTTATCAATATTTTTCTTCTCTTAAATAAGATTGAGATCTTTTTCATACAGAGAGTGAAGAAATGCTGAGAATAAAAGCTCTTATATTGGACGTTCTTGCAAAGATGACTGCTTGTGTAAGTATACTGCAGTAGCAATAATTATATTAGGTTTTCACAGCATCACCTTTCCAGGTTGGTGAGTGTTTTGCATTTCATTGTCGTATTCCTGTTACAAATTGGTCATTCCTCTTTAGATATGGTGCTGTTATGAAGATACAGAAGTCACTTTTCAGACCTTGTCATCATCATCAGTTTGGTTAAAGTATTTCACTTGCATATATTTTGTAAACCCCATGATTTATTTCTTCTGGAATGAATATTTTAGAAGCTGGTGTGATTCAGTCTGTGAAACTTTATCACCTCATTGATCTTAGATCATTTGTGCCTGGTTTTGGTTAAATTTGTGTGTGTGTATATCTTTATATATATATATATATATATATATATATATATATATATATATATATATATATATATATATATATAATTTAATATAAGTAATACTATCATACAGGTGAGATAATTTTAATTCATACTCTATGGAATTTCAAACCCAGGTCTCTAACCTGTAAGATGGTATTATTTGTATTAAATTATTAATTCTGCCTACTATTATCAAGCTTTCTTCTATAGAACCCAGGGATAGCACTTTCTATTCTGTTTGGTATATATTTATAATTTTTTGTAATAAAAAAATTCTATATGCTTTGATTTCTAGGAATATGGTATGACCATGTGTGTCCAGATATATATATATATATATATATATATATATATATATATATATATATATATATATATATATATATATATATATATATGAATTAATAACTAGGTTGTTAAGTGGGTGTGTCTGCTACACATGAATTTATAAAACTCAGATTTCAGTGCCATCATTTTTTGGTGATGCTTGTTTAGTTGTGATGGGATATGGGCTGATGTGTGACGGCAAGGCGATTTAGCCATTTACTCGCAGACCTGGGCATGATAGTATTATTTGTATTAAATTATTAATTCTGCCTACTATTATCAAGTATTCTATTTAATCCAGAAATGGCACTTTCTTTTCTGTTTGGTATATATACACATATATATATATACACACACACACAGACTTTTTTAAGCCATTTGATCGGGATGAGTTGTGATCAAGTTTAGAGAATTATTTCTGATTCAATCACTCACTCCTTTTGACGTGGAGCTATAATTCACTTTTTTCATCCATGTTGTGATGGTGGACTTGTTTCAGTCTGCTTATGCTACAGCTATTGCTTATATAAGTGTTTGCAGTCTAAATTCAATAATTAATGGACCACAGAAGTTTTCAAGGGATTGACAGTGAGGTTTTAATTTTTTTTTTTTGTAAGGTTACTGGGGGGGTGGGTGATACTGAAGCTTCTGTCTTAGTGAGAAATATTTGAAAGTCATGCACATTACTAAAGTTTATCTGAAAATATTGCTCCAAATTGGTAGATCAGTTTGTAGAGCATTGGACTCTTTCAGAATTTGTTGTGCCGCTTGGGTTTGTTTCCTTTGCTTGCCCATGATACAGCTACTTTGCAGCTAGAAACCAACCATTTTCTTCTAGAAATCCATTTCAAGTCTCAAAAGTTTTCTTCAGCTTTTTAAGAATGGGTGTCTTTTTTTCAATCTTATAGGCTGTGCTTGTTTTTTTGTTCACTTACTTACATCACCAGTTATAATTAAACTGTTTCAAATTACTATGTTCATTTGATGCAGAATTATTAAATTACTGAGAGCCATTTCATACTGCAGTCAATTCATACATTTCATTTTCATTGTGAATTATGTTTCAGTTCACAACACATATTTTTTAATTTTGGACATTTTTGGAGAATGCACCTTAATATTATTTCTTTAAATGATTATTTTAAAGATTCTAATTTGATTTTCATTTTCAATTTGTATTCTTTTTAAAAGAATATTTTCAACTATACTTTTATTTTAATTGGTTTTTCATCCTAGATTTTTAAAATCTTTATATTTTAGATCTTTATATTTAACTGGCACTGTATATCTAATTTTCTTATTTTGTGCCAAGATACCACCTACATACACATACACATAAAAGTATCAGATTTGCTACTGTTAGGTTTGAAAACAAGCAGCTTCACATAAAGTAGCTGTGTCATACATATTTTCTTCTAATTGTTACACAACTAACAAAATAGTTTTTTTTATTTTGTTTATTTTTCACTCAGTTTTCTTATTCAGGATAATTTTAGGGTATACTTTGTGTTTGATTGATCAAAGTGTCACTTCCATTACTGCTACATTATCAGAGCTTAGATATCACCACCTTCATTAACTTTGAGTATTGAATGTGAAAAATAGATGTCTTTTTATTTTTAATATGCTCATGTAGACCTCAGATAAGGTAGGAAATAATATTGATCATTAAAAGCTTGCCACATCACAAGAATCTTACAATCATGTATAAATCCATCATTTTATTGATGATTTTTCAGTATCAAGAAGTGTATTTTTTCATTTTCCTTGAAATAGCTAATTGGGTTTGTGTTGTTATGCTAAACAATGATAGTGGTGTGAGAAATCCATCTGTACATCACAACTTGGCAGTGATTTTTATTTAACCCATTTAAAGAGAGGAGGCTAATTCATTTTTTGATAGTGTACTTTGACTAAATAAGCCTATGGATTAGCTTCTGTCCAAGGCCTTAATGGTTGTTGTTGGGCTTAACGTCATTTTTCAGCACACGATAGGCTATTCATGGCGGTCAGTATTAATGGTGGAGGAAGAAACCGGGAAATCACCGGAAAGAACCACCGACCCACGAGAAGCTACTGACAAGCTTTCTCACATATCCACATTCGCCGAATCCTAGACTCGAACACACTCAGGCAGAGGTGAGATGGCAGTGATCCGTAATGGACAGCGCTTTAGACCACTCGGCCACTCAGGGCCCCGCCTTAATGAAAGTTTGACACTAACACCAATGATGTTGTTAATAATCTGTAAGTAAGTTTTTGAAAATTAACGTAGTTTTCATTATTGTTTACCACAGCCTATTGGAGATAAGATCACAAAGACCCTAATGGATGAAGAGGATGTGCTAAATTACTTGTTCACATTACTGGCTTACCAGAAGACATTTGTAAATGCTTGTCAACTAGTTGAGGACATGCTGCAATGCAAGAAGATTGTCCTGGACCTACACTCCATTTGTGAGTATACCCTGAAACAAAAATCTTATGAAAGAAATAAAGCATTCCAGAAAATAAGATTTCAGACTTAGAGCCTTGTTAGGTTGTACCTTTAATAAGGTAAATCCAATTTGCTGTATGGAGTGAAGATTTTCAATAGATGCATTATTGATTATATTGAATTACATATTTTTGTGGTGTTAGAAAACGGTGTATTTGGATTTTGTGAATTACTTGTACTTAGAGTAAGGAGGAAGATTTGATTTGAAGTTCAAAAGGTCATGGTTAAGATAGCTGACAAATAAGAAATGGTTTCTGCACACAAATTTGATTATGAGCTGTTATTGAAGTTAGTGGATGGCTTACTCTTTGGGTATGAAGTTGCTTATAGAATTTTAGATAAGAGGGTTAGTGATTGAGGTTACCATGACTGAAAGAAGAAAAATTTGTGTTTGCATAATAACTTCATTTCAACATTACACATCTTGGTCATGTTTTGGGAGGGTTTGAGAGAGGCCTATTGATTTTGGGATCAAAAGGTCATGATCAATGTGTCTTGATAAAATAGGCAGAACAACATTTGTCCAAGAGTAAGTTCCTTGACCAGACTTTATTGATAGCTTATGGTAAGGATAATAAGAAACATTGATTTGATGTCTGAATGTCAAAAACAATGATCATGATATGCCTTAAGACATTTGATAAAATAGGCAGAACAACATTGTCGTCAGGAACGACAATAGTGAATAGTGCTGTTAACACATCTAATCTGTTCACCACAGCATCCATCGTGAGTTTTTTAAAATTTGTGTGCAGAAACCATTTCTTATTTGTCAGCTATCTTAACCATGACCTTTTAAGCTTCAAATCAAATCTTCCTCCTTACTCTAAGTACAAGTAATTCACAAAACCCAAATACACCATTTTCTAACAACACAAAAATATGTAATTCAATATAATCAATAATGCATCTATTGAAAGACCAGATTTTATTGATAGCTTATGGTAAGGATAATAAGAAACATTGTTTTGATGTCTGAATGTCAAAAACAATGATCATGATATGCCTTAAGACATTTGTAGCAAGGTCTTTTTAGTCAGGAACGACAATAGTGAATAGTGCTGTTAACACATCTAATCTGTTCACCACAGCATCCATTGTGAGTTTTTTAAAATGTTTGTATTGATATTCTTCCTGAATGGATCATCAGATTCACTTGGAGGTTTTCACCAAAAGGTTTCTTATAATGTTTAGTTCTTGAATGAACATGATGCCAAGTTGGAAAGCTTGAAAATCTTGTTACTTTTTCTCTAGAATGGAAAGTCATTGACAGATTTTCACTCCTTTTTATGATATCTAGTTGGTCCTAAAGGAAAATGGTTCCCCCCGACCTCCAATATAGTGGTGATCATGAAAATATTAATATTATTGCTCTTAAATAAAATGTCATATTGGGATTGGGCTTCCACAAGAATATTTTTGATACCTAATTGGTCTTGAATGAAAATGATGTTAGTCTTACATCCAATATATCAGCTGTAATTGTAATCTTTAAAAGTCATTTGTCACTACACTGTTTGGATCATATTGAAATGGGGCTTTCATCAAAAGACTTCTAATGTATAGTTGGTCCTTGAGGGGGAAACAAATCCTGTTGCATCCATTATGGTTGCCAAAGTGATCGGTTTATAAATCTTGTTATTGCTCATGAATATCAGATATGGTTTGAATGCTCAACTTTATTTATCTTGGATGCCAAGGAAATTATTTTCAGCCATTAGAGAAATGCAGCCTTTGAGAGAATCGTTTTGTTGTCTTGCAGCTAAATGCAGTTTGAGGAATAAGGTTGTGAATGCAGGTTATCGTTTGGGATTTTTTATCTTGCAGGTGTTAGTATTATGTACATCATCTAAAGATGCACATATACAAATCACATCCTTGAATTCTTTTTAATACAGGCTATTATTCTTGATTTTTTTTATTAGTTATTTTTCTTTTTGCCTTGCACTATGAGCAGTATAGGGCAGAAGTTTTTTTATTGCTGTGAAAAGTACATAACAGTTATCATCATGTGACCAGTCAGTTTATTTGCACTACTTTCAGAAGAGTTGTTCCTTCTTGCTTTTCTTTCTTATTTTTTTGCTATTGGTAGAAATTTGGGTCCATCATTGTTTAGAATTGAGATTTAGGAAAGGCAGGTTACTATATATATATAAGTAAATTCCTTGCCATTCCTCATTTTTGTTTGCAGTTGTCTCAAATGAATTTTTCCGTCATTCCTCATTTTTGTTTGCAGTTGTCAAATGAATTTTTCCGTCATTTAATAAGAACTTTGTATGTTAGAAAAATAAAATTTCAAGGTTACAACCTTAAATGTAGATCTCCAGTTTTCTTTCAATGGTAAAAATAAAGCCATTACATTTTCTTTAACTTAATGAAATTGGCATGTTTTCCATATATGTTATAAGTCGGGTATTGAGTATCATTTCCATGAAGACTCTGTGAGCTGAGGGAAAAAAAATGAAAGATGTGTTTTTGTGATATTATTTTTATAACCATGGAGGGAAAACACCAGGATCAGCAGTGAGAAACAGACAGTCTGCCAACTGGAAACACATATTTTTAAGACTGGTTGTTCCACTCATTTATCATGTGAGTCATAATGTAAAGTTTTGAACTTTAGAAAGCTATTGAATTGAAGATAACTATTTAATTCTATAGCATTTTAAAATGAAAATATATTTATTACTTGAGCTTGTTGATCTTTGATCTTTATCTTTTCAGCAAATATCAAAAGTTTGATATTGTGTTTAAATGATGATCAGTTGGGTAACTTTTGTCGTATTCTGGCTGTGGCCATCTCAGACCTTGATATTTATGAAAATAAATCATCGTGTAAGTATAATGTATATTTTATATTCAGTTCAGATCCAAATGTTTGTTTGGTATGTATTTTAAAAAATAATAGAACTTTGGTTATCATTTACACATCCATGTACAGTAAAATATTAGGAACTGAAAATGTTCGTTATGACATGTGTTGTTTGTATAGAGGTGACATTTACAGAGCCTTAAGGAATGTATTTTTCAAAATGTCATTTGAACGGTCTTGTCTGCAATGGCCAATTTCACTGAATGTGCGGTATTATAAATCATTTTGCACAATTTCTACTAAGTTTCCTTGATATAGTCTTGCATCACTTCATTTATGAGCAAGAGATAAAGCATGTTTTTGTCTTTTTCAGGATATAGTTAAATAGGTAAAAGTCTAGATAAGTTTGTGAGATAGTTTACAGAGGTTAAATCTTTGCAGTATTTCATAAGATTTGGTGAAACCATCAACTAACAAGTTACGTAGGCAAAGTTAGTAATGTCAGACCCACTTGGACCTCTTGCTAAAGTTCATGTTTCAATTTTACATTGAAAGGATTTTTTGATATGTAATTGTTCTGTTTTGCTAATTTGCAATTCTGCTTATCATTACATACGCCCACTACAATCAAATCAGAGCACATGTTGCAGTATATGCAATTACCAATTTGTGTATGATTTGTGCATATTCCTATTAATTTGAATTCCAATGAATTTTTTTAAATTATACATTAGTAATTACTTGTTTCCATAATGACTTATAATTTTTACAATTGTCTACTGCAGTATTTGCACAGAACAAGCAGAAGAGAACTAGAGGTTTTGTCAATGTCAGAGATATAAACCAAGGTATCTCTCTCTTTCTCTCTCTCTCTCTCTCTCTCTCTCTCTCTCTCTCTCTCTCTCTCTCTCTCTCTCTCGCATGCATTCTTACACTCTTAACTCTTTAAGGTCTATATGTATGCACTTGCCTTTTGACTGAATTGCAAAGTAGTTGTGATCTGTGGATTGATAATCAAAACCGTTCTTAAACTGTGAAAAGCTGTTTCTTTCAGGCAGCATTGCCATCGGTTTACGTATTGATATCAATATGCATCATTAAAACTAATACATCTTGTTGATGTCACTGTCAGTTATATTTAGCATTTCAGTGATTAGACTTAGCTCACTTCCTTGCTTGCCATATCAGGCAAGCTATGGTTTGTTCATCATTAATCAAGAATCACCATTTTCAACTTCTACAAATCAAAAGGAGCCATTTCAAGTGAATGTGGCATATAGCATCCTGCCTTGAAGGCCTGTTAAGTTGTATAGTTGTAAACATGGCCAGTTAGTAAAAAGAGGAAGACCTTAAGACTGCCATTTCTTCAAATCCACTGAACAGAATTTGACCAACTTTGATAAAAAGCATATAGACATAAAGGTTTATACAACTAAAATCAATCTGTAATCAGTGATGGCTGCCATTTTGTAAAACAAAAGGATGGAAACTTCTTCAGAATGACTTAACCAAATTCAGTATCACAGAAAGCATCTTGGCATGAAGACTTCTAAAATTTGTACAAATAAGGCTGGTTTTTCCTCAGATATTCTTCTCTAAAAGGAAAAACTGATAAACCAACCTTACACCCTCCCACTGTAATGACTATATGTGTGATGTGCTACAGTTTTACTTGAAATCAAATGGGACTTTTGTCCCAGTTTTAATATCTTATGGCAACTAATTTTTAAAAATTTATTTTCAGAATTATTACTTGGCATACCAGAACTTCTGCCTAGATTGGTTCACTTAGCTGTTGCCAGAGAATGTGAGTATTGTTACCTGTATTTAATTGTGTGTTTAACCTTTATCCATGGGTGTAAGTTGTATTTTAGATACTTTTAACAGCATTTACATAACTTTATTCTTGGATTGTCAGTTGTAAAATAGAATCTTTATATAGCCTTTGGGTTTAGAACATTTCTGGGCCCAGTCAAAACTTTCCATTGGAATGCTTCATACCTAGGTCAAGTGAAAAGGTGTATAAATAGGAATTTGATAAACAAATGGTTCATTCCTGTTCTAGATATATTTTTTATTTGAAATATTCACTGGAGTTACTAAAGTGTTGATTGATGTTTAGATTAATACAATAATTTGGATTTTGTGACCATATTCAAAGATGTTCTTGATTGCATTATTGTTTTATATTATTATGTTATATTAGGACATGGAAGATTTTATTCATAACATACATTTTGAGACATGTGATGGGACATTTGGAATTAATTCACAATACTTTGTATCTTGAAATTTCACTATTGTTGAAAAATAAATTGCTGAAGAAAATATGAACTCTTCTCTTTATAAACAACCTGCTGATCCTGGTAAGTCAGATAATGTTTATGTTTATGATAATTTTTGTTCTTTTTGACATGAGATGTTTAAATCCATGCTGTGCAACACATCTTGTAGCAAATTTCCCATGATTGAGTCTTACCTTCTGCCATACTTAAAGTCATTGAATCTAAGGTTTTTAACATAGGTTAATATGATGCTTGTTTTAGCAATGATTGATAACTGACAACCATTTGATTGATGAAGATCAAAGTTAGGCTGGTTATTTGCAGATTGCTTACTTCATTTGCACTCAATTACTCACTATTAATCAATATTAGTGCACTTTAGTAGCGTTTTTCAGATGTTTTAAATATTGAAAAGTACATTTTCTTTAGATAAATAAGAAATATTATAGATGTGACTGGCTGGTGCTGCTTGCATATAGATTTGCAGCTAACAAAAATAAGTTGGTCCAGAACCTCAGACCACTTCTAGGTTATGGCAGTTGGGTGGAGTTGAATACAAGTAGGATGTATGGGGTGTTGTGAAAGGCATAGGAATTCTGTTACCACAAACAGTTGCTGTTGCTATAATTTTGTTTCCAAAGATTGGGTTGTTCTTGCAGACACTCCTCGTTTCCGCGGTATGGTCAGTGAGTTAGACTGCTGGATGGAGTGGATTGAGAATCAAATGGCAGAGGAATTGTATGATGTGCCACAGATTGACGAGTTTGATGACTTTGTTGGAGGTGAGTTTTGTGTGATGTGGTTTAGTATCTATCCATGTACAAGACACTCCCATTTGTAGACAGCATTGCAGGTTTATGGTCACAAAATGTTCTGGGATGTATGTGGTCTGTTTGAAATCAGAAGTTGGTTTTTAAGAAAAGTGTAGAAATGGATCTTTAACAGCAGATCTGGGTTCGTTTTGTTCAAAGTGGAATATACATTATGGACAAGTTGACACAATACTGCAAGAATTTCATACATTATGTAAAATTTGGAAAACAGTTGTAGGTCAGTAAAAACTGCTGATGAGCTGTGGAAACAACAAAATCAAAAATTGAAGTTGTACTTTTTGTCTTTCTTTCTCATAGCACATACAGCAAGGTTGACTTTGCCATGTGATTCATGGGAAAACTCCCCCGTTTTACCTCTTCTACTCGTAGACTTGAAGGGCTTACATGAATCTACTGAGAGGATTGCCATGAAACATGATACATAACACAGGGTTCCTGCAGGTCATGGAATCCTGGAAAGGTTTTGGAATTTAAAAAATAAAATTCAAGGGCCTTGAAAAGCTATGAAATTTGTCAAAACCATGCAAAGTTTTGGAAAAGTCATGGAATTTGTGACAATGGAGTTAAAAGAAATTAATTACTACAAATTTCATAGAGCACTGTGAACCGATTAAATAAAATGGTAAAATTACAATCGATAAATGGTTTCAATTCATATAACAAGAGTAAGTTCCCTTAATGGAAGTGTCACGTGATTTCCGGTGTAGTTCACTAAATAAAAGAAAGCAAGTGGAAAGTAATGTGTTTTGTTAATATTGTAAATAGGAACACATACAAAGATTACATTGATCATTGGATTATAACATGAATTACAATATAAAGTCAGTGTGCTAACCTAGGTAAATTTAAAATGTACATATTAAAATATTTGTTAACTTATTTGTTTTTTTAGATTGAAAGATGTCATTCTTTATGTTCATTTACTTGACAATGCAAGATAGTGCGGTCCTTGAGTTTTATGAAATGGCCCTGGAAAAGTTTTGGAAAAGTCATGGAATTTGTTTTTGTTAAGTCTGCAGGAACCCTGATAACATTCATCCTAAGATAAAGCTGATCCTAAATGAAAATGGTGCCACCTTCACATCCAGTATGGCTGCCACAGTAGTGATATTGATTGCTACTAAAGATCAGAAAGTCTTGTTCATTATGGGATTTTCAACAGATTTATTACAGTATTTAGTTGTCCTTAAATGTAAATGCCAGACTTCCAGTATGTTATTGCCATATTGAAAATTATGTTATTGTTACTAATCCTGAATGGATAGTCATTTAAGAATGGAGTTTTCACAGAAAGACTTTTGATGTCTAGTAGGTCCTAAATGAAGTGGTGCCATTCTGACCACCCTGGCATCCAACTTGTAAATCTTAATATTGCTAGTCCTCATGAACAGTAAGCTATATTGACATATAGTTTACACCAGAAGACTTCTTATGATATCTGAATGAAACTTGTGCCACTTTGATGTCCAGCATCTGAAAAATCTTGTAACTTCTCATGTATAGAAAGTCATATGAACATGGTGGTTGCTATTGGAGATGTTTTATAGTGTCTTGTTATCTTAAATGAAAATTGCAGCTTTGACATTCAATAGCTCTTCCTCAGTGGCCATCTTCAAAGGCTTGATTCTACTATTCCCACAATGAAAGTCATATGTTGAATTTTCTCCAGGAGACTTTTTATGAGATCTAGTTTGTCCTGTGTAAGAACTGCACTGATCTGACATCCAGTATGGCATTCATCTTGAAATTCTTGTATCTGCTGTCAACATTGGACTTTCACCAACACACTTCGTCTGGTATCTAGTCGGTCCTGAATTTAATTGATGGCACACATACATCCATGAAGGCTCCCACCATGGAAGTATTTCAGTCATGTCATTGATTTTCTGGAATGGATGCTTATATTGGATGGAGTGCTCACCAAGAGTCATTTAATGGTGTCTCATTTGTCCTGAATGAAAATAGTGCCAATTGTGCCACAGTAAATGATTTGAATATCATCTTATTACTCAAGATGATTAGTGGTGGTTTCAGCACTCTGCAGTTAAAAATAAGCAAAAGGCTTTTTGATTTTTTTTCTTCAGAAAGTATGGGGTTGTTTTTAGGGATTCTGTCGTTATAACTTTTAAAAATTTGTATTTTCATCTCAGGAACACCTCTGTCATGTATTTTGCAGGTACCTTTTGTCACACACATCTCCCTGATCATAAGGGACATTCACAGATTCAGACACTAAAATTTGGCCAAAACAGAAACAAAATGCTGAAAATCTCCCTGAAGGGATTCAAGAATTTCCTTATGTACTGTATAAATTTTTTGAAAAATCTTCCTGATAAGAACAAATAAATTACTCTGATGGCTGTTTCAAAATGATCACATGTACAGTACATTTGTTTTTTCTATCCTTTATAGATTAGTTTGTTCGTTCATATTTTCAAACTGGAATTTATTTGGTCGGATTGCAGAGTAATTTGGACTTCTGGGTTAAAAATGTTTAATATCAACACCCAGGTTAAGGTTTGTACATCAGACTCTTTTCAGGCCCATTTGTTGAAATGTGTCATATGGGGTACTTTATCTTTTCATTGAAAATCAGGTTACAATGACATGTTTCACAGTCCATTAGTTTTTATTAATGTTTGCATTGTGACTTTTTTGGCTACTGTGAACTATTGATTCATATAATATATACATTTGCATCATAAGTACTTGTGACAACTGGGTCACTGTTACCTATGAACTATGGATTTATATGTATACATGTTCTTCATAAGTGTTTGTGACAACTGTCATTGTTACCCACATTTCATGGTTCTGGTTAACGTTTGTGTTTACATTCTTTTCTTTACTTGTAGAATCATAAGTAAAATTAGATGTGTGATGCATAGTACTGTACCATTCAGTCAAGATTAGGCCACTGTGAACTATACTTGACGGTCTATTCATTGACTTTAATCTTCACAGTAATGTATTAAATTTTCAGGCAGAAAACAAAATAAATGCTTGAAAATCCTAAGCCATGCCAAAATTTCTTCATTAAATTCCTCTAACATATAAGAGATTCCCTTACTTTTTTCAAATTGGATGGGAGACAACTTCTTTGAGTCTTCAGTTTTAGCAATAGAGATTTTCTAAGGCTCTAATCCATGTGGAACCATACAATGCAGTATGTTGTGTCATTTTATTTTTCAGCAAGATCTCTGTATGGCAAAGAAAATAAAATTCACATGTCTTAAGGAGGTGGTTCTTGGGGTAAACACCTTGTACTATGGAAAATGATTGCATCCAACTTAACACCTTTTCACTTATCTTGACTAATTGCATATTAAATTTGTTCCAGGAATCACAATTCCCACCATAGCAGGTGCTCCCATGGTAGTACAGCAGGGACTTAAAATTACAGAACAGCTTATTCAAAAGGTGGAGGTTGTCTATGTCCTAGGGCTCTTTCTACTGGGAAAACACAGAAAAAAGGTAAGTAAATATTTCTAAGTGTTAAAGAACATACTAATATAAAGAAAATAGCACAGCAGTCATTTCATTAAAAAAATGTTTGACTTGAGCTCAAAGGTTAATAGAGATTTTTCGATAAATCATAAGTTATTCCAGATATTACAAGCATGCTAGTTATATGTACTATAAAGAAAGTGTTGTCACTCGAATACCATTGTTGACCAGAGGAAAGATTGCTATAAACTTACTTGTAAACATTTCTTTTTGTTTCTGTTACATTTTTTCCCGTTAAGATTTAATTTTGATGTGGATTCTCACTTAGCACTAACTTCATTCATTAGGGCCTCACTTGATGCATTGGATCAGCTGTAACAAATCACATTGGGCACCTGTGATTCAGTATTTTGAAGTTATCTTTTCATCACTAATTTTGTTTCCACAAGATTACATCAATGTGAAATACACTATTTCAACCAAATTAGGTGTGCAGCTTTTTATTGATGTGACTTATAATTTAAGTCGCATATTTCATCTTTTTGTTAAGAGTTATGGGCCCTAATTGCCTGACATCAGACGGGATTCTGTCTCTTCCTTTTACCAATAATTATTGGATTTCAACCAAATTTTTCATGCAACCTTACATTGATGAAATATTGTGAGTTTAATTTCCGGCATCCCACAGCATTTACAATTTAGAGGAGGTTTGTGTATGCAGCTAATTACCCGTCTCCCTGATAGCCTTACTTTCCCAATTTTTTCTGGTTTCCAACCAAATTTTTCTTGCTGATTGATATTGATGAGAACATGGATGAGTTTGAGTTCAGCCTTCCATAAAAATTAGAACTCCTTATACTCCATCGTTCTGACTTTTGTTTCCACAGCTTTATATTACAAAGGAAGGTTGGGTTTCGACCAGATTTAGACAGCATCTTTATGTTGATAAAACCTTAAAGGAGTTCAGTTTCCAGTATTCCACAACATTATTTGCAAGAGATAAAAGAGTCCTGATTGACTATTCTCTTACATTTGGCTTTAAGAAGTGCAAGTTTGCTTAGATGTATTGGATTTCTGCTAATAAATTTGTAATGCCACCATCATGAGAACTTGAGTAAGCTTGATTTCCATCATTCCAGGTCATTATTTAGGAGAGTTTTGGTCAGGCATGGAGTTGATTGCAGGTGCTTGATTACAATTATTATTACTGATTATTTGGCACCGATGACTATGATTACATTTTGTATTTGCTTGTTATCTTTATTTGTTTGTGCAGATAAAACACGTCTGACTGGAAAATAAACAATTTTAACTCTTTGTAAATGTTTCTCAACAATTATTTACATATAGATTAAAATGCCAAATAACCACACTTAGCATTCTGGGATTTTTTGGTTGTAACCACTTGCAATCACGATTACACTATGATCAAAATGCCAATGAAGAAAAATCATGATCATACAGCCTCCAAAAATCAATTACTATGATTGCAGCTAACTCTGTAATTGATTAGAATTACAATTATAATTGGCCCAATGAATGGCTGTGGCTTCTGGAAGCTTAGCTTGATTTCCCAACTAAAATTCCTCTTTTTGAAGCCCTGCTAAGCAAGTAGTTGTGAGCAGCATATGTTCTAGTTGCTAAAATCTCTTTCAAAAATCAATTTTAGGAGATTTTAATGCTGACTATGCCCTTCATTTTCTTTTTCATCATTTATGGGTCAGGCAATGGCATTTTGATAAATATCTAAGTTCCTAACCACGTTATAGATGGTTTGTAGTCAAGAACATTCTCAGACAAAAGATAATACTTAAATTTGACTTTATGTGAAGGATTCGAAACAAAATGTTTCATATTTAGCACAAATCTTGAGGCTTGTTTAGCATTTTTTAAAATTTTTTTTTTGCTAAGCAGTGACCCATGAATAATGTAGTTTCATTATTGGTTGAGTTATGACAAACAAGAAATAAATGAACATGGATTGTAATCTCAAACCACAGGAAATGATTTATTCCTAGTATTAGATAGAAAACACTGAAAGGATAAAGAGTATATAAATATATTTTAAACTATATTATGTTTGTGATTGTTTAGGGCAGATATTATTGGCTCAGTGTGTTTATTAGCAGAAAAAAATGTTATGGAGATTCATTAATAATAATTAAATTTTTTACAGGTACAAAGAAAATTAGCAGAGTTAAAGTTAGCTCCAGGATTAAGTGATTTGTTTGATCAATTTATTTGGAAGTGCCAAGTGTAAGTACAAATTATCTATAGGAAAATAAGATAAATATGTCATTATGCAAGATAAAAATCTGTATCATGGTTTCAAAGAATCAAATAATACATAATATTAACATCAGCTTCATAATGCTATTGACAGTCGGAGGACATAGTATTCTGAATGTATGCGTGCTTTATCCTAGTTTCCTAGTATCTGATGCTTTTTAAGATCATTAAAATGAATTTAATGTAGTCAGTAAAACTGCTGGCTAAGCAATGTTAAATAAATCTGGTTTGCCCTCCTGTATATTCTAAGAGATGACAAATGGAGGCAGGAAACTACCATCATACATTCTTGGGCAAGGCATTTTACTCTAGTTACCACAACTAAATAACTTGTTTTCTTGTTTCACAAAACAGCAGATAAAACCATTCTTTTGAATTGTCAGCATCACTCCAGTAACTTCTTCAATCCAATGTCATGACCATGTATTTTTATTACTAGTGTGTTAAAATTTGAATTCTTTTTATTTCATTTTTGTATCATTGTGTGTTATTGTGATGATTATTGTTCATGAGAACTGATATTTTCGTAAGAGTTTGTTTATTTAGAACGTAAATGTTTCTCGACTTTGGTAAGAGTTTTGTTTACTTAGAATGTAAATATGTTTCTTGGCTTTCGTAAACGTTGTTTAGATAGCTGGATTTGATAAACAAATGACGTAAATGATTGGCTTTGGGCAAGGTCTTTCTGATTATATGTGTTTATATCATGTAAATACGATTGTCAAATGATAAAATAACCACGTTTACTCTGTGCGCATGCAGCATGTAATGGTGTCTCAGCTTAGTAAAAATAGATATAGGTACCTGTGAAATAGTAAAATAATATCTTTCACCTGTGTTGTAGTCAATTGTATATTATGCCTTGAGAAGACGGTATTATATTTCTTCTGCTGGAGTGAGTAGTATAATATACCTTGAAGAAGAATGGTATATTTTTCTTGTGAAAGAATTAGATTTTCATTACACCTATGAAGTTAGAGATGTTCCTTGTTGTAGATGACAGCTATAGGAGCTCATCTACCTTTTGAATAATAATTTATTTCCTGAAGAACTACACAAGTGGTTTAGGACAAAAACATTCATTGAAATTCATTCTAAATTGGAACAGTCCACTTCAAATTGTGGTTCAGTTCGAAATTATGGACATTTGTGTAAAGACTTCATCTGACATCATCATCTTCCATCTTTGGAAACAACTTGAGATTCAAACAATATTTAGTTAGAACTATTTTATTCATAGGACTCCTATATTCACAATTCTGGGATAAATGTTTGGATTTTTATTCACAGACTGCAATTCATTGTTTTAAATTGTCACCTTTTCACTGTGTTTTCTAGGAAAATAAAATTATCTTTGTTAAAACTTACAAAACTTGTCTCCACTATTTTCTTTTGTTACTTTGAACGAGCTGATACATAACAAGAGAAAATTGGGGGCTCTTCCAGGATAGGAACATTTAATTGATATTTGAATTTAGCTGATCTTTGAAATCTTTAGTGAAAACAGCAGGCTTTTCAGTAACAATGTTGCTGTCAATATTAGAGAGCTTTCTAACACAACTCAGGAGCAGTTGGATAGTCTGGAAAAAGAAGAGTTGTTTGAACTTGCAAAACATCTTTCTTAGGTAAAGCAAGAAATTAAAAACAGTAGTTCAATATTTGGTAGGGAAGAATATAATTGACAAAAGTGTTTTGGCACTGACATTAAAATGATGGAACTAAAAATGAAATACAAAATGAAAGTGGAATTAAGGAATTTTTGAGTTTCAGAAAGATGAAGAATATAAACATTTGAAGTTTAAGAAAGAACAAATGCATTTACAATAAGAACGAAGGATAGACTAATGAAATTACAATCAGAAGAAAGACAACCAAGCAATAGAGGGAGAAAGATAGACACAATCAGAAGAAAGACAGATGGAGTTGCAGAAAGAGCAAATGTGTGCGCAAATTAAAATGAAAGAAATAGTTCTGGAAAGTGAAAGGCATGATTCCACATTTCATACAAATTCATAATTGACATTGTAGGAAATAGGTTAGTTCCCCTCTTTCGCTGAAAAAGAAGTAGACATATCTTATTTTTTTTAAAAAAAGTTGCTGAGAATTTGAAATGGCCATGTGAGTACTGGACTCAATTATTGCAAAGTGTGCGCCATGGTAAGGCCTGAGATGTCTACATATCTGTTAGTACATAAAAGTTCTAATTATGATTTGGGGTGGCCGAGTTGTCTAAAGCGCTCTCCATTAAGAATCACTGCCATATCACCTCTGTCTGTGTGGGTTTGAGTCTAAGATTCAGCGAATGTGGATATTTGAGAAAGCTTGCAGTAGCTTCTCGTGGGTCGGTGGTTTTTTCCACGGATTTCCTGGTTTCTTCCTCCACCATTAAAACTGGCCGCCATGTATAGCCTACCCAAAACACCAACTAATTATGATTTGGTTAATCCCTGAGGCTTAACGACAAAGACTTTAAAAAGGAAACTAGACACAGTTGTGCTGAATATGCTAAAGAAAAAAAAGTTGATCAAGAGATGGTGCTCAGCTGAGAAATCAGAACAGAATTATGAAATACTTGAACTGGTTTTACTTGAAAAGTTTAAAAACTGTGTTTTGAGTGATGTTAAAACTTATCTAGAAGACCATGAGGTCAAAACCTTGATGCTGATAAATATTCCTTAAATTATAAAGTTCCAGTGGTAGACAAATCTTTCAATCAGCAGGCTACTGTGAGAAGAGTATTTCAACCCAATATGACTCTTAATGCTCAGTCTGGCACAACTTCTAAAAATCAAGCCGATTACGGACTTGATTCAAGATCCTTGTCTCTACCTATGTGTACCTTTTGCAAGAATAAAAGGACACATTTCTGATTGCTTTTAATAGAAATAGAAGAAGCAGAAGCAAGATAGACCTATCCCAAATGCTCTTTTTTCTAAGACGTCATGGTCACGGTCATGTATTTGAAAGCAATACATTTGTTGGGTCTGATTTTGTTATGGAGAATTTTGAACAACTTATGTTGAATTGTTCTATATCACTCTTGGGCGATTTGGCCAATTCTAACACTTAAAATTTTAAGGGATATAGGAGCTTTTCAATCTTTTATTATTAGGTATTTTACCTTTTGAGAAGTTGTTCTTTTGAGTGTTCTCATTCAGGGAGTAGTGTGTGGCTTTGTTAATGTTCCTCTCTATTGTGTCAATTTGTTATCAGACTTGGTTTCAGGACCTGACAGTAGGCATAGTGTTTAAGTTACCCCTTGAGATTCATTTGTTGCTAAGCAATAACCTAGCTGGAGACAAGGTTGTTAATCCACTCATAACTGATAAGCCTTGTTTGATCAGAAAGTTGATCATATTTGAAAAAAGAAATCCCTGATTTATACCCAGCTTGTGCAGTTACCAGAGCTTTGGCAAAGAAAGCTCTTGAGAAAGATTTTGATAAGGAGGGTATTCTTTAGCTGACATGTATTGATCAGGCTTTTGATGAGGTCACTTTCAATTTTAATTTGGATCAAGGCAAAGGTATTGATCATAGTGATCCTCTTTTGAATACTCATTCTTTTTTTTAATCAGGGTGTCATACGGCACTCAGTTGTAATCGAACAAGAAAAAGATCCTGAGATGTGTTTGTTTCAAAAGGCCATTAGTGAAACTGAAGCCACTGATGTACCTGTCAGCTACTTCCTTCAAAATGGAATTTTATGAGAAAATGGAGAACAGTACCTCCGCTATTGACAAATAGTGAATTATCAAATTGTGGTTCCAAGATTTTACAGACAGGAAATTCTTAGTTTAACCCATGAATTTCCTCTAGCTGGTCATTTAGGGATTAATAAAACTTACTGCAAGATCTTGACTCCATTTTTTTGGCCGAAAGTCAAAATTGATGCTTGTAAGTTTTGTAGATCTTGTCATTCTTGTCAAATGGTAGGAAAATCCAATCAGAAGATACCTAAGGCTCATCTGCAACTTATTTCTGCATTTGACAATCCATTCAGTAGAATTATGGTAGATTGTGTTGGTCCCTTACCAAAGACCAAATCAAGCAACCAATATTTGTTGACCATTATCTGTGCGTCAACAAGATACCCAGAAGCAATTCCTTTGAGGAATAATAAAATCAAAAACATTGTAAAAGCTGGTTTTTTTTATACTTAATTTTGCCTTCCAAAATCTGTCCAGTCGGATCAAGGGTCAAATTTCATGTCTGGAATTTTCCAGCATGTCGTGCTCTAATTCGGCATTAAATCAGATCTGCCTATCTTCCTGAGAGCCAAGTGGCTTTAGAATGATTCCATTAGACTTTGAAAAACATGACTAAATCTTATTGTTTTGATACTGTTAAAGATTGGAATGAAGGCATTCATTTACTTTTGTTATCAGTTAGAGAGTCCGTTCAGGAATCTTTAGAATTTAATCCTTTTGATTTGGTGTTCTGACATACTGTGCATGGACCTTTGAAGTTATTGAAAGAAAAACTTCTTTGTAATGAAGATGCACAAATCAATCTTCTTTATTATGTCTCTGATTTCAGGTAGAAATTGTCAGAGGCTTGTGAGGTTCCAAGAGCGAATTTGCACTCACTCAAAAGTGAGATCAAGATATGATAAAAACACAAAAGATAGGAGTTTCAATCTGGTGATAATGATAGTTCTAGCTCTCTTGATAGTTCCACAAAATCCACTTCAGGCAAAATATTATGGTCCATACACAGTTGGAAAGAAAATAAGTGATTTAAATTGCATCATAAATACTCCTGGGAGCAAGAACAAAAACAACTTTGCCACATCAATATGTTAAAGGAGTATGTTGAAAGACATAGCCAGGTAAATATGCAGTTTATTTAGTTGTACCTGTCCCCACCAACTGGGAATTTGAGTGAAGGAACTCAGTCGGATTCACTGATCTTGGAACAACAAATCTTCTAAATTTGGAAATTATGAAAAATCTAGACCAGACATTTTCTCATTTTATGAAAAATCTAGACCAGGTATTTTCTCATTTACAACAAAAAAAAGATGAACTAAATTAATGTCTAAATATGAGTACTTCTTTTCCGATGTACATACAAAGAAAAAACCATGACATTGAAATTTTAGATTCAAAACCAGTGTGCCTTGTTATAGATGATAGCTAAAGCAGTTCATCTTCTTTTGAATAATAATTTATTCCCAGGAGAACTACACAAGTGGATTAGGACAAAAACATTCAGTGAAATTCATTCTAAACTGGAACAGTATGGTACAAATTGTGGTTCAACGTGAAATAATGGACATTTGTGTAAGACTTCATCTGACGTCATCATCCTCCATCTTGGAAGCAGGAAGCAACTTACGATTCAAACAAGATTCAGTTCAAACTATCTTTTACTAGGACTCGTGTGTGTGTGTGTGTGTGTGTGTGTGTGTTTATATATATATATATATATATATATATATATATATATATATATATATATATATATATATATATATATATATATTCACAATTCCAGGATAAATGTTTGGATTTTTTTTCACAAACCGCAAGTCCTGTTTTATATTTTCACCTTTCCACTGAACCACTCTGGTGGCCTAGTGGTTAGAGCATTTGCCTTGGATGCAGGAGGTCGTGGGTTCCACCCACAGTCGAGTCATACCAAAGACTTACAAAAATGGTACTGACAGCTGCCTTGCTTGGTGCTCAGCATTAGGGGGTTAGTGTTAGGACTGGTTGGCCTGGTTTAAAGATTATGCGTCAGGGTGGGACATCATGCTACATGTCTGCGGCATGATGCCTCAGTGCTAGATATCATTATAAACTGCCACACTGCAAACATTGTATTGATATGACTGAAAAATTGTGTAGAGTTACATTAAAAATCATAATCACATCACTTTTTCAGTGTTTTCTAGGGAAATAAAATTATCTTTGTTAAAACTTACAAAGCTTGTTATCTCCTTTTTTCTTTTGTTACTTTGAATATGCTAATATATAACACCATGCATAAATTATTCTTTTGTTTGCAGCCTTAAAGAACCCTAAAAAAAACAAAAGGTTACAGCCTTTTTTGTTAGAGGTTTTGCATGTGAATGTTGTATTAGAATGAAGTCAAAGTGTATGATGAAGAATTTATTTTGTTTCTTTCTGACAACTAAATAAAATTGTGAATTTGTATATCTCATTGCAGTGGTAGATACAGCAGTCGACACAGGTTAAGAGGGCACAATGCAGCTTGTGAATGTAGTCCGGTTAGTATTCTCTTACATTATTTTAATTCAAGGATTTTGTTTATAAATATATTGAAAATTCTTATTTGGGATTGTGGCCATTGTAAACTGGAATTGACCATTATTTTTCACTTTGAAACCTTTAAGAAATACTTTTGTATTTTCCACTCTTGTATAAATTGGTTTTCTTTGCCATCATGTTCAAGATCATATGTAATGTCTCCAAAGAGCATACATCATGAAAGTTAACCTTAGGATATTGGCTACCTTAAAGTTAACATTATGGAGTTACCTCCCATTAAATAAACCTTGAGGAATTACCTGCCTTCTTACAGCCATACTTTTACAATTGATATACTCACATCCATAATAATATTTACAAAAGCCTCTGTTCTATTACGAATATTTGCTAAATAGTTCTAATTTTTATTCCCCACCTGTAAGAATGTTAAGGACACAACAGTGTTAATTTTGTCTATCAGATCATTTCTGTGGCATGCATGGACTGTAAGCAAATTTCTAGTTTAAGTTTTGATAAAAAAATTTTTTTACAACTTTAGACATGTTTTACATGTTAAGAGGTTATTAAACTAAACCAAATACACACAATCTTTAATAAGTGGAGCACACACCCCCCAACCACCCTGTGCAAGGAGGGGTGGGATTAAAGTTTATGGCAATTGATGTAATTTCTTTCTTAAAGGATTTATTTACCATTAAAATATTCTTTTGAAATATGAACTGAAGCCATTTTTGATTGTTTGATGTGTATGGTAAATAAAGCAGGCTGGCTCAAATTAAGTTACAACTGGAACGACATGCTCTAAGTGACAAACCCAAGGCCAAAATAAAGTGTAAACACAGCAACTCACATGTGTATTGGAAACATTTTTCGAACAGGTACTTGTTGCATTTGTTTTGCATTAGTTCCTGCCATTGTTATTGACAACAAACTAAGGAAAGTCCAATATCAAAACAGGCATTCACATGACACAGGAAGTAGGAAATATTATATAATATAGGAATTTTTCTTTAATCAACTATCAACTGTATTGTCATTAACTACAATATACCATGATCAAGGAATCAAATAAGTTGCTCTTATTTATGATGGGGTTATTTTATTTTCAGCCTAAGAGCAACTGAAATAATATCAGTGGCCGTGTTTTTTGTGTTTGTTGTTCAAGTACATATACATCCTCATGAATTATTAATTCCTTGTCAAAATGAGGCTTGCCACATTTTCATGTATTGGGTAATCTTCTTGTGATAAACAGCAACAGCATTGATTTGTGAAGAAATTAAATGAAAATGATGCTTTCCTTTATGAACTGTTTGCCAAAAAAGGATTATTGAATGGTTGTGCATTGAATATTTAATAATGTGGGCCATGAATGGCTGGGAGGTCATAAGTGCTTGCTTTTGCAGATGACTGCCATTTCACCTGTCTATAGGTTTGAATCTCAGGCCAATGCAGGTATGTGAGAAAGCTTTTCAAGCAGTGTCTTTTATGGGTATCTTGTGCTCATTTTTTTAAATCATTTGACAGTTTTGAAAACAATTGAAAGACCTGTCCATCAAATAAGCTGATAGGTTCCTTACCAACAATTAATGGGATACTTCCATTTTAAGGTGTTTCTTTTTGTGTATCATTGTATGCGTTCCTTTTCATTTAAATAACCATTTTTTCAGTTTAGTGGTTGTTGGGTATGATGCCATTTTTCAGCTCAAGATAGGCTGTACATGGTGGCCAGTATTAATGGTGGAGGAAGAACCAAAGATTTCAGTTTAGATTTCCATCTAAAAGATATTTTGTAATACTTAATCATAACTTTGTTCTCTTTATTGATTTCTTTTCTGATTTTATCAGGAGGTTGCCTTAAAGATTCAGTTCCTCAGATTAGTGCATAGTTTCTGTGATCATTCAGAGTAAGTATTGAAACTTAGAGCATATTAAAAGAGCAACTCTGTCAATTTTTGATAGAAGTCGGACATCTCATTTCGATTTTGTATTTTAAAAAATTCATTTTCATACTTTCCATTTTGACATAATGTTGCCTATGCCATATTAAAAGAAAAATTTTTAAAATTATGCTTCACGTGTAGTAACAGCATGAATGCTTTAAGTAATTATACAGATTAAGCTACGATGGTTGAAAGCTGTTATGTTTTTCTCACTTCCATTAGAACAATTATGATATAATATCAATTACTAGATGATCCCAGCAGCAAGTCAGATCCAATTCATGTTTAATGATTGGAAGAGCTAATTAACTTTTAAATTAATCAAATTGATATATGACTGTTCTCAGCTTCATATGACCTTTTAAAACTTTACCATTGCATAAATATTTTGTATGCATTTAGGCAGGGCCTAGAAAAAAAAATTTCTTTTTTCAGCTACAAACATCTCCTTTTATCAAAGAATGAGCTCAATGAAGTGAAGAGAATAAATTGTAAGTAGCCTGGCAGTTATAATTTGTATATGCTTTCTTTTTATTTATTTGTAAGTAAATTTTTAAGAGATTTGTGTATTGTTGAAATGATATGACTGCCTTTTGAAAATGTTGAAAATAGTGTGTATTGTAACAAATTTATCGATTTAAGTCGTGTATTATAAGCAAGTAAACTTTGTTTTACAGATTTGTTTTTATTCTGATTCAATTGAATACTTTTTTCAAAGCTCAGTCATAAAAAGTTGAGTCTTTAGGCTGTGAAAAACAAAGTAAAGCCATGTAGTGTGACATTCTCCTAAAGAAAGAGAACTCCACATAGCAACTGCATTTCTTCAGTTTTGATTTATTATGTGTAAGAGCAAGTTTTATCTACCAAATTTAGATTAATGAACATGTCACTCTATGTCACTCAGACCCTAATGTATGCCAATACCTATCGATGGCAAAATGTGAGCATCATGTGATTAATGGCACAGTTGCAGCTTATTGGACATTTGAGCTGTATTTCTATCACCTTTCTGACAGCCACAGTATATCATGTAATTCGGAATGATGTAACTGAAATAATTGTCAACCATTTTTCATGTTTTCAGTATGCACTAAAAGGAACACTAATTCACAAGAGGTTACTGTCAGTTTCAAATACTTTAATTCAACCTGAAGTGCTGTGTTGGCCATGGTTATCTGTGCTGCTGTCGAATGAAAATTAAGAATTTCCACATTTCTAAAGAGGGGCTTAATTTGAGGGTTCACTTTATACTGCTTATCAAATTTGTGGACAGAATGATTGGTCAGCTTTTGATTGTTGAGTGTAAATTATAGATAATCCATAACTTTTACTGGTAATTAGTTTCAGTCAGGGTTCCTGCAGGTCATGGAATCCTAGAAAAGTTTTGGAATTTAAAAAATAAATTTCAAGGGCCATGAAAAGCTATGGAATTTGTCAAAACCTTGCAAAGTTTTGGAAAAGTCATGGAATTTGTGACAATGGAGTTAAAGAAATTAATTACTACAAAATTCATAGAGCACATTGAACCGATTAAATAAAATAGTAAAATTACAATCGATAAATGGTTTCAATTCATATAACAAGAGTAAGTTCCCTAAATGGAAGTATCACATGATTTCGGGTGTAGTTCACTAAATAAAAGAAAGCAAGTGGAAAGTAACGTGTTTTGTCAATATTGTAAATAGGAACACATACAAAGATTACATTGATCATTGGATTATAACATGAATTACAACATAAAGTCAGTGTGCTAACCTAGGTAAATTTAAAATGTACATATTAAAAATATTTGTTAACTTATTTGTTCTTTTAGATTGAAAGATGTCATTCTTTATGTTCATTTACTTGACAAAGCAAGATAGCGTGGTCCTAGAGTTTTATGAAATGACCCTAGAAAAGTTTTGGAAAAGTCATGAAATTTGTTTTTGTTAAGTCTGCAGGAACCCTGTAATCAGTTTAAATTCATGGTGTGATAGCAGAGCTGTTAATGGATTTTCATTGTCTCATTTGTGTTGGTAATACTTAATATGTATCCCATTCTGGTAAAGAAAGAAAAGTAATTTTTTCGGCAGATTCATCATCCTTATTTACCTCACATTACACGATTACACTCATTTCTGTCATACTGAAATTTTAGTTGAGATGTAATTTTATGTTGGTCTGTTGCAACTTTCTCATCGGTGTTCAGTGGTCCCGCAGTAACGCGCTTTGTTATGACACGAATTCGGATATAACATGGTCGTGGCATGGCTCCCAAAATTTAATTTACCTTATTGCTGGTAAACAAAAAAAAAAAAAGTATGAAAAGTAAATTATGTAAAGTTTTATGATTTTGGAAAAGAGATTCCTATAAATCTGAATATGACATTTGTGGTGTGGGTCCATTTTGGACCACTTCTGTGGTCTGGTGGTTAGAGCATCTGCCTCAGATGCTGGAGGTTGTGGGTTCAAATCTGGGGGGGAGTGTCCAAGTGGTCTAAAGCGCTCACTGTTAGAGATCACTGCCATCTCACCTCTGTCTGTGTAGACTCAAGTCTTAGGCTTGGCAGTATGGGCACATGAGAAAGCTGTAACTTCTCGTGGGTTGGTAGTTCTTTCCAGGGTTTTCCTCCACTTTTTATGCAGACCACCATGTATAGGCTATCTTGTGCTGAAAACTGGTGTTAAACCCTATAATAACAATAACAATAACATATTCTGGATACTTGATCATCAGTTCACTAAAGTTTGAAGATTTATTAGTATTCATTTTTCTTTTTTTTTAGCAAAGGCAGGGAAACTTACCTTACCCAACTTAGACTCAGTCAACAAGTGAGTGGACCTTTATTTTTTTATCTTTTAAGAAATAATGATTCTAAATTTAAATGTTGGGCTATCAGCATGTACACTTGTTCAAAGCTGTTCATTTCTCCATTTTTTGTCTTTTCTGTATAAAAATAATCAAGAAAATATTCTTCTCTGCAGTAAAATAAATTAATTCACAGATCATTTTGATGAACTAGTTGCCAGATTTTTCTAGATGTTTAATAATTGCATGATGCATGGGTAGATCTGGGTCTGCGTAGTTTCAGTTGGATTAAACCCATAAAAAATATGGTTAATTGTGTATCTTTCTTGCCACATGACAGTCATATATTCCATTTATTGATCAGTAAAATAGAAAGATATACTCCGGTTCAAGGACTCGGTGAAATGATGTATTTCACAAGTGTGATACATTTACAAATGAGTGTTTCAAGGGAAGTTATTTGAATTGAGGTATGACATCAATTTCTTTTGAATATTTAAAAACTTTTTCACTTAAAATTATATCGACTTTGATGAAACTACTGTCTGAAATAAGCAGTTCAGTGATGGTCATTTGTTACCGTTAACTTACCTGGTCGTTGTAAATACACTGAAATCTGTCTGGCCAAAAGATCATTGTCATGACTGGTTTCTAACATGCATCATGCAAGTAGCAGAAAACCAAACTAGATCAATATATAATTGCAGGACCCTCATGTGTAGAGGAAGCAAGGGACTTCTAACAAAGATTGTGGAGGTGCTGAAAAAAGAACCAACAACATCAACTTTCAGGTGAGAACAGGATGTGTTGTCAGTTTAACGAGACGTGTAAGGAAGTTATCAGCCTCGGAGTGATGACCATTAGTGATATTATCATAAGTAGTGTTGCTCTGATTATTGGTTATAATCGATCATCAGTTGGTTGAGTAAAACCAATAAGATAATAGATTGTAAAATTCCATAATCAATTGAGTGTAAAGAGAGACTTGTTTCTTTTTAGTTGCATGAAAAACACAAAGGTTTGTAAAACTCCAGTGTAAATGGTAAGCTAAATTGGGTATCCAATACACTAAAATTGATCTGAATTATTTACTCCCATCACAACTTAAAAATTTATAGTCATACCATATTCAGTAGGTGCAAACTTTTGATAATTTGGAACATATAGTCATGATTACATGATTAAGCTCATAATTTGTGGAGTTAACAAATTTCAACACATTTTGATACTTTGTTTTACCATATTTGCTGGCCTATAAGTTGAATGAGCAAACTTGACAAATTTTCCATCCTTCATTCATATATAAATCAATGCTGAGTATAAGACAAGGACATATCAATACCTGTTTTTTTTTCTCACAGCATCACTATTTTATCCTATCTGTAACCTTTCTGGTCTGGATTGATAAATGTAACTAAAAGTACCTTTGTTTCACACAATGTATTTTAAAAGTAATAGGTTCTTTTAGCTACATATAATGATCCAGATTGAAAATTTATAGAGTTACAGATAAAATTAGAGATGCTGTGGAATCAAACTATTAAAAGGTCCTCGCTTCATAAATATCAAAATATAAAAATCAAAAGTATTGATGTATGTTATTTCAGATAACCAGCAATAGATGTTAAAATGCTTTTTCCACATGGGGTGGGAGATACAGAGAGAGATGAATATTTATTCCCTCACATTTTTCTTCTTGCACGCGTGATTAAAAAAAATATGGCTTGATATATATGATTCTAGGTGGGTTTATTACAACCGTATTGCCCCTGTTTAACTAAAGCTTTTGTCAAAGAGAGAAAATATTAATAAATTAAATAGTAAATGTGAACTATGAAAGTACATACTCCTTCAGGGTTTAAATACAATAGTTATATCCATATAGACTCCATTTACTGGGTTAAATCCCAAGAATGCCCATTTTGCATAATGTTAAATTTTATCTTTGCAAATGTAACGACCTCTCCATCCCAAACAAAAAGTTGTTTTTTTTTCAAGTGTTTTTTTCAAGTGCATGTGCTATTCCTATTGGTAATTTTTTTTTTTATATTTGCTCATGCTATATTTATTTTAAATTGTGGTCAGTCCTATTTGCAAGTTCAAAGATGCCACCAGTTGAGAAATTTGCACAAGTAACACCTGGCATTTCCTTTCATTATATGGTACCATATTAATAATATCCATGGTTAGCCTCATTTCCCTGTTGATAGCATCACTAATTGATCTGGTTTGCCAAATCTTGACCTGAGACAGGTGTTAACTCAGGAAAATCTGACTACAGATGTAGCATATTTATTTATCATGTACATACTGCTACAAAGCCACATGATTCATAAACATTGGAAGTGATAACTAAAGCTAGAAGGAATTGTTTATTTAGTGGTATTAATAGAATGGTACTGCACTTTTGTACATGAGTGTGATTACAGTCATCAGGTAAGTGAACAATAAAAGATTACTGTAAAATTTTAAATCTCTCTCTCTCTCTCTCTCTCTCTCTCTCTCTCTCTCTCTCTCTCTCTCTCTCTCTCTCTCTCTCTCTCTCTCAATGGGGCATAATTTTTATTTGATCATGAGGTGCAGTAAGAAAATTGTGACACAATATCTGTCTCTGTCGTGTTTATTCATCTTCTAATTTTTAATTCTAAAGCACCTATATCAAATTTAAACATATTGTATGTAATTAATGCATGCTACTTTAGCACAGTTACATACAATATAAGTTAAGTATAATACTGTTGATCATGTAATTGTTTCAGATCATTTATGTGGAGTCCTATATTTTTCCATACACAGTCTCTACCTCAATCTGAAATTATGTTGATATACGATAAAGCGATTTGGAAGACAAAATCCACATACAAGTCCAATCAGAGTATAAAAGTTTTCTGGTTTTAAAAGAAAGTATCATTGGCTGGCAAATAGGGTAATTTAAATGTATATCCTTTGTAGTATTTGTAAATAATGACAAACAAGAAAACCATGTCCTTCTATACTTTGAATTATAGAACAATCACATGTGAATGAAATGATTTTTGGGGGGTTGCAGCAGTTATATAAGACTGATTAGCCATAACAAAAAAAAAACTGCTTTCATTTAACAAAGTTGTAGAACAAAAATAACACAATATAAAAATATGTAATATTGTTATCAGGTTAAAGTATACATTAAAAGAGATTACTCCTGTACATTTCTTAACATTTTGAGCTCTTGAGCAAAGATACAAATGTAAAACAAACAAAAATTTTAATTTACTCTTATTAACCAATTATAATCAATTATCAGTTGATTAAGTGGAATTGATTATGAAATTCTCACCAATTCCAGTCACTAATCATGATCCTAAGATGTAGTAAAATATTGCTTCTTTTTATAATGTTGCAATAACATCAGTGTTTACAATACGAAGACACGTAAGCAGGCTAAGGTTAGGTCTTGTGGAAATATTCCGTTGTTTTCATCGGGTGATTAATGTCTTTTTACTGTTGCTATTTATATGACAGAAATGTATGATATGATAATAAACATGCTACTCTAGTAGTGCTCAATATTGTGATGAATTGGACATGGATTTATGGTCTAATATGTGTGTTTTTTTATTTAAAATTTAGGCAAAACTTTCATCATGCCATATCCAGTGATTGCAAAGCGTTGTAACAAAAACTTGTCATTTAAGAGTGGCATCAGTAATATTGAGCAAATTACAGGCAGAACATGATGCTTTTTTGATTGTTTATACTTTACATACCTAAACAGTAATTACCTCTTGAAGCGTGAACCTAGATCCAAGTGCACATCTTGACCATATCCAAGGAAAGTGATGCATTTTTGTTGTGTATAACTAAGTCCAACCAATGAAATACAATTTATTTTTTATGTGTTTTCCACTTTTTGGGGGAATGTGGATTGTGTAATCAATTTTAACCATACATTTCAAAGATTTTGTATTTTTTTCGGTATCTTTTAGTATATATATATATATATATATATATATATATATATATATATATATATATATATATATATATATATATATATACTTATCAGAAGTTTAGCATATTTACCTTTTAGCTTTGATCTTATACTTCATGTTTTTATGTTCATTTTGAAGATTCTATATCAAGGTCTGTTCCAGTAAAGTATACATGGAATGCAGGAAAGGCACTTTTAATGTTGAATAATCATCTATACAGGGTTCCTGCAGGTCATGGAATCCTGGAAAAGTTTTGGAATTTAAAAAATAAACTTCAAGGGCCTTGAAAAGCTATGGAATTTGTCAAAACCTTGCAAAGTTTTGAAAAAGTCATGGAATTTGAGACAATGGAGTTAAAAAAATTTATTACTTCAAATTTCATAGAGCACCTTGAACCGATTAAATGAAATGGTAAAATTACAATCAATAAATGGTTTCAATTCATATAACAAGAGTAAGTTCCCATAATGGAAGTATCATGTGAATTCCATTGTAGTTCGCTAAACAAAAGAAAGCAATTGGAAAGTAATGTGTTTTGTTAATATTGTAAATAGGAACACATACAAAGATTACATTGATCATTGGATTATGACATGAATTACAACATAAAGTCAAAGTGTGCTAGCCCAGGTAAATTTAAAATGTACATATTAAAAATATTTGTTCTTAAATTATTTTAGATTGAAAGATGTCATTTTTTTATGTTCATTTACTTGACAATGCAAGATAGTGCGGTCCTTGAGTTTTATGAAATGGCCCTGGAAAAGTTTTGGAAAAGTCATGGAATTTGTTTTTGTTAAGTCTGCAGGAACCCTGTCTATAGAGGGAAGAGATAGCTTTGCATGGACACCATATATGCTTAATTGAAATTGCCCATTGCCCAAAGTTCTTGGTTCCATTCGTTATTACAATTTTAGAATATGTGTAATTGGCATATATAACCATTATTGTGATGATTATCAGTATATGCTTATTCTTTAACTTTAGGGGCTTGAACAAATTTTGATCCAATATTTTAACGCCTTCATATTTTTAACTTTTTTTTATGTAGCTATTTAGAGATTGACTTTAATTTTGTTTTTTTTATCTTGATGGTGTACACGTTCACATTTAATAGAAAGGGTTAACTGTTTATCTTCCAAAGTACTTTGACTCAAATTTATAACATTTTCAGAACTTAACAATTTCATTGGCACCATATAACCATTATTGTACTGATGTGCCTTTAGACTGTACATGTATAGCTAGCTACCTGGTTTGGTAGAGCTACAATTAATGTGTTTTGGCTTAGGTTATTCAGGTCTTATGCAAAAGCTGTATGTTTCTCTTTTACATATATGATGGTGTAAACTGATCTTAGAGATAGTTCAAAGCATAATGCACTCATTTCTATATTCTAGATTCTGGCTGGCCAGAGCGGTCGAAAGCTATCTCCGGGGTAACACATCCTACTGTGATCAGATTTTCCTGATGAGGCGGGGATTGTTACAGGTCTGTACGCTGTAGATTTTTTTATGTTGGATGTACTCAAGCCAAGTTCAACTGCAGACAACATTGACGCTGATCTGCAGTCATATAATCAGATCAGGTTCTGTTTGTTCTGCCAATTACTCGATTACTCCGATTACTCGTAACAAACTGTATAGACTGATCTTCCTGCATATGATGCAATGACATTCTGAGCATTCATGGTACATATCACCATTTGTATGTCGTCATATTCACGCAAAATATTGGGGATGGGAGGGAAGTCCTGTGTAATATATTTCTGTTATTTAACTGTAATTAATAATACTTTATATCAGTTGAATCAGAAATGCCAGGACAATATGTGAGGAAATGTCTAAAATATGCAAATATGGGTCAAATTTAATGTCAAAATAAATATGTAATGGTTAATTAACAATCCTAATGAAGGTATACATTAGTGGGAGAATTTGTAATTTTCATGTTACACCAATGTTTTAATTTTTAAAAATTTACATTTCAAACATGCATATCAACATTTGTAATGCCAGTAGCTATGGGTTTTTTTTTTATGGCAGATTTTCATTTCATTGATTTCATTTGATTATAGAATTAGGGATATCGTTTGCATTTTTTCTTTTCACCATTTTATTGAGAGCAAAAATATGCCTTTTTAAGAGGCATTAAAAATGCTACAGATCAAGATTGATGGAGCTGTTGAAAAAATAAGATAGTGCATTGGAAATCTTTTTCTAAATATAATTGTGTAAGACTGATTTCATTGACAGTTCCTGGAGCTGTATCTACATTCTCACCAAAGTTTTGTAAATTTTTGTGCTTCATAAATTCCCCTAGAACACTAAAACCTCAAGCTAGCTTGTGTGTAGACCATAATGTAACTACTACTGGAGTGCCAAACTTAGTAGACTATGATGATGAGAGTCTCACATAATGTCTCAACCACAAGGCTTAGATGTAACATAGAGATAGCATAGGCATCTATATTTAATTTTACCATTTATAGTACAAGTCACATGGGTCATGTAGGCATTCAACACCGATTATTTCAGTAATGGGTGTCATTTTTCAGAATTTGATTCTACATACCTTTAAGTGGCAAGTATTAACTTCATTTGGATTCATATACATCCATATTCCTTTGGAAGGACATTAGATGCGCTGAGAGCAGACCTTCCAACCCTTACGATTTTCTCTAAGTCTTATAAAAGTTGCCCTAAAAATACAGATGTACGGCATCCAAGCAGAAACATTCAGTAAATAGGATTGAATAGACTTTGGTTAAAGAAAGTGTTAGATTTTTAAAGAGCAATTTATATTTAATTTAAAATGAGTAAATGTGCATATATGACCCATGTGACTCGTACTAAAGTTCTGTTTCTCAGACACTATTGTATGTTCAGTCCAGAAACAATGGGCATACTCATCTCGTTCATCCACAGACAAAAGTGAGACACAGTGACGTGTCTTCACTCCACTGATTAAATTAAGTTTTTGTATTTAGTTCTGTTTCTTGGACACTATTGTTTGTTAATCATGAAACTTCATTGGTATATTCATCTTGAAGGATATTAATCAACACAGGTGAGTCACTCTGACCTTCTTTTCACACTTAGATGGTTACCATAAGTCTTTTCATCCAGTCATGAAATTTCAAGCATGCATTCATTGTGGGCATTTTTCACTGTGGGTAACAGTTGGTTTCTTGCTCAAGCAGTATAGCAGGAGGTTTGGATTATGCCCTGATAGACCAGTTTAGATATATATTCTTCACAGTTCTTGTTTTCAGACAAAGGAAGTTTGCAGAATGTAACAGCTGCAAATCCAAAATCATTTTAAATTTACTATTATCAAAGTACTATTTTCAGATAAGTGAGGTTATTATAATTACTAGAAGATTCTACGTTTGGATTTCAGCATTAACAGGTTAGTGTTGGGGCTGGATGGCCTAGTGTCTAGATAGTGTGATTGTGTGGAACATAATTTTACATGTTTGTTGTACGATTTTCCAGCTCTACATATCATAGTAATATGACTGAAAAATTTTAAAGCTACATTTTAAATCTAAATCACAAAATATGTTTTTCATTTTCAGCATGTAGCCACAAATATTGTTGAACATGAAATTAGACATAAAGAAATCCTGCAGAGCAGTTTTGATCTCTTGGGAGAACTCATCAAATTCAACATTGAAGCATTCAAAACATTTGATTCCATCTTCACAACACCACAAAAGGTAAAGTTAAGAACAAGTAGATCTGGGCTTGTGCAGTTTTTAAAAAGAAAAACCAGTAGAACAAGCAATATAGACCCAGATCTGCTGATGCATTATGTGAAAGCGGCTATAAGCTAGTATATACAGTATTTACATTGACAAAAAGAGGCCAATGACCAGATTGGAGTTTTTTGTGTAGCATTTTTCTCTCCATTTTATACAAAATGCTAAAACTTTTCTGCCCTCACAAGTTGTGTGTTTCTGTATTATTTAGAAAGAGCTTCTTTCTTCCTTTGAATCGGAGCATATGTTTGGAGCACAAGTTTCAATTTCACTTCAGAGTGATTAGCATCATTTGTAAATTATTTTGCAATTAAAGCATTATATATATTTATAAAGTTGTTGGTAGTAAAGGAGTTCATCTCCATCTTTAGAACTATGAGAGGTCAGTACCTGTTTGCAAAAAAAATGAAATGTTGTCAGGCAACAAGGCCTTTAAGATACAATACTTACCCAGACATAATAGATAGATATTCTGTTACTTGATGCACTTAATTTCTTGATTATAGTCAGATTATACATACTTGAAGAAAGTTGCAACTTTTGTATTTCACGTACACTTTTTAATGCATGGAAGAGCACCTGTTAAATAAAATATCCTTTTGTCTTTCTTTTTCCAGTTTGAAAAGTTCATCAGCACAGTCAATCGGAATCTTGTAGATTCAAACATGTTCATCCGTAGTCTAGTCCTTTCCTTAGAGCATTTCCAATCAGAATTGAATGAATTTGATCTGCGTAAGTGAAACATTTACATTTACTTTTGTATCTAAATTAGCACATAAAGATAGAAATTATTAGCAGGTAGAATGTTTGTACTTGTTCATAATTATTCTCATATTTTTGTGTCTGTTTTTCAACACAAATGATTTGGGAACATTTAGTGTGACCTTTGTCCATTTGTGCATCAATTTAATCTACCATTTTTACTGCATGTTTTCGGACACCATTTTTGGGGAACAAATATAATATTTAAATGTCTTGTAATTTATTTAACAATGCTCCATTATAATTTTTTCTACAATTTGTGTTTTTGAACACAATCTAAGATTTGCTTCATTTTAAAGTAACATTTCCAGTGTGTTTGTTGTTAATTTAACTGATACAAAATTCACTTCATTTGGTTGGCACTTATTTAATCTGATCAGGAACTGCTACATGGATTAGTTGTCAGTGTAGACATCATTACATAGGAAACCACATCACACAGGTGTGACAGTTATGGCTTTGATTAGAAACCATGATTTCTGCTTTATATCATTAAACAATACATCAGAGTCAGTATGGATTAGAAAATTCATTGGCATCTTGCAAAAAACAGACCCCTTATCCCCTACCACAGGGTTAAATGTAGTTATTGTTCTACAGGTAATAAACCTCTTTGTAGACAATAAATATTGATTGTGGGTTCAACATGTATGGTATATCCTGCACTCTTTTAACGAAATCCAGATGGCAGCCCTTTTTTTCTTAACACACCTGTCAAAGACATCTCCCAAATTATTGTAGTAACAATTATCACCGTCACCCTGATATCTGCAACATGCATCAAAACAATCTTTAAACAGTTGATTGTTTGGAGTTGGCAAGCTCTACTCATTTTGAAAGCTACCCTGGGCTAGGCGGGAAACAAGGAGAGAACCACAACAAATAGATCTCCTTTATTTTACAAAAATATACCTACATATTAACAGCTAGTGTATTGCAACTTGCTTTTTATTTTTGCCTTTCTTAGGCAGGTTTTCAATACTCACCCCATATGGAGCCTCTCATCTTTGGTGCTCTAAGATTAGCACTTGTATATATTGTATTAGTATTTCTACTCTCGATACTGAAATGTTTTTAATAAATATATTCAGAATTATAATTATAATATTTTTTTTAATTTAGTTTTATATTATTATCTTAAATACATATATAAATAAATATATAGTTACAAATCTCGGCTTGTTCAAATTAACAAAGAAAATAATCAAGCCAACAAGCTTTGTAAATTTTAATAAAATTTATATCCCTATAAAACACAGTAAAAATAGAAAAAAAGGACTTAATGTTTGTGAATATAATTTAAAAAAAATTACTCCCAGAATTGAAACACAAGTACTTTCACTAAAATGTCCTAAATAAATCCAAGTTCAAAGATGGCAGACAATGACGTCAGACAAATAAAGTATTGATGGCAAAAGTTCCATGTTGAATTTTATGAATTGCAAAAGAATATTCTAGCTTTAGCATTCTGAATAATTTGCACTGAATGTCTCTGTCCAAAGCTTTGATGATGAAGCACTTATTTTCTAGAGAATATAAATTATTCTCAAATCACAAATATCTCCAAATAAGCACAACAGAAAATACTTCTGATTTCTTGAAGGTACTCTTATGACTCATCAAAATCACTAAAAATATTAGTCTTAAACACAATTTTAGATCACACAATAGGTCACATGGTTACTTATTACAAGCCACTTGACATGTGCGCCCAAATGTTGATGACACAAGGTAATTACTTAAGATATTAATATAAAACTACAAGACTAATGTATGAATGACCTTGATACTGACCAAACATGTAGAATAACTAACCAAGTTTCTGAACTAGGTCAGCTAAAAATAATTCTGATATACTTTAAGTTCTATACAAACAGAATATACTTTATTAAAAATAATTGTATCCTGTAAAAATAATAATTACAATAAAATGCAGTGAAACAAAACTAAAAAAAGAATTTTAAAACTAACACACAAGCAATTTATATATATATATATATATATATATATATATATATATATATATATATATATGAACATACTTCTAGATTAGGCTCTACATTGTTTCCATCAAATACATTACCCAATATTATGCACACCATATTTTATATATATATATATATATATATATATATATATATATATATATATATATATATATACATACACTTGATCATCAATATTTCACTTTTTATGTTCATCTTGTTTGATGTACATTTTTCCCCTTACCTGCTAAACCTGAGAATATTTTGATAAATTCGAGCAATTACTTTCTCATGAGAAATAGAGAATAAACACTACCATGTTTATCCATATATGCTGCACACACTGCAAGCAACATCAACACTGATGTTCCATTACACAGTTATGCTGGTAGATTGTTATTTTGGTGACATAGTTAAAGAGAGAGCTAATTTTGTTCGTTATGGTTGTTTAATTGAATATTCTTTATGTTGATTTTGCAGAGAAACAAGGAAGTAAACTGTTGAATTACATCGCAGATTTTAGCCAGCAGCTAGACTACCTCTACAAACTAATCACAATCATCGATGTACATAACCTGACACAGGTAGCAGAGCATTAACGAAGATGACCAAAAACGCTGCAGACCTATATCTGCTTTTCTGTATAATGCACTTGCAGATTAGACGGCACTTTGTTTCCATCGAATACATTACCCAATCATATTAACAATAATAAAACTGCTACCACACGAATCCAGCTCTCCTATAAAGAAAAAAAATTCTAGTCTCATATAGATGAAGGGAAATAACTTTACCTCCCCTTGACTGTGCTAGCTGGGTCACCAGTAAATTGGATGCTTAAAGGTTTAAGATTTTGTTTGAGTCTGGTTACCACAGTTAAGTCACCTGAGCTATTCATTTTTTTTTTTTCAAAATGGCTATCAGCATTATGATTTAGATATGTCCATGTTTGCATTTATTCACCAGTGAATTTCTTGATTTGTGTAGTAGGTACCGCACATCATTTATTCATTTTTATGATAGCTGTTTTATGCAATATTAGCAGTATGTTGCACAGGTGAGTATTATTTGAGAGCTCAGTTAACAATTTGAGGGCATGTAGAATAGGTGAATGACCAAGTCATCAGACTGGACAGAATCCCACAAGGGGCCAATTTCTCATCATGTGCCATATATTTCTATTGTGCTTCCATAATATGAGAATAAAATCCTATCCTTTTCTGAGGACATAATGATATTGCCTCAGAAGGGTGACTACAGTAGAGGTCACATGTTCTTGCATTTTCTCTTTGTTGGTAATGTTTATGTTGTCAAGTAATGTATTGATAAAAACAAATTTGATAAATTGTGTTTCTTAGAGAAAACTTAGACTCACATAAAATCCTCCCAACCATCTTGGAAAATGTGAGCATTCTGTTGACCAGTGTGTGTGAGGGGTGTAATTTTTTAGTAATGTCTCCCTTTGCATGCGTTATTGAAGGAAAGACAAATTTGTGTTCTTTTCAAGAGGGTGGGAGTTTAGAGGTAGAGATGTTTAGCTTATAATGCATTCAAATTTTTTCGTTTTTGGTGTGCACAAAATATATCAGATTGTACAATGTTACTAACAAATCAGGGAGTAAAATACCCAATTTTTATCTAAAACTCCAAAGGATAGACTGAAGTATTGCTATATTATGTGTTGTCTGACCTTTCACAGACTACGCTATTTTGTGTACATCATGAGGGAGCATGAGAGAGTTCAAAAACAGGCACTAACGATTTAAAGGGGAAAATGATTTAAATATACATGGTTCATACAGGTTTTTGAAAACCTTGAGTGCCTGAATTGTAAGATGGCAAAGTTTGTGGAATTAAAGTGTGAAAATTGCCATGTTACGTAAAAAGTATTTGAATGTCCTTGATTTTTTAGAGGAAGGTCAGATGTTGCTTGTCAGTTTTCTTAAGCTGTGATAGTTCTTTGATTATTTCCATTGATTGAACTATAGTGATGCATGTTTTAAGCAGAGTATGTTTTGCCTTATCTGCAGTGAAGGTAAACAGGAGTATAGTTGCTTCATAATTTGTGTTTTTAATGTGTATGAAAAAAATGTATCCTATCTGATGTTCTGTCATGATTTGAGTCATTGAAACTTATTACATGTCTTGTAAAGTTTATTAAATGTTTTTGAATTGGATACCATAAAGCTGTACAGGCCCTAATGTAACAAAATACTTGTATAAAATCGCAGAATAGACAAGAAAAGTTCAACAGATTTACCATATGGTGTTTTGATTACAGGTCTAATGTTGGTTTATTGTGGTTTTTAGGGTGAAGGAAACCAGCGATCGGGACGGGGGGGGTGTAACATCTTGAGTACATTTTACTATCTTGGATCTTTACAATTTATGTCAGCTTGTTATGTAGTTTGTGTGATTTGGATTTTTAACATAGCTTTAACAATTTTTAGTTGTATCACTGTGATGTCTGCAATGTGGCAGCCTAGTCGTGTCTAGCACTGGGGTATTATGACACAGACCTGTAGCATGATGTCCCACCCAGTTAAATTTATTCTGACACCAGGCCAACCAGTTCTAACACTATCCTCTTAATGCTGAGTACATAGGAAGGCATCTATCAGTGCCATTTTTTTAAGTCTTTGGCATGACTCGGCCGTGGCTTGAACCTGCATCTGAGGTGGACACTAACCACAGGACCACTGGAGTGGTTTGTTTTGTTGCTGCAATGACTTGGTTGATAGAGCATTAAGTTTACAATCCAAGGTTACCAGCCCAAGTTTGCATTCTTTGCTGCCTCCTTAAGAAAAAACATTTAACCCCCATTTCTAAGCCAAATATATACATTAATATGTTAAAGTTACTGTTAAAAGCCAATCACACCTCTTGATTATATACAGCTCTCTTTCATGAAGATGTTGAGTCATGTAGAGGAAATTTATTTTGTATTTGTGGCTGTTCAAATGTTGATGCAACCGCTCCGGTGGCATAGTGGTTAGAGTGTCCGCCTTGGATGCAGGAGGTTGTGGGTTCAATCCCCAGTCAAGTCATACCAAAGACTTACAAAAATGGTACTAACAGCTGCCTCACTTGATGCTCAGCATTAAGAGGTTAGTGTTAGGACTGATCAGCCTGGTGTCAGGATAATGTGACTGAGACATCATGCTACACTTCTGCAGCATGATATCCCCAGTGCTGGACATCACTATAAACTGCCACACTGTAGACATTGTACCAATATGACTGAAAAATTGTTAAAGCTACATTAAAAATCATAATCATATCAAATATTGATGCAGTGTTACTGTTGCTGACTGGAGATGGATATTTGCAACGTCATAACAATCATTAATGTTTTGATATTCTTTAATGCAAATTGTTGAAAACAATAAATATTATGACATTATGAGGTCTGATTGTTTTATTTTTATATTTGTAAATTTTGACATTCAACTAGGCGAGATTATGCTTTACATGTAAATATATTAGAATTTCAGTTTATGTTTATGAAATATTTCAGGAGAATGTCAGCTGTTTGAACACAACTCTGGTGTTTCTGATGTTCGCCAACAAAAAACAAATACTGCCAATGTATCTACAGGCCTTGAAAGAAGACAAAGAAGTCATGCTAGATGTCAGTGGATCTGCCACTTTTATGTCAAATTTCAGGTAATAGTTCTTTTCTTAAGCATCCTGATTTAACCTGGTGTATACTCATTGTAGGTCAGCTTGTGCTTAGCAGATATAACAAGCATGCTGACAAAACCTGATACATGCTCTTGTTGGTTAACTTATGTTCAATAGATAAAGATAGTTAACATTTTCTGCTGGCAGTGTTGAGTTTGTTATGCATAATGCCCACTTATAATACATTTAGGAGACCATTTCATCTTTACAAGCATCAGTACTGGAGACAAACTTGCCTACAACTGTTTGGTTGGAGGGAGCTGGCTTGTATCATGAGGGTTAACATTCCAGGAAGGATATGTGAAAAAACTAAAACTTCTTGCAAAGTTTTGGCTTCTCTCTGCCAAAGGCTTAAACTCTTTGTCCAAAATGGAATCTTCTTTTGATTTTGATGTGGTTGAATAAGACACCTTTGAAATTGCTGTCTAGAGAATCCCAGACTCCCTGTGTCCAAAATTATATCTTCTGTTGGCTTTGATATTTTTGAATAAGACACCTTTCAAACCAGTGTCTAGAGAATCCATGACTCCCTTTGTTCAAACCTGCTTGTTGTTCTTGGTACAGTGAGCTGAATCGATGTTTTCTTTCGGCTGTTAGATGAGTAAATTGTCATAGAGATGCTCAAGTTTTATCTTTTTGGCCATGTGGAAGATTTATTCTTGATAAAGATTAACATGTGGTGCTTTGGTAAGAGCTTTAAGTAAGCAAATAGGAAGAAAGTTTTACTTCTTCACACTGAATGCATATGTCCGTGAAGATGTTTAGAGGTTTGCAGTGAAAGGAAATGACTGAAGTAAAATTAATGATGACAGTGAGGACATCATATTCACATCTGATATATGGATGATAGTTTATAAAATTCCAAAAGGAATGGAGTAATCATGTTGCTATATCTTTAATAGTGTGGACTTAAAAAAGACAAAATTTGAAATATATTTTCTTTATAAATGCGAAAATTAAAATGAAAATACCCATGAAGGAGCTATGTCTAGGCTTATTATTTCCATAAGAAACATGGAAATGTAATAGGACAGAGTAAAGAAAAAAATAATAGAAACCCCAAAAAGCAAAAAGGGTCATATAAATTCAATCTAGGAGTCCCATAGGGATTTTTTCTTTTCTCTGTAGATTGAGAAAACTACAGAATCAGTGATATACATTCCTTGTTTGTTGGCATGAACTGTCTACAGTTCTGGCACAGTTTTGTTTCACTCGTGAGTTTTCACTCATGGGAATTAGTCTTTTGTCCTGAAACTGCTGCATCAGCAGGACCTCATTAGGGCACCAAATATTTCCTAAAGAGAATTGAGCCAGTCATGAGAGGGAAACATTGCTCATTCTTACCAAGCAGAGAACGAGAGAATGAAGAAACTATATTCTTGCTCAGCCTCTATTGTCCTGGATGCAGTCCCAAACATGTATTTCACACAACCATACATGAACTATGTGCTAACCAATACCTTATTTGACACAAACATATATGAACTATGTGCTACCCCAGTGGTTCCCAGAGTGGCTAGTTTGTCCCCTTGGTGGCAGTGGTATTACCAAGCGGGTCAGTAATGTTGAATAATGCTTTTTGGGGGGTAAGGTGGGGGGGGGGCCTGATGATAACCAGGGGGGCAATGGCCCAAAAATGTTTTTGAACCACTGTGCCAACCCATGCCAGTATCTCACACAACCATATTATTTGCTAATTTGTGTTGCTTAATATAGTTGAAGTGACTGGAGACAGTGTCACCTCTAGGCTATGATGTTAACTCCCTCTTTTTCTTACCTATTCACCAAGTGCACACCTTTTTAAAGAAAGGAAAAACAGGAGTAAACTAATGCTTCTTTGGTAATACTTTCTGGATCATAAAACTGGTATAATCTTTCTCACCCCTCCCATCCATTGCATATCTGGAAGGCTGCATATTTTCTTGACTGACAATTTACTGGATTTAGGCACCACTATCTAGGAGACCACTTTTGTTTGACTTGTGTCAAGCAAATGATTTTTATTAGCCCTTCTGTTGCTAAAACCAAGACAAAGAACATGAATAATGTCTCATTTACCTTGGGTGGGCAGGTTTTGTGAGTCATGGAAGTACTGACATTATAATTGGGTAATTATCATCAAAGAAGAATTTTACTCTAAAGTTAAGTTTCAGTTAAAATTTAAAAGCAATTAAACTATGAAGAATTTCGCTATGTTGGAGCAAAGTGAAATGTTACACGTACGAAAACTGCAAGCTATTCATTTTCTGTTTAATTATTGCGAAATTTAATTTCAGAGATTTATTGATATTCTGGCAGGACCACTATCTCCACAAAGACAAAGACTGCAGTGCTCTGGAAAAGGTATTATGTTTTATAGTGTTCCAGTCAAATTATCTTCAATACTGTGATAATGCGATATTTCTTCAGTAGCAACAAACGATTTGGTCAGTTTTTTTTTATCCCCAGGAATGTTTTATTTCAATGGGTTTTTTTTATTCTCAGTGTGAAATTTTCCAAAAAATTATGCAAATTATATGAATATCAGTTCTCAGTAAGGTTCTTTATATAATGAAATATGTAACAGAATGAAAACACAAACTAGGATTTTTATATCATAGGCACACATGCTAACTATTACACTTTTGGCATAATCATTATGCATTTTTTCACCAAATTTCATCTTATGCTAGCTTGTGTGAGGATTATGCTTTTTTGGTCCATTAACCTAAGGCAATAAAAATTTGATTTTTCATTATTATAATTATCTTGTTTAATTCTACTCTTACTAATTTGAGACTTTTCATAAAAAGATGACTGCTGTGTAAGAATAGCATGCTATTCATAGCAACTGTATATGACCCGTTTCCAATAAAAGACTTATTCAAATCTGAATATTTCCTGACTGATTTGTTTTGCTAAAGTCTTACTTAGTCATTCCTGTTTTGTTTTTATCTTCAGGTGAATGTAACATAATGAAAGACCTATAACTCTTATAAGTTTCAATAACTTTACTTTTATTTTATAATTCTTAATAATATTATCAACATGTTTGGTTCTCAAAACCCAAAATTTTTTGTCTTGCTTTTTGTATTTTCAGTCTTCAAGAATCAGCTTTGATTATTGGAAAGATACTGTATCAATTTTAGTGGCAGAGGAGCTTGACACACCCACAGCTATTATTCACTACACATCTCGCTTACCGTGTGAGAGAACTAACTGACATAGGCAATCTGAAATGTGGATCATTTGTACCAGTCTTTCACTAATGATGCCAATAGGACTTGGCTGTCATTACATGGGAACATTCTTCTTTTTCCTTAGCTTTGGTATATCAAAGGATTCAAGCAGTGCTGGTGGTTAACCTACTTGAAAGAATGTTGCCTTGGGCTTTTTGGGCAAGTTGGTGATTCAGAAGCTTCGGTGGAATTCATAGAAAACATTAAAATATTAGAGAGCTGTTTGGACAATAGAAGCCCAAAGATCCCATGATATTCGTCATGGATTGTGTTACTTATTTTACATTGTACACTGGTGATAATATTGAGTAATGCAGGCATTATTATTCTCTAATGACAGATGCCAATGCATCACAAAAGCCTATTTCACCTTGTGTAAGTGTACGTTTCTACAGCCAAGCAAAGCAAAACTGGATGAATTTTAGAATATTGGTTGTTTAGCCTGCTTGTGCTGCTCGTGTGTACGTATATTTGCCAGGTTTCTTCACAGGAACCTATTTTTGAATCATTTGGAAAGTCTGTCCATCATTACTCTGGATTGTTATATGCTCTTTAACTTTTTCCAATGCCTGATAGTGAGAATTTGGGTTTACATGGATAAAGATAATTGGAGTAATATAAAAGGTCATGATGCTGGTATCTGACCATTACTAATTGATCAGTCCTTATTTTAAAAAAAAAATATTTTTCTGGAGTAAAATAACATGCCAAAAAAATGTCTTTACATGGAGTGAAATTGGTCACATTTCATTTTTAAAATCACATGTCCAATTTTGGTTTTTAGATGAAATAATGAGTCAGAAATGTATTAGATCAACCAAATATTTTCAGTAATCAGGTATTGTTTGTTTCTGTATGAGGAAGGTGATATGTTATATTATTATTGTCTGTATCTGTCAATTGGGAAGTTCATTCATCTGTTGGTTCACACTGCTTGCAACCAGCATAGCTCTATAACCCTATACAAGAATTAAAAGGGACACTGTTACAAAATAACGCTCCAAAATTTGTTAAATTTCAACCAAGTTTGCCATGTAATGTCAGATTCATAAGTCGGCATTTTGCATGAGTTATGGCACCTGATTGTCCATTCTCCTTACATGGATTCACACAGCTTTACAATGTTTGCATGTCAAACAAATTTGATATGCAGCTTTATATAGATGAGACTTTGAAGTAGTTTCTTTTCAGGTGTTCCATATTTTGATTTAGAAGAGTTGTGGTCCCTGGTGGCCTACCCTCCCAACTTTGCTTTCCATAGCATAATTTTACCAAGGAATATAGCATTTTAAGTCAAAGTGATCTTGCAACTTTTTTTTATTGAGGCCTTGAATGAGTTTGGAGGAGTCTCATTTCAAAAATATTTGATTACCAACAGAAGTATTTTTTAAGGCTTTGTCAAGCAGATTGAAGAGAGTATGTTCTTTTGCAATGCATGTATCACAGCTGGCTATAGTTTCAACATAAAAACTTGATACAGTTAGGATTGGAGCATATCTTGTGGTCAGCTTTTGACAATTGTTTATAACTGTTGACCGTAATGAATGCATGTTTTAGATAATAGAAGAAAGAGCTTGAATGGTACCTCAGTTTGCAAGAACATAATGACCTATTATATTAAGTATTTAAATTTTTTCACTTTCCTAATGTAAGATAAATTTGCTCCAGAAATATGAGTAAAATGGTGGTCATTTGTTCATGCCGGTTCAATTCACTGTCACCCAGATTGTTTTAAAATATATTTAAGAAATTAACAAGTGAAAGATTTAATATATAGATATATTCATCAAGGGTTGAAATAGCTTTATGTACAGCTTTATCAGCTATTGAAATTTGCTTGTGGTTCAGTCATACTTAACCAGGGGTAATTATTGCTGATAACATGAATCAGAAGATCATGTATGCTGAGAATCGCTATTGTTATAGCTGCTTTATTAGGGGTGAATTTACTCATTATTTTTTTTTACTATTTCTGAATCTGCTGAAGCCCGCTTATGGCAAGTTATATATGGTGGCTATATTTGCAGAGTTTATTTTGCTCCACAATAATGTCTGTCATTTTCATATTTAAAGTAGATATATATCTGTATCATACTGATTCATGAAATGAACCAAATCATTAATGTGAAAGACCTAAATCTGACAGCACATTAGTATATGGCTATTGATACCATGTCAGACTTACCAATGCTTATGATTTTGCCATTTAGTCTTAAAAAATGACCATTAAATACAAGACTTTGAAGTAAAAGCAAAAACTATGGGAAAATGATTGTTGTCTAAAAATCTGGAGAATCATTTCATCTGTGCTTGAATTGGATCCAGGTTTCATGTTAGAATTAGGGAACCAGAGTAACTTATTAACACAGACACTTTAAACTGCACATATTTTCATGTGAAGCATCTGAATGATCAAACTTTTGATTATGTATATGAAACAGAAATTAAGCCTCTTAATACTTAATAATCAGCACAGAAAAATTAAAAGGAAAATTCAGATAATTGTGAATAAAAGCATGAAGGGACACAATTATGTTTAATGGACATCAGTTTGAGTATCTCTTGTGGCAGGGGTTAAGATTGCCATCGTCTTGTAAAATGGACAAATAATTCCAAAAATTATGTCAAGTTGAGAAATAGTAATGATCCATTTAGCTGCATAGAGTTTGGTGCTTAAATTTGTCCAATGGTACTAGTAGTAAATAAAGTCTGTGTACTTTACAAACTTTTCAGTTGAACATAATGTTTTCCATCACTGAACTTTTATATATATATATTTTACAGTAACTGTACAGTTTATGGTTTTTTTGTTACACCTTATTGAAAACTGGTCAGACTTAAGAAGAAAAAAAAATCAACTGCCTTAATGAGAGATAGTCTTATCAGGGTTGCCAGGTCTGCCGTGTATCATTATGATTCATTGCAGTGACAACATCTGCAAAATATATATTGTCAGAACACTAATGGAGAGAGTATGTTTACAAAAATCGCTAAATCTTCATATTAGAGATTGAGCACATGCACTGCAGCCATGCCCCACTCCCCCTTCTAAATCTGTTCATTACAGAACATTAATACTTAGAAGCATGTTTACCACAATTGCTGCATCTTCCACATTAAATTATTTAAATTGATATTTGTTTGTCAAATATCAGTAGAAATTGGAAGTGTCGTTGAGCTGTAACCATTGTTTTACATCGATATCTAAAATAGTATTCAAAGGTGGTGATATCACAGTATTTTAGCATCACTAATAGAGATAGATCTGGATCTAAGAGATGCTTGCATTTTCATGTTGGTTATGCATGATCAAATGCTAAAAATCAATTTGTTTGCTTCAAAATATTGAAATTTTTGTTGCCTTGAGTAATCCTCAATTACATGCTGTAAGAATCAGAAGAAATACTCATTAAGCAGTGATACATATTCTATACTGTTTGCAGAAATTACCTGTTTTAGAGACTTCTGGTAAGAATGGGCATAAAACTTGTTGAAACATTAAAAAATGAAGATTATAAAGTAATTGAGAATCTGCAATCCATTTTGAATGTGCTTATGTTTATCAAAACCAGTTGTTATCAGGATTATTGAATGTGTTGGAAAAGAAAGAAGTAAAGAATGAGTGGAATGATTTATTAGTTCACTTAGCAAATAGAACACAATGCATTTTGTTTGAGGAGTAATTTACAATGATTTTAATATTTCCTCTGCTACATAATCTATAGCAGGAGGGTAGTGTAATTGGATTTTAGTTAGAGATTTTGTTTAATTAGGTTATGTACTAATTATGACACTTGGCATTTTTCATAAAGAAAATGATTAGAAATGAAAAATTATTAAATGGTTTCAAATAATGGTACATTGATTAAATATTTTTCATGACATGTCCCTTACCAGGGTGGTTGGACATGTACCTTTGTGATGTTTTACTATGACCTGTATCAGGGCAGTTTTATAATAAAATTATGACTTTTTGTTTGTTTATAAATTCAAAGTGCTGGCATTTTTCATGCAAAAAAAAAAATTGGAAACAAAACCTTAATAAATGGTTTTAAATAATATCAAGTCATGTGTTTAGGTACATAGTGATTTGAATGTGACATTAATATGAAAAATAAGAGGAAAAATGGTTGTACTAATATCATATATGTGCTATGGGTAATTTACTGGTAAATGAGTAGATATTTTATGTGTAATATTTATATCAAGTTCATTTTGTTACTATTGTTGCTCAAATACAGAGTTTTGTAAATACTTGAATCTTGTAGTGAGAAGTAGTTCCGGTGCAATTATTTCATATCGGGGTTTCATTCTGTGAATCCAGTTGAAGTAAATTTTTTTAAAAATTTTTTTTCTCAGTAGAATTCTACTTTACAGAAAATTGCAGATGTACAAATCTGTACTGTGCCATAGGTAGTGAACTGTAATATATGTACATTGTTTTTTGTATATTCTTTTAAAAATATATTTTAAATGTCTCACATTAGCACATCATGTAGCCACTGTACAGAAAACAAAGATGAATGAATGTATGAATGAATAGTTTTGGAAGTCTGTGTGTATGACAGAATTATTAGGGTTATTTATTTTGTGAATTTTATTTTGTGAATTTCTGACATCTGCAAAGCAAATGCTGGAAAAATTATCCTTTGCCATACTTGTTTCTGTGTAATGCATATTGAGTTACAAACCACATAGATTCAGAGATCCTACTACATGATGCACTGATCGATCAGACCCAATGTTGCTTGCAAAGAATTAAGAGAATGTATATTACATACCATTGTTACACATTGCATATCAAATTGCTTAAATGGTCAGTGCCAGTGGGAATCCACATTTTAATGTAGTGTACAAATAACAATGATAAAGGATCAAAATATGCCGATTACAGTAGCTAGTGTATATTGTATTCTGTTCAGCTTCATTTAAATTTCTCCTTGGCATCATACTGTGTGTTCCTCTGGCAATGACAGTTTTAGTGGTTTGGTATGTATGTGATATCTGCTGGTGCATTCTGTGATAGCAAATGTGTACATGTCATTCACAGCAGGGCATGTGTTATTTATGTACAAATAGAGTAAAAATTTACAACCTTGCCTGACACTGACACCAGGAAAGTGATCTCGCTTGATTTCCCATGCAAGTCAAAACTAAAGCCAATTTATTTATCTGCAGCTCGATACATTGCACTGTTTGCATTTCATGAAAATATTGAAAATTCTTTAGATAACCTACCACATGGACTGATTACATGCAATGTACAATGCATATGGTCTGGATTTTTGTTTCTAGTGGGGGGGACATGGTTTACATTGATCATGTCTGTCATCCTGCTGTAAAATTTTCCAATGCAGATGCACTATTATTGAGCCATGAAATATCATGTTAGTATATGTTTCACACAGTGTGTGATACATTTGTTTTTTTTTGAATTAAACATTGTTGAATATATTTTTTAATTTTCAAAGATGAGTAATTTAAAGATGATATATTCCAAGTAAATCATGTCTTGAAATGAAAATGTTTTGCCAAATGACTCCAATTTGAGAGGATGCCAGCAAAAAGTATAATAGTCTAACTAAACTCAGGCTTTATTTTTTATACCCAGGTCTTTGTGAGTGGGCAGAAAAATTGAACGTGTGGTCCTCACTTCAGAACTCATTTGTAGAAATTAATCATGGTGATCTATGATGTAAAAAACAACTTCAAGGGATGAATGCACTTTTCATTCATTTATAATTTTTGGCTTGCTGAACATTTAATCAAGAATAATTTGTTCTAATGTATTTATCTTTACAGACCTTTTCATTCTGCATTGGCCGATAAAAATATGCCAGTGAACATTAACTTTAGTTCTAATCCCAAGAGGAAATTACTATTCATGTTAGATATTTATATAGTTTGACAGTCTCTGTGTAGCACTTCAAACAAGACACAATCATTTCAGTATAAAATGGTCATCATTGATAACTGCTTATTTGTTAATGGATTTTTTATGAATTTTTTTGAATGGGAAATACAAAGAAAAGATTTCAAAGATTTATAATTAAGATGTTTAGATTAGATGTATTTTGAAGGGATTATGGAACTGGCTTGCTTGTACATATTTTTAGATGCAGATCAGAAGAAGAAAAAAGAAACATGATTTTCAGTATCTTGCAAGATACTTTTAATATATTTTATCTGTTTTATATGGTATTTGAACCCACGATCTCAGTTCTCATTACTTTTATTTGTGTATTCTTCATGGATCTACACTTTATTACAATCTGTTGGGTATGATTTTATCACTGCATCAATTTCATCACATGTAGCTATCAGTTTCATCACAAGTAGCCATCAGTATCATCCCATGTAGCTACTCTTACATTGTGAGAAATGTAGCTACTGCTAGTGAACAAAGATGTTTGTATTAATTTCTACATAAGATCTTGGTACGTAAAAAAAAATTGGAACTAATTTTTATTGGACATTCATTCTTTTTATTTACTTGCATCTTGATTCTCTAATCAACTCAGTCATTTATCTGCCATTATCATTTCCAAAATTCAAATGCACATATCCTTGCAAGTGCAGATATCTCAAAAAATGTTGCTTTTATAATTTGTTGAAATGTAAATGCTTTATTCTCACTATAATATCTTAAAATTTTCAAAAAAATTACATTTGTCTACTTTCAATTTTTATATGCCTTCTATAAAATGAAGTTTGTTATGATGTCTGTACATTCATATGTTGACAATTTCATCTGCACATTACAACTCTTACGTTCTTTACCATATTTTGCTGGCATGCATCTTGGGCAAAACCTATCGATAGGGCTGAAAAGGTTAAATGTCAAGGTAAAAGTTATCAAAAGAAGGAAAACTGTTTGCACACGATATCCTATTTACCAAATCTCTTGACCAAAGTTTGTAAATGGCATGGATTTATGATAGTTAAGATATATTGTTTTGAAGGTTATCAGATTTATTGATTTTCAAAAAAATCTAAGGTTAAATAATGATAAGAATATATTTTTTTATTTATACATATATTCATGACCTGCTTATATCAACTTTTGTGAATGGCTTGCAATTGAGGCATAGAAGACTACTGCTGCTACTACTAATAATAATAATAGACTTAATTTATTCTTGAGCTGAAGGCTTATCTTACACCTTGTTGAAATGCATTTAACAAATTGTGTTCACATTATGTACCACAAAATACATGAACTGCATCAGACAAGTATTATCACAGACTGGAGACAGTAAATTGCAGCCAATTTGTTAAATAAAAATACAATTCTGTTTTGGGCTAAAAAAATGTACATTTTAAAAGCAGTGGGATTTTTTTATAAATTGTCACATTTAAAAAAACACCTTATAGGACTATTTCAGTCTTGTGTATTGGGAAGAACAGCGTGACAATGAGACAAGTAAAATTGTTCAGATTATCTGGTGCTAGGTTGTTTTAAACCTAGTTAATGATGCATTTTGTATTTTATTTGAGCTATTCAAATAAAAAGTTTAACAGGGTGTGTTAAATATTTATTCATCATTTAACATAGATCTTGCCATTGTTTTGCTGGCATTCAATATATTTTAAAAGATAAAATGATGTCCAAAATACTGGAAAGTAATAAAAACAAGGTAACATGAAATGCAAAATATAATTTGTCATATTGGCAATGAAAATGACACTTTCAAAATGAAATTGAAGGAAATTTTCCTGTGATGAGTTGATTTGTTTGTTCTACGATGTTGTTAGCTCTAATTCTTAAAAGTTTTCACTGCTTGTCATATTTGCAGTACATGGAAAGGTTATTTTGCATTATTCTTTTCTTTTGATATGTGCCAGATAGTAAAACCTTGTGGAATTTATTTAGAAATTATACATATAGTGTTGTTGATACAGCAAGCAGAGAAGTTAGTCCTGGCACAAGTTAGCTTTTTCCCACTATCATCAGTATTTGTACTTAAGTTTGAGAGACCACTCCGTGGCACTGTGGTTAGAGCAGCCACCTTGGATGCAGGAAATCATGGGTTTGATCCAAAGCCGAGTCATACCAAAGACTTATAAAATGGTACTAACAGCTTCCTCACTTGGCACTCGACAAAAAGAATTTAATGTTAGGACTGGTGGGCTTTGTGTCAGGATAATGCGACTGGGTGGGATATGATGTGACATGTCTATCAGCAAAAAGAATTTAATGTTAGGACTGGTGGGCCTGGTGTCAGGATAATTCAACTGGATGGGATATGATGTGACATGTCTATGGCATGATGCAACAGTGCTAAACATCACTATAAACTGCCAGACATTGTAGTGATATGACTGAAAATGTTTTAAAGCTATGTTAAAAATCCAGATCACATACATGCACACACAACATCTTTAGCTTGAGCACCTGTACCATAACACAAACATATCATTTGATGAGATTAGAGGGGAGGCATTAGTCAGCAATTGAAAGGGAATTTGTCCTAAGATCAGACATAAGAACATGAAACTCAGTAAAATAAATTAAGATCTGTTATTTAAATACAAAATAAAAATATTAAATTTGAAAATCTGGAAATGATTTGAGGGAATCTTATTTTTGTAGAGCATTGCGATAATACAGTCATATACTTTTTTAAAAACTAAAAGCAATACACCAAAAAGAGTCTCTTTATCCATTTCCTGATACCAAGTATTTTTACTGGTAGTTAAAGCTGTCTGTCAGTATTTTAAATTTTACAGACCAGATCATATACTTTTTTAAAAACTAAAAGCAATACACCAAAAAGAGTCTCTTTATCCATTTCCTGATACCAAGTATTTTTACTGGTAGTTAAAGCTGTCTGTCAGTATTTTAAATTTTACAGACCAGATCATATACTTTTTTAAAAACTAAAAGCAATACACCAAAAAGAGTCTCTTTATCCATTTCCTGATACCAAGTATTTTTACTGGTAGTTAAAGCTGTCTGTCAGTATTTTAAATTTTACATACCAGATTGTCAACAAATTGTGTGTTGATAAAATAATTTTAAAAATAAGTGTAGGGATGTTATTCACATAATTTTAGAAATGGGGGGATCAGTAATTGACATCCATTTATTTTGGGGTCCAAAAAAAGACCAAACATAAGTTCACTGACAGGTAAAGAATGAAAATAGATTTGCACAAAACTAAACAGCATATTGTTACTATATTTGTACATTATATTTGAGACATGGAAGATACCTGTTGATTTGGAGGGGGTTTATTATAAGTTTGTTGGTCAGCCTAAAAATGAAAATGTTTTCCAAAAATTTAAGCACTGTGCTTAAACTATTACCAAGTTTTATGAGTGTCATGCATTTGAGACCAGAAATGTGCACATGAATTTTGTGAGTTTGCCAATGGAATTGAGTTAATAAGTCAAAGGTCAAGGTTGTCAGGATTTACGGAAGAGAATTAGTTTTTGCAAAATAACTTTTGTTGTGTGTCTTTTACCTGGACCAAAATATGTGGATTGCTTTCATTTAAGTCAGTAAGATAACTTGAGGTCAAGTATCCAACTAGTGAAAGGGTTTACACACAAGAAAAATGACAATACTGTTTACCAAATGGCGGACACAGACTGTACTATTTACAATACATTTGTTCAAGATTCATGTATCGCATTCAAAGTCTATCAAATATTATTTACCTTCAAATTTATCCTTAATTTTTATTCTTTGCAGTTATAGAATCTTTTTTTCTGCTTTGGCTTTTGGTTTTGGTAATTGATTTTAACATGATTGCATTACTAGCCATATTATGCTGAGGTAATGGGACTGAAGTGCCTTTTCTGAGGAACACTGAGGCACATCTAAGTGTTGATTTGATGTTTTATTAGGATATTTATCAGGTCCTAGTCCATCTGTAGTGTGTATGCTGGATTCTCCCACAAGATCATTGCACTGTTTTAGAAGCCCTAAGCAATGAATAGTCTTTTGAAAAAAGAAACCAACTGTTCATTATGGTTGATATGTATCTTTTAGTATTTCAAGTGTATACTTTTGAACAAAGGGTAAACACTTCAAAGCCTAAAGTGATACAGTTTGCAAAATTGATGATTCAGTAATTACAATGGTTATGTAAGTATGTGCATAGATGTATTTTGTACATGAATTTGCTTATGTACGACATACACTTGTTCATCACAATCCATCAGCCAACAATGTTAGGTGTTGGCAAATCAGCAACTAAATTCAGTATTCATTTGATTAATCCTAACTCTGATCTACCAGCACATCATGCAGTGGTAGGTGAGGGTCTTGATTGTTTACAGTTTAATATAACTTGATAGAATTACATACAATAACTATGAAAATTGTTCAGCTTAATTTTTAGTTAGGCCGTATAGACCATGATCTGATAAAGCATTTTACAGTTCTGTTATTTCCTTCTCCTAAGGGAGCAGTTTACGCATAGTGCTTTTTGGTTGGATATAGGACCCAAGGACCAGGCTTGTATATAATTTCATGTTACATCATAAAACTTTAGTATCTAGCAGTAGTTACCGAGGGAACAAATATAATCCCAAGAGTCAAGTGGAAATCCAAACTTACATAAAATAGATTCCTGAAGTCATTTAGAATTTGAAAATTTTAATGTGATGTAATAATATTTTATAATGGCAGATCTGGAAATCATTCATTTCAGTTTCCATTGTACAAGAGGGTGGAATGGTGGTAGCTTGGAGATGGGTTGAAATAGCAATCACTTTAGCATGCATATGCATGTCTACATCTCCACCGTGGTCAGTGTTAAGGTTTTTATTTAAAATTAAATTCAGTTTTAAAGTGCCTGTCTCACCTGGCCATTAGTCCAAGTAAGCTTCTGGTTTTGTCCTGCATCTGTCGTACATACATTGTGTGTTCACCCACCAACAATTGTGTTGCTACTGTGGAGTTCATAGTTTGGATCCAGTTTCAATCAAGCATTAAATATGGGATTATATCATCAAAATATCAGATGTCATTAGCAAGCATGAATAATGCATATTAAATGAAGTAATCTTTTGTCTGATTATATAACCTTGCTACCACCCTATAGGGCAATATTACAGACCTCGTTTTTATCAAACTCCAAATATGTGCTTTTATCACTAAGATCATACTAATTAGGTAATCATGCATCTGATTAACTGAGATTGCTCCCTTTATGTATGTCACGTCTCTGAGCTAATGTTAATGAAACTCTAAATGTATGCTTATAACATTATGATCTCAAGTGAATCTGATAATGAGTGAGATCTTGTATACAAATTATGTGATCTTGCATCTGATTGGCTGAGCTTCTTGTTCCTCTGGAAGCTATATTTCTCATCTGACTTTGATCAGTCTTGAAATCCTGACTTCTGTCCTCAAAATTTTGGATAGATTCAATAGTGAGCAAGAATCATATATATATTATTGATGTACTTTTGCAGCTGATTGGCTGACCAGTCTAAGAGCCGTATTTGTATCCAATTTTGATCCAAATAGGGGCATCTATCATCACTATCTTGAACCTGACCAGTCTAAGAGCCGTATTTGTATCCAATTTTGATCCAAATAGGGGCATCTATCATCACTATCTTGAACCTGACCAGTCTAAGAGCCGTATTTGTATCCAATTTTGATCCAAATAGGGGCAAAGTAGACTTGATGGCTTCATTGTTTATAGACCAGTAATAATAACATTAACACTTATGAGCTGTCATCTTTCAGCAATAAACAAAGACCAAAGTTCTGGAAAGTTCCAGCCATGGGTTCAGATACTAATATTTCCGATGTTATTTTGACACAAAACTGTAAGAAATTTGTTAAATTTAAAAATTTTTGGAACCATGTCACAATCATTTTATATTAGAATCCATACATGATTTTCTACCCCAAAATGATAAACTTTCTACACGTTATTTTTTGCACTTTTAAGAAATGTTTTCTGTGTATGAGAATAATACATGTATATGATATTTCAGGAGCCATGCCACAAATGTCTTATAGTTAAATTTATAAGCAATCTCTTTTCCAAAATGATAACAAAACATTATGTAATTTACTTTTTGTAGTTCTTTACGGTTTGTGAGAAAAATACTGGTAATAAGGTAAATGAAATTTCGAGATCCACACCACGATCATTTTATATTAGAATCCATATGTGATAACCTCCACACAATGATAATAAACTATCTGCACATTATTTTTTTTGCACTTTTAAGAAGAAATGTTTTCCATGTACGAGAATAATGTGTATATGATATTTGGGGAGCCACACCAAACATCTTATATTCAGATTTATAAACAATCTTTTCCAACATGATAAAACTTTACATATTTTACTTTCTGTACCTAAAATTTTTTTGTTTACAAGAAAAATAACTGATAATAAGGTGAATGAAATTTTATGGAAGCCATGCCACAACTTTTATATCCGAATTCACGTTATAACAGAGCACATTCTAGTGGGGTCACACTGTATGTAGTGTAGCATTCAGCTAGATTTCAGCATGACAGATCCTTGCCAACCCTGACAGATCCTTGCCAACCCTGACAAGGCGGTTGAGTATGGACATAAATTATGTTAAACATTTATGATAAAATTATTACAAAGAATTTCAAAAAAGTTGAAAGTCATTATTGGATTAGTCTCTTATAAAGCACTTAATAGAGATGCAAATTTTGTCTTGCCTGCATAAGTATTTTACAACATAGGTATCACTTATTGGGTTAGTCTCTATACCATTCTTCTTACTTGTGTAAATACTATAAGACATAAGTATCACTATTTCTTATTGGGGTGTTTTCTAATAGAAGATGTAAGTATTGTAAGACACAAGTATCACTTTTCATTGGTTTGTTGGTTTATGGTTTGTCGTGTAAGATAGCAAGATTGTTTTTCTCGCCTGTATCTAATCACGGATGTTACTTTCCTTTACTGGGTTGGTCTCTATATGGTTCTCATTACAGTAATAGGAACATTATCTGTATTTGCTTGCATGCATCAGACTCGTAAGGCTGGTATTACTTTTCCTTATTGAGTTGTTCCTTGCTTTTGTTTGATAATGCAAAACGTGACCTTTTTTTTGACTTAACATCATTAGTATAAGTTTCACTCCCTTATTGAATTGGTTCTCGATACAAATACAAGATGGAAGCAATGATTTTGTGTAGGCATCATAAAACAGGTCTCACTTTATTAGGGGATCAGCGATGATAATATTTTCCATTTATGTATTTTGTCCCAGAATTCAAAAGTTATACATCAGGCGATGGGAATATTTTCCATTTAAGGGGTTTTTAAATTATTTTTTTTTTATGGTTTTGCAGATTTTATACAGTGGGTGGTGGGAATGGATGGTATTATGTGACACCTCAATTGACACAGGTGAGATGAGTTTTTAACACTTGTCATGCCTTATTTTATATATTTTATAGAGGATTCTATTTACTAAAAGAGCAGGTGGTACTGGAAACCTCATTTCTCATCACTTTTTATTATATATAGTGCTTATTCTGTGTAATGTAAAGAAATGTATATTGATAGTTATGTGACATATATAGTAAAATGAAAAAGGTTTTTATTGCAATGCATAATGCACTTATCATTTATGCAATTATGAAGATATTTAAAGTATTTTAAAAATAATTTTGATGCAGTTTTGCCTTGTATTTTCTCCTCTTGACAATGCTGCAGAGAATTCTGTTGTTTATGTAATGTTTGTTTAAATATATCTCTCTGCCAGTATAGCCATACATGTATATTCATCCATGTGAATAAATATGAGGAATAGATTTATATGATCAGATTCAAGACTTAGAACCCTTATGATTTTGCCGCAAGTCTTATGAAAATTAACCTTAAAATATGGATTTACGGCATAAAAGCTAATACTGTGCAAGAAGAATCACTGCTGAAGAATCTGGATAATTGATTCATCTGTGTTTGATTTGGATCTGGGTTTTAAAATAGAACCAGACTAACTTTACAGGAGTACCTAAGACACTTTCAACTCTTATTTGTTCATGCGAAACATTTGCATGGTCAAACTGTTGATTATAGAATTGTTTTACATGGCGTCCAGCAAACGATTCATGTTCAAGACGAAAGGTAAAGTAAGCCTCTTGAAAAGTGTTAATAATCAAAATTGAAGAATAAAAAGGAATATTCAGATTATTGTGAATAAAGGCTGGAAGGGACACAATTACGTTTGTTGGACATTACGTGCCAATTTTAGTTTGATTCATGGGGGGAGATATGATTGCCATCATCATGCACAGGGAATTGTTAAAAAAAAAATTAATGGCAGTTTGGGAGGGGTCTAATCTGTAGCAATCTAACACGTTTGTTGGACATTACGTGCCAATTTTAGTTTGATTCATGGGGGGAGATATGATTGCCATCATCATGCACAGGGGATTGTTAAAAAAAAAATAATGGCAGTTTGGGAGGGGTCTAATCTGTAGCAATCTAACACAAGGGAAGACACAAGTCTGCACCAAAGACACGTGACTCCGGGGTAAATTAATGTGTATACTCACCAATTAACACAAGGTAACAAACTCTCACCAGCTACAATCTGACCCTTCAATGACTCTGATCTAATTTTCCAATATTACTTGTGCATGCAGTCACTCATAACCACTATAACGAAGACATACCTTCCAACCATAACCATTTAAGTAACTTTACTAATTCTGAAGGGTTAATATTATGAAAAGTTTATCTGTAGTCCTACATGTAAGACATAGCACATATTGTTTTTGTTTTAGTGCTATGTCTTAATACCCAATTAACAGCCTTGCATACAGAGGTTTAGCTTGGATTTTAAAACTTGGAGTTCAGGACTACCATTTTGGTAAAAATATGAGCCCTCCCCCAGCAAAAGTTGCAGTCCTTTCCCAGAAAACTAAGCAAATTAGAAGAACTATTGGTTGCCGTTTAGTATAATTTTACATTCTTTATAACATTGACGTAGCTCTTATTCGTCAATCAGAGTGAGACTGAATATTTTCAATCAGAGAAAGTTCTAATTCCAAGCACTAAGCTAGGCATCACACACTTTTCTTACACTTGGTTACTGTCCCATCTGAACTTTCAGTTATAGCAACTTTAGCTCTCTTCTGAATCTCATTAGATTCTTTGTCAGTTTGCCGTTTAACTCCAAAATACTTTCCCAAATTTGTGAAAGGCATTTTGTTTAAGTCTCAACTTGTCTTGTTTCCGAGATCACGTGTGCTGCTTATTCCGATACATTCAGAAATGATCACACAATTATAAAAGCTAAATTTGTTTATTTAATGTACTCATAAATGACAACAAGTACATCTCTGGGTCTTTCTGCCTCTGAATTCAATCACTGTAAACATCAGTATATGTTCCCACCTAGCTGCCAGTCAAAGCCTTTGAACTTGCTGTCCAGCTTTTGCATCATGTTCTTTTGATGTACTCTTATAATGACCACATTTACATCAAGGGGTCTTTCAGCCACTGAATTCTGTCATTGTAAATACCAGCACTGCTAACTGAATAATGTTCTCACTAAGAAGATGGCTAAAGCAGGACTGACAAGGCTTTGAATTTTCCTGTCCATCTATTGCATGCGTACAAAGGACTCCTACCTAAGCAATATTTTTGTGTCCCAGATGCAAAATTGGCATCCAAATACGCGTGATTAAGTGTTTCCAAGACCTCTGCTGCATAGTGTGTTTTGATGTTCTTGACATCGGAACGAGTAGTCGAAGTTTCAGGAATATCTCACACCCTTGGCAGTCTATATCGACACTCTTCCACTAATTTATGTATAATTAATATACTTACTGTGCTGTCTTTATCCTCGTGGAATCAAAATATGACTCTAGCAAATGGACGCATTTTCATGTTCCATTGACATACGTTTGAATTTGTTGCAATGCAATGGTAGTCAAGGTCAAGTAGGTCATGTGGAGGAATATGTTGAACTGCTAATTTATAGTTCCAATATAATATATTTTTATTCGTTTAAATAATATTTCAACCTAACACGATTTCGGCATTCCCTGCTTTCATCGTTTTCCAGCCATCTGAAATGTAGGCCATCAAAACTTTAAAACTGGTCCATTCCTTTGGTGAGAATTTGAATTTATTAGAGAAAAGACATCAGGGTAAGTAAAGTCTGACAAAAACATAACATTACGTTGTAGAAGGCCTTTGTTATTGGTTGCCAGTTGTGTGATATTCCTGACAATTTGACTTTATATACTGTTCATCAAAACATGCTTCACAGCATCATTAGTCAGGCAGTAAGACCCATCACTCACCCAGAACAAAAATATCAGGGTGATCAGGCTTAGGTTGTAGGACTAGTTTATCCGTTGCTTCATATCTTGAAGACACAAGCAACCAAAGATCAACTTGCGATCTACTTCAGAGTGAATGCGATTTTTGGACAGCATGTATATAAACAAAGAATACATATAAATAAAAATGATCAAAATTAAAATCAGGCTCTTTTTTCAGGATCATTTAGTCAATATTATTTCATAGAATTTTTCAACTAATTTGATCATTTAATATATTTTACGTGTATCTTTAATATTTGCCTTAAAGGAGAGACATCCAAAATGTGATGTCTCGAACAGAGGGAAATTCAAAATATTTTTTCCTAATACAGAAATCGCTAAAACTCAAACATTTGGCACTACATAAAGCTTAAGAAAATTTTGTTAATACAGGGGAATGGCAGAAATTTCAATCTCAACATAAAATGTGCTATTAGACTGAAGTTAAACCCCCCCCCATTTCTTGCCAATCACAACCAGCTTGTATAGACTAGTTGCGGAAACTGAAAACGTTGTATAATTCCCTAAAAGTCTACAAGCCAAAGCGACATCTATTTTTACTTTGTGTACATATGTAACGCAGATTATATCCCGGATATTTGATTCTATACCGGTTATTCTTATAGTAAAAATTGAAGGATAATAAGAAGATTTAGAAAATGTTAAATTCTACTAGTGCATAGCTTTCATTTTCTAGTCTTCTTGGTTTAGACCGCTTGGTTTCAATGTTCTAAGGCGGCGTATCCAGTATGATTCCTTTTCCTTCCTGGTTTCGGAACTCCAGCTGTGGTTGTTAGCAATAGCGATAAGTATTATATCACTGAAAGTGTGGCCAGGGGAGGAGAAGTGTTCTGCGACCGGGCTTCTGTACAGCTTTTTTGTCATCCAATCAGATCTATGAAGGTTTATCCTTATGTGTAGCTTTTCAGTTTCTCCCACGTACTGAAGGCCACAGATCTTACATGTGATGAGATAAATCACATTCTCTGTTTTGCACGTTTTGTTTGGACCATGTATGTTTAGTTTTTCTTTAGTCACTGTGCTAGTGAATGTCTTGGTCTCTATCATATGTTGACAGGTTTTGCATCTTTTATCGCCACAGGGTCCAGATTGACTAGGTTGGTTTTGACTAGCGATTGTTGTTAGCTTGGCCCTGACTAGGATGTCCTTTAGGTTTTTTGGTCTCCGGTAAGCTACTACAGGTTTGTTCGGAAGTATTAGGTTTATTATGTCTGACGATTGCACGGTTGGCCAGTGGTTTGCGATGATTTTACCTACTTTGGGATTGTCTGGGTGATAGGTCAGAATAAATGGTATCCTATCAACCTTTAGTAGCTTACCGGAGATCAAAAAACCTAAAGGACATCCTAGTCAGGGCCAAGCTAACAACAATCGCTAGTCAAAACCAACCTAGTCAATCTGGACCCTGTCTATACAAGCTGGTTGTATTTATAGTTTTAGCACATGTGAAGACAGAAATGTAGAGGTTTACAAACACGTTTTTGTGTTTATTTGTTTGTCGTAACTATGTTTTGTATTTGCCTTTGAAAAAGACTCATTAAGAGTCGAAAGCGCTTAGGCTAGTTAGTTACTAGTTTCGTACTGTTCGTCGTCAGTTTATTGCATCTATTTTAATTAATCCCTGACAAACGTGATCCCTTGGTGGATCCAGTACGCTTGAGAGGGTTGTTATTCGCCATATGATTTGTATTCTTTATATATATATATATATATATATATATATATATATATATATATATATATATATATATATATATATATATATACACACACACACACACACACACACACACACAGAGCTGTTGCTTTGAAAAATATTCTGGGTTGGCACGCATTTGCTTCAAGTGTGTTAATCCAGGCGTTAAAATCTGGTGATGATACAAAACAAAATGTTATCGCCTGCAAAGAACCATGAGCAATAAAATGGAAGATATTAATTGTCCATTGTAAAATTAGATAAGATATAAAAAGTTTACTATTATTTGGAGAAAATAAAACACAGTCTCTAAAGATTACTGTAAAATAAAGATAACAGATACTGTCTGCAAAAGGGTTGCAGACAGAATTTCTGGGACCTAGGACATATTCTCCAGTAGGCCCCTATGAATTATAAATTATGGCCATTGCGGGGGGGAAGGGGCCTTAAATTTTGTCAGTTGTCCTACCCTGCACCAAGGAAGGTAATAATCACATATTATCTCATTTATACCACTATTTCTGCAAGAAAAAAATATCCACAAGTTTGCTTTAGGGATTCATCCCAGATTATCTTTGTAGATCGACGGTATGCAATACAAATTTTGGGTTGACTGAATTTACTGTAACACTGTTTCTGTGCCGGGGGTCAGACACTTGCTTAAAAGTAAACCTCGCGTTAGTGCATCTTTATCATTTTTGATTTGGAAAGGTTAGTAGAAGATTAAATTTATTTAAAACTAATTGCTTTATAATGACTTCTATCATTAAAGAAAGAATAATATTTACGATACGTTCGACAACTGCATGCGGTCAGAATAATAAAACAACAAAATACTGAACAGTATTCTTCCTCTGTGTAACGCTCACATAAAATGTTTTGTGCTATGTGCATATTAATCTATTTAAAGAATAAAACACACGCAACAAGTATAAGAATTGTTCATGAAAGAACGCTGTTGGTGATGATAAATGAACAGAGCGAATACTCGATCGTAGACCGTCCATAATAACAAGGGAAGGAGTTTGCAGGGGAGAATGAATTATTTATTCATTTTTTATTTCACAAAAATAACAAAATAGTCAGGCACGCAAAAACAACTTGGAAAAATATATTCGTGCTCAAATTTATTCAAATTCATTTATGTAATGAAAAATATGACTTATTTTGAGGTAAAAGGAAAATACGCTTATATCAGCTTGAAATATTTCCCCAAAATGGGACCTACTAATTACCGCTAAGCCCGAAAAAAGCCCCTTAAAACCATGCAGAGCCAGATTAAAAGGCATATTTATACAGTTGTGATATTGATGAATCGATTAACTTAGCTGAAAGATGCAGATTTAAATGACCGAAAATTTGGCGACAAAGTATGAACTTCGAACAATCATGAAGCATTGATAAAGTATGACATAATCTTATTGGAAATGTTTGTTATTATTTTATAAATTGTTTTTTTTTTTTAACCCCGACTGTTTATCAAAAGAAAATTCAATTTTACCAATATATGTTATAACTAGTTGTTAATTTGTATATACTTTTTTCTATATTCGACACAGTGCCAGATTTAGGACAAATGAGGCCCTGTGCTGGTTAAGTTATGAGGTCACTTGCAATAAAAAATTCATCATAAATTATTATTTGCCAAGAAAATGGGCTCCACGTAAGCACAATGGTAAATCTGGTACTGATTTGACATCACACAACAAAGGTACACAAAGCCAGAAACAGTCATATTTTGAAGGTGTATTTATATTGCAATATAAGATTGATGAATAAATGCCAATTAATGGACTGCTAATTGGGAGATAAATTAATTTCAATCATAGCAAATGCAGACAAAATCATATTTAAAATAGGTTTTTTTTATCTGTCAGTTGGAGGGCCTCACGATTCACCCAAATCCTGTCCAAAACACGCCCCAAAACCTGCAAAGAAAGCATGCAAAGGCGGAACCAACATCACAAATGAAATGGTGATAATAGCGAACATTGACCTAGGCTGTGCAAATTAAACTAGAAATATGCTTGTCTAATGTCAATAAATGGCTAATCATTTCCATTATTATTATTTATAATTATACTACAGCTAGTCTTTCCATTTGGTTAATTTATTCATCAAAATAATTTACAATATACATTTGTATAATATGACTTTGCATGACAATGTCAGCCTTTATGAGGCATTGTGTGGCTTTGTCAGGCTTTGTATGACTTTGTCAGGCTTTGTATAATTAGGACAGTTTGAAATATTGCATTTTCGTTCAATAATCATGCAGATGAACAATTTATCACATAATAAACATTTTACATATGATATTTTCATTATTCAAATTTGATTGTTGACACCAAATTTTATTAAGTTATTTAATTCAGTATGATGATACTGGAAAAAAATTTTTCAGTTTGGTTACTTTATTTGTCAATATAATTTACAATATACACTTGACTAATATTACTTGTAAGACTCGGTCAGGCTTTGTGAGGATTTGTCAGACTTTGTATGACTTTGTATGGCTTTGTGTGATTAGGATATACTGAAAAATTGCATCTTCTTTCAATAGTCAGTTAAAAAAAACAATTTATAAAGTATAAGCATTTTACAAATCATTTTGTGAGAATTTGTTTTTACTTTGTTTCTATTTGATTTCGAACTTTGTCGCTTTATTTTTGGTCAGTTAAATCTGCATAAATATTTCTTTCGGCTAAGTTAATTGATTCATCAATATATTTAACTATATAAATACACTTTTAAAATCAAGGCTTTGTGGGGCTTTGTGTGGTTTTGTCAGGCTTTGTCAAGCTTAGCAGTATTTAGTAGGACCGCCCCAAAATTTCTTGGTCAGTCCCAAACCGGTAGTATTGCAGGTCTGTTAACTATTTGCTGATTGTAAGACTGTTTTTAAAACAGCACAGATTGCAAATAAACTGAAGTACAATTTTGATGGTACAGTTAGTCCTGTAGTTTTTATGGCTTGTGAAGAAACTATGAACATGATGGTAGTCAGCACAAGTTTTTTGTAGGAGTGGTTGCCCTTTTTGACTTGTTCATTTATGAGATAAAATTTATACTTGTTTATAAGTTAAGTCAAACTGCAAACAACAATGATCCTGATCTGCTATAGCATAATACACCTACAGATCAGGGTCTATTTATTTATTCTACGGATTACAACTAACAAACTGTACAGACCCAGAATGTCCATCATAAAAATCATGTTACCACTACTTCTCCTGCATGGATAGTCATATTGGCATGCTGTTTGCACTAGAAGACTAATAATGATGTTAAGTTGGTCCAAAATGAAAAAGGTACAGGAAAAACCCATTATAACGCTATGCTAAGGGTTCAAAGAATAACATTGTGATATAAGCAGAATTGCATCAAAAAATTTTCAAAAAACTTCCCCATAGAAAATTTGCATTGAAATTTCAATGTCATCAGTTTTAACTAACCTATTGATCATATCTCCATTTTTTTGTTCATTCGGTTTCATCCGATATCAGATATACTTCAAAAGAAAGGTCACCATAAATTAAAAATGGTAACCATGCTGCCATCACATGATAAGTGAAATTGTGTTATAATGAATTGTGTTATAATGGGTTTTACCTGTAATGATCTTATGTCCAGTATGATCACCATAGCAGCGAAAGAACAATCTTGGATTTGTGAAAATTCTTTTTCATCAGTACCAGGTAGAAGAACAGTTGCTTTAAGTGACTATTGTTTATCAGCCAGAGATTCATACATACATACATATATACATACATACATACATACATACATACATGCATGAATGCATGCATGCATGCATGCATGCATACATACATACATACATACATACCTACATACATACATACATACATACATACATACATTCATACATTCATACATACATACATACATACATACATACATACATACATACATACATACATACATACATACATACATACATACATACATACATACATGCATGTATGTATTTTACACAGTTGATGTTTTTGATAATTCCATATTTGATGACATACTGTGGAAGATTTACAAAAAAAAATTGCATTTCTCTTAAGCTTTTGTAGTCTTAAGTAGTACATTTCTCAGTAATTAACTTTAGAAAAAAGATTATTGTGGAGCTAATGTATGTGTAATAAATTTGATGCATACATGTACTATCTAGATAAACTACAGTACCATTTACAAGGCAATATCAAATCATACCCTCTATTAAATGACATAAATTTCAGATCATACACTATATCAATCAGTGGCTCAAATTTCAGATCATACCATACATCAACCAATGACTCAGATTTCAGATAATGCCTTGTATCAACTAGTAGCTCAAATTTCAGATCATGCCCTACATCAACCATTGACTCAAATTTTAGATCATACTTTGTATCAACTACTGGCTCAAACTTCAGATCATACCCTGTATCAACCAATGCCTCAAATTTCAGATGATGCCCTCTGCCAACCAATAATTCTAATTTCAGATCATACCTTGTATCAATCATTCTCAAATTTCAGACCAATCCCTATATCAAACAGTGACTCAGATTTCAGCTCATACCCTATAATAACCAGTTGCCAGTAGTCAGATTTCATATCATACCCTGTATCAACCAGTGACTCAAATTTCAGATAATACCTTTTATCAACTATTGAAATTTCAGATAATACCCTGTATCAACCAGTGACTCAAATTTCAGATCATACCCTGTATCAACCAGTATGTCAGATTTAAGATTATACATTGTATCAACTAGTGACTCAAATTTCAAATCATACCTTATATCAAACAATGACTCAGATTTCAGATAATATCTTGTATCAACTAGTGGCTCAAATTTCAGATCATACCCTGTATTAACTAGTGACTCAAATTTCAGATATTACTCTGTATCAACCAATCAGTGAAAGATCATACCTAATATCAACTAGTCAAATTTCAGATCTTACCCAATATCAACTAATCAAATTTCAGATCATACCCAATATCAACTAATCAAATTTCAGATCATACCCTATATCAACCAATCAAATTTCAGACCATACCCTATATCAGCCAATCAAATTTCATATCATGCCCTATATCAACCTATCAGTCAAATTTCAGATCATACCCTTTATCAACCCGTGATTGATTTCAGATATACCCAACCAGTCAAATTTTAGATTATATCCTATATCAACTGATGACTTTAAAAATTAACTTTAATCATAAGATTCATACACGCTTAAGAGTTTTGATATAGGCTATGCTTTGAATATTGTTATATGATATTTACAGATCTTTAACTAAAAACGCCTTAATTTTTTATTCGTTCTCTATTACAGATATAGATGGCTGAAGGTAGACTAAAAGTAAAATGCTACTATGTCTGGGGAACAACTGTGCCCTTTGAAGAAGATTCTTGCCATGAGTTCAAAGGTCACAGGAATATTTGCGTCGAAGAGCTTCCACCTTGGACACAGGAGAGCAAAAATGACAAGGCTTCACGTCGTGCTGTCTCAAGGTCTACTTTATTTGAAAAGACAAAAAAAATCTTACTAAATTTGGCTTACATTTATAACACCTTTTTTCATTTTTCTTAAAAATCGTGAATAAGGTGAACCTTTCCCAGCTGTCCATTTTTGTGTCTGTCCATTCATACTTTTTGTTACTATCAAAGCTCTGCAGCTCTTGTATATAATTCTGTGTCATTTGGAAGGTGAATTGCCTATTATATGAAAAGATGTACCTTTTAAAGATCTGAAGGGGGTCAGTTTCAATTTGATGGAGTTATAACCCTTTATTCAGTTATCTCATCTACAACAGATCCATGAAAACAGCATAATCCAGTAACCAGTCAACATATTTGATCCACTTTGGTGTGTGCATTGTCTAATAGATTTAGGTGTCCCTCTTACAGATTTTTTCTCTTGACTTGATTTTGGATGGTTATGACTCCAGACAATCAACTTAACATTGACACATCTGGTGTTTTGTGTAACCAATACCAATCATGAACCATTAAAAATATTCAGATGCAAGTTGATGTTAACATTGTCTCAGTGAATAGCTGTGCCATTCCTGGGTTTGGACTCATCCATACAATTTTGGATAGAGTAATGTCTCTTGAAAATTATAATATTTTCACATGGAATGTTGCTTGTAATCAGCATAGCAGAGTTGGTTAACATATTCTGATGCTGTTTGGATTAACTTGTTTATATACCTAGACATGTATTTCAGGAGTTTTATCTCACCAACTCTATTATAGACAGAGTTATGGTTCTTGACAATTAATTTGATATCTTTGATGGGATCTTGATTACTGGCATAACTCAAGAAATCTTCAGGATATTCTGATGTGCCTTGGTATGAACATTGTCTCGTACACTTTTATATATCATTTTTGGGTTTAATCTTATCTAATATTCTCGTTTTCAAATGGAACTTCAAATACTGCTTGCAGTCAACACAAGAACCATTAAACATAATTTGATTAAATTTTGTAAGAACACTGTCTCTTGGATTTAGGTGTGTATTTATAGGTTTTCTCTCATTCCAAGGCTTCCTTTAGCATTTCTTGAAAAATGGTCAAAGCAACCCTCCAAGTTTTTCTTAGGTGGTCACACCACAACGACATTTACCTGAGGATTCTTTTGAACAATTAAGATAGGCAGAGAGATACATAGATGAAGCTTTCATAGGGATTCTTACCAAAGGGTGACATATTCTACAGTATTATGTGTAGTTGAACATACTTAAGAAATTCTCTTTAGGCTGAAATGTCCAATAAGTATTGCAATGCTGGACAGTGTTTGTATGGCATACTAAAGTGTTTTTCTGAAAATATCCACTAATGAAATGCATGATAAGGAATTTTTCAGTTTCCTGTGTGTAAGTAATTTCTCACAGAACTTGATATCCAGTGCCTCATTGTGTCTAAACTTCTGATCGGTTGTTGGCCATCATTAGGTTCATTCATCTTATTTCTTTGCGGTTACTTCATTTTGTCAAATCAGTGCAAACAGAAATGGCTTTTTATTGTATCAGTGCAAACAGAAATTGCTTTTTATTCTATCAATTCAAACATAAATGGCTTTTTATTGTATTAGTGCAAACATAAATGGCATTTTATTGTATTAGTGCAAACACAAATGGCTTTTTATTATATTAGTGCAAATAGAAATGGCTTTATATTGTATCAGTGCAAACAGAAATTGCTTTTTATTATATCAATTCAAACAAAAATGGTCTTTTATTGTATCAGTGCAAAAAAAAATAGCTAAAAAATAGCTTTTTATTGTATCAATTCAAACAAATGGTTTTTTATTGTATCAGTGCAAACAAAAATAGCTTTTTATTGTATCATTTCAAGCAGAAATGGCTTTTTATTGTATCAATTCAAACAGAAATGGCTTTTCATTGTATCACTGCAAACACAAAATCTTTTTGTTGTATCAGTGCAAACAGAAATGGCTTTTTTTTGTTTCAGTGTAAATAGAGATTGCTTTTTCTTGTAACAGCACAAAAAATGGCTTTTTGTTGCATCATTGCCAACAGAAATGGCTTTGTAGTGTATTTTTTCAAACAAAAAAGGCTTTTTATTGTATCAAATCTAAAATATGGCTTTTTATTTCATCAGTTCAGACAAATGGCTTTTTACTGTATCAATTCAAACATAAATGACTTTTTATTGTATCAGAGCAAAACAGAAATGGCTTTTTATTGTATTAGTTCAATCAGAAATAGCTTTTTATTGTATCAGTTCAAACAGAAATGGCTTTTTATTGTATCAGTGCAAACAAAAATGGCTTTCTGTTGTGGCTTTTTATTGTGTCAGTTCAAACAGAAATGGCTTTTTATTGTATCAAAGCAAAGGAAATTGCTTTCTATTGTATCAGTGCAAACAGAAATGACTTTATTGTATCAGTGCAAACAGAAATGACTATTGTATCAGAGCAAATGAAATGGCTTTCTATTGTATCAGTGTAAACAGAAATGGCTTTCTATTATATCAGTGTAAACAGAAATGGCTTTCTATTGTATCAGTGTAAACAGAAATGGCTTTCTATTGTATCAGTGTAAACAGAAATGGCTTTTTATTGTATCAGTGTAAACAAATGGCTTTCTATTGTATCAGTGTAAACAGAAATGGCTTTCTATTGTATCAGTGTAAACAAATGGCTTTCTATTGTATCAGTGTAAACAGAAATGGCTTTCTATTGTATCAGTATAAACAAAAATGGCTTTCTATTGTATCAGTGCAAACAGAAATGGCTTTCTATTGTATCAGTGTAAACAGAAATGGCTTTCTATTGTATCAGTGCAAACAGAAATGGCTTTCTATTGTATCAGTGTAAACAGAAATGGCTTTCTATTGTATCAGTGGAAACAGAAATGGCTTTCTATTACATCAGTGCAAACAGAAATGGCTTTCTATTGTATCAGTGTAAACAGAAATGGCTTTCTATTGTATCAGTGCAAACAGAAATGGCTTTCTGTTGTATCAGTGTAAACAGAAATGGCTTTCTATTGTATCAGTGCAAACAGAAATGGCTTTCTATTGTATCAGTGCAAACAGAAATGGCTTTCTATTGTATCAGTGTAAACAGAAATGGCTTTCTATTGTATCAGTGTAAACAGAAATGGCTTTCTATTATATCAGTGCAAACAGAAATGGCTTTCTATTGTATCAGTGTAAACAAAAATGGCTTTCTATTATATCAGTGCAAACAGAAATGGCTTTCTATTGTATCAGTGCAAACAGAAATGGCTTTCTATTGTATCATTGTAAACAGAAATGGCTTTCTATTGTATCAGTGTAAACAGAAATGGCTTTCTATTGTATCAGTGTAAACAGAAATGGCTTTCTATTATATCAGTGTAAACAGAAATGGCTTTCTATTGTATCAGTGTAAACAGAAATGGCTTTCTATTGTATCAGTGTAAACAGAAATGGCTTTCTATTGTATCAGTGCAAACAGAAATGGCTTTCTATTGTATCAGTGTAAACAGAAATGGCTTTCTATTGTGGCCTTTTATTGTATCAGTTCAAACAGAAATGGCTTTTTATTGTCTCAGAGCAAAAGGAAATGGCTTTCTGTTGTATCAGTGCAAACAGAAATGGCATTTTATTGCATCGGTGCAAACAGAAATGACTTTTTATTGTATCAGTTCAAACAGAAATTGATTTTTGTTGTATCAGTTCAAACAGAAATGACTTTTTATTGAATCAGTGCAGACAAAAATGGCTTCTTCTTGTATTAGTTCAAAAAGAAATGGCATTTTATTTTATCAGTTCAAACAGAAAATGGCTCTTTATAGTATCAGTACAAACAGAAATGGTTTTTATCAGTTCAAACAAAAAAATGGCTTTTTAATGTATCGTGTAAACAGAAGTGAATTTTTGTTGTATTAGTTCAAACAGAAATGGTATTTTATTTTATCAGTGCAAACAGAAATGGCTTTTTATTGTATTAATTCAAAAATAGGAATCCCATGTTATTTTATCAGTGCAAACAGAAAATGGCTGAGTGAACAATTACCAGGTTGAATTATTGCATACTAAGATCAAACCTATGCATTGTAAGCAAGAAATTACTGATGTAGCCAATAAATATCTTGAAGGCACCAAAACAATCAAGTTGATCTAAAATTTGACTACTGGCCATTGGTTGATATAGGGTATGAGCTGAAATTTAAGTCACTGTTTGATATAGGAATTGGTCTGAAATTTGAGACTGGTTGATACAAGGTATGATCTGAAATTTGAGGCATTGGTTGATACAGGGTATGATCTGAATAAATATCAAACCAATAAAGTTGCTCTCACATGCAGAGCTTGGTTACTGAGGTGGCGCTCTACAGTTTCGTATTTAGCTTGGGGTAGAAATTTAAAGAAAAAGAGTTTCCCTGGGTTTCTTCACTAGTTATACTGGCTATTTAAAAGAGACTTTGTATATCTTAGGTATTGTTATATCTTAGGTATTGTTCAAAGAACCTTTAATTCCCTTTATTTTGATGTATGATTGATGGGTGTAATATGGGTTAGAGAGTATACAGCTTGGCCTTACTCCAGATGTGCACCTTTCAAAAAAGTGCTAGCTCTACTTGCTCATTTTCACTTCTCGAACTTCAAAGATAAATTGTAAAAAAAAGAGCTGATAACTTTTTTTACATTTGATGTATTTGGTAATTCATTCATTGCACTTTTAGAAGCTGGTATTATCTAGTTTGGCAAAATCCATTTTTCATATTTTAATAGCTGCCAAGAATAGTGTACTTTAGACCAATGCAGGTTGATTTTTGGAGCACAAGGGGGCAGTCATTTTAGTTAGCAGTGTCCTGAGATCATTTAAAATTTCCAAAAGTACAATATCCAAAGAAATTTCATCCACATTACATGAAAGTAGTATATAGGTATGCCAACATTTTCTCCATTATGCATGTTTAAAATGCAAACAACTTCACCTTACATACATCACTCTCTTAAAAGTACATAATAACTAGTGAGCGCCACCTGACTCTCTGTAGCACTCATCATAACAGTGGAATTAGTTAGGGGTGACATCAGTTAATCAGCGTGTTTCTTAATGTACAATGTGACAGGTATGGTGAGAATTATCTTTCTTTTGCTTAGTTTAAGTGCTTTTTATCAGAATAATTCATTGACTTTCTGTCAGATTTTGTCAGCAAAGCAGACAATGGACATGGTTATATTTGATGCAGTGAAATTTAAACTTTGAGTTAGTCTGGACAAAAAAAATGTATGATGTTGGCAGTGTATGAAACAAGATATGCTCTATCTATGCCATTTTGGATAGAGCTATAGCCTTCAGCAAGCAACTTATACACACACAGACATACAGGCTTATATGTATTAGGAATATGTTGTATTTTAAAATAGTGATATTATCCACCTTTCTCAAATATTACCTTTACATGGAAGCAATATACATATGTATGTATGTATGTATGTATGTATGTATGTATGTATGTATGTATGTATGTATGTATGTATGTATGTATGTATGTATGTATGTGTGAAGGAGGGTCATGTGACTCCCACTGGAAATTATACTGTATATATATATATATATATATATATATATATATATATATATATATATATATATATATATATATATATATATATATATATATATATATATATATATATAAGTTTAAACATACAAATGAAGCTGAAAATATGTCACAAGATTCTGTTCAAAATGCTTAATAAATATCAGCTTTAGTTTCAGACTGCTTCTTATAATAACTCTCCTGGCTATGACTGACTGACCCCCTCTGAAAAAATCCTGACACCCCCTGCACAGTTCTGACCCCTCCTGCAAAAAATGTATGTATTTATGTATGTATTCATGCATGCATGCATGTATGTATGTATGTATGTATGTATGTATGTATGTATGTATGTATGTATGTATGTATGTATGTCAGTGAAATTTTTTGGGTTAGATATTTAAAATAAATTTCAACATAATTTTCATAATTTGCTTATATTTAATTTCAGAACCCTAAATGCATTCCTGAACACTGGTAAAGGTGGAACTGTTTATCTCGGAATTGTGGACAGTGGGATTGTGCATGGACTTAAACTGTCACAGTTCCAGGTATTAAATAATAATATAACAGGTTGTAAATTGGTTGAAAGTGACTCAAGTTATGGGAGAAATTAGTACATTTGGAGACAGTTTGATTATTATTTGATTTTATATTAAAGTACATGTCTTAGTATATTGGCACAATTTTGAATTTAATTTTCAAATCAGTAATATATATTTATCTAGCCATAAAGAAACAAAGAAGAGTATGCATAGATTTATCATCTTTAGAACCACTTTCTTTCCTCGGTAGTCCATGATCTTATTTCATCTCATTATATGTGGTATAGTTCAAAATTGTTTTTGTTTTGTTTTGTTTTCAACACTTCCAAAACATTATTGTAAAAGCGGATCAGTAGAATAATGTATCTGCGGTAACTGAATCTTGACTTAAATTATGTCAGAACTATATCCATTATGGCTGTGTATGTAGCCTCAGCATTTATTATAGACAATGATGTTTTTAGTTATTGGCAAAAGAGCACAACAAATGTGGTTTGTTTAAGCCAGTATCTTTTGGTCACCCATATAAACTTGATAAATGAGTTATTCTTAGCAACAGGTAAATGTGCTGTACTGATTTCTTTTCTTTTCTCATGGTAGCCATGAATTTAAAGCAAATACTGAAATTTAAGATAGCATTAAAACTTCTTTAGTATTGCAATTTTAAGGTATTAAAGATGAAGTTTGGTAACCTTTACGAAAATGATTGTTTGGATCAGTGTTTTAAAAAAGGAAATATTATGAAATTATGGCATTTATTTTACACCAAATTATTGCATTTATTTTGCACCAAATTATTGCATTTATTTTGCACCAAATTATTGCATTTATTTTGCACCAAATTATGGCATTTTCTCTACAGAAGGACCATATTGTTGGGAGTTTGGATGATTTGTTTTCCCGTTACAACCCACCAGTCAAGCCTCATCGCTATCGAGTTAGATTTGTTCCTGTGGTGAAGAGTGACAGCACCCCAGATGAGATCATAACACAGTGTTCCTTTGATTCCAGGTTCAGTACCATTGTCTATATATACATATCCAGTACAATGTTTCTTCATGATTAATGTACATCCAGCAGTGAATACCATAGACCCAGACATAACATCACACCATGCAGGAAAAAAATCACAGTTTAAACAAGTGATTTTTAAGGACGCTTGATTGTGAAATGCTGTTTTTAATTTTTTAAAAATATTTTTACATAGGTAAGGGTCTATGCAATACAGAATTACTAAACTCATTTACCCCTGGATATTCTTTCCACTTTGTTCTGAAATTGGATGTGGAAGTGCATTTTTGGGGCTACTTCTGAATGCTTCCAAATACAGCTGCTTCCAAGAGATTTTCATCTAACTGGATGATTAGCTGTATAAAAGACATTTCTGATTGACTTTTTTACTTATGCGTATGTGTATTATTTGGATTTTTAATGTAACTTTAACAATTTTTCAGTCATATTGCCACAATGTCTGCAGTGTGGCAGTTTATAGTGATGTCTAGCACTGGGACATCATGCCACAGACATGTAGCAAGATGTCCCACCCAGTCACATCATCCTGACACCAGGCCGACTAGTCCTAACAGTAACCTGTTAATGCTGAATGTCTAGTGAGGTAGCTGTTAGTACCAATTTTATAAGTCTTAGGTATAACTCGGCTGAGGTTCGAACTCACGACCTCCTGCATCCAAGGTGGATGCTCTAACCAAAAGGCCACCAGAGCGTTCACTCATGCATGAGATATTATATTTAGAGGTACCATATTGCCATATAATAATTTAACTCCAGACTGGAATAGTTAGCAGTGTTTCAGTTTACTTGCATTAAGATTTCTACAAGTTAATGAATTTCATGATCTACAGTAATATGCAAACATTGTTTTGATAAAAGTTGTACTTTAAGAAGATGAGCATTATTTCTGTAAAAAAAAGCATTCCAAATGATGAGGGCATATACTGAACTAGAAGCATTCCAAATGATGAAGGCATAAGCTAACCTAGAATCATTCCAAATCAGTATGGCATAAGCTAACCTAGAAACATTCCAAATAAGAGCATAAACTAACCTAGAAGCATTCCAGATGATGAGGGAATAAACTGACTTAGGTCATCATTATGAACCATGTACAATTTACAACCTGTACTTAAATTTATATATCATTTATCTGTCTTTGGAAGTTTAGTGAAAATTTTCAGTAAGATTACCTATTTGAAGTGTACAATAGTTTCACTAGAAGACTTCTTTCCAATGAGTTTCATAATCACTTGAGTATTTTTAAAATAAAATCTTTGAAAATTTTAAAATTGAAACTTGTTTATAGCCAGCTACTTTATCATGAAAATTTCCAGTGCACAAAATATTCTTTGATATCCTATTTATTATTTTGCCTATTTGTACTTCTTTGCAGTGAGACAGTAGATGATAAAGACAGATTGCGGCCTCACATTTATCGGAACCATAAATACTGCTGGTGTGATACAGATTCATTAGCCCTTTGCAACTATGTAAGTATATCTAACCCATATATTATGCAATAGTTGCATTCCCAAGAGTTGTCACATAACTCAGAATCATGTAACTTGAACTTTTGGTTTCACTACCATTAATTTTCATTTAGCAAAGAACATAATTCAGTTAACTATAATACATTTCATTCTATAATACTATTCATGAAGCTAATTTTTTTTTGTTCTTAGTCTTCACTTAAAAAAAATTAAATTTAAAAAATTCATATGAAATTGCAGGTAATATATGTAATGATTCCTAATTCCAATACAGATGTGTCAGTATAAAGACTGATTAGTCATCTACAACTGTGTAAATATAAATTTCCTTTATTCCTGTAGGTATTAGGATTCACTAGCTTTAAGAACTGTAAGTATAAAGATTCACTAGCTTTAAGAACTGTAAGTATAAAGGTTCACTAGCTTTAAGAACTGTAAGTATAAAGATTCACTAGCCTTAAGAATTGTAAGTATAAAGGTTCACTAGCCTTAAGAACTGTAAGTATAAAGGTTCACTAGCCTTAAGAACTGTAAGTATAAAGATTCATTGGCTTTAAGAACTGTAAGTATAAAGATTTAGTAACCTTAAGAACTGTAAGTATAAAGGTTCACTAGCTTTAAGAACTGTAAGTATAAAGATTTAATAACCTTAAGAACTGTAAGTATAAAGGTTCACTAGCTTTAAGAACTGTAAGTATAAAGGTTCACTAGCTTTAAGAACTGTAAGTATAAAGATTTAGTAACCTTAAGAACTGTAAGTATAAAGATTCATTAGCTTTAAGAACTGTAAGTATAAAGATTTAGTAACCTTAAGAACTGTAAGTATAAAGGTTCACTAGCTTTAAGAACTGTAAGTATAAAGGTTCACTAGCTTTAAGAACTGTAAGTATAAAGATTTAGTAACCTTAAGAACTGTAAGTATAAAGGTTCACTAGCTTTAAGAACTGTAAGTATAAAGATTCACTAGCTTTAAGAACTGTAAGTATAAAGATTTAGTAACCTTAAGAACTGTAAGTATAAAGATTCACTAGCCTTAAGAACTGTAAGTATAAAGATTTAGTAACCTTAAGAACTGTAAGCATAATGGTTCACTAGCTTTAAGAACTGTAAGTATAAAGGTTCACTAGCTTTAAGAACTGTAAGTATAAAGATTTACTAGCTTTCAGAACTGTAAGTTTAAAGATTTAGTAACCTTAAGAACTGTAAGTATAAAGGTTCACTAGCTTTAAGAACTGTAAGTATAAAGGTTCACTAGCTTTAAGAACTGTAAGTATAAAGGTTCACTAGCCTTAAGAACTGTAATATAAAGATTTAGTAACCTTAAGAACTGTAAGTATAAGGGTTCACTAGCTTTAAGAACTGTAAGTATAAAGATTCACTTGCTTTAAGAACTGTAAGTATAAAGATTTAATAACCTTAAGAACTGTAAGTATAAAGGTTCACTAGCTTTAAGAACTGTAAGTATAAAGATTCACTAGCTTTAAGAACTGTAAGTATAAAGATTTAGTAACCTTAAGAACTGTAAGTATAAAGGTTCACTAGCTTTAAGAACTGTAAGCATAAAGATTCACTAGCTTTAAGAACTGTAAGTATAAAGATTCACTAGCTTTAAGAACTGTAAGTATAAAGATTTAGTAACCTTAAGAACTGTAAGTATAAAGATTCACTAGCCTTAAGAACTGTAAGTATAAAGATTTAGTAACCTTAAGAACTGTAAGTATAAAGGTTCACTAGCTTTAAGAACTGTAAGTATAAAGGTTCACTAGCCTTAAGAACTGTAAGTATAAAGATTTAGTAACCTTAAGAACTGTAAGTATAAAGATTTAGTAACCATAAGAACTGTAAGTATAAAGGTTCACCAGCTTTAAGAACTGTAAGTATAAAGATTCACTAGCTTTAAGAACTGTAAGTATAAAGATTTAGTAACCTTAAGAACTGTAAGTATAAAGGTTCACTAGCCTTAAGAACTGTAAGTATAAAGATTTAGTAACCTTAAGAACTGTAAGTATAAAGGTTCACTATATTTAAGAACTGAGAGTATAAAGGTTCACTAGCCTTAAGAACTGTAAGTATAAAGATTCACTAGCTTTAAGAACTGTAAGTATAAAGATTCACTAGCTTTAAGAACTGTAAGTATAAAGATTTAGTAACCTTAAGAACTGTAAGTATAAAGATTCACTAGCCTTAAGAACTGTAAGTATAAAGTTTCACTAGCTTTAAGAACTGTAATTATAAAGATTTAGTAACCTTAAGAACTGTAAGTATAAAGGTTCATTAGCTTTAAGAACTGTAAGTATAAAGATTTAGTAACCTTAAGAACTGTAAGTATAAAGGTTCACTAACTTTAAGAACTGTAAGTATAAAGGTTCACTAGCTTTAAGAACTGTAAGTATAAAGATTCACTAGCGTTAAGAACTGTAAGTATAAAGATTTAATAGCTTTAAGAACTGGAAGTATAAAGATTTAGTAACCTTAAGAACTGTAAGTATATAGGTTCACTAGCTTTAAGAACTGTAAGTATAAATATTTAGTAACCTTAAGAACTGTAACTATAAAGGTTCACTAGCCTTAAGAACTGTAAGTATAAAGATTCACTAGCTTTAAGAACTGTAAGTATAAAGATTTAGTAACCTTAAGAACTGTAAGTATAAAGATTCACTAGCCTTAAGAACTGTAAGTATAAAGATTCACTAGCTTTAAGAACTGTAAGTATAATGATTTAGTAACCTTAAGAACTGTAAGTATACAAATTCACTAGCCTTAAGAACTGTAGGTATAAAGAATAATTTGCTTTAAGAACTTAAGTATAAAGGTTCACTAGCTTTTAGAACTGTAAGTATACAAATTTCACTAGCCTTGAGAACTGTATAAAGATTCACTGGCCTTAACAACTATATAAAGATTCACTAGCTTTAAGAACTGTAAGTGTAAAGAACTAGCCTTAAGAATTAGAAGTATAAAGATTCAGTAACATTAAGAATTGTAAGCATTAGGATTATCTAGCTTTCAGAACTGTAAGTATAAAGATTCACCAGCCTTATGAAATGTAAAGGTAAAGGTCCACTAGCCTTAAGAACTTGAAGTATAAAGAGTCACTAGCTGTAAGAACTATAAGTATAAAGATTCACTAGCCTTAAAAACTGTATAAAGATTCACTAGCCTTAAGAACTGTATAAAGATTCACTAGCCTTAAGAACTTTAAGTATAAAGAGTAACTAGCTGTACGAACTATAAGTATAAAGATTCACTAGCCTTAAGAACTGTATAAAGATTCACTAGCCTTAAGAACTAAGTATCAAAAGTCACTAGCTTTAAGAACTGTAATTATAAAGGTTCACTAGCTTTTAGAACTGTAATTTTTAAGATTCACTGGCCTTAAAAACTGTCTAAACATTCACTACCCTATGAAGTGTAAGTGTAAAGATTCACTAGCCTTAAGAGCTGTATAAAAAGTCACTAGCTTTAAGAACTATGAGTATAAATGTTCACTAACCTTAAGAACTGTATAAAGGTCCACTAGCCACTTTAAGGATAAAGATTCACTAGCCTTAAAAACTGTAAGTATAAAGATTTGCTTGCTTTAAGAACTTAAGTATAAAGGATCACTAGCTTGAAGAACTGTAATTACAAAGATTCACAAACTTTAAGAACTGTATATATTCACTAGCTTTAAGAACTCTAAGTATAAAGATTTACTGGCCTTTAGAACTTTATAAAGATTAACTAGCCTTAAGAACTATATAAATAATCACAAGCTATAAGAACTGTAAGTGTAAAGAACTAACCTTAAGAATTATAAATATAATGATTCAGTAACCTTAAGAACTGTAAGTATTAAGATTCACTAACCATAAGAACTGTAAGTGTAAAGGTTCACTAGCCTTAAGAATTTTAAGTATAAATAGTCACTAGCTTCAAGAAATGTAAATAAAAAGTATAAAGATTCACTGGCCCGATAAACAGTATAAGTATACAAGTTCAGTAGCCCTATACAGTTGTAATTATAAAACTTCAGTATCTATTTACAACTATGCAATTAATATGATTAAATAGCCCAATAGAGCTGTGTAAGTAAAAAGATTCGCTAGCCCTATTAAACTATGTAAGCATTAAAAGTATCTTTGAGAATCTCATATGTATAATTTGTTTACTTACTTGTCATTTATGTATGTCATAAAGTACAGCCATTTATGTATGTCATAAAGTACAGCTCGTTTTTTTTTAAACCCATGCTTTGTGGTGGGGAACTTAATCCACTACAGTTTTGCTCCACTATAGCTGTCTGTGGTGGAGTGATAAATACCTGCAAATCACCACTGTACCTTGATGGATATGTATTTAGTGCCAACTACACTGTGGGGTTGCAGGTTATACATTACTGATTGACATTTGAACAGCCAATGAATGGAGACCACACATTGGAAAGAAACAGGTTGTCAGATAAAAAAGAGTCTGGAGCTCCATAACATGAAATTACATCATGATAACATTGTCTAGCCATAATAAATATGGCAGCCATTTTACTACACTCAAGGATGATTTGATGATTTAAAATCAGCATTTTGATTGCAGGGTAAAAGAATCTTAATTTTTTTATCATTTCAAATGAAGTAAATGGAATTTTTTGAATTGTTTTAAGAACTGTTGACCAGGGCTTTCAAAAGAAAGAAAAGATTTATCTCACTTTTTAAAATTTCATTTTAAATGAGCACTTATGTTAGTTCCTCTACTTAACAATTCATTTGTCTCCCTTGGAATAACTTCTACTGTTGGTTGGACTATTACATTCATGAATTACAGATAATTGCAATTATGTGTGAGACAAGTTGCTTAGAATGAAACTAACTCTATGGTGAGAACCAGGTTTAAGCAACAGTTTAAATGGAATTTGTTTGCCACAGATAATTCATTCAAGGGTGTATGCAATACAAAGACCGCTTTCCTGTCAAATTTGTGGAACACGAGATTTATTTTTTTACAGGGAGTTATGTCCCCTGATTATGTGATTGAGATAGAGATAAAGCCATGGAACCCTAATGACCCTCTCAACAAACAAGATGCTTGTGGTTCCCTGTTCTCCTTTCACCCCATTCATGAAGACGAGGAAGGAACTGTATATTTCCGTCGACAAGCAAGTCTGATCAAGGTACCATATATAAAGTGGATATTTACAGTTATAAAGTAGACCCTCTTTCAAATGTACTTCTGCCCACCAACCAGTGGTCACATACTTTTTAAGCTGGAAACCCTTGGCATTGGTGAGTATTATCTGTTCTAAAAGGTACCACTGCAATATTTAGTGGAAAAAAATGTCAAATTTACCCCTTAGAGTGGACACAATGGGTTTACAGATAGAATTCCCATGAAAATATGTCAATATGTAAATTTAATAAATTGATATTTGTTTCAATATTCTGTTAAGTATCAAATGTTGAGCCATGCAAAGAGGTTAGGAATCTCATTATTCTTAGTGCTTTATTTTCCGTAACTGTTTAGTTTTGGCACATTATTAATTACTGACTGTTATTACCACCAAAAATTATCAAGATGTCAGAAGCTAGCAACTGAGAAGCAAGGTAATGTTCAGCTGGAGTCAGCATGACATCTGGTTGCCATGAAGTACAAAATGGTATATTAGAAGTCAGAGATTCTGTCTCATAGATCACAAAATGTTAATGAAAAGGGAACCAGATTCAAGCCAGATGATCACTTCCTTTGTGAACAGAACTTTACTGCCCATGAAAGAAGAATTAGTTACAGAAAGTGCAAAATGTCTGACATTCTCAGTGTAGAAGGAAAAGTGAAAGCAATTTGACTAAATTAAAAGGTGAAGAATCCTGTTTATCACTGATAATTCTGTTTATCACAGAATATATATATATATATATATATATATATATATATATATATATATATATATATATATATATATATATATATATATATATATATATATATATATTCTGCTTCAGTAGGAAAATGGAATGGATGAAGTTTAATATTTACGGCCAGATGTTTCTGAACTGATTTAATTGACATCTCTCTTTAGAATTGTTTTGCAGAATGATGGACAATCATTTTTAATAGTAGTGCAACATTTTTTGAATTTATTGTATATAATACATGTGATATTGAAAAGAAAATATTAATTTTTTAAAAATTACTCATGCCTTGTTTACTTGATATGTAATTGTTGCTTACATTTATATTATCTCCCTCAAGAGAGACTACCCCTCTTGTAGTGCCACTCTCCTTCTGCAGAAGAAGTGGCCTTACAAGTGGCCACTGTAAAGCCCAAAAAATAAGTATTTCCTATTTTGCTATTTAAAAAATTTGAGCAGGCAAGTTTTATATGTACTAACTAGGCCAGATCAGCTCAATTAGATGCATAATTCATTTTAGGATTTTTTTTTTTAAATTGTAAAATAAATTAAAATTTTATATATTATAATGTTTAGTATATATTATGTACCAAGCACTTCATGTACTGGGCTAAACCAAATCAGATGCACAAATCAATTTCGTTTCATTTTTAAATGAAGTTTTATTGTTGATATTTTTATTTTACAGGGAGGTGGTGTGAAGTGATAGGGTTGGCAAAGAATAATAGGGATAGTCGGACGACTAGAAACATTATTTTTTGCCTAATAAGTGCCATTTGCAGTCAGCATAGAACTATATCAACATCTGCATAATTCATTTGCTAGATTGTGGATTATGTTTTGTCTTGATATTGTAGATTGAAGAACTGTAGATTCAGGGAGCCCCAGTGATTGAGTTGTCTAAAGCACTCATTATTACGGTTTGCTGCCATCTCTGTGTGAATTTGAGTCTCAGATTTGGCCAATGCGGGTATGTTAGTAAGTTTGCCAGTAGTTTCTTATGGGTTGGTGGTTCTTTCTGGTGGTTTTCCAGGTTCTTCCTCCACCATTTATACTGGCCACAATGTACAACCTATCTTTTGCTGAAAAAGAGTTAAACCCTACAAGTACAAAAACAACAACAACAACAACTGTAGATCCAGATCTTTTGATGCTTTATTGGACAGCAGGTCAGAATCTGTGTTGCTGCCCAGTCAGTGAACATTGTACATGAGAAAGAAAGCATTCACTTTTTCAGTTTTTGCAATAGATGCAGTGGTCTCAGTAAAACACTGTTGGTAGAACCAATAAAATGTGCCCTGATAAAAGTCAGGTGGGCTGCATAATATCATGGAAAATATAAACCAACCATCACCATGACTACATCCCTGTTATATCAGAGACTGTGTTTTACTGAAGTACTTTTTAATGAGGCATTGTTGCTGTTTGCAAGTCTGCTCACTTGCATCAAATGTTTATATACTGCATACTGTCAAAAATATCACTTCACCAGGTAACTTAATTAAAGTGAAAAACAATTTACATTTTATCATCCCAACATGTAATTCTTACAAAAGCCCATATGTTGACCTGCCTCAGTAACCAACTTACCTACCTATCTAAAATAAATGACCAAGAAGAGAATTTTTTTTCTGTAATACATATGGACTTGTTTTGTCACAGACCAACCAAAAATGTTTGTGGACTGACCTGAGAGACTTTACATCTGACTCGGACCAAATCATTGTCTCATTAAAGGGGTAAACAGTCATTTCTCCTTGTCTTTTAAATTTATCTTCATAAACAAATCAAACGAAAGGTATTATATATGGCACAAGTTCAGTATAACTACTATAAGGATTCTCTGTCTTTTGATGTGGTTCTATTGTTTAAAAAAAGTTTGATTAGCTGTATTGTTTAGTTATTTTAGTGGTCGTAATTAAATTTAGAATGACCTTCATGATTTTTTTTAAAATGACCTTTGTGATTAGTATCTTTACAAACCAATCAGTTTCCACAATTTTCTGTCTCTATGTGGCTCTGAAGGGAGCTCACCAATTTTAATTTTCATTTTGAAAACCTTGTGAGAAGCGGTTTCGATAGCATGCACTTCATAGGGCCAGGTTTAAATATGATCCTAGTGATATCATTAGGGGAAGTTGTAACAAGTAGGTATAAGGGTCATAAATCAGGACTGAATTTACTATCCAGGCTCTCCAGTCTTCTGTAGTGGCCAAGTGGTGTAAGGTGCTCACCTTTTCATCTCACCTCTGCATACATGTAATTCTACTTTGCAGCAGGCCAAATATACTGTTTTAAAGGCCATCTACTGCACATACTGTTTTATAATTGAAATCTTCCACTTTTGAAAATTAAAAACTTCGTAAGAAAACTATAAACCCACACTTACACACACACACACACACACACACACACACACACACACACACACACACACACACACACACACACACACACACACACACTATAGTTTCATGTTCTGTCAACACATTAGAGAAACCAGCCAGAACTAGTCTACTTTTGGGACCTTTGTGATTATGCATGGCAGTGCAAATAGGATTAGAACTCTTAAATGACAGTTGACGTGTATGCAACAAGTTATTAATTGATTTCCTTATTTTTGGAATTAGGGATAAGGACAAATGTGGCATTGTATTTAATACAGGAACAAAAGAAAGTACAACGTCTTTTTGATCCTTTGATGATAATTGACAGATCTCTAACAAAAGTTGATAATACCAAAGACTTACAAAAATGGTACTAACAGCTGCCTCACTTGACGATCAGCATTAAGAGGTTAGTGTTAGGACTAGTTGTTCTGGTGTCAGGATAATGCCTTAGATGTGGGATCGATTCCTGGCCAAGTCATACCAAGACTTCCAAAAATGATACTGACAGCTGCCTCACTTGAGATCAGCATTAAGAAGTGTTAGGCCTGGTGTCAGGATAATGTGACTGGGTGGGACATCATGCTACTTGCCCCAGTGCTGGACATCACTATAAACTGCCACACTGCAGACATCGTAGCAATATGACTGAAAAATTGTTAAAGCTACGTTAAAAATTATAAACATTTTGAGATTTTCATAAATGAAGTTAAAAACCTAAATAAAATGCTATTATAAGATAATTAATTTTGGGATAAGGATAAATTATTCCTAAAAGTATAAATACATAATTTATTATTTTTTCATTGTTTATTTAAAGTCTGAATCAATCCTTTTTTAAAATTTTTTTTTCTTACATTGGTGAAATCTGTTTGGTTGGCTCTGAGCCATGAATACCAAGTAGCCATTGAGGATGAAACTTAGGAATGCATCTTAAGCATAAGTCAGGGACTTCCTTCATGGTATGAAAAAAAAACATGGAAGAGTAATGATGATGTGATGTGATTATGATTTTTAACATAGCTTTAACAATTTTTCAGTCATATTGCTACGATGTCTGCAGTGTGGCAGTTTATAGTAATGTATAGCACTGCAGCATCATGCCGCAGACTTGTAGCATGATGTCCCACCCAGTCACATTATCCTGACACCAGGCTGACCAGTCCTAACACTGACCTCTTAATGCTGAGCGTCAAGCGAGGCGGTTGTTAGTACCATTTTTGTAAGTCTTTGGTATGACTCGACTGGGGATCTAACCCTTGATCTCCCACATTTGAGGCGGACACTCTAACCACTAGGCCACTGGAACAGTTAAAGAGTAATGGAGAGCAGTCAGCAACCTTACAAACCCAATAACAGGAAAACTGAAGTTCTTTGCACGCTGATTACAGTTGTCCTGTCATTACAACAATCCACTGCTTATACGGGGAAGACATTTTCCATTTTTTACAATATAAAATCTAATTCAGAGAGAAATCTGAATCATAAAAAATTTGCTATTAAATAAGAAGCTTATTAATCACAATGGATGTTATCGGTGATCCACTGAAAGTGATCTTGTAAAGGAAACTAAAAATTCTATTAGATGTTATTTAAAAAATCTTTACACCTATTTTAACGATAAACAACAATTCCATGAACATATAAAACTTTTCAAAAAATTCAGAGGTTTACCGAATGATAGCGGGATCGGTATCAAAGCAGGTGTGGGGTAAAGAACAGTATGAATAACTCAACAGAACAAAAAGAGGACAGACTGCTGCCACTAAGGCAATCAAGATGGCATGTTTCTACTATACAGATTGCTCAGAAATCCTTTGGATTCATAATGAAAACAAGTAAATATGGTGTGCTCAGGTGGACAGCATCTGTGAAAGAGACCACAGTTGGGGTCTAGCATTGGAGTAAAGCTCAGTCTATGGTTTGCTGCAACTTATAAACCTATCTGCCACATATGTATTGTCACAGCAAGAGGATAATTGACTTTAAATACAGTAAAACCATGACCTGTGCTGATTTGATAATGTATTGCAGAGATCATTTAAATCTTGAATCAAATTTTCATTATGAAAAGAAAAAATCAAGGTTTTAAATAAAAGAAGAAAAAAAATCTGAGTTGTTTATACATTTGAAAATCACTTTAATTTCAACTTGGATGAAAATATATAATAGGGGAAATGTAAAATTCTAGATAATTTACAACAATAAATATATAACAATCAGACTGACATTTCCTGTTGTGTGTGTGTATGTATGTGAGTTATTTATACCCTTTCTAATTTTTATCAGTTTGAATAATCATAAATTTATCTACTTTATAATTCAGAATGGTAAATTTATCTTCAGAGGAAAATAGACAGAAGAATAAAATTAACACATATTCTCATCATTTTCTGCAGTGTATCCTGATATAATTGTTTTATCAAAATATCTGATCTTAAATTTCTAAATATGGCACTGTGCCCAGTGCATTTATTAAAACTTGTCTGAAGTATGTTATTATTAACATGGTGAGGTTTTATGCCAAATTTGTCACATTGACACAGAGTGAGCTGTAATCAGGACTAGAATACTGTGGGGTAGCATGTCACCTAATCCATGCACTATGTGTGTGTGTATGTATGTATATATATATATATATATATATATATATATATATATATATATATATATATATATATATATATATATATATATATATATATATATATACATACATACATACATACATACATACATACATACATACATACATACATACATACATACATACATACATACATACATACATACATACATACATACATACATACATACATACATACATACATACATACATACATACATACATACATACATACATACATACATACATACATACATACATACATACATACATACATACATACATACATACATACATACATACATACATACATACATACATACATACATACATACATACATACATACATACATACATACATACATACATACATACATACATACATACATACATACATACATACATACATACATACATACATACATACATACATACATACATACATACATACATACATACATACATACATACATACATAACAAATCTGCACTCTTCATTTCTAGACAGATTGTTTCCAAATGAAATTTTTGTATATTTCCCTAATTGATGGGTTCATTTCTTTACGTTATACCAAGATGTCAGTGTGCACGATTACCCTGTTTATTGGTTAGTAGAATCTTAGTCCCAGAGTCAGATTCCTGGAGTAAATGGTTAAAAATAAACATCTTCCTCTTTGTCAGAAGGTATATCTAATTTGATGTTCTTATTCAAGTTAATGGTAAATAAGCCACATATAAAAATTGATAGCCAATATTAATTTTGTAAGATCTTTTTTTAGTTATTAACATTACCATGTCAAAAATGATGCATCATTTTTTTTCTATGTATCCAAATTCTTGTCAGACAGTTTGAATGAAAGCATTTTTCATGGCTTTTGTTTTTTCACTTAGCCATGGTTACAATCTTTCTCTAACCAAATATTTATTTACCTGATACTTTAAAAAAATCTATTTGTAAGGTGGCCTGATAACACAGAAAAAAGTGTTCACATTGTCTTCAGTCTATACGGTGCTTCTTACCAAAACAGTTGTTCACCTGTCTATAATGGACACCAAAAATGGAACTTTCACTAGGATACATAGGAACTAAGAGGAATGGCTGTTTTGAACCCTTACTGAAAATTATGGGCACAATTCAAAATTTTAAAAATCTTTTGGCTAAATATTAATTTCTGCTGTGCCATAGTAAAAACCAAAATGCACTATATGTAATATTTTATTTTTAAAAAATGCTAAAATTTAGTGATCTTGAAATTATTGTGTTTCAGTATTCCATGACTGAGGTGGCCCAGCTCACTAGACAAGAAGTTCATGAAACGTGCCAGGAAGAAATTTATAGGTAAGGTCCTCATATGCCCCACCTACCATAATAATGCATGTCATTTAAGAAGAAGTTCTGATGAAAATAGAATGCTATAATATCAATATTGCATTATCTGTTGGCTAATGTTCTTCTACAGCTTTGTATTATGGGTTATAGTGCCCTCTTTTTAGGCAGGCCATTGTCAACATTGCTCATTCTACTACAATGTACCCTTCAAGACAAAGCTGTTTGGAGATCAATTCCCAAAGAAGAAGGCAATAGATCATTCATATTTTACGAGACATAATGTGATGTTGTATGCCATTGGTACATGGCAGTAGTGCCTGCTGGAACAGGTGTCATGAGCATAGTCAGGTACAGTATTCCGGAGTGCAGGGAAAATGCATAATATCCTAAAATAAAACACTATTGATAGCCAATGAGAACTGAAGAACTTGTCATGTGATGTCCTACATAAGTTTCTTGTCTCTCTAAAGTTATACCACTGTATAAAATGTACATCTAACAAAATGCAGAGATCCAGTGTGCAGTCTTCTGGTAGATCAGTATCAAATCATGAATAAAAATGAGTAGTGTGGACAATAATCTGTATATCAGTCAATAGCTGATCAGGGTCTGTGGACAGTAATCTGTGTATCGGTCAATAGCTGATCAGGGTCTGTGGACAATAATCTGTGTATCAGTCAATAGCTGATCAGGGTCTGTGGACAATAATCTGTGTATCAGTCAATAGCTAATCAGGGCCTGTGGACAATAATCTGTGTATCGGTCAATAGCTGATCAGGGTCTGTGGACAATAATCTGTGCATCCGTCAATAGCTTATCAGGGTCTGTGGGCAATAATCTGTGTATCAGGCAACAACTGATCAGGACCTGTAATTCACTTGATCTTCTTAATTAGAAGAAATAGTGTAGATGGTAATTTGTCAGTGTATCAGGCAATGATAGTCCACTTGATCTTTATAAGAACAAGAAATAGTGTAGATGGTAATTTGCCAGTGTATCAGGCAATGATAGTCCACTTGATCTTTATAAGAACAAGAAATAGTGTAGATAGTAATTTGCCAGTGTATCAGGCAATGATAGTCCATTTGATCTTTATAAGAACAAGAAATAGTGTAGATGGTAATTTGCCAGTGTATCAGGCAGTGATAGTCCACTTGATCTTTATAAGTACAAGAAATAGTGTAGATGGTGATTTGTCAGTGTATCAGGCAATGATAGTCCACTTGATCTTTATAAGAACAAGAAATAGTGTAGATGGTAATTTGCCAGTGTATCAGGCAGTGATAGTCCACTTGATCTTTATAAGAACAAGAAATAGTGTAGATGGTAATTTGCCAGTGTATCAGGCAGTGATAGTCCACTTGATCTTTATAAGAACAAGAAATAGTGTAGATGGTAATTTGCCAGTGTATCAGGCAGTGATAGTCCATTTGATCTTTATAAGAACAAGAAATAGTGTAGATGGTAATTTAGCCAGTGTATCAGGCAATGATAGTCCACTTGATCTTTATAAGAACAAGAAATAGTGTAGATGGTAATTTGCCAGTGTATCAGGCAGTGATAGTCCACTTGATCTTTATAAGTACAAGAAATAGTGTAGATGGTAATTTGTCAGTGTATCAGGCAATGATAGTCCACTTGATCTTTATAAGAACAAGAAATAGTGTAAATGGTAATTTGCCAGTGTATCAGGCAGTGATAGTCCATTTGATCTTTATAAGAACAAGAAATAGTGTAGATGGTAATTTGAAAGTGTATCAGGCAGTGATAGTCCACTTGATCTTTATAAGAACAAGAAATAGTGTAGATGGTAATTTGCCAGTGTATCAGGCAATGATAGTCCACTTGATCTTTATAAGAACAAGAAATAGTGTAGATGGTAATTTGCCAGTGTATCAGGCAGTGATAGTCCACTTGATCTTTATAAGTACAAGAAATAGTGTAGATGGTAATTTGTCAGTGTATCAGGCAGTGATAGTCCACTTGATCTTTATAAGAACAAGAAATAGTGTAGATGGTAATTTGCCAGTGTATCAGGCAGTGATAGTCCACTTGATCTTTATAAGAACAAGAAATAGTGTAGATGGTAATTTGCCAGTGTATCAGGCAGTGATAGTCCATTTGATCTTTATAAGAATAAGAAATAGTGTAGATGGTAATTTGCCAGTGTATCAGGCAGTGATAGTCCATTTGATCTTTATAAGAACAAGAAATAGTGTAGATGGTAATTTAGCCAGTGTATCAGGCAATGATAGTCCACTTGATCTTTATAAGAACAAGAAATAGTGTAGATGGTAATTTGCCAGTGTATCAGGCAGTGATAGTCCACTTGATCTTTATAAGTACAAGAAATAGTGTAGATGGTAATTTGTCAGTGTATCAGGCAGTGATAGTCCACTTGATCTTTATAAGAACAAGAAATAGTGTAGATGGTAATTTGCCAGTGTATCAGGCAATGATAGTCCACTTGATCTTTATAAGAACAAGAAATAGTGTAGATGGTAATTTGCCAGTGTATCAGGCAGTGATAGTCCACTTGATCTTTATAAGTACAAGAAATAGTGTAGATGGTAATTTGCCAGTGTATCAGGCAGTGATAGTCCACTTGATCTTTATAAGAACAAGAAATAGTGTAGATGGTAATTTGCCAGTGTATCAGGCAGTGATAGTCCATTTGATCTTTATAAGAATAAGAAATAGTGTAGATGGTAATTTACCAGTGTATCAGGTATCAGGCAATGATAGTCCACTTGATCTTTTTAAGTACAAGGAATAGTGTAGATGGTAATTTGTCAGTGTATCAGGCAATGATAGTCCACTTGATCTTTATAAGTACAAGGAATAGTGTAGATGGTAATTTGCTAGTGTATCAGGCAATGATAGTCCACTTGATCTTTATAAGTACAAGGAATAGTGTAGATGTTAATTTGCCAATGTATCATACAGTGGCAGATCTTGGTCATTGGTGATGAATTGTTAAAAAGGGATATGTTAATTGGTATCTTGGACCAATCATTCTTGTGACTATTATACCCAGAGTGTAATTTTATTTTTGACAATGCATGCAAACATAGGAACACCAATGACATTTAAAGTTTTAATGATTCCATACCCATTGTCAGAACTATGCACAAGATTTTTTAATGCCTTCAAGTTTGCCGTAAGAGAAGCTATGTTAAATTTGTACATATAAAAGAATAGAACTGATTACATTAACTAATTTTTCCATGAAACTCTTCTAAAGCCAACTATTTTATTCATTTCAGGTTAAAGAGAGAAATAAGTTTGTTGAAGCAGTCTAATTGTGAATCAGGAGGTATGGAAACTTGAGTCAGAGTTAACTCGAAAGTGACAGTTGTACATTTGTTTTGTCCGATGTGTGGAAACTTGAGTCAGACTCTAAAGTGACATTTGGACAGTTGTTTTGTCCACAAAAGATCATTAGCGATGGATTGGACTTTTTGTGGAAGCTCAGAAAGTACATTATATAGTGATGTGTCTAATGTCATTGTTGTATTCATGCAATGTCAAAGTCCATCTCTACACTATCTGATATTCATTTTCTTTATGAATGTAAGAGGACTGGATTGTCATCACTGAACACAGTAATTGGAGAAGGAGATGAACTAATCTATATTTTAAAATGTTTTCAAAGCCAAACATTTGTTCTCGATTGTTGAAAATTTTCACTGGTGCTTGTTGAGCTTTTGTTAGAAAAATATCACACTGGATGATCGATGCCAGTTTTATCTTCTTGTCTCCACCTACCCCTGCATGACTTATATCAGTAGACTTTTTAAATAATTGAATGAAATTTGGAGCTTTAAACTAAAGCCTTTAATTTGTCAAAAGATTTCTGGCATTTGTCAGACAAATGAAACTGAAATTTTTTGCTCAACATATTGGTCAGCGGTTCAGTAGTCATGGAGAAATTTGAACAAAATTTTCAATGATATCCAAAATTCACGTCAGTTTCTTTTTGCAAACAGGCACTGGGAATTCAGAGATAGCCATGGATTTTACTCCTAAAGGTTTAATTTGACCTTGTCCTTGTTCCACAATATGAATGTGATACACAAATAGCAGAACTCACCTAGACCTAAATTAACCATCAGATTTGCATCAATGAGTTAATCAAAGAATTTCCAAATGGTTTCCAAGTGATATTTCCAGGTGTCATTGTAGATAATGATGTCACCAATGTATGTATCAAAATGATCTGGACTAAATGTTATTTTGTTCATTAAATGGTGATATGTTGACTGAGAATTTTTCATACAAATGGAATCCATTTATACTGATAAAGTCCATCAAAAAATCTTTTGCTCTTTCCATTAGTGAAATTTGCCTGAATCCTTTTAAAAGGTCCAACTTTTTTTGTGACATGTTTTGCATTTCTAAATTTTGTCAATACAATTATCTCTTCTTGGCTTTATCAATGAATCTGTTTTGGTGACACTATTGATTTGTCTGTTTTTATTTTGTTGCTTTTTTTCAACAGTAATTACATGCCAATTCTTGTTACAGTAAGTAATGTGATAATGTAATAAAAGATAATAATTTCTGATTAATCTTATCATAAGTTTTATTTCTTAAAAGTTGTGCCAGATTGAGATTTGCAAGTACTCCTGTGAGACTCGGATGATTTTCTAAACCAAAAAGCACTGCTCAGAGAAAGATTTACTGACAGGTGAAACTTTGTAAGTCAAGGAATACTCATCACCTGTGTGATCAGCAATTTTCAAAGCTTACACCTTTAGCTCATCAGGATAGGTCTTTACATTACTTTGGATGCCATTCTTGAACACTTCAACTAATATGAGCTGTCTTAGATTATCATAATCTTTATCAACCTTCTTAGCCGAACACCACCTATGAAACAGTCTTTCTTTTTCCTTTGCAAGTTTTTTTACATAGTTTTGACCAGTTTCTTTTCTACAATTCCCAATCCTTTCTCAATATGCCTCATATACAACTCCTATCCTTTCATTAATCACATCATAATGAGCATTCTATTGTAATTGTGGACTTCATGACAGTTGAAAATAAGTATATTTTGTAATAATTAAGTCCAATGCTGTCTTGGCTATTTCAAGCTGTTAGCAATTTTCTCAAACTGAAGAACACATTTATCAGCTTCTTTCCTGTAAAAGGTCTACTAACCTAAAATTTCTGGTAACATGCAAAGGGGGGTGGGGGTGGCGTGGTCTGCCTGCAAGTACTAATTCTTTTAATTTATATTGCATTTCCCTTTGTTATTGCATTTCCCTTTGTGCTCTCTCTCTCTCTCTCTCTCTCTCTCTCTCTCTCTCTCTCTCTCTCTCTCTCTCTCTCTCTCTCTCTCTCTCTCTCTCTCTCTCTCTCTCTCTATCTCCTAGCATTTCCTACTGAAGCTGACACTTTCTTTGTAAAAGGTAAATTTATCCATTTGTCAGTCTGTCACACTTGAACCCATCAAAACCAGAGACATGATAACCAATCAAACTAAATGCACTATTGTATAAATGTTCCTTTCAATTAAAACTAAATGAAAATATTCTTTATTTTTTTGCTTTGTTAAAATGCTTTTGCTTTAGGAATTTCATGATGTAGGGCTAGCTCATGTAACGTGCCATTTTTCATTGACTCTAACCCATTTTGGATACAAGTTGAAGCAAAATTTGCTTCAGCTAATGACATTATGAATGGTTATGGTTTCGCTAAAGATTTCTCAACTATGTGAAATTAAAATCTTTACCAGTGACAACAAAAATTCTGAAAGTCAGTTTAATTTTTAAGGACAAGTTTTAATTTATCAGAAATGTTTCAGAACCAGCACCAATTTCTCTTAGGACTCAAGTCTTGCTCTGTGTAACAAAAAGAAGCAAACCCAGCAAGTTAAATTAGTAAAATCATCAAGGTATTTTTTATCTGTTACCAAATGAAAATATTAGAAACAGTATTGTGAATTAAATCCCAAATAATCCTAAATATCATATCACAAGTCCAAATGTTCCTAATGAAGTCCTGATGTACTACATTGATGCAATCCAGAACGTCTTTGAATGAGCTCAATAATCCCAAAGTAATATGTTAGTCCAGAAGAACTTTGCAATTCCAGTGAATGATTTAAATAAATAATTATTATACATTATACAACTGCAAACTCTGATAATAGATTACCAAAGACTGTTTTGAAATGGGAATGAAGTTGTTTACCAAATCATAAGACAAAAAAGGATATGACTAATTTCCTTCTGAAAACCTGATCCAACTGTAAACAACAAGACTGACTTTGATATGAGTGGTGCCAATGAAACCTATCATCACATGGAAAACAAATTTGCTTCTAGAATAGTCAAAATTCAAAACGATATGTCAACATGTTACAAAGGACCATTATCTCAAAAAACAATCTACAATCATTACTAAAATCAGGTTGGCTTCATCTCCACAATCCTCAATCACGGACAAAATTTAGCACATTATAGAAGTGATAGGTGCCGTTTACCTCTGAACCCTATATATATATATAAACACTGCATAGACTTGAAAGTTTCAATCTCGAACAATTTTTTTTGTCATGTATATGTAAAAGGCCAGTATCTGGGTGCCCTGCCAGATTTAAGATATAGCAATGCTGTCCATTCTCTGTTTCTGGCAAAGTCTACTCGGTATAATTGGCATTATGCAAATTACACGCCTACTTTAAGTGATTGTCACAAAGCCTCTCCCATTACAATCACACCATATGGCCCTTGCAGTATCTAACATGAAATACGTTCAGTTGATACCAATTTTATTTTCATTTTAAGTCCATATTTCGGACCTTAATTAATATGCACTTTTCTAGACTGGGAATGGTCTTTGGAAGCATCTCAGAAAGAGTAACTGAGCCACACAAATAATTAACTGATATGATCATACTCGATCAACTTTATTAAAAGACATTTTGCGTCATATTACAAGAAGCCGTGCTAAGACATTCATCAAACCATAAAGCCTAAAATGTTCAAGTGTATCGGCTAATTTACTCGGACTCCTCCTCGACTAAGTTATTCCTTCCAGACTGTTACTCCTTCCCGTTAAAGCAAATGTTAAATGTTAGCCTTATATGCCCAACCACGTGCCCGCTTAATTCCAACCTTCCAGTAACTGGTTAATTGTGACTAAGGCGCAAAATAATTATTCTGTAGTAAACTAATGTTCATTCCACGAGCTTCTGACAGTAATTTATTTACAATAATTTCAATAAATATATACACTTGTACAATAATTTTGTATATATTAAATATAAAATTAAAACTATGAATTTTAAATGTCAAAATAACCTGTGACATTCATATTATGATGATATTAATTTCAGTAATCAAAGTACGATTAACGCGACTTCGCGAGAGCGTTTATCGAGCCAAATTGTAAAACAAAATCGGACAGGAATAAAAGAAACTGGTTGTACAAAATCAAATCTGCCTACTGAATAAATATCCAATTCAACCAGATTTTAAGTGAATGGAAGGAAAATTACAGTATTTGGTTGTATGCATTAGATCTTCACTCCATACATAAACTGCTAAGACTTATTATAGTAGTATTTTTAACGTTTGTGGTAACCGTTGCTGTCGTCATTATCACGCTGCATCAGTTTCCTTTTATTGTAAGCATTGTACGAATTTCATCCAGCATTCCCTCAATATTTGTCAATCTTGCTTCCAGGGACGACGTTTTGTACTCGTTATTGTCTAGATTGTGTGTAATGATGTCCACTCTTTCACCGATTCTGTTCACTGTCTCTGATATTTCAAGCAATCCTACTGTAATGTCCCCAACATGGGCCATCTCGTTCTTTGCTTTTCTTAAACTCCGGATGGACTGCTTCAATTGATCCTCATAATGCCGTCTGCATTTTTCAGAGCATATATCCGAATTTTTCAAAATCCACAACTTTAACGTTGCTTTTATCACATTTGCAGCTGCAATTTTTCTTCTTTTCTCGATTTGAATTCTGGAGACCATGTGAAATACGTATTTTTCCTCTCTTGACTGCTCTAATTTTCGTGCCAGAACTGCAACAAGAAGTGCAGTTGATCCAACACCCATAATCCCCGTACACACCGATATATATCTTCCGCAGTAGCTCCTCGGTACTGCGTCTCCATAACCAATGGTGAGAAACGTTGTAGCGACAAGCCACATTATTTCAGCGTATGTGTTATCTTCCCCATCCTCGTAATAAATCTCGCAAGTTCTCATGGCCCACGTATTCACGATGAATGTTGTCATCATCACGGTTAACAGCAAGAGACTTGGACTGCTGGACATTGCAGCTTTGAAAACAAAGATGGAATTAATTTTTATCTTGCTTAACGCTCCAATGCTGTTCGTAGATGTATCTGTCAGCAATCTGCTGTGGACCACTGCAAATTTAGCAATCAGATAAAGTCTGCTCATCATAAGGATGGACAAAACGGCGTCAATGCTGACTCTTTTCTTATCGCCTGCCGGGGACACGTACTGTATTCTTATATCCCCTGGAATCGGATGAACGGCGCACACGGTTAATTCTGTGAACAGCCCAACCCATGTCCACGTTGTCACCACTGACTGCCATTCCTTAACTCCAGCATCGGAAGCTTTGATGATTGCTCCAATATAGTAATACCAGCATATGCAGATGAGTAAGATCACGGTTGTAGCACTGATTGTTGATTTTAGACAAATTGAGAGTGTGTCCGACTGAGATATTTTATGGGCAATTACGAGTTCCGTTTCAATTATCATTAACACAATACCCATTAAGGCCAGTATAAACTCCATGTCGACAATCCAGCGTCTCCGCTCGATCAATTTCCTGCGGAGCTCAAGTCTATGGCCCAACAGTTTCGCCGAGCCTGATGCCTTCTCTATTGGAAGCCCACCATACATCCTGACCATTTTGATCCCTTTTAGGGGCTTCGTAGGCTCGTCTTTGAACAAAGGAGTACTCATGTCTGATTCGGAGCCACGCCAATCATGCAATCTGCAATATTGAAATACATTAAAGAGTGCAGAAACACGAACAGGCATAAAAAAAAATGTATAAACCATAATCGACAATGTAGTTACGACTGTGCGGTTTCCCAGAGATGCGATTTTCAATTTTGAATTTTTGGAGCTTACAATTCTTTTTGCTGAGTACACTATGTTGAGTTTTATACAATTAAAAAAAATCATTATAAAGGAATGCTCTGAAAGTTGACAAGTACAGTTTTCTCCGTAATCAACACAATTGTCTTGTGTTTATGCTGACCACTTACACATGCGGAGGACCATTCACGTGACCGCGTAACGTATTTTTTTCTTACCTCAATACACTGTCTCAGCTCTGTATTTGTTATCTAACACATCGGTCTGTATTTTTGGAAATGATTGGTGAAATCATGTATTAGAATCGCAATCGTCATTGGTTTAATGAGGGTTTTTTTTTTCTTATTTTATACAAAATTTCTAACATAAATAAGACTGTCAATTATTACACTTGTGTGACGAAAGACAAATATAATTCTAGAATATAATGGAGGTGAAACCAAAATAAACTACCTTAGTCATTTCCACCTTACATACCTTTTTATCATGGGAAAAGTTCTTTTTCTAAGCATAAAATTACTGAATGAATGTACTGATCTCTGGTGCTTTCAGTTCAGAATATTGCGTAAGTTACTTCCAACAAATACCTATTTGACAAAACTTGGATATTAAATGATAATAGATACACCTTTCTGTTAAAATGAACATTGATCTATTTTCGCATCTTCAGAACATGTCTAGCAATTGATAAGATATGCAAATTTGATATGCAGTGAAATAGAATCAAACGAACGATTACATTTAATTCAACCAAATGAGTTACAACATATATATTAAGATTGATATCATGCCATTGATAGACAATAATTTATTAAAAGAGGTGTGAGAGCAATGCATCTACTGCGGAAAATGTTAAGATTTTTACAGTTAGAAATTGGAAAGAATATTGCCTTGAAATATGCTAGAACGGAATATTCCTTCAAGTTTTTCCAACCCAGTATAAATATACTAGAAATAGATTCAAGAACATGCGATACTGAATCTACAAATATATTTATTATAAATGGTGCAAGTTCTCAGTTTACACAATAAATGATTAGGGTTATTTTAATCAGAGTGAGCGTGACAATAATTAATATACAATAATTTTTGCTTCTAACACACTACATAATTTTCATAAAGTTATATATATATATATATATATATATATATATATATATATATATATATATATATATATATGTGGGAAAATATGTAATCTACCTATAATATAAAGAAATGCCTCTCTCCATCAGACTGTAATGAGGAAAGTATGCAATATGCCTATAATATAAAAATGCCTCTCTCTCTCTCTCTCTCTCTCTCTCTCTCTCTCTCTCTCTCTCTCTCTCTCTCTCTCTCTCTCTCTCCATTAGATCATTAGATGTTTATAAATAAATTATATAATTATCTGCTTGCTACCAATGCTAGGTTTCATATCCGTAACTTACACTATGAAATGGTTACCTAACTTCCATCTAATTCTATAAAGATGAATGCAAGCAAGACTTAGACTGTATCCCCTATTTGGCAAAATAAGTCATGACCGTATTTTGCACATTTCGATATGAACCACTTGATGGAAAGTCTACTTTATATATGCCTCCAGTGCTTTACAGTGATTTCTCTGATCAGATCGATGATGATACACTAATTATTCTACTTGGTGGTTTAAATGACATCTCAGAACGTTTGGAACTCGAGTCATGGGTTAATGTGATCAGACTATCTACCAAGTATTTCATTAAGCTAAAAAATATTATATATTCGATTCAATAGAGAACTTACACAGAATGTAAGGAGAGAAATATGTGTACTGCGCTGCAAAGCGATTAGGAAACTACTATTTTCGTACCCTTTTCATTAGATGTTTATAAATAAATTATATGATTGTCCGCTGGCTACCACTGTTAGGTTTCCAATCTGTAACTTACGCTATGAAATCGTTCCCTAACCTCCACCTAGCTCTATAAGGACATTTTAAAAGTGGGAAACATACATCCACATCCAAACAGAACACGTACCCTCTGTTTGTATGTGTGTGTACCACTGGTACTTTTAATGTGAGTTTCTTTTATTAATCCGGGTCTTTATTAGGGTTGAAACGCTTAATCGATATATCGATGCATCGATAATTTTTTCCATATTGATACAGGATAGGAAAAGAAAAATCTATGCAAAACGATGCTTACTCTATAGAACTTACTTTAATCTTCTGTAGTTGTAAATAATTATTAGTTGTGTGCCTTTTTAATCATTAAGTTGAGAATTTATATGAGACACATTTGGCAGAAGGTGACTAACTCGTGTTGTTTGAAATTTACCTCGCCCATAAATTCTGTTCTAAATATTTCACCCGTCACCATGTTCAATCACTAATAAATATATGTCAACACGTAAAGAAGACAATCAGACTTGGTCTTCACGTATGATTTTAAATATGTGCATGATAATTTGATACTAATTTTACGCGAAGATTCACTTGCTTCTGTTCTGGGTCTACTTGGATTGAGTTTGAAAGCTGCAATTCCGGTGAGTCACGCAGTGAGATATGTTACAATCAGTTCTGATTCGTAATTATTATCTGCAGTGTGGCAGTTTATAGTGATCGCCTAGCGAGGCAGCTCTTGGTATCACTTTTGTAAGCCTTTAGTATGACTCGACCGGGAATCGAACCCACGACCTCCCGCATCCGAGGCGGACGCTCTGACCACTAGACCACCGGAGCGGTCCTCCAATCAGAACTAACCGTATCTTATTCACTACGCGACTTTGATTTGTAAAGTATTTAAATCGTACATGGGGAACAAATTTAGAATGTCGCCGTTTACATTGATATTATATGTATTCGGCAACTTACCGTTGGGACGGGATTTTAAAAAACAAACAGAACAAAACAAACCAAAAAAAAACAAAACAAAACAGCAATAAACATTGAATTGAAGAGGGGGCATATTCCAAACCGCACGAGTTAAAGTCATCTTTTTTATTGATAGAAAGTGAGTGGGTGTTGTAAATAATTTCCTTTTTTTCGCAGACAGAAACGAGTGCCTGTGGCCCTGGTAGTTGTTTTGCATATGCACTAAGTACAGTATGATGTATTTGGTTGTTAGCCATATCCGCTCCACACTCAGACTTGTTCTTGACAAGATTTTCCTTGAACGAGGAATTTGCACTATTTCTTACATTTTGAAGATTAGGTTGTAATGTCTTCCAAGATGAAGTGAGGACAAAAAATTGAGAGCTTTTAAATCATTCATAAAATGCAAATCAAAGAAAGTGGAGACCAGGATGAGACATACTTCTCATAAATGAAGTTGCCAGGAATGGTCTGAAAGATTAAATTAAAACTACTGGAAACTAACAGGTACCGGTAGTTTGGTTTGGAAGAACGTTGAACTTTTTTTATATTTTTTTTATTTTGTGAAGGATAGATAATTTGTGTATGTTTGTAATCTGCATATTTGAAATACGACCTAGATATCAGCACGTATTAAACTACACCACCATACTACTGACAGACCTTAAAAATATGGAGGAAAAAAAACCCATCAAAGTTCACATGCGATTATTAATGTATCCTATTATTGTATTCTGTGTATCTCGAATCGCATGAATACGCAGCATAGGTGTATCGTTTCTCCACTAATTCTTCACAATTATGAATTCGGTTGGATAAGGAGAAGTGAACAACCTGAGTTATTTAAATTTGCTTTTGAGACTTTATCAAGCTTTTTTCTTAAAATTTGTGATGATTTGTTAGGGCAACCGAAGCAAAATTAACCCGAAGCAAATATCTTTAAAACATATACCATTATTATACTACATTCTAAACTAAATGGGAACACAATTGTAAAGTTTCCTATATCAAAAGGAAATAAATCTATATGAAAATTAGACCCATGGCATAAATTTAAAATCTAATTTACGCGCTTTAAAACGTGCATAATTTCATATTTTCAAACCTATCTATACTTACGTGTACGTCTTGTGTTATTGTACCACAAACACATCATCAAACCTGTTGCCTTGAAACGCATATCCATAGTGCTCAATACATTTTTTTGTTGTACGTATGGACTGGACTTAGAAATATGAATATTAGATACAAATTGAAGAAAAAAAATGTAAACAGAAGAAGTATCTCGAATCGAGTCTTTCACATTAACTTTTCCCTAATTAGTAGCTAAACGTTTACCTTAGAAGTTATATGCGTGCCTTACGACGGAAAAATTATGAATTGTGTCGTATGCCCCTGTAGCGGTCGACAATGTTGATTGATTTTTTTTTCCCATGAAACTTCAGTTTTGTGTATCTGTCGTGTAGGCGTAGTGATTACATGCTCGATTTACACCTCTTCAGTAGGAGATCGATGACCGGTTCCTGTATCTGCATTGCTGTGCGATCGTGTATCGGAGATCGGCAGTGTCCTCTAGGTTCTTCGTTTTTACTCGGATCAAACACCAGTATGTATTAAAATCATGAGATCCTCGGGAATTGCAGTCGATAGTGCCATGCAAACGTTATCCTAACGTTTATAATTGATGTTGGACTGAATAAATACCACAAAAAGGTAACGGGAGAGAAAAAAGGGATCTGTCTAGTATTTGCATAGAATTCAGTTTTGATTGGCTTAATATATTAAAATGAAGGGGAAAAAAATCTTACAAGAGAGAAATCGTTATAAGCAGTGTCAAGATGCCTTTTGTAATGATAAACAAAATTCCGAGTCAACTGGAAAGCTTTTTTACTGTACCCACTTTTGTATTTCGTTGTCGAAGTGATCATATTTTTATTCATAATTTTAAGGCGTGAACGTAGCATTCTCCTTTTGTATTACGTGAATAATTTATTTTATTGAAACGTCGATATCAAGGTAAATGACATATCCTGATGACCAGCTGTTGCAGGTTGCACTCACGATTCGATATAAAGATATTTATTTATGCATACGATCAATCATAATTACGAAGTAAAAAATATGATCAGTGGGCACAAAAAGGTCACCAGGCTAAACTTAGTCTGGTCCCCTGCTTAGTATGCTCCCTGCGTTGAGGTCACCAGGCTAAACTTAGTCTGGTCCCCTGCTTAGTATGCTCCCTGCGTTGCACTCCGCTATAGCGGAGTGCAACGCATGGTGCATACTAAGCAGGGGACCAGACTATGCTAAACGACGATTGAAATCATATTGCTTCTAGAAGGTGCTGAACAGTTTTATTTAGTATGCATGTTAATGTATACGATAATAAGGCATACGCAATCAATAGAGTTCGGTTATTTGAAATATGTTTTTCGTAAACTCCTTTTTAGGACAAAGTTTATTTTTCATCTTATACTCCTTTTGTGTGTTGTTTCTCTATATAATAAACGATGATGCTGACAGTATAAATATTCATTTAAAAATTACACCACATACGTTCGACACCTAATTTACAGGAGTTGTCTCTGAGGTGCAGGAGTCAATGTTAAGGCCGAAGAAACCACCGACATTGAATGAATAAAAACGTACCCATGCATATACCGAAACCATGAATTAAACCCGCGGCTACGGAAAATGCATAGTGAATTATTTACCGCGGTGCATTTCAGGCTCCTTGTGTTGGTTTTGAAATTGTGTCGGTGTCCTTCACATCAAACTTAATAACATCGAAGACTTAAAAGGGGAGGGGGTTCCGTGGATCGTTTGTTTAAGAATTCGTACAGTAGTCGATCTTTGATTTTTCCATATGAATTATCCCCCCCCCTTCGGCCATTATTTGCCATTAATTAATGCATTGACAAGTCGGTTATACAGATTTAATTTTAGGTGTAACTCAATTTTAAGAAAATGTTGTGGTTTGGAGAGGTACTGGTAAAGTTAAATTTGTGACTTTGCTCATTACTGTATTTGTTCTAGTAAATAGTCAGGCGTGGTATTGTTTATGATTTAGTAAAGGTGTAACTACTTGACGGATTTTCAAATAAAAGTCTTCCTTGGAAAATGTCTCCAGTTTAACAGAAGGGTGCCAAACGAAAATAATAAAAAAAATGAAAGAAAGTTACGCGCTCTTATTATAGTGCGAAACGCTGTTCTTATTCTGCCTTACTTAGTTATCTAAACAGACTAAAATTGTTTTCCGTAAGAAGAGTACTTGTCTAAGACGAAGTTTGTTGTGGAACCCTTCTAGCGAAACGTTCATCCTTATGTGGCCAGTTGTGATTTTATTTAACAAATTGTGCTCCAGGGTGGAGTTATAATATAATTGGATAATTGAGCTTGCGATCGTTGACTCTAGAGTTCAAAGTAAATTTGTTTTTTAAACTATTGTGTTATAAGATAATGATCCGAATTATCATACATTTCGATGCACCAACCAATAATTTGGGGAATACAAACTTAAGGACGTTTAGTGTGAAGCTTTTAAGATTCTTTTCATCTCTTAAATATTTATTTCTTATTGTCTTTATCTGATTTTTTTGGTTTTGAATTCATCACTGCAACTTATTTTTCTAAAAACAGAAATAAAATGCAGGCGCTATAAAATATTGAAGTGAGCAATGTTCTGTCAGAGAGAGAGAGAGAGAGAGAGAGAGAGAGAGAGAGAGAGAGAGAGAGAGAGAGAGAGAGAGAGAGAGAGAGAGAGAGAGAGAGAGAGAGAGAGAGAGAGAGAGAGAGAGAGAGAGAGAGATCATCTGAGAGAGAGAGAGAGAGAGAGAGAGAGAGAGAGAGAGAGAGAGAGAGAGAGAGAGAGAGATCACCTGAATATTCTTGTTGCAGAGGTAAGTTTATAGAATCCTCCATAGAAGCTCATTCTTCACGTGGTCACATCTACACTTTATATTGTATAGGTAATCATTTTGGGCTTTAGCTATGTCGCTCTTCCGTTCTTCAGTAAAGATCAAATCAAAGATTAAAAAGGTTCTAAATTCTATAGTTTCAGCATGTTAAGTCAAGAATTCTAATTTTTATTCTTCGCTACAGCTTTTTCCATTCTAAATTCCCATGCTTCGGTAGGCTCATTCGCCTAGCCTGCAGTTTTATTTTTTTTAAACTTTTGAAAATGAATGCTTTATTTGATAGGAGTTGGAAAAACACAAAAGGTTTGCATAATGCATGGAGTTTATTCCCTTCGAAGCCCCCATTGCCGATGTACATATGGTATGAAAGTATGAAAGAGTCTCAGCTGTTACAAGGCTTGCTCATTAAATCGATTTGAATCGTTGAATTATCAAAGTATCTGACTCATTTCACCATATGCAGTTTTAGTGGATCTTATTTCCGTTTCAATTATAGATACCGTGCTTTTCATAGTTTTCAGGCATTATATAAAAAGTTTCCTCCCATCATTGTTTTTGTCCGATAGAAAAATTTACGAACCCTAACCTTTTCAAGAACCTGTTTCCCCAAGAGAATTGGAGAACTCTGGACAATTAGATGAAATAAATCATTTTGTCAAGGCCTCGACTATATTCCAAAAATAACTTCCAGTTAAACAAGCATTTTTTACAGTCCGAAACAAACATTCGGATTGTTAACAAAAGCTAGGTGCCCAAAGGTGCAAGGACGACGTAATGTAAGAACGTTTACTATAGGGTAAAGTCTTGAACAGAAATATCAATTTTCTCTTTTTAGACACTATTTTGTTATTATATGAATGGTTGTCAGTTGGAATCACACACACACACACACACACACACACACACACACACACACACACACATATATATATATATATATATATATATATATATATATATATATATATATATATATATATATATATATATATATATATATATATATATAATCGTTTTCTCAATCACACACAAAAATACTACCATGCTGTATTATGCATTGATGCTTTCTTACTCAGTTGTAATCAAAAGATAGAACACAGTCAATCAGATCAAAATATTTAATAGTTTTGCAATTTCAAATTTCATATTCTAATATGAGAACATTTGTGAACCACTCATTTCATAAAAAAGCAGGTGCCGGGCCCGTATTATATTGTCATAGACTCAGGATTAACCAGCTGTGTACCATAATGGGGTTGGTTTCAATATTTACTACTGCATGTGAAATCTCCATATGTTTATCAGAAATGTTTCTTTTAAAATATTAGTATTGCATGTTTAGCTCATTGGACCTTGGGCAGCGCAAGATCATGTAGTTGTGGCGAATTAGTTGCTCTGTGGTTACATGAACTTTATGGTATAGCTTGTCCCAATTTTCGATAATGCGCCACTTCATAGGTATGTTCTCAGACTTCCTGCGGTCCATGGAGTCAAATTATACATAATTACTAGTTGGCTATATTTATTATGCATGTAAGAAATCTCTGTTTGTAAGATTTAGATATTACCATATTGATCATTATTTTGCACTTAGATTATCAAGGTTCGACATTTTACATTCAGCACCGTTTCTTGCACAAATTACATGCCTGTATTACCCCAATTTAATACCAAATGTGTTTACTCCATTATGTGGTTGCTTGATTGTAGCATCACGACCAGTATATTAAAATATAAAGCTCCTGGTTGTTTGTGTTTCTCGGTAAACGAACTTTTCATTGATCGAGTCAAGTTCTTATGGACGCCATTTTTGTTCGTTTGTGACCCATGACCTCGATGGTTCGATATTACAAGTATTTGATTCATATATATTTACACTCAGATGAAGTCATAGTGAACTTACTGCCGAAAGCAATACTGACTTTATATAAAAACTAAGATTTATTGAGAAATGTAATTTGTTTTGTGCATAGTTGCTACCTCCCTAGCAACCGCGATTCTTTTAATAGCATTATACCATCTCATTGGTTTGCCATAGTTTATCCATTAGAGAACTATTGTTTTCTGCTGAAAACTATATAAACAAATTAGGAAATAAAGTTTTTGTCTCGAAGTTTTGTACAGAGTAAGAAATAAGATGTGAGAATGTTTTATATGCTGAAATATATCGAACCTTTTTCATATGCGCTAGACTGAGGTTTGCCACCTCTGAAAGGTTGGTGGATTCAGTCTGCCAATTCTGATTAGTTCAGTAATGTCACGTGTTTAAAAACCAAAGGTTATACATTGAAGGGAAAGACAGTACTAGTCAGTTAACTGCAGAGTGCGGTAAAAGTCAAAACCAGAAATAAAACATATGAAGTCCAACACACTTTTGAGGTAATGGCATATATAAATTATTAATAATAATAATAATAATAATAATAATAATAATAATAATAATAATAATAATAATAATAATAATAAAAAAATATACATGTGAGTTCAATATGAAAAGTAAAAATAATACTCTGAATTATTATATGCTTTTTTCTCCACTAACTTTACCTTGTCAGAATCGTTCAGTATTTTACGATATTGCACCTGCGCGCAAGTTCATATCGTACATACATGTGCCCAATAGTGTGTTAGGAACTACTTTGTAAACAAATCATGTACACTCTCATAGTAGAGACTTTATGTTTTGGTTGATTCAATTTGTTTCTGAATGAACTAAAGCAGTTTTTTCGTGGACTGCAACATTTCAGCTGCTTTGGCACATTATGCATCAATTTTTTGATACAATGTTTCAGATTAAGGCTAGTTACAAACGCCAGACGGGGTCCTTAAAAATAAACAGTCTTCTTTAGCTGGTAATAAGAGTGGAAAAATATATACTTATAGTTTTACATGCTGAATTTCCTCAAAATGTATTTTCTTAGTTCGGCAAATCCAAATTACATGATTCATGTAATTTCGACTATATTCTAAGTGCAATTACATACTCTTTACTGCGCTCAAGATGAAATAAACATTCAATTCCATAGCGTCTTTTCTATAATTGCAATTGAAAGACGTCATATTTTCTCCACATTATGATTTCAAACATTGAATAACAGAACAGAAACGCACTTGCAGATGTGAACATGCTTCTCCCTCGCTGCTGAAATCCGATATATTTCATGTAGATAAATCTAGTCCATAATCACTAAATTTAGTAGAATCGACAAAAATACCAAAATCTATTCATTCCAAATCAAATGGAAAAGTTGTTGCTATGTGCATTCATTCACAATATGACTCCAAATTTCAAATTTAAGTATACAAAAACGCCATTTTCTTACCACAGTTATGTCAGTAGTGAAAGGGGACGATATAGCGTCAATGGGAGTTATCATTAATAACCAGCGTGGGACGATATAGCGTCAAGATTTTTGGCGAAAAATGAAACTGCGTGGGGTAATATAGCGTCAAGGGGAATTTTGTATTAGCACACCCTGGGACTGTATAGCGTCAAGAGAAATGGTCCCAGGTGGCATGACGTCACGGTACTGGACACTTGTCAACAGTGTAGCAATGTGTAAGTACTGTGACGTCAAGCATTCGTCAAGTACTGTGACATCAAGTGTTCGTCGTGTTAGTGAATGTAGTGATATGTATGTTTTATAACTTATACAGGCAATTTGTTATGGAAAAGTATAATCTTTTCGAGGCATGGAAAGTGGCCCTGAAAAGGGCCTTTGTTTTCATCTTCTTCTTTTTATTGTCTGCATTTCTTCCACCATTGTCTAAATTTCTCTAAAATTCCTCTCTTTTTCTTTTTTACTTCTTCTTCGTATGGCATCCAGTCTGGATGTCCCATATCTCTAAATTTTTTTTGTATCTTCATCCAATTTTCATTCAGTTTTTCAAAGTCTTTTTTCTTCTTTTGGTTTTCTTTCTCTTTTCTTTCTTTTGCCCAGGTTTCCTTAATTTTCTTGACCTCTTCTTCCAGTATTTGTTTGATATTGTCTTCGCATTTCTTCATGTGATCTGCACCTTTTTTCACAAAATCCCATTCTGTTAAATGGAAGATGTCTTCCATATAGCATCTCACTTGGATAACATCATCCAGAATCTGTTTCAAGGTTCCCACTTTGAAGTATTTGGAATTGACGATTCCTCGTATTTTGTCTGCTTCTTCTATGGTTATCAATTGTAACTTGAAACTGGTTACTCTTAGTTTGTGTATCAAGTCCTCAGTAATTGTTAACTTCCATTCTTGGTTAAGTTTGTCCAGTTCGTGCACTCCATCCACGAACCAATACCAAGTATCTCTTAACTGAGTAAATAGCTCTAGACTTCCAGTCATTTTGTATTCTGTGTAGAATGGCACGAATGTTGAACACTGGGGTTTTATATACGTAAAGCACGGACGTGAATGAAAACATCCCTTAAACTCACTTCACATATGATATTCCATCTCATCAACGAAAGAGAAGCACAAAAACACACCCTATACTATCTCATCAACGAAAGAGAAGCACAAAAAAACACACCCTATACCATCTCATCAACGAAAGAGAAGCATAAAACCCCAAATAGACCATCTCATCAACGAAAGAGAAGCATAAAACCCAAAATATACCATCTCATCAACGAAAGAGAAGCATAAAACACAAAATGGACTGTCTCATCAACGAAAAGAGAAGCACAAAAACACACCCTGTACCATCTCATCAACGAAAGAGAAGCATAAAACCCAAAATATACTATCTCATCAACGAAAGAGAAGCACAAAAAGCACACCCTATACCATCTCATCAACGAAAGAGAAGCATAAAAACACACCCTGTACCATCTCATCAACGAAAGAGAAGCATAAAACCCAAAATAGACTATCTCATCAACGAAAGAGAAGCACAAAAAAACACACCCTATACCATCTCATCAACGAAAGAGAAGCATAAAACCCCAAATATACCATCTCATCAACGAAAGAGAAGCATAAAAAACCAAAATATACCATCTCATCAACGAAAGAGAAGCATAAAACCCAAAATAGACCATCTCATCAACGAAAAGAGAAGCACAAAAAACACACCCTGTACCATCTCATCAACGAAAGAGAAGCATAAAACCAAAAAAATATACTATCTCATCAACGAAAGAGAAGCACAAAAAGCACACCCTATACCATCTCATCAACGAAAGAGAAGCATAAACCCCAAAATATACCATCTCATCAACGAAACGAGCA